>BNCP01000041.1:0-1288215 GCA_019650235.1 Volvox reticuliferus
GTTTTTTCAGTCTTTTGTTGCATGTAGCAGCTATGTATCCTGCAGGGCACTGGCCAGCCCTGCAGGATACATGCTCTAAGGCTTTAATTATGCTCTAGAATATTGAATGTTTCTATTAAATGGCCTGCTAATGGCTGGGTCAATCAAGGAATATAATATCCTTACAACGTTAGTTGGCAGTTAGTTTGGAGCGTACAGCAATGATTGTCCGCTATTACAGCTACTGCTTTATTTATACCCACTTCTTTGATTTCCAATTAATGGAGCTTCAGCAATTTGTTGGATCTTCACTTAGGAGGATTGCCAACATCACGCTTATATTTGCCATCCTGGTCGCGAAAGGCAAGCATTACTCGCCAAGGTAAGTTTTAGAAAGCAAATTTAGAATGAAATATTAGGATGGATCGCCCGGTGCCAGTGCCACGATGTGCAGCTGCAGTGTGGTGCCGGTGCCGCACAGTGCTGCTGCCACGCTGTGCCACTGCCGCGTGGTGCCGCTGGGCCGTGGTGCAGCTGCCGTGCAGGGTCACTGCTGCGTGGCAGCTGCACCGTGCAGCAGCTGCACATCATGGCGGCAGTGGCCCTGCACGGCAGCTGCACCACGTGCCAGCGGCACCTCATGCCAGCAGCACTGAATGTGGCATGCAGTGCCACTGGCACGCGGTGTGGCTGCCGTGTGGTGCCGCTGGCAAGAGGTGCCACTGGCACGTGGTGCGGCTGCCGTGCAGGGCCATTGCCGCGTGGCCCCAATTGCACGCCGTGCTGCTGGCACATGGTGCGGCTGTCATGCGGTGCTGCTGACATGCAATGCCGCTGGCATGTGGTACCCATTGCTTTGTGTCAACATTATTCGTTTAACATCCATGTGATATGTTTCTATCAGTTGAGTTCTTTTTCGAAGAAGTCCCTACATGTATTTCAAGAGCGGTTCGAGGAGCATGGCAGTCCAGCCGTTGTGGCATGCATCTACCTTCTCAAGTATCTATGTGTGACTTTTAAGAACAGGCAAATTTGCACAATCCAACGCCAAAATGCAAACCTAAAACGGCTTCTCTGCACCAAGGTGCTTCGGAGCTAATTAATAAGCTAAATGCCGCGGCAGATTTCCATTTTCAGTAATAATGAGAGACAGGCTCGCTTCGTCCCGTGAATAATGGTGATGATCCCTTGGCGGTCTTATATGCATAGCGTTCATAATCGAAACTGGCACACATGCAGTTTCGCTAGCTGGTAGTATGCCGTCACTCACTTTGAGCGGACGTGCGTCCAAGAAACGCAAACAATACGATGGCCCATAGGAGCAGTTGGAGGGAAGCGGTGTTGCATACAACTTGATGATGTGAACGTTGTGACTTCGGCATGTTATTAGTTGTTGCCTTTGCTATTTGGCTCTTGCTTTTTCCCTTCAGTTCCGTCTGATGGATGATCCAATAGGAGGTAAAGGTAAGCAAAGGGGGCGGAGGTGGAAACAATCTTCACATGTTACATATCTTCATAAGCCAAATTATAATAAGCAGAATGCATGCAATCTAGATAATACGGGTTGCATTGCTTGGGGGGAGCAGCAGGTAACTCGCGAGGCCTTGGAAAAATACGATATCCTCGAATCAAAAACATCAAAACAATTCCTGCTGCCATCTTTGAATAATGAACGAAGCCCGTCACGCACGCCGCCATCGACCATCCATTTCTCACATATACTGATCCCTTACAACTTGCCTTTGTTATTTACGCGCAGCAGCAGTAGATATGTAGTGGTCGTACGTCGATCAATCAATAAACAAAGGCGCGCGAGGACGTATTAATAAAAAGGAACAACGAATAATGAAGGCGTTTCTTAGTTTCGGTCTTAGCAAGCAAGCAGCTGCATGCAACACGCACCTGACGGACTCTCAACGGAACAAGGTACAGTACGCAGCTAGATATGGATATGTAATGAGGGCTATCTATGTATGCCGCGCTCGCGTTGAGCAACTGGTGGGGCAGGCTCCATTCATAGATAGGATATCCTTCTATATATAGGATATTCTTAGATATAGACATCTAACCTCGCTCCAGGGAGGACAGATACGTTTTTGTGTAAGGTTACATAAACCCTAAAACCCTATGTTTGTTAAGGACAGCAGTTTCTGCTTTTATTTGGCCACTTGATTGGTCTTCCAAACGTTTTATACAGCCGTCCATACCACACATTCTTCCTTTTTTTAACCGTTTTTGTGGCGGCTCATCACCTTTTGCAGTACACAAGGCGCCCGAGATTCCAAGGGCGACATGCACCTGCCTGTCAATGTTGTGCAGCCAGTTCTTGCACGAAAACTGCGATATGTTTCATAAATTATGCACCCTTTGTAAAGGTGCCCTATCGTACAAGCCGAGAGGCACCGTAGGTGACGACTGTTGGCTTGCCCACCTAAAAGGTGGGCAAAGCCTATGCATTCTGGACAGGTTACAGACGAGACCGTACTTGAGAAAAAGTCACATTTTTGCCGCAGGACGAGCAGTGCTGATACCTGCATGCAATTTGATATCAAAGTGAAAGGAGCACCATACGATAAAGGTGCATGTGTTTGCTGTTGAAATGAACTGCGAGATAAGAAAGCCGGAATGCGATTCAGAAGGTTGGCACAATAGATCAATATGAAACGTGAACATAAGGTACTTCAAGACTGGAAAGAGGAGCGTTCTATAGAGATAAACCTGTATGCAGTAGCAGTTCAAAGCAGCAGAGCACAAACGGAGTGCGAGCTGCCCGTACTTGAGAGAAAGGGTACTTGAGAGTCACTTTAGCCGCATGACGAGCAGTCAGTTGGTGTGGCCCAAGCAAGGAATATGAAGCGGCGATGATACGGAAGACGTTATAGGATGGCACGACTAGGATGATGGCCAAAGTGATGAAAGAAATAGGGAAAGCAGAGCAAAATATATAGATTGATGTTATGAAAACGTTATCGCCAGATAACTTTAGCGAGCCGTCCTAGCTGGTTTGTTTATCCGTTAGCGAGCTATGCAGCAGTACGGCCTAGTCGTGTACGCGAAGAGAGCCTTTCAGGGATCTATTTGTGGTACGTTATAAGGTTTCGAATTATGTACATTTTGGTATGTTTTGTGGGCGAAGTTCCCATCCCTTTGCGTACAGCTGCATGGACCAATCCAACAGATGGTGCTTTTATAGACGTTTATCTCTCTCTCTCTTAGCTATTCCAATATATAATTATGTAATCAATACGTCCTCGTATTTCGGCCAAGCTTTGCAAATGTCCGCTGGACTATCTCACAACAGGTTATGAGCCCCGGCAACGTGTGCCGCGGAGCTTGGCATCTTTCGCCCATCTATTAGTGTTGATCTTCACGTTTATAGGTCTTCACAATGGGGAAGGATAGGTTAGACGAACCGCTTGACCTTCACAACTACGCAACCTGGAAGCTACGATTCGAGCTACTATGTGGCAAGCTCGGATACGGTCACGCTCTGCTTGCCGCACCGATTTCAGAAGCAGACGTTATTATGTCAAACAAGGTCAAGAGCGTCATGGCCAAGAACGTCAAGAACCACCACCTCCAGACCATAGTGCGGGCAGCCAACGCCAAGGCTGCCTGGGATGCTCTGGCGGCGATGTTCACATCAACCTGCAACACGAGGGAGATAGCTCTACGACAGGAGCTCAGCGACTTCAAGATGGCCAATGGAGAGCATATGTCGGTCTACATATCAGCAGGGCGCGGCAGCTACAGTCAGACTTGCTGGATGTCGGACACGTGGTCACTGATGCCGAGCTGACTACGATTATCATCAAGGGTCTCCCACGCACGTATCACGTTATTATGACTGCCCTTGAGACGCGCGAAGGTGAGCTGGATTTTCAGCAAGTTGTTTCGAGGCTGATGGTGTTGTATCCCTCCTGCCAATCGCCCATTGATTCTGCGGAGAACCAGGCTTAGTGCATCATGCTCGATTCTATCGGTACGTACCAATCGAGGCAGCGGAAGTCTTTGATGCCAGGAGTTACAACGTATATTCAGACAGGCGTAGATGACGTGATAGGCTATCAGTGCCTAGCCAAGGCAATCATCATCTAACCGATGCAAATCGGTGCTCGGGCTTATCCAAGGAATGCAATCAGAGACGGGAAAGGCGTTAGCTCAACCAAAGCGCGGTTAGCTTGTCTTAGCGTTAATCGTTATGATTACGCGTAGTTCTCGACTCAACTCGACTGATTAGGCCGTCAATGAGCATAGCAGATATACTCGCAGCGACGGCTCGTGGTACAAGAGATCTGTAAGTAGTGACCGTACTACCGTGATCCCGCGTGCGAATATTGCTATATAAGCCGTCATAGCAATAGTGCAATGTTCTTTACTCGCGTAGAGGTGCCGACTACGCCATCGCGCGTAGTGTTGCTTTCGACGCGCCACATCGCTCGAGCCATTGCCTCGCGACCACGGAGTACACTCGCATTATCGTGCTCGAGTGTGTGCATATGCATGGTGCACGTATTGTCATTAGTGCGCATTGATGTGCGATGCATTATGCATTCTAGGTCGTCCGCGACCAAGCCGCCGGACCATGCGCACTTATCGCGATGCCGATCACACGATGTATGCTTGCAGCGTTGCGCATCATGCATTAGGCGGTATGCTGTTCGCGGGTTGCTTGTGCACTTAGCCAATGCGCCTAACGCGTGCGGTGCGATGTGCTGCGTGGCGTGCGTGCGGTCGCGTCGCGCCCACTGCTGTACTGCCTCCAGCGTCCTCGTACGACATGGGTGACGTCCCGTACGACGTCGCGTCGTATCGCTCCAGGGTGGCCATGTACGACGGGGTGTCGTACCGTACGGCGGGGTGTCGTACTGTACGACGGGGCGCCGTACCGCTCCAGGGCGTCGTACCGTACGACGTCATGTCGTATCGCTCCAGGCCGTCGTACTGTACGACGGGCCCGCGTGCACCGTGGTGATGGTGGGTGCAACGTAGCGTGGCTTGAGCGAATTGAAGCGTGGTACAACAACTATCCCCCCTCCCGCTGGGCAGCGTCCTCGCTGTCCCCACAGCATCACTACGTAGGCCGCTGAGACTGCGTCGCGCGCAATCTAGCTTCCTCGAGCATAGGCACCATCTCCGGGGAGAAGTTGCGTTTGGGCTCCCACGAGTTATGCTCACTCGAGTAACCCGTTCACTTGACCAAGTACTCGTGGACGGTGCGCTTGCGTCGGTGCTTGCCCACTCGGCGAGTGCGGTAGTCCAAGATACGCTCCACATCGTACACCTTCTTCTTGCCTGCGACCCAAGTCTCTGGACCTGGCTCGACTGCTGCAGGGGCGTCAGTGGTATCAGGCGCGGGCTCCGTGCCGCGGTACGGACGAACAAGTGACACATGAAACGTGGGGTGGATGTTCATGTCAGAGGGCAACGCAAGCTCGACAGCCGCGTTCCCAACCATGCGCACAACGGGGTACGGTCCAATCCAACGGGGCAAAAGCTTACGAGATCCCTCGGCAAAGGAGCGCAGGTTCTTAGTGCTCAGCAAAACCTTTTGTCCCTCCGAAAAGACCACGTCCCGCTTGGACTTATTGTAGTACTCCGTTGCCCGTTGCTGTGCCGCGTCCAAACACGACTTCGCGTCCGCCATTCGAGATACGAACGTCTTGGCAAACGTCTTGGCCGCAGGGACGTTAACTTCCAGCTCACGCCACACAGGTAGCGCCGGGTGGAACCCGTAAGTTAGGAAGAACGGGCTTTGGCCGGTTGACCGATTAACAGCGTTGTTAATCGCAAACTCTGCCGCAGTTAGGTAAGTATCCCAAACAAGAGGCGTGCGACCAGCAAAGTTGCGCAACATATCCCCCAGTGTGCGATTCGTGCGTTCGGTCTGGCCATCTGACTGCGGGTGGTATGCCGTGCTCAGGTTAACCCGCATGCCGACTAGCTTGCAGAGTGCTTCCCAAAACTTAGACGTGAATTGACCCCCCCGGTCCGAGACCACATTCTTAGGGACGCCGTGCAGCCGAACCACGTTATCAAAGAACAAGCGTGCAGTCTGTTCAGCGGTGCAGGTCGACGTGGTGGGTGCAAGGTGGACCATCTTAGTCAAACGATCGACCATGACGAGCACCGAGTCGTATCCCCCCTCAGTTTTGGGCAGCACGACCACAAAGTCCATGGAAACACTTTCCCAAGGCGCGTCAGGGACAGGCAAAGGCTGCAACAACCCGTGGCCCTTACCAGACAAAGCCTTGTTGCGCTGGCACAAACCGCATGTCCGCACGAAGTTCTCGGCATCCCTCGCCAAGTGAGACCACCAGAACGAGCGTCGCACTAGCTCGACCAGCCGCGTGCTACCTGGGTGTCCTGCCAACGGATCCTCATGGAAACGGGAAAGGATATCGCGACGGAGGGAGTCGTCGTTTGGCACGACGATCTGAGTCGTCGATCCTTCCGTCCGTAGCCAAAGACCATTCTGCTTGCGAAGGTGTTCCACGTTGCCAGGCGACGCAAACCAGGAATCACCGGCATAAGCACCCTTCAATCGAGCCGCAAGGTCCGAGGACAGAGGCACGTCCGGAGCACGTGGACGTAGGACAGGCGCCGCCAGAATCGCGGCATGTAGCGACGGGTGTCGACTGAGAGCATCGGCGATATTAATCCGACCTGCGACATGCTCCCAGATGCAGTCGAACCGAGCAAGGTACTCCATTCACCTAGCTTGTCGGCGGTTCAACGTAGGGACGCTTTGCAAGAACGTCAGGGGCTTGTGGTCAGTCTTAAGGGTGAAGGGCCGCCCTTCCAGGTAACACCGCCACTCCTTAAGAGCGTGCAGGACTGCCAAAAGCTCCTGTTCCCCTGTGGTGTAACGGGTCTCTGCGCCCGTAAACTTCTTACTCGTGAAGGCGATCGGTCGCCCTTCCTGCAACAACACAGCGCCACTTCCATACAACGAAGCGTCCGAAAACACTTCGACACGAAAAGGCAACGAGTAGTCGGGGAACGCAAGGGTAACGTCGTCGGCAACGACACGTTTCAGCTCTTCGAACGCCAGCTGACACTCGGGCGTCCAAGCTCCAGGCGACTCGAAAGCTCCCTTACGCATCAAGTCAGTGAGCGGGGCCGCAAGGACGGAGTACTGCTTGATAATCTTACGGAAATAATTGGTCAGACCGAGGAAGCTACGAAGCTCCTGAAGGTTGCGAGGCGCTGGCCAATCGCGAACCACAGCTACCTTCCGTGGGTCCATCTTGACGCCAGTGGCCGACACAATGTGGCCCAAGTACTCCACCTGAGGCTGCGCCCAAAAGCACTTGGCGCGCTTAGCAAACAATTGCTCCCGCCTCAACACCTCAAGCACAAGCTTAAGATGCTCCAGATGCTCCTCGCGCGTTTTGGAGTAGACCAGAATGTCGTCCAAGTAAGAAACGACGAACCTGTCGATATACGGCCTGAACATGCGATCCATGACCGCTTGGAACGTCGCAGGGGCATTAGTTAACCTGAACGACAAGACCGTGTACTCGAAGTGACCGAAGGGTGTCCGAAAAGCGGTTTTCGGCACATCAGACGCAGCTATGCGAATCTGATTGTACCCCTGCTGCAAGTCAATCGAGCTAAAATAGGCCGAGCCCTTTAGCTTATCGAGCAGATCATCCACGCGCGGCAAAGGGTAACGGTTCTTGACCGTCGTCGCATTCAACCCCCTGTAATCGATGCACATGCGCAAGCTCCCATCCTTCTTACCGACAAACAGAATCGGCGCAGAATACGGAGATGTGCTGGGGCGAATCATACCCTGTGCGAGCAGATCAGTTACCTGGCGCTTCACCTCGTCCAACTCCAGAGGACTTAACCTGTACATAGGTCTTGAAACAGGCTGAGCGCCGGGTATGAGTGGGATGGTATGGTCCACGGGACGCAAAGGAGGAAGCCCAGGCACGTCACGAAAAACGTCTGCGTACCCTGTGAGCAAGGCTTCAACCTCAGGATCCAAAGAAGACTGAGCGGTGGTCGCATTCAAATGCAACCTAGGCCTCACAAGCAGTCCGTGGGCACCCTTCCGGATCATCCGGATGGCCTCCTTACGCCCGACCGGCTTGGGTTCTGTACGCTGCCCCATGGCGGCAACAGCGTAATTAACCACAGGCTCCGCTTCAGTCTTACCCCCCTCTGGCTCAACACTTGCAAACGGCACGAAGGGTACTTTGCACGCCAGAGTCCCCTTACGTAGGCGAAGGGTTCCAGACTCTAGGTCAATGCCGGCCCCATACTGCCGTAATGTTGAGGACCCCAGTATATATGTCGCAGCATCCGTCAGCTCGCGCAACACATAAGGACGGGTCGTAATACGCAGAGGACCTATACACAGGTGAAGGGTGACCCTGCCCAATATGGGTTGCTTACCCCCATCCGCGAGGGTAACCTGCGACCATTCCGACGACTGTGGGCACAGACCCAATGCATTCACCTCTGCCGATGAGATGAAGTCGTCACTGGCGCCGGTATCGACAAGCGCCTTCAGGGTGCGACCGGCGAGGCCGACCTGAATCAAGGGGACCCGATTGTCTGCCGGTACCGACTCTGCGGACGAAAGCAAGACGCGCAGGGCAGGTTCAAAACTTTCGGCAGAACCCTCAGAATGAGGTGCAGGAGATTCGTACCAAACGTCAACGGCGTAGGCCTGTGCCGGCAGCGGCACAGGTGCACCTGCTACATCAACACCGTTATACAGAACGGTGTCCGGCTCGAACCGACAGACTTTCCGCATACCCGCTAGCAATGCCGAGGCTTTTCACCGGCTATAGTCAGGTAGAAGGACGCAAGCGGCAGTGTCTGGACGTTGACGCCTACATCTCCTATAGAAGGCCAGCTGCGCTTGCAGCTCGCGCAGAGATGAGGGGAGGAACAAGACGGTGTGACCTAACAAATCGATAGACGCCAGCGGCTTGCTCGGTGCAAACAGATTACACAGCGAGTCGAAACCTACACGTCCTGTGCGACCGTCGAGCGACACTCGATGACCAATCGCGCGCTCGATTTGTTCAAGGACCGAAGGCAACAGTGCCCTCACGGCTTGCCGCACTGACGGCAACCGCCCACCCTCTAGTTCCGACTTCCCAGGTGGAGTCCCCTCCATCCCATCCTGGGCAATCCCCTACTTCGGCCGCTGAGCCAAAGGCGGTAGTATCGGGCAATCCTTCGTAGGATGTTCCGCAGACGCGCATCTCAGGGAAACCTTCATGCTCTTCCGACGCTTGAGCTCGGAATGCGTGCAACCCCATTTATCCAGCCAACCGTCGTTGGTGCGTTGTCGCTTCGTCTCGTCCTTAGCCTCGTGCGCAGCCGCAACTGATGGCGAACCCCCTTTCCTCTTGCCCTTGGCCGGATCCGCGCGTTGACCTGCGCCGGTTGACCCTTTGCGGTTACCCGATCCGGAAGCGCCGCGAATGCCGTGACCGCGATCTGTACGAACGGTGGTCACTGCTACCGTTGGCGTTCGACGCTCCGTTTCGGCCCCCTGGTCCATGGCAGCAGCGTCAGACGTCGGATCCTGCACTCGCAAGGCATTAACACGAGGCACAGGTTTAACAGCGCGTTGACCAGCCAAGAGACGTTTCTCGACCCCGCGCGCAAAGCACACCAAGTCCCCATATGACTCAAAATCCTTCCCCGCCAAATCCGTGGCACATTTCGTTGCCAGGACCTCAGACAATCCACGCTGAAACCAAAAGATGCGATCGTCCTCCGTCAGGTTACCGATAGGCGTGATCAGGGCCTCGAACCGCGACTGGTACGCTGGTACAGTCTCATCGTGGCACATTCGATACGAGCCAGAGGCCAACGTATTACTGGCCTCCGCACTAAGCGGTTGAACCTCAGGAGCAAAGCGTGCACACAAAGCGTCAGTCAGCCCGTCAAACGTGTATGTCTGCCTTGCCATTGTCCACTGATCGTACCATGTCTTCGCCACACCCACGAGGGTGTTCCCGACGAACAGACATTTCACCGGGTCACGATCACCACCACGGACCAGTTGCAAGTACATGCGAACATCACGCAGGTATGCACGAGTGGTATCAGCAATGCTACGCTCAGCATTCTTATGTTTCGCGTCATGCGGGATGTCTAATTTCAGGACAGGAATCGACAGTTTCATCACCTCTCCATCGTCGTCGAATCGACCTTGACGATGCGGTGTGGCCAACGGACCCCTCTGCTCCTCACGTCCAACGGGGCCTGCTTCGGCTGCCGCGACAGGAACAGTCGGATGGATAGGAGTCCGTGGGTCTAGTAGCGCAGGGGCATCTCGGACACCGTCAACGACTTGCGTATATGGGTCCCTCCGAGATGTCTCAGGAACGAAGGACGTGTCGGCACGACCATCCCCCACTACTAGCCCTACATCACCGCTACCAGATGCCATGGTAAATCGGCGACTGACCGGTCACAACCTCGTGCGATAAAGGCACTCTCACACAGGTATCGGTCGAGCGCAAATCAGACGGTTTTAAGCCTACCGACAGATAGCGCTCCCTGCAGATACAGCAAGTATCCGTCCAAAGAGTCTCGCACTTCGCGCGTGCGCGCAATAAGCGCCCGCAACTGATCCGGGCTCGGGCTCGAGTCAGTCGATGCAGCGGCGAGTGAGACTCGATTCGCTTCACCTGCGGCTCAGAAGCGCATACTTCGAACAGACAAACGAATGAAAATGCAAAAGGCAGCAAGGCAATTACAGACCAGAGGCGGCCGCGGCCATCACAGCTCGACCAAGCTCCTCCGCGAATGTATCCAAGGGACTAAGATTGCCTTCGCTGACTCCAGCCATGTAAGTAACCTACTTACGCAAAGATCAGGATGAGACAGTCAGGCCGCGAACGAACCTTACGTCTCGATACCAAATTTGTTGTATCCCTCCTGCCAATCGCCCATTGATTCTGCGGAGAACCAGGCTTAGTGCATCATGCTCGATTCTATCGGTACGTACCAATCGAGGCAGCGGAAGTCTTTGATGCCAGGAGTTACAACGTATATTCAGACAGGCGTAGATGACGTGATAGGCTATCAGTGCCTAGCCGAGGCAATCATCATCTAACCGATGCAAATCGGTGCTCGGGCTTATCCAAGGAATGCAATCAGAGACGGGAAAGGCGTTAGCTCAACCAAAGCGCGGTTAGCTTGTCTTAGCGTTAATCGTTATGATTACGCGTAGTTCTCGACTCAACTCGACTGATTTTTTAGGCCGTCAATGAGCATAGCAGATATACTCGCAGCGACGGCTCGTGGTACAAGAGATCTGTAAGTAGTGACCGTACTACCGTGATCCCGCGTGCGAATATTGCTATATAAGCCGTCATAGCAATAGTGCAATGTTCTTTACTCGCGTAGAGGTGCCGACTACGCCATCGCGCGTAGTGTTGCTTTCGACGCGCCACATCGCTCGAGCCATTGCCTCGCGACCACGGAGTACACTCGCATTATCGTGCTCGAGTGTGTGCATATGCATGGTGCACGTATTGTCATTAGTGCGCATTGATGTGCGATGCATTATGCATTCTAGGTCGTCCGCGACCAAGCCGCCGGACCATGCGCACTTATCGCGATGCCAATCACACGATGTATGCTTGCAGCGTTGCGCATCATGCATTAGGCGGTATGCTGTTCGCGGGTTGCTTGTGCACTTAGCCAATGCGCCTAGCGCGTGCGGTGCGATGTGCTGCGTGGCGTGCGTGCGGTCGCGTCGCGCCCACTGCCGTACTGCCTCCAGCGTCCTCGTACGACATGGGTGACGTCCCGTACGACGTCGCGTTGTATCGCTCCAGGGTGGCCATGTACGACGGGGTGTCGTACCGTATGGCGGGGTGTCGTACTGTACGACGGGGTGTCGTACTGTACGACGGGGCGCCGTATCGCTCCAGGGCGTCGTACTGTACGACGTCATGTCGTATCGCTCCAGGCCATCGTACTGTACGACGGGCCCGCGTGCACCGTGGCGATGGTGGGTGCAACGTAGCGTGGCTTGAGGGAATTGAAGCGTGGTACAACAGATGGCTTACGACTCAGCGGAACGAGAGGCAAGAGGAAAGGAGACGACGGCATTTAGTGCGCGCCGGGGTGGCGGCAACGCCGGTTCGTCAGGGCGAGGTCAAGGAGCAAGGACTGGCGGCAGACCCAACGTTACCTGCCACTACTGCGGAACGCCCGGACACTTTATGAGGGATTGCCGGAAGCGTCTAGCAGATCAGGGGAGCAAAGGGCGTGGAGGAGATGGCAAGCAAAGTGGCGGGAGCGCATCAGCAATGCCCAGTAAGTTGGCATTCGCGCTTGGAGGAGAATCCCGGTTGAAGGACTGGCACATTGACTCTGGATCCGAGTGGCACATTACCTACGATGCATCCGAGTTGAAGAACGTAAGTGCAGTCAAGCCGGAGGAACTGTTCAGCGTTATCGGCTATGATGGCTCCAGGCATCAGCCGACGCATGTGGGATCGTGCACCTTAAGGAGCAATGTGATCGAAGGGTTGGAGATTGACCTACTCAACGTGTACGTGGTGCCGAAAGCTACCGTCAAGCTTATTTCGGCAGGTATCCTCGACGACCGCGGCGCCAAGGTGGTGCTGGGTGACGGGAAGGCTCTGGTGCAGCATCAAGGACGGACTATTCTACAAGGCGAGAAGGTTAGAAACCTCTACACAATTCGCTACAACGCAGCAGAGCGTTCGGTCAGCGATAGCCGCTCATGTGCGGCGACCGGGTCAGGAGACTCGGCGGCAGCGCTGTGGCATCGGCGCTTGGGACATCTGGGCTTCGGGAGCCTGGAACGGATGTGCCGGGAGAATATGGTAACCGGCATGGAGCTTGATCGCGGGAGCTTGGAGGCAGCCAGCTCACGGATCTGCGAGCCGTGCATCTATGCAAAGCACTCACATGGACCGTTCCCAGCCACTGGACACAAGGCGGTGAAACCGCTTGGGCTGGTTCATATGGACGTCTGTGGTCCCATGCCCGAGACGTCACTTGGCGGATCCCGGTACGTGACTACGGTGCTGGATGACTGCACGGGACTTTCGGTGGTGGCCTTCACAGAGACCAAGGATGCCATCGGCAAGAAGGTTCGCGCCATTTTTGAGGCACTGGAGAATACAGCTGGGCGGCGCATCAAGGAGGTACGCACGGACGGTGGACGGGAATTCGTCAACCAGGCCATGGGCGACTACTTCAGCAACAAAGGGATTATCCACGGCACAACAGTGGGGTACACCCCAGAGCAAAATGGGGCAGCAGAACGCCTAAACAGGACTCTTCTGGAGAAAACGCGGGCTATGCTGGTGGAGTCTAAACTGCCACAGCAGCTATGGGCAGAAGCACTTGCGACAGCAAACTACCTTGGTAACATCTCGCCTGTCGCTGGTGCTAAGGTAACCCCGCATGAGGCGTTCATGGGCACAAAGCCAGATATCAGTCACCTAAGGGTCTTTGGCTGCGCAGCATACGTGCATGTGCCTAAGGAGAAACGCAACAAGCTGCAGCCGGTGAGTCGGAAGGGGATTTTCGTCGGATTCGAGCACGGTGGGCACTATCGCATCCTTTTCGACGACGGCAGCATCACAAAACATTCTGCGGTGAGGTTCGACGAGACGGCCATTAGAAACAGCCGTATGGACTCTGATGATGAGGAGGAGGAGGACGCCGACGACGGCGCTGGGATGGTACTGCCGCTGGGATGGTACTGCCGAAGCAGATGGGGAAATTGAGCGCTTCAAGGCGCGTTTGGTGGCGAAGGGCTATGAGCAGCGGGCGGGGATTGATTATGGGGAGTTGTTTGCCCCTACCTCGCGTTTCGCTTTGCTAAGAGCTTTGCTGGCAGTGGCGGCAGCTAAGGGTATGCCTATCCATCAGCTGGACGTGTCAACGCCTTTTCTGAATGGAGAGCTGGAGGAAGAGCTATGGATGCAGCAGCCGCCGGGCTATGAGTCGGCGCCACCTATTTCAATGACATTCCACCAATGTGGCCATTTGGAACTGCAGATATCATGCATGCACGCCTTCTCCTCCTAAAGGAGCTTCAGCATAACTCGTTGCTATGGCTAGCGCAACCTCGGCAACCATTCCTGGCACTGCAACCGCTAGTTAATGCATGGGTGTAATATTTGCTCCGCAACCATTCCTGGCACTGCAACCGCTAGCTAATACATAGGTGTAACATTGGCACGCCTGGCATCTATTGCTGCAACGGTCACTCTTCCCATCCACGGACATATAAATATTTGCTATTTTATTTATTTTCTCTACTAAGCCCACACCTTTCCATATCCGTTTCTTCTTCACACACGCACATTATGGAGATTCCGTGGAAAAAAGCTCCCATACCTGCTTCAACGTGAGCACACATGCCCTAACTTCAGTTCCACTGTCAATATCATCATCTACATGAAGGTTCCGAAGGATAACAACATCGTTGCGCTGCAATACAGGTTCGTCTCTTCCACTCTCGGCTTTGCAATATTTGCTTCACTTTCGCACCACTCCCCTTTCATTTCACGACCATTACACGCATTCCTCGCATGCCTCTCACCCCCTTGCGGTGGTCGCCCGCGCACCATCTCTGCTCGTCAAAGCGAGCGACCTGAACCGACAGCTATAATAGAAGATAACTACAGCAATACCATGCCGTTTTATCTACAATTCCTATTCTAATTCTTCCTTTCTATAACTATTCCATATATAGGCTGCCTGACCACAATTCCGAAGCCGCAGCGGATGAGTTCTGGGCGTCACTTCTGGTGCAGCGCTTCATGTTTTACAGCACGGTTATTGAGGTTGAGAACGCAGTTGAGACTCAGCCCATTGATAGTTCACCTTTTGTTGCTGGGGCGTACGATATCTCTGCTGCACACATTCGTGTCGTCCCTGTGCACGAATACACTCAGCACAACATTCTCGCACAGCAGGTGTGTGCGTAACTTTTGCCGCTTCACAATATACTTGCCTATGCATAGATATTTTTACGTTTATATAACTTCACGGCTTTCCTTGCAGTTCCCACGCCATTTGCGCTTCACGCTGCATCAATGGGACGTTATGATGTACGATATTTTCGAAAGGATGCCAGCCACAACGGATGCGGCACTCTTCAACAAGCCCGTTCACATGGCGATTGTGTCGGAGACGACCTCCAGTACCCGCACATCCAGCTTTGATGTGCGTCTTCTGGACAGTTCCGGCACCACATCCAATGTGCAGGTGCGTTCTTTCCTATCATGTCTCATATCGTTCACTTTTCATGTCACTGGCCCACTTTTCATGTCCCTGCATTTCTGTATTGCAGCTGCTTCTCCCTATGTCAGCAGTTTCCCCCCTAATGGGTCAGTTTCACCCACATAATCGCAATTTGGCCAATTACGGGGTACCCCCATTACGGCCATTGGGGTCCATAATGGGGGCTCTGGTACCCCGTAATGGCTGGAAACCCCATAATGGACCATCATAACCCATAACCACCCCATATGTAAGCCCCCAACATACTTAACAAACATCTTCAATCAAGTCAAAAGGGGTATAATATCCACAAACATACTTGCCTGTTATAAATAGTTGGGATAACATATCCATCTAACATGTAATAGTGCAGGAACAGTCTGTTGGCATTTTTGTGTAATTGCAGCAGCAGGTAAGAACCATGCATGTTGACAAGGTGTAAGAACTAAGGAATTGTCTTGTTGATTGGCCTCTGTCTATCATGATGTGAAGCCGTTTGGCAGCCATATTTATGCTGTCTGGGGTTGTTAGGGAATCTCAATAAAGCCAATGTCCTGTAACCAATTGTAGCTATTTGGTCATGTTGCTTGTACCTTTGATTATTAGATGACTGTTACCTTAATATATAAATGAAAGGATGTTATACTGCAGCTGCTGGATGACTTTCCCTGCAAGGACAACATATGGGCCCACACCCATGGGGACCAGGAACCCTGCTGCTGACCAGGCTAAATTACTGTACACGTGAGCACATGGCTCTGTCTGCTGTGTGCTGCTGCTGTCTTACCATGCACATGTTCCACCCATATGCAGCAGGCCAGCATGCAAGAGAAAAGAAGCCTCAATCAAAGACCCTAGCAGCCTGGCTACCCAATCAATATTACAAAGCTGCAAGTATTAAGCACAGGAAAAAAGCCCAAGAAGAGATGTCCAGCACGTGCTCAAAACACAAAAGTGCCCCTTACTTTATCACTACTCCACCCTAGCAAGGGCCTGCTGGCACTGCCACCCAAGCTTCCTCGGTGGAGCGAGGGGGGCTTCCCACGCAGCAGTATATCAGTCAGCAGTTGTGAAGCAGGACCAAAGTACAGACATGTATGGGGTAAATGACAAGGCAAAAAGAAGTCCCCCAGCAGCAGAAAAGCCTGAAGGGCTCCACCCATCCACAGGCAATCACTCCTGCACCCCACAATTATAAAAGTCTTCCCTCACTGACTCCAATAAGAAGTTTGTGACCCATGGTCTGGAGATGGCCGCTTGGCCTGGCCCAAAACATACTATCCTCACTCCCCAACCCACTGCAATCCCTGAGATTAATATGATAAAATAACATGGTGAAATAAAGTACAGCTGCAGCCCAGCCCTAGTCACAGCCCCTTACCCTGTCATACCCATTCCTAGTGCAAACTGCAGATCTGTATTCTCCCCTCCATACATCTGCTCAGCTGTGTACAACCAACTTAATTGCTACTTTTAACCCCAGCTGAATTTCTGCTGCATGTCTGCTGGCTGTATCCACAATCAACTCAGATGGCTGCCCAATGGATGCCACAAGCAACTACTGAGATGGCTGCCCAACTAATTTAATGAAACCTCTTGGCAAAGTCGTCGCCATAAAGAACAATCTGAGAAGTTTCATTCTTCTTCTCGTCGTCAGTGACATACCAGTGCATGCGCAAACCTGGGTGCTTATCAGTGCCCCGGTCTCCGGCATGGATGGTATGGCCGGACATGAAGAGGATATCGCCAAGCTCGAGGTTCATCCGCACGGCCTTGAAGGAATGGCTACCGAGGCATGCCTTGAAAGAGGCCTCACTAATGACACCCCTTTTCACCAGGTCCTGCAGCCGCCAGCACTCCTGCACCTCTTTGTGGCTACCTGGAAACACAAGCAACGAAAACTTCTGTACAGCCGCGATGGCCACGTAGCCAGTCTGGCCCTCACTGAGGTCCGTGTGCCAGCATTGGCGGCTAACAGGCTGTTGTCGTGCTGTCTGTGTGTTTATCAGGAGGGAAGGTGGATTAACGCGCAACGTCTGACCTCCCATTTGCATCCGCACCCTGTCCAGCTCCCTCTCTACCACATCTATTGGGGTCAGCAGCAGCAGGGAGTGGGTTTAGCAGAGTAATTAGAAAATGGATGAGCTGATCTGCAGAGTAGCACAATCATTGCATCACATTATTACTATGTTTATTAGCAAATGACGTGACCACCATCTTCATTGCTAATAATAGCATAATGTAATACTGCCATTATTACCACAATGAAATTATTCATTATTTCCAATCCTAGGATAGGGGCGTACCACGGAAGTTTGCCAGGATTACAGCATGGTCGCTGTTAAGGATGATTTGCCTCCGCTGCCCGGTCCCATAGTCAGACACAAGGACATCAGTCTCCCGCCCGCTGTCGTCCAACTCTGGGATGAAGTTCCCATTCTCATCTCGTGGGATGTCCTGGAAGATGGCCACGGCGTGCTTCTGTGCAAAGCGGACAGCCATGTACACCTCTCTTTCGCTCACAGTGTTCTTGAGGCTGTCCAACTTTAAAAGGACAAGTCCGTGGCGCGCCAAAGCTTCTGGTACATCAATAAATGAGGCAACACTGTAAACAGTGCTCTCAATTGTCTCATACTGCATTGGGACGCACACCCAGCAGAAGGCACACATACAGATACATGTTGTGTGGCCATCCATGATGCAGCTTGTGCAGCAGGTGAAAGTGCCAATATATAGCAATCTGCATTGTAGCCTGGTTATGTTATGTCACTCTAATAGGTTTCATATGCACATCTACCTAATATAAACATATATTTTCACTAGGCTGATACAATCTGCTGGTAACTATTAGGGCCATGTGCAAATAAAGAACCAACTGCAAGGTGCAGCAGCTAGCAGGATAAGGACTACCTTCCACAAAACTGGCCCCCACCTTATCTTCATCACCATCACCTTCCACTGTAGTCACACCCTCATCAGCCTCCACCACATTTGTGCACTGCCTCTTTTGCTCCTTAGACTTGTTGCCACCAAGTGACCCTCCCTATGTCAGCCCTTTCCCCCCTGATGGGTTAGTTTTAACCCCGTAATCGCAATCTGGCCAATTATGGGGTACCCCCATAACGGCCATTGGGGTCCATTATGGGGGCTCTGGTACCCCATGATGGCTGGAAACCCCGTAATGGGTCATCATAACCCATAAGCACCCCATATCTAAGCCCCCAACATACTTAATAAACATCTTCAATCAAGTCAAAAGGGGTATAATATCAACAAACATTCTTGCCTGTTATAAATTGTTGGGATGAAATATCCATCTAACATGTAATAATAATGCTGGAACAGCAGTCTGCTGGCATTTTTTGTGTAATTGCAGCAGGTAGGAAGCATGCATGTTGACAAAATGTAAGAAGTAAGGAATTGTGTTGTTGATCGTCCTCTGTCTATCATAGGTGGGGTAGGGCGGGGTGAGGCGGGGTGGGGTGAGGCGGGGTGGGGTGAGGCGGGGTGAGGTGGGGTGGGGTGAGGCGGGGTGAGGTGCGGTGGGGTTGATTCCATTTCGGGCATCATGAGGGCTCATAGCAGCTCTTAAGGGCTGGGCTATGGTTGTCTTGGCTTCATGCAGCATTTATATAGACAGAGGCTGATCACTGTCTGGGGTTGTTAGGGGATCTTAACAAAGCCAAAATCATGTATCCAATAATTGTAGCTATTTGGTCATGTTGCTTGTACCTTATTCTTATATGTATGAATGCTACCTTAAAAGGGATGTTATACTGTAGCTGGATGACTGTCCCTGCAAAGACAACCCATGGCAATTTATGGAAGCATTAGGTGCTTCACTGTGAAGACAATAAAGTCAGGACATGCTTTCCCACCTGTGTACCCCATCTCTTCCTCTCCTTCCTTTTTCCCTCCCTCTTCTTCCCTCTTTCCCTGCATCTCCTACCCTCTTTCCCTCACTGTCTCTCCCCCTCTCCTTCAATTCTTCTTCTTCCCTCTTTCCCTCCCTATCTCTCCCTCTTTCTCTCCCTCTTCTGCCTTCCCACCTTTTCTCTTTCCCTTACTTTCCTTCCATATTTCCCTTCCTATCCTTCCCTGCCTCGTACCTTTGCTCCCTCCCTCCCTCTCTCTTTCCCTCCCTCTCCTTCCCTTCTCTCTCCCTACTCCCTCCCTTCTCCCTCCCTACTTCCTCCCTTCTCTCTCCCTACTCTCTCCCTTTCTCATTTCTCCCATCCTCGTTTCTCCCTTTCCTTTCCCTCTCCTTCCTTGACCCTTATTTCTTTCACCCCTCTTCCTTCTGTCTTCCTACTTCCCATCTGCCACACTTTCCTTTCCCTACTCCCTCCTTCCATCTATCTCCCTCCATGATCCTCTTCTTACTCCTTCTCTCCCAACTATCTCCCTACCTCGCTTATGCTGGATGGTTTGCTAGAAAACATTGTGTTTCTTGATTTATGATACATAGAAATTGGATGGTGCATGTTACATACAGTACGACCTTCGGAAATTCGGCGAGGTCTTCGGTTCAACTCCTTAATAAGTATATTTTTGCATGTTTTATCCATAAATTGAAGGCACATGGGCCATATCTCTTATTCGCGAAAAAATACGGCGGGACCATTTGGTCCCGCTGTACATTTCCGCGAAGGACAGTGCCTGCCAATTCTATAATTTGAAATGTGCATAAAGTGGCGGAAAGAATAGATGCATTCATATGAAATTGCATTGCACTGTCAGTCGCGAAAAATGTACAGCGGGACCATTCTGCGAATGACAGTGCTCGCCAATTCTACAATCTGAACTGTGCATAAAATGGCTTAAGGAATCGATGCATCCATACGAAATTGCATGGCACTGTTATTCATGAAGATGTACAGCGGGACCAAATGGTCCCGCTGTACATTTCCGCAACTGACACTGGTCGCCAATTCTACAATCTGAAATGTGCATAAAATGGATGAAAGAATAGATGCATTCATATGAAATTGCATGGCACTGTCAGTTGCGAGAATGTACGGTGGGACCAAATGGTCCCACCATACTTGTTCGCGAACAAGATGTATTGTCCATGTGCCTTATAATGACAGAATTGAACATGTAAAATGCCTTCAGACGGAATTGAACCGGTGTCATTACTTCCCACCCAAGGACCCGTCCTGCATACAGGTATTGGTAGATTGGTAGATACTACCTAAGCACATACCAAAAGACATATTATTATTTATTATTAGGGTTGCGGAAAGGTACAGTGCAACAATTTGTTGTGCCGTACTTTCGTGATGGAAATGTGAGAGAGCTTTTGTTTCTGCATGATTGTAAGTGTCAAAGTGGTGATTAACAGCATTTCTCGTAGCATTCTTGTTGTTGTATAGGACTTTTTGTAATGCCAAATCCTTTTTAATGGCATTGATAGAGGTGCCAATATTTACAGAACAATATCATTTATGTATCCTTGGCTTTTCTTGAAGATTTTTAGCAATCCCTACAGGATATTCCTTTTCCACAAGCAGCAGCTGCAGCCATGGAAGCCTGCTGGCGGCGGAGATGAGATCTATCAGCAATGAGTATATGCTCCAAGCTAGGAGGTAAAGGAGGATGCTGTTGTATTATGGTTATGCGGAAGCGACATTTAAACGGAAATAGTTATATAAAATAGGAAAGTTAGTTAGTAACTCAAGTTAGGTGGTAGTAAGAACTACCGGTTGGTTTATTAGCGAGTTAATAAGCCCAGAGCGGCACTTGATCGTACTCAAGGGAGGGTAGAACCTGCGGGAGTCTTGTCCACGGGCCCACCTCGCTAGCCGCCACGGTTCATGACTCCGTTTACCAACCGTTAGCCTGGCTTCGGTTCTGACCGAAGCCCTTGCGGCTCCGCCAGCCAAGACAAGTATTGCCACTTGTCCCGACTCGCGACCCGCAACCACTACCAGTGACCGAAGTCACGACCAATCCACCGCCGAGTGGAATGGCCCCCGCTATACTCAGCCATGAGTACAGCGAAATGCAGCGCCGCGTCACGACCGTCCTGTCGTGCCGCGCCGCGCACACCATCCGCTAGTCGTTGGGGATCCCAACGAAGATCGTTGGGACAGTTGACCGGTGGCGGTCAAACCTTGACCCGTCCTGGTCAACCCCAGGGACTAGCGAGATACAACAGATGCTTGTATTATTTGGTGAAGGACAGGGTGATAGGCGGCGGTGTTGGCAGCACATGATTGGTTGCACTAGCTAAACCTAGCTGTTGTGACAGGGTTACCATTAATAATATTAAATATCATTGCTTGTGTGAATTAAGAACTCATGATTTTGGTGCGGTTTCTGCCTTCCTGGCTGCGTGCTGCTGTCCACTTGCTCTGAGGCAGGTGCTTGGCTGGCTCACAATGTTCATGTATGGCAGGTAATTTTCTGTCCAGGCCTTGGCCAGGGCTGCAATGAAGGTGTGACTGCAGGTGGGTGTATTGTTTGGGGCTGGGTGCTGCAGAAACATATGGAACAATGGGAGCTGCTGCTGATGGAGATGGGAAGGGGCAGTGATAATGCACTGGGGCAGGGAGCAAGGGTGAGACTGTACAAAAGGGTAGCTGGTGATAGAGGTGAAGTGGAATGGTGATGGGATGCAGCAGAGAGATCGCACAAAAGGAGAGTAATGGATGTGAGGGGGGCCCAGCAGCAATATATGGGATCCCAAATTTGGGTTTAGGACTTGTTTAAACATGTACCAGGATAAGTCCAGAACATACTTACAGTCTCACATTAGATGGAAGAGGCTTATTAGCTGCTGCTGTACTTCTATCTTGGCCAGGCTTACTCACTATGTCTGGACTTAACACTATACTACTTACAGTAGCCATCACCATGCTTAACCAGGCTTAGCCAGACTTATGTAAGCACATCCAATCTTAGGTACCATCACCTTTTGAGAGGTGTGGAGGAATAGGGAGAAACTCTGGTGACTGGGGGTTACTTGGCAATGGAGGCAGGCAGGGAAGGACTGGGAGAAGGGGCAATGGTGGTTATAGGGTGGCAGGGATGGAGAGTAGAAGGGTGATGATAAGGTTGGATGGAGAGAGCAACAGCGTCATGGCCACAGTTATTTTGTAGATTTTTTGTATCTGATATAAAATGTGTATCATGACATCTGTGTGTTGTGTGTTTTGCCTGCTATCACAGCTGCAGGTTCAGCAGAGGATAATGGCAATGTCAAGAAATGCTTTGGTTCTGAACCAGAAGGTGGTCATAATCTCCAAGATCATGGCAATAATAGGATGTAACAGAGGCTGGCAGGAGTGCATTGGAGTGGCTGGGGAAATAGGTGGTGACTGAAGAGTGGTGAGGGGTGGCAATGAAGCCAGAAAGGTACAGTTTGTGTAACAGCAGAGGTGATGGACGGGGAAGCAGCAGGTGGGGGTAAGAAGGGGACGGAATGGTGAGCAATAGGTAGGACAACAAAGGGGAAGGTAGGGGAGCATGATACTATCATGGATGCAATGTGTGCTCTGCCCATACATACATACTTCTGCATCCATGTGTGTATGGTATGGATTCATTTTCTATCTTTGCAGTTTTAGCTGCTGGTGACAAGGGCAGTGTGAATGGCACCTATAGAGCTGGTTTAGGAGGGGATCAAGGCAGGGATGTGGGTTGGTGACAGCAGATGAAGGTATGGATGATGGCTTGTGCTGTGGCATGTGGGATCATCATAGACACAGATCCCTATTATAAGTGTATTGTAAGCTTACAAGGCCACAACTGTCCCTACCCATTATGGCCCATCTTTCATAACGGGACCCCTTATGGGGGGGGGCCTGTTTACGGCCCGTAAACGGGGTTAGGGGCCGTATAGGGGGTAAAGCCCATTATGGGTCAGACGAAAACCTTCCCCCTGATGGGGGGGGGTCCGTTATGGGGTTACATTTTTACGGACCCTCACTGGTCCCATTACGGGGGTAAACGCTGACATAGGGCCTGCTGCCAGCTGAGTGTGTGGGCATTGCATAGAAGGGGTTCATTGGGGATGTTAGCACAGCTGAAAAGGTGTTCAAGTGCACACAGCAGTATGCATTAAACTACCCACCTTCCTCTTTTGGCCCTGGCAACCATCATTTCCCACTTGCATTGCCCGGGCCACTGCCCGGGTCATCACCCGCCCCTGTCGTAGCCGTAATGAGTGCCTGCCCTGCTTGATATCTGATCCAGCCCCCTTGGATGGTGGGGCTCGGCTGTCATCCATGGTCCGGCCACATGTTGTCGGTACTGTGTTGTCAGCAGCAGCAGCAGAGACAGTAGCCACCTGGACGGTGGATGCCGTCTGGCAGCTTAGACCAGCAGCAGGAGCTGAGCCACTTGCAGACTCCTGCTGTGAGATAGCACAGGTTTGCCGGGCTTGTCAACAGCACTACTAGCAGTAGTAGCAATATGTACAACAGACATCACTCACCTGCCCTGCCTTCTCCCTGTCAGTGATGCCCTGACCCCCATTATGATGGTGTGTCCTGACATCCTCAGCGTTATCTGCTACTGTATTGTGCAAGTCTGCCAACTCTGCAGTCATCACCTCTGTTGCCGCCTCCTCATTATCAGAAGCTGTTGCCTCCTCAGGAATCTGCAAGTCTGGCACCGCTGTAGCCGGCACCTCCATCCCCCGTTCCTCAGCGCCAACAGGTTGCTGTGTGTGGTTGGCCTCCGGGTACTGCTGCAATGCTGTTGCCTCTGTCGCTGGCACCACTTGTGTTCCCAAGTCATCCATGTCTGCTGGTGGCTGAGTGATATCAGTCTCAGGGATCTGGAAGTCTGGCACCTCTGTAGCCGGCACCTCCATCCCCCGTTCCTCATCACCAACAGGTTGCTGTGTGTGGTTGGCCTCCGGGTACTGCAATGTTGTTACCTCTGTCGCTGCCACCACTTGTGTTCCCAAGTCATCCATGTCTGGCGGCTGAGTGAGATCCGTCTCGGTAACCTGCAAGTCCGGCACCTCTGTAGCCGGCACCTCCATCCCTTGTTCCTGAAGGCCAACAGCAGGTTGCTGTGTGAGGTCTGCTCCCAAGTGTGGGTGTGTGAGGATGGCAGATGTGTGTGTTGGCTAATGAGCAAGCAATATGTATATCACTCCAGCTACATGCAATTCTCCTCCAGAACATTGGTATTAGTGAAACAATAAAGCACCCTTTGAAGCCCCGCTTCTAAACCCTGGGTGCTGCACACCTGGGCCTCGGGCTGCTTCCCGGCAGTTGACTTGGCCATCTCTGCAGCAGCAGATGCTTCCATGTAGCCCTTTGCGTGTTCATCCTCCACTCGGCTCCCTGGCTCCTCATCATGGCTGTCCATAGTCGTGGCTTGTGTCTGAAAACAGTGTAATGGTGAGGACTTTAAGGGGGAAAGTGGGGTGACTTACAGTGGGTGTATGAGGATGGCAGATGTGTCTGTTGGCTAATGAGCAAGCAATACGTTGATTGATAGATATATTCTACAGCTACATGTAATTGTCCTCCAGAACATTTGTATTACGTAGTGAAACAATAAAGCACCCTTTCAAGTCCCGCTTCTACACCCTGGGTCCTGCACACCTGGGCCTCAGGCTGCTGGTTTGCCTTCCTAGCACTTGACTTGGCCATCTGTGCAGCAGATGCTTCCATGTAGGCCTCTACGTGTTCATCCTCCACTCTGCTCCCTGGCTCCTCATCATGGTCCTCCATGTTTCTGGTAGGTGCCTGACCAGAGTGGTTGTGAGGAAGGGTAGGAGAGCAGTGAGGTTTGGTAGGTGTATGGGCATAACAGGCTCCTCTGTTGGCTCACAAGCAATGAACATGGTTCATCAAACAATAGTGTGCAGGGTGTCATAGGTACCTGTTGACTGCATGTATGTGAAGGACCTGCACTGCTGGTTGCAGCTTGGACATTGGAGCATCTGTCTTGAGATGGAAGGTTGGGGACATTGTGGACCTGTAAGCAGTCCTGGTAAGACAGGGGAAGAAAGTGTCAAACATGGATATAAATCTCTCAACTTCTATCCCCATGGGTTGGATGGGTTTTAAACCCTAAACCCCCATGTGAAGGGATAAAGGTGCCCTGCTGAAACACTGCTGGGGAAGTTAGGTACAGGCAGGTGAGGCAAACCACCCCAATCTTAAATACATAAAGCTGCAGGTACCTTTTGGAGCTCTGTCCATGCAATAAGTGGCCAGTGAAACTCTCCACTGGACAATCCTCCCAGCATACCAGCAGCTGATGCTGATATCCAGGAATTTCGTGCTATGTTATCCAAGATGAAGCTGGGTACAACATCTGGACTGAGATTCTTGACCTGCTCCTTTGCCCATTCCAGGGCACCAGCACGAACATATTTTCTAAAACTATCCTTCTTGAAGCGAAATGACAGGAGCTGGTAAAGTGATACCTGCACAAAAAATGTTCTGTGACTAAATGAATGAGTTGACCAATAGGCACACTTACATTCCTATTACCTTAGTCCTGGATGGGCCCTTGAAAACAAGGTTATAGATGAAAGCCGGCTTTGGAGCCTGCTTCGGCAGGGTTACTGTGTACTCTCCATTTGCAGCATTGTCCTCATCTAGGACGAACCTAAGCACCGTGCCCTCTGTCAATTTGGCAATATAAGCACAAAGAAGAAAGCAACTTATCTTAACAGTTTGCTTTATTTGCTGGTACAGAATGCAACTATTGCGCAAAGCAGTGGCCAAAAACTGAAAGTCTATGTCCATTGTTGCACTGTCAGGATACACAGCCCAGAAGATGATAGAACATTAAAGTAGGTCATGCTTCATTCCTGTAAAATCTATGATAACTTGAAGAAATAATAACGGCGAGGCCAAACCTTCCCGTACATTTGGCGACTGACAGTGGTCCCGCTGTACATTTTCGCGACGGACAGTGCTTGCCAATTCTAAAATATGAGCTTTGCATAAAATGACTTAAAGAATAGAGACATCCTAACAGAATTGGCCAGCACTGTCCGTCGCGACGGACAGTGGATGGACAGTGCTTGCGACGGACAGTGCTTGCCAATTCTAAAATATGAGCTTTGCATAAAATGGCTTAAAGAATAGAGACATCCTAACAGAATTGGCAAGCACTGTCCGTCGCAAAAATGTACAGCGGGACCATTTGGTCCCGCTGTACATTTTCGCGACGGACAGTGCTCGCCAATTCTAAAATATGAGCTTTGCATAAAATGACTTAAAGAATAGAGACATCCTAACAGAATTGGCCAGCACTGTCCGTCGCGACGGACAGTGGATGGACAGTGCTTGCGACGGACAGTGCTTGCCAATTCTAAAATATGAGCTTTGCATAAAATGGCTTAAAGAATAGAGACATCCTAACAGAATTGGCAAGCACTGTCCGTCGCAAAAATGTACAGCGGGACCATTTGGTCCCGCTGTACATTTTCGCGACGGACAGTGCTCGCCAATTCTAAAATATGAGCTTTGCATAAAATGACTTAAAGAATAGAGACATCCTAACAGAATTGGCCAGCACTGTCCGTCGCGACGGACAGTGGATGGACAGTGCTTGCGACGGACAGTGCTTGCCAATTCTAAAATATGAGCTTTGCATAAAATGGCTTAAAGAATAGAGACATTCAAACAGAATTGGCGAGCACTGTCCGTCGCGAAAATGTACAGCGGGACCAAAAACCCTAAAATATGAGCTTTGCATAAAATGGCTTAAACAATAGAGGCATTATGCCAAACTTACATGGCACTGTCAGTCGCAGAAATGCTCAGTGGAGTATCTGTGTGGAACGGCGCAATAAGTGCAACATATTGTGTAGGTACCAATTTCAGGTGATTCGAGTTCGAGTCCTATCCATATCTTAATTTTGGAACGGGACCAAATTTTTCCGCTGTACTGTTTCGCGACGGCCAGTGCTCGCCAATTCTACAATATGAGCTGTGCATAACATGGGTTAAGGAATAGAGGCATCCATACAAAATTGCATGGCACTGTCAGTCACGAAAACAGAAGGGACAGAGGATGTAAGTGTGGTAATTGACAGAAAATGCTGACAGGTGCTCAATTACATCCTCCATATCTCTGCTTCTGTCATTCCAATCCCCCCAAGCACGACATGAAACTGCTCAGCAACTCATGAATTGCTTGAAGTTTCGCAGTATGTGCCAGTGCCGTGCCAAAACAACAAGGAATCCCTTCTTAGACGGATGAGGAACTGCAAAGCAAAACCATGGCACAACGGCCACTGGCAGATACCATGGCCCATCCTGGTGCCGCACAGGGCGCTCACGTACAATGGGACAGCGCAAGCGCACATCTGCTTGAGATTCTGCACAGAACCATTCTGCTTTGATAACCTCCCGCCATTGACCATCACCACCACAGTGCCGTACAAGTGCAATTGCTTTCCCAAACCACATTGACTGCTGTGCTTCACCATCCTCATCAGGGCGGCACAAAAACCAAGAGCCCTTCTCCAATTTTACATGCCCAACCCATATTTCCTTTAGGACCTCTACCTTCAGCTCTCCTCCCTTGGCCTCATGTAGATCAGACCTTCCATACATGCTCTCTAACATTTTCATCTCTGCTGCGGAAATTTCAAGCACTCCTGCAGGTCTCCCCACATGGATGACCGGATCAAAGCTGAACAACTCCCTTTCATTCCACATGTCCGGCTCCATTTCTTCTGCCAGCCCATCCACGTTTGAATTGTTGTCCCACTCTTGAATGGCAGCGGGTGCACCCCTTGAAGCTCCTGCTGGCTGTCTTTGTTGGGAGTACTGTTGTCGCATTCCCAGCGTGACTTCACGGTCCATGGCAGAGTAGAACATTGAAGCCTCCATGAATCTTTTGCTGTGTGCCCACCTGCCCAAAATCCCCCAGATGGATTCTGGTTTGAACATGGACAGGCAGTACAAAGGCCCTATAGGGACAGGGCAGAGCGGGATTGGATAGTACAATAAGAATTTTGACGATCTCACAATAACACACTGAACCAGCAGCAGCCAACCCCCAGCAGCAGCCAACCCCCCATATGTATCCACCATCCTCATGAGCTCAATCATAGTCATGGCAATATCATGTTGTGATGTGAGACTCCGCACCCCATCACCATGCACTATTGCACCAGTGTTAAGTTGGTGTGAATTGCTATGATCTGACCTATGATCCCCGGGTCAAACCTGGACTAGCGTACACTGGTTAAACAGTCACGATACCATGTGCTACGGGATACACCTTGCTCTACGGGATACATTCCCACCAGCCTTAAGGTGGATGCCCGGGTTTGCGCTGTGTCAAGGTTATGGCCCGCCGCAATAAGGAAAGAAATGTTGCTGTAGTGCTGGGAAAACAAAAGAACCCTATCGGATGGCTGCCCTACGGGGTGCCAGGGGCACCTGAGGACGTTCGCTGCAAGGCGGGGAGGATTGTAACGGGGGACTTCACAACCCGGCATCACGCGTTAATGCACCAGTGTTACACATGTACACCATCAAGCTCTCAGTTTTACCTGTATTCTCAATGGCGTCCACAAGGTGCCACATGTTGTGCAGCTTGATGTCAAGTTCCCAAGAAGACAAATGTGCCTCTACCAAGCAAATTGCCCTTGCTATCTGCTCTCTTAACTTTGGAAGGCTGCTTTTTCGGGGGATTTTGTCCCACAGATCACCAGCAACTTGTAATAGGGAAAGGTATGTGTCTTCTAGGTCCTTTGGAAGTCGTGCGCATACAACTGCGTAAGACCCATATGGACCTGCTAGCAAGAAATATGTATGTGTTTTTGCTTTTTTGCTAGCTCCTGTCAGGCGGGAAAGCCTACCCGCCTCCGCCCGTGGAGCATGGCTTGCAATGACCTGAAGAGCATCCCTGAATTCCTGCACTGTGTTGGCATCCACTGCAACAGTAGGAAAACATGATGATGTTAATTACACATGCATGTATAGCAAAAGGATGGATGCTATGACCCCCATCCTGCTGCTGCTACCCTCACTACCACTATTGCAGCTCGCAACCTGCTGCTGCTTCCATCATACCTTCCCCACAAAACGAACCAACACCCACCCATCACTATGTTGTACCAGTGTTCATACTCACAATTGTAAGGCAACTTGCCATTGTCTGCATCGTAGGCTTTCACTGCACCACTGGGCTCCCGCAGACCTTGGATGTTCAACACAAAAGTGTCCTTGATGACACCACCAATTGTATGCATGCCATCGTAGTTTATGCCATTGACAGGGTTGAATCCCCTCAGCTCATAAATCGGGCAAGCAAGACCTCGTTGGTGGCCATGGCACATTGCCCATGGACGTTGTAAGGGTTGAAGGTCAGTAGGATCAGGAGGTGGTGGGCCATTGGTGCCACGGCGCATCTCCTCAGCTGTCCGTGATCTAGGTTGCCTAACTTCACATCCTGCACAGCAGGCAAGTAGGTACGAACCCATCTTTGGTTGATTATGCCACCCAGCAACAGGAAGCCATCCATCAGCAGCCAGCAGCAGAGCTAGATAGATAGTCAAACAAGGACAGAGCCTGCTGCTGTGTGCCAAGCCTAAGTGGCCAAGCAAATGTGCTGATAAGATCTCTATCCAGGCAAAAAACAGCAAAAAACCTACCAGCATTTTGTAAGCCTTCATCATGGTGTCCCTCATCATAACCTCGACCATCCGTGATGTCAGTATGCTCACCATGATCTGCTGGGGGCGGGATTAAATGGACATGATAGGATTAAGGTACTCCTGCCATACTTACGAAAGGGGGCTCATGCCTGCTGTCAAATCATACTGCTGTTCATTGTCACCTCACCCTCATCATGAAAGAGCTCCTTTTCCCACTCCAGTTGTTGCTCGTAAAGTGTCTGCAGCTTCTCTCTCAAGGGGTCACCTTCAGGCAAATAGCTGAAGTGGTTGCCATAAATGGTTTTCTGACCCAATTTCAAGCCCTTATGCCAGCACTTAAAGCATGCCCAGAGAGCAGGTGAGGCCTTAATGCCAAGGTGCTTTTGTAGGCCACGGTAATCTGACACAATACTGGCCAGCCTGACGTGGCAACGAAAACTTTCACCACCACGTGAACTGTCAGCCAATTCAATGCCCACAGCATCAAGGAATGCGACTTCATCCTTAATAAGTGCGAGGACATGATTAGAATCCATGGGGATACCCTTCTTGGCTCCAGGGAGTTTGGTGTTCCCACCCATAATCGCCAGGACAGATGCATAGCCAAGCTCATGGCGTTTAGGTGCTGGTGCATTGACCGCAATAAGCAGCCATGGTGTACTAGAGCGTTCTGACTCATCAATGGGGACCTGTGTACAAGAAACAAGGGGAAATAGAGAGGATTATCACCAAGAACATTAGCAGGGTGGATTCTTTTCCTGACGGCTATCATATGAAGGGGCAACATGCATAAGGGGTGACATATGTATGGGGGTTGGAAAGCCAGCAGCAGCAGCAGCAGCAGCTAAACTGCTGCTGGGTATGTATCATGTAGATAGCTCATACATATGACCAGCAGTTTACCCTATTAACAATTGTACTTACAACGAATGGATCTGTTACTAGCACAATGATGACATTACGGGGGTCATCCTTGAAGCGGCCGTCCTTCTCTAATATGGACTGCACAGCCACCCCATGCCCAATATCATACATAGAATCTGCATCCTCTCCAGAGCACTGCTGTAGCCTGTTAAGCCAGTCTCCAAACTCAAATGCGGTGACACTGTTTCCATAAATCCTCTGGAGGTATTGTGCAATAGGACTGTAGAGTAGAGTCTTGTTAGGGTTCCTGTTCTTACTGCACGGCGTCGGCTTATCCATGCCAGGCACATTGGCCGGGCACTTGCATGCCCTTGCATGTTCACAACGGAACACAAATCCACATTCACAAATATTGTACCGGTACACAAGTGGCCACTGGCAGGACGTGTATTCTTCAATGATTGTCAGTGCTTGGAAGTAAGTTCGTGGGATATAATCAGCTGCACGACGATGAGAGGGACTGGCAAAAGGCCCAGTAAAAACCTCATATAGGCTGGTGAGGAATTGCAAAACAACAGAACCAGTTGAGCCTGGGCTGGATTCTTTCTGCCGAATGGCCTGCTCGCATGTATTTAAGACGATTGCCTTCACATCGTCGTCTCCCTCTGGAATAGGCTTAAAGGCAACCTTCTGAAAGCGGTGTCGACGTTGCCCACCATCCATGCCCTTCCCAGGGCACTTGCAGTGCAAGTGTGCATATGGACCTACAATAATAATGGGTTCCTGCCTTATCACGTATAAGGGCTGTGTAATCAAGCAAAAAATCATGAAGCATGGAAGACTTCCACATGCATGCATTTTTGTGCTTGCCATTTAGCTAAAGGTAGGAACCCATCCACACACAAAGCAAACTTACCACCTTCAGGATCACCCAAGTCCATGGTTAAAGTGCTTACTGCTCCACCATAGTCAATGTCAAAGTCATGGTTGTCAGGGAGGCCCCATTCCTGTGGGTCCATTTCGAGTTCACAGCTCTCTTCTGCCTCATTGCCTGCATAATTGGAGGTGGATGGGACATGCATGCAGCAGCAGCAGCACACTAATAATAGAGTATGTATCCAGCCAGCACTTCCACCTCCAATGCTATTCCCAGCCACTATCCTATCCCACCAGCCACCTGCTGCTGCTGAACCAGCCATTTGTTCACCACCATTTCCTTCATTGCCAGCTCTGCCATGCACTATGTACTACTCCTGCTGCTGCGGACACCACCCCTGCTGCCCCAGCAGCAGCAGCAGCAGCAGCAGGTACCACATACAAAACCTGGCAGTACAAATTGTTTGGTGAATGGAAGGACATATGATCCCTCCATTAAGTGGTTTCTTATACATAGCAGCATTCCATCCCACCTTCACTTCCTGCTGCTGGTTCTACATCTCCCTCATCTCCCTGCACACTGTAATTATTGTGCTCTTGGCTTTGCCTGCTGTTATCACTTGATTTGGTGTATCTCAACCTGGCTACACCAGCAGCATGTATTACATCTGCAGACATTTCAAGTCTGCTGGCTCCTGCCTGTGGAGTTGCAAATAATTGCCGCTGAACCGACATTTCTGCTGCAGGGGAGTAACTGCCAATGGCTGCTGCTGGAGAGTAACAGCCCATGCGGGGACGGGTGCGGCCACCCTCAGCTGACCCAGATGCAAGTTCCTCATTCTTTCCAGCTGTGCCAATATCAAGGGAAAATTTAGGAAGAGCACGCTTGGGAGCCATGGGAGTTACTTGGCCAACTGTACCTAACAAGATGGCAACTAACAGAGCAAACAAGCAGGAAATGATAGGATATCCCATCTGAATTAAAATATTTACAGGAAGAAATTATACTCTTTCTCTTTCTTTAATTTAGTTCATGCCGTCATGTTGGTCATGCATGGACATCTGTAAGATTAGTTGTCCTTAGCCCTTTGAAGGATACCTAGCTTCTGATTAGCTTTTTAGATACTTGTTATAAGTAGTATTTCAACGTGTATCTACTTTATGCATAACATCTTGTGTTTGGGGAGTGCCAGCTACAATGGCTTATGACTGTGACATTGATGATCCTTTTGACAGACTCATCAATGGTGATGATTATGCTTCTGATAATGTTTCTGAAGAAGAACTGCTGGCAGATGAAGGTCGGTTCAAACCTGCCCCTTAAACAGCAGGGCGGCTGGTTGTTACTGACACCTGCTGCCTGTCACACAATCAATTAAACTCTAGTACCTTTATTGTTTAAGGAGAGGACTCCGAAATTGTGGAGGATGAGGATGCTGCTGGGGCGGCGGACAATGAGGACGTTGGTAAGCTATCTGAAGTAAAGCATCCAGAATTTTTCATGTATTTTAAGATAAATCTAAAAGAGTTTCCATTTGCTTGCGTTTTTTAGCACTCAACGAGGAGGAGGTCTTCTGGTCAGCACTTCCTTCCAACATTGTAGAAAGCATCCCGAAGCCAGTACGAAACTCCCTATTTCAGTCATTTACAAAGAACGGCGAGGATATATCTGTGGCATATGAGATACTGAAAAGCACGGTCGCATACCAGAATGTGACCCTGAAGGATATTTCAGACTTGTTCACGGCATCTTACACATTTCTTGAGCCTATCAGCGTTTTTGCTTTCATTTCAGCCGTTGCGGGCAACCTCAGACCACAGTCCGTGCAGATGGCCCCTGTTGGAGGGAAAAGTGGCGGCAGCTCCAGTGGACATGGCCTCTGTGTTAGGTATGTTCAGTGAGGCAGACAGCAGGTCAGAACATCTCTTCTCTTTCACAGAAGCTCACGAAGTCTTGCATTGTTGATGTGTTTTTATATCTTGCAGTGATGGCTGTGCTGGCAAAGGTGCACAAGCCCTATGTCAGCCCTTTCCCCCCTGATGGGTCAGTTTTAACCCCGTAATCGCAATCTGGCCAATTATGGGGTACCCCCATAACGGCCATTGGGGTCCATTATGGGGGCTCTGGTACCCCATTATGGCTGGAAACCCCGTAATGGACCATCATAACCCATAAGCACCCCATATCTAAGCCCCCAACATACTTAATAAACATCTTCAATCAAGTCAAAAGGGGTATAATATCAACAAACATTCTTGGCTGTTATAAATTGTTGGGATGAAATATCCATCTAACATGTAATAATGCTGGAACAGCAGTCTGTTGGCATTTTTTGTGTAATTGCAGCAGGTAAGAACCATGCATGTTGACAAAATGTAAGAAGTAAGGAATTGTGTTGTTGATCGGCCTCTGTCTATCATAGGTGGGGTGGGGCGGGGTAAGGCGGGGCGGGGTGAGGCGGGGTGGGGTGAGGCGGGGTGGGGTGAGGCGGGGTGAGGTGGGGTGGGGTGAGGCGGCGGGGTGATGAGGTGCGGTGGGGTTGATTCCATTTTGGGCATCATGAGGGCTCTTAGCAGCTCTTAAGGGCTGGGCTATGGTTGTCTTGGCTTCATGCGGCATTTATACAGACAGAGGCTGATCACTGTCTGGGGTTGTTAGGGGATCTTAACAAAGCCAAAATCGTGTATCCAATTGTAGCTATTTGGTCATGTTGCTTGTACCTTTGATTCTTATATGTATGATGTTACCTTAAAAGGGATGTTATACTGTAGCTGGATGACGTTCCCTGCAAAGAAACCCATGGCAATTTAGGGAAGCATTAGGTGCTTCACTGTGAAGACAATAAAGTCAGGACATGCTTTCTCACCTGTGTACCCCATCTCTTCCTCTCCTTCCTTTTTCCCTCCCTCTTCTTCCCTCTTTCCCTGCATGTCCTACCCTCTTTCCCTCCTTGTCTCTCCCCCTCTCCTTCAATTCTTCTTCTTCCCTCTTTTCCTCCCCTATCTCTCCCTCTTTCTCTCCCTCTTCTGCCTTCTCACCTTTTCTCTTTCCCTTGCTTTCCTTCCATATTTCCCTTCCTATCCTTCCCTGCCTCGTACCTTTGCTCCCTCCCTCCCTCCTTCCCTCCCTCTCCTTCCCTTCTCTCTCCCTACTCCCTCCCTTCTCCCTCCCTACTTCCTCCCTTCTATTCTCTCTCCCTACTCTCTCCCTTTCTCATTTCTCCGATCCTCATTTCTCTCTTTCCTTTCCCTCTCCTTCCTTGACCCTTATTTCTGTCACCCCTCTTCCTTCTGTCTTCCTACTTCCCATCTGCCACACTTTCCTTTCCCTACTCCCGCCCTCCTTCCATCTATCTCCCTCCATGATCCCTTCCTCTGTCTCTTCTTGCTTATTCCTTCTCTCCCAACTATCTCCCTACCTCCGTTATGCTGGATGGTTTGCTGGAAAAAATTGTGTTGGTTAATCTATCTTGTATATGAAGTCACATCTGTATGGCACATATGATACGAACTTTGGAAACATGGCGAAGTCCTCGGTTCGACTCCATGGTAAGTATACTTTTGCATGTTTCATTCATAAATTGAAGGTACATGGGCCATATCTCTTATTCGCGAAAAAATACGGCGGGACCATTTGGTCCCGCTGTACATTTCCGCGAATGACAGTGCCTGCCAATTCTATAATTTGAAATGTGCATAAAATGGCGGAAAGAATAGATGCATTCATACGAAATTGCATTGCACTGTCAGTGGCGAAAATGTACAGCGGAACCATTCTGCGAATGACAGTGCTCGCCAATTCTACAATCTGAACTGTGCATAAAATGGCTTAAGGAATCGATGCATCCATACGAAATTGCATGGCACTGTTATTCATGAAAATGTACAGCGGGACCAAATGGTCCCGCTGTACATTTTCGCAACTGACACTGGTCGCCAATTCTACAAACTGAAATGTGCATAAAATGGATGAAAGAATAGATGCATTCATATGAAATTGCATGGCACTGTCAGTTGCGAGAATGTACGGCGGGACCAAATGGTCCCACCATACTTGTTCGCGAACAAGAGGTATTGTCCATGTGCCTTATAATGACGGAATTGAACAGATAAAATGCCTTCAGACGGAATTGAACCGGTGTCATTACTTCCCACCCAAGGACCCGTCCTGCATACAGGTATTGGTAGATTGGTAGATACTACCTAAGCATATACAGAAAGACATATTAGTATTTATTATTAGGCTTGCGAAAAGGTACAGTGCAACAATTTGTTGTGCTGTACTTTCGTGATGGAAATGTGAGCGAGCTTTTGTTTCTGCATGCATGATTGTAAGTGTCAAAGTGGAGATCAACAGCATTTCTCGTAGCATTCTTGTTGTTGTATAGGACTTTTTGTAATGCCAAATCTCCCTTTTAATGGCATTCATAGATAGAGGTGCCAATATTTACAGAACAACATCATTTATGTATCCTTGGCTTTTCTTGAAGATTTTTATCAATCCCTACAGGATATTCCTTTTCCACAAGCAGCAGCCATGGAAGCCTGGCGGCGGAGATAAGATCTATGCAGCAATGGATATATGCTCCAACCTAGGAGGTAAAGGAGGATGCTTGTATTTGGTGAAGGACAGGGTGATAGGCGGCGGTGTTGGCAGCAGCACATGATTGGTTGCACTAGCTAAAACTAGCTGTTGTGACAGGGTTGCCATTAATAATATTAAATATTGTTGCTTGTGTGAATTAACAACTCATGATTTTGGTGCGGTTTCTGCCTTCCTGGCTGCGTGCTGCTGTCCACTTGCTCTGAGGCAGGTGCTTGGCTGGCTCACAATGTTCATGTATGGCAGGTAATTTTCTGTCCAGGCCTTGGCCAGGGCTGCAATGAAGGTGTGACTGCAGGTGGGTGTATTGTTTGGGGCTGGGTGCTGCAGAAACATATGGAACAATGGGAGCTGCTGCTGATGGAGATGGGAAGGGGCAGTGATAATGCACTGGGGCAGGGAGCAAGGGTGAGACTGTACAAAAGGGTAGCTGGTGATAGAGGTGAAGTGGAATGGTGATGGGATGCAGCAGAGAGATCGCACAAAAGGAGAGTAATGGATGTGAGGGGGGCCCAGCAGCAATATATGGGATCCCAAATTTGGGTTTAGGACTTGTTTAAACATGTACCAGGATAAGTCCAGAACATACTTACAGTCTCACATTAGATGGAAGAGGCTTATTAGCTGCTGCTGTACTTCTATCTTGGCCAGGCTTACTCACTATGTCTGCTGGACTTAACACTATACTACTTACAGTAGGCATCACCATGCTTAACCAGGCTTAGCCAGACTTATGTAAGCACATCCAATCTTAGGTACCATCACCTTTTGAGAGGTGTGGAGGAATAGGGAGAAACTCTGGTGACTGGGGGTTGCTTGGCAATGGAGGCAGGCAGGGAAGGACTGGGAGAAGGGGCAATGGTGGTTATAGGATGGCAGGGATGGAGAGTAGAAGGGTGATGATAGGGTTGGATGGAGAGAACAACAGCGTCATGGCCACAGTTATTTTGTAGATTTTTTGTATCTGATATAAAATGTGTATCATATCATATCAACACACAGATGTCATGCATGACATCTGTGTGTTGTGTGTTTTGCCTGCTACCACAGCTGCAGGTTCAGCAGAGGATAATGGCAATGTCAAGAAATGCTTTGGTTCTGAACCAGAAGGTCGCCAAGATCATGGCAATAATAGGATGTAACAGAGGCTGGCAGGAGTGCATTGGAGTGGCTGGGGAAATAGGTGGTGACTGATGAGTGGTGAGGGGTGGCAATGAAGCCAGAAAGGTTCAGTTTGTGTAACAGAGGTGATGGACGGGGAAGCAGGTGGGGGTAAGAAGGGAATGGTGAGCAATAGGTAGGACAACAAAGGGGAAGGTAGGGGAGCATGATACCATCATGGATGCAATGTGTGCTCTGCCCATACATACTTCTGCATCCATGTGTGTATGGTATGGATTCATTTTCTATCTTTGCAGTTTTAGCTGGTGACAAGTGCAGTGTGAATGGCACCTGTAGAGCTGGTTTAGGAGGGGATCAAGGCAGGGATGTGGGTTGGTGACAGCAGATGAAGGTATGGATGATGGCTTGTGCTGTGGCATGTGGGATCATCATAGACACAGAACCCTATTATAAGTGTATTGTAAGCTTACAAGGCCACAACTGTCCCTACCCATTATGGCCCATCTATCATAATGGGACCCCTTATGGGGGGGGCCTGTTTACGGCCCGTAAACGGCGTTAGGGGCCGTATAGGGGGTAAAGCCCATTATGGGTCAGAGGAAAACCTTCCCCCTGATGGGGGGGGTCCGTTATGGGGTTACATTTTTACGGACCCTCACTGGTCCCATTACGGGGGTAAACGCTGACATAGGGAAGGTAAGCTACGAGGTCCAGATGTGCCGGAAGGGATAAACGTCATGTTTGCCCCCCTCTTCAAGAAGACCTCTGGCCTTTCATCTGCTTGGAACATGCTGGTCGCAATCTAGTAAGTGTACCTGCCACCCCACCCCGCTGCTCCATTATTCATACTCCATCCTAGTGTAGTATCCTGGGGTATCTCATGCCTAATATTGGGTTAGCCAATTTTATGACATCTGTCAGTTGAACCTTTGACAAATGAGAAATATCAAAGATACTATAAAATAGGTAATAAATAGGATTGTCACCCGAGTTCAAATCCTCCATCTGGCCCAATTGATGTGAAAATGGATGTAACTGGTTTGTGTGTGGGACATGAAGTCATTACTGGGCTACTACCTTATTACTCACAATCACATGGACAATATGGATAAAGCAGTCTATCTATTCAGTTACACAATGGCCCCTGTGGGTGTAAGGACACACCCATTGGAAGGGGGATAATTGTAGTATGCTGGGGTATTTCATGGCTAATATCCAGCTTGGCCAGCAGTTGTCTGGCATCCTATGATTGAGCCTTTGCTGTAGGCAGCAGATATATCAGAGATACAACACCTAGCCCATCCATTATGTAGCCCATTATTATGTACCCTGCCAAGCTACTCTCTTTCCTTTCAAAGCACTTTCCTACCTGGAAAATGACATCTTACCCCACTGCCCACCTCTAATCCTGCTGTAACTTGATCCAAATATTTCTGTGCTACAACATGTCCATATCTCCCCTCTGCACATAACACAACCTTCCCTGCCACCCTACCTGCTGCCCTACCTGCCCTACCTGTACCCTGATCCTGCAGATACCCTGCCTGATGAAGATTCTGACTACCCCATGCAATGCTCCACAATATTCCCCAGCCACCCATCCCATAAACTTTCCATGCATCCTTCCTCATCTTATCCACATGACCTGATGTCCTTCCCTGCTGCACTGGTGCTGTGCCCCAGCTACCACGTGCACACTCTTTGCCTGCTGCTGCCCAAGCCACACAAGTTGCCCCCTCCCTGTATTCCCTGCACAATTAATCCGTACACGCCCACTCTACCTGCTCCTTTAGTTCAGCCGCTGTGGGCCTCAAGTGGCTTCATTTCAGTGCCGCATGGGAGCGGCAGAATGATAACATTGCCGAGAAGCTCTCTGATGAGCGAGACAAGGAGGTTGCAAGGCGGTTCAACACGTACCGCATCATCAGCACCTGGTTCAGGATGTTCCTCAAGCTTGCCACTGCAAAGAAGGATGCATTTGACGTGTATACAGCAGAAGCAAGTCAGAACAAGATCCTAATTGAGAAGAGGGTTTTGTCGATCTTGCAGAATGCAATGACAAACTATCAGCGTGGTAAGTTTATCAAGTAGGCATGCTAGTATGGTTGTGTTGGTGGGCAGCAGGGAAGGGGGGGGCAGGAATGATGCATGCATACATGGCAGGGGTCTTTGGTGAAGCTCATATCATAGCAGCAGCAGATCGGAGTATGGTAAGGAAGCAGCTGCTTCCTCACCATGCTGCAGCAGCTACCTAGGTCCAACCTGCTGATATGGCAGCAGCAGGGACAGAAGTAATATTTATCCAAATTAGCTTATTAACAACAGGGTTAGGCACAGGAGCAAGGGAGCAGAAGCAGGATCCATCCTTTTAACAGGCATAATTGTGTCCTGCTCATGCCTGACATACCTGCACTTCCATGGCCCCCCTCACTTATACCCAATGGCCCTGCTTCCCCATGCAATCTCTCTCTACATACCCACCCAACATAGCCCCCATGCAAAATGATTTCAAGCCTCATGTCATTATTATGTCCCCTATCTATGCACTCTGCTGCTGGTGAACCCTTATTTCTTTCCTAAAGCTGGTGTGCTGTCCAAGTTCACCAACATCAAGAAGTTCAGAGAACCACCAGCAGAGAAGCTTAAAGATACTGCAATTGGGAGGAATCCAGCGGATGTGCGATCGTTGTTCCTTATGCAGACAATCTTCAGCATTTGGACAAGTAAGTTGTGGTATATATAGCAGATCAGCAGAATCATAGAGGTGAGTGAAGCATCCACCTGCTGTACATGCATGTGAGCAACAGCAAAGCATTAACATGAGGGATGGTGGGCAGCAGATACAGGGATATATGCATGGATAGGTAAGATGCATGCATGCATGGATAACAGTATGCTGGGGCCTTTGCTGCCCTGCTGCTGTGCAGCAGGGAAGAGGAAGCAGCATGCATGCAGCCAGCAGCACATCATAATTAAGGAGATGTATTGTCTTCCGGCAGACTTTATAAAACATGTAAGTAAATAGCATTGAGGCCTCTTCACTTCCAAACTATTTAAATGTCCCCCATGTATTTTTATCAATCCATATGTCTCTGCAGAAAATGACCTTCCGGCACGTCGAAAAGAGGCTGCAACAGAAGAGGGTGATAAGCAGGTCCAGGACACCGGTGGTTGTGGTATCAGGGCTGCTTTGGCCACCAGCATCCACCGCTCAGGGAGGGTGCAGGGACGGCGGGGACAAAACCCGCACGTTGTGGCCCAGCAGCAGCAGCACCCGGGCAAGGCTATCCAGCAGCAGCAGGCCACCAATGTAGCTGCAGCTCCTGCTGTAGCAGCAATTGGGGGAAGCAGCGGCAGAAAGACAGCAGCTGGGAGGAACAAGGACGGCCAGGAAGTTGTCAACACTAATGCCAGCAGCGGCAGTGGCAAAGGCGGTACTGCCCAAGTACGTGGCACTTCAGGAGCTGCAGTGTCTGAGGCTGCTGCTGGTGGCTGCAAAGAAGGACCCAGCACCTGCTGCCACCCTGAATTTGGTAACGGTGGCTACTGCAACACCAGTGACGTTGGTGACCAAACAGCTACAGCACAACCACATGCAGTTGGCACCAGCAGACGGCGACGTGCAGCTTCAGTGGCTGCAGTGGCCACTGGTGGTGGTGCTCGTGGCCGGAAGAGAAGCTGCATTGGAGCTGCTGGCCAGCAGACAGCAGATGGCGCTGGCAGAGGTGCCACAGCAGCGGCACCACTAACACCACCATCATCACCGCCAGCTGCCAGCAGTGACAGTTCTGAAGGGAGTGGCGACAGTGGCAGCAACGGTGGCCAAGAGTTTCATTATGAAGGAGCAGCAGCGGCAGAAATGAAGAAGAAGACCATTCTGGCCCGTCAGCGGATTGCTGGCCCCACCCGTGTGGTGTCAGCAGCACCAGCAGTGGCGGGGGCGGCGGACAGAGGAAACAGAGGCAGCAGAGGAGGAAGAAAGGGGTAGGCCCATGCTAATGTGCATGGGCTGCAGGCATGCATGCTACTTGGGAAGAAGGAAGCATTATTCAAGCAATGCTGCTGTGCATGCAATGTTAGCATTGTGTGTGGATAGTGGTTTTGGAGAACTTGATGGAGAAGACTTTGGGTTTGATCATCATGAACCTACGTGCTTGTGATTAGTGAAAATTATTTGCTTGCCTGGTATCCTTGCTGCTGCTGTCTTACTTGGATGGAATGATATTTCCTAATAAGTAGTATTTGAGTTGTGATCCTGATGGAGGAGTTCAATGCTATCTATCTACTATATATTCAGGCATTGTAGTACATACAATAACTACAATGCATGTTGGTGACCTAGTTAGCTAACCTGACATAATGGATGGCTTGTGGCATGCTGGACCATTACACATACAGACCCCTGTTGTAAGGGTATTGTAACCTTATTACAGGGCAATTACGTGTCACTCTTCATAATGGGTCCATAACTGTCCCAACCCATTATGGCCCATCTATCATAATGGGACCCCTTATGGGGGGGCCTGTTTATGGGCCATAATCAGTGGTAGGGGCCGTATAGGGGGTCAAGCCCGTTATGGGTCCATATGGAAACTCACCCATAATGGGTTAAGGTCCGTTATGGGGTATACAGTTTTACGGACCCTTTATGGTCCCATTAGGGGGGTCAACGCTGACATAGGGTCTGTGGCACGCCGATACAGCCTTTACAGAATTAGACAACATGCTCCGTTGGGCCATGACCAACAATAAACCCGTCTTTATGTTCAACCTACACAAAAGTGGTAAGTCATACTTCTGCACTTTATAAAGCTTGATATACATTGCCGTGGACACTAACTTCTATTCATTACCATCTGTACCTTGCGATAACCGTACAGAATGGCAGAACTCTGTACGCATGTCGTCCACTCCCCGGACATACATGTTGCTCAACAGCGATCTCGACCGTGATGACGACCTCTTGCAGCGGGCCTTCACCCACAACACAACGTCAAAAGCCGGCAACTGCGGCACCACGCTTGCCGATGGTGACTACAGCGCCTTCATTTATGTGAAGGCCATCACGCTCAACTCCATTTTCGACGTTTCCAATCTCATCACCTTCAGGTATGTCACGTCTTTCTTTCCTTCCCTGCTTCGATTACCACTACATATTCATCTCTCGCCGTTTCTGGCCCACATCATTTCACCCATATCAGCTCCTCAGGCAACGGTGGAACATCGCTGGAAACCATCAAGTTCGGCCCCCTCCAAGTGGAGCTTACCGCTAGCAACATTCCATATGGCGTCTCCATCAACGACTACAACACCGCCTCCCGTCTGTGGGGCAAAATTCCTAAAGAAGACGTTTATGATCTACGTCGCCTTCTGCATGACAATGATGATGGCCTTGACCATGTCCTTGGCCGCATGCGCCTGTCCGTAGAAGGTACCTTTCGCATTCGCGATGGCTTCATCATTGATTTTGCCCCCCTTGGCGCAACCTTACCAGCATCCCTCGATTCCGGTGTGCAAACCGCCGGCAACGCACCTGCAGCACCATCTGTGCGCATAAGCGCCGCTGTGATTACAGTCGGTGTATTTTTTTTCCGGCATTGAAGCGGATGTCACAGCAACATCTGCCGGCGATGTGGACAGCGGAGACCTTTCGTACAGCGATGCCATGGACTCTTAGAGTGCATGTTTTCGTGCCTAGCCCTCTTCGGCGCAATAGACCTTCTTGCTTGCTCACAGAAATGGACGGTAGTCGTTGCTTTGGAACACCATGGCATGTAACGGAATTTCCATCTTAGCCCTTTTGCCGTTCCTGCACCGGACGACCCGATGGGAACTTATAGGAACAGCAGTACTGTAACGACCTCACATTTCGACCTTCCTATTCAATACAGATAACCAGCAATTTTGTGGGCAAGCCTCACTTAAGCGCAGCTTATCGTAGTTTTTTCTGTAGACAGTTTTATTGAGATGCACACTATTAACATTTTGGAGCCTGGCCTTAGCACAAGAAAGGTTACCTTGCTTAGTACTCGATATATAGGAAAGGCAGCCCGAAATGGGCACAAATAGTGTTGTGATGAGTCTGATACCGTGCCCGCAGCTCGCAAAATGTATTGTTACCCAAGCGAGCCCGCATCAGTCGTCAATATTAACCTATATGATCTTGAAGACATTATTATTATTATATTGTTAAGCTGACCATTGTGTCACTGTAAACGTGGATTCAGTTTCCGTATTAGCTCTGTACCGTTTTCGCCTCTAAAAGTGCAACAACGGTTAACGAAAAATCACCGACGCCTACAGGAATTGTCGGCTTCTGAAACAGGCAGCATTTGCGAGGGGTGCATCACCAAATTCATCGCACGGGGTTGCACAACAATACATTAAATAGCATGCAATTATATCTACCGAAATCGCCAACACATTGACTGCTACATTTATTAATGACTCGCGCTGTTTGTGTACGGCAGAAGGTGAACGAGCAGTCACTTAATATGCAGCAGTCACGCACAGCTGAGCTTAGCTCATGTTCTTTAATCCTTCATGCCATTTCTTGATTCTACGATAACTTTCAATAAATATAAATATTATTCCTTCTACTTTTGTAAATCATCTTATGTAAACCTTTGCATCGTTACTTGGCCACCTTACCACGGATCTCTTTGTCCCTGTCCACCAACATACCTCACAATGACATATATAACATATGACATTTATATGCTTGTTAATCTGTCGTCCGTAAGTTGTAAGCAACCTTGCTTGTTATTATATTGATGTATTTATGCGCTGGCTTCTCGAGGCGAGAAGGCTGGTTCTTGGACGAAGCAAGTAACTGAACGCATCTTGCTCGTACTTGCCGTACAGAGATTTTGAGATTAGTCGCGGGTCACAACATTTCCGGCTATTTGCCGTGTTGTGACCTTAGGTTTTCCTTATGTGCCCGCCCTCCCACCCGGTAGGGCACGTTTTCCACGCTTGTTCGGCCACCAGACCTGGACCGGCCTGGTGGTTACGAGCCTAAGTGTCACGGCCGGCCACTAATCCAACTTAAATATGGGGTTTGGTGGGGCGTTGTGGTGGAGTCTAGCGAAGGGTCCGGGCTAAGCAGCAGGGCGGTTGGACAGAGCGCAGGTCAGTCAGTCTATCTAGTAGGTTCGTTTAAGCAGCGGGACAGTTCTTATGCATTTCAGGTTAGCCGCCGGTGGCATCGCCGCTGGGGCCTTTTTTTTAGTGTTATGCTGATTGTAACTGCTGAGGACAAGAATTATTTATCCCTGCCTGCCCAACCGAATCGCCTGGACTGGCCGCGCCCGGTCTGTGCACACAACACGCTTCATGCACGCATGCAGTGTGCGTTTGCTCTCGCTTCTTCATTCGCCTTGGCACATACATGCATTCCTCTTATGGTCAGGGCTGTCCGGTCCTTCCCGCTTTTTCGAGCGTGAGAAGTCCACCATGCATGCATGCATCTAATAATTCCCACACACACACCGACTCGTAATCCTCTTATCTTGCATGCTTACATTAATATGCATTGGTTTATTACAATTCCATTCAATATTCATTCCTAATTCTCACAAATATTTCATAAATTGTACATTTATCTAAGCGTACAGAAATTGATTGCCCTTTCAAATGCTGTTCATACGAGCATGAGTCCACGAGTCCAAATTCCACTTATTTGTGTCCGCATGTCCGGTGGTTTTAAAAAGATGTTAGCGAAGTTTGTGTGCAATCAATGCCTCGGGCCAATTTCATTAAAATGCCTCAGACCGCCTTGGATGGGCGATCGACATGGATCGCAAATAAACCTAATGCGTTGCAAAGCATTATTATAAATTCTAGCTAGAATTCCCTGCATAGACTCCAGGAAGACCTATGTAAGTCTATAAGCTGACCACGCACTGTGGTCACTGTAAACGTGGATTCCATATTAGCTCCGAAGACACGATTACCTTTTCGCGCCTGTACCCTTCTCACCTCTATAATTGCTGCACAAGCTAAGGAAAAATCACCGACGTCCATAGGGAATGTCAGATTCTGAAACAGGCAGCGTTTGTGAGGGGTGCATCACCAAATTCATCGCACGGGGTTACACAACAGCACAACGAATAGCCTGCATTTTTAAGTTAAGAAAGCTGCCGTGATTTAATGGCTACATGCCTTGAATGAATTGCGCATTTTGTATACGGCAGCAAATGAGGCGTGTGTGCAGTGACTTTTCGTCTGCTGCGAGGTCCAACCTTAATATCTATTCATTTTTTCATGAGTTTTATTTATTTTTCATAACATTTTTTTATTGTACACTAAATGCTGACTGTCCAGCCCTGATAATTTTATTTACACATCTTCTGTAATTTCTCGCTAATGTGCTCACCAGATCGTTATCACGACGACTTGATGTATTATTCACTGCACAGGTAAGGAGAAGCACCCCCGCGCGGACTCCCGAAGACGGTGCGAAGCCCCCTGGAGTCCGCCAACGGAATTGCCCAGCGCGACAACAGTAATCTTGCGACAACATTAATCCCAGCGCGACAACAGTAATCTCAACAGTAATCTCTCCCTGTGATGAAGAGGCGCGGCACCCAGCGACATCTCAGCATCAATCCGACACCAGTCGAATCATTGCGCAAGGCGCATTCCGCCCGGAATCGTAAGGAACGCACCCGATATGCAAAATGCGGCAAGGCGTGAGTCTCTACCTCGCGATAGCGCCTTGCCGCCCCGCATTGCGTCCCGATGCTAGCAGGCCGTTTCGCGACCTGTGACCTGAGTTCAGATAAAATTATTTACTCAACAATATTTATTTCCTGCGATGTATGCAGCTTTTAAAATTGCAAAGAGTTATCAAGCAGGACTGCCATGACAAAGCGCCGGAGCGGGCCACTGTTTCTTGCGCTCTATGGAGCTGTTCCTGATCCGCAAATGTAAAGCTATTGATTAAGTTTACTGTTGTCGCGAGATTACTGTTGTCGCGCTGGGCGATTCCGTTGGCGGACTCCAGGGAGGCTTCACACCTCTTCGGGAGTCCGCGCGGGGGTGCGAAGGAGAAGCATAAATGCCTGTAAAAATCTATCTCCAGATCAGGTATGATCTACTTATGTATGCATTATTTTGCAAGGCTTATGCGAGGTCACCATCATTCTTATCAAAACAATCGTTGACACTACTGTTCGGTAGCAATCAGGACGACAGTAGTTACAACCTTGTAAGGGGTGGGGTCCTCGCTCCCGCAATCTGTGAAAGTATACAATGCTATTACCTAAATTCACTGTTAGGTATTGCTTGGTGCAAAAATAATTGTTAATTAGCTGGCTTATGACCTTCGTAGATTTCAAGTCGAAAGTTGCAGTTTTGTTGTACGTCTTGCTTCGTTCATCATTCGGCCGCGCGTGCATGTAGCCCGAGTGCTTTTTTGATATGTGCTGATATTGATAATTATTAACAATTATTTTTTGCACCAAGCAATATCTAACGGTGAATTTAGGTAATAGCATTGTATACTTTCACAGAAGGACCGCAATTGCGGGAGCGAGGACCCCACCCCTTACAAGGTTGTATCTGTCGTCCTGATTGCTACCCGCCACGCACTGTTGCTCGTGGAGCAATACTTGAAATTAGCTCACAAAGAAACACTTACATTAATTCTCAAAACGGCAAGGATTGACATTACAAAAGCTTTCTTCACGCACTGGATGGTCATTGTGCATTTTCGAACAGTAATGCTAATAATTAAATGCTACGTAGAACCCGGGAGAGGCAGGGGACATCTGGTTCACATGCATGCAAATAAAATGCATGCATGGCTGGGTGATGACATACAGGACGATGGTTCAACAATAAATCCCCAAAACATAAACAAACATCCCAAAAATTTAACTCGACGCACATTCCAATTGACCACCTTGGATACATAGATGGATTAACAATTTTCCCTTATTATGAATTGCGGGTTTGCCAACACGTATTACGAATTACGTGCGTTACTGTTTTTTGCTATAACCGTTTCGGCGCACCTACCGTTTTGGCACATACACCGTTTCATACTGTACGTAACGAACATACATCTTGAAGAATTAGCTAGTATTTTCGCCCCGTTACTCGGCGTGTTAAATAAAACACGCACTATTTCATCAACGACAGAACCTGCACGCATCCTAAGTGAAGATCCAACAAATTGCTGAAGCTCCATTAATTGGAAATCAAAGAAGTGGGTATAAATAAAGCGGCGGTAGATGTGATAGCGGACAATCATTGATGTATGCTTCAAGCTAATAACTGCCAACTAACGGTGGAAGGATATTCCTATATTGCTTGACCCATTAGCAGGTTCACTAGAAACATTCAATTTTCTAGAGCATAATTAAAGCCTTAGAGCATGTGTCCTGCAGGGCTGGCCAGTGCCCTGCAGGATACATAACTGCTACATGCAACAAAAGACTGGAAAAACCTAGTTAAACAGCTCAGAAAATGCTTTTAATAGCCTAGAAATTGCCTAACAGAAATCAGTGCATTTACCACGCGACGGCATAAATTCCCGAGGGCCTTACACTACTAGGACTCCTTACAGGGACTCACGACTTTAAGAATTCCCAGGGGCCTTACATATTGAATATACGACACGAAAACTAAAATAACTAAAACTAAAAGCAACTAAACAGGTGGTCTAGTGAAGCAGCTGGCCGCAATGATGAGTAATGTATATGCTCACTAACAGAGGTTGAGCGAGGTTTATTTGGTGAAATGATGATGGTTGGCAGGTTCCAGTGACAGAAAGGGCGGCTTACATTCAGGCGGCCCTAGTAATAAGGAGGCGCAGTGGCAAGCAAGTACGGTTGGTTCAAATGAAGAAATGAATGCATAACGCAAGCATGGCAGTCACTGCACAAAATGGCAGAGGTGCGCTTCGAAGTATATATAACGATGCATATACAAAGACATAATATAGAGCGCAAGAAGCTTGTGCAGGGCTAGAAGTGTTGTACCACGCGTCACTTTTCCTAAGCTCTGCTAGAGTTGCACCCACCATCGCCCTATCGCGCACGATACCACGTCACCCTGTCGTACGTGGACGCGGCGGAGCGATATGGCACTGTCGTACATGGAATGGTACGGCACTATCGTACGTGGGCGCGACGGAGCGGTACGGCACTATCGTACACGGAATGGTACGGCACTGTCGTACGTGGACGCGGCGGAGTGATACGACACTATCATACGGTACGACGGTACGGCACGGTACGACGGTACGGCACGGTACGACGGTACGGCACGGTACGACGGTACGACACTATCGTACATGGATCGGTACGGCACTGTCGTACGTGGACGCGGTGGAGCGATACGGCAATGACGACGTCACTGTCGTACGTGGACGCGGTGGAGCGATACGGCAACGATGACATCAGCTGTCGTACGTGGATACGCGTGGAGTAGTACGGCAGCGGGCGCGACGCGATCGCACGCATGTCACGCAGCACGTCGCACCGCACACGTTAGGCGCACTGGCTAAGGGCACAAGCAACCCGCAATGAGCATATCGCCTAAATGCACTGTGCACAATGCTGTAAGCATGCGTTGCGTGATCGGCATCGCGATGAGTGCGCATGGTCCGGCGACTTGGTCGCGGACGGTCTAAAACGCATGAGGCATTGCATAACAACGCGCACTAACGATAACACGTGCACTATACATACGCGTGCACACGAGCACGATAAGGCGAGCGCACCTTGAGGTCGCGAGGCAATGGCTCGAGCGATGCGGCGCGTCGAATGCAACACTACGCGCGATGGCGTAGTTGGCACCTCTACGCGAGTAAAGAACATTGCATTATTGCTATGACGGCTTATATAGCAATATCCGCACGCGGGATCACGGTAGTACACTTACTACTTACAGATCTCTTGTACCGCGAGCCGTCGCTGCGAGTATATCTGCTATGCGCATTGACGGCCTAAGTGGAGAATCACCACGCGAACATTACGATTGACATTGATATAAGCTAACCGCGCTTTGGTTGAGCTTACGCCTTTTATATCGCTTATGGTCGTATTTCTTGAATAAGCCCGAGCACTGATTTGCATCGGTTAGATGATGATTGCCTCGGCTAGGCACTGATAGCCTATCACGTCATCTTCACCTGTCTTGGAATATACGTTGTAACTCCTTGCATCGAAGACTTCCGCTGCCTCGATTGGTACGTCCTGATATAATCGAGCATGATGCACTAAGCCTGGTTCTCCGCAGAATCAATGGGCGATTATGAGGAGTGATACAACAAATTTGGTAGCGAGACGCAAGGTTCGTTCACGGCCTGCTGTCTCACCCTGATCTCTTTTGTAAGTAGGTCACTTTTATGGCTGGAGTCAGCGATGGCAATCTTAGTCCTTTGTATACATTCGCGGAGGAGCTTGGCCGAGCTGTGATGGCCGCGGCCGCCTCTGGTCTGTAATTGCCTTGCTGCTCTTGCATTGCCATTCGTTTTGCCTGTTCGAAGTACGCGCTTCTGAGCTGCAGGTGAATCGAATCGAGTCTCACTCGCCGCTGCATCGACTGATTCGAATCCGAGTCCGGATCAGTTGCGGGCGCTTATTGCGCGCACCCGCGAAGTGCGAGACTCTTTGGACGGATACTTGCTGTATCTGCAGGGAGCGCTTTCCGTCGGTAGGCTTAAAAACCGTCTGATTGTCGCTCGACCGATACCTGTGTGAGAGTGCCTTTATCGCACGAGGTTGTGACCGGTCAGTCGCCGATTTACCATGGCATCTGGTAGCGGTGATGTAGGGCTAGTAGTGGGGGACGGTCGTGCCGACACGTCCGTCGTTCCTGAAACATCTCGGAGGGGCCCTTACACGCATGTTGTTGACGGTGTCCGAGATCCCCCTGCGCTACTAGACCCACGGACTCCCATCCATCCGACTGTTCCTGTCACGGCAGCCGAAGCAGGCCCCGTTGGACGCGAGGAGCAGAGGGGTCCGTCTGCACCCCTTCGTCAAGGTCGATCTGACGACGAAGAAGAGGTGATGAAACTGTCGCTTCCTGTCCCGAAATTAGACATCCCGCATGATGCGAAACATAAGATTGCGGGGCGAAGCATTGCTGATACAACTCGTGCATACCTGCGTGATGTCCGCTTGTACTTGCGACTGGTCCGTGGCGGTGATCGTGACCCTGTGAAATGCTATTTCGTCGGGAACACCCTCGCGGGTGAGGCGAAGGCATGGTACGATCAATGGACGATGGCAAGGCAGACATACACGTTTGAGGAGTTGGCCCGTGCTTTGCTTGCGCGCTTTGCTCCCGAGGTTCAATCGTTAAGTGCTAAGGCTCGCAGTACGTTAGCATCTGGCACATATCGCATGCGCCCTGATGAAACAGTACCTGCGTACCAGTCGCGCTATGAGGCCCTGATCACGCCCATCGGTAACCTGACGGAGGAGGACCGCATCTTTTGGTTTCAGCGTGGATTGTCTGAGGTCCTGGTGCAGCAATGTGCCACGGACTTGGCGGGGAAGGACTTTGGGTCCTATGAGGATTTGGTGCACTTTGCGCAAGGGGTCGAGAAACGTCTCTTAGCAGGCCAGCGTGCTATTAAACCCGTCCCTCGTGCTAATGCCATGCGAGTGCAGGATCCGGCGTCTGACGCTGCAGCCATGGACCAGGGGGCCGAAACGGAGCGTCGAACGCCGACGGTAGCAGTGACCACCGTTCGTACGGATCGCGGTCACGGCGTTCGCGGCGCTTCCGGATCGGGTAACCGCAAAGGGTCAACCGGCGCAGGTCAACGCGCGGATCCAGCCAAGGGCAAGAGGAAAGGGGGTTCGCCGTCCGCTGCGGCTGCGCACGAAGCTAAGAACGAGACCAAGCGACAACGCACCAGCGACGGTTGGTTGGAAAAATGGGGTTGCACGCACTCCGAGCTTCAGCGTCGGAAGAGCAAGAAGGTTTGCCTGAGATGCGCATCGGCGGAACATCCTACGAGGGAGTGTCCGCACCTACCGCCTTTGGCTCAGCGGCCGAAGTAGGGGATTGCCCAGGATGGCTCGGAGGGGACTCCACCTGGGAAGTCGGAACTAGAGGGTGGGCGGTTGTCGTCAGTGCGGCAAGCCGTGAGGGCACCGTTGCCTTCGGTCCTTGAACAAATCGAACGCGCGATTGGACGTCGATTGTCGCTCGACGGTCGCTCAGGACGTGTAGGTTTTGACTCGCTGTGTAACCTGTATGCACCGAGTAAACCGCTGACGTCTATCGATTTGTTAGGCCACACCGTTTTGTTCCTCCCCTCATCTCTGCGCGAGCTGTCCGTGCAGCTGACCTTCTATAGGAGAAGTAGGCGTCAACGTCCAGACACTGCCGCTTGCGTCCTTCTGCCCGCTTATAGTCGGCGAAAAGCCTCGACTTTGCTAACGGGTATGCGGAAAGTCTGCCGGTTCGAACCGGGCACCGTTCTGTATAACGGTGTTGATTTAGCAGGTGCACCTGTTCCGTTGTCGGTCCAGGCCTACGCCGTTGACGTTTGGTACGATGCTCCTGCACCTCATTCTGAGGGTTCTGCCGAACGATTCGAACCCGCCCTGAGCGTCTTACTTTCGTCCGCAGAGTCGGTACCGGCAGACAATCGGGTTCCCTTGATTCAGGTCGATCTTGCTGGTCGCACCCTGAAGGCGCTCGTCGATACCGGCGCCAGTGACGACTTCATCTCATCGGCAGAGGTGAATGCATTGGGTCTGTGCCCCCAGTCGTCGGAATGGTCGCAGGTTACCCTCGCGGATGGGGGTAAGCAACCCATATTGGGCAGGGTCACCCTTCGCCTGTGTATAGGTCCTCTGCGTATTACGACCCAACCTTATGTGTTGCGTGAGCTGACTGATGCTGCGACATATATACTGGGGTCCTCAACATTACGGCAGTATGGGGCCGGCATTGACCTAGAGTCTGGAACCCTTCGCCTTCGTAAGGGGACTCTGTCGTGCAAAGTACCCTTCGTGCCGTTTGTAAGTGTTGAGCCAGAGGGGGGTAAGTCTGAAGCGGAGCCTGTGGTTAACTACGCTGTGAAAGCCATGGGGCAGCGTGCTGAACCCAAGCCAGTCGGGCGTAAAGAGGCCATCCGGATGATCCGGAAGGGTGCCCACGGACTGCTTGTGAGGCCTAGGTTGCACTTGAATGCGACGACCGCTCAGTCTTCTTTGGATCCTGAGGTTGAAGCCTTGCTCACAGGGTACGCAGACGTTTTTCGTGACGTGCCTGGGCTTCCTCCTTTGCGTCCCGTGGACCATACCATCCCACTCGTACCCGGCGCTCAGCCTGTGTCAAGACCTATGTACAGGTTAAGTCCTCTGGAGTTGGACGAGGTGAAGCGCCAGGTAACCGATCTGCTCGCAAAGGGTATGATTCGCCCCAGCACATCTCCGTATTCTGCGCCGATTCTGTTTGTCGGTAAGAAGGATGGGAGCTTGCGCATGTGTATCGATTACAGGGGGTTGAATGCGATGACGGTCAAAAACCGTTACCCATTGCCGCGCGTGGACGACCTGCTCGATAAGCTAAAGGGCTCGGCCTATTTCAGCTCGATCGACTTGCAACAGGGATACAATCAGATTCGCATCGCTGCGTCTGATGTGCCGAAAACCGCTTTTCGGACGCCCTTTGGTCACTTCGAGTACACGGTCTTGTCGTTTGGGTTGACCAATGCCCCCGCGACGTTTCAGGCGGTCATGGATCGCATGTTTAGACCGTATATCGACAGGTTCGTCGTTTGCTACTTGGACGACATCTTGGTCTACTCCAAGACGCGCGAGGAGCATCTGGAGCATCTTAAGCTTGTGCTTGAGGTGTTGAGGCGGGAGCAATTATTTGCGAAGCGTGCCAAATGCTTTTGGGCGCAGCCTCAGGTGGAGTACTTGGGCCACATTGTGTCGGTCACCGGCGTCAAGATGGACCCACGGAAGGTAGCTGTGGTTCGCGATTGGCCAGCGCCTCGGAACCTTCAGGAGCTTCGTAGCTTCCTCGGCTTGACCAACTATTTCCGTAAGTTCATCAAGCAGTACTCTGTCCTTTCGGCCCCGCTCACTGATTTGACGCGTAAGGGAGCTTTCGATTCGCCTGGTGCCTGGACGCCCGAGTGTCAGCTGGCGTTCGAAGAGCTAAAGCGTGTCGTTGCCGACGACGTTACCCTTGCGTTCCCCGACTACTCGTTGCCGTTTCGTGTCGAGGTGTTTTCGGACGCTTCGTTGTATGGGAGCGGCGCTGTACTGTTGCAGGAAGGGCGACCGATCGCCTTCACGAGTAAGAAGTTTACGGGCGCAGAAACCCGTTACACTACAGGGGAGCAGGAGCTACTAGCGGTCTTGCACGCGCTTAAGGAGTGGCGTTGTTACCTAGAAGGACGACCTTTCACCCTTAAGACTGACCACAAGCCCCTGACGTTTTTGCAAAGCGTCCCTACGTTAAACCGACGACAAGCGAGATGGATGGAGTACCTCGCGCGGTTTGACTGCATCTGGGAGCACGTTGCCGGCCGGATTAACATCGCCGACGCTCTCAGTCGACATCCGTCGCTACATGCTGCGATTTTGGCGGCGCCTGTCCAACGTCCACCGACCCCGGACGTGCCTCTGTCCTCAGACCTTGCGGCTCGCCTGAAGGCTGCGTATGCTGGCGACTCCTGGTTCGCTTCGCCCGGCAATGTTGAGCACCTACGCAAGCAGGATGGTCTTTGGCTACGGACGGAAGGATCGACGACTCAGATCGTCGTGCCTAACGACGACTCCCTTCGTCGCGATATCCTTTCCCGTTTCCATGAGGATCCGTTGGCAGGACACCCAGGTAGCACACGGCTGGTCGAGTTGGTGCGACGCTCGTTCTGGTGGTCTCGTTTGGCGAGAGATGCCGAGAACTTCGTGCAGACATGCAGTTTGTGCCAGCGCAACAAGGCTTTGTCCGGTAGGGGCCACGGGTTGCTGCAACCATTACCTGTCCCTGACGCGCCTTGGGAAAGTGTTTCCATGGACTTCGTGGTCGCGCTGCCTAAAACTGAGGGAGGGTACGACTCGGTGCTTGTCATGGTTGACCGCCTGACTAAGATGGTTCACCTTGCACCTACCACGTCGACCTGCACTGCAGAGCAGACTGCACGCCTGTTTTTCGATAACGTGGTTCGGTTGCACGGCGTCCCTAAAAACGTGGTCTCGGACCGTGGCGGTCAGTTCACGTCTAAGTTTTGGGAAGCGCTCTGCACGCTCGTGGGTATGCGGGTTAACCTGAGCACGGCATACCACCCGCAGTCTGACGGCCAGACCGAACGCACGAACCGCACCCTGGGGGATATGTTGCGCAACTTTGCTGGTCGCACGCCTCTCGTTTGGGATACTTACCTGACTGCGGCAGAGTTCGCGATTAACAACGCTGTTAATCGGTCAACAGGTCAAAGCCCGTTCTTCCTGACTTATGGGTTTCACCCGGCGCTACCTGTGTGGCGTGAGCTGGAGGTGTATGTCCCTGCGGCTAAGACCTTTGCCAAGACGTTCTTATCCCGAATGACAGACGCGAAGTCGTGTTTGGACGCGGCGCAGCAATGAGCGACGGAGTACTACAACAAGTCCAAGCGAGACGTGGTCTTTTCGGAAGGACAGATGGTTCTGCTGAGCACTAAGAACCTGCGTTCCTTTGCCGAAGGATCCCGTAAGCTTTTGCCCCGCTGGATTGGCCCGTACCCCGTTGTGCGCATGGTAGGGAACGCGGCTGTCGAGCTCGCGTTGCCCTCTAACATGAACATCCACCCTACGTTCCATGTGTCACTTGTTCGTCCGTATCGTGGCACGGAGCCCGCGCCCGTCACCACTGATACCCCTGCAGCAGTCGAACCAGGTCCTGAGACCTGGGTCGCAGGCAAGCAGAAGGTATACGACGTGGAGCGCATCCTGGACTACCGCACTCGACGTGTGGGTAGACACCGGCGCAAGCGCACCGTGCACGAGTACCTGGTCAAGTGGACGGACTACTCAAGTGAGCACAACTCGTGGGAACCTGCGCGCAATTTCTCCCCGGAGATGGCGCCCATCCTCGAGGAGGCTAGGTTGCGTGCCACGCAATCTCAGTAGCTCTGATCGCCTGAGCGGCAGCGAGGACGCTGCCTATGGGGGGGGGAATAATTGTTGTACCACGCGTCACTTTTCCTAAGCTCTGCTAGAGTTGCACCCACCATCGCCCTATCGCGCACGACACCACGTCACCCTGTCGTACGTGGACGCGGCGGAGCGATACGGCACTGTCGTACATGGAATGGTACGGCACTATCGTACGTGGGCGCGACGGAGCGGTACGGCACTATCGTACACGGAATGGTACGGCACTGTCGTACGTGGACGCGGCGGAGTGATACGACACTATCGTACGGTACGACGGTACGGCACGGTACGACGGTACGGCACGGTACGACGGTACGACACTATCGTACATGGATCGGTACGGCACTGTCGTACGTGGACGCGGTGGAGCGATACGGCAATGACGACGTCACTGTCGTACGTGGACGCGGTGGAGCGATACGGCAATGACGACGTCAGCTGTCGTACGTGGATACGCGTGGAGTAGTACGGCAGCGGGCGCGACGCGATCGCACGCATGTCACGCAGCACGTCACACCGCACACGTTAGGCGCACTGGCTAAGGGCACAAGCAACCCGCAATGAGCATATCGCCTAAATGCACTGTGCACAATGCTGTAAGCATGCGTTGCGTGATCGGCATTGCGATGAGTGCGCATGGTCCGGCGACTTGGTCGCGGACGGTCTAAAACGCATGAGGCATTGCATAACAACGCGCACTAACGATAACACGTGCACTATACATACGCGTGCGCACGAGCACGATAAGGCGAGCGCACCTTGAGGTCGCGAGGCAATGGCTCGAGTGATGCGGCGCGTCGAATGCAACACTACGCGCGATGGCGTAGTTGGCACCTCTACACGAGTAAAGAACATTGCATTATTGCTATGACGGCTTATATAGCAATATCCGCACGCGGGATCACGGTAGTACACTTACTACTTACAGATCTCTTGTACCGCGAGCCGTCGCTGCGAGTATATCTGCTATGCGCATTGACGGCCTAAGTGGAGAATCACCACGCGAACATTACGATTGACATTGATATAAGCTAACCGCGCTTTGGTTGAGCTTACGCCTTTTATATCGCTTATGGTCGTATTTCTTGAATAAGCCCGAGCACCGATTTGCATCGGTTAGATGATGATTGCCTCGGCTAGGCACTGATAGCCTATCACGTCATCTTCGCCTGTCTTGGAATATACGTTGTAACTCCTTGCATCGAAGACTTCCGCTGCCTCGATTGGTACGTCCTGATATAATCGAGCATGATGCACTAAGCCTGGTTCTCCGCAGAATCAATGGGCGATTATGAGGAGTGATACAACAAGAAGGACTAGCCCAGTGACAGTGGGCAGATCTGATCACCCCTGTTGTGGGGCAGCTGCAGGGTACTTCACCCCGGACGGGGCCCGGAAATTTTTAGAATTTTGGGAAAATGCCCGTAAAAGTGTTGGGTCTGCTCCGGGGATCCCCGGGAATTTCATGACGTGTGAAGTGCTGCTTTCCGGGGGCAGACAAATAGTGCCCCGTGAAGAAAAAGGCTCTTTTCCGGGTGTACCCGGAGAAATTTTTCTTAAAGTAAGGCCATGTTCCGGGGATTACTGATGCATGCTTGACAGCTTGACGCTTAGGAAAAGCAAAAACACATTACACTTTTATTAGCTAAGGATAAATTATAAGCTAATTTGTAAGCAGTTAGACAAAAGAACATTACCCACAGGACTTCTAGCATTGACATTTTGGGTAAAGCTAGCCAAGCAAATTCCTACGTTTCTCAAGCCAACGAGTGTTAGCTTAAAGCAAGCAAAGTACTAAGTATATCTCGGATGGAGAGGAAGAGAATGAAGCAGATTAAGAGAGCTAGGGAAGCTGGTATCTGTGTTAGTTCATAAGCTGCTGATGCCGGGTATTGCCGTGGGTATATGGGTAGCAAAAACCGACAGCTGCCAGAAAAACAATTTAATGTATTTCTTTTTTAAGGTATGAAAATTGTCTTTGCTCGAAAAATATTTACCATGTAATAAACACGAGTTGTGTCCCGAGAAAGTTTTGTGCACGTTCCGGGGCCCCCCGGAACGTTTTAGGGCGTAACTAGGTAGAGTTCCGGGGGCCCTCCCGGAAAAGAATTTTTAGGGCTCCGGGGAACCCCGAAACAAACAGCTGCCCCCTTGAAGAACCCTGGGCAGCTGGTTGCAACGGGGCTACTGGGGGCGGATGGGGGCGACGGGCTTACGGCGGCGACAGGGTGACGGGGGCAACTGGGGCTGGATGGAGGCGGATGAGTGTGACTTAGGGTTTGATGGATGGAGGAGGATGAGTGCGACTGGAGGCGATTGGGGTTGGATGGGGTCGACTGGGTGCAGCTGGTTGCGAAGGGGCGGCAGGGGTGAAAGGGGGTGACTGGGGCTGACTGGGGGTAGCAGGTTGTGACGGGGCGACTGGGCGACTGGGTGACGGGGGCGACTGGTGGCGACGGGAGATGGCTGGTTGCGACAGGGTGACAGGGGCGAATGGGGGTACTGTTGTTTGCTGATTGTTCCGTCGCCCTCTGTTGCCCCCAGTCGTAGTCCGCCAGCGTCACCCCCAGTTGCCCACTCCACTAGACCACCAGCCGCCCCCAGTCGCCCCCTGTGGCCCCCTGTTGCCCCCAGGCACTAATGTCACTAATGCAAATAAAGTAAAAAACAAATAAAAGAAGTAAAAACTAGCAAAACTTTGCAAAAGAAGACAACGGAGGCAGGGTTACTGAAGGGTTACCCCTCCATACGGTTACCCACCCAACCCAGTAGGCTTGCCACCCATGGGTTACCCATCCATTACCCTTTCAGCGAATGCTATAGGGAGAGAAAGCTTACGGTTGTAATTATGCGCAGCAACAGGCCCCTGTGTATATGCCCTTGTGCATATGCCGGTGGGTGTTGTAACGGGGGACTTCGCACCCCAGCATCACGCGCTATTGCACCAGTGTTACATTGGTGCAAACTGCTAGGATCTGACCTAAGATCCCCGGGTCGAACCCGAACTAGTGCACACTGGTTGAACAATTCGCGATAGGATGCGCATGAATCCCGTCAGCCTTAAGGTGGATGCCCGGGTTGGCGCTGCGTCAGGGTTACGACCCGCCGCAATCAGCAAAGAAAAAGCTGCGGTAGTGCCGGGAAAACAAAAGAACCCCATCCGTCGGGTGCAAGGCGCAAGCTGCCCTATGGGGTGCCAGGGGCGCCCGAGGACGTTCGCTGCAAGGCGGGGAGGATTGTAACGGGGGACTTCGCACCCCAGCATCACGCGCTATTGCACCAGTGTTACAGGTGTCAGGTGATAGTTTTGAACCCGGGCTGGAGAAGCGGGGTGCAGACTGTGCAGAGCTCAACCATGAGAGGGGTACCGTCATGCCCGAACGCATGGCAGGACTTGGGGTCGGGATCCCGCCCCTATCTCAAGGGGTGCCGCATGTGGGAGCGGCCAACACGAACTTTGGAGCGGGGGATTTAACAGCTAGGGCTCTAGGGAGCCCGGAAGCTGATGAGGGCACGTTTGCTTGGCCTGGCGCCAGCAGACCTGCTGGCATGGCCAGCATTGGGGCCAGCTTGTTGATGCATGCGGCTGCAAATGTCGTGGATGTGCTGAGGCTGTGGTATGGTGGTAGGCACAGACGTGGTAGGCAGCAGCCTTCACGGCAGTGTGCCAATTATTGGTTACAGCAGCATATTTATGGTTTGCCGCATAAATGCACGAATCTCTCATATTATCATGCTTAATCGATCTCACCTGCCCCCTTGGCGACCGCGACAACAAGCTGCAGGTCATACAAGAACCGCACTGCTAGTGCGGGCCTCCACACCTGCCTACCAAAACATACACCCAGAGATGATGACAATTCAAAAACTGCTGTTGTTGCTCAGGGCTCGGTTCGGGACATATTTCGGAAAACAGCGCGATAGCGGGAATTGTGTTGTGTGCAGACAAGACGGGGTTGAGTTCGACATACCGTTCCATTCCATTGAAAACTATATTGTACAGTACACTTGCTCGTTATTTTTTAATTTATTGACTATTTGCGTTCCCTTATGTATTTTGAACCTTTTGCACTTCTGCCTAAATATGCCTGTACACCTTCCGATAGCTTGGCCTAGTTGTTTGCCGCTGCTGGTCTGCCAGAGCGCCGACAGTCTTATGGTTCAATGTTCGCCACATTCCTCCTGTTATGCAGCCATTTATGCTATTGCATCTATCTTGGCTGGCGTTGACCCGCGTTTAGTGGTGCTCGCGCCCGTTTTTATATACACTTGAACACGACGACGCGGCCTATTGAACGGTGCCTCCTTGAGGCCATTTTGCCGCCCTAACTTTGCGAGTACTACTGTACGAAAACTATATTGGGCCACGGACTGGAACCATTTGTGCGAGGGGCTGCTTAAAAATTACTAGACTAGCTAATAAAAGTGGTAGTGATAATCTAGTATTCTGCCTTTACTTGTCTAAACGATAATCTTCTGTGGACCCCAGCAAACCGAGACAGTGGAAGTGTGAGGGACTGGGGCCTGCCCCAGTTCCCCGCACTTCCACCGAACACTTCTGGATGTTAACAGCATTGAAAGCGGTAGTCAAATGCATATATAAAAGCATGATATAGCAATATCCGCATGCAGGATCACGGTAGTACACTTACTACTACTTGCAGATCTCCTGTACCGTGAACTGTCATCGGATTGTGAGTATATTAGCCATACTCATTGACGACCTGTGATGGATGAATGTTATGCTTGCATGAAGCAAGTCGTAATTCAATAAGCTAACCATGCTTTGGTTGAGCTTACGCCTTTTATACTGTTCCCGGTCATATCTCTTGGAAAAGCCCAAGCATCAAGTCACATTGGTTAGATGATGATTGCCTCGACTAGGCGCTGATAGCCTGTCACATCATCCGCATTTGACTTGGGTCGTACTTTGTGTAACTTCCTGCATTAAAGACTTCCGCTGCCTCAATTGGTACGTTCTGATATAATCGAGCACTGCACACTAAGCCTGGTTCTCCGCAGAACCAATGTGCGAATGATAGGAGGTATACAACACACGACCACCAGAACTTTCAGGACCAGAACAGCATTATAAGCGGATATTTCAAAGTATGATATAATATATGTGCATTCAACTACCAATATTCGCAGCTAGTGCCATGGCAAGGGCATCCCGCCCAGGTAGGGTGGAAACTGCCATCAGCAACATTGTTAACCTTCGGCTCCCATGGATACCAGTATCATTCACCCCACAATCAATCAGGGTTGTTGGTGACGTCCACATAGGCGGACCACCCAAAAGTAGTGACACCATCTCTATACAAACCAGCCAACAGGTAGCAAAAATGCGTCCAAAGATGTGGTCTTGCATTGTGACTTCATTTTGATATAGAACACATCAACTTCAATATTTTTTTGTTGCAAATTGCACCCATTCAGGGTGGCTATGGCGGCTGTAGCAAAACGGGACATCATGGAGGTTACAGGCTGGAACAAAGATGCCCCAAGGCATGAAGATGCCTGGAGATGCCCCAAGGCATTATACTCAATTGGGCAAATTGTAAGCAGCATGCACCTCAATGGTCCTGTGATAGTTGCATGTATGGCTGAGTCTTGAAGTCAGGTGGGGATGGCCTTCTAGAGCCCAATGCTTCCTGGTAGACATTCCTGTACCTGGTTCTTGTGCCATCAGCATTGCATGCACCCAAATCACCCCAACAAGACAGTCCATATCAACAACAGATCTACAAGGGCAAGCATCTGCATTGATCTGTGTTCTGTTTGGAAGAAGCACCTCACTCAATGTGTAAGCTGATCCTCGCTGCATCTTCTTGACCTGCTGTGTGAGTAGCTACTTGAAAACCCACCAGGACCACGGCAGGACGCATTTTGGTCATGTTGGCCCGACTGTTCCAACCACACACAGGGTTGTGCCTACACAAAGTTCAAGCCTGGCCTCTTCAAACATGGGCTTCAGCTTGAGTCATTCTTCCACTGCCAATGATAGGTAGAAACAACAAGTGTCAAGTTGCTTCCTGCTGTCATGATTTCATAACTTTCACATATGATTGGGGTGACATCATCACCATCATCAATGGTGGAGGCTCAGCAATACAACGTGGAGGCGTCTGCATACAGTAATGGGACAAACACACACATAGAGGCAGGACGCAACAGGGAGTGAGCTTTCTTCTGTATATAGCAGGAAGATGATAACAGCTTTTGATCATGGCTATGCTGTCCGTATGTGTATGTGTATTTGAATATAAATACTTATGCAGGCATGTACATTTATGAGTGTGTATGATGCCCCTGGCAATGCTTAAGAGCAGCACTGTGTCCCTGGGATTCCAAAATCCCAGCTTTTCTGACAACTAATGGCACCTTAAGGTAAAAAGAAGGTTTACCTGTATGTGCACCCCCAACTTGATGGCTGGTGAGGACTGGTTATAGACGTCTGCGAGCTGATCAAAGCTGAAAAAGTTGATGGGTGCACTGGTCCTAGCATTTCCCCCACCCCGAACATTTCTTCTTGCCCTGCAACAAACATCCTTGGGCGCACCAGGCACCCCCTAGGGCAGCTTGCTTGTGCCTTGCACCTAACGTATTTGTTTACACAGTACTACCATGTCTTTTTTAATGCTAGCTGCAGATCATAACGCTGATGCAGCACCAGCCCGGGTATCCAGGGCAGATGAGGTTCATGTGCATCCGTGCCTGTATGTGATAGCTGGCCCTATGGCAGTCCCAGTAGGAGCTACGGACAAGTAGCTGACGAGCTGCTGACCAGACACCAAGCAGTCGCTGGCCGGTAGCTCATGCAAGCTACTGAGACAGTAGCTCAAAATGAGCTACTGTCCATAGCTCTTTTGGACAACTTGGCAGCAACTTCCTGCTAGCTTATGTGAGCTCCTGACCACCTACTGTACAGTGTCTGGTACAAACACCAGACCTTCTAGCAATTCGCACAAAAAACCCTACAGGTTGCAAAAGCATGTGATGCCAGATTCCCCTCTTATGCATGACTTACGCCTGAGCCTAAAGTCTATAATATCTAGGACCCCACAAATCGAGTCTGCTCTTCTCGCTCTTCAATTTGCCCAGCTGGTATGTGGATTATCTCTTCCCACCTGTTCTGTTGCAGAATAATATGGTCTGGTTTTTATAAAGCAAGTACCTGTAACATGACTTCCATAAATATGTAACGAGCATTCCACTGTCAAGCCCCTTCACATGCTATTACATTTTCCTATCTAGCTCATAGCTACTTCTCCAACAAATTATATCTATTTTATATTTATTGATAAATGTGTACCTCTTACCTGCTGGAACACCCAGCACCTGAATCTCAAAAATATTAAGAACAAACGGATATCCTTTTGATCCCATGTACGTTGTCGCCGGGTTGAAGTTCTGGAGAGAAACCCAGAGACCAGTGACTGGAGGATTCAGATTAATCTCAATGACAGAGCCCTGTGTTGCAGTCTGCTTCCAAACCAAGGCATTGCATCCCACGCTGCTGTTGTTGATGATGGCATCTGTGCCAATGCGTACTTCAGCATTCTGTAAGCGATTTTCGAATCCAGGCCGGTTCAGGATGACAATTTTGTTAATAGTGGACAGTTGGGCTAGCTGAAGGCCGACAAATGGCGTGAAATCGTTAGCTGATCCAGATCCCACATCTCCAGGATAAGCTGAATGGAAGAGCGTTTGATCATTACCGTCTGCAGCATATGATGGCTGGGAGCCAGTAGTCTGGGAAGATGTGACAATCTGTTGAGAGCTCAGAGCGAGATTCACACCTACAACACATGCAAGGGCACAAACGGAACGGATGCATGCATTGGTATACATTGAGGCAGGAGGGCAGGGGTCACCGCAGCAGTGGTTGCTGCGCAGTTCAGTCCAGGAGTAGCAGTTTGTCCTTGCCTTATGTCTTGGCCTCATCATGTTTGATATGTAATCCTTACCATCTAGCACTTAGTGATCAGATCATTCATTATTAGACAGGTCGTAAACATTCTATGGATGAACAAATGCAGTCTTTGCATGTATGTGTAGCTCAAGCGCCAGCTTATGGGTCATAGAGGATGGAAGAGGGTTGAAATAAACCCGCAAGGCATACAAAACTCTATATATACACAGAATACACAAAATAAGCATGGATCATAATCAAATGCAACAAGTGTGCAAGCGTGGACTAAGGAAATCGTCGGTGCATGGTATGAAACAAGGAATTATGCATATGAAGAAATTCAAGAAGTCTTTAGGACAGCAGCTTGTCCTGCCTGATGGAGGGGCCTGATGAGAAGGCCCGAGACAGGTCTGTGTGCCAATAGGATCATCCCTGTATATCGCTGGTGATAGCATTTCTCTGGATGTTGCACATATATTATTCCATGGTGCTTCAACAATAATAACATTACTTCTTCAATCGATCCATACTCACACCAATACAGTAATTGGGAGCATACACACACAAAGACATGGTTAAATGTGTACCTCTTACCTGCTGGAACACCCAGCACCTGAATCTCAAAAATATTAAGAACAAACGGATATCCTTTTGATGGGATTAATGTTGTCACCGGGTTGAAGTTCTGGAGAGAAACCCAGAGACCAGTGACTGGAGGATTCAGATTAATCTCAATGACAGAGCCCTGTGTTGCAGTCTGCTTCCAAACCAAGGCATTGCGTCCCACGCTGCTGCTGTTGGTGATGGCATCTGTGCCAATGCGTACTTCAGCATTCTGTAAGCGATTTTCGAATCCAGGCCGGTTCAGGATGACAATTTTGTTAATAGTGGACAGTTGGGCTAGCTGAAGGCCGACAAATGGCGTGAAATCGTTAGCTGATCCAGATCCCACATCTCCAGGATATGCTGAATGGAAGAGCGTTTGATCATTACCGTCTGCAGCATATGATGGCTGGGAGCCAGTAGTCTGGGAAGATGTGACAATCTGTTGAGAGCTCAGAGCGAGATTCACACCTACAACACATGCAAGGGCACAAACGGAACGGATGCATGCATTGGTATACATTGAGGCAGGAGGGCAGGGGTCACCGCAGCAGTGGTTGCTGCGCAGTTCAGTCCAGGAGTAGCAGTTTGTCCTTGCCTTATGTCTTGGCCTCATCATGTTTGATATGTAATCCTTACCATCTAGCACTTAGTGATCAGATCATTCATTATTAGACAGGTCGTAAACATTCTATGGATGAACAAATGCAGTCTTTGCATGTATGTGTAGCTCAAGCGCCAGCTTATGGGTCATAGAGGATGGAAGAGGGTTGAAATAAACCCGCAAGGCATACAAAACTCTATATATACACAGAATACACAAAATAAGCATGGATCATAATCAAATGCAACAAGTGTGCAAGCGTGGACTAAGGAAATCGTCGGTGCATGGTATGAAACAAGGAATTATGCATATGAAGAAATTCAAGAAGTCTTTAGGACAGCAGCTTGTCCTGCCTGATGGAGGGGCCTGATGAGAAGGCCCGAGACAGGTCTGTGTGCCAATAGGATCATCCCTGTATATCGCTGGTGATAGCATTTCTCTGGATGTTGCACATATATTATTCCATGGTGCTTCAACAATAATAACATTACTTCTTCAATCGATCCATACTCACACCAATACAGTAATTGGGAGCATACACACACAAAGACATGGTTAAATGTGTACCTCTTACCTGCTGGAACACCCAGCACCTGAATCTCAAAAATATTAAGAACAAACGGATATCCTTTTGATGGGATTAATGTTGTCACCGGGTTGAAGTTCTGGAGAGAAACCCAGAGACCAGTGACTGGAGGATTCAGATTAATCTCAATGACAGAGCCCTGTGTTGCAGTCTGCTTCCAAACCAAGGCATTGCGTCCCACGCTGCTGCTGTTGGTGATGGCATCTGTGCCAATGCGTACTTCAGCATTCTGTAAGCGATTTTCGAATCCAGGCCGGTTCAGGATGACAATTTTGTTAATAGTGGACAGTTGGGCTAGCTGAAGGCCGACAAATGGCGTGAAATCGTTAGCTGATCCAGATCCCACATCTCCAGGATATGCTGAATGGAAGAGCGTTTGATCATTACCGTCTGCAGCATATGATGGCTGGGAGCCAGTAGTCTGGGAAGATGTGACAATCTGTTGAGAGCTCAGAGCGAGATTCACACCTACAACACATGCAAGGGCACAAACGGAACGGATGCATGCATTGGTATACATTGAGGCAGGAGGGCAGGGGTCACCGCAGCAGTGGTTGCTGCGCAGTTCAGTCCAGGAGTAGCAGTTTGTCCTTGCCTTATGTCTTGGCCTCATCATGTTTGATATGTAATCCTTACCATCTAGCACTTAGTGATCAGATCATTCATTATTAGACAGGTCGTAAACATTCTATGGATGAACAAATGCAGTCTTTGCATGTATGTGTAGCTCAAGCGCCAGCTTATGGGTCATAGAGGATGGAAGAGGGTTGAAATAAACCCGCAAGGCATACAAAACTCTATATATACACAGAATACACAAAATAAGCATGGATCATAATCAAATGCAACAAGTGTGCAAGCGTGGACTAAGGAAATCGTCGGTGCATGGTATGAAACAAGGAATTATGCATATGAAGAAATTCAAGAAGTCTTTAGGACAGCAGCTTGTCCTGCCTGATGGAGGGGCCTGATGAGAAGGCCCGAGACAGGTCTGTGTGCCAATAGGATCATCCCTGTATATCGCTGGTGATAGCATTTCTCTGGATGTTGCACATATATTATTCCATGGTGCTTCAACAATAATAACATTACTTCTTCAATCGATCCATACTCACACCAATACGGTAATTGGGAGCATACACACACAAAGACATGGTTAAATGTGTACCTCTTACCTGCTGGAACACCCAGCACCTGAATCTCAAAAATATTAAGAACAAACGGATATCCTTTTGATGGGATTAATGTTGTCACCGGGTTGAAGTTCTGGAGAGAAACCCAGAGACCAGTGACTGGAGGATTCAGATTAATCTCAATGACAGAGCCCTGTGTTGCAGTCTGCTTCCAAACCAAGGCATTGCGTCCCACGCTGCTGCTGTTGGTGATGGCATCTGTGCCAATGCGTACTTCAGCATTCTGTAAGCGATTTTCGAATCCAGGCCGGTTCAGGATGACAATTTTGTTAATAGTGGACAGTTGGGCTAGCTGAAGGCCGACAAATGGCGTGAAATCGTTAGCTGATCCAGATCCCACATCTCCAGGATATGCTGAATGGAAGAGCGTTTGATCATTACCGTCTGCAGCATATGATGGCTGGGAGCCAGTAGTCTGGGAAGATGTGACAATCTGTTGAGAGCTCAGAGCGAGATTCACACCTACAACACATGCAAGGGCACAAACGGAACGGATGCATGCATTGGTATACATTGAGGCAGGAGGGCAGGGGTCACCGCAGCAGTGGTTGCTGCGCAGTTCAGTCCAGGAGTAGCAGTTTGTCCTTGCCTTATGTCTTGGCCTCATCATGTTTGATATGTAATCCTTACCATCTAGCACTTAGTGATCAGATCATTCATTATTAGACAGGTCGTAAACATTCTATGGATGAACAAATGCAGTCTTTGCATGTATGTGTAGCTCAAGCGCCAGCTTATGGGTCATAGAGGATGGAAGAGGGTTGAAATAAACCCGCAAGGCATACAAAACTCTATATATACACAGAATACACAAAATAAGCATGGATCATAATCAAATGCAACAAGTGTGCAAGCGTGGACTAAGGAAATCGTCGGTGCATGGTATGAAACAAGGAATTATGCATATGAAGAAATTCAAGAAGTCTTTAGGACAGCAGCTTGTCCTGCCTGATGGAGGGGCCTGATGAGAAGGCCCGAGACAGGTCTGTGTGCCAATAGGATCATCCCTGTATATCGCTGGTGATAGCATTTCTCTGGATGTTGCACATATATTATTCCATGGTGCTTCAACAATAATAACATTACTTCTTCAATCGATCCATACTCACACCAATACGGTAATTGGGAGCATACACACACAAAGACATGGTTAAATGTGTACCTCTTACCTGCTGGAACACCCAGCACCTGAATCTCAAAAATATTAAGAACAAACGGATATCCTTTTGATGGGATTAATGTTGTCACCGGGTTGAAGTTCTGGAGAGAAACCCAGAGACCAGTGACTGGAGGATTCAGATTAATCTCAATGACAGAGCCCTGTGTTGCAGTCTGCTTCCAAACCAAGGCATTGCGTCCCACGCTGCTGCTGTTGGTGATGGCATCTGTGCCAATGCGTACTTCAGCATTCTGTAAGCGATTTTCGAATCCAGGCCGGTTCAGGATGACAATTTTGTTAATAGTGGACAGTTGGGCTAGCTGAAGGCCGACAAATGGCGTGAAATCGTTAGCTGATCCAGATCCCACATCTCCAGGATATGCTGAATGGAAGAGCGTTTGATCATTACCGTCTGCAGCATATGATGGCTGGGAGCCAGTAGTCTGGGAAGATGTGACAATCTGTTGAGAGCTCAGAGCGAGATTCACACCTACAACACATGCAAGGGCACAAACGGAACGGATGCATGCATTGGTATACATTGAGGCAGGAGGGCAGGGGTCACCGCAGCAGTGGTTGCTGCGCAGTTCAGTCCAGGAGTAGCAGTTTGTCCTTGCCTTATGTCTTGGCCTCATCATGTTTGATATGTAATCCTTACCATCTAGCACTTAGTGATCAGATCATTCATTATTAGACAGGTCGTAAACATTCTATGGATGAACAAATGCAGTCTTTGCATGTATGTGTAGCTCAAGCGCCAGCTTATGGGTCATAGAGGATGGAAGAGGGTTGAAATAAACCCGCAAGGCATACAAAACTCTATATATACACAGAATACACAAAATAAGCATGGATCATAATCAAATGCAACAAGTGTGCAAGCGTGGACTAAGGAAATCGTCGGTGCATGGTATGAAACAAGGAATTATGCATATGAAGAAATTCAAGAAGTCTTTAGGACAGCAGCTTGTCCTGCCTGATGGAGGGGCCTGATGAGAAGGCCCGAGACAGGTCTGTGTGCCAATAGGATCATCCCTGTATATCGCTGGTGATAGCATTTCTCTGGATGTTGCACATATATTATTCCATGGTGCTTCAACAATAATAACATTACTTCTTCAATCGATCCATACTCACACCAATACAGTAATTGGGAGCATACACACACAAAGACATGGTTAAATGTGTACCTCTTACCTGCTGGAACACCCAGCACCTGAATCTCAAAAATATTAAGAACAAACGGATATCCTTTTGATGGGATTAATGTTGTCACCGGGTTGAAGTTCTGGAGAGAAACCCAGAGACCAGTGACTGGAGGATTCAGATTAATCTCAATGACAGAGCCCTGTGTTGCAGTCTGCTTCCAAACCAAGGCATTGCGTCCCACGCTGCTGCTGTTGGTGATGGCATCTGTGCCAATGCGTACTTCAGCATTCTGTAAGCGATTTTCGAATCCAGGCCGGTTCAGGATGACAATTTTGTTAATAGTGGACAGTTGGGCTAGCTGAAGGCCGACAAATGGCGTGAAATCGTTAGCTGATCCAGATCCCACATCTCCAGGATATGCTGAATGGAAGAGCGTTTGATCATTACCGTCTGCAGCATATGATGGCTGGGAGCCAGTAGTCTGGGAAGATGTGACAATCTGTTGAGAGCTCAGAGCGAGATTCACACCTACAACACATGCAAGGGCACAAACGGAACGGATGCATGCATTGGTATACATTGAGGCAGGAGGGCAGGGGTCACCGCAGCAGTGGTTGCTGCGCAGTTCAGTCCAGGAGTAGCAGTTTGTCCTTGCCTTATGTCTTGGCCTCATCATGTTTGATATGTAATCCTTACCATCTAGCACTTAGTGATCAGATCATTCATTATTAGACAGGTCGTAAACATTCTATGGATGAACAAATGCAGTCTTTGCATGTATGTGTAGCTCAAGCGCCAGCTTATGGGTCATAGAGGATGGAAGAGGGTTGAAATAAACCCGCAAGGCATACAAAACTCTATATATACACAGAATACACAAAATAAGCATGGATCATAATCAAATGCAACAAGTGTGCAAGCGTGGACTAAGGAAATCGTCGGTGCATGGTATGAAACAAGGAATTATGCATATGAAGAAATTCAAGAAGTCTTTAGGACAGCAGCTTGTCCTGCCTGATGGAGGGGCCTGATGAGAAGGCCCGAGACAGGTCTGTGTGCCAATAGGATCATCCCTGTATATCGCTGGTGATAGCATTTCTCTGGATGTTGCACATATATTATTCCATGGTGCTTCAACAATAATAACATTACTTCTTCAATCGATCCATACTCACACCAATACAGTAATTGGGAGCATACACACACAAAGACATGGTTAAATGTGTACCTCTTACCTGCTGGAACACCCAGCACCTGAATCTCAAAAATATTAAGAACAAACGGATATCCTTTTGATGGGATTAATGTTGTCACCGGGTTGAAGTTCTGGAGAGAAACCCAGAGACCAGTGACTGGAGGATTCAGATTAATCTCAATGACAGAGCCCTGTGTTGCAGTCTGCTTCCAAACCAAGGCATTGCGTCCCACGCTGCTGCTGTTGGTGATGGCATCTGTGCCAATGCGTACTTCAGCATTCTGTAAGCGATTTTCGAATCCAGGCCGGTTCAGGATGACAATTTTGTTAATAGTGGACAGTTGGGCTAGCTGAAGGCCGACAAATGGCGTGAAATCGTTAGCTGATCCAGATCCCACATCTCCAGGATATGCTGAATGGAAGAGCGTTTGATCATTACCGTCTGCAGCATATGATGGCTGGGAGCCAGTAGTCTGGGAAGATGTGACAATCTGTTGAGAGCTCAGAGCGAGATTCACACCTACAACACATGCAAGGGCACAAACGGAACGGATGCATGCATTGGTATACATTGAGGCAGGAGGGCAGGGGTCACCGCAGCAGTGGTTGCTGCGCAGTTCAGTCCAGGAGTAGCAGTTTGTCCTTGCCTTATGTCTTGGCCTCATCATGTTTGATATGTAATCCTTACCATCTAGCACTTAGTGATCAGATCATTCATTATTAGACAGGTCGTAAACATTCTATGGATGAACAAATGCAGTCTTTGCATGTATGTGTAGCTCAAGCGCCAGCTTATGGGTCATAGAGGATGGAAGAGGGTTGAAAGAAACCCGCAAGGCATACAAAACTCTATATATACACAGAATACACAAAATAAGCATGGATAATAATCAAATGCAACAAGTGTGCAAGCCTGGACTAAGGAAATCGTTGGTGCATGGTATGAAACAAGGAAATATGCATATCATGCTTTTAAATATGCATTTGTCTACCGCTTTCAATGCTGTTCACACCCAAAAGTGTACGGTGGTTGTGCGGGGACTGGGGCCTGCTACCCCAGATCCCCGCACTTCCACCGTCTTGATGTCGTGGGGTCCAAGTAGATTCATGTTGAGACAAGTAAAGGCAGAATAGTATATTATTTGTTGCATTAAAAGGTTTAAAATTCAATGTTGTAAGTTAAGAGGGATCAGATGTTATATGTTTCTTATTATTAATTTCTGTGTAGGTATTTCCCTTAGGGTTTCGTTCATCAGGTATCTAGCAAATGATATATTTTATGTATCACGTGTATTATTGCTACCGGTTTTATTATCTAGTCTAGTAATTTTTAGTTATTCTTAGTTTGTTTATTTTGTTTATTTAGTTTTGGTTATGTTAGTTATGGATTTCATCGTTTATGTAAGGCCCCTGGGAATTCTTTGTCTTCCTAACAGTATATCATGTTATCCAAATAGTTTGAAAGGGTGTATCCTGATAATCCAGCACTGCATGCTAGCAGCACTGCACAGCAGTGGCATGGCGCCGCAGCAGTACCCCGTGGTGGCGGCATCATGCATCCAAAAATCCTGAAATCCAAGCATCCTAAAATTGCTAAATATTAAGTGAAGATCTGAATAATTTCTGAAGATCCAATAATTGGTAAACAAAAAAGTGCAGGCGTTGCTGTAAAAGCGAATCATTCCTGTATGATTCAGATTAACTGTCAACTCACGGTGTAAGGATATTTCTTGTTTGAGCTGTTAGCAGGCCGTTCACTAAAAACGTTAAATATTCAAGAGCATAATACATTAATATAAACTTTAGATCATGAGTCCTGCAGGGCACTGGCCAGCCCTACATAATAAAATAAAATAACTAATGCTAAATAGAAAAACGGAAAGCAACTAAAAATTACTAGGCTAGCTAAATAATGCCGTAGCAATTTTATATTTAACTATACAATAGCTAGCAGATGCATGCATTACATTGTGGTACAGCAGGGTCACAGCAGTGACTTTAGTGGTGTACTATTTATGATCACTACATGTGTAAAGCATACATAGAAATATCCAAATTTCATCGTAAGTGGTGATTGCACTAAAGAATAAATCCACTTCTTTTCAAATGTGATGAGAAAAGGTTAAGAAGCCCTGGGGTAAAATCGAAAGCACTTATAATCCCTTACTCACAACATATGGCTGTCACATCGTTCTGATAACGGAACTGCATGAGGTCGATTCCTGCGTGAATCTGCTGCACGTGCGGGAAGATCGCTTCACTCACGATATCGCTACCCTGGGACATCGCTACAATGCAATGTCGCGCGGGTAGCGATTGTGTGCGAGTGAGTACTGCTACTTGCAGAATCACATGGTGTAATCACTATGCTTGCCGGACTGCTATGCGCGCGGGTAGTGATATTGTGTACTCGCTTGCGCAAAATCACTAAGCTCGCAAATAATGTTTTCCCTTCCAGCAATGTGCGACAGTGGCACCCTAGCACTGCAGCACCGCATTCATTTAAATGCATACCTTTTCATTGGCAAGTAGCACCAACTATCGTCAAGCCAAAGACAGCAACGAGAACCACGACCAAGATCACCAGAGGCAAACTTCGGCTGCTATGGTGGCGAACAAGAAAACGTGCAAATTACCTATTGCTCATTGTATAAAGTGCAAGTAATAAAAATTGATTAGGAAATAAAGCAGATATGCAGACTTGCACTATGTCAGCCGCAATGCTAACCTTCAGTGTTATGAGCAGGTTGGTGGCGATATTAAAAATTCTCTTCTTTAAAGATTCAACAATAGATGAGCTCCAATGATTAAAAACCAGAGAAGTACGCGCCCAAAGAATGTGCCGGCTATAAAACCAGATCATTGCCGTACGATTGAGATTAACTGTCAACTAATGTTGTAAGGAAATTTCTTGCTAGACCTATTAGCAGGCCATTGACTAGAAATTTTTTATATTCTAATCTAAAAAACTTTAGATTATGAATCCTGTAGGGCTGGCCAATACCCTGCAGGATACATAACTGCTACATGAAACAAAAGACTGAAAAAACCTAGCTAAACAGTTCAAAACATTCTTTTAATAGCCTAGAAATTGCCGAATGAAAAGCATTGCAACTTCCTATCGACGGCATAAATTCCCGAGGGCCTTACATGACTAGCACTCCTAACAGGGGTTGACGACTGTAAAAATTCCCAAGGGCCTTACATGACTAGCACTGCTCACAGGGGCCGAATGTACGACACGAAAATTAAAATAACTAAAACTAAACGACATAAAAAACTAGAAGCAATTAAAATTAAAAAATGACTAGGCTAGTTAATAAAAGCGGTAGCAAAGACGGCTACATTCTCAGGCACACTTAGTTATTACCCATGTGTATAAATTCTTACTTGATCATATATATATATATATATATATATATATATATGCAATCTTACTTGAAGACCTGACGTACGCGCACATGCCGGGTCGTGCAATTGTATCTGTACGCAAAGATTTGGTCCAGCCCATGTTGATGTACGGAAAATACCCCGATTCTGTGATGGCGGATGTGACCAACATGAAGTAAGAGCAATTCCATCGGGATTTGCAATCCACATCTGGATTGTAGATAGGGCCGGCGAGGTCCGGGCCCATAATATCGATGTCTGGTGTTACATTGAAACCTGGTACAGCGGGGCAATTTGTGCCTGCAATGGACAGGTGTGGGTGGGCAGCATGCATCCGTCACGCAGGGGCAATGACGGGCTCGTAGCAAAGTCAAGATAGATGTTTATTAGTGTGGAACGGAACTGAGCCCTGCACCAAGCAATCCATGGTTTTATTCACAATCATAAACGGCCCTTTGCAGAGCTGCGAGTGTCAGGTCCATCCATGGCCCGGGAATATAGCTATCGTATAATCGTACACGTACGTATGCACACACAGGAAATCAGTGTTATTCGCAGCATGGGGATCCAAAACTATCTTCGGCAAATAGAACGGCCGCCCATATGCACGCAGGGGTTCCCCACATCAGGCCCAGTTCTCCACATTTCCACCGTCCTGGTGTTCTGGGGTCCAAAGTAGATTCTTGTTGAGACAATTAAAGGCAGATTAATATAAATTTATTGCATTATAAGACTTAAAATCCAATGTTGTAAGTAAAGAGGGAGCAGTTGTAATATTTTTAAATTCACACTAGATATTTCCCGCTATGTGCACCTCTGGTTTTCCTCTTAGGTATTTGTGGTGGTCTGCATGTAGTTAATATTTTTTTATCACCTCAAGCATCCCATTCATCAGCTAGCTAGCAGGGAATTTAAGGGGTGTTACACTGTGGGTGACTTGCCCTGCAAAGACGAGCACTGGGGGTCCTTACCAGGCTGAGCTGAGGGGCACATGGCTTCGGGCACAAGGAATGTATGTTATGTTTTATATGTACTCTTGTCATCCTATCAGTATAGGTAATAATGTTATCCTAATAAATAGAAAGGTTATATCCTGGTAATCTGGTACCACATGCCAGCAGCACTGCATGCCAGTGGCACCGCATGGCAGTGGCACCACATGGCAGCAGCACCACATGGCAGCAGCACTGCAGGTGACCTAGTCCGAGAGCTCCCGGGTGCATATGCGGTAATGGAAGGCTCAATATGCCAGCGGCACTGCATGGCAGCGGCACTACATGCCAGCGGCACCGTGCAGCAGCTGCACCAGCGCACAGCTGCGGCTCCACATGGCTGCGCCAGCATGTGGCTGTGCCAGCGCACACCAGCAACAGTGCACAGCTGCAGCACCCTGACTCAGGTAACATGCCGCTGTGGCACCCCACGGCTGTGGCACCGCTCACCTGAGGCAGCGCGTGGGTAATGCACCCCATGGATGCGGCACTGCATGGCTGCTGCACCATGTGGCTGCTTCAATGCACAGCTGCTGCACCATGCCATGCGCGCGGCTGCTGCACCACATAGCTGCAGCACCGCATGGCTGAGGCACTGCGTGGCAGCACCAGCACTTGGCTGCACCAGCACTCTGCTGCACCAGCGCATGGCTGCACCAGCACACGGCTGCACCAGCGCGTGGCAGCCCATGCAGCTGCGGCACCACGTGGCTGTGGCAACATGCAGCTGCTGCACCACGCGGCTGAGGCAGCATGTGGCTGCACCACGGCGTGGCTGCACCAGCACGCGGCTGCGGCACTGCACGGCTGTGGCACCACATGCCTGATGAGGCACCGCACGCATGCCTGAGGCACTGCACGGCTGAGAATCACACGCAAGCATCCTAAAAATGCATCATCAAATTGCATGATCGATTTACTGTAACAAATTGGCGAGTAGCGCCAATAATTGTAATTGTAATGCGGCAAGAAGGCAGAACCGTGGAAGTACCTATTCACTATTATAGGTAGTGAATTACTGAATTGTTGAAGAACAAAATTCAATTAGGAAAGCCGTCATGTGGACTTGGAACATGTTTGCCGCAGTGCTTCCCTTTAGCGGGCAGGAAAAGACTAAACAAAAGACCAAAATAACCTAGCTAAAGAGGTCAGAATATGCTTTTAAGAGCCTATAAATTGACTTACAGAAATCAGTGCATTTATCTCGCGAATGCATAAATTCCTGAGGGCCTTACACTACTAGGACTCCTTACAGGCACTCCCGACTTTAAAAATTCCCAGGGGCCTTACAAACTGAATATACGACATGAAAACTAAAACAACTGAAACTAAAAGCAACTAAAAATTACGAGGCTAGCTAATAAAAGCAGTAGCAATAACCAAAACTAAAAAAACAAACTACAAATTACTAGACTAGCTAATAAAAGCTGTAGCAATGAAGAAATCCAAGAAGTCTTTAGGACAGCAGCTTATCCTGCCTGGTGGAGGGGCCTGATGAGAAGGCCCGAGGCAGGTCTGTGTGCCAATAGGATCATCCCTGTATATCGCTGGTGATTGCATTTCTCTGGATGTTGCACATAAATTATTCCATGGTGCTTCAACAATAATAACATTACTTCTTCAATCCATACTCACACCTATATAGTAATTTGGAGCATACACACACAAAGACATGGTTAAATGTGTACCTCTTACCTGCTGGAACACCCAGCACCTGAATCTCAAAAATATTAAGAACAAACGGATATCCTTTTGATGGGATTAATGTTGTCGCCGGGTTGAAGTTCTGGAGAGAAACCCAGAGACCAGTGACTGGAGGATTCAGATTAATCTCAATGACGGCGCCCTGCGTTGCAGTCTGCTTCCAAACCAAGGCATTGCGTCCCACGCTGCTGCTGTTGGTGATGGCATCTGTGCCAATGCGTACTTCAGCATTCTGTAAGCGATTTTCGAATCCAGGCCGGTTCAGGATGACAATTTTGTTAATAGTGGACAGTTGGGCTAGCTGAAGGCCGACAAATGGCGTGAAATCGTTAGCTGATCCAGATCCCACATCTCCAGGATATGCTGAATGGAAGAGCGTTTGATCGTTACCATCTGAAGCATACGATGGCTGGGAGCCAGTAGTCTGGGAAGATGCGACAATCTGTTGAGAGCTCAGGGCGAGATTCACACCTACACCACATGCAAGGGCACAAACGCGAGGGATGCGTGCATTGGTATACATTGAGGCATGAGGGCAGGGGTCACCGCAGCAGTGGTTGCTGCGCAGTTCAGTCCAGGAGTAGCAGTTTGTCCTTGCCTTATGTCTTGGCCTCATCATGTTTGATATGTAATCCTAACCATCTATCACTTTGTGATCAGATCATTCATTATTAGACAGGTCATAAACATTCTATGGATGAACAAATGCAGTCTATGCATGTATGTGTATCTCAAGCGCCAGTTTATGGGTCATAGAGGATGGAAGAGGGTTGAAAGAAACCCGCAAGGCATACAAGACCCTATATGTACACAGAATAAACAATATAAGCGTGGATATTATCTAAATGCAACAAGTGTGCAGGCATAGACTAAGGAAGGTGTGGGTGCATGGTATGAAACAAGGAAATATGCATGTGAAGAAATTCAGAAAGTCTTTTGGACAGCAGCTTGTCCTGCCTGATGGACGGACCTAATGGGAAGGCCAGAGGCAGGTCTGTGTACCAATCGGTCCATCCCTGTATATCGCTGGTGATAGCATTTCTCTGGATGTTGCACATATATTATTCCATGGTGCTTCAACAATAATAACATTACTTCTTCAATCCATACTCACACCTATATTCATATATATAAGCATAGTAAATGGGAGCATACACTCACAAAGACATGGTTAAATGTCTTCCTCTTACCTGCTGGAACACCCAGCACCTGAATATCAAAAATATCGAGAACAAACTGATATCCTTTTGATGGGACGTACGTTGTCGCCGGGTTGAAGTTCTGGAGAGAAACCCAGAGACCAGTGACTGGAGGATTCAGATTAATCTCAATGACGGCGCCCTGCGTTGCAGTCTGCTTCCAAACCAAGGCATTGCGTCCCACGCTGCTGCTGTTGGTGATGGAATTTGTGCCAATGCGTACTTCAGCATTCTGTAGGCGGTCTTCAGCTCCAAGGCGGTTCAAGATAACAATTTTGTTAATAGTGGACAGTTGGGCTAGCTGGAGGCCGACAAATGGCGTGAAATCGTTAGCTGATCCAGATCCCACATCTCCAGGATATGCTGAATGGAAGACCGTTTGATCATTACCGTCTGCAGCATATGATGGCTTGGACCAAGTAGTGTAGGAAGATGCGACAATCTGTTGAGAGCTCGGGGCGAGATTCACACCTACACCACATGCAAGGGCACAAACGCGAGGGATGCGTGCATTGGTATACATTGAGGCATGAGGGCAGGGGTCACCGCACCAGGGGTCAATTGCCAGTAAAGTACATGAGGAGTAGCAGTTTGTCCTTGCGTTATTGTTTGGCCTCCTCATGCTTGATATGTAATCCTAACCATCTATCACTTTGTGATCAGATCATTCATTATTAGACAGGTCATAAACATTCTATGGATGAACAAATGCAGTCTATGCATGTATGTGTATCTCAAGCGCCAGCTTATGGGTCATAGAGGATGGAAGAGGGTTGAAAGAAACCCGCAAGGCATACAAGACCCTATATGTACACAGAATAAACAATATAAGCATGGATATTATCTAAATGCAACAAGTGTGCAGGCATAGACTAAGGAAGGTGTGGGTGCATGGAACAAGGAAACATGGCGAGATTTACTGATTGTCCACCACACACGTGTGGAATGGGGCAATATATGCAATATGTTGTATCATGCTTGTTCGGAGGGTTTACCGGATCACTGGTTTGAAGCACAGAGTAAACAGCCTGTAACAGGATGCACGACACAGTGCAACATGCATGACTGTAACGTGGCACACGAGACTCTTCATTCTTGGATAAAAATAAGTAACATTCCTCTTGAACTCTTATCACTGGTAGTGATTTCAGATCGCAGATATCACTTATCCCCTTTTGCTGAGAAGTAAGAGGTTCTGGATGAACCCGGTGAAAGTTTGTGCAAAGCCTAAACCCCGAAGTTGGAATTCCCGGGGATTACTAATGTACGATTGTGTAAAAGCTTGACGCTGAGTAAACGCTAAAATTACGTTAAAAACAATTTTCACAGAATTTCAAAGTTGATATATTATGTTATCAAGCAACATACAGTAAACCTGGCCAAGCAGATTCCTAAGCTTTTTAAACCAGCAAATGTCAGCTCAAAGCATGCAAAATACTAAGCAAGAAGAGAATGCAAGGCAAGATGGTTTCTGTGTTAGTTAATGAGCTGCTAATGCTTGGTGATGCACCCACAATTAAAGCTAATTATCCATGATTGCACATGTGTAGCAATTGGATAAAATCTACGTATTATCTTCTGTAAATATATATCTTTTTGCATGCTTTTGTCATCACTCAGCCAGCTATCCATTTTGTCGTCCATGCAACTTGGCAATTACACTGCATTTCTGTCCCCCGCATGTACCGGTTTCTTGATTCCGGTACCCAGTGAGTATCATTTTGAATGACTCCCGATAACATCAATGTGGGTGGATATGCACTTATGTGTAATGTGGAGTTCATGCGCGCCATTCATCAACCACGCATTCATCCACCTTCGTCCAACAGCTGCAGCTGCTGCTGGTACTTCCATTCCCAAAAGCTGTATGTTTTTGTGACGTTTGGAAACAGGCAGGAAAACCATACAAGTCCATGGGGCTTGCTACCGGTTCTAATGCTCTTCTGAAAAATATTATAGCTTAAAGAAACAAATAAAAAAATAAATCGTCTGCAATTACTAGACCAGCTAAATAAAGCAGAATTAGCAAGAAGGTATACATACTTTGCCGGCAACAACAAATATTCCGGAGGGCCTTACACTACTAGGAATCGGTAATAAAGATGAAAGTACGACAGACGAATATTGCTCAACCGACTATTACTAAGCAATCATGCTTTTAAATATGCATTTGACTACCGCTTTCAATGCTGTTAACACCCAGAAGTGCAGTGGCAGCGCGCGACAGCAACAGGGTGCAGCAGCAGCCGCACGCGGCAATGGCAGCATGCAGCAGTGGCAGCGCATAGCAGTGGCAGGGCATGGCAGTGTGGCAGCTGCACCATGCGGCAACTACTGCATCGCATGGCAGCGGCATCACACGATAGCATTCTTATATTGCATATCAAAATTGCATTTCATAATTAGTTGGCGACTTACCTTGGGGACTAATGCTACCTTTCACAAGCAAGATGGTGAAGGCGATGTTGGTGAGCAAGATCTAACGAATTGCTGAAGCTCCAATGAATGGCAACCAAAATACTACATATTTATACAATTTGCATACTATAACTAAATCGGTAGCTAAAAACATTGCTGTACAATTGAGATTAACTGTCAACTAACATTGTACGGATATGTTCTTGTTAGACCTGTTAGCAGGCCGTTCACTAGAAACTTTTAATATTTTAGATCATAATAAAAACTTTAGAGCACGAATCCTGCAGGATTGACCAGTGTCCTGCAGGATACATAGCTACTACATAAAACAAAAGACCGAAATAACCTAGCTTAAGAGCTCAGGAAATGCTGTAACAGCTTTAAAATTATCTAACAGAAATCATTGCATTTTCCTCGCGACGGCATAAATTCCTGAGGGCCTTACACTACCAGGTCTCCTTACAGGGGCGGATGGACTGTAAAAATTCCCAGTGGCCTTAGGTAAACGATGAAAACTAACATAACCAAAACTAAATAAATAAATAAACTAAAAATTACTAGACTAGCTAATAAAAGCGGTAGCAATTACTAAGTTGCGCAGGAAAGGTCTCATCATTGCCCAGATTGCTTCTTGGAGCTTTGGTACTCAAATTCAAGCATTGCAAGCATGCAATAACGTGAAGCTCCAAATGGTGGAGTTCTTCACAAGTACTTCATTATAGAAGTTCCAAATATGTAGTAGTTGATTGCAGCAAAGGCCTCTCGAGATGTTGACAGGGTGCTTCTTGCATCTTATATTGTGATAGAGTGTGTCATACGCCTACGACTACTACACTCTCCCCCTTCTGGAGGGCACGTCCCGGGCACTAAGTCCCCTGTCACAAGTGCTTGACATCTCCAACCCTGGCCATGGGGGTTCTGTGTCCACCCAAGTCACGATATGCCCCTCCTTAGCATGCAGGTTTTCCAAGCATCAGACCCCTTTCGGTAAGTCAACTACAATTCCTACCAATATATGATATAATACTCTAAGATATGTGATCGTGTCACCTTATCAATTCGGGTACGACAGTTGATTCTTGTCGGGATTGAACTGATGACCGCAGGGCCCATCAATATCATCCAGTCTCACGACTATATGTTGTAGTTGATTGCCGCAAAGGCCTCTCGAAATATTAAGACGTGCTCCTTACACCTTATATTGTGACAGTGTGTGTCGTACGCCTACGACGACTACAAAATTAACAAGTCGCGTAAGCTTTGAAACAATCAAGGGTCAGACGTCTGTAGGAAACAGCTTTGGCCGGCAGCGGTTTTGAAAGCATTATTGATAATTGCTATAGGCATAATTATTGCATTCAACTGCGACTTCTGATTCGGGCTTATCTTATCCATGTATGTATGTTTTTTCTTTATGTATAATGCATCACTTAACCTCGGGTATGTATGGTGCGACACGCAGATATCATTTTTTCATCATATCCTTAGCATCCGAAGAGTCATTTGAACCTTGCATGCGTCGCATTTGTCGCTTCAGCACTGCCCATTGCTTTGTGTCAACAATATTCGTTTAACATCCATGTGATATGTTTCTATCAGTTGAGTTCTTTTTCGAAGAAGTCCCTACATGTACTCCAAGAGCGGTAGGTTCGAGGAGCATGGCAGTCCAGCCGTTGTGGCATGCATCTACCTTCTCAAGTATCTATGTGTGACTTTTAAGAACAGGCAATGCAAATTTGCACAATCCAACGCCAAAATGCAAACCTAAAACGGCTTCTCTGCACCAGGGTGCTTCGGAGTTTATTAATAAGCTAAATGCCGCGGCAGATTTCCATTTTCAGTATATATACGTAGTGCGTCACAATAATGAGAGACAGGCTCGCTTCGTCCCGTGAATAATGGTGATGATCCCTTGGCGGTCTTATATACATGGCGTTCATAATCGAAACTGGCACACATGCAGTTTCGCTAGCTGGTAGTATGCCGTCACTCACTTAGGGCGGACGTGCGTCCAAGAAACGCAAACAATACGATGGCCCATAGGAGCAGTTGGAGGGAAGCGGTGTTGCATACAACTTGATGATGTGAACGTTGTGACTTCGCCATGTTATTAGTTGTTGCCTTTGCTATTTGGCTCTTGCTTTTTCCCTTCAGTTCCGTCTGATGGATGATCCAATAGGAGGTAAAGGTAAGCAAAGGGGGGGGAGGTGGAAACAATCTTTGCATAAGCCAAATTATAATAAGCAGAATGCATGCAATCTAGATAATACGGGTTGCAATGCTTGGGGGGGGGCAGCAGGTAAAATAGTCATTATGATATCCTCGAATTATATACCCCCATGTATAATAATATTAATTCGGGGATTGATCAGGTGCAGGCCGACATAATATATATATATACACACATACATTTATGCATATTACTGTTTTGGATGGATACATGGCTATTGCTCGCGACGGTATATATATAATAAAAGCAATCATGCACCAATGATATATACACCCGTCCGGCATCAAAAACATGCCTGCTGCCATCTTTGAATAATGAACGAAGCCCGTCACGCACGCCGCCATCTACCATCCATTATTTATCACATATATTGATCCCTGACAACTTGCCTTTGTTATTTACGCGCAGCAGCAGTAGATATGTAGTGGTCTGTACGTCGATCAATCAATAAACAAAGGCGCGCGAGGACGTATTAATAAAAAGGAACAACGAATAATGAAGGCGTTTCTTAGTTTCGGTCTTAGCAAGCAAGCAGCTGCATGCAACACGCACCTGACGGACTCCCAACGGAACAACGTACAGTACGCAGCCAGATATGGATATGTAATGAGGGCTATCTATGTATGTCGCGCTCGCGTTGAGCAACTGGTGGGGCAGGCTTATTATATATAGATCTAACCTCGCTCCAGGGAAGAACAGATACGGTTTAGTTTGTTGGTAATAACGGTACCTAACATATAATAAGCCCTAACATATAAGCCTTAACAAGCAAGCTATGTACGCCACTACCTGCCTTCCTAGAAGCTGCAGCAGCGTACGCATGCATGCTTGCCTATATAAGCATGCCCGCGATGCGTACAGCAGCTTAATTGCGCAATAATGTCGTGGATTAATAACTGGCTTATTAGGGCCGCAGTATTTTTAGTGCGCTTTAACCTGGGCCTAAACGCCGCTGATGCCTTTTTTAGTTACATGCATGTCCGGTTTATCATTGCTTGGGATCCAAACCTGACGCTTATAGCTGCTTATAGTTGCTTGGCTACCTTGAGTCGCCAGCAAGTAGCATGAGCGAAGGCAGGGGTAGGTACGTATACACGTACATGCATAACGTCTTGTATGTACATAAGCAGGTCGGAATGACATTATAATTCTTAACAAAACGACCAGCATCTATTTCTCTAATGACGTGTTTGTTCCTTAAGCAGGTCAGGTCAGGTCGGGCGGCCTCGCTTCCCGGCGAATTGACCGGTGGACAAGCGTGCATCCATCCACACAGCATGCAGCTGCATGCAGGCTCGTTCATTATCATGATTATGGTTCAGTATTACAGCAGGATTCTCCGCCAGCTGCGAGCTCCACCATAATAAACTGCAATGCTTGTATGTTAGTACACACGCGCGCACATATATACACACAGTAAATGTTGAGAGTTAGTGACTTCGGCGAGTCGTCCTAGCAGTTATCGGGACGACGAGCAGGCATACGGTACATCCATGCAGTACCGCGGACGAACCAACATCTAAGCATGCAAGTGCGCACATCTTTCGGTTAACTGGTTAACGGTGTTTTGTATGTCTAGCCATATCTCTGAGAGCTAGCTTAAGTTGTGGGTTCGCTAGGCTGACTTTTCGTGACTTCTGCGAACCCGAGCTGGTCAGACTCGTGTTACTATCGCGAGGATACTTATGCCCATTTCGGGCCGTCCGCTTCATTCCTTTTGACTATCGAATGCAATGTAACGTTATCTTTCTCATAATATCGCCAAGCTCTATTATGTTCGATAGTCGACTTCTCAACAGTAAGAATCAACATGATTCATTCCCTGTACAAGAATAGAAACCAGTGAGCTGACACAAAAGGTAACATTCCTTAGCACGCATAAGTAAAAATTACGGGCACTCATCATCATCAGTTAAGTTTGTTAACAAAAGCAGTTTCTGATTTTATTTGGCCACTTGATTGTTCTTCTATATTTGATAACGCCTTTTTACCGTTTTTGTGGCGGCTCACCTTTTGCAGCAGTACACAAGGCGCCCGAGATTCCAAGGGCGACATGGACCTGTCAATGTCGTGCAGCAAGTTCTTGCACAAGAACTGCGATATATCTCATAAATACTGCAACCTTTGTAAACGTGCCCTATCGTACAAGCCGAGAGGCACCGTAGGTGACGACTGTTATTTGTTCCGTAGACGGTTTTATTGAGAAGCACACTATCAACATTTTGGAGCCTGGCCTTAGCACAAGAAATTTGACCTTTCATAGTACTCAATATATAGGAAAGGCAGCCCGAAATGGGCACAAATAGTGTTGTGATGAGTCTGACACCGCGCCCGCCGCTCGCAAATGTATTGTAAGAAATGCGAGCGAGCCCACATCAGTCGTCAATATTAACCTATATGATCTTGAAGATAATATATTTAATATACATATATACTAAATATGCGCAAGTGCACACAAGCGTGCATGGATTGCAGTTCGTCACGACAACTGGCAGGATGCATGGATAGATGGATGCCAGATCGATGCATGCATGCCGCAACCATATCCCTAAAACTAATAATAGGACGAAGCACCAAAAGTCTCTTCTTCTTCTAATTCATAATCTACTTTATGATGCACCCCTCACAAATGTGCCCCGTTTCACAAGCCCAGAAGCCGGCCAGAAGCCGGCCAGAAGCCGGCGTCAGTGACGTTTCCCTAGCCAGTACAACAAATTTGGAGGCGAAACAGCTGTACGGCACCATGCAAACTGCATTTTCAGAGCTGATACGGAAACTGAATACACATTTCTTGCGACACAGTGGCCAGCTTTAATATATAAACAGAAGTAAATATATAAGTACATATAAACAATGGCATACATATACCATATATATACAGCATTCGGTAGTACGGTGGTAACCGGGGCCCACAGAACATATTCGCCGCATGAGAAACCTAACGCAATAATACAGCAATCTAAGGATTCGTGGGCGCCATCTGACATAACAACAGGTTGTTGGAGACATCCAGCGCAGCCTACCTGCCGAATTGTATGCGAGCACGATATATAACTTCCTATCGTTGCCGGGGCTCATAACCTGTTGTGAGATAGTCCAGCGGACATTGGCAAAGCTTGGCCGTAATACGAGGAAGTATTTGTTACATAATTATATATTGGATAATGATAAGAGAGAGAGAGAGAAAAAAAAAACGTCTATAGAAGCAACGTCTGTCGGATTGGTCCATGCAGCTGTACGCCAAGGGATAGGAACTTCGCCCACAAAACATACCAAAATATACATAATTCGAAACCTTATTACGTACCACAAATAAATCCCTAAAAGGCTCTCTTCGCGTACATGACTAGGCCGTACTGCATAGCTCTCTTACGGATAGACAAACCAGCTAGGATGGCTCGCTTAACTTATCTGGCGATAACGTTTTCACAACACAGAATCCCCTGCATAGACTTCAGGAAGACCTATGTAAGTTTATAAGCTGACCACGCACTGTGGTCACTTGTAGACGTGGATTCTGTTTCTGTATTAGCTCCGAAGACACGATTCTCTTTTCGCGCCCTGTACCCTTCTCACCTCTATAATTGCTGCACAAGTTAAGGAAAAATCACCGACGTCTACAGGGACTGTCAGCTTCTGAAACAGGCAGCGTTTGCGAGGGGTGCATCACCAAATTCATCGCACGGGGTTCCACAACAGCACAATGAATAGCCTGCATTTTTAAGTTTAAAAAGCTGCTGCGATTTAATGGCGGCATGCATTGAATGAATTGCGCATTTTGTATACATACGGCAGCAAATGAGGCGTGTGTATGTGCAGTGCCTTTTCGTCTGCTGCGAGGTCCAACCTTAATATCTATTCATTTTTTCATGAGTTTTATTTTAAACTCTCATAACATTTCTTACTAAACTAACTAAATGCTGACTGTCCAGCCCTGATAATTTTATTTATACATCTTCTGTAATTTATCGCTGATGTGCTCACCAGATCGTTATCACGACGACTTGATGTATTATTCACTGCACAGGTAAGGAGAAGCATACATGCCTATAAATATCTATCTCCAAATCAGGTATGATCTATTCATGTATGCATTATTTTGCAAGGCTTATGCGAGGTCACCATCATTCTTATCAAAACAATCGTTGACACTACTGTTGGGTAGCAATCAGGACGACAGTTACAACCTCGTAAGGGGTGGGGTCCTCGCTCCCGCAATCTGTGAAAGTATACAATGCTATTACCTAAATTCACTGTTAGATATTGCTTGGTGCAAAAACATAATTATCAAAATCAGCACATGCTACGTAGAACCCGGGAGAGGCAGCAGGGGACATCTGGTTCACGTGCATGCAAATAAAATGCATGCATGGCTGGGTGATGACATACAGGACGATGGTTCAACAATAAATCCCCAAAATTTAACTCGACGCACATTTCAATTGACCACCTTGGATACATAGATGGATTAACAATTTTCCCTTATTATGAATTGCGGGTTTGCCAACACGTATTACGAATTACGTGCGTTACTGTTTTTTGCTATAACCGTTTCGGCGCACCTACCGTTTCGGCACATACACCGTTTCATACTGTACGTAACGAACGTACATCTTGAAGAATTAGCTAGTATTTTCGCCCCGTTACTCGGCGTGTTAAATAAAACACGCACTATTTCATCAACGACAGAACCTGCACGCATCGACTTGAATCTTTGGTCAGTTAGTTATACGTATAGGTGTTTGGTTTCGGTTTCGGTTTTGTTATATGCACCTATCTAATATATATATGCTGATCGATGCGGCATGTTGGGTTTCATATGCATGCTTCATATATCGTTAATAATACTTAATACACACGAACAAGAATAATGATCATTCTATCTGCCGCATCCATCCAGCAGAGAAACGCTATCTACGTACTACCAATAGCTGTACGTGTAAGCACGCGCGCACGGACTTCATTCTTGCCATACATACATCAGACTTTTTCATCGATCAGACATGCATTGCTCCATCAGTCCGCAGCTCGAGCTTTTTAAAAAAGTTTCGTAAATTTCTTCTCATGCATGGATGCATGTTCATTCGTTCGTCATGCTTCGAGGGGGTAGTACGCCCGATAATAAGAACATGGGTTTCATTATCAAACAAGCAAGCATCCTTGCTTGGTCCATCAACTGCGCATGCATCCTTAACTTCCGTCTGAACCATATGCATAAATTCCGTCCGACGCACATGCTAGCTATATGAATAATGTGCATGTTTTGTGGTTTAATGGGGGAAACAGAAAACTTATTAACTCTTTAATAAAAAAATATCCTCTATCTTCAGCCTGCTGAAATATATATAGAGAGAGGGCCACCTGCTGATTCGAACCTAGCTTATCAGGATAAAGTGACTTCAGAGCGACTTCCTGAGGAAAAACGTCTCCATGACAATAAGTGTCCTACATGCTGGGGTCCACTAAGGTGCATCATGCTGGATGGCATTCAACACGTCCTTCCCGGCCAGAGTGCGCGCAGGGACCAATATGTGTATGTGTAATATATAGAGCATCGTATGTTCACATGCCGCATTCATAATGAGCTGAATTGATTTATTTAATTTTTTATTTTAAAATGAAAATTGATACGCCAAGGTGGTCAATTGCAATGTGTGCCAAGCTAAACCAAACGTTTGCTTGCACAGCAGGGAAATGTATGAGAAATAAAGAAGTAATACGGCCGCGGGGGGGGGCAGGGCGCTTTCCGGTTCTTCCTAACAGAACCTGCTAAAACATAAAGAATTACCCCACGTTTCACAAACCGAATCAGAAAACGGTAACGTAATAGTGTAACGTAACATGTGCGAACTCGCTCATCATACCTACGTAGCAAAATCCATGCATGCTTTATTACAAGGGTGATTGTGCCAAGACGACATATGCACCAGCCACAAAACCAAATAAACGCCAGCATTGCTTGATGCATTATTGATGCATGAAACAATAAATATCCAACAATTATTGATGCTGTTCTCTTTATCGGTCCACCGGGCATGCATGCATGCAGCGCAGGTTCATCATTATTCAGTCCTATTAGCAGACGATCAGTCCTATCCAGCAGACGATCTTATTAGCGCTAGAATAATGAAATCGGCAGAAGAATCATCATGCGCACTCGTCGTCACTGGTGCATGCAACAACCACTGATGACTGATGACACAGACATGTACGCACGCACGTGTGTGTCCCATTATTGACGTATGGATGGAAAACCTTAATAATTACTGCAGGACTCTTAAAGTGCAGGTACACGCAGTACGGACGAGAGGCATGTTCCTGAATGTAAACAGCTATATACAATATATAACCATAAAATATACATACAATATACATACATACATAATAGCTGATTTTACGTGGTACGTTACACCGTCGGTAGGTGAGAAGCAGTAGCACTGCACGCACTTGATTCTTGCTTTTTGCTTTTTGCATGTGGGAAGTAGTAAACTAACCCGCTCTGATCTGGAGGTGCATTGGGTGTATATAGACACAGGCGCTCGCTGCTATCTAGCAAGAGTTGTCTGCTGCCGGCGGCGGCGGCAGTGAACGAGCAGATAGGCAGGGTTCGTTGAAGCGCTACTTTGCTCGGCGGCGGCGCAACATACATATACACAGCAGGTATGTAAGGTACCGGATGAAGAATGCTAACTTATTAGCCAGAATCGAGGTGTGTTATTGCGTACGCATACACGAAGCTAGCAGCAGACGAACCGATCAATACGTAGATTAGGCGGACCTTGTTTGCCTCGATATCCTACACTCACGCCGCACACACTAATATAATAATATGACGGTTGCAAGGAATATCAATATATAAGGTAATAAGCGATCGAGTAAGTAAAAACCCGCGAAGTTCATTCTATATATATGTATTATTAAGCACTAGCACTTTTCACACTACTACGGCTGTGCTCGCGCGCGATCGACCCTTTATTATTTTATTTGCATATGCATGCTCAGACGATATGCATGCTCAGACGATATGCATGCTCAGACGATATGCATGCTCAGACGATATGCATGCTTGCTGTTGCTGTGCAGCAGGCTAATATATAACGTTGACATGGAAGGCAGCAGGCGTTCCCATCAGTTGCGTTTCTCCATAGGACGTGTTTGCCAGACCACGACCACGACTACCACTGGTGGCCGTTTGAGCAACGCGTCAAGGGTGGTGCTCTTATTCGGCGTTTATCTGACATCCACTATTGGACTGGCGCTTGCACAAGGTACGTACGTATATATACAAATACATATGTATATATATATATGGTATATGCTATTGATGAGCTCCCCATCCAAGCAAGGTATCCGGCGGTGTGTGCCATATACATGCGGCTGGCAGTTATACGCAACGTTTCAGCTAGCTGTGTATTTATCTTCGCGTGGATGGGCGGGAGAGCGAGTCTGCGTATACGTAGCTAGACAAGGTGCACACTATTATTATTGTTTCTACAGTAGCCTAACCCAGCAAATAATAAAGAATTTATTTGTATTGATGCATTCGTATATATGATAACTAGCGGTGAGCTGACGCAAGAGGTACATGATGATAAACGACACAGCACATACAGGACTTATACACAGCCAGCCAACGATTAGGTTTACTAGGTTACATTAAAAAGGCTTTTCAGGCACGAGAAACTGGAAGCTAAAACTACATATCAACATTGGTGCTCCTCTTTGGTTTTCGTGGTGCTTCTCTGTGCTCTGTTAGTGGCCAGGCTAGAGCCTCTGTGTCTTTCTTTGCTCTTGCTAGTCTGAGTGATAGGGGGAGCACGTGGCAGGACAGACAGACAAAGCCACGTGCCCCTCGCTCCCCCCCTACCAAAATATAACCGTGTTAAGAACGTTCTTAAGCATTCTTACGCCATATAAAAGTTGAACGAAAATTTCTGTAAAGAACGTTCTAAGAACGTTCTTTAATACGCCGAATTAAGAAACCCCCCTTCTTAGCATTCTTAAGCTGGCATTCTTTGCTGGCTTTCTTTACAATTCTGAACGTTCTTAAACAAAGGAGCCATCATAAAGATCACAGGTTTCTTTAGTTTTCTTAGCGAAGAATGCATAAAGAAACCCTTTCTTACCATTCTTTAGGATTCTTAAGCCAACATTCTTTATCTAGTTTCTTTACCTTTCTGAACATTCTCAACCAAAGAAGCATCATTATGATCACACATTTTTTCATAGCTTTCTTAAACATTCTTAGGATTCTATACTGAAGAATAAATTATTTTAGCCTATGATTCTTTATGATTTCTTAGGCATACTTAATAGTGAGAAGGCAGGACAGAACATCAAGAGCTCGCTACACATTATTAATATTATTGTGTTACATGTGAAATTCGCTGCTGCTGTGGCTCGGGCCGGTCAGGCCCCTTGGTGCTCGCCCTTGTAGGGCGAGTCGCCCACAGTGTAACACCCCGAAACATTGGTGCGTACAACTCAAAACGAAGTCACCATAACGACAATACCTCGTTCAACTTCTACCGTACACAAAGCGCGTGAGTCATTCATACATGCCGCCGCAATGTGCAGCAGATTTCTGTATATAAAATTGCGGGCTATTAATTGTGTTGTTCTGCAGCTACGTGCGATGAATTTCGTGATGCACCCCTTGCAAACGTGGCGTGCATGTTTATTTCACAAGCCGAATATCCCGGTAGGCGTCTGTGATTTTTCGTTGACCTTTGGTGCAGTTTTGGAGGGAAAAAACGGTACACAGTGCAATGAAAATGCCGTCTTCGGAGCTGATACGAAAACTGAATCCACGTATTACAGTGACACAGTTGTCAGCTTAATTATTAGTCTCGTTGTTAAAGATGGTGTGCTCGACAACTACTGTATGTACATATATAATATACAATTCTTCCTTCCGTAAGCACGAAATAATATGATCAGCGACGGCGGTGTGCCGCCGCATGTATAAGGCCTTTGTTCGCGGAGAGGCACATTAACGCGTGTTGGGGGACCCAGCAGCCAGCAGGATGCCGGCTTACTTCCTCTACAAGACTGCCATTTATTATATATATAATATATATATATATGCCTCTGCTTTCTTAATTTCTCCATGTTTTCTCTGGATGCGGCACACTGATCACTGCTGGCATCAATAACTAACAACATGATCTTAAAGACTAAAATAACACTCTTCAAAGGAGATGGGAGTAGTAGCAATAATGGTAAAAGACGGATTATTACTGTTTTCGTTGTCCCCGCTGGCCTACCTGTATGCCAACAAATATCCTGAACCACCTCTAAACACCTCTAACATTATGTACAGTGAGTGACAACCTGCATTAACGCATGTGCATGCAGGTGGTGGTGCACAGCAGAAGAACAACATCTCGAATCTTGCGCTTGGTCGACCGGCCTACAGCTCTTCGGTCTATTTTCACCCGGGTCCCTGCAGTCCCGGGAAGGCTGTGGACGGAGTCACCAACTATACCACTTTAGACATTAACAACCCCCAGTTGTCTCATTCAAACATCAGTGACATTTACCCATGGTTCTCAGTCGACCTGGGTAGTCTATCGTACATCGTACAAGTGGTTATTTGGAACCGTTGTGATGGCTTCACATATCGCATGAAGAATGTCGAACTGCGTGTCGGCAATGTCAGCATCCCAGGGGGCAGTAACATTGGCAGCCTGAGCAGCAATCCCCTGGTGTGGACACAGACCACCGCCATGGGGAATTGTGAAGCCCGTCCCATCTTTTTCGACCCACCCATAGTTGGGCGCTGGGTGACACTGGCGATGAACAATGGTCTACCTGGCGAGCCATATCTCATGTTGACTGAGTTCCAGGTCTTCGGCTTTCCTGTCGTGTAAGTTCAGTACACATGATATGGGTCGGTAGATAGTGTAGTAGTCGTAGACGTACGACACACACTATCAAATATAAGGTGCAAGAAGCACCCTGTCAACATCTCGAGAGGCCTTTGCGGCAATCAACTACTACAGATAGTGGATGCGTTTTCCTGAATGATGGGGTGTAGGGAAGGAACTCTAACCCCTGGATGAAGCGCTATTGCACCCTATGTTACGAAGCTCGGGGAAAATAATGTCCAAAGTCTCACATGATGATGATAATCGTATTGGCTGACAGCCAAAATGGTGTGCTTGACACCTTTATTACAGATATGTAGATGGTAAAAGGACTCTATTGGAGCTGTCAAAACGACTCTACTGCTTAGTTATAACGTTTACCTTTTTATACCTTCTGATATGAGCTCTATTTCACTTACTAGCTAGCATTATGATGACATTCATTACCGTACCTCGTTTGCATCAATATTAGGTAGAACGGTTGTATCTTCAACCTTACTATTCTCATTATTACCAATTCTGTTTAGATGTAGTAAAATTGATCAACTCATAAATGATATGAAGCTGGTAATTTATAATTCATACTTGTAAGAAACGAATCGGTGGGCTGACACCAGTGAGAACATTACAGAAGATGTATTGTGCTCTTGTGCAACCCCGTGCAATGTATTTGGTGATGCACCCATCGCAAACATAGTCCGTTTTGGAAGCTGAAAATTCCTGTAGACCTCGGTTATATATTTTTTCTTAGCCAGCAGCGCAACAGCTATGGAGCTGAAAAAGGTACACAGTGCTACGAAAATCGCGTCTTTGGAGCTAATACGGAAACGGAATTCATGATTACAGTGACACAGTGCGTGGTCAGCTTAATAGTATATATAATACGCCTGGACACTTAGCTACACAATTAGTTCAACAACATACAGTTGCTGCTTTGGGCCACCGTGCCTTCCATTTCCTTCTTTTCTGTTATCCTTTTTAGATTAATATATATATATATATACAAATAATATAATAAAGTACGATTGGTATTATGAAAGGTAACCCAACACCGGTGATCACTACTCTTTCATTGGACATAACTTCTATTATTTATTTTTTTTCGAATCATATATACATTTATAAACTCTTAAATGTATAAACTAAAATATATTGTAAGTGCTTAAACAAAAACTGTGGTTAGTTAATTGCTACCGCTGTATATAGCTGGTCTATTAATCGTTATTAGTTAGGTAGTTTTTTTATTGTTTTTAGGTACTTGTTTTAGATTATTAGTTGTTTTAGTTTAGCAGATTTCCTCTGTCGTACTGTCACCCCTATTACCGAGTCCTAGTAGTGTAAGGCCCTCAGGAATTTTGGCCGTCGCCACCAGAACATAATTTTTTGTTCGCGAAATCTTCTTTTATTTAGCTGGTCTTGAAGTCCTAGATGCTATCTTTTAGCTGTGATCTTTTTTTCCTCGTTTAGTCAGTTTAGCAAACTTTTGTCTGTCATACCTTCACTTCTTTTACTGTAGATAAATTTTTAACTATGATGTTTTATTTATTTTCCCTTTGTATTTTACTTTAGCTATGTTACTCTGACGCTGATGCCAGACGAGGATATGTTGGGGAAGGGGACGGACAAGGCAAAGGCCATGATGAGGGACAGGAAAAGGGGAGGGATCTCAGGACGGTGGCAGTGCAGGGAAGTGGGGTAGCAGACCCCACAACCTGCACGACCACCGTAACTTTCAGGGCCAGAACAGGAGTAGAAGCGGTAGCCCCATGGATATTTAAAAGTATGATAACGTTTTTTAAAATTTAATAAAAAGCTTACATAAAAGCTTTAATTTTTAGGTATTGATATGTTTTTCAACATATTTTACTGCATCTGCTACAGTGGTAATCTTACTTGCCTTATCATCTGGTATATCACATTCAAAAGCAGCTTCTATTGCCATCATTAATTCAACTAAGTCTAGACTATCTGCCCCTAGATCATCAACAAATTTTGAATCTGGAGAAATAGTGCTTTCATCTATCCTAAGGGTCTCAGGAACAGTTTTAATTATCTTCTGTTCGATATTATCACTCATAAACAAACCTCATTATCGTTTTCATAATTTGTTATTCTGCACTAAGGCAAAATCCTAGTTTCAATCTTTTAGCATAAAAAAATCTTTTTGCTAGAACAGAAATAAATTTATGATGGTCAATTATAAATTGTTTTAAAACTCTCCAAAATATTAAATTATTCTAGGTTCTTCCAGCCCTCTTATATTTAAACCATAAGCATGCCACCGTTAACATGGATAGTTTGACCAGTAATATAGGAAGATTCAGGTCCAGCTAAGAAAGCAACAACATTAGCAACATCATCAGGAGTTCCGAGGGCTTTTGCTGGTATTTTTTGCATAATTGCCTCTTTCTGGGCATCAGTTAAAGCATCAGTCATATTTGAAAACTTGCAACTTCATAAGCCAGAGATTTTGTCATACCTATTAATCCTGCTTTAGATGCACAATAATTGGCCTGGCCAGGATTACCCGAAACACCGACAACAGAAGAAATATTTATGATTCTACCGTACCTATTTCTCATCATTTTTTATTGCTTCTCGATTTAAAATAAAATTAGTTTTAAGATAATATCAATTACTGCTCCGAAATCTTCTTCTGTCATTCTTATCGCTAAATTATCACGATTTATCCCAGCATTACAAACCAGTATGTCAATTTTGCCTTCCATTTCCTTCTTTTCTGTTATCCTTTTTAGATTAATATATATATATATATATATATATATATATATACAAATAATATAAAGACACGGTGAGCTGACGCAAGAGGGATATATAATAACAAGCAAGCTTGCTTGCTTACAACTAAGGGACGATCGATTAACAAATATATAAACCTCAAATGTTATATATATCATTATTGTGAGATACTTAGGCGGACGACAGGGAAGAGAACAGGCGAAGAGATGCCCTGAGATACGTGTTAAGGTGGCCGGGAAAACACTAAAGAAGCATAAATAAGATGACTTACAAAAATATAAGGAATAACATCATTGAAATTTAGCATATAATTTGAAAGATCAAAGACCAAGAGCAAAGCTAAGCTGTTACTGCTGCAAATTCAGTGACCGCTAGTTCATCACCTTCTGCATGCCGTACACAAAGTGCACAAGTCATTCATGTATGCAGCCGTCAATGTGTAGCCGAATTCCGTAGATATAATTGCGTGCTACTCATTGCGATGAATTTGGTGATGCACCCCTGCCTCGCAAACGAGGCCTGTTTCAGAAGCCGACAATTCCTGTAGGCGCCGGTGATTTTTCATAAACCATTATTGCAATTTTTGAGGCAAAAACGGTACAGAGCTCAACGAAAATCGCGTCTTCGGAGCTAATACGGAAACTGAATCCACGTTTACAGTGACACAGTAGTCAGCTTAATAAATTACGATTGGTATTATGAAAGGTAACATGAACTCTGATGGGATTGTATTATTATACTATTTCTAAGCTGACCCCGCCCTGCTCACTGAAAACATTCATGAATTCAACTAACATCAGTTTTAGCTTCGAAGACGTGATTTGCTGTGCAGATGTTCCGCCTCCTAAATAAACAGGTGCACCGGCCAGGAAATAACACTGGCTATCCTGCCTGGGAAACCTCACCATCGCCTTAAGTGCCTTTCAGCAGCTTGCTTGTGAAACAGAGCACATACATTTACGAAGGGTGCACTATGAAGTACTCACACCGGATTGCAAATAAAGGAGCAAAATGAATAACCTGAACTTTAATGTACATATCTGCTGCTGTACATCGATTGACAAGCGCATGCCTTAAGAATCTCAAGCACCTTGATTGTGTATGGCAGGTGAGCGAGCTGGCACAAAACAAAATCGGGAAAGGCGAAATGAGGAGTATTAACGGCTTTAATCAGTGTGCCACATCCAAAGAAAATATGGAGAATGTAAAAAGCAGCTGCGTAATAATTTTTTGGCTTTACTTGTAGGGGAAGCTTGCTACACTAATAAGCCAAGCAAGTCATTCCCAAGATCCCATGCACGTACAACTTCACAGATCCTAACTGATCGCTTCCTAGATACAGCCCAAGGGAATCCAGTCTTTTTTCCTGATTTATAGCTGGGTTTTTCTTATGGCTTGCACAGAACTGGACGGCCCTGCCGGTGTTGGGGCAACATACTTATCCAGAAAGCACTGATATTTGCTAGGCATAACTAACACATTTAACTGACCCTCTTACTAGGGCCTATATTAATCATATTTTTCTTTATATATTTTGCATCACTTATTAATGCCATTTATGTATGGCACGACCCACATATAAACTATATAACTATATTTTTTGGAATAATCCTAAATATAGTGCCTGCGTGCGTGCCTGGTACTATTTATCTTCATAAAAATTTAAGAAGATATTTATTGCTACCGCTTTTATTAGCTAGCCTAGTAATTTTTAGTTGCTTATAGTTTCAGTTGTTTTAGTTTTCATGTCGTATATTCAGTTTGTAAGGCCCCTGGGAATTTTTAAAGTCGGGAGTCCCCTTAAGGAGTCCTAGTAGTGTAAGGCCCTCAGGAATTTATGCAGTCGCGAGGTAAATGCACTGATTTCTGTTTGCCAATTTATAGGTTATTAAAAGCATATTCTGACCTCTTTAGCTAGGTTATTTTGGTCTTTTGTTTGGTCTTTTCCTGCCTGCTAAAGGGAAGCACTGCGGCAAACATGTTCCAAGTCCACTTGACGGCTTTCCTAATTGAATTTTGTTCTTTTTAAGTAATTAATATTCAATAATTCAACAATTCAATAATTCACTACCTATAATAGTAGTGAATAGGTACTTCCACGGTTCTGCCTTCTCGTCACATTACAATTATTGGCGCTACTCACCAATTAGTTACAGTAAATCAATCAATAAATTTGTGATGCATTTCTAGGATGCTTGCGTGTGATTCTCAGCCGTGCAGTGCCTCAGGCATGCGGTGCCTCATCAGGCATGTGGTGCCACAGCCGTGCAGTGCCGCAGCCACGTGCTGGTGCAGCCGTGCCATGGCACAGCCACATGCGGCCTCAGCCGCGTGGTGCAGCAGCTGCATGTTGCCATAGCCACGTGGTGCCGCAGCTGCATGCTGGTGCAGCCGCGTGCTGGTGCAGCCACACACTGGTGCAGCCGTGTGCTGGTGCAGCCACACGCTAGTGCAGCCGAGTGCTGGTGCAGCCCAGCACTGGTGCAGCCAAGTGCTGGTGCAGCCACGCAGTGCCTCAGCCATGCGGTGCCGCAGCTATGTGGTGCGGCAGCCGCGTGGTGCTGCAGCTGTGCATTGAAGCAGCCACATGCTGCAGCAGCCATGCAATGCCGCATCCATGGGGTGCCTTACCCACGCACTGCCTCAGGTGAGCGGTGCCACAGCCGTGGGGTGCCACAGCCGCATGTTACCTGAGCCAGGGTGCTGCAGCTGTGCACTGTTGCTGGTGTGCACTGGCACAGCCACATGCTGGCGCAGCCATGTGGAGCCGCAGCTGTGCGCTAGTGCAGCTGCTGCACGGTGCCGCTGCTTCACAGTGCTGCTGCTGCACCGTGCCGCTGGCATGCAGTGCCGCTGGCATATTGAGCCCTCCATTACCACATATGCATCCGGGATGGAGCTCGCGGACTAGTTCACCTGCAGTGCTGCTGCCATATGGTGCTGCTGCCATCGATGTGGTGCCACTGCCATTCGGTGCCACCGGCATGCAGTGCCACTGGCATGAGGTGCTGCTGTGCAGATCTGCTGGCATATGGTGCAGCTGCAGTAGTGTGATGCCGCTGGCATGCGGTGCTGCTAGCATGCAATACTGCTGCTGCCATGTGGTGCCGCTGCCATGTGGTGCCACTGCCATGCGGTGCCGCCACTGGCATTCCGTGCTGCTGGCATGTGGTACCAGATTACCAGGATACACCATTTCAATCTATTAGGATAACTGTTGTATCTCTGTTATATCCGCCTTAAGCAAAGGCTCGATCGAAAGATGACCAGGAGCCACCTCGGATACTACCCGTAGATACCCCAGGATACTACAATAACATAAACGATACTGATAGGATGACAATAGTACATATCATACATAACATACATTCCTTGTGCCCAAAGCCACGTGCCCCTCTCCTGCACTGTGGCTTGGTCCAGTCAGGACCCCCGGTGCTCGTCTTTGCAGGGCGAGTCGCCCACAGTGTACCACCCTTTAGATTCCTTGCTAGCTAGCTGATGAATGAGATGCTTGAGGTGACCAAATATATTAACTACGTACAGACCACCACACATATCTAAGAGGAAGATTAAAGGCACACATCGGGGGAAATATCTAGTCGGAAATTAATAAAATGGACTACATTACAACTGCTCCCTTTTAACTTACAACATTGGATTTTAAGCCTTATAATGCAATAAATATTATACTATTCTGCCTTTACTTGTCTCAACAAGAATCTACTTTGGGCCCCAGAACTCCAAGACGGTGGAAGTGTGGGGAGCTGGGGCAATGAATATACTTTGGACCCCAGTACACCAAGACGGTGGAAGTGCGGGGAACTGGGGCGGCAGGCCCCAGTCCCCGCACAATCACCGTACACTTCGGGGTCTTAACAGCATTGAAAGCGGTAGTCAAATGCATATCTAAAAGCATGATTTCGCAATTCAACCTTTTATTTTGCAACATTCCACACAAACGTTTTTATAATTGCTTCGTGACACGCGATGTTTTCTTGTTTATTATGCATGATCTGTATGAATTATGCACACATCCTGTATGTTGGAGCCACTGCAAGTATGCACGCCCCCGTCCCTTACATTATTTTCGCAGAAACATGACGGAGCCAGCAACAACGTTTGCACTCTTCAAAGGAGATGGGAGTAGTAGCAATAATGGTAAAAGACGGATTATTGTTTTCGTTGTCCCCGCTGGCCTACCTGTATGCCAACAAATATCCTGAACCACCTCTAAACACCTCTAACATTATGTACAGTGAGTGACAACCTGCATTAATGCATGTGCAGGTGGTGGTGCACAGCAGAAGAATAACATCTCGAATCTTGCACTTGGTCGACCGGCCTACAGCTCTTCAGTCTACCTTCACCCGGGTCCCTGCAGTCCCGGGAAGGCTGTGGACGGAGTCACCTACTACACCATTATAGACAATAACAACCCCCAGGTCTATATTTCAAACAACTATGACTATTACCCATGGTTCTCAGTCGACCTGGGTAATCTATCGTACATCATACAAGTGGTCATTTGGAACCGTTGTGATGGCCCATATGGGCATCGCATGAAGAATGCCGAGCTGCGTATTGGCAATGTCAGCATCCCAGGGGGCAGTAACATAGGCAGCCTGAGCAGCAACCCCCTGGTATGGACACAGACCACTGCGCTCGTGAATTGTGAAGGCCGTCCCATCTTTTTTAAGCCACCCATAGTTGGGCGCTGGGTGACACTGGCGATGAACAATAGTCTACCTGGCGAGCCATATCTTCAGGTGACCGAGTTCCAGGTTTTTGGCGTGCCTTTCGTGTAAGTTCAGTACACATGATATGGGTCGGTAGTGGGGCATTCTACACACTTAAATTAGCGGAACGGGGCAGGGAAGATGGCCCAAAAAGTACTTGATAATCTTTATCCAAGTCACCCTCTCTTACATTTTCCCACAGAGGGATACAGATGGCTGTTACTTCCCTGATCAATCTCGACCTTACCTGATCCCTTGATGTAGTAGTCGTACACACTCTAGCACAATATATATGTGCAGATATCAACATCTCGAGAGGCCTTTGTGGCTCTCAACTACTACAATGGTAGCGAGACGGAACGTCAGATTCAAATCCTGAGGTCGCCGGTTCGATACCTACGGACAGCATTGTCTCGAATCTAACGTGATTCAGGTACTCCAATGGAAAGTTGGAGTGTGGTTGAAAGCTAAGAAGACTAGATGTTAGAAAAACCCGTGAGAGCTAGGGCGCATGATATGGGGGTCATGTCGCGACGTGGGATTGAGTAAACCTTCCCATGGCCAGGGTAGGCAATGGTTAACATCGGTTGATGGGGCCTTAGCGCCCGAGACGTGCCCTCCAGAGGGGGGGGAGTGTAGTAGTCGTACACACTCTAGCACAATATATATGTGCAGATACACGCCATCAACATCTCGAGAGGCCTTTGTGGCTCTCAACTACTACACTTGACCTGATGCTGGATGGTCTGCACGTTGCTAGTCATGCTGAATGTAATGATGCGGTTGGACACTACATGTGGCGACTTAATAACTGCATTCTCTTGAACCTAGTTCTGTGATGAGATGAAGCTGATTGCTCTTTATTCTTTGCTCCTATCTGCTTTCACTGCCCCTGATGACCCAAATTTCCCTGCCTGGGGTGTGCAGGCCACCGCCACCACCACCACCTTCCCCACCGCCGCCACCACCACCACCGCCACCTTCCCCACTGCCACCACCGCCACCCTCTCCACTGCCACCACCGCCACCTTCCCCACTGCCACCACCGCCACCCTCTCCACTGCCACCACCGCCACCCTCTCCACTGCCACCACCGCCACCCTCCCCACTGCCACCACCGCCACCCTCCCCACTGCCACCACCGCCACCCTCCCCACTGCCACCACCGCCACCCTCCCCACTGCCACCACCGCCACCCTCCCCACTGCCACCACCGCCACTGCCACCACCGCCATCACCGCCACCCTCTCCACTGCCACCACCGCCACCTTCCCCAGCGCCACCACCACCACCCTCCTTACCACCGCAACTGACAACTGCACTACTCTTGCTGCCAACTGGTGATATTGTGGACCAACTTCGCTCACTTGTGCTGATGGACATTGGCAAGATCCCAAGGGTTCGTGGATCATTATCAGCCCTAGTGGAATTCTTCTGGAAGCCTGACACAGATGATAAACCTTACAAAGTGTTTAATATGTTCGAGGGATACATGGCGGAGGTACTGCACAACTTCATGGACGAAGCCCGGATGAAGGAGATGGCAACATTGACCGCTGGTAGGTACAAGTAGCGATCCTGCACAATTATTGGTGAAGTTGTTTTACCACGGCCAGGGATTTGACCAGCCATACATCCAATGCCAGCAGCACAATATGTAGCAAGCTTGTGAGGAAAAGATTGGCTCACCTCGCTATCTCCACAATACAAGCGAGCAACTAGCTATTCAGCATATTGTACCCAACATGCATTATTGACATCACTGATGATTGTGTGCTGTCTGCATGTGTAGTTTTTGTACATACAGTGCAGATACGGCACACATACACACACACACACACACACACACACACACAAACGAAGCCACGTGCCCCTCCCCTGCGCTGTGGCTTGGTCCAGTCAGGACCCCCGGTGCTCGTCTTTGCAGGGCGAGTTGCCCACAGTGTAACATCCCTAGAACACACACAAATACGACATGTCAACTATTATGTGCTACTACGGCATGTATACTAGTATGTGCATGCATGCTTACATACATTTTTGTACTGTACACATGCATGATGAAGGTCTGCAGAGTTTCGCAAGTCTCTATGGAGTGTCAAGCTATGGTAACCTGCAGAAGGGTATATATCTGGCGGAGCTGATGGGCCGCATCACAGAGCTGGGGCCCAAGTTCTTCTCATCATCAGACCCAAGCTCCATAGCGCAGGTGCTGCCATACTTTATCACCCTTGGCACACTCAAGCTGACGATGCTTCGGGAGCAGTACACCATGTACAAGCAGTTGTACGGCATGGTAAGAAGTTGTGTTGATACTATTAAACAATCAAGCAAATGAAAATGGAGTTTGATTATGCTGCACTATGTATACTGAAGATGGAAATCTGACGCGGCATACTACCAGCTAGCGACACTGCGTGCATGCCAGTTTCGATTATGAACGCCATGCATGTAAGACCGCCAGCGATCATCACCACTATTCACGGGATGAAGCGAGCCTGTCTCTCATTATTGTGACGCACTATGTATACTGAAAATGGAAATCTGACGCGGCAGTTAGCTTATTAATTAGCTCCGAAGCACCCTGGTGCAGGGAAGCCGTTTTCAGCGTTGGAGTTTGGAAATTTCCTGTTTTTAAAACCACAAAAATCACATATAGATACATGAACAGGTAAATGCATGCCATAATGGCTGGATTATCATGTTCCTGCCTTGAACCGCTCTTAAAATACATACATGTAGGGACTTCGTAGGAACAGCTGTCAACTGATGATGCTATAGCTAGAAATATCGCATGGATGTTAAACGAAGATTGTTGACACAAAGCAATGGGCAGTGTTGAAGCGACCAAAGCGACGGTTCAAATAACTCTTCGGATGCAAAGAATGTGAAAAAACATGTTATCTGTGCGTCTCACCATACATAACTGACATTAAGTGATGCACAATGCGTTAAGAAGAAGCATGGATAAGATAAGCCTAAATGAGAGGCTACAGTTGAATGCCTTAATTATGCCTAGCAAATATCAGTGCTTTCAAGAATGTTGCCCAATCACTGGCAGCAGGACCATCCAACCATTCAAAGCAGGCCATAATAAAAGAAAAACCCATCGATAAATCAGAAAGGAATATTGAATTACTTTGGGCTGTATCTGGGAAGCGAGATATACAAACAGAGACCATATGCACAAATGAACAAGGCCTTCGTTCGCAGACAGGCCTACCAACAAGTATTGGAGGAGCCGGCAGCAAGGATGCCGGCTTCCTCTACAAGGCTGGCATTCATTATGCGCTGCTTTCTTATATTATTATCCATATTTTCTCTGTATGCTGCATACTGATAAATTATTTCAAACAGGTTTCCATAGCTAGCAACAACTACGATCACTTGATTTGTGTGCACATATGCATATATGCCATGCCATCATGATGATGAAGAACCAGAGGATCAAGCAAGGCTTTGCTGTAATCTTATCAATTTCGCCCAAGTAAGCACAGAGGTGAATATATAGTCATGGTAGACCAATATGCCATCACTAGATGCTACTGGAGCATGCATGTAATCAACCTGCATGGATGGACAAGCAGCAAGTAGTGAAAGCATGTCTACTTCTGTACGTTCCTAGACACATGTGGTAACCATATATGGCTCACATGATATGCATGCCCGCTGTCACACACACACACACACACACACACACACACACACACACACACACACACACATGCGTGCGCGCGCATGCACATGCACACATGCATTAAAACACCCTAAACCCATTAACCCTTTATACATACATATATATAGCCCTGTCTGCAAACCACAAGTCAAGTAGTATCATTAAGACGTTAATGGGTTTAGGGTGCGTGTGTCAGAAACTCATTAGGTATTATCCTACAACAAGAAATACGATATATAATATATTTTGGATATACATATATACATATATACATATAGATATAGATATGTATTATCTAGCAGCATTATTGGCATAAGTAACATGCATAACACAGTTTAACCTGGCAGAGAGATAGAGATAGAGATAGAGATAGGATTAATAGAGATAATTGATGGAGATAGCCATATACATATATATGTGTGGGGAATGTTGTATTACAGTACTGGCCTTAGCGCCTTGCTAAGTAAGTAGCCCCTTGGCTACACCCACTATGTGCTAATATAGAGACCAATAAGGGTTGCATGCCCTATCTAGTGCAATTGTGACACTGTCCCTGGTAGACTCAGTTGAGTTCGGTTTCAGTGGCATGGTTGATCCTATTTATTTCCTTGATACATAGCCATGTTTTCTATTCCTTAGAGATTACAGCTCTTTATGGTGGCTTGCCGTACTGAGCTGCGAGTACCTATGCTCTGCCCTATCTTCCTATCAACCAGTAGCTATCACTACCACTAGTTGGGGGTATTATTAGTGTATAGATAATAACATGGCGCTTCCTCATGTCATGTTAATATTATTTTTTCAGGATGATCCAGACAGCGCCCATCACTTGGCCGCCCTGCAGCAAGCTATACGATACTACACAAGCAGCATTATCGTTGCCGCCCGAGATATCATCATGAACTGGCGCGAGTCGAAATTCCACTATGAAGACGTTCAACCGACCTGGCCTTGCTATGTAAACACCTATTGGGCCTGGGATGATGCTGAGAGCTGCACACCAAATGTTCAGAACTCCACGTGTTTGTGGAATATAGTGTCAAGCTCTGGGGACAGCAACTCATCCAATGCAAAGAAGAATGTACAGAACGCACTTGAAAGGCACAAGAAATCAGTCATGGAGGAGCTCGACATGCGACTTACACACTTGCTGTTGCCGACACGCCTGTGGCCCTACCTTGACCCAACAAACCCCAATCTTCCAGGTCGGTGCACCATTTCATATGTGTATGTATGTATGTGTGTGTCTCACGCATTCGCAAGGAGAAATGGTTTATATCTATCTCGTTCGTGGGCAACATACAATATATACTGCAGCATGGAAATATAGATGCATGCATCTGACATACAGCAGGCAGGTCATGTATCCTCCATATCTGTTACACTTTATATGTATGGCTGCGGAGAGCTGCTGTACATCCATGCGCCCTGCCACCTTTTTATTGCCCATTTTCATGTGTGCCGGAAAGGCCACTTAAGTAGTGAGTCGTAGATAGACCGGCAGAAAAAAGCAGCATGCATGCATGGTACATGCAGCTAGCCGGCCGCTGTACATGCAAGGGGCGGCAGGGGCAAAGCATACGAATGAACAGGTATCGGTATTGGGTGAAGAACGTAAAAAGTTCAGAATAAATTAGGAAGTGGTCACAAATTCTGAAGGGAGGGGAATGCAGTAACCATGTGTAACGGGGGACTTCGCACCCCAGCATCACGCGCTATTGCACCAGTGTTATTACACCATGTTTAGGGTGGGGCCATGAAGCACCAGAACGCAGAAATGAGCCATCATGCCTTATTTAAAGCAGAAGAAGAGGAAGAGAGGCCATCATAGAATGCAGAAGGCTATGGCAGATGTACCGCAGATAATGGATGGATGGAGGGTCACTTTTAAAGGAAGCTTCACATAACTTATGTTGATGAGCCATGCATCCACCGTCTGCCCCCCTACGTACACTCTGCTTCATGCAGTTGTGCGAATCAATGATACCTGGTCGACTTACTTTGGGGCCTGCAGCTCGATCACTTTTGAAGACAACCCGACGGAGGCCACCATCACAGGTGTCGCCATCAGCTACAGCAGCCATGTCGAGGGTCTGGGGGTCCTTTATAGTGATGTCTCTGGTGGCGCTTACGGTCTTGTGAGGGACAGCATCGTCCGCCTGGATGGTGATGAAGTGATTGTCAATGCGAAAGGCCAGGAAGGAGGCACCGTCAACCAACTGGTCTTTGTCACCAGCAAGGGTCGGAAGATTGGAGGTGGTGGCCTAGATGGCAGCTTCTTCAGCTCGGGTGCAGGCCGGCTCATCGCCATCTCAGCGTACAATGGAACGAACAGTAGTTTGGATTGCATCCGGTTCCTGTGGCGAGAGTATATCTTTGAGTAAGTCCACAAGGATACGTAGCAATCTAGGTTCCGCGATCACATGCAATAATACGAATGCAACGATATGCAGCTGCTGGTTAGTTTGCCACGCGCACACACAATGCATGGCTCCATGGACATGGCCGGGCTTGCTGCTGTCTGCTCGCTTGTATATCGAGCACCTACGAGTAAGGTTTCCTGCCTAGGTACCCATGCATGGAACGTCCTTGCTGGCGTGTATGTGTTCCCTCACTTGCGTGTGGGCAGTGTGAGCAGCAAGTAGTCTGCTGCTGCAGCATGTCGGTAGGCATCCATCGCAGATAATTTGCATAAAAACATATGTTAGGTGGGCTAGGTTAATGCTCTCTATAAATGTATGTACGTGCGGAGCACTCCATTCTCCCTGGGCATTAAACCGCTTTGGCATCGCTATATATTCTTCATGGCATGGAAGCACGCAAGGAGGGTATCACAACCCCGGCATGCATGAATGGTAGTAGACTTAGGCATACGTTGGTATGGATTAGGGTCCAATGTTAGAAAAAAAATAAAGCTTCTTTGCCACACGCATGCACGCGGTCACAAACACTGTCTGGCTTTGGCACACGGCACACACTATCACAATGTAAGGTGCAAGATAGAAGCACCCTGTCAACATGTCGAGAGGCCTTTGCGGCAATCAACTACTACAGCAATAGGCGTAAACAAGGCGTCAGCACCAACAGGCGCCCTAGGAACAGGCACGGGACTGGTCACAGGTTGCCCTATTGATCCCGATGGACGGACAATACAATTACTACTGGCTTTTCATCCTAAAATTACCCACAAGTATATATGCTCACTACGGTAAGGCTTTATATTTCATAACTTATATTTAGTCGCCAGTTTATTTGCATTTTCAAACAGTGCTCAAATGCTAGAGAGCAGGATACATAGAAACCACCTGAAAGCAGCAAAGCATTTTTCATCCAAAAATCACCGGCAAGTATAACTGCTCGCTGGAGAAGCAAGAGCTTAAAGATTTTAAGAAATGCTACTTTGCCCGGGCCTTTGACTTTACCTGGAAACAAGAGAATCCCAACTGGTATAACTAACCTCTTTTGTTGAAAACTCTAATCCATCACCGATTTAATTTCCAGTTGATCAAAACATATCACACCAGGAATGCGATTATTCCTGAAGAAAAGTAGCACAGGAGTGCAGGAGTGTCAGGGCTCCCATGGCCTATATATCCAGCTATGATACGACCGACCATCCACTACATACCATGCACTTAAACTCCATAGTTGGCTCTACAATCGATCTCTGTGACTTTTTATGCTCGACTGTGCCAAACGGCCTGCAAAGTCTTGGCAGATTCTGGTCCCCATTGCAATATTCTGGTCCCGATTGCAAAGGTACCGCAGATAGATGGGTTCATATCTATCCCTTACCGCCATTAAGAAAACGGCCCTTGCTCTCAAACCAACGCTTATCAGCTCAGTTAATGTGGCTAATGGCAACCAACACTGATTGAGGGTTCAGTTGTTGCCAACCTTCAGATTATAGTAATATAAGTCGATAAAGACACGGTGAGCTGACACAAGAGGGATATATAATAACAAGCAAGCTTGCTTGCTTACAACTAACGGACGATCGATTAACAAATATATAAATCTTAAATGTTATATATGTCATTGTGAGATACTTAGGCGGACGACAGGTAAGAGAACAGGCGAAGAGATGCCCTAAGATACGTGTTAAGGTGTCCGGGAAAACACTAAAGAAGCATAAATAAGATGACTTACAAAAATAGAAGGAATAATTGTTAACCGGACGACCAGAACACTTGGTTCCGGAGCAGAAGTGTCGACTCTGCTGAATATAGCTCTGTTCTATCCTGTTTTCTCCATCCACAATAAGTATGTAACCGAAAGAATTCGCGATCTGTCTCCATCTCGGTACTCAGGATTATCAACAGGTTATGAGCCCCGCGCCATAGTGCGCGAAGTCACTGCAGGATTAGCAGACTCGGTTTAGAGGGGTTCCTAGTTTAAGGACCTGACTGAAATGGGCAAGATCCGGTTTGAGCCGCTCAAGAAGACAGAAGAGTACTTGCGATGGGAGAAGCACGCAAGGAACCACCTGATCAGGGAGAAGCTGTGGGATTCGGCTTCCAAGAAACCCTTTTCGTCCGGGAGCAAGGCCGAAGAAGCTAAAGCCGAGCTGGTACAGATGGTAACTGGTGTTTTTGTGGACAAAGTTGATGAGGCGGCGAATGCGGCAGTCGCCTGGGACGAACTGCACGACGAATTCGTCAAGCAAATGGCACTACAACAACAAGAGTACCACACCAAAGTAATTACCATGCGAAAGAAACACGACGAGAGCATGGATGAGTATCTCAGACGGGCGGAAGAATACCACGAGATCCTGACGGCGACTAATTTCAAGATCCCCGACAGCGTCATAGTGGCAAGCGTTCTAAATGGTCTAAGCAGCGACTACCGCACCGAAAGGGCCATTCTGGAGGCGTCGGCCAGTTTCGGCGAAGCCACACTCAAGACCATCCGCCCAGCGCTCCTGTCAGCGGAAGTCAGGGTTAAAAGAGAAGATAAGCAGGAAACAACACCAGCCTTGGTGTTTGGAAACCGCCGGGGCACCGGCGGTGGGCAGCAGCAGTACCAGTCGTCACAGCGCCAGTCATACGGACACCATCCACGACAACAAAAATCGCAAGGAGACGACAATATGTCGGTGTGCTGGAAATGCGGAAGCACGGAACACTTCAAGAAGAATTGTCCCAAGTGGCTCGCCGAACAGCAAAGCGGCCAGGCGGGCAGTGGAGGCAACAACCGCGGTGGTGGCAACCATCGCGGAGGAGGTTACAACCGTGGTGGAAACCGTGGAGCTGCAGGTAACCGTGCAGGCAGCAACCGTGGAGACTCTGGGACTAGTGGCGATGGTGGACGCCGCAATACCTTTGTGCTGGCAACTACTATTGATGACGTCAGTCAGCACATTCAATCACAAGGCAAGTGGATCTTGGACACGGGGGCTGGACTGCACGCCACGGACTGCAAGGACGACCTGATAGATTATGTAGAGGTCGAGAACGGCCCCATTTTCAAGGCGGGTTTTGGAGGCGAAGGAAGATCGCCAGGCTATGGTAAAGTTGAGTTCGTGACTTACACAGAGTGGGGGACATTCAGCGTGACAGTTACTGAAGTCTGGTATATGCCCGGCCTGGGGCACAGGATCCTGTCCGCTGGACGTCTCGATAAGAAGGGATGTCGCATTCTCGCTAACAACGGCCGCATATTCGTCCAAATGGAAAACGTCTCATACGGCGGCTACGGTACCCTACATGAGTGGCTAGATGTCATGGAAGGACGCCTCAGCGAGGGCAACAGCGGTGTGTACTACATGAACATACACACCAAGGCCCACCAGGAGAGGGTAAAAGCACTCGCAGTGCTAGAGCAATCAGTGGACCTATGGCATCGCCGTTTTGGGCATCTGGGTTACGAAGGCCTTGGCAGGTTAGCCAAGGAAGGGATGGTCAAGGGACTGAACGTGACCGCTGACCAGGTGAAGGAGGCTGCGGAAGCAAAGCGCACGTGTGAGCCATGTGTCAAGGCTAAGCTCACCCGCGTACCACACCCCCCATCAGGAAATGTGTCTAATCTTGTCTTGCAACGCGTTCATTCGGACGTTTGTGAGATGCCTATCAAGTCCATGGGTGGCGCCAGGTATATGGTGACCATCCTAGACGAGCATTCCGGTTTTGCCACCGTGCGCCTAGTGGCAACTAAGGACATGGTCCCAGACGTGTTGAAGGAAGCTCTCACCCTTATGGAGAACCAGACAGGGAAACGGGTGCGTGAGTTTCAAACAGACCGTGGACGAGAGTATGTCAATGTTCGTATGCGCGAGTTTTTCTGGGACAAGGGAATCCTGCACAGTACGTCGGTTCCCTATACCCCTGAGCAGAATGGACGTGCAGAGCGTCTGAATCGTACGCTACTTGAAAAGGTGCGTGCGATGCTACAGGACGCCAACCTGGAGCAGGGATTTTGGGCGGAAGCGGTGATGACGGCATGTGCAATTAGGAACTGCTCTCCGGTGAGTGACAGGGGTGCCACACCACATGAGTTGTTCCATGGGTACAAGCCGGATGTGTCTGTTTTACGTGTGTTTGGCTGCACTGCTTGGGTGTACAGCGAGAAACAGCACCGGAACAAGCTGGACCCGGTCTGCGAGAAGGGAGTTTTCGTTGGCTATGAGCGTGGCAGCAAGGGCTATCGTGTTTACCTGCCCCAACAGCGCAAGGTTGTTGTTTCGTGCAATGTTCGTTTTGATGAACAGTACCCGCAACAAGACATGACAAATATTCCAATGGATACCGTTTCTGATGATAGTGATTCAGATGAAGAGCACTCTGCAAGTGATGCGGGGGAGTCGGGAGTTATTCCAGGTGTAGGTGGTGGAAAGAGCAATGGTGCTGGCACTACCCATGATGGTGGCAATATAGGGAACGGTACGGGCTCTGCGGGAGGGGACGCCAACATAGGGCAAGAATCCCGTTATCCAAGGCGTACCCATAAGGCGCCTGACCGGTACAGCCCGGAGCCTGGAAAACGTCACGTGACTGTAGCAGCCACCACCATACCCAAGGAGCCATCAACCTACGAGGAAGCAATCAATTCTCCGGAAGCTGTGCATTGGCGCCAGGCTATGGATGAGGAGATTGCATCACTTCATGCGCAAGGAACCTGGCGGCTTGAACACCCACCACAGGGGGCCAATGTAATCCCAGGGAAATGGGTGTATAAGCTGAAAAGGGATGCCAACGGAGGCATTGAACGCTATAAGGCACGTTATGTGGCAAAAGGCTACAAGCAGATTGAGGGAGTTGATTTTGATGAATTATTGAAATTATTGAAATTTAGCATATAGTTTGAAAGATCAAAGACCAAGAGCAAAGCTAAGCTGTTACTGCTGCAAATTCAGTGACCGCTAGTTCACCTCTGCATGCCGTACACAAACTGCGCAAGTCATTCATGCATGCAGCCGTCAATGTGTAGCCGAATTCCGTAGATATAATTGCGTGCTACTCATCAAACTGTTGTGCAACCCTGCGATGAATTTGGTGATGCACCCCTGCCTCGCAAACGAGGCCTGCTGTTTCAGAAGCCGACAATTCCTGTAGGCGCCGGTGATTTTTCGTAAACCATTATTGCAATTTTTGAGGCAAAAACGGTACAGAGCTCAACGAAAATCGCGTCTTCGGAGCTAATACGGAAACTGAATCCACGTTTACAGTGACACAGTAGTCAGCTTAAATAAATAGTTTGTCCTTGACGATTTACATTATTACCTGCAATCCATGTCAGCCTTTTGGAGAACCCATGCTGGGACTTCCAGCAATTTTTTTTATCAATTCTGTCGTGCGATGAGTGCGATGCACGAGACGACATCACGATATTTCCCGTCATATGGCTTGTGTATCCGCGATATATCGGTTCAACTGTATGGCAAACAATATTGTTATAGCTGTTCTTCTTTTCCTGTTGATGCGCCTTGCGTTTACATTTGTGATTTGCTTGTTCCTGAATATACCTTCTTTTGTTACTTCAGCGACAACTCCGGGTGAGATAATCTTTATTCCATATAAAAACAATTTGCGTGTTAAATACATTAAATGATTTCAAATTGTGATTGACTTGTCGACAGCCCGCCATCGCCCAATCAACACTCCCAGTATTACTTGTAGTGAAAACATCTACCTGCGGTGATCAGAGACATCAACATGCAGCAAGATATGGACCAACTATCGACGTCTGCGGGACATGGACCTAGTGGCTCTCCCTTGCCACCTTACCAGTACAATTGTAAACACCGTTGGGCAATAAAACTGAACTTCTTGTCAGGTAGATATATTTGGAGCTGATAGCTATACTTGGATGATCTTACAGGACGTCTGTGCGCGTATGGACACATATACATATCCGCTGCCAAGTGAAGGCAAACGCCGCACGTGTCAATGAAGTGTGATGCCGTCCTTACAAATAAATGCGCCTCGTTCACGTTGGTAGTGTGATTGTCTGTGACCCACCGCTTTTTTTTACCTAAGGAACCGTCTTGCTTCCCCCTGATATCAGGGATCACCTTGGCGCCGTGGCTAACGATCCTCCTCAGACACGGTCGCTCAATCGACTGGCTGACGTATCCGCATCGAGTGAGTTCAGCTTACCCGGGGGAAAGCCCACGTTGCTTTCAACCACATGCGCGATCTCACGTGTGATATAGTACAATGCCCAGATGCACGCGTAAAATGAAGAGCGGACCTTCGCATGTGATGGAATCCAGCTACAAATTGAGGGTTGTTTTTTAACTCATTTGTGCCGTACATGTCTGAAACCATCGGCCACTACATGAAGCTGCTGCTTGGTACACAATTCCGGTGGGTAGCAAGGGCAGGGTAGCGATCGACTTGATTTCACCCTGACGCGCTCTGTTCCATACCGTACAATGCACCTCCCATCCCTATAGGTATTGTTCCTGTCACTTATGGCGGTCGTCAACACGTTCCTTTCCTTTTTCGACTGGTAGGTCCATGAGTAGACGCTAGTTTGGCTTGCGGGCTGCGTGGCATGTGGTCGCAAAACAAGGAAAGCAACAGCCCAGCCGCATATGCCAGCCAGCGTAATGGCATACCACGCCCATCTTATTAGCAGCCCACTGGCACGACTCCATCACGCCTAGAGATCCTGACCCCTTCCCTCATAGCCAAAAAGTTGTAAACCATTAATTAGCTGATCGGTGGGTACGACGACGACGGACGGACGGTTTGGCGGGAATGCAGGACTTCAGACTGCGGATGAGATGGTGATCATGCAAAGGCGCGTCGCTGTGTTTTTTGCGTCTTATGTACGTCTTATGTACGTCTTATGTACTTCTTATGTCTTATGTCTTATGTCTAATGCGTCTTATGGTACCACCCGCCGGCCCACCCCTTTCACGGCATGTCCAACTACTGCGCGGGCGCCCTCTCAGGCTTTTCTTTTCCCGGGCCATCGCCGCTCAGCCTCTCCACCCGGAGCCTGTCTTCATCCTGGGCCATCCCCGTACGGGAACCACACACCTCCACAACCTGCTCGCTAACGACCCACGGTTCGCCTTTGCGACCACATTCCATGCAGGTACGGAGCGATTGTGTGTCGTCGGAGTTCATTCTTGCAGTCCTTACGTACCTCGCTGTGTCTCAAAGGTGCAGATTATTCGTTGTCCGCATGAGGAAGGGGGGATGATAAGGTGATGCAGAAGCGGGATATCAGGGGCCGACTAGCGATGAATGTGTCACCCACCTGCAAGCTGCAAACGAATAGAAGGACCAAAAGGCGCGGATGCGGATCCTGAGGAGCGCAGGACAGAGGCGATAGTGCAGTGTGGATACAGATGGAAAGCACCGATTTACTTTCACTACGTCCCTGTTGTTTATTTGGTACACACACACATACACACATACACATACACACACATACACATACACACACATACACATACACACACATACACATACACACACATACACACACGTGCGCATTCTGCTTCCTGGCGGTACCCGAAAGGGAGCTGTTTCGTACCTGAATTGCGTGGACTCTGTATGTATGTGTGTGGGGGGCCTCAGTGGCGCTTTGCCGTTACCCTCCAGGTTTTCCCTCCTCATTCCTATCCCTGGAGCCGGTTCGGGGGCTACTTTCAGGACTGCTGGCACGCCGACGACCCATGGACAATATGGCGTTGCATTGGGACTTGCCAGCGGTTAGTAGTTTATGGTTGGGGGCAGTTGGATTGCTAATGCCGGTACTACGTACTAGGATAAGTTTAGAATGGTTTGTAAGTTGGCGTAACTATCACGAGCAATCACAACGAGCAGGTGGAGTCGCAATTGGAGGGAAACGGCGTTGGGGCCTCAATGCGTGCCTCAATCACCATAAATCTCATCTCTCGCCAAACGCCACGTGTCCACGCTCACCCACTCAGATACCCCGTTAACAGCTAAGACTATTTTCGCCACTGTCTTGGCCGCAAGTGCTAGGCGCTCGTGAAAGTCCTCACGGGTCTACCAAGTTGCCTACCACCCGATATATACACACACACATATACACACATACATATACACATACACATACATACACACACATACACACACATACACACACACACAGACACACAAACACAGCCTCGGCAAATGGTAGGGAATGTATTCATAGAGTATCAAGGATCCATAAGAAGCTGGAAGTGGCGGCGCGGCATCCCATCACTTTCTCCGTTCGGATGGCACCAGCACATTTTTATACCCATATGTATGCGTATGTACACATACACAATACACACGTATATATATAATGTACATTTGGGTTGTTCGGATCTGTGAGCGGTAGTAAGTATCATCCCAGTCCATAGCCACCCCCTCCCCGTCCAGTTGACGGGGCCCCTCTTCATCACTTTCCTGCTCAGGAGGACGAGATAGCAGTGAACCTTCTAACTGGCGGCGACTCGCCCTACCTGGCGCTGGTGTTTCCACGGTTATGGCGGCCGCTGCTCCGATCCTACCTTACCTTTGGAGCCAGCGGGAAGGCGGGGACTGGTCATCCTGTCAGCGGAGGGGAGCCTGAGCGTGAGCAAATACTAGGACCAGGGCCCGACAACCTGGTTTCGGAGGCAACACTGGACCCACGGGTCGCTGCGGCGTTTCGGCGATGGCTTGCGGCATTCACCTGGTTTATGAAAAAGGTCGGATGCGGTCCGCTATGTGTCGTCTTATGTGTGATGTGCAAGTTGTTGCCCAGCGGCCCATTTACGGATAGAAATCATGGAACACGCCTATCAGGCTACTTCCCTTTTGATGTATTTTAATCCGGTTGTACGGGACATTGTAGGGAAAGTGGCAAGTATCCTAATGAGGACACGCCGGTTTGACCTCCTCCCGTTGGGCTCATTCCTGAAGCCGAAGAGGCCGAACGACGTGGAAATGCAAAAGAAGCTGAAGTGGGAAGAAGGGGAAATGGGAACGGGATGGCCGCTCCCCCATGATGAGACCGCTCCCCCATCATATCAGGATAGCGCTCTTTCCATGAACTCACGGATGTTGGGGGTCCACGCGCGCACCACACATGTGGCTATCCATTCTCTTATCATTCCTGCGAAGGCTCCTGTTCAAGAACGTTTCGAGGATCGGGTTTATTATTGCATTCTTTCCCCTTATTTTCCTTTGTTTTTTTTGGGTTTTTTGAAACCTTCTTTCATGGGTATGAAAGACTGCAACGCGCCGGACTTGGATTTATAAGGATCAACAACGCTGAAGCAATTCAAAAACCCATATTCAAAAAACGTGGGAACGCCTAAGGAACGCGGTTGTCCGGTCTTATAAACCAATCTACATCGCTTGACCGTTTTTGATGTAGGTGACTTACAGATACGTCCGCAGCAACCGGATCTGCAACCGCAACCAGAAGGGGAAGCACGGTGTTTCGGACGGTGAGCAGGCCCCTCAGCCCCCCGTGCTGCTGATCAAGAGCCCGGTACACACCGCACGGCTGGGGATATGGCTGCGACTCTATCCGCGCGCTCGTTTCATCTTCGTGCATCGTCACCCTCTGGAGGTGAGGTGCTGTTCCGCAACGAACATGATGCGTGGGAGGGATGTGAACACGTTGCTCGTGGTGGTTCTGGTTTTGTTGGTGGTGGTGGCAATAATTTGGTTTTATTGGTATTAATTGGGGTTGGTAGAACGGGGCCGTAGGGCGTTGGTCGTAGGGCGTAGTCGTTGGCCGTAGGGCGTTGGTCAAGCAAAGTAACCGGCGCTGTCTGTCCACGAAGGGAGGGAGGGAGGCTCTCCTTGATTGATGAATATGGTTGGGCTGAGTTGCATGATAATCTTCTCTCAAACAGTTCATTTTTCTACATAACATCGAAAAAGGGTTTTCCTTTACCCATCGTGGTTATACCTAAACGCATCTGAAGAACTCAACCGATTCCTTTTATTCACCGTGCACCCGTCCTTTGCTGAGGGTCTCCTGCGACCCGTGGGTCCGTTGGTTTTCCCCACCCATCGCTTCTTGACCCGGCCCCTGCGTGACGGCGACGAACCTCCGTGTCCCCATTCATCATCAGGTCTTCCAGTCCGCCGCTAACATGGCCGACACATATTACTGGTACACCTACTTACAACGACCAACTGACCAAGTCACCAACGATTTTATTATGGACCAGTACGACATCATGTACAAGTCAGTTTCTATTTTTAGGATTCGGAACTATGTACGGGTTGGGCTTCTTCGGTCAGACGGGGCCACGGCAGGGTTGAATAGTACAGGACGTACGATCCAGCTCAGCTCAGGTCAGGTCAGCAGCACCGTAATGGTGCGTGATAAACTGCAATGGGGAGCTGCAATGGGGAGGTTCGAGATGCGATGAGATCAAGCTGATTATTCGTGCGTGTGCAAGTTTGTGTATCAGGGTATTGTTCCTGTATTTATGCGGGACATGATGAAGTTCCAACGGACTCCCTGCATTCAATCCCAGCAGTCGTTAGACTTGCCGGCTACGGGAGCGGCCCATATGCGGCACATATGAGCTCCGGCACTTGAGGACCCCCCCACTTGAGGACCCCCCCACTTGAGGACCCCCCCACTTGAGGACCCCCCCACTTGAGGACCCCCCCACTTGAGGACCCTCTTCTCCGTGTCATCGCAGGTCGTATATGTCAGAACGGGAACGCATACCGGCGGGGAGGCTGGTGGAGGTCGGGTTTTCGGAGCTAGAGTCCGATCCTCTCGGAGCGCTGCGCCGCATCTACCACCAGTTCGGGTGGGTAGTAGTAGTGGGTGGGGAGGAGGTATGGGATCGATCGAAATGACGTATGGAGAATGCAGATACGGTGTATCACCCTTCTTGGAGAAAACGGGAACACCATTTTCCAGGTGCTAAACAAGTGATTTCAGGTGAGCGTGAACTTATGCGGTGCCCATGAAGACAGGCAGGGGCGGGTGGAGGGGAAGACCAGTAGTCGAGGCGTGGATCTGCTGTTAGTTGAAAGCCGCATTCAGCTAACACCTAGCCCAGATCCCCCGGAACGTACGGTCTAGCATATGATTTCCCCAGCGCCTTTGCTGCTCTGAAATCACTTAGTCCTTCGAGGCTCAATCCGACCCCGGGTTGAGTGTTCCTCTCATGCCCGCCCCGCCCCACTCTCAAGAGATGATGGTGTTATTCTCATTTAACATAACTTCGTGCGCCCGTTACCACCGCATTCAGCTGTTTGTTACTTCCATAAACTCCCGTCCGCCCAAGTGACCAACTGTCGCCGGCGTGTGCCCGGGCCGTTGCAATTCTCCTTTCCATGCCGGGCTGGGACTTGCAGATGGGACGCGCAGTACGACACGCTTATCCCTCGCTTCCGGGCATACGTGACCAGCCTGGCGGACTTCAAGAAAAATCATTTTAACAGGTGAAAATGCCGTACACATCTGGGGCTGTACACCATCTCAGATAAGCCCTATTTGTATGCGGGGACTGTACTATATTGTGTATTAATAACAATAATAGGGGTTTAATTGGATTGGATGAAAATGGAGTTACGCAGGGATGTAAAACGATGGCACGTAATCCCCATCTGGTGCCCAGGGCCCCGTAAAAGATTCATGAACAGACGGCCGGCCGGACAAATAGATGACAACAGACAACAGATGCACTTTCAATCCTTTTCTGACTCCTCTTTCAGATTGGGTCATCGACGGTTGCCAATCATAAGGATCTCGGCTTTCATCCGTCAGCATGCGTCATGTTTTCTGTTATTAGCCGCTGTTTTCTCTTTAGGCGATGGTGGCCTGCACTGCCTGACTCCTTGTGAAGAGAGACAAACAAAGACGTACTTGCTTCACGTCTCAATGCTCAGATTGATCCTTGAAGGCACAATTTAACTTTTTGAGAAAGCAATCATGCTAACCGCCCCTTTTATTAATACTGCCTTCCGGTCACGTTTGCAGCCTGAGTCCGGAGGCTGTAAGTGCTATTCGGGCGCGGTGGGGTGAATCCTTCAAGACTCTGGGCTACACATGATTGCACACCACGGAGATTGCGAGGAGGGATGGGGGCAGGAGGGAGGTCGGGATTCACGTGTGTGGCCACATTCTTCACGCAATGTCCCGCCAGCAATCCTAAGCTAAGCACATCTCTTTCAGTGCCTCAGCTCAGAGGGGAAGCGTGTGCTCTTCTGCTTACAACCCTTGGGTGTGAACCCAATCAAGACGCGGTAATGTATTGTCCTATTAGCTGGATTGGCAGCTGACTCGTAGTAGTTGAATGCCGAAAAGGCCTCTCGAGATGTTGACAGGATGCTTCTTGAACCTTATATTGTGATAGTGTGTACCGTACGTCTACGACTACTACAGGCAGCTGAGTGGTCCTAAATCAAAAGCGTGGAGGCTTTGTATTGCAGTTTGTAATTTTTTATATTAAATGCAGCGAGATAGCATGCATGTAAAGCCCACCGTCCCTCTGTAGTATCATGAGAAAAGTTAAGATCGATGCCTAATCTGTCGTTACTCGCGCGCCCTTTGTTTAGGGCGTGATACGATACACCTTTGGCGTTCTCCCTCTAACTACCTGCGTGTTGGGAGTGTAAAGCTTCAGCTTTGCTAGCGGGTATATATGCGGCATATCTTAAGGCTTGAACCAGGCACTGTTTTCTTTAATTGCGTTGCGTTGACCTCGCAGGTGTACCAATCTGGCTGCCAGGATTGGCCTATGCTGTTGGTGTTTGGTACGAGCCTCCCACAACCCATTCTGAACGTTTTGCTGAATCTTGCCTACGGGTAGTCTGCCATTATTCTGTCTCACATCATTTGTTTGGCAGTGACAAGCATTGCAGTACCCTTGATTCAGATCGGTCATATGGGCCACAGCCGGAAGGCGCTCATAGATCCTATACTGGCGCCGGTGATGGCTTCATCCCTTTGCTAGAGATGAATGCATTGGGGTTGAATCCAATTATATATGAGCTAAATTCTAACAAGCAGTATGCATGTAATGTACGTAATAACGGCTGCATTGCTTGGGGGCAGCAGCAGGTAGCTACGTAGGCCTTGAATTAATTCAATGGTAAGCAATAAAAAAATCAAAATAATACTCATTACGATAGCCTCGCATTATATCCCAGTGTGTAATGTGTATATTCATTCCGGCAAATGAATATATATATATATATGTGCAGGCCGACATACATACATACATACATGCATACATATATATATATATGATATTTTTAAACAGATAATTGCACGCGCATACAGGACTTCATCAAAGTACGCACGTGTGCGTGCGAGTGAACTGAACTTCGTTCGTTGTGGCGGCCTATCTAGCGGCATTTATGTAGGCTTCTCTGAGATATATAATGGAAGCTTTATGCATGGCTATTGCTTGCTAATAAGGTAAATAAAAGCAATCATGCACCAATTATAAATAAACCCGTCCACCATCGATCAAAATAAGCCTGCTGCTATCTATGAATAATGAATGAAGCTCCTGTGGCTCGCACTCTCACAGTCTCACAATGTTGCTGCATTCCAACTACTGCTCATCATCTGGCCACAGCCACTATATCAACAGATTCGTGCGTTAGTTCGAACTAACTAACGAGAACTAAAACAAAGTTCAAGCACTGCTAACGCATATAAAACACACCGCCGTTATTTGTCGTGTTTGGGGAAAGCTGCCCTAACTAACGCGACCTAAATGCAAACAACTTTGATGTTTTCGTCCGAAATGTTTTGCGTATGTTGTGCGTTAACGTGATGATTAACGTTACACGAAGTTTACGCTGTGCGATTCACACTTACATAACTTTTAAGGTAAGTGTTGTATCCCTCTTTCCAATTGCCCATTGATTCTGCGGAGAACCAGGCTTAGTGCATCATGCTTGATTATATCAGAACGTACCAATCGAGGCAGCGGAAGTCTTCGATGCAAGGAGTTACAACGTTTATTCCAAGACAGGCGTAGATGACGTGATAGGCTATCAGTGCCTAACCGATGCAAATCGGTGCTCGGGCTTATCCAAGAAATACAACCAGAAGCAATATATAAGGCATAAGCTCAACCAAAGCGTGGTTAGCTTGCTTCAACGTTAATCGTTATGATTGCGTATCAATTCTCTCATATTTTCATGCTTAGGCCCTCAATGAGCATAGCAGATATACTCGCAGCGACGGCTCGCGGTACAAGAGATCTGCAAGTAGTAAGTGTACTACCGTGATCCCGCGTGCGGATATTGCTATATAAGCCGTCATAGCAATAGTGCAATGTTCTTTACTCGCGTAAAGGTGCCGACTACGCCATCGCGCGTAGTGTTGCATTCAACGCACCGCATCACTCGAGCCATTGCCTCGCGACCTCAAGATACGCTCGCATTAACGTGCTCGAGCGCGCGTGTATGGATGGTGCACGTGTTATCATTAGTGCGCATTGATATGCGGTGCCTCATGCATTCTAGATCGTCCGCGACCAAGTCGCCAAACCATGCGCAACATTCACGATACCGATCACGCGATGTATGCTTGCAGCGTTGTGCACAATGCATTAGGCGATATGCTGTTCGCGGGTTGCTTGTTCCCTTAGCTGATGCGCCTAACGCGTGTGATGCAGCGTGCTGCGTGGTGTGCGTGCGGTCGCATCGCGCCCGCTGCCGTACTGCTCCAAGCGTCCACATACGACAGGGGTGACGTCATCGGTGCCGTACCGCTCCTTGCGTCCACATACGACAGGGGTGATGTCATCAGTGCCGTATCGCTCCGCGCGTCCACGTACGACAATGCCGTATCACTCCGCGCATCCACGTACGACAATGCCGTATCACTCCGCGCATCCACGTACGACAGGTGGCGTGGTGTCGTGCGCTATGTAGCGATGGTGGGTGCAACTCTAGCAGAGCTTTGGCAAAGTGATGCGTGGTACAACAGTAAGCGTTTGTGCCTAAGTGTTAGGAAAACCCAAGCGCGCGCGAATAAGCACTACTTCCTGTGGCATTGGTTGGGAGGGTAATGAGTGGGTAACCCATGCGTGCATCAATTAGTGACTGCTGTACAACATGCTGGTCCGTAACTTTGAAGTTCTCCGTCGCAACACGGCGCTCACATGGACCCGCCGTCTGGCTGAGCGTACTTGAAGTTTCTCCAAGTCGACCGCCATGACTCCTTGTTCCATAGCTTCTTCCAAGGCTTCTTCTTCAGCTCCTCTATCTGCCAAGACCAAAACATCGAATAACGTTTCAAGTTATAGCGGTTTGTATGACATACAAGCGTTCCTTACAACATTACTTCCAGATTCCATATGAGATACCTTAATAAATCTTGTTATCCATACGCAATGGCTGGACATATATTTATGCATAATATATATATATATATATATATGTGTGTGTGTGTGTGTGTATATATGTGACACACACACACACATGTCGTCGCTAGATACTATGTGATTTCCGTAAGCCATGTCTTAATATGGGAATACGTTATGGTAGCCGCTAAGTATATAATATAAATATCGTTTCATCAATTGGATTATAAGATTTTTGATATGTATGGCTCATCAGGCTGGTCCGCAACGTGATTCTTCCAGGTGGCCTTCACCTTTTCGTACCTGCCTTGCATGTTGTGCATTGTAGTCAGTTGTGTATCTACAAAAGGAAATATGCACGCAGGTTGAACATATCGATGCTCTGGTTTCATGCATTCCTTGAATGTAAGTTGCACTTAATAACATGGCCTGTACATTGCTTGGACATGCAAGTTCATCACACACGCACTAAATGTAGAAACGATTTATAAAATTACTTACTTTTGCTTGTGTTTGCTTGACTGATGAAGCAGCATATATTTGGTTCCCGTTTCCTGATCAAGATCGTGAAAATTTGATGGATCATTTGTCAACATTCAAGTGAGGGTAAATTTGCTTTCTGTTAGTTGGATAATGAAGGAAAAAGGGGGCACGTGATAACATGCATTAAGTTGAGGTGGAACATGCTTGCCACTATAATAATAAGACTTTAGCAACTGGATGGAGATGGGGTTAACATGTGTATGCAACTACTGGATGCCACGATATGTTTTTTAACAAAGTGAAAAAACGTTGTTGCATGCGGATATGTTGAGCCCCCAGACACCCGGATGGGAGTATGTTGACTACTCCGATAAATGCATGCTTTGGAACGTGACGGAATGAGTAAAGTTAGGTGGTGGTGGTGGTGACACATACATGCTGTAGGCATTGTTCAAAGTAATGTTTTGCCGCTTCAAAATTGGTGTGTATGGAAACAGACAAAGTCCAGAGGGCTGCCGTGGCACTACTGCATGTATGGTACATCTCGTCGTTTAAACAATTCAAGGCCATATCTCCCGTATTTTATCATGTACATATCTATTGCATATATTATCTTGCACGGTTCTACAATTCATTTTTAGATGGATTCCGTTATTTTCCTGCCCGTGCATGTGCACTCCTTCCCCATGTATCACCGGGGTGTTCAACTGCTGCGGAGTGCCAGGTTGCAGCCATGCATGCAGGCATCAGAGGCATGTGTTTTCCTCATTTGCTGGGTTGTAAATAATTTTATATACATGCATGCATGTAACTATTGTTGTATTTCATATGAGGCCATATCTTACCATAAGAATTATAAACGCTGGTGATTATTTTTATAAACATGCAATAAGGATAATTTATTGTCATTAAGGAAATGTACCAGTCTCGCTCCCTGCTGACATCCGTATGTACAGTTAGTTGGTATACGTTTGGTACGTTACGACTTACAATGCGTCTTGGAGATAGTAAGGCGTACAAAAATAGTCTTATTTTGACCTTAGTTCATAAATAGCATGCCCCAAACGACACGGTAAGGGTGGCTGAGTTACCATGCAAAGGAAACAACTCAGCGCTTTCAAGAAATCCCTTTAAACAACCTACTGCAACGAGTAGGTCTATGAATAGCATGTGAGGTAGGAGAGCTGGGAGGTGCTGAATGAACATGCCACAAATAAATAAGGCAGACCAAGCATGCCAGGCGAGGTACGTATGGGGCCATGCCCAAGCCATGGGGACCCCTCCCCTTGGGCAGGTCCATTTGTACCAAGGCCGCCTCCCCGTGGGTAGCCTTCAAAGCTGCCCGAACGAAAGTTTTTAGGAAGCATTATTGCCCTAGCTGCCTCACGGCCCGCAGACACCCGCAACATATTAGGGAAGGTCCATAAAGGGACCGCGGCACTGTGCGCCAACTTATTTCACCATTCCGGTCCTGCTCAGGCTGGACCCATAACGGCTGTACATACAGCAAGGTATCCCATCATGAAACAGGTTACCGTTTATATAACAAAATAGAAGAATCTCTTTTATTATCATGCTTTTAAATATGCATTTCACTACCGCTTTCAAAGCTGCTAACACCCAGAAGTGTACGGTGGTTGTGCGGGGACTGGGGCCTGCCGCCCCAGTTCCCCGCACCTCCACCGTCTTGGTGTACTGGGGTCCCAAGTATATTCATTGCCCCAGTTCCCCACACTTCCACCGTCTTGGTGTTCTGGGGTCCAAAATAGATTCTTGTTGAGACAAGTAAAGGCAGAATAGTATATTATTTATTACATTATAAGGCTTAAAATCCCTAAGTAAAGACAGGCAGTTGTAATATAGTCCATATTATTAATTAACCACTAGATATTTCCCCCTATGTGCGCCTCTGATTTTCCTCCTAGATATTTGTGGTGGTCTCTATGTAGTTAATATGTTTTGGTCCCATTCATCAGCTAGCTAGCAAGGAATTTAAGGGGTGTTACACTGTGGGCGACTAAATCCTCTGTGAAGCTCCATAAAATTGCTGAAGATGCAAAGAAGTATGTATCTATAGATATTACAGGTTAGAAATAAAGCGGTAGCTATAACAGCTCAAAATCATTGCTGTACAATACAGATGTGGCCGTGGCAGCACACTGCAGCAGCAGCACGCGGCAGCAGCACAGTGCGGCAGCCACAGCACGTGGCAGTGGCCGCACACAGCAGCAGCAGCACTGCATGGCAGCTGCACTGCATGGCAGCAGCAGTGCATGGCAACTGCACTATGCAGCAGCAGCGACAGTGTGTGGCAGCGGCACTGTGCAGCAGCAGCAGGACGCAGCAGTGCGTGGCAATATGTGACAGTGGCAGTGCATGGCAGCGGCAGTGAGTGGCAATGGCGGGGCACGGCAGCAGCAGCATGCGGCAGAGGTGGCAGTGCGCAGTAGTGACACCAAGCGGCAGCTAGCAGCAGTGCATGGCAGCTGCACTATGCGGCAGCAGCGGCAGCGCACGGCAGCTGCACTATGCGGCAGCAGTGGCAGTGCACGGCAGCGGCACCGTGCAGCAGCAGCAGCAGCACATGGCAGTGGCAGCACGCGGCAATGGCAGTGCATGGCACCGGCAACATGCATGTGGCAGCGCCAACATGTGGCAGCTGCAACACGCGGCAGCAGCAGCGTTCTGAAATCACATTTAGAATTATTATTATTATTGTTATTATTATTATTATTGTTATTAATTGGAGACTTACCTGAGCGAGTAATGCTTACCCTTCGCGAGCAGAATGGCAAAGGCGACGTTGGCAAGATCCAACAAATCAGTTTGGCAGCCAAAATGCTTAATATCTATACAAGTTGCCGGCTATAGATGAAACGGTAGCTATAATAGCGGACAATCATTGCTGTTCGATACAGATTAACTGTAAACTGAATGTTGTAAGGATATTTCTTGCTAGACCCATTAGCAGGCCATTGACTAGGAACTTTTTATATTTTAAACAAAAATAAAACCTTAAGAGCATGAATCTTGCAGGGCTGGCCAGTGCCCTGCAGGATACATAGCTACTACATGCAACAAAAGACTGAAAACACCTAGCTAAAGAGGTCAGGAAATGGATTTAATAGCCTAGAAATTGCCCAACAGAAATGATTGCATTTTTGTCGTGATGGCATAAATTCCCGAGGGCCTTACACTACTAGGACTCCTTACAGGGGCGGACAACTGTAAAAATTCCCAAGGGCTTTACATAACTGACAAAAACTAACATAACCAAAAATAAATTAACTAATTAAACAAACTAAAAATAACTAAAAAATACTAGACTGGCTAATAAAAGCGGTAGCAATAATACCTTTGGATTATGAATCCTGCAGGGCATTGGCCAGCCCTGCAGGATACATTGCTACTACACGAAACGAAACACTGAAAAAACCTAGCTAAAGAGTTCAAAAATGCTTTTAATAGCCTAGAATTTGCCAAACAAAAGTCAGTGCATTTCCCTCGCGATGGCAAAAATTCCCGAGGGCCGTACATGGCTAGCACTCCTTACAGGGACGGCTGAATGTACAACAATTAACTAAATAAACTAAAAACAACGAAAAAATAAACTAAAAGCAACTAAAAATGACTAGGCTAGCTAATAAAAGCAGTAGCAAATAACAAGACATTACCAGAACAAAATGTGATTATTGATGGTGTGAGGTGGCCAGCCATTACATACCATTCTTGCTCTATCTGCAAAAGGAAGCAATTAAATGACACAAGGGTAGTTCAGCCTATGCCATTTGATTGCCTTTGCAGTGGTAATGATAAAGTAACATGCCAAGATGCGGTGAACACTACCTGAATGGGGTGTTTTATTGCTGTGCACCATAACTCCAGAGTTGATAGATAGTCTAGCACGTGCTCCCCATATGTGCCACCCCCATTCAAATGGTGGTAAGCTTATATAATTGTTAAATTATATTCAGCTCTCAAGATATAGACATCTACTGCGGTAGCTATGAATGCGGACTGAGTGGGTTCAAATCCCGCTCCCTGCACAGACTAAATTTTCCTTTTGGGCAGTCATGCAACGCGTGCGACGACACGCGACGATGCGCGACAACGCGCGTGGGAAAATGCTCGCGGTTCAGTGCACGAGTACCACTACTGTGCGAGTACCAAACCGAACGAATCATTTCCTATATAACTAAATCTTTATTATGCTTAAAACGTTGGCCATGATGCTTACCTTTAGCAAGATTGCTTGGCGGCGGTGCCTTGGTAATCATCTTCCAGAAAGGTCCAGCAATAGTTCAGCTTCAATATGTACTAGCCAAAAAGTAGCTGACTATACAATTTGCAGGCTACAATAGCAGATTAATGCTGTACGACTAAGATTAACTGTCAACGAACATTGTGAGGATAATTCTTGATTGACCAGGCTGGAAGCGTTTGCCTAAAATTTTTCATATTATATACCATTATATATCCTTTAAGCATGAATCCTGCAGGGCTGACCAGTGCCCTGCAGGAAACATGGTGACTGCATGAAACAAAAGACTGAGCAAACCTAGTTAAAGAGGTCAGAAAATGCTTTTAAAAGCCTAGAAATTGCCTAACAGAAATCAGTGCATTTACCTCGCGATGGTATAAATTCCCGAGGGCCTTACACTACTAGGACTCCTTACAGGGGCGGACGACTGTAAAAATTCCCAGGGGCCTTACACTACTAGGACTCCTTACAGGGGCGGACGACTGAGAAAATTCCCAGGGGCCTTACATAAATAAACGACCAAAACTAAAATAACTAAAACGAAATAAACTATATAACTAAACTAAAAACAACTAAAAAATACTAGACTAGCTAATAAAAGCGGTAGCAATTATTATTATTATTTGCTACCGCTTTTATTAGCTAGCCTAGTCATTTTTAGTTGCTTGTAGTTTATTTAGTTTATTAGTTGCTTGTTTAGTTTATTAGTTGCATGTAGTTTATTTTTCGTTGCTTTTAGTTAATGTTTTAGTTAATTATCGTACATTCAGCCGCCCCTGTAAGGAGTGCTAGTCATGTAAGGCCCCTGAGAATTTTTAGAGTCGTCCGCCCCTGTAAGGAGTGGTAGCCCTCGGGAATTTTTGCTGTCGTGAGGGAAATGCACTGACTTTTCTTAGGCAAATTCTAGGCTATTAAAAGCATTTTCTGAGTGCTTTAGCTAGGTTTTTTCAGTCTTTTGTTTCATGTAGTAGCTATGTATCCTGCAGGGCATTGGCCAGCCCTGCAGGATTCATACTTCATAACGTATTTATTGTGATTTGTAATATTAAAAGTCCCTAGTCAACTGCCTGTTAATAGGTCTAGCAAGGAATATCCGGACAACATTACTTGACAGTTGATCTCAATCGTACAGCAATGATCAGCTTTTATGGCCTGCAAAATCGATGGATACTTGCTACTCCGATTGTTAATCATTGGAGGTATCTATTTGTTCATTATTGAAGCTATCTGTTGTTGGTTTCTTAAGGATGAGGATTGTCAAGAGCGCCACCTTGGGCCATCTTCGGTGTGACTATTGCTGGAGGTACTCGGCAAGGTAAGCCGTAAAGTAGTTATGAAAAATTTTGCTTGCATTCCTGGGATACATTTAGGTAGATTTCTGGGATGTATTTAGGTAGTGCTTTGCCATTGCTGCCCGGTGCAGCTGCTGCACGATAGCGACACCGCGTAACTATACCGTGTGATAGTGATACCATATAATAGCTATCTCATGGTATCACTATGGCGCAGTGTTACTATCGCGCGATGTTGCTATCGCGCGGCAGCCACACTGGGTAGCATATCGTGGTTCCATGCTTTTCCTATAAGGTAAGTTTGCTTTTTTGCTTAATATAAATAGGCTTTTGGACTGTGGTAATTTACTTGTGTCGCGTGACTGTGGTGTTGCACTTAGTTCCACGTCGCGCCCGTTTGCCTGACGCGCCCTGTTCAAGGGCGCGCCCGGTTGCACATCGTTTGCAATCCCCACTCATTGCCATTAGCGGAGTTCGATATCAAGCGGGCTCTTGAACTGCACCGCATTGATATTGAGATGTACCGTAGATAGCAATCTGTCTGGACATTAACCATATGCATCATAAATAAATAAATAGATATAATACTCCAAATTATTTTTTTAATGCTCTGAAATGTGCATGCATGTTTGCTTCTGCTGCTTCTGCTGCTGCTTTCATGTGCTCACTGAATGCCGTGGACCGGCAACGGTGTGATTCAGAGCAAGATCTTGAAATCGGCAGTGAAGATGAACCGGACGATGGACACCTGTCACCTCCAGCCCTTGCAAATAATAATCACCCTACCCAGCAAGTTCCACCACCACCTACATGACCACCTACAATGTCACTGCCTATAGCCACTCCAACACTCTCGTGCTCTGCCACTGTAATGCGCTGCCACTGATGCATGGTGCCATAGCTGCGTGCTGCTGCTGCTGTGCCCTGTTGCTGTTGCATCCTGCCACTGCCATGTGTTGCCGCTGCTGTGTGTCGCCGCTGCCATGCCCTGCCATTGCCGTGTACTGCCACTGCCGCACGGTGCCACTGCTGCATGCTGCTGCTGCCATGTGGTGCAGTTGCCATGCACTGCTGCTGCCGCGTGGTGCAGCTGCCGTGCAGTGCTGCTGCTGTGTGGGGCTGCTGCCGTGTGGTGCCGCTGCTGCATGCTGCTGCTGCTGTGCACTGCCATTGCCGCTCACCACCGCTGCCGTGCACTGCCACTGTCACATGTTGCCGCTGCTGCACTGTGGCACTGCTGCGCGCTGCTGCTGCTGCTGCATGGTGTAGTTGCCATGCACTGTTGCTGCCATGCAGTGCTGCTGCTGTGTGGGGGCCGCAGCCAAGTGGTGCAATGTGGAGTAGAGCAATACACATTACACATTATATATATTACTTCCTAAGCGATTCATCAATACCAGAGGAGACCTATCTTTTTACCTTTCCGGCCATCATACATGCCAAACAGGGAAACCAGGGATATGCTGAAACACATATTAATAACATGAATTAGGTTCGAAGTGCTGCCTCTCTACTTACAACATTCACTTTTAAACCTTATAATGCAACAAAGAATGTACTTTTAACAGCCTACCTGGCACCTTAGGAAGAGACGACTAGACTGAATATTATAAGTACTGATGTGGTCTGTACTTTTCTGCTTTTATTTGTCTCAATGAGAATCTATTTTGAACCCCAGTACGTCAAGATGGTGGAAGTGTGGGGGACTAGGGCCGTAAATCTACTTTGGATCCCAGTAAACCAAGACGGTGGAGGTGCGGGGAACTGGGGTGGCAGGCCCCAGTCCCCGCACAACCACCGTACACTTAAGAGAGTCAACAACAATGAAAGCGGTAGTGAAATGAAGATTTAAAAGCATGATATTATTATTATTATTATCTATGTAGGGTGGTTTGAGGTCCCTGCCGTGCAACTCCGTTACTCATAAGCTCAGTTATGAAAGTAAAAAATTATGTAAGATAGAGAATCATTGATTAAACAACGTAGATATAAGTGGCGACGTGTCAAAGTAGATCCGCGTCAGCCTGTAGAGTTGACACATGCTGATCGGAAAGGCTAACTGTGTCGTTTTGCGGCATCCGGGGATAGCAGGGGTTGCCGCCTTTGCAATTTTGCCGGTGTCCTTCAGCAACTTGTGAAGAGCCAAGCCATGGTGTGCCCCCAATGTGCCTCTCCTTCCCTGGAAGGGGGAAGCATTTGCCCAGTAACTGTTATCAAAAACAAACTCAAGCACGATGTCCCCAGAAGTTAATTCCGTATCCACTTGCTAACATGTCCATGCATGGTGATGGTGGTGGCAGCAGTGCCTTGGGGACAGGGCAGGCACTGTTGGGGCCTGACAGGTCTGTGGTGTCAGGTCATGGCCCTAATAGCGGCTGTGGTGGTGATGGTGGCGACTGTTGATGCACCTTGCACGGCAACAATATATTGTTACGCATGAGTTACCTGCACAAGCAATATAAGCACCACCTATGATGGGGTGTCACTGAGTGAGCAGCCTGGGAATGGATCACATCTGTTGCATTGGGATTGTGGGCTTCTGGATAGTTTGGCACCCTCTGGCACTTCAGGGGGTACATGGCAGCGTTTTCTTGTGTTGGGGTGTGACTCTGGGGTTTTCCAATTTGCTTTCCTAGCAAGCTTTGTGCGCAGTTGGGACGAACTGTTCGGACCACACTGATACCCCCACCCAAATGCAGTTTAAAACCCCGATACCCCAAACATCGACCATCTCTGATTGACCTTAAACTTTGGCACATAAACCTTACATAGTAAGAAAACAGTATCCGTGTTGAGCAGAGTGTTGAGCTCAACATTCTGCTACCAAACACAGATACATTCCAGAGTCCTGAGGTGTTTCATGGTAAGCAAACCCAACAACAAGCCCTTCCCCAAAGGCATTTACGGTATGTCAATAGCCCTTAGCACTTTTCCTATTACCTTAGCCCTTTAGCTAGTCTGCTATCCAGAAATCCCCCCACTGCCGCCAGAGCCACGGCCTGATACGTATTGCACATCTGTCAGGCCCCAACGGTGCTCGCGTGGTGTTTGCTCTCCGGCAATATAAGGTCTGTTGTCATTTCATTTCCTGGCCTCCGGCAATCTGCTGTTCCCTTCGTTTTGCTTCGGCTTGTGGTTAGCAAAGGGCAGCGCTGGAGTAACAAACTAATAATAATCATGACTTCATATTTTGCCACGATGCTCACAAGTTACCTAGATAGAATGAAGTGCGAATACTTGCTAACAAATTGAAAAGGAGGTAGCAAGATGGCCGAGAGGAGCGCATGTGAAAAATTGCATTCTTGTCCTCAGCAATTACAACAGCATAACGCTAGAAAGGCCCCGGCAGCAATGCCACCGGCGGCTAACCTAATGACACCTGAGAACCGCCCCACCGCTAAAGAAACTAAACCTACCAGGAATCGACTGGCCGACCTGCGCTCCATCAAACCGCCCTGCTGATTAGCCCGGCCCCCCAGCTTGACTCCGCTACAACGCCCAACCAAACCCCCATATTTAAGTTGGATCAGTGGCCGGCCGTGACACTTATTAGGCTCGTAACCACCGGCCAATTTGGGCCTGGTGGACAGACAAACGTGAAAACGTGCCCTACCGGGTGGGAAGGGCGGGCACACAAGGTGAACCTAAGGTCACAACACGGCGAATAGCCGGAAATGTTGTGACCTGCGACTAATCTCGAAATCTCAGTACGGCAAGTACGAGCAAGATGCACTTAGTTACTTGCTTGGTCGAAGAACCAGCCTTCTCGCATCGAGAAGCCAGCGCATGTACACGCACGCACGAAAACAACATAGCTGCGCTTTGCGTATGCGTTAGATTGAGAATGCCACTTATGGTAACACACTTTACGCAAGCTATACGCACGGCCATTGCGTTATCTTAACGCTTGCTTAAGGATTGCGATCGTAGTGTGTACAGTCCGCGTTAGTAGATGCACAACATTGGAATTTTCAAACATTGCAAAACACAACAACAATTAATATATACATTTGCTGTTGTTGAGAATGAGCAACACAGGTGATAAATCAGGAGAATGAGGAAGAATATGGCTGGGGGCCAGTCGCTTTTCTTTCCTACATGGTATCGAGACCAATGATAACGCGCCGGGCACGGTTGGTCTGAAGTCGGGGGTTCGGGTCCCCGCGCATCGGGATAGATTTCCCACTGGCCATTGTCCAGCGTTGGGAAGCCCAGGAGGGGTCCTCCAAGTGCCAGCGAGATAGAGTCCTCACAGTAACGGCAGATCGTGGAGCGTGTATCGCTCACGGGGGTGTGTTGAGAATGTGCAACACATGGTGATAAATCAGGAGAATGAGGAAGAAGTATTACGGCCGGGGGCCAGGCGCTTTTCTTTCTAACATTGTTGTGAGATACTCCAGCGGACATTGGCAAAGCTTGGTCGTAATACGAGGAAGTATTTGTTACATAATTATATATTGGAATAATGAAAAGAGAGAGAGAGAAACGTAAATAGAAACAACGTCTGTCGGATGGGTCCATGCAGCGGTACGTAAAAAGATAGGAACTTCACCCACAAAACACACCACAATATACATAATTCAAAACCTTATTAGGTACCACAAATAGATCCCTGAAAGGCTCCCTTCTCGTACACGACTAGGTCGTACTGCATAGCTCGCTCACGGATACGCAAACCAGCTAGGATGGCTCGCTAAGCATAACTAATGATAATGTTTTCATAACACGCCCCCTCGAGACGTTCCTAGCTCCAAAAACGTTGGTCTGGCAAGTTAACAGCTCCAGCACCACAAAGATGTTGCACGCTCACGCCATCGCCCTAAGTCACCATAGCACGCAAAAGAAACGATAGGACTTCACGCCATAACTCCCATTCCGTTCCGAAATTTCTTAAACTTGATCTCTCCCAAAGCCTTCGTGAGAATATCTGTCACCATAAAGAGCAATAGGAAAGCACTACCTCCCCTCTAGCAACCCGCTCTCGCACCAAGTGATGCTGCACATCAATGTGCTTGGACCGAACCGAAGTAATAGGGTTGTTTCCTAAGCTTAGCACCCCCTGAGAGTCCATCCAGATCCCAATCGCGTCTGAGCACAGATCGAAATCTCCCGCCAGCTTTCGAAGCCATAGAGCCTCACGAACTGCTGCTGCCGTAGCCTGATATTCTGCCTCCACCGAAGATGCCGCCACGGTGCGTTGTAGCTGACTGTTCCAGCTTATAGCTGCTCCGCCCAACAGAAAAACGTATCCAGTCGTTGACCTGCGTGTCGCCGGATCACCAGCCCAGTCTGAGTCGCTGTATCCCTCCACTTTAAGTTCTCCAGCTCCGCCAAATCGTAGTCCTAGCTCCTTAGTGCCCGCCAAATAGCGAAGTACGCCCAGAGCCAGTCCCATGTGAGTCTTTGACGGTTTGCCCATAAAGCGCGCCAGCACGCTCATCGCCTGTGCGATGTCCGGTCTTGTGCTCGTCGCCAAGTAGTTCAGCTCTCCAATTAGCGTCCGGTACTCTGTGCTGTCCACGAGCTCCGTCTCACCTTCTCCAGTCGGTAGAACCTTCAAGCCAGGAGGTAATGGGGTGCTTCGCGGCTTAGCATCCGCGAGCTGGTGTCGCTGTAGCAGCTCCTCGATGTACCTCCGCTGCGAAAGCTTAACTTCGCCGTTCTCTCCATCCCCAAGAAGACTTTCGCCTCCCCAAGGTCTTGAATCTTAAAAGCTTCTCCCACTGCCACTTTCACCTTCTTGATTAGCTCCACGTCATCGGACGTAGTGACAATATCGTCGACGTGCACCAGCAGATAAACGATCCCATTCTCGTCCTTCTTGATAAATAGCGCCGGGTCTGCTTGTGATGGTTTGAACCTGAGCTTGTCCAGCGCCGCCACCAGTTTCACGTACCAGCAGCGCGGGGCCTGCTTCAGCCCGTAGATAGACCTTTTGAGTCTGCACGCCAGGTTGGGATCCTTCGACTCATAGCCCGGCTGCTGCTGCATCCATAGCTCTTCCTCCAGCTCTCCATTCAGAAAAGCCGTTGACACATCCAGCTGATGGATGGGCATACCCTTAGCTGGCGCCACCGCCAGCAAAGCTCTTAGCGAAGCAAAACGCGAGGTAGGGGCAAACAACTCCCCATAATCAATCCCCGCCCGCTGCTCATAGCCCTTTGCCACCAAACACGCCTTGAAGCGCTCAATTTCCCCATCTGCTCCACGCTTAACTTTATATACCCACCGGCAAGGTAGCAGTCGAGTGCCCTCCGGCGGTCGTGCCAGTTCCCATGTTCCATTGGCAAGCTGCGCCGCAATCTCTGTAACAGACTACATCGTGACTTATAATATTTCCATAAAGACATTTCTCTCTAACCTATTAATTATTATAAAGGCGCATACCGTATAGCGGTACATATACATCTATCCGGTACAGAGCAGTACATAGTTACGGCTATGGCTGTACAATCCGGTACATGGTAACCGTACATGGTCAGATCTCTATCGCCAACTCTCCAGATGGTTCAGAAGCCGTCATCTAATGGTACAACACTACCACATCTGCGCCTATGCCGTACTACAAGCGAGTATATAATCCCTGGGCAGACCCCGGTGTTTATCAACACCTCCATCTCGGTTTAGTCGTCTCTTCTAAGGTGCCAGGTAGGCTGTTACATTGGTGCGAATTGATTTTCGAACTTCCTCTAGGAATTTCGGTGGAGACTAGATGTCTGGAGAAGGCGGCGCATTGTCAGGCATTCCCGATTCAGCTTCTGAGCAACAAAATGTTTTACTATTGGAAGCTAACAACCCTCCTGGTGCTTCCGCTGCCGACCCGGCGCCTAATGGTGATGGCGAGCAGCTTAAGGTACGAATTCTTCAACGCTTTTCCTCTCTATCGCCGCCCGCAGCCTTATCATTCCTTCAAAGAATCGGCAACTTATTTGCTTCGTGATTTCCTGAGCGGGTTGGGGATCCAGTTGCAGGGTTGCCATTGCAAAGTCAGCCTACGGGCGACCAACCTACGGGTGGCGCTCTAGATAATATTTTAACAAATAATAATAACGAAAATAATCCAGTATTGATTCCGCAGCCTACGGGCACGGAACGATACGAGCCTCCGGGCGACATTACACTTCGCGATCGCGACCGCGACCAACCTACGGGTGGCGTGAATCAAACCGATAACCTGGGCGAACAACAAAATAGACCGTTATTGTTTCAACAGCCTATGGGCGCTGAGAATCTTATGCCTACGGGCGGGTTCCGGTCACAACATGACCAATTACGAACGCCACAAATAATAAATGCGGGCGAGGCTAATATTGTGCCTAATGTCCCAGCAGATGGCGGAAATATTAATCAAAGCAAAGTGAGGCACGGATTGGTCGGCCTAGCTAGTCGCTTCCGTAACCTGATGCCGTCGTGGCCAGGGCGGATCCTATCACCACAAACACCTATAATGCGAGCGCAATTAGATATAATTCCAGAGAGGCTAACGGCTGCAAATATTGTTGCAACACCAGCAACTAACGATAACCACATGACTGCGGCATTGCAGGCTAGAGAGCCAGGCGCGGGTCCGGCTGTGCCCCCCCAGGGTGCAGCAGTAACTGGTGCACGTGATCCGAGGATGCAGCCGCAGCAGCCAGCAACAACGTTCAATATGGGCATGCAGCCCATTTCACACAATGGAATGATGCCGCCGAGCTTTCCATTTGGAGCCCCGGAATATCAAGGAGTGGGGCCATTCTCCCCGTTGGCACACCAGCCGACTCAGCAGCCCACATATGGCACATCAGCGGGCGACGGACGGGATGTAACCGCCGTAGCTCAGCAGCTAAATGATGTCCGAGGACGCGTAAACTCCCAGGGACATCTGCTGGAGCGGCTGAACACAAATGTGAATCACATCGGAAATATGATGCATTCACAGAACCAGGTCCTGCACAGCCATGGGCAGAACCTCAACCAGCTGGCGGGGCAACTAAACAACATCCAGCAGGTGAGCGACACCGCGGATTATAATACACCCGTACCATTCGCTAGGCTATTGCCACGGCCGCCATACTTGACGGGTGATCCTAAGCATGATTCTAAGACCATATCAGACAAGCTGGTGTGGTACAATGCTGTCGTAGAGTACATGAAACTCACAGGCATGAATCATGTTAGCAACTTTAAATTCTTCCTACAAGGACCCGCTAGCAAGTGGTTTGATAGCCTGCAGCGGTATCATATGCTTAAGGGCGTAACCTTAGATGGGGCAACCTTAGCACAAGAATTTAAGAAAGCCTTCGGGGATCCCACGTATATGCACGAACTATTAGAAGCACGTGAACGGCTTCAGCGTGGGGAGGCGGTACAAACCCCGGGTATGACCGTCTCTGAATATGTACAAAAATTTCTATTAATTCTGCTAGATGCCCCGGATATGGCAGAAACAGATAAAATCTCATGGTTCTTTACCCATATGCAACCAAGCCTAGCTAAAGCTGCTGCGGTAGATGAAGATAACCGGCGTCATAAGACGCTGGAATCTGCTATTAAAGCAGCATATGCTGCTGAACACCGCATGAAAGTGGCTAAGTCCGTGCGGGTCACAGCCGCAGTAGCAGCTGCAACGGCTCCAACAACAGAGCAGGCAGGCTTAGCAAAGGGCTTGTCATATGACTCGGATGAACCTAGCAACCCTGATGAAAGCACGGGGTCTGAGGGTGAAGCACATGTGGCATATGCTAAGAAGCGCCCACATAATAATTCTCACGGTAAGGGCTCATCAAGACCTAAGCAATATGGCAAGAAGCCCACTTACAAATCCCTTCAATCCTCACGCAAAAACCAGATCCTGCAGTCGCTCATGGCGGAGCGGTCGGCCAAGCGGCCTAAGCCATCACGGCCGGAGGGCAACCGGGAAGCACCGGACAACTACCTACAAAAAATCTGCTTCGACAAGGGTTATTGCTGGCACTGTGTGAAGGAAGAAGGGTTACCGGAGAAGAAGGAGCCGGCGCAGTGGCGAGAGTGCACAAAGCACAACCAGCGCAAGCGATAGGAGGCTGCGCAGCGTAATGTTCTGGACGGAGACTGCGCTGCGTCCAAGAGAACTGAGAGACCAAGAGAGAGCAGTGTTTCCATAGCGGAACATGCAATGTTCAGTCGTGCGGAATTCATCCGTATCCAGGCTATGACCGGGCGGGAGTTCACAATAGACGCGGCTTGTAACGATGATGGCTCCAATTCTCATTGTTCCGTCTATGCCTCACCAAAACAATCATTCTTTAAGCACAATATCACTGGTGAGCACATATGGGTAAATGCACCATTTGAGCAGGCAAAGCAATGGATCAATCATCATGCTTTTATATATGCATTTCACTACCGCTTTCAATGCTGTTAACATCCAGAAGTGTTCGGTGGTTGTGTGGGGACTGGGGCCTGCTGCCCCAGTTCCCCGCACTCCCACCGTCTCGGTTTACTGGGGTCCAAAGTAGATTCTCATTTAGACAAGTAAAGGCAGAATAGTATATTATTTGTTGCATTATAAGGTTTAAATTCCAAGGTTGTAAGTCAAACGGGGGCAATTGTAATATATGTCTTATTATTAGTTTCTGTCTACGTATTTCCCCTAAGGTATTCCCCTGATTTTTCTCTTAGATATTTGTGGTGATCTGCATATAGTTAATATTTTTGGTCACCTCAAGTATCTCGTTCATCAGCTAGCTAGCAAATGACATATTTTATGAATCAAGTGTATGATTGTATCCAAATAGTTTAAAAGGGTGTATCCTGATAATCCAGCACTGCAAGCCAGCAGCACTGCACGGCAGTGGCACCACGCAGCAGCGGCACTGCACGGCAGTGGCACCACATGCCAGCAGCACTGCATGCCAAGGCACTGCATGCCAGCGGCACTGCACACAGCGACACTGTGCACCAGTGGCACTGCATGCCAGTGGCACCGCATGGCAGTGGCTCACCTGGCTCACCTGGCTCTATAACATGTTTATAATAATAATAAATAATAATAATGAAATACTCAAAGAGCAACAAAGAGATGTTGATTAAAATTATAATAGTTGCGATTACAAGAGTAGCTGAATGAAGTGGTATCATTAGAAATAGTATTACCCCACAATAGCATACCACATGGCACCATGCAGCAGCTGCACCATGCGGCAGCTGCACCACGTGGCAGCTGCACCGTGTGGCAGCGGCACCAGCAGCATGGCATGCCAGCAGCACCAAACGGCAGTGGCACGGCATGCCAACAGCACCACATGCATGCCAGCGGTACTGGGTGCCAGCAGCTCCACGCGGTAGCGGACCTGCATGGCAGCCACACCACATGCCAACGGCATTGCATGCCAGCAGCACTGCATGGCAGCCACACCATGTGCCAGCAGCACGGCATGCCATTGGGGCCGCGCGGCAAAGGCCCTGCACGGCAGCAGCCGCACCACGTGCCAGTGGCACCTCTTGCCAGCGGCACCACGTGGCAGCCACACTGCGTGCCAGTGGCACTGCATGCCGTGCTGACATTCAGTGCCGCTGGCATGCGGTGCCGCTGCCGCGCGGTGTGCGTGGCTGCTGCATAGTGCCGCTGGCATGAGGTGTCGCTGGCACGTGGTGCAGCTGCCGTGCAGGGCCACTGCCGCCATGATGTGCAGCTGCTGCACGGTGCAGCTGCCACGCGGCAGTGACCCTGCACGGAAGCCGCACCACGTGCCAGCGGCACCACGCGGCAGCAGCACAGCGTGGCAGCAGCACTGTGCGGCACTGGCACCACGCACACTACTGCAGCTGCACATTGTGGCACTGGCACCGGGCGATCCATGTCTTTGAAATTATCTAAAAGAATCAGTGCATTTTCGTCGTGACGGCATAAATTCCCGAAGCCCTTACACTACTAGGACTCCTTACAGGGGCTGTATGTACGACACGAAAGTTAAAATAACTAAAACTAGACTAAAAGCAACTTTAAATTATTAGGCTAGCTAAATATGCCAGTGCACGGCAGCAACAGTGCACAGCTGCAGCACCCTGCAGCTGTGGCACCACCTGGCTCAGGTAACATGCGGCTGTGGCACTGCTCACCTGAGGCAGCTGGCGGGTAAGGCACCCCATGGATGGAGCACCACATGGCTGCTGCACCACGTGGCTGCTGAACTGAGCAGCTGCTGCACCACATGGCTGCTGCACCACGCACATAGGTGAGGCACCGCATGGCTGAGGCACCCTGTGGCTGCACCAGCACTCGGCTGCACCAACGTGTGGCTGCACCGACCAGCACACGGCTGCAGCAGCATGCAGCTGCACCAGCACGCAGCAGCTGCAGCACCACGTGGCTGTGGCACCATGCTGGTGCTGCACCACGCGGCTGAGGCAGCACGTGGCTGCATCACCAAGCGGCTGCACCAGCACGCGGCCACGGCACTGCACGGTTGTGGCACCAAGTGCCTGAGGCACTGCATGCGCGGTTGAGAACCACTCGCAAGCATCCTAGAAATGCATCATCAAATTGCATGATTGATTTACCGTAACTAATTGGCGAGTAACGCCAATAATTGTAACGCCTAATTTAGTGACAAGAACCAGAATGCCTAGGATCACCACAGGCTAACTTGGGCTGATGTTGCGTCGAAGGCAGAACTGTGGAGTACCTATTTATTAATTGAATAACTTATAAAGAACATAATTCAATTAGGAAAGCCGTTGGACATGGACTATGTTGGCCGCATAGCTTCCCTTTAGCGGGCAGGAAAAGACCAAACAAAAAAACAAAATAACCTAGCTAAAGAGCTCAGAAAATGCTTTCAATAGCCTAAAAATTGCCTAGCAGAAATCAATGTATTTACCTCGCGACGGCATAAATTCCCGAGGGCCTTACACTACTAGGACTCCTTACAGGGACTCCCGACTTTAGGAATTCCCAGGGGCCTTACATACTGAATATACGACACGAAAACTAAAATAACTAAAAATAAAAATAACTAAAAATTACTAGACTAGCTAATAAAAGCGGTAGCAATTATAAGCGCTGTAAAGCTAACAGCCCATTTGATACCAGTGCTGTTTTTGTCCTGCCTAAAACAAGCAATTATGACAAGATTACTCAGGGCATGTCTCTACTTTGCGAGTACCCCAAAGGAACTCAACTATTCACTATTCCTACTAAGGAAGGTGGTCGAGAATATATTAATATAGACAGAACAATTCAGGTATGGTATGACCCGCCTGAACAACCACGGCTCCGGGTGGCAGAACCAGATAACTCTATAATCTTCAAGTGTAAAATTGGTGCATTTGATGCTACTGCACTTGTGGATACTGGTGCTAGCCATACCATAGTGGACAACTCTGTCGTACATGAAGGCAATCTAACTAATGGACCTTCAATAGAGGTAGAGATAGCCAATGGAAAGAAAGTTCCAATCAAAGGCCAAACTGAGCTCACCCTCCAAGTACAAAAATACCTGGGTACAGTTCGAGCCTTAGTCATGCCAAACCTCCTCCCAGGAATCCAATTGATCCTGGGCATGGATTGGTTAAAAGCCAATGGAGCATTATTAGATGTTCCTGGACTTACTTGCCTTCTTCAATCCCCAACCAACGGGTCTCGGAAACCTATCCAGCTAATAGCAGATTCTCGCCGAGGCAAGAAGGGTTCAGGTGGGGAGGAGAATGCAGGAGTTCAAGCCATGCGCACTGTGTTGTACCATGCGTCACTTTTCCTAAGCTCTGCTAGAGTTGCACCCACCATCGCTCTGTCACCACGTCACCCTGTCGTACGTGGACGCGGCGGAGCGGTACGGCGTTATCGTACATGGAATGGTACGACACTGTCGTACCTGGACGCGGTGGAGCGGTACGGCGTTATCGTACACGGAATGGTACGACACTGTCGTACGTGGACGCGGCGGAGCGGTACGGCATGGTACGACGGTACGGCACGGTTCGACGGTACGGCATGGTACGACGGCACGACACTATCGTACATGGATCGGTACGGCACTGTCGTACGTGGACGCTGTGGAGCGGTACGGCGCCGATGACGTCAGCTGTCGTACGTGGACACTGCGGAGCGATACGGCACTGATGACGTCAGCTGTCGTACGTGGATACGCGTGGAGTAGTACGGCAGCGGGCGCGACGCGATCGCACGCATGTCACGCAGCACGTCGCATCGCACACGTTGGGCGCACTGGCTAAGGGCACAAGCAACCCGCAAATAGCATATCGCCTAATGCATTGTGCACAACGCCGCAAGCATGCATAGCGTGACCGGCATCGCGATAAGTGCGCATGGTCCGGCGACTTGGTCGCGGACGGTCTAAAACGCATGAGGCATTGCATATCAACGCGCACTAACGATAACACGTGCATTATGCATACGCGCGCGCACGAGCACGATAAGGTGAGCGCACCTTGGGGTCGCGAGGCAATGGCGCGAGCGATGCGGCGCGTCGAACGCAACACTACGCGCGATGGCGTAGTCGGCACCTTTACGCGAGTAAAGAACATTACATTATTGCTATGACGGCTTATATAGCAATATCCGCACGTGGGATCACGGTAGTACACTTACTACTTGCAGATCTCTTGTACCGCGAGCCGTCGCTGCGAGTATATCTGCTATGCGCATTGACGGCCTAAGTGCGAACTTAAGAGAGAATCGACACGCGAACATTGCGATTGACATTTATATAAGCTAACCGCGCTTTGGTTGAGCTTACACCTTTTATATCGCTTATGGTCGTATTTCTTGGATAAGCCCGAGCACCAATTTGCATCGGTTAGATGATGATTGCCTCGGCTAGGCACTGATAGCCTATCACGTCATCTACGCCTGTCTTGGAATATACGTTGTAACTCCTTGCATCGAAGACTTCCGCTGCCTCGATTGGTACGTTCCGATATAACCGAGCACGATGCACTAAGCCTGGTTCTCCGCAGAATCAATGGGCGATTATGAGGAGTGATACAACAAATTTGGTATCGAGACGCAAGGTTCGTTCACGGCCTGCTGTCTCACCCTGATCTCTTCCGTAAGTAGGTCACTTATATGGCTGGAGTCGGCGATGGCAATCTTAGTCCTTTGGACACGTTCGCGGAGGAGCTTGGCCGAGCTGTGATGGCCGCGGCCGCCTCTGGTCTGTAATTGCCTTGCTGCTCTTGCATTGCCATTCGTTTTGCCTGTTCGAAGTACGCGCTTCTGAGCTGCAGGTGAACCGAATCGAGTCTCACTCGCCGCTGCATCGACTGATTCGAATCCGAGTCCGGATCAGTTGCGGGCGCTCATTGCGCGCACGCGCGAAGTGCGAGACTCTTTGGACGGATACTTGTTGTATCTGCAGGGAGCGCTTTCCGTCGGTAGGCTTAAAAACCGTCTGATTGTCGCTTGACCGATACCTGTGTGAGAGTGCCTTTATCGCACGAGGTTGTGGCCGGTCAGTCGCCGATTTACCATGGCATCTGGTAGCGGTGATGTAGGGCTAGTAGTGGGGGACGGTCGTGCCGACACGTCCGTCGTTCCTGAGACATCTCGGAGGGGCCCATACACGCATGTTGTTGACGGTGTCCGAGATCCCCCTGCGCTACTAGACCCACGGACTCCCATCCATCCGACTGTTCCTGTCACGGCGGCCGAAGCAGGCCCCGTTGGACGCGAGGAGCAGAGGGGTCCGTCTGCACCACTTCGTCAAGGTCGATCTGACGACGAAGAAGAGGTGATGAAACTGTCGCTTCCTGTCCCGAAATTAGACATCCCGCACGATGCGAAACATAAGATTGCTGGGCGAAGCATTGCCGATACAACTCGTGCATACCTGCGTAATGTCCGCGTGTACTTGCGACTGGTCCGTGGCGGTGATCGTGACCCTGTGAAATGTCTGTTCGTCGGGAACACCCTCGCGGGTGAGGCGAAGGCATGGTACGATCAATGGACGATGGCAAGGCAGACATACATGTTTGAGGAGTTGGCCCGTGCTTTGCTTGCGCGCTTTGCTCCCGAGGTTCAACCGTTAAGTGCTAAGGCTCGCGGTACGTTAGCATCTGGCACATATCGCATGCACCCTGATGAAACAGTACCTGCGTACCAGTCGCGCTATGAGGCCCTGATCATGCCCATCGGTAACCTGACGGAGGAGGAACGCATCTTTTGGTTTCAGCGTGGATTGTCTGAGGTCCTGGCGCAGCAATGTGCCACGGACTTGGCGGGAAAGGACTTTGGGTCCTATGAGGATTTGGTGCACTTTGCGCAAGGGGTCGAGAAGCGTCTCTTAGCTGGCCAGCGTGCTATTAAACCCGTCCCTCGTGTTAATGCCATGCGAGTGCAGGATCCGGCGTCTGACGCTGCGGCCATGGACCAGGGGGCCGAAACGGAGTGTCGAACGCCAACGGCAGCAGTGACCACCGTTCGTACGGATCGCGGTCACGGCGTTCGCGGCGCTTCCGGATCGGGTAACCGCAAAGGGTCAACCGGCGCAGGTCAACGCGCGGATCCAGCCAAGGGCAAGAGGAAAGGGGGTTCGCCGTCCGCTGCGGCTGCGCACGAAGCTAAGAACGAGACCAAGCGACAACGCACCAGCGACGGTTGGTTGGAAAAATGGGGTTGCACGCACTCCGAGCTTCAGCGTCGGAAGAGCAAGAAGGTTTGCCTGAGATGCGCGTCGGCGGAACATCCTACGAGGGAGTGTCCGCACCTACCGCCTTTGGCTCAGCGGCCGAAGTAGGGGATTGCCCAGGATGGCTCGGAGGGGACTCCACCTGGGAAGTCGGAACTAGAGGGTGGGCGGTTGTCGTCCGTGCGGCAAGCCGTGAGGGCACCGTTGCCTTCGGTCCTTGAACAAATCGAACACGCGATTGGACGTCGATTGTCGCTCGACGGTCGCTCAGGACGCGTAGGTTTTGACTCGCTGTGTAACTTGTATGCACCGAGCAAGCCGCTGGCGTCTATCGATTTGTTAGGTCACACCGTCTTGTTCCTCCCCTCATCTCTGCGCGAGCTGTCAGTGCAGCTGACCTTCTATAGGAGAAGTAGGCGTCAACGTCCAGACACTGCCGCTTGCGTCCTTCTACCCGCTTATAGTCGGCGAAAAGCCTCGACTTTGCTAACGGGTATGCGGAAAGTCTGCCGGTTCGAGCCGGGCACCGTTCTGTATAACGGTGTTGATTTAGCAGGTGCACCTGTTCCGTTGTCGGTCCAGGCCTACGCCGTTGACGTTTGGTACGATGCTCCTGCACCTCATTCTGAGGGTTCTGCCGAACGTTTCGAACCCGCCCTGAGCGTCTTGCTTTCGTCCGCAGAGTCGGTACCGGCAGACAATCGGGTTCCCTTGATTCAGGTCGATCTTGCTGGTCGCACCCTGAAGGCGCTCGTCGATACCGGCGCCAGTGACGACTTCATCTCATCGGCAGAGGTGAATGCATTGGGTCTGTGCCCACAGTCGTCGGAATGGTCGCAGGTTACCCTCGCGGATGGGGGTAAGCAACCCATATTGGGCAGGGTCACCCTTCGCCTGTGTATAGGTCCTCTGCGTATTACGACCCAACCTTATGTGTTGCGTGAGCTGACTGATGCTGCGACATATATACTGGGGTCCTCAACATTACGGCAGTATGGGGCCGGCATTGACCTAGAGTCTGGAACCCTTAGCCTTCGTAAGGGGACTCTGTCGTGCAAAGTACCCTTCGTGCCGTTTGCAAGTGTTGAGCCAGAGGGGGGTAAGTCTGAGGCGGAGCCTGTGGTTAACTACGCTGTGAAAGCCATGGGGCAGCGTGCTGAACCCAAGCCAGTCGGGCGTAAGGAGGCCATCCGGATGATCCGGAAGGGTGCCCACGGACTGCTTATGAGGCCTAGGTTGCATTTGAATGCGACCACCGCTCAGTCTTCTTTGGATCCTGAGGTTGAGGCCTTGCTCACAGGGTACACAGACGTTTTTCGTGACGTACCTGGGCTTCCTCCTTTGCGTCCCGTGGACCATACCATCCCACTCGTACCCGGCGCTCAGCCTGTTTCAAGGCCTATGTACAGGTTAAGTCCTCTGGAGTTGGACGAGGTGAAGCGCCAGGTAACCGATCTGCTCGCAAAGGGTATGATTCGCCCCAGCACATCTCCGTATTCTGCGCCGATTCTGTTTGTCGGTAAGAAGGATGGGAGCTTGCGCATGTGCATCGATTACAGGGGGTTGAATGCGACGACGGTCAAAAACCGTTACCCATTGCCGCGCGTGGACGACCTGCTCGATAAGCTAAAGGGCTCGGCCTACTTCAGCTCGATCGACTTGCAACAGGGATACAATCAGATTCGCATCGCTGCGTCTGATGTGCCGAAAACCGCTTTTCGGACGCCCTTTGGTCACTTCGAGTACACGGTCTTGTCGTTCGGGTTGACCAATGCCCCTGCGACGTTTCAGGCGGTCATGGATCGCATGTTTAGACCGTATATCGACAGGTTCGTCGTTTGCTACTTGGACGACATCCTGGTCTACTCCAAGACGCGCGAGGAGCATCTGGAGCATCTTAAGCTTGTGCTTGAGGTGTTGAGGCGGGAGCAATTGTTTGCGAAGCGTGCCAAGTGCTTTTGGGCGCAGCCTCAGGTGGAGTACTTGGGCCACATTGTGTCGGCCACCGGTGTCAAGATGGACCCACGGAAGGTAGCTGTGGTTCGTGATTGGCCAGCGCCTCGGAACCTCCAGGAGCTTCGTAGCTTCCTCGGCTTGACCAACTATTTCCGTAAGTTCATCAAGCAGTACTCCGTCCTTGCGGCCCCGCTCACTGATTTGACGCGTAAGGGAGCTTTCGATTCGCCTGGTGCATGGACGCCCGAGTGTCAGCTGGCGTTCGAGGAGCTAAAGCGTGTCGTTGCCGACGACGTTACCCTTGCGTTCCCCGACTACTCGTTGCCGTTTCGTGTCGAAGTGTTTTCGGATGCTTCGTTGTATGGGAGCGGCGCTGTACTGTTGCAGGAAGGGCGACCGATCGCCTTCACGAGTAAGAAGTTTACGGGCGCAGAAACCCGTTACACTACAGGGGAGCAGGAGCTACTAGCGGTCTTGCACGCGCTTAAGGAGTGGCGTTGTTACCTAGAGGGACGACCTTTCACCCTTAAGACTGACCACAAGCCCCTGACGTTTTTGCAAAGCGTCCCCACGTTGAACCGACGACAAGCGAGGTGGATGGAGTACCTCGCGCGGTTTGACTGCATCTGGGAGCACGTTGCCGGCCGGATTAACATCGCCGACGCTCTCAGTCGACATCCGTCGCTACATGCTGCGATTTTGGCGGCGCCTGTCCAACGTCCACCGACCCCGGACGCGCCTCTGTCCTCAGACCTTGCGGCTCGCCTAAAGGCTGCCTATGCGGGCGACTCCTGGTTCGCTTCGCCTGGCAATGTTGAGCACCTACGCAAGCAGAATGGTCTTTGGCTACGGACGGAAGGATCGACGACTCAGATCGTCGTGCCTAACGACGATTCCCTTCGTCGCGATATCCTTTCCCGTTTCCATGAGGATCCGTTGGCAGGACACCCAGGTAGCACACGGCTGGTCGAGTTGGTGCGACGCTCGTTCTGGTGGTCTCGTCTGGCGAAAGATGCCGAGAACTTCGTGCAGACATGCAGTCTGTGCCAGCGCAACAAGGCTTTGTCCGGTAGGGGCCACGGGTTGTTGCAACCATTGCCTGTCCCTGACGCGCCTTGGGAAAGTGTTTCCATGGACTTCGTGGTCGCGCTGCCCAAAACTGAGGGAGGGTACGACTCGGTGCTTGTCATGGTTGACCGTTTGACCAAGATGGTTCACCTTGCACCTACCACGTCGACCTGCACTGCTGAGCAAACTGCACGCCTGTTTTTCGATAACGTGGTTCGGTTGCACGGCGTCCCTAAGAACGTGGTCTCGGACCGTGGCGGTCAGTTCACGTCTAAGTTTTGGGAAGCGCTCTGCAAGCTTGTGGGCATGCGGGTTAATCTGAGCACGGCATACCACCCGCAGTCTGACGGCCAGACCGAACGCACGAACCGCACCCTAGGGGATATGTTGCGCAACTTTGCTGGTCGCACGCCTCTCGTTTGGGATACTTACCTGACTGCGGCAGAGTTTGCGATTAACAATGCTGTTAATCGGTCAACTGGCCAAAGCCCGTTCTTCCTGACTTATGGGTTTCACCCCGCGCTACCTGTGTGGCGTGAGCTCGAGGTCAACGTGCCCGCGGCTAAGACCTTTGCCAAGACGTTTTTATCCCGAATGACAGACGCGAAGTCGTGTCTGGACGCGGCGCAGCAACGAGCGACGGAGTACTACAACAAGTCCAAGCGGGACGTGGTCTTTTCGGAGGGGCAGATGGTTCTGCTGAGCACTAAGAACCTGCGTTCCTTTGCCGAGGGATCCCGAAAGCTCTTGCCCCGTTGGATTGGTCCGTACCCCGTTGTGCGCATGGTAGGGAACGCAGCTGTCGAGCTCGCGTTGCCCTCTAACATGAACATCCACCCTACGTTCCATGTGTCACTTGTTCGTCCGTATCGTGGCACGGAGCCCGTGCCTGTCACCACTGATACCCCTGCAGCAGTCGAACCGGGTCCTGAGACTTGGGCCGCAGGCAAGCAGAAGGTATACGACGTGGAGCGCATCTTGGACTACCGCACTCGACGTGTGGGTAGACACTGGCGCAAGCGCACCGTGCACGAGTACCTGGTTAAGTGGACGGACTACTCAAGTGAGCACAACTCGTGGGAACCTGCGCGCAATTTCTCCCCGGAGATGGCGCCCATCCTCGAGGAGGCTCGGTTGCGTGCCACGCAATCTCAGTAGCTCTTGTCGCCTGAGCGGCAGCGAGGACGCTGCCTATGGGGGGGGGAATAATTGTTGTACCACGCGTCACTTTTCCTAAGCTCTGCTAGAGTTGCACCCACCATCGCTCTGTCACCACGTCACCCTGTCGTACGTGGACGCGGCGGAGCGGTACGGCACGGTACGACGGTACGGCACGGTACGACGGTATGGCACGGTACGACGGTACGGCATGGTACGACGGCACGACACTATCGTACATGGATCGGTACGGCACTGTCGTACGTGGACGCTGTGGAGCGGTACGGCACCGATGACGTCAGCTGTCGTACGTGGACACTGCGGAGCGATACGGCACTGATGACGTCAGCTGTCGTACGTGGATACGCGTGGAGTAGTACGGCAGCGGGCGCGACGCGATCGCACGCATGTCACGCAGCACGTCGCATCGCACACGTTGGGCGCACTGGCTAAGGGCACAAGCAACCCGCAAATAGCATATCGCCTAATGCATTGTGCACAACGCCGCAAGCATGCATAGCGTGACCGGCATCGCGATAAGTGCGCATGGTCCGGCGACTTGGTCGCGGACGGTCTAAAACGCATGAGGCATTGCATATCAACGCGCACTAACGATAACACGTGCATTATGCATACGCGCGCGCACGAGCACGATAAGGTGAGCGCACCTTGGGGTCGCGAGGCAATGGCGCGAGCGATGCGGCGCGTCGAACGCAACACTACGCGCGATGGCGTAGTCGGCACCTTTACGCGAGTAAAGAACATTACATTATTGCTATGACGGCTTATATAGCAATATCCGCACGCGGGATCACGGTAGTACACTTACTACTTGCAGATCTCTTGTACCGCGAGCCGTCGCTGCGAGTATATCTGCTATGCGCATTGACGGCCTAAGTGCGAACTTAAGAGAGAATCGACACGCGAACATTGCGATTGACATTTATATAAGCTAACCGCGCTTTGGTTGAGCTTACACCTTTTATATCGCTTATGGTCGTATTTCTTGGATAAGCCCGAGCACCGATTTGCATCGGTTAGATGATGATTGCCTTGGCTAGGCACTGATAGCCTATCACGTCATCTACGCCTGTCTTGGAATATACGTTGTAACTCCTTGCATCGAAGACTTCCGCTGCCTCGATTGGTACGTTCCGATATAACCGAGCACGATGCACTAAGCCTGGTTCTCCGCAGAATCAATGGGCGATTATGAGGAGTGATACAACACACTGTCTGTGCCGTGTTAGCATCAAAAACAACACCAGATTTAATGTCGGCTAGTGCAGCACGACGGACAATTAAGAAAAACACACCAGGAATGCTGGTAGTGGTACGAGAGGTAGAACAAGATACCCCGATCATTGCAGAGTCTGCTACACCTATGGCAAACGTAGCACAAGTGGAGTTACCACCACCACCACCATTAAAATGTTTTCCAGATAATCCCTATCTTTGCAGTACCTTTGTGACACCACAGCAGGCCCCAAATGAACAACCGGAGATCATAAAAGACTCCGAGCTCAAGGCCTTGCTGGAGGAATACAAGGACGTTTTTGAGCCAATCCAGGGTCTACCAAGGGACCGTGGAATTGGGCATACTATTGATCTTGAACCAGATACAAAACCTGTCTTTTCACGAATGTATCGCCTCTCTCCACAGGAGATAGAGGAGGTAAAATGACAGGTGGAGGACCTTTTGAATAAAGGCCTCATCCAACCATCAACATCCCCATGGGGGTCACCGATACTATTTGCTGCAAAGAAGGATGGTGGGCTACGAATGTGCATCGACTACAGGCAACTAAATAAAGCCACCATTAAAAATCGATATCCTATTCCTAACCCGGAGGATCTTTTTGATGCCTTACATGGGGCAACCATTTTCTCATCAATTGACCTGCAGTCGGGTTATCATCAAATCCGGATCAGTGAAAACGACCGTCAGAAAACTGCCTTTCGTACACCGTTCGGGCATTATGAATTTTTGGTCCTCAGCATGGGACTTGCGAATGCACCGGCCACATTCCAAACCGTAATGAACACGGTCTTTAAACCATATATTGGTAAATTCGTGCTGGTGTATCTGGATGATATAATCATCTTCAGTAAAACTCCTCAAGAGCATAAAGAGCATCTGCGTACAGTCTTAGGGACACTACGCAAGGAGAAGCTTCAGGCTAAACTAAGCAAATGCGAATTTAACCGACAGGAACTTAAGTTCCTTGGAATGATCGTCGGTAAAAATGGCCTCAAAGTGGATGACTCTAAGGTCAAGGTCGTGCGTGACTGGCCTACCCCTAATGAAGTCTCAAGCCTAAGAGGATTTCTGGGCTTATCAAATTATTTTCGAAAATTTATCCAAGGATACTCAACACTAGTGGCTCCATTAACAAAGCTCACTGGTAGCACTGAGCCTTGGCATTGGGGTAAGGAACAACAGGACGCATTTGATGGTGTCAAGTTTGCACTGACAAACGCACCTACACTCCGATTTCCGGATGTTACAAAACCCTTTGAGGTTATTGCTGATGCTTCTCTTCATGGTACTGGAGGAGTACTATTACAAGAAGGAAGACCAGTGGCATATACCAGTGCTAAATTTACACAAGCTGAGAGAAACTATACAACTACAGAGCAAGAGCTCTTGGGTGTTATTACGGCGCTTAAACAATGGCGTTGTTACCTTGAAGGACCTCCCATTACGCTGATCACAGATCATAATCCAAATATATTTTTGGATACTCAAAGAAGCTTGGCCAGGCTCTCCAGACGTCAAGTACGCTGGATGGAATACCTCTCACGATTTAATTATACCTGGGAATACAGACCAGGGAGGATCAATGTCGCTGACCCTCTAAGCCGAATGCACGCCTATACTTTGGTGGCAAGAACACAGGCTAGATATGTTGTTTCATCGGAACTACCAGTCCATATCCTTCAATCATATGAGAAAGATGCGTATTTCGATGATACGCGCGCTCTGGTGAGGGATGGTGTCGTGCGTGATGCGGACGGATATTACCGCCGCAATGGCTGCATAGTCGTGCCAAAATGTCCGGACTTAAAAACCCGAATAATGCGGGAATTGCACGACTGCCCATACGCCGGTCACAGGGGAGTCGATCGAACCACAGAACTCATTAAAAGAGAGTTCTGGTGGCCTGGCTTAACTGCAGAAGTAGAGCGGTTTGTGAAGGCGTGTCGATTCTGCCAGCACAATAAGCCACTTCAGCGAAAACCTGCGGGCTTACTTCAGCCATTACCTATACCCAGAGACGTCTGGGGTAGTGTTTCCATGGATTTTATCACGCATTTGCCACGCACAAAAGCAGGCAACGACACTATTGTCACCTTCGTGGACAGGCTATCAAAAATGTGCCGGGTCGCTCCCACCACGAATGATGTGACTGCTGAGGACTTAGCCCAGCTCTATGTGGACTATGTTTTTCGAAGCCACGGCTTCCCAGAAGAGGTAGTTTCCGATAGAGGGCCCCAATTTGTAAGCAAATTCTGGGGAGAGCTCATGCGCCTAACTGGCACAGAGCGGCGACTATCTACGGCTTATCATCCACAAATGGATGGGCAGACAGAACGGATGAACCGACTGTTGCAGGAGATCCTCCGCAATTATGTGAACCCATCACAAGATGACTGGGACACAAAGCTTTCAATGGTTGAGTTCGCTATCAACAACTCATACCAAGAGTCCATCAAGGCAACACCCTTTCAACTAAATTATTGCCGAACACCACGGCTTCCCAATTTATTGGGTATGCAGGATGCTAGTGTTCCTGCAGCTGCACGATTTTGCAGTGATATACAAGAATCTGTCGACAGAGCTAAAATGTTTATCCAACGGGCCCAAGATAATTTCAAAAAATATGCTGATATGAAACGCAGGGATTCTGGATATAAGGTGGGACAAAAAGTCCTTCTGAGCACGAAAAATATCCGGCTCAAAACTCCAGGAACCACAAAATTTTTGCCACAATGGATTGGGCCATTTCCAATCACTAAACTTATCGGCCTTGTAGGTGTAAAACTCAGCCTGCCGCCGGAATACTGAATCCATGATGTCTTCCATATTTCCCTGTTAAAACCCTATATTGAAGGGACAGGTCGAACACCAGCCGGACCGGTAGCAGTTCTCGACGATGGACCCTACTGGGCAGTCGACAGACTACTGGATCACAGAGATAAATCCTATGGTCGAGGGAAAACACGACGGGAGTACTTGGTGTCGTGGGAAGGCTACGGCCCCGAGCATAACAGTTGGGAGCCAGAAACTAATATAACTGACGCTGCCATTGATGAATACTGGGCTACCCAAGAAACACGAAAGAGGCAAAAGCCAGAGCCTCAACCTAAGCCAAAGGCTAAGCATGCTCGGAAAAAGTAATACTCCACACACCCCCAAGGGATATAATTCAACTCTGTAGAGTCAATGAGCTCGCAGGGACTCTCGCTTCAGGTGGGGAGGAATGTAACAGACTACATCGTGACTTATAATATTTCCATAAAGACATTTCTCTCTAACCTATTAATTATTATAAAGGCGCATACCGTATAGCGGTACATATACATCTATCCGGTACAGAGCAGTACATAGTTATGGCTATGGCTGTACAATCCGGTACATGGTAACCGTACATGGTCAGATCTCTATCGCCAACTCTCCAGATGGTTCAGAAGCCGTCATCTAATGGTACAACACTACCACATCTGCGCCTATGCCGTACTACAAGCGAGTATATAATCCCTGGGCAGACCCCGGTGTTTATCAACACCTCCATCTCGGTTTAGTCGTCTCTTCTAAGGTGCCAGGTAGGCTGTTACAATCTCCTCGTCCATCGCCTTCTTCCATTCTTCTGTATGCGGCCCATTTGTAGCCTCAGCGTATGTTGACGGTTCAGGTATTTCTCCAGTAGATGCCGCATTGATCCGCCCATTGGTTACCCTTCCATTGGGCTCCCGTCTCCATTCGATTAGCCGCTTGTGTTCACGCAAGGGATAGCAGCGATCCTGCATCTCCACATCTGCATTCCCTGCGGGTGCTAGTTGTCCTCCGCTGGTTGAAGGCCCTCCCCCGCCATCACCGCCACCACCACGTGACTGCTCTGTGTTATGTGTCCGTGGGAATAGCGCCAGCGGCATATTTGCTTGGCCTCTTGGTGGCGCCGTCTCCCCACTGCTGGTTGACGGCCCACTGTTGTTCTCTGCCATTTCAATGTCCATATTTAAACCATCCAGGGTGCCTCCGCCACCCCCTGATGGCAGTACCATCCCAGCGCCGTCATCAGCCTCCTCCTCATCGTCATCAGAGCCCATACAGCTATTTCCAATGGCCGTCTCGTCGAACCTCACCGCAGAATGTTTAGTGATGCTGCCGTCATCGAAAAGGATGCGATAGTGCCCACCGTGCTCGTATCCGACGAAAATCCCCTTCCAACTCACCGGCTCCAGCTTGTTGCGTTTCTCCTTAGGCATGTGCGCATATGCTGCGCAGCCAAAGACCCTTAGGTGACTGATATCTGGCTTTGTGCCCATGAACGCCTCATGCGGTGTTACCTTGGCGCCAGCGACAGGCGAGATGTTGCGAAGGTAGTTCGCCGTCGCAAGTGCTTCTACCCATAGCTGCTGTGGCAGTTCAGACTCCACCAGCATAGCCCGCGTTTTCTCCAGAAGAGTCCTGTTTAGGCGTTCTGCTGCCCCATTTTGCTCTGGAGTGTACCCCACCGTTGTGCCGTGGATAATGCCTTTGTTGCTGAAGTAGTCGCCCATGGCGTGGTTGACGAATTCCCGTCCACGGTCCGTGCATACCTCCTTGACACGACATCCCGCAATATTCTCCAGCGCCTCAAAAATGGCGCAAACCTTCTTGCCGATGGTGTCCTTGGTCTCTGTGAAGGCCACCACCGAAAGCCCCGTGCAATCGTCCAGCACCGTAGTCACATACCGGGATCCGCCAAGTGACGTCTCGGGCATGGGACCACAGACGTCCATATGAACCAGCCCAAGCGGTTTCACCGCCTTGTGTCCAGTAGCTGGGAACGGTCCACGTGATTGCTTCGCATAGATGCACAGCTCGCAGATCCGTGAGCTGGCTGCTCCCAAGCTCCCGCGATCAAGCTCCATGCCGGTTACCATATTCTCCCGGCACATCCGTTCCAGGCTCCCGAAGCCCAGATGTCCCAAGCGTCGATACCACAGCGCTGCCGCCGAGTCTACTGACCCGGTCGCCGCACATGAGCGGCTATCGCTGACCAAACGCTCTGCTGCGTTGTAGCGAATTGCGTAGAGGTTTCCAACCTTCTCGCCTTGTAGAATAGTCCATCCTTGATGCTGCACCAGAGCCTTTCCGTCGCCCAGCACCACTTTGGCGCCGCGGTCGTCGAGGATACCCGCCGAGATAAGCTTGACGGTAGCTTTCGGCACCACATACACGTTGAGTAGGTCAATCTCCAACCCTTCGATCACGTTGCTCTTTAAGGTGCATGATCCCACATGCGTCGGCTGATGCCTGGAGCCATCGTAGCCGATAACGCTGAACAGTTCCTCCGCCTTGACTGCACGAACGTTCTTCAACTCGGATGCATCGTAGGTAATGTGCCACTCCGATCCAGAGTCAATGTGCCAGTCCTTCAACCGGGATTCTCCTCCAAGCGTGAATGCCAACTTACTGGGCATTGCTGATGCGCTCCCGCCACATTGCTTGCCGTCTCCTCCACGCCCTTTGCTCCCCTGATCTGCTAGATGCTTCCGGCAATCCCTCATAAAGTGTCCGGGCGTTCCGCAGTAGTGGCAGGTAACGTTGGGTCTGCCGCCAGTCCTTGCTCCTTGACCTCGCCCTGACGAACCGGTGTTGCCGCCACCCCGGCGCGCACTAAACGCCGTCGTCTCCTTTCCTCTGGCCTCTCGTTCCGCTGAGTCGTAAGCCATCAGCCTTGAAACGACTTGTTGAAAATCCAGCTCACCTTTGCGCGTCTCAAGGGCAGTCGTAATAACGTGATACGTGCGTGGGAGACCCTTGATGATAGTCGTAGTCAGCTCGGCATCAGTGACCACGTGTCCGACATCCAGCAAGTCTGACTGGAGCTGCCGCGCCCTGCTGACGTAGACCGGCATAGTTCTCCATTGGCCATCTTGAAGTCGCTGAGCTCCTGTCGTAGAGCTATCTTCCTCGTGTTGCAGGTTGAAGCGAACCTCGCCGCCAGAGCATCCCAGGCAGCCTTGGCGTTAGCTGCCCGCACAATGGTCTGGAGGTGGTGGTTCTTGACGTTCTTGGCCATGATGCTCTTGACCTTGTTTGACATCATAACGTCTGCTTCTGAAATCGGTGCAGCAAGCAGAGCGTGACCGTATCCGAGCTCGCCACATAGTAGCTCGAATCGTAGCTTCCAGGTTGCGTGGTTGTTAAGGTCAAGCGGTTCGTCTAACCTATCCTCCCATTGTAAAGACCTATAATCGCGAAGATCAACACTAATAAATGGGCGAAAGATGCCAAGCTCCGCGGCACACGTTGCCGGGGCTCATAACCTGTTGTGAGATAGTCCAGTGGACATTGGCAAAGCTTGGCTGTAATACGAGGAAGTATTTGTTACATAATTATATATTGGAATAATGAAAAGAGAGAGAGAGAGAAACGTAAATAGAAACAACGTCTGTCCATGCAGCGGTAGGTAAAAAGATAGGAACTTCACCCACAAAACATACCACAATATACATAATTCGAAACCTTATTACGTACCACAATTAGATCCCTGAAAGGCTCCCTTCGCGTACACGACTAGGTCGTACTGCATAGCTCGCTCACGGATACGCAAACCAGCTAGGACGGCTCGCTAAGCATAACTAACGATAATGTTTTCATAACAGCTGTGAACATTGTTTTCATTAAAACAAACTTGTAAACGACCTACTTTTACGGATGTTCCGTTAAGTGTTTTACCTGCTTGCGTTAGACGCGCGTTCGGCCCACGCAGACCCTAACACACGAAACGCACACATACGCGAACTAATGCAACCTTAACGCGCAAATCCGTTGTTATAGTGTATGGAGCCTTTGTTGTTCACGATGCGATTATTGCTAGATGCATATACGCATGCACGAATGGGCTTGCGCCCATGGAATGCATGAGGAGCTGCATCTATCATCATAAATCAATAATCGGTCTGTAAAACATACATACTTTTCAGTTGGTGCAGCGAACGACAAAGCTGCCATCGGGGCTCACACTCTGGTAGAAATTACTAAATTGACTGGCACACTTGACGCCGTTGGGAGAGCTATACAGCCGCGTCTCATTGGCAGGAAGGAGGTAGTACGGAACTGACATAGGCGAGGGGAACCTGCGAATGTGTAAATGATAAAAAGCATAATCGTCTCAAGTAAAGGAAAGGCTAGATAGATGCTTGGTCGGTTTTGGTAAATAAAACACGTACATACACATAAACGTCGTCGTGAGCGCACGCGTGCTTGTGTCAGCATCAGTTCGTTCATCTGAGTGCGTGGCTCGTTGATCTATAGGCAAGTGGCAGCAAGTTATTTGCAAAGAACGCAACTAAGCAAGCAGACGTGTAATCTTTCTGCGTATCAGTACTAAATTTGGACCATAAAAGCTCGAAACCACAAATGAATAGATACATATATATAGATATGTAGATGCCAGCAGATATTAATATTTAAGATATAATATATACATATAATTGGTGAGTGTATACATATGCTTTCAGATCTTCCTGGCAACACCGCTTTCTCGCCCTCCTTCTATAATAATTACCTGCCAGAACACAGTGCACTTTGGCCTGGTGCTGCGGTGAGTGTGCCGATAGTGGTGCTCGGCGGGAATGGAGCGGCACCAGGAATCTGGGTGGGATCAAATGAAAGTACGAAGGGAGAGCCACTGCTACTCAGATATAAGTGACTGAAAAGATGAGACAAACATGCGGGCTAAAACATACATGCACACGCATATTATATATATATATATATATATATATGTGTGTGTGTGTGTGTGTGTGTGTGTGTGTGTGTGTGTGTGTGTGTCCGTACGTACAGAGCACTTGGGCGTGCATGCCGGACGCACAAGAATTAGTAGTAGTCGTAGTGTAGTACTAGCAGTAGTAGTACGTAGCACTTTGAATTAAATGACGCAAATTAAGGCCGGGTGCAGTGGTGTATGTCGCCCGACCGAGGTGCTACTATCTATTATGTGAGGATTTCTGCCCAGACAGCTTGTCACAATGTGTGCGAATCTATTCATTATAAAATATTTTATATTTCATGATTAATAGATAAACGTATAACAAGACAGATAAAGCTGGCTATTATGGTTTTGATAGTCTACTTCGTTTTAATATATATATATATATATATATGTGTGTGTGTTTTGGTTTTGATTGTCTACCATTCTTTATATGTACACGCACACTATCGTACGTACATTGTTGGGAGTGTTGCAAACGAGCTGCCAGGTGTACGCATTCGTCGGGATGAAAACGCAGCACACCCCTGGGGTGTCCTTCACGTAGAGGCAGGAGCCCGCCTTGGGAATTTGCGGGATGGTGCTGCGTTTGGTGATGCCGCGCTGGTTGAATGCGACACAAGTGGGATCGGCGGTGCAACTCGTGGCAGCTGCCGATGTAGAGTTGTAGCTTCCGGAGTCATCCCCTTCACGGTCGTAGTCTGAGATGGCGGTGTAGCCAGCAATGCTCTGGCAGGCTGCACATGCATGCAAGCATTGCATTAACGTATGTATGCAGGGCCGGATATACCAGCAGTAGTGTCAACGCTTTCTCGAAACAAGGAAAAATACATGTATATGTCGTTTAACCTTGTCAAGCACACGCATATGCCTGTGTGCATGGATAATAAATGTATGCATGCAAAATGAAGGCAGGAATGAGAGAATTTGGTTTATATCTACCTGCAGCTCGTAATAAGCCTTATGTATGTATGTCAGCACGCCCATTGATTGCCCCATTCCTCAAACCAATCAACACCCATCACATCTTTCCTCCATGCATGGCATAATTGACATAGCTCCTGTCTTGTATGCTCGACAGGTCCATGAGTCTGCTGCTGTCCATATACGTACCGGTTTTCTTCACGTAAAAGCAGTTTCCAGGTTTGGCAACCAGGGGTGCTGCACTCCTCTTGGAAGAGCCCAGGGTTCCGCCATTAGAGGTGCTAAAGGCCACGCAGGCCGCATCAGAGGTGCAGTTATTTACAGTCCCCCCCACACTGATGTCATCTCCGTCATGGTCGACATCCGGCGTGACGGTGTATCCCCCAATATCCCTGCAGACTGCGGAAAGAGGTACATACATGTAACCGTATGTAGTCAAGTAAGCAACGAGATTCCGGTATTTTATTTGCCGTCCTTCCATCGGTGCGTCCATCACACATAGAACATGTATCTTTTAGCCAGACCACACGCACCTGTCTTTTTTACGTACAAACAGAAGCCGATCACCTTCGTAAGAGGTGCTACACTCCTCTTCGTGCAACCCCCCTGCTGTTGGCCGGCGTAAAATAAGACCGACCGGCAGCTGGGGTCGGCATCACAAACAGCAGTATTTACGGCGGTGCTACAAACAATATCGTCTACAGTCCGATCAACGTCAGGTATGGCGTTGTACCCAGGAATCGGATTGCAAACTGCATGGCGCAATTGATAGTAGGGGACATTCATTAGTTGCAGCAGCAGGGCACAGTAGTGCAAGGAGCGGGGCACCCATGCACAGCAGGTCGGGGGCACATACAAGAGCAACGAAATGGTTTCCTTGAGACGCATACATGCTTGATAAAGCATGCAACGACTTATCCATCCTAATCACTAGCATGGTGCGAGATACATGCATCTGTAACATCGGCAAGGGCTCGCTTCTTTTGAAAACGAATCTGGGCTAATTCCGTTTGGGACACACCTGACTGCTTGGAGTAGAAACAGTAACCAGGCCTGTCAGCGAAGGAGCGAACGTAGAGATTATTGATGTATGTAATTGTTGTTCTGGCAACCCCAAGATGGTTGAAACCAACACATGTGTTGTCAGCGCTGCACACATTGGAGGCGTTGTTTCCAAAATTGCCAATTACATCGCCGTCTGTGTAGTCCACATCCGGCGTAGCCACATACCCGGGGATCGGCTTACAAACTGCGTGCATGCGGAGTTCGTTTTGGTATGTTGGTCTATAGGTTGAAGTAGGTGGATGCATGCGTGTATAGGTACGACGCACGAGCAGGACCGAGCAAATGCATGTAAAACGAAGATCAATGCCAGCGTTAGTCCAAGAAGGTACTTTCCCTGGTGTAGTGCGCAGACAGAATTTGAGGATTGTTGGGATTGTTGCATAGGTCCATGTTTGCATGTCATACAAGTATAGTTTGTATGCACTGGTGGCTATCTAGAACCAAATAGACGCATTGACCATATATGCATTCAAAATGATGTTTAAATATTGTAATATGAACCACCGAAGAAGTGGCGGGTACAGCAGCAGTAGTCGTACAGACACTTTACTTAAATGTATGCATGCGTCTCCCTCACTGCGCGTATACGTATCTACCTGTTTGTTTTTTGTAGAAGCAGGCGCCTTGTTTCTTAACCAAGGGTGTGGTGCTCCTCTTGGCAACACCCAGCTGATTGAAGCCCATGCAGGTTGAGTCGGCGTTGCAAATGCTTGTGGCGTTGTCAACCGGAGGGAAGGCCCCAATGGTGTCATCTCCGTCCGGATCCGATTGGTCCACATCGGGCTGGGCACTGTAGCCCGGAATCGGCTTGCACACTGTATAATTGTGTGTATGTAGGCATGGGTGTGTACGTATATATCCAGCAGGGTATGCCATCGAACCGTCACTGTGCGCGCGTTATGCATTATCCAGTTTCTTAGGGAGGCGCATTATTGAAAAAGGAGGCCATCCAGCAGGGAAGAATTCGAATAATGTGAGACGCAAGGATTGTAAGATATAAATTTATATATACACATATGTGTGTGTGGAAACCTCTAGTAGTGCGTGATGACATATATATATGTATATATATGTATATATATATATATATATATATAAGTCTAGGGATACTATACTGTACCGCAGGGCCCGTGCATGGGTCTTAGGGTATGCACTTATGCCCATGCGTGCACTTAAATATTATTGTAGCATACTGAAGCACCGATGACTGGCTGGCTGGATTTCGAGATGTCATCTTGCTCTGATGCAAAGATGGACACTATCCAGCCTAGCCTTTGCTGTATGTATATACAACAAGATACATGAATGATTGGTACTTCGCTCCTTGCACAATATGTATACGCACACCATCCATGCGTCTTGTCTTTAAAGATGTCAATTGTAGTAGTCGTAGACGTACGGCAACACACTATCACAATATAAGGTGCTGAAGCACTTGTGAACATCTCGAGATGCCTTTGCAGCAATCAACTACTACATTTGGTAGCGACACTGGATGTCACTGATGGACCCTAAAGACCTCTGCTCGATCCTGAAAACTAAAAATTGTCGTGTTCACACTGATAAGGTGACACGATCACATAACCTACAGCTGTAGGAATTGTAGTTGATATACCGAAAGAGGTCTGATGCTTGAGAAACCTGTGAGTACTATGACGCACGCTAGCGTGGGGCATGACGTGACTTGGGAACACAAAACTCCCATGGCCAGGGTTGGAGATGGCAAGCACTTGTGACAGGGAACTTAGTGCCCGAGACGTGCCCTCTAGAAGGGGGAGAGTGTAGTAGTCGTAGACGTACGGCAACACACTATTACAATTTAAGGTGCTAGAAGCACCCTGTCAACATCTTGAGAGGCCTTTGCAGCAATCAACTACTACATCAATTACCGCACGCACCTGTTTGCTTTGCGTAAAGACAGTTTCCTGGGCGCGGTATCAATGATCCTGAGCCCCGTTTGAGCCAGCCTGTCTGGTTGAACTCCTTGCAGCTGGGGTTGGCGCTGCACGCATTGGCCGTGTCATTGCCAAAGAACCCGATTTCATCCCCCCCAGATCGGTCCATGTCCGGAGTCACAATGTACCCAAGGATGGGCTTGCAAGCTGCATTTTCGTCATAGATAGGTTGGAGATATATGTGGTTATGATTTATAACAATGGGATGCATATTATATAATATATCCACACACCGGATCCACATAGACATACATATATGCACAACTGTATACATATATACAGTTGCTATACAATATTTATATACAGAAGATGTATATGACCAAACGAATAAAAAACATATACGTGCATAATCATGTATGTATTCATTCATTGCCAAAGTTAGCGGCACTTCACTGACTATCCATCGGTTGAAGAGCGTCGTTCATCCATGGACCCATGAGTCCATGTAACATGTTACATGGGCCATGTAAATCGATGTATGTTTCGCTCATCGCCCTGCTATTCACACATATACATGCACGCACGCCAGGACAAGCACGCACCTGTCGTCTGTTTGGAATAGAAGCAATAACCCGTCCTCTGAATCAGAGGTGCTGCACTTCGTTTAGTGAAGCCAAGCTGGTTGAAGGCTGCACAGGTCGGGTCAGCGTTACATCGACCAGCAGCCGTGTCCAGGTCACCAAAGCTACCAATGTCATCACCATCACGGTCCACGTCACTGGTGACTGAGTACCCGGAGATCGCTCTGCAGTCTACAGACATATATGACCATGATTGGCACCATGACACGTTACTTGGGTAGATACATTGAAAATATCTCTTATATATAAAATATATGTAAACTTGTATATGCTTAAGTTTACATCGATCACTACCTATGTGTTCCTTGCTACCTTTATGTGTACGTATTATCATCAGAATATATATATACACACATATTGTAACGGACTACATCAATATTTATAATATTCTTGTAGAAACACTTCTCTCTCATATTATATTATCAACACCTCCATCTCTGGCTAGTCGTCTCTTCCTGATAAGGCACCAGGTAGGTGGTTACAGATATGAGTACACAAGCTATTATATATACGCTTAACGCTTGCTAGCTTACTTGGCTTGTACCAAAGGCAGCTTCCGATGGATGTGTTCAATACAATCGGACTCCGCTGGTAGCACCCCAAATATGTTATGAAGCTCTTGCAACTTGGATCGGCCCTGCACCGGAGGAAGCCCTCATCTGTGCTGACCGGGCAGTTAATGTCGCCTCCAATCCGATCCGTATCCGGAAGGGCTACGAAACCAATGTAGTTCTTGCAGACGGCTGCATAGGCATGTGTACGTATGTACATACCCAGCAATCAATAGATTAAATATAGTAGTCGTAGACGTACGCCACACACTATCACAATATAAGGTGCTAGAAGCACTCTGTCAACATCTCTAGAGGCCTTTGCGGCAATCAACTACTATATTAAGTATGCATATACATACACACACACACACACACACACACACATATATATATATACACAATGCATGGATGGAGCAAGCAGGAGCGAACAACGGACAAACAAATATACGAGTACAAAGGACAATAATATGAGTATGGACTTCTCAATTTGATAATGATCATAATGCCAGACAGGCTCGCTTCATCCCGTGAATAATGGTGATGATCGCTGGCGGTACCGTAAGACCGGTCTTACATGCATGTTAATAATAATCGAAAATGGCACGCATGCAGTGTTCCTAGCTGGTAGTATGCCGTCACTCACTTAGAGCGGACGTGCGTCCAAAAAACGCAAACAATACGATGGCCCATAGGAGCAGTTGGAGGGAAGCGGCGTTGCATACAACTTGATGATGTGAACGTTGTGACTTCGCCATGTTATTAGTTGTTGCCATTACTATTTGGCTGTTGCTTTTTCCCTTCTGTTCCGTCCGATTAATGGTGACAGCAGATGGATAGGCGACGTCGTCAGCAATCCAATAGGAAGTAAAGGTAAGCAGAAGGGGGGAGGTGCAAAAAAGGTCGCATGTTACACATATATATGCATGTTACACATATATATGGAAATCACCGGCCGTGGAGCAGAGAGAGCAGAGCAGGGTTCTTAGGGCGGGAGTTATGAGGAGGAGGTTTGAGAGAGGAGAAGGGGGAGAGAGGAGGAGAGTTGGAGAAAAGGGGTAGGCAGTCTAGTGTTTGAGGAGAGGGTGGAGGGTCTCGTGCCCCTCCCCTGCGCTGTGGCTCGGTCCGGTCAGGCCCCTTGGTGCTCGCCTTTGTAGGGCGAGTCATCCACAGTGTAACACCCATATATGCATATCATGCTTTTAAATATGCATTTGACTACCGCTTTCAATGCTGTAACTCCCAGAAGTGTACGGTGGTTGTGCGGGGACTGGGGCCTGCCGCCCCAGTTCCCCGCACTTCCACTGTCTTGGTGTACTGGGGTCCAAAGTAGATTCACTGCCCCAGTTCCCCACACTTCCACTTGCCATTGATGTTTCACCCTGTAGCTAATATGTAGCTTATTTGATGTAGCTAATATTTTGGTTCAACATTTTCCCACGTTGTAGTCCAGGGGGGGCATCCAGGCCGCCCTCCACCTTCATCATATCCCTCCTTTATTTGGCATTCATGGCTCGCACTGTCCATATGTGCACATTTATTTAGCTTCGATGCGCCATCCATGAGTTTTGAAATGCGACTTATTAAAGAAATAAGTGGGAGCTGCACTGCGTGGCAGCAGCACCCTGCAGTGGGAGCTGCTGTAGTATCCTGGGGTATCTCATGGCTTATATCCAGGTTGGCCAGTTGACTGGCATCCTTGGATCGAGCCTTTGCTTTAGGCGGATATGACAGAGATACAACAGCTGCACCATGCATCAGCAGCAGCACATGGCAGCTGCACCCCTTGCAAAATCCAGCAAATCATCGATGGATGAAAAAATCATTATCGTCTTCTAGCTAATCAAATGAAATTAGCAGCATATTGTACTCTCTTCATGATTAACTTTATCCCAAGTTTCTTTATTTTTTTAATGGCCATTTAGCCTATAAATAATATATAGGCTAAATATATATTAAATATATTAATCCAAACTGACTAAATATCCACTACATAACTTTATATTGCTGTAGGGTTTTCCTGAATCAGACAGGTTTTCGTTCATTAATTGTTCCATCCATAATTAAATATGAATGGAAAATAGAGGTATAACAATACGAATTCATGGGCTCCAAAATAAACTTTCAAAATCAGTGGATATTATACCAAAGAGCTTGGCAGGTAATGGGAATCTAGTACTTTGTCCAAATCAGCGATAAATTACATGAGCAAATATTATTTTGAAGTTATTCATCCATTTATTGGATTGCTTTAAATGCCTATCATGCTTTTTAATGTGCATTTGACTACCGCTTTCAATGCTGTAACTCCCAGAAGTGTACAGTGGTTGTGCGGAGACTGGGGCCTGCCACCCCAGTTCCCCGCACTTCCACCGTCTTGGTGTACTGGGGTCCAAAGTAGATTCACTGCCCCAGTTCCCCACACTTCCACTTGCCATAGATGTTTCACCCTAGGTATTCCTCTGATTCTTCTCTTAGTTGTTTGTGGTGGCGTGTATGTAGCTAATATTTTGGTTCAACATTTTCCCACGTTGTAGTCCAGGGGGGGCATCCAGGCCGCCCTCCCCCTTCATCATATCCCTACTTTATTTGGCATTCATGGCTCGCACTGTCTATATGTGTACATTTATTTAGCTTCAATGCGCCATCCATGAGTTTGGAAATGCGACTTATTAAAGAAATAAGTGGGAGCTGCACTGCGTGGCAGCAGCATCCTGCAGTGGTAGCTGCACCATGCATCAGCGGCAGCACATGGCAGCTGCACCCCTTGCAAAATCCAGCAAATCATCGATGGATGAAAAATCGTTATCGTTTTCTAGCTAATCAAATGAAATTAGCAGCATATTGTACTCTCTTCATGATTAACTTTATCCCAAGTTTCTTTTTTTTAATGGCCATTTAGCCTATAGAATCCAAACTGACTAAATATCCACTAAGTAACTTTATATTACTTTAGGGTTTTCCTGAATCAGACAGGTTTTCGTTAATTATTCCATCCATAATTAAAAATGAATGAAAAATAGAGGTATAACAATACGAATTCATGGGCTCCAAAATAAACTTTCAAAATCAGTGGATATTATACCAAAGAGCTTGGCAGGTAATGGGAATCTAGTACTTTGTCCGAATCAGCGATAAATTACTCTAAAATTGCTTTAAATGCCTAATATATATAAGTACATATTTAATGTACACATATGAATATTAAAAAAATCTATGCAGAAGTAACCAACCGTAAAGATCTGAAATCGGAATGAAATAATTCTTAAAGTTAATATTTTTTGAATTTATGCGAAATGGATGCGGCAAAATATCTACAAAAAATGTTGATTGCAAGAATGATAATGCAGTTAAACTTGGTGCCGCTGTTGAATGTACTCATATGGCTAGCAAACCCTTGGGTCTAAATTATATTTAGGATATCACATGGCAGCTGCACTGCAACCATGCAGTGACAACTGCACCATGTATGGCAGCACACTGCAGCAGCAGCACGCAGCAGCAGCACAGTGCGGCAGCCGCAGCAGGTGGCAGTGGCCCCACACAGCAGCAGCACTGCATGGCAGCAGCAGTGCATGGCAACTGCACTATGCAGCAGCAGTGGCAGTGTGTGACAGCGGCACCGTGCAGCAGCAGCAGCAGCACACAGCAGTGGCAACATGTGACAATGGCAGCGCATGGCAGCGGCAGTGAGTGGCAATGGCAGTGCACAGCAGCAGCAGCATGCGGCAGAGGCAGTGCGCAGCAGTGGCACCAAGCGGCACCTAGCAGCAGAGCATGGCAGCTGCACTACTGCATGGCAGCAGCAGTGCATGGCAACTGCACTATGCGGCAGCAGCGGCAGCACGCGGCAGCAGCACCGTGCAGCAGCAGCAGCACATGGCAGTGGCAGCACGCGGCAATGGCAGTGCACTGTACCGGCAACATGTGGCAGCGCCAACATGTGGCAGCTGCTGCAACACACGGCAGCAGCAGCGTTCTGAAATCACATTTAGAATTATATTATTATTATTATTATTATTATTATTATTATTATTTGGAGACTTACCTGAGCGAGTAATGCTTACCCTTCGCGAGCAGAATGGCAAAGGTGATGTTGGCAAGATCCAACAAACTGCTGAAGCTCCAAGTTTGGCAGCCAAAATGCTTAATATCTATACAAATTGCGGGCTATAGATGAAGCGGTAGCTATAATAGCAGACAATAATTGCTGTGCGATACAGATTAACTGTCAACTGAATGTTGTAAGGATATTTCTTTCTAGACCCATTAGCAGGCCATTGACTAGAACATTTTATATCCTAAACAAAAATAAAACCTTAAGAGCATGAATCTTGCAGGGCTGGCCAGTGCCCTGCAGGATACATAGCTTCTACATGCAACAAAAGACTGAAAACACCTAGCTAAAGAGGTCAGGAAATGCTTTAAATAGCTTTAAAATTGCCCAACAGAAATCATTTTATTTTCGTCGCGACGGCATAAAAAACTAAAAGCAACTAAAAATTACTAGACTAGCTAATAAAAGCGGTAGCAATAAGAGACTAAAAAAACCTAGGTAAAGAAGTCTAAAAATGCTTTTAATAGCCTAGGAAATTGGCTAACAAAAATCAATGCATTTACCTCGCGACTGCATAAATTCCCGAGGGCCTTACATGACTAGCACTCCTTACAGGGGCTGAATGTACGACACGAAAACGAAAATAACGAAACCTAAACGACATCAAAAAACTACAAGCAACTAAAAATGACTAGGCTAGCTAATAAAAGCGGTAGCAATAACAAAAACGAAATAAACTAAATAAAAAACTAAAAGCAACCAAAAAATTATTAGACTAGCTAATAAAAGCGGTAGCAATTACTGTTCTAACAGATAATTTTACACACATACAGGATTTCATCAAGGTACTGTTGAGAATGAGCGAAACACGGTGATATACCAGGGGAATGAGAAAAAGTAATTCGGCCGGGCGCTTTTCTTTCTAACAGGTACGTGTACGAGTGAACTGTGCTTCGTTGTGGCCTATCCTATCGGCATGTAGGGTTCTCTGAGATAACGGAAACTGGATGGATGCATGGCTATTGCTCGCGACGGAAAATAAAAGCAATCATGCACTAATGATATGTAAACCCGTCCGGCATCAAAAAAATGCCTGCTGCCATCTTTGAATAATGAGCGAAGCCCGTCACGCACGCCGCCATCTACCATCCATTTATCACATATACTTATCCCTTACAACTTGCCTTCGGTATTTATGCGCAGCAGCAGTAGATATGTAGTGGTCTGTACGTCGATCAATCAATAAACAAAGGCGCGCGAGGACGTATTAAAAAAAGGAACAACGAATGAAGGCGTTTCTTAGATAGTTTCTGTCTTAGCAAGCAAGCAGCTGCATGCAGCACGCACCTGAAGGACTCCCAACGGAACAACGTACAGTACGCAGCCAGATATGGATATGTAATGAGGGCTCTCTAGGTATGTTGCGCTCGCGGTGAGCAACTGGTGGACCACGCTTATATACAGATATCTAACGGTAACGGTATATATGTAACATATAATAAGCCCTAACATATAAGCCTTAACAAGCTAGCTTTGTACGCCACTACCTGCCTTCCTAGAAGCTGCAGCAGCGTACGCATGCATGCTTGCCTATATAAGCATGCCCGCGATGCGTACAGCAGCTTAATTGCGCAATGATGTCGTGGATTAATAACTGGCCGCAGTATTATTAGTGCGCTTTAACCTGGGCCTAAACGCCGCCGATACCTTTCTTAGTAGTTACATGCATGTCCGGTTTATCATTGCTTGGGATCCAACCCCAACGCTTATAGTTGCTTGGCTATCTTGGGTCGCCAGCAAGCAGCATGAGTGAAGCTTCATGGAAGCTGCTTGCATGACGAAGATAGAGGTACATAGGCAGGGGTAGGTACGTATACACGTACATGCATAACGTCTTGTATGTACATAAGCAGGTCGGAATGACGTTATAATTCTTAACAAACCTACCAGCATCTATTTCTCTAATGACGTGTTTGTTCCTTCAGCAGGTCAGGTCGGACGACTCGTGACGACGGAGGATATGAACGGGCCTCGCTCCCCGGTGATGTAACCAAGCGAATTGACCGGACAAGTGTGCATCCATCCACGCAGCACGCAGGCTCGTTCGTTATCATCATGATTGTAATTGAGCATTACAGGATTCTCCACCAGCTGCGAGCTCCACCATGAATCGCAATGCTTGTACGTTAGTACACTTGCACACACATATACCATACAATTACGAATTACAGTGATCCATTCCAAGGGCGCCATGCATTCACCTGCTGTCAATGTTGTTGCAGCAAGTCCTCGCACGACAACCGCGATGTATTTCATAAATATTGCACCCTTTGTAAGCGTGCCCTATCGTACGAGCCGAGCAGCACCGTAGGTGACGACTGTTATTTTTTCCGTAGACGGTTTTATTGAGAAGCACACTATTAACATTTTAGGCATGGCCTTAGCACAAGAAAGATTACCTTGCATAGTACTCGATATATAGGAAAGGCAGCCCGATCGAAATGGGCACAAATAGTAGTGTTGTGATGAGTCTGACATACACCGCGCCCGCCGCTCATATTTTAAGCCAAGCGAGCCCGCATCAGTCATCAATATTAACCTATATGATCTTGTAGATTTTAATCGCCCTGAGTAGTTAGCCGATATATGCGCTCATATATTGCGCGCACGAAAGCGCGCATGCACGTACGGATTGATACGGAACCTGAATGCACATTTCTTGCGACACAGTGGCCAGCTTAAATATATAAACATAAGTAAATATATAAGTATATATAAGTAATGACATACATATACCATACACTAGCGTGTGTCTCGTAAAGGTCAGCCCAGCGAACCTACATCAGAAGTTAGCTGGAGTTGATATGGTTTGATAGACAGATAAAGCCGAGCATAGCCAAATATGCTCACACATGCATGCTTGGATGGTTGTTCGTCTGCGGTACTGCATGGATGTACCATATACATGCTCCCGACCAACGTCGTCTCGATAACTGCTAGGTAGGACTACTCTCCAGCACACGTCCCTAATTCTCAACACGTTCCATCGAGCACTAAACGTCTGCAAGTTAAGTGAACACTTTGCCTTACTTGCAGGAAAGCATGAGTGCCCTCCGATACCTCCGATACCTCAATGTAAATATACAAGGTTCCTTAGTGCGCTGGTGTTGAGAATTAGTGACTTCGGCGAGTCGTCCCCCTATGGCACCAGAAGGGGGGTAACCCCCCGTAAATGTTACACAGGCCGGTAAAGGAGGTACTGACCCCCCCTCGTTACAAGGGGGGGTCAGTAACCGTACCCCGGGGTAGGGGTAACCTTAACTGGGGTGGGTAACTGGAGGGGTAATCCTGACGTTAAAGGGGGGGGTCAATAACCTTACCCTGGGGTAGGGGTAATGTTATATGGGGGGGGGGGGTAAAGGGAGGGGGAACCCAGGCATTCACACATAGACCCATAAGGCTTACACATTGATATTGGGGCCCATATATCGGGGCTTTTGCATGTCCAATATTGTTCTTCCACATTGCAGCCTTGCCTTTTCAAGCACCCTGGTATAGGTGCAAGCATGTATATATCTTGGCTCCATGTCATCACACCACTTAGTGAGCCTGACAAGCCTATGTATGATGTCTACCAGCCACTGAACTCTCCACAAAGCTGCCCAGCAGGCTAGCATGCCTCTACATCATCTATCCAGAAAATTACATCAAGTTCCGCCATCATAGCTGCCACCAGCAGTATCACCATTAGCAGTATTATTCTTCACCTGCTCCTGGGGCCTCTGCTGCTGTGGGAAAACCACCCATTCAAAGGTGAGAGTACACCTTTCATGACCTGCTGCGGCCCAGCCGCTTCCTGCTTTCTGCCGGGATGGTTCAGGTACCACTCCTCCAGGTACAAGGCCCCATTGATAGAAGCCAACAGGCCACGCAATTGGACACGCTCCAGCCCGGAAGGAGTCACTGTGTCATCAAACTCCTGGATCTGGGATAAAAGACAAATTACAAAAAAATCCTTAGAAGAGCAGGAAGAAACCAGCCACAATCCAGAGTAACACTCAAATATCGTTGTCCCTAGAAGAGTACCAGTCAAAGCGACTGGCAACACTCTATGATGCTAATAGGAACCTGCTGCAAGAACTCACCGTATGAGAGCGAGGCTCACGAGGCCATCCACGTTAGTCCCATCATCTTAGATGCGTCTTGCAGGGTTTCATCTTGTTGCCATCCTTCAACAGTGTGGTGGAATGTAAGCAGTCCACAATCCGCTTGGTGTCAATGACTCTGAGCCCAAGTCGCTAGGTAAATGAAAGCGCCTTATCATGGCCACCAATTTCATGTCACGAAGAGCTGCTGGTTGCACCAATGCCGGGTGCACGCTTTGACGAAGACTTAAGAAAAGACTGCAATAAAATTGTAGGTACAGCAGGCGAAAGCTGGTTGTCAATGGGCACACTGCGCATTATTCTGATACCGCCTTACTGACATGCTTTGTTTCGGCCAATGGCTGCTGATGTAGACATGCATGCTCGCTCCATCCACCCGCTATCAACCTCCGTTTCGGTTGCTGACGGGCAATTAATTTCTTAGGGAAGCCATTGTTAGAAAGAAAAGCGCCTGGCCCCCAGTCGTTTTACTTAAAGGTAAGCACTTATCTAATAGGCAGGGTTACCGATGGGTTACCCCTCCACAAGGTTACCCGCCCACCCCAGTAGCGCTTGTTGTATCTCTGTCATATCCGCCTAAAGCAAAGGCTCGATCAAAGGATGCCAGACAACTGGCCAGCCTGGATATTAGCCATGAGATACCCCAGGATACTACAGCGCTGCTACCCATGGGTTACCCACCCTGTAGTAGTTGAGAGCCGCAAAGGCCTCTCGAGATGTTGATGGCGTGTATCTGCACATATATATTGTGCTAGAGTGTGTACAACTACTACACTCCCCCCCCTCTGGTGGGCACGTCTCGGGCCCTAAGGCCCCATCAACCGATGTTAACCATTGCCTACCCTGGCCATGGGAAGGTTTACTCAATCCCACGTCGCGACATGACCCCCATATCATGCGCCCTAGCTCTCACGGGTTTTTGTAATATCTTGTCTTAGTAGCTTTCAACCACTCTCCAACTTTCCGTTGGGAACCTGAATCACGTCAGATTCGAGACATCGATGTCCGTAGGTATCAAACTGGCGACCTCAGGATTTGGATCTGACGTTCCGTCTCGCTACCATTGTAGTAGTTGAGAGCCGCAAAGGCCTCTCGAGATGTTGATGGTGTGTATCTGCACATATATATTGTGCTAGAGTGTGTACGACTACTACACTCCCATTACCCTCCCATTACCCTCCCAACTAATGCCATAGGGGCCTAGCAGTTATCGGGACGACGAGCAGGCATACGATACATCCATGCAGTACCGCGGACGAACCAACATCCAAGCATGCAAGTGCGCGCATCTTTCGGCTAATTGTTTAACGGTGTTTTGTCTGTCTAGCCATATCATTGAGAGCTAGCTTAAGTTGTGGGTTCGCTAGCCTAACTTTCCGTGACTTCTGCAAACCAGGGCTGCTGTTCAGACTTGCGTTACTATCGCGAGTCTACTTATGCCCATTTCGGGCCGTCCTTTTCATTCCTTTTGACTATCGAATACAATGTAACGTGATCTTTCTCATAATATAGCCAAGCTCTATTATGTTCGATAGTCGACTTCTCAACAGCTGGAAACATCAAGCAGCCTAATAAGCAAACCAACGGATGGATAAAACTTGCAGAAGCCCTCTGCACTTATCTCCCCTGACCAGCGCCTTCATCAAAATGTCCGCCACCATCTGCTCCGTCGAGCATCATGCTTTTAAATATGAATTTCACTACCGCTTTCAATGCTGTTAACACCCAGAAGTGTACGGTGGTTGTGCGGGGACTGGGGCCTGCCGCCCCAGTTCCCCGCACTTCCACCGTCTTGGTGTACTGGGATCCAAAGTATATTCATTGCCCCAGTTCCCTGCACTTCCAGCGTCTTGGTATACTGGGGTCCAAAGTAGATTCTTATTGAACAATATTATTTCTTGCATTATAAGGTTTAAAAGGCAATATTGTAAGTAAAGAGAGCAGAGTAATATAGTCCATATTGTTGATTTTGCCCTGGATGTTTCACCATAGGTATTCCCCTGATTATTATCTTATATATATGTGGTGGTCTATATGTAGCTAATATTCTGGGAAACAATTTTCCACATTGTAGTCCAGGGGGTGCCATCCAGGGCGCCCTCCCCTTTCCTTTATCATGCCAGCGGCACCACATGCCAGTGGCACCACATGGCAGCGGCACCACATGGCAGCGGCACCACATGGCAGCGGCACCACATGCCAGCAGCACTGCATGCCAGCGGCACCACATGCCAGCGACACCACATGGCAGTGGCACTGCACGCCAGCAGCACCACATGCCAGCGGCACTGTAGTAGTCGTACACACTCCCCTATGTCAGCCCTTTCCCCCCTGATGGGTCAGTTTTAACCCCGTAATCGCAATCTGGCCAATTATGGGGTACCCCCATAACGGCCATTGGGGTCCATTATGGGGGCTCTGGTACCCCATTATGGCTGGAAACCCCGTAATGGACCATCATAACCCATAAGCACCCCATATCTAAGCCCCCAACATACTCAATAAACATCTTCAATCAAGTCAAAAGCGGTATAATATCAACAAACATTCTTGCCTGTTATAAATTGTTGGGATAAAATATCCATCTAACATGTAATAATGATGCTGGAACAGCAGTCTGTTGGCATTATTTGTGTAATTGCAGCAGGTAAGAAGCATGCATGTTGACAAAATGTAAGAAGTAAGGAATTGTGTTGTTGATCGTCCTCTGTCTATCATAGGTGGGGTAGGGCGGGGTGAGGCGGCGGGGTGGGGTGAGGCGGGGTGGGGTGAGGCGGGGTGAGGTGCGGTGGGGTTGATTCCATTTCGGGCATCATGGGGGCTCATAGCAGCTCTTAAGGGCTGGGCTATGGTTGTCTTGGCTTCATGCAGCATTTATATAGACAGAGGCTGATCACTGTCTGGGGTTGTTAGGGGATCTTAACAAAGCCAAAATCATGTATCCAATTGTAGCTATTTGGTCATGTTGCTTGTACCTTTGATTCTTATATGTATGAATGCTACCTTAAAAGGGATGTTATACTGTAGCTGGATGACTTTCCCGGCAAAGACAACCCATGGCAATTTATGGAAGCATTAGGTGCTTCACTGTGAAGACAATAAAGTCAGGACATGCTTTCCCACCTGTGTACCCCATCTCTTCCTCTCCTTCCTTTTTCCCTCCCTCTTCTTCCCTCTTTCCCTGCATCTCCTACCCTCTTTCCCTCCCTGTCTCTCCCCCTCTCCTTCAATTCTTCTTCTTCCCTCTTTCCCTCCCTATCTCTCCCTCTTTCTCTCCCTCTTCTGCCTTCCCACCTTTTCTCTTTCCCTTGCTTTCCTTCCATATTTCCCTTCCTATCCTTCCCTACCTCGTACCTTTGCTCCCTCCCTCCCTCTTTCCCTCCCTCTCCTTCCCTTCTCTCTCCCTACTCCCTCCCTTCTCCCTCCCTACTTCCTCCCTTCTCTCTCCCTACTCTCTCCCTTTCTCATTTCTCCCATCCTCGTTTCTCCCTTTCCTTTCCCTCTCCTTCCTTGACCCTTATTTCTTTCACCCCTCTTCCTTCTGTCTTCCTACTTCCCATCTGCCACACTTTCCTTTCCCTACTCCCTCCTTCCATCTATCTCCCTCCTTGATCCCTTTCTCTGTCTCTTCTTACTCCTTCTCTCCCAACTATCTCCCTACCTCGGTTATGCTGGATGGTTTGCTAGATAAAGTTGTGTCTATTAACCTAATTACATAGAAATTGTAAATTGCATGTTACATATGTTACGAACTTCGGAAAACTTGACGAAGTCTTCGGTTCAACTCCTTGGTAAGTATATTTTTTCATGTTTTATCCGTAAATTGAAGGCACATGGGCCATATCTCTTATTCGCGAAAAAATACGGCGGGACCATTTGGTCCCGCTGTACATTTCCGCGAATGACAGTGCCTGCCAATTCTATAATTTGAAATGTGCATAAAATGGCGGAAAGAATAGATGCATTCATACGAAATTGCATTGCATTGTCAGTCGCGAAAATGTACAGCGGGACCATTCTGCGAATGACAGTGCTCGCCAATTCTACAATCTGAACTGTGCATAAAATGGCTTAAGGAATCGATGCATCCATACAAAATTGCATGGCACTGTTATTCATGAAAATGTACAGCGGGACCATTTGGTCCCGCTGTACATTTTCGCAACTGACACTGGTCGCCAATTCTACAATCTGAAATGTGCATAAAATGGATGACAGAATAGATGCATTCATATGAAATTGCATGGCACTGTCAGTTGCGAGAATGTACGGCGGGACCAAAATACTTGTTCGCGAACAAGAGGTATTGTCCATGTGCCTTATGATGACAAAATTGAACAGATAAAATGCTTTCAGGCGGAATTGAACCAGAGTCATTACTTCCCACCCAAGGGCCCGATCTGCATACTGATATTGGTAGATTGGTAGATTGGTAGATACTACCTTAGCACGAAAAAGACATATTATTTTTTATTATTAGGCTTGCGGAAAGGTACAGTGCAACAATTTGTTGTGCTGTACTTTCGTGATGGAAATGTGATGAGCGAGCTTTTGTTTCTGCATGCATGATTGTAAGTGTCAAAGTGGAGATCAACAGCATTTCTCGTAGCATTCTTGTTGTTGTATAGGACTTTTTGTAATGCCAAATCTCCCTTTTAATGGCATTCATAGATAGAGGTGCCAATATTTACAGAACAACATCATTTATGTATCCTTGGCTTTTCTTGAAGATTTTTATCAATCCCTACAGGATATTCCTTTTCCACAAGCAGCAGCCATGGAAGCCTGGCGGCGGAGATGAGATCTATGCAGCAATGGATATATGCTCCAACCTAGGAGGTAAAGGAGGATGCTTGTATTTGGTGAAGGACAGGGTGATAGGCGGCGGTGTTGGCAGCACATGATTGGTTGCACTAGCTAAAACTAGCTGTTGTGACAGGGTTGCCATTAATAATATTAAATATTGTTGCTTGTGTGAATTAACAACTCATGATTTTGGTGTGGTTTCTGCCTTCCTGGCTGCGTGCTGCTGTCCACTTGCTCTGAGGCAGGTGCTTGGCTGGCTCACAATGTTCATGGCAGGTAATTTTCTGTCCAGGCCTTGGCCAGGGCTGCAATGAAGGTGTGACTGCAGGTGGGTGTATTGTTTGGGGCTGGGTGCTGCAGAAACATATGGAACAATGGGAGCTGCTGCTGATGGAGATGGGAAGGGGCAGTGATAATGCACTGGGGCAGGGAGCAAGGGTGAGACTGTACAAAATGGTAGCTGGTGATAGAGGTGAAGTGGAATGGTGATGGAATGCAGCAGAGAGATCGCACAAAAGGAGAGTAATGGATGTGAGGGGGGCCCAGCAGCAATATATGGGATCCCAAATTTGGGTTTAGGACTTGTTTAAACATGTACGAGGATAAGTCCAGAACATACTTAGTCTAAGTAGTCTTCCTAAGCCGGACTTACAGTCTCACATTAGATGGAAGAGGCTTATTAGCTGCTGCTGCTGTACTTCTATCTTGGCCAGGCTTACTCACGCACTATGTCTGGACTTAACACTATACTACTTACAGTAGGCATCACCATGCTTAACCAGGCTTAGCCAGACTTATGTAAGCACATCCAATCTTAGGTACCATCACCTTTTGAGAGGTGTGGAGGAATAGGGAGAAACTCTGGTGACTGGGGGTTGCTTGGCAATGGAGGAAGGCAGGGAAGGACTGGGAGAAGGGGCAATGGTGGTTATAGGGTGGCAGGGATGGAGAGTAGAAGGGTGATGATAGGGTTGGATGGAGAGAACAACAGCGTCATGGCCACAGTTATTTTGTAGATTTTTTGTATCTGATATAAAATGTGTATCATGACATCTGTGTGTTGTGTGTTTTGCCTGCTATCACAGCTGCAGGTTCAGCAGAGGATATATAATGGCAATGTCAAGAAATGCTTTGGTTCTGAACCAGAAGGTGGTCATAATCTCCAAGATCATGGCAATAATAGGATGTAACAGAGGCTGGCAGGAGTGCATTGGAGTGGCTGGGGAAATAGGTGGTGACTGAAGAGTGGTGAGGGGTGGCAATGAATCCAGAAAGGTACAGTTTGTGTAACAGCAGCAGAGGTGATGGACGGGGAAGCAGGTGGGGGTAAGAAGGGGACGGAATGGTGAGCAATAGGTAGGACAACAAAGGGGAAGGTAGGGGAGCATGATACCATCATGGATGCAATGTGTGCTCTGCCCATACATACTTCTGCATCCATGTGTGTATGGTATGGATTCATTTTCGATCTTTGCAGTTTTAGCTGCTGGTGACAAGGGCAGTGTGAATGGCACCTATAGAGCTGGTTTAGGAGGGGATCAAGGCAGGGATGTGGGTTGGTGACAGCAGATGAAGGTATGGATGATGGCTTGTACTGTGGCATGTGGGATCATCATAGACAAAGATCCCTATTATAAGTGTATTGTAAGCTTACAAGGCCACAACTGTCCCTACCCATTATGGCCCATCTTTCATAACGGGACCCCTTATGGGGGGGGCCTGTTTACGGCCCGTAAACGGCGTTAGGGGCCGTATAGGGGGTAAAGCCCATTATGGGTCAGACGAAAACCTTCCCCCTGATGGGGGGGGGTCCGTTATGGGGTTACATTTTTACGGACCCTCACTGGTCCCATTACGGGGGTAAACGCTGACATAGGGCTCTAGCACAATATATATGTGCAGATACACGCCATCAACATCTCGAGAGGCCTTTGCGGCTCTCAACTACTACAGGCACGGTGCAGCAGCACTATGAGGCAGTGGCACCGTGCAGCTGCGGCACCATGCAGCAGTAGCACCACATACACGACTGCAGCACAGTGTGGCAGCTGCACCGTGTGGCAGCTGTGCATGGCATGGCAGCTGCACCGCACGGCAGCTGCATGGCGTGGCAGCGGCACGATGTGGCAGTAGCACCGCACGGCAGCTGCACCGCACAGTGGCTGCACCGCGTGGCAGCGGCACCACACGGCAGCGGCACCACGTGGCAGCTGCACTGCGCTGCAGCTATAGCATTCAAAAATTACACTCTTAGAGCGTGCACATTCCGAAATAATTTGGTGACAGACTTTGGCGAGGAATGCTTACCAAGATGGCAAAGGCGATAGATGTTCAGGATCCTCTGTGACGATCCATAAAATTGCTGAAGCTCCAAAGGAATATTAATCTCTAGAAATTACAAGGTAGAAATAAAGCGGTAGCTATAACAGCTGAAAATCATTTCTGTACGATACAGATTAACAGTTAACTAAACATTGTAAAACATTTTATTGTTTGATATTATATTTTTATATGTTAGCAATCCGTTCACTAGAAAATATTATCTAGAGCATAATAAAGCACGAATCCTGCAGGGCTGGCCAGTGCCCTGCAGGATACATTGGTACTACATGAAACAAGAGACAAAAAAGCTAGGTAAAGAGGTCAGAAAATGCTTTTGATCGCCTAGAAATTGCCTAACAAAAAAAGTGCATTTACCTTGTATGTGACTGCATAAATTCCCGAGGGCCTTACATGACTAGCACTCCTTACAGGGGCTGACGACTGTAAAAATTCCCAGGGGCCTTACATCACTATGGCTACAGAAAACTGCGTATCGGGCGCGTTACATGGCTTTTGGCTGCGTAAAGAGCGTTAGCACGCGAATCCCGGTGCGAATCCGTGCGAGTGTAACGCACACCCGTAACGCAGCAGCGGACGGAAAACTATATGCTAAAGCTTGCGTCTGCTAAAAAACTTGATTCAGCTAGAATATTCTTTAAGATTTAGGCACAAAAATAAATTTAAAACGCAGTTTTACAATAGTACAAAAATCCTGAAAAGCGAATATGCAATCGCATCGGAACGCACACAAATATCACGAAGTTCGCTGGCATACGCGATTTGCGTTAAATATGCGAAACTGTTAACACGGGGTAAAAGTCGCGGACGCCTAGGGACAATAAAAATAAACCTGATAATTGTCGAGCAAATAATGGGTTCAATGCGTTGGGAGATTTTGTAAAGGCCTCATGTAAAAGTAAGGTCTTCCAGCGATCGGTACGTGCGCGTACTTCAATATCGTGATCCGAACGCAAAAAATAATGTGCAGCAGTTTACAAAGAAAAACTCCAAGGAGCCCATATATAATACAATAATATGACTTTCCGACAATTGGGCCTGCTTCTATTTCGTGCATTTGTAGGCTGTTGCTTTATTTTCGCGGCGTATGGATGGAAAGGCTTCTTTAGGACTCAGCCCAGCTTCAATGCCACACAAATGGGGGGGTGGCGGGCCCTGCATTTACTCCCCGGGCCGGTGCCCGGGAACGCCAGGCAGCACTGGCCCTGTCAGTACGGCGCCTGCTGGGTTAAGCTGAGCCCCGAGCTCCCTGCACGTTACGAATGTCCCCCTGGCGAAAGTACATGCTAGGGCCCCCCAGCCGCCTCTTGCCACCAAGAGCACGCGCATTTTGCCCGTAGCAGCAATAATTGCTATCTGCCTGAACCCGCCGGGGGCCAAGTGAATTCCCAGGTACTAATAATCGCGCTTCTGTTAAGACTGTTATTTTCTACTCAAACGTTGGTCCCTCACCACGACTATGCGGGTGTGCTTCCCTACAGATTGTCGAGACCGGCGGCTGACTGCCCTCCACTGGCCTCCCACCGTGGCCACCCCCTCCTCCTCCCACCCGGCACCTCCTCTCACCCACCCACCCTGTTGTCCGCCTCGGCCTCGGCCTCCATCTCTCTACCCTCGCCGCTCTCCCAACCGGGCACCATATCACCCAGAATCCCTGGATGTCGCCCCTCCACGGCATCCTCCACAGCCTTCTCCACAGCCACGCGCTACACTGACACGCCGAGCGTGATTGTGAGTGTGTCAGACAGACTCAACGTATTATGCATCGATGCTGTACGGGAGATGTTGCGTACGGCACTTCTGGACGAGCGGGCAGCATTGTTGGAGGATATGGAGTATCTGCAGGTAAAAAGATTTGGCTCTCGCTGATGCCTACATGCCGTACATCTAACCAGCTCACTCAGGCCACAAATCATCACATGCTTGGGTTGTCTTTGGGAAATACGAATTTATTATGCGACCTCGCATGCACAGAGATTCTGTCTAGTTTGATGGTGGACAGAATCATCACCACCCGCTCCCCACCACTACCATCACCACCCACCGACCACCATCAGCTCTAATGTCGGTTCGTCTCAAAATTCTTAAACGAGCACAGGAGACCCTGTTGATCTCACTTCCCTCCATTTCGTTCATTCGTTCCACAGTGGTAGAGGGCTCAAGGGCCTGCGATTGCATGCTGCAAGGGAGAGGGGTGGAGGAGGAATTCTAGTGCAAAGGGCCCGGGTTTAGTAAATGGAACCAAGTGGGCAGCCAAGGGGCTCTACTTCTGGAGACCTTGTATTCAGTGTTCAGGGAGTGGCGGCCCCTGCTATCTGCATGCCAAGGTCGGTCGCCATGTGCACCTCGGTTTGTTTATTACACCTCGTCTACTCGCTCTTTGACTGTCATTTTTCACGGAGACCCTACTCAGATTATTGCTTGGCAGGTAAAATCAAGGATGGCGGGCAAGCCTAAGCCCGTCCGGCTCCAGCGTGTGGGTGAGAACCTGTTCAGGCGGATAGCATCCTTTAATACAGCTCTGGCTGAGTAGGCGTCACACGCATGCGGCCGCACAGGCCATAGCCGTGAGTGGAGGCCGCGGCGCTGTCTCACGGACTGCCTCCACTTGCACTGGAAGCAGCTGTTGGTATTGAGCTACCGTCATTGGCTCCGTCAGGCCCCGCTGGGGCCTCGGCGTCCGCAGCCTTGAGCGACAACGCGTCTTCCGTCACTGGCGGTGAGAGAGGCGCTCTGAGTGGATGTCCTAGCGGGCCCGGCAGCGGGCCCGGGGCCAGCAGTCTGGGGCTGTTTCGAAATAACAAAGTGCTGCCAGCGCCGCCGATGAGGACTGTGAGCGGGCAGGCAACAGCAGTAGGAGGCGGAATGGCAGCGGCGGGGAGCCCAAGCGGGTTAGAATCCACAGCTGCAATGTGGCCGGCCGCAGCAGACCTGTCGACCCAGGTACTTTGGAGCCCGGCGGACCGGTCGTAGACGCCACAATGTCTTCCTTGCTAGTTGAAACAGCTGGCTGGCAGGGGCATCTGGGGAAGTAGGACTGCCCACGTTGGTAGAGGGCTCAAGGGACCTAGCAGTGGAATTGCAGAGGCTGGAAGAGGGCCGTGATGTCGAGCGGTGAGTTGTGGTGTTAAGTTAATGGGGGACCAGGACGCAGAGGTTGGGGATGGGTACGGGTACGGGAGTTAGCTTTTGTCCATGTTATGCCCTACTTCTCAGACATCCGCATATGCCTCCATACATTCCGGCATTTATCCGCGTTCTATCACGTACCACAACTGCCACGAACCACCAAGACGCGTAGCACCCCTGAGCACATTACCCACGACTACCGTCATTACCCGGTGGCGTGCAGTTGCGTCCTGCCCGAGCGTGCGTCCTCTCAATGCGTGCGGGAAAGTGAGTTAGCAGTACATCTAGTAGGACAGGGTCTTGCCAGTGTATGGGCACTGTACGGACGTTTCCCCTCCGCCAACCACCCGTTTTCCTTTACCTGCGGGTGCAGCGGCGAGAGAGTGTCCTGTAATCAGAATCACAGCTCGAGGCCTTCGAGCGGAGCAGCGCAGTCTCTCCAAACCCATGGAGAGCACCAGTCTCGTGGCCAAAATCCCTCGCGGGGAACTCTTTCTCCCCCAGCCCCTCCTAAATAAATCTGCAGAGCGGCAGCCGCGCATCTCCCACATTCCCCGCCACTGCGGCATCCAGCACTGCCAGTGCTGGGAATCCTGCCTCTTCATGCTGCTTCGATGGGCCATAGGCGAGACCGACCCACGCGTCTGCCATCACGGTTACCCTCGCCGGCAACCACGCCAGCAGCTGCATCAACCTCAGCCGCTGCTGCCCTTGGCGCCACAGCTGTTGCCGTCAGCATGGACGTTCAATCTACGGTAGCGAATGCGGGGCCATCCGCAGCAGAAGCAACGGCATCAGGGTTGACGGTCGCGACACCAGTGGCACCTCCAGCTACATCTACAACCGTACAGGAGCATCAGCCAGCACTCGTGGAGGATGCAGCTGCAAATGCTTGCGCCCCCGATACCCTCGGCGGAAAAGGGAACAGGACGGGGAAGCTACGGCACCAGCAAGAATCCCGGTCTTCGCTAGTCTCCGGAAGACCAGCAGCGTTGGGGATGGGTCTTGCTTTGCCTGCAATATCATTCACCCGTCGCTCGCCAGCTGTGCTGCCGTTGGCGGAAATGGCGCTTGAGAGGCCCCAAGAAGCGCCCGTTCAGGGTACGGGTGTGACTGGACCGCGAATTCCCGTGGGACGAGAGGATGTGCTAAGGATTGCCCAGCCGCTGCGGACGACCACATGCCACAAGAGGCGCGCAGCAACTCCGGTGAGTCTCGCGTGTCCAGGGACGGTAGTCTCTGCGGAAAAGCTGCCACCGCCAAGTGTCGCAGAGTCTGATGGAACAGGGCCTGATCCTGAGATCGCGTGCGTCATTTGTTTCAATGGCAAGGCGACATGTGTGCTCCTGGAGTGGGGTCACGGGGGCTTCTGCCGCTGTTGCGCCTTCCTGCAGTTCGTGAGGCCGCCCAATTAGTAGGGGATTCAACGAGTAAGGGATAAAGTCCACAAATGGGGGTTCACACTGAAATCGTACGAAATGCAGACCAGAAAATACACACGCACATATCAACATATACACACGCAGAGACAGACAGACATAAGCACCTTCGTTTTTTCACCTCAATATCTAATGTTTTTCATACCCTCTGCACCTTCTGCATGTGTTTGTGTTCAAATTCCTTGTCTGATCGATCTATTTGGCCACAGGCGCTCGTCGAGCAAGTGGTTCAAGGACAAGTCATCATTGACAACAATCTGGATGGGTGACACGGAAGAGCTGCAGTCGACAACGAATGCTGACGGCCTTTCAGGAAGCTAGTCCCGGTAACACCAGACTGCGCACTCATCGCCAGGTGTGTGTGGGAAAGGGAGCGTACGCGGGGGCATTAGGGGCACCCGCCGGGCTTGGAGGGAAGACAGCGGGGTGGGTAACAGCAAATAATTTGTGAATAAATAAAATAATGACTTCGCACGAACGAACAACAGCAACAAAATCACCAATAACGACGAAATATAAAGCAGTAACAGTAATAAGATATCCTGATTATACGAAAACTATTGTACAAATAATGCAGGTAGTATGCTTTTTCCTCAGTCCCCCTTGTTACAGTTTCGATCGAGTCCTCCACCCAATTAGCCTGAACGCAAATCATCATCACGACGTCCAGCTCGCTCCTCATCCGCCAACCTCCCCCCCCCGGCCCACTTGGTATGGTGCAGTACATTCATTTTTTCTACTGGCCGCCTCCATCCATCATTCGTTCCATGAACGATTTGGGGACATTGCATGAAGAGTTGAATGAGGGCCAAAGCTGTGAGGGAGCTGGGAGGTATCCAGGTGGGATGGGTTGGACCGGGTGGGTTGGGGCCGGGTTCGTTGCTGGGGCGGCGGGTAGTGAAAGTGGGGGCCACAACAGAAGGAGCCGGGCGCTTACAGCAGTTAGAGATCACCCTCATCCAACAGCACAGCAAAGCGGGTCAATCACATGAACGGAGGGGTGGAGACCCCAGCAACGAAATCTCAAAAAGTACGGAACATCTTTTCCCCCACACATTCCTTCCCTGCCTCATCATTCCGCGACCTTCCCTCCCTGGACATCTCAGGCATGCATATAAATCCTCGTAGATAATAATAATAAATTGCACCAGCATGGCAAAACCATGCCGGTGCCAGGTAACATAAACTGCCATTATTATTGGCAGCGTGATGATATTCAGCACAATTGTGTTGGTTGCCCCCTACCTAAATATATGTAAGTGGGGGAGTGCAAGAATTATTTGTGTAGATAGATAGATACATCCGGCAACACATTATCCATACGCCCCATGCACCCCCAAATTTAAGTTGGGTTCAGGGGAGAAAGGGAGAGAGATTGCCTCGTTAATTCCCCGCTAAGGCTTGAATTTTCGACAGAAACATGTGTGGGGTATGTAGCTAGGTGTGGCCGCGTGATATTAATTTGCATTCACATGGCAGTGTCCCCGCACTCCAGCCATGCATGCAGCACGCAAACGTGAAAACGTGGGAACGTGGACGGAAAATCTTAGGTTCATTAGTAAACTTGCTCGCTCATCACTATTTTATTTATTTCCTCGTCGTGGACTTACATACACGTCCCAAACAACAGTACTTCCACCAAGGACACAATTTTAAATAAATTAAAGACGCCATTGGAATTTATGGATCATCCTTGACACGTAATCTGAAAAGGGACGCAAGCTTGCGTCCCTTGCCTCCCTGGAGTTGACACCTTGGTACATCTCTAATGAAGGTAAAGACTAATACCCATGCGATACTGATTTGGCCCATCATGTAAAGTGCAAAATGCATATATAACGCCTATACATTCGAGATGTTGAAATTCATCATGCTGCGTGTTGAAGGCTAAGGGGATATGACGCAGACCCTAACACTAAGCGGTACAGCTATAATAATTATTAGCTTGTTTTTTTGCGTGATTGTAACGGATTGAATGTGCAACTGGAACGGTGTAAGAAGGAGGAGGATAAGGACAACAAAATGCCGCTCGCTGGCGACGAGCGAGTGTAAGTCATGCCAACCTGCATTTTTATACACGAACGTAACCATATTATTTACAATGTGTGAATGGTTTTGTTTTGCGTGTGGGCGTCAGGCTCGCTGAAGTATGGGTACATACTGATACTTGTCCTTTTGCTTTTAAGAGGTGTGGAAATACTTCAGTATTGTAATTTTCTATCGGTGAACATGCTGCTTATGCAGTTTTCATTTAGTCCCCATAATGGCTGCAGGTTGCCTGGCTGGCGGCTGCTTTTCCCAAATCGCAAAGGCACTGAAGGCGAAGCGAACATGGCAAGGTAAAAGAAATCGGCAAGTTGTATGAATAATGGGGTTGTGACTGCGCCTGTTATTTGTGCCTTCTGAAAGTAGCCCTCGCTCGTTGCTACCGCTTTTATTTGCTAGCCTAGTAATTTTTAGTTGCTTTTAGTTTCAGTTGTTTTAGTTTTCATGTCGTATATTCAGTTTGCAAGGCCCCTGGGAATTTTTAAAGTCAGGAGTCCCTGTAAGGAGTCCTAGTAGTGTAAGGCCCTCGGGAATTTATGCCGTCGCGTGGTAAATGCACTGATTTCTGTTAGGCAATTTGTATGCTATAAAAAGCATTTTCTGACCTCTTTATCTAGGATTTTTCAGTCTTTTGTTCCATGTACTAGCTATGTATTCTACTGGGCACTGTCCAGCTCTGCAGAATACATGCTCAAAGGCTTTAATTATCCTCTAGAATATTGAATGTTTGTATCTAGTGAACGGCCTGCCAATGGGTCAATCAAGGAATATCCTTACAACGTTAGTTGGCAGTTAGATTGAAGCGTACAGCAATGATTGTCCGCTATCACAGCTACTGCTTTTATTTATACCCACTTTTTTGATTTCCAATAAACATAGCTTCAGCAATTTGTTGGATCTTCACTTAGGAGCATTGCCAACATCGTTAATTTGCCATCCTGGTCGCGAAAGGTAAGCATTACTCGCCAAGATAAGTTTTAGAATTTAGAATGAGAAGCGAATTTAGAGTGAAATTTTAGGATGGATCGCCCGGTGCCAGTGCCACGATGTGCAGCTGCAGTGTGGTGCCGGTGCCGCACAGTGCTGCTGCCACGCTGTGCCACTGCCGCACGGTGCCGCTGGCACGTGGTGCGGCTGCCGTGCAGGGTCACTGCCACGTGGCAGCTGCACCGTGCAGCAGCTGCACATCATGGCGGCAGTGGCCCTGCACGGCAGCCACACCACGTGCCAGCGGCACCTCATGCCAGCGGCACTATGCAGCAGCCACACGGCGCGGCAACGGCACCGCATGCCAGCGGCACTGAATGTCAGCATGGCATGCAGTGCCACTGGCATGCGGTGTGGCTGCCGTGAGGTGCCACTGGCAAGAGGTGCCACTGGCACGTGGTCCGGCTGCCGTGCAGGGCCATTGCCGCGCAGCCCCAATGGCATGCCGTGCTCCTGGCACATGGTGCGGCTGCCATGCGGTGCTGCTGGCATGCAATGCCGCTGGCATGTGGTGTGGCTGCCATGCAGGGCCGCTACCGCGTGGTGCCGCCACTGGCACCCGATACCGCTGGCATGCATGTGGTGCTGTTGGCATGCCGTGCCACTGCCGTTTGGTGCTGCTGGCATGCCATGCTGCTGGTGCCACTGCCACACGGTGCAGCTGCCACGTGGCACCGCTGCCGTGTTGTGCCACTGCCGCACGGTGTAGCTGCCACGTGGTGCAGCTGCTGCATGGTGCCGCTGCCGTGCTGTACAGCTGCCGTGCTGTGCAGCTGCTGCATGGTACTGTGTACCGTGGTACACCCATGTACCATGTGGTATCCTATTGTAGGGTAATACTTTTCCTAATGAGAACACTTCATTCAGCTACTCTTGTAATCACAACTATTATAATTTTAATCAACATCTCTTGGTTGCTCTTTGAGTATTATTATTATATATTATTATTATTATTATTATTATTATTATTATTATTATTATAAACATGTTATAAAGCCAGGTGAGCCAGGTGAGCCACTGCCATGTGGTGCCACTGGCATACAGTGCCGCTGGTGCACACTGTTGCTGTGTGCAGTGCTGCTGGCATGTGGTGCCACTGCCGTGCAGTGCCGCTGCTGTGTGGTGCCCCTACCGTGCCGTGCCACTGCCATGCAGTGCTGCTGGCTTGCAGTGCTGGATTATCAGGATATATACACCTTTTTAAACTAGTTGGATAACATGCTATACTGATAGGAAGACAATCATACACGTGATTCATAAAAATATATCATTTGCTAGCTAGCTGATGAACGAGATGTTTGAGGCGACCAAAACTATTAACTACATACAGACCACCACAATTATCTAAGAGAAAAATCAGGGGAATACCTTAGGGGAAATACCTAGACAGAAATCAATAATAAGAAATATATTACAATTGCCCCCGCTTGACTTACAACATTGAATTATAAAACTTATAATGCAACAAATAACATACTATTGTGCCTTTACTTGTCTAAACCAGAATCTACTTTGGACTCCAGTAAACAGAGACGGTGGGAGTGCGGGGAACTGGGGCAGCAGGCCCCAGTCCCCGCACAACCACCGAACACTTCTGGATGTTAACAGCATTGAAAGCGGTAGTCAAATGCATATATAAAAGCATCATTCATTATTTGGCCGGCCGTGAAAGCCATGGCTACTAGTGCGGCTACAGGCTAAGCAACATGGCTGGCAAATCGATAAGACACGTGCCTTAAACATACTTGTGCTGTCGTAAACGTGTTCGTGTACCCGAAAGGACATGTATGCATGCAGTCAGCAGGTAGGAGCGAGTAGGAGTTACATAGATTGGGGAGCGCCAGCCAGAGAATTAACTTGTACGGTTAAATCGCCTTGTTAATGCAGGGCACGGAGGAACGGACGGCTAAAATTGATGCAGTCCCTACATTCAAGAGGAACTGGCGGGGCCATGCATAAATGCTAGGCGGTGTAGGTGCTTACGTAATTAATATGCCATCCAGAACCACGGGAAAAAATGCAGCTAAGATGCTCAGAAGGTGTGATCCGGGTATGGGGTTTGGTTGATTTGCGACAGGTCCTTTGGGGTAATGGAAATTTTGGATGGTGGACAGGGATTTATAATGGATGGTCGTGGTGTGTGTGTAGGGAATGCATAGACATTGATGTGGGGTTAAGTCGGGACAGTTGAAGATCTAGGTTCGTGGATAGGGGGGAAAAGAGAAGCACGTGAATGCTATAATAATTGCGCATTTTTATTGTCATCTCCTGCCTCCCTGCCTCTCCTTTTGCCATCATCAGATCTTTATACATACCATATATAAACGAATTCTGCCCATAAATCCTCGTCATTTTTCATCGACCCCAAAGCTATCCCAACTAATGTCATGTCGTATTTGTTCCCCAATGCATTCACCGTATGTACCTAAGTCTCACCCTATCACCCTCCCTGCATGTTGACATGCAGGCCGTCTTGCCTGGATAAACCCCCCTCCCGCATTCCTGCCTCCCACCATTTCCCAAACCTCTCACACAGGCCAAGAAGCAGAGGGAAGAGTCTACCTCAGATGAACTGGATATTTTATGGATAGATGTTAAGGCAACCTGGAGATAACCAGCAGGAGGACGTTGGGCCATTACCATTTCCGATTAATGTCTGGACGAGGAAAGGGTGTTAAATGGCCAAGGGTGATCAGGGCTGATCTGTCTTTAGGAAGAAATTTGAAAAAATCACAAACACTATTAAGGCTAGCAGCCTGCATGTGGTGGATGTTGTGGGGTTTTCATGTGCCAACGAAGTAGTGATTTGTCAAGGAAATGGCCATTGTTCTTGGCTTGTGCCGTGCGTGTGTTGACTTGGCGCTGGCTGGCTGATGACAGGCAACCCTGGCTATCGCAAATTTTGACTACAAAAGCTTTTTATGCGGGAATATGTTCATTTACTTATCCGGTTTTGTTTATTATGGTACTTGATGTCTTCACACAAAGCATGTGTTAAGTTGTTTGCAGTGTGCACGCTGATACTTGCTCTAAGGACCAGCACTCATGCAAAGGCATGCATGTACGATTACTGCTTAGTAAATATGTAACAAATGTCCATGTGTATTGGATTGCTGATTATGCACTAACTGCATTATTAGCAAACAGTAGTAGCAGCTAGCGCTAGAAGCAAGATTACGGGCAATGCGTATGTCAAACACACACAAAATATTGTTTGCGTTATAGCTAGCAACTCAAAATCGTGCTTCCTTCGCAGTGCTAAAACCATTTCTACGCAGGCGAAATACGGTACCAACAAGTGCGATTTCGTGCGATGTGGCATGCGAATTTAATTAGCTATTGCGTTTTATGTTATTCGCATTTAATCGCAAATACGTATGCACGCGAAAAAGCTTGCGAAAGCTATACTTTTAAATTGCGTTTTAACGTTCGCTCGCGATCTTACCTTAACGCTTTGCGATATCCCCGCGCGATTGCATGCTATTTTGGTTAACGCACAAAATTTTTTAAATGCGAAAGCCATGCGAATCTTGTAACGCGCGCGTTAAGTGTTATTCGCACGCGTTACAAAGTGCGTTACTGTGTGAATACATTCGCACGCCCAGCCAAACTTTCGCACCGGATCTATTTTGGGCGCACTTGCGAACGGCATTCGCGCGGTGTCCTTGCGAAGGCACTTGCTATTGTAAGCGATAGTGCGCGTTAGGCATCGCGTTACCTCGCGTTAGCCTCGCGTTAACTTTCTGTAACGCGAGGTTAACGCGAGGTAACGCGATTATCTGTTGTCATAGTGCATGACTAGCACTCCTTACAGGGGCGGCTGAATGTACAACATAAAAACTAAAATAACTAGAACTAAAACAATATAATAACTAAAACTAAAAATAAACTACAAGCAACTAATAAACTAAATAAACTACAAGCAACTAAAAATGACTAGGCTAGCTAATAAAAGCGGTAGCAAATAATAGGACAGCATGAATGGCATCTTGTTATCAAACATACATATATTGCATAACGACGCTCACTACGCACCTTTCGAAGCAAACCCTCTCACAATGTTGCTGCATTCCAAGATTTCACTGCTTGCATGCGACCATCATCGTCTGGCCTCGCTCAGCGTATATCAATCAAGCATATTTACTTGAGTAGTAAAAAATTGTCGCCGAAAATTGAACTAATAGCTTTTAATTAAGATCGTAATCAAGATTCAGCACTGTACATTTATAGATACGACATATATGTGAAGTTGAAGTGTAACTATAGCGCACGTGAAGGACTCATGAATGGATGTGTTGTTGTTATGGAACCTTTGCTGTGCACGATTGCTAGATGCATATACGCATGCACGCACGCATGGGCTTTCGCCCGTGGAATGAGGAGCTGCATCTATCATCATAGATCAATAATCGGTCTGTAAAACACCCATCCTTTTCAGTTGGTGCAGCGAACAACAAAGCTGCCATCGGGGCTCACACTCTGGTAGAAATTACTAAATTGACTGGCACACTTGACGCCGTTGGGAGAGCTATACAGCCGCGTCTCATTGGCAGGAAGGAGGTAGTACGGAACTGACATAGGCGAGGGGAACCTGCGAATGTGTAAATGAGAAAAAGCATAATCGTCTCAAGTAAAGGAAAGGCTAGATAGATGCTTGGTCGGTTTTGGTGAATAAAACACGTACATACACATAAACGTCGTCGTGGGTGCACGCGTGCTTGTATCAGTTCGTTCATCATATTCGATTCGTATCAATTCGATGCGCATTACCAACTATATCAGTTCGTTCATCTGAGTGCGTGGCTGATTGATCTATAGGCAAGTGGCAGCAAGTTATTTGCAAAAACCGCAACTAAGCAAGCAGACGTGTAATCTTTCTGCGTATCAGTACTAAATTTGGACCATAAAAGCTCGAAACTATAAATGAATAGATACATATATATAGATATGTAGATGCCAGCAGAAATTAATATTTAAGGTATAATATATACATATAATTGGTGAGTGTATACATATATATGCTTTCAGATCTTCCTGGGAACACCGCTTTCTCGCCCTCCTTCTATAATAATTACCTGCCAGAACACAGTGCACTTTGGCCTGGTGCTGCGGTGAGTGTGCCGATAGTGGTGCTCGGCGGGAATGGAGCGGCACCAGGAATCTGGGTGGGATCAAATGAAAGTACGAAGGGAGAGCCACTGCTACTCAGATATAAGTGACTGAAAAGATGAGACAAACATGCGGGCTAAAACATACATGCACACGCATATTATATATATATATATGTGTGTGTGTGTGTGTATGTGTCCGTACAGAGCACTTGGGCGTGCATGCCGGACGCACAAGAATTAGTAGTAGTCGTAGTGTAGTACTAGCAGTAGTAGTACGTAGCCCTTTGAATTAAACGACGCAAATTAAGACCGGGTGCAGTGGTGTATGTCGCCCGACCGAGGTACTACTATCTATTATGTGAGGATTTCTGCCCAGACAGCTTGTCGCAACGTGTGCGAATCTATTCATTATAAAATATTTTATATTTCATATAAAGCTGGCTACTATGGTTTTGATAGTCTACTTCGGTTTATTAATATATATATATATATGTGTGTGTGTTTTTTGGGTTTTGATTGTCTACCATTCTTTATATGTACACGCACTCTATCGTACGTACATTGTTGGGAGTGTTGCAAACGAGCTGCCAGGTGTACGCATTCGTCGGGATGAAAACGCAGCACACCCCTGGGGTGTCCTTCACGTAGAGGCAGGAGCCCGCCTTGGGAATTTGCGGGATGGTGCTGCGTTTGGTGATGCCGCGCTGGTTGAATGCGACACAAGTGGGATCGGCGGTGCAAATCGTGGCAGCTGCCGATGTAGAGTTGTAGCTTCCGGAGTCATCCCCCTCACGGTCGTAGTCTGAGATGGCGGTGTAGCCAGCAATGCTCTGGCAGGCTGCACATGCATGCAAGCATTGCATCAACGTATGTATGCAGGGCCGGATATATATACCAGCTGTGTCAACGTTTCTTCTTAACGGTGTGTAAACATATCAAACGAGTAAGGAAATTTCACTACATCATGTATATTTCGTTTAACCTCGCCAAGCACATGCATATACCTTTGTATATGGATAATAAATGTATGCATGCAAATCAAGGCAGGAATGAGGGAATTTGGTATACATCCACCTGCAGCCCGTAATGACCCTGCCGTATGCATGTCAGCACGCCCATTGATTGCCCCATTCCTCAAACAAATCAACACTCATCACGTCTCTCCTCCATGCAATGCACATAGCTCCTGCCTTGTATGTTAGGCAGGTGCATGTGTCTGCTGCTGTCCATATACGTACCGGCCTTCTTCACGTAAAAGCAGTTTCCAGGTTTGGCAACCAGGGGTGCTGCACTCCTCTTGGAAGAGCCCAGGGTTCCGCCATTAGAGCTGCTAAAGGCCACGCAGGCCGCATCAGAGGTGCAGTTATTTACAGTCCCCCCCACACTGATGTCATCTCCGTCATGGTCGACATCCGGCGTGACGGTGTATCCCCCAATATCCCAGCAGACTGCGGAGAGGGGTAGATACGTATATATAGCCGTACATATAGCCGTATGCCCACTGTGGTCGTCCATCCTCGACAGCTAGTGGTATTGCGTTGTTAACCAATGTCATGCATATATCCTTAAATATCAACAAGAAAGATTAATAAGAATCGCAAGTACAATAGGCAAGGAACAATGGTGTGGTTGTCTGCTGCATCGATATCTTTTGGCCAGACCGTACACACCTGTCTTTTTGACGTAGAGACAGTAGCCAAGCAGCTTCGTAAGAGGTGCTGCGCTCCGCTTCGCGCACCCGCCCAGCTGTTGGCCGCCGGCAACAAGTAAGACCGACCGGCAGAGGGCGTCGGCATCACAAGCAGCAGCAGTTAAGGTGTTGCCACAAACAATATCGTCTCCAGTCCGATCAACGTCAGGTATGGTGTTGTACCCAGGAATTGGATTGCAAACTGCATGTAACAACAGTACAGCAGAAGGGACATTCATTCATTAGGGCTTTCGTTGCACCAGCAGGGCACAGAGCAAGGAGGCACGCACAAGATAGAGCAATGAAGGGCGGGGTTTCCGTGCGATGCATGCAACGCTTATCACGGCTTATTTTTTATGTTTTGTGGACTGCGAGGACCTAATATGCAAATCATTATTAATAAAGTAAGTGCATGCATTTTCGTTCGTTACGGGAGCTGTTATATCATGTCCTATAATGTCTAACGTTGAGGCGCATGGGCGCTGGTGACATTTGAGAAATCCATCCGAATCACTAGCATGGTAGGAGATACATGCATCTGTAACATCGGCAATGGGTCGATCCTTTTTGAAAACGAATCTGGGCTAACTCCTTTCCAAGATAGTAATGCGCACCTGACTGCTTGGAGTAGAAACAGTAACCCGGCCTGTCTGCTAACGAGCGAATGAAGAGAGTACCGGTTGTTGTTTTTCTGGTAGCCCCCAGCTGGTTAAAACCAACACATGTGTTGTCAGCGCTGCACACATTGGAGGCGTTGCTTCCAAAATTGCCAATTACATCGCCGTCAGTGTAGTCCACATCCGGCGTAGCCACATACCCGAGGATCGGCTTACAAACTGCGTGCATGCGGAGTTCGTTTTGGTATGTTGGTCTATAGGTTGAAATAGGTGGATGCATACGTGTATAGGTACGACGCACGAGCAGCACCGAGCAAGTGCGTGCAAAACGAAGATTAACGCCAGCGTTAGTCCAAGAAGGTACTTTCCCTGATGTACCACGCCGACAGAATTCCAGCATTGTCGCGTCCATGTTTGTATGATCATACAAGTATTGTTTGTATGCATTGGCGGCTATCCCGAACCAAATAGACGCATTGACCATATCTGTATTCAAAATGATGTTTAAATATCGTAATATGAACCGCCAAAAACGTGGCAGGTGGAGCAGCAGTGGTCGTACAGACACTTTACTTAAATGTATGCATGCGTTTCCCTCGCTGCGTGCATACCTATCTACCTGTTTGCTTTTTGTAGAAGCAGGCGCCTTGTTTCTGAACCAAGGGTGTGGTGCTCCTCTTGGCAACACCCAGCTGATTGAAGCCCATGCAGGTGGAGTCGGCGTTGCAAATGCTTGTGGCGTTGTCAACCGGAGGGAAGGCCCCAATGGTGTCATCTCCGTCCGGATCCGATTGGTCCACATCTGGCTGGACACCGTAACCCGGAATCGGCTTGCACACTGTATGGGTGCGCACATGTACGTAGGCATGTGTGTGTACGTATATATCCAGCAGGATATGCGATCGAACCGTCACAGTGCGTTTTAAGGTATCCAGTTTCTTAGGTAGGTATAGGTAGGGATGAATACGAATAAGAATTCACTAGTTCACAAGGATTATATGATGTATCATGCTTTTAAATATGCATTTGTCTACCGCTTTCAATGCTGTTAAGACCCCAAAGTGTACGGTGGTTGTGCGGGGACTGGGGCCTGCCGCCCCAGTTCCCCGCACTTCCACCGTCTTGGTGTACTGGGGTCCAAAGTATATTCATTGCCCCAGTTCCCCACACTTCCACTTGCCATAGATGTTTCACCTTAGGTGTTCGTCTGATTTTTCTCTTAGTTGTTTGTGGTGGTGTGTATGTAGCTAATATTTTGGTTCAACATTTTCCCACGTTGTAGTCCAGGGGGGGCATCCAGGCCGCCCTCCACCTTCATCATATCCCTCCTTTATTTGGCATTCATGGCTCACACTGTCCATATGTGTACATTTATTTAGCTTCGATGCGCCATCCATGAGTTTGGAAATGCGACTTATTAAAGAAATAAGTGGGAGCTGCACTGCGTGGCAGCATCACCCTGCAGTGGGAGCTGCTGTAGTATCCTGGGGTATCTAATGGCTAATATCCAGCTTGGCCAGTTGACTGGCATCCTTGGATCGAGCCTTTGCTTTAGGCGGATATGACAGCGGCAGATATGACAGAGATACAACAGCTGCACCATGCATCAGCGGCAGCACATGGCAGCTGCACCCCTTGCAAAATCCAGCAAATCATCGATGGATGAAAAAATCGTTATCGTCTTCTAGCTAATCAAATGAAATTAGCAGCATATTGTACTCTCTTCATGATTAACTTCATCCCAAGTTTCTTTATTTTTTTAATGGCCATTTAGCCTATAAATAACATATAGGCTAAATATATATTAAATATATTAAATAATCCAAACTGACTAAATATCCACTACATAACTTTATATTGCTTTAGGGTTTTCCTGAATCAGACAGGCTTTCGTTAATTATTCCATCCATAATTAAAAATGAATGAAAAATAGAGGAATAACAATACGAATTCATGGGCTCCAAAATAAACTTTCAAAATCAGTGGATATTATATCAAAGAGCTTGGCAGGTAATGGGAATCTAGTACTTTGTCCGAATCAGCTATAAATTACATGAGCCAATACTATTTTGAAGTTATTCATCCATATATTGGATTGCTTTAAATGCCTAATATATATAGGTACATATTTAATGTACAGGTATGAATATTAAAATCATGAAATCTATGCAGAAATAACCAACCTTAAAGATCTGGAATCGGAATTAAATAATGATCAATCTCATGAGTATGAGCTGCCTAAATATCATGTAAATAATCATGGCAACTGAAATTCCTAAAGTTAATATTTTTTGCATTTTATGCAAAATGGATACGGCAAAATATCTACAAAATATGTTGATTGCAAGAGTGATAATGCAGTTAAACTTGGTGCCGCTGTTGAATGTACTCATATGGCTAGCAAACCCTTGGATCTAAATTAAATTTAGGATATCACGTGGCAGCTGCACTGCACTGCAGCAGCACCATGCAGTGGCAACTGCACCATGTGGCAATGGCAGCACACTGCAGCAGCAGCACGCGGCAGCAGCACAGTGCGGCAGCCGCAGCAGGTGGCAGCGGCCCCACACAGCAGCAGCACTGCATGGCAGCTGCACTGCATGGCAGCAGCAGTGCATGGCAACTGCACTATGCAGCAGCGGCGGCAGTGTGTGACAGCGGCACCGTGCAGCAGCAGCAGCAGCACACAGCAGTGGCAACATGTGACAATGGCAGCGCATGGCAGCGGCAGTGAGTGGCAATGGCAGTGCACAGCAGCAGCAGCATGCGGCAGAGGCAGTGCGCAGCAGTGGCACCAAGCAGCAGCTAGCAGCAGTGCATGGCAGCTGCACTGCATGGCAGCAGCAGTGCATGGCAACTGCACTATGCGGCAGCAGCGGCAGCAGCAGCAGCACACGGCAGCAGCACCGTGCAGCAGCAGCAGCACATGGCAGTGGCAGCATGTGGCAATGGCAGTGCACGGTACCGGCAACATGTGGCAGCACCAACATGTGGCAGCTGCAACACGCAGCAGCAGCAGCGTTCTGAAGTCACATTTAGAATTATATTATTATTATTTTTTTATTTGGAGACTTACCTGATCGAGTAATGCTTACCCTTCACGAGCAGAATGGCAAAGGCAATGTTGGCAAGATCCAACGAATTGCTGAAGCTCCAAGTTTGGCAGCCAAAATGCATAATATCTATACAAATTGCGGGCTAAAGATGAAGCGGTAGCTATAACAGCGGACAATAATTGCTGTGCGATACAGATTAACTGTCAACTGAATGTTGTAAGGATATTTCTTTCTAGACCCATTAGCAGGCCATTGACTAGAAACATTTTATATCCTAAACAAAAATAAAACCTTAAGAGCATGAATCTTGCAGGGCTGGCCAGTGCCCTGCAGGATACATAGCTACTACATGCAACAAAAGACTGAAAACACCTAGCTAAAGAGGTCAGGAAATGCTTTAAATAGCTTTAAAATTGCCCAACAGAAATCATTTCATTTTCGTCGCGACGGCATAAATTCCCGAGGGCCTTACACTACTAGGACTCCTTACAGGGGCGGACGACTAAACAAATTCCCAGGGGCCTTACATAAACGATTACATAACTGACAAAAAACTATAATAACAAAAACGAATAAACTAAATAAAAAAACTAAAAGCAACTAAAAATTACTAGACTAGCTAATAAAAGCGGTAGCAATCAATACAGGATGACATATATATATTTATATATATCAATGTATATTTACGTGCGTCTAGGTATACTATACTGTACCGCACATGGGTCTTAGGGTGCACTTATGTCCCTGCACTTAAATATTATCATAGCATACAGAAGCACCGACGACTGGCTGGCTGAATTTCAAGATGTCATCTCGCTCTGCTGCATGGATTGACACTATCCAGTAGCATAGCCTTTGCTGTACGTATATGTACATTTAATGAAACATAGGCATGATTAGTACCTCGCTCCTCAATCGCACAATACGTAGATAGACACACATCATGCTTTTAAATCTTCATTTTACTACCGCTTTCATTGCTGTTGACTCTCTTAAGTGTACGGTGGTTGTGCGGGGACTGGGGCCTGCCGCCCCAGTTCCCCGCACCTCCACCGTCTTGGTTTACTGGGATCCAAAGTAGGTTTACGGCTCTAGTCCCCCGCACTTCCACTTGCTGTAGATGTTTCACCCTAGGTATTCCTCTTATTTTTCTCTTAGTTGTTTGTGGTGGTGTGTATGTAGCTAATATTTTGGCTCAACATTTTCCCACGTTGTAGTCCAGGGGGGGGGCATCCAGGCCGCCCTCCCTCTTCATTATATCCCTCCTTTGGCATTCATGGCTTGCACTGTCCATATGTGTACATTTATTTAGCTTCGATGCGCCATCCATGAGGAAATGCGACTTATTAAAGAAATAAGTGGGAGCTGCACTGCGTGGCAGCAGCACCTTGCAGCGGTAGCTGCACCATGCATTAGCGGCAGCACATGGCAGCTGCACCCCTTGCAAAATCCAGCAAATCATCGATGGATGAAAAAATCGTTATTGTCTTCTAGCTAATCAAATGAAATTAGCAGCATGATTCCTGCAAAGATTAAATTCTTAAATTACATTATGAAATTACTTGGTGACTTTAGTGAGTAATCCTTAACAGGATAGGCGATGTTGAGAATCCTCTGTGAAGCTCCATAAAATTACTGAAGATCCAAAGAACGTATATATCTATAGAAATTGCAGGGTGGAAATAAAGCGGTAGCTTTTACAGCAGAAAATCATTGCTTACGATACAGATTAACAGTTAACTAAAAATTGTAAAGATTTTTATTGTTTGATATGTTAGCAATCCGTTCACTAGAAAATATAATCTAGAGCATAATAAAGCCTTAGAGCACGATTCCTGCAGGGCTGGCCAGTGCCCTGCAGGATACATAGGTACTACGTGAAACAAGTGAAAAAGAAAACCTAGGTAAAGAGGTAAGAAAATGCTTTTAATAGCCTAGAAATTGCCAAACAAAAATCAGTGCATCTACCTTACATGACGAGCACTCCTTACAGGGGCTGAATGTACGACACGAACACTAAAATAACGAAAACTAAACGACATAAATAACCAAAATCAACTAAAATTAAAAAAATTAACTACAAGCAACTAAAAATGACTAGGCTAGCTAATAAAAGCGGTAGCAATCATGTTCAGGAAATGCTTCACAGCAAAAACATTTGGTAGTATTGAGAAACATTATGTATCAAATACTTCCATTTCTGATTAATGCACACAAACAAACAAAGACAGGTGCAAACCTACAATAATGCACCTTGCTGTGGGATAGAAGACCAGCTACTAACTTAAGCACACACAGAGCATTGCCTGCAGCAGGGTTGTCAGCCAGCATCTGTCACCAGCATCAAATAAATGTTTATTTTGGAAGCTTGGTTAATCTGTCCATACCTCCTCCTATTATAAATTGTATTACCTAGGTACAGCTAGCCCAAATGAGTTAAGCCTTCCGTCCTGGTTCATTGTGCGTGGGGTTTGGTTTCCTTAATGGCTTGCAGTGAAGTTAACAGCCTTGCCTGTGTTTACACAGCATTATGGCAATATATATAGGAATTACTGCTGAAGTTTATTCCATTCTTATTTGTTAATTAGGCAGGTGTTGTTATCAGTGCCTGAAAATCGTGTGTGCCCTCTATCTCGCTAGGCAGGGTGCATTTTCTGATAATGTGCTTATGTATGTATTCAGTGATCGTTCATGTCTATGCATTGTGCAATTGATACCTATCTTTAACGTATTTTCATATTCTTTGCATATATGGGGTGTTACACTGTGGGCGACTCGCCCTACAAGGGCGAGCACCAAGGGGCCTGACCGGACCGAGCCACAGCGCAGGGGAGGTCTGTCCTGCTATGTGCTCCCCCTCTCACTCGGACCTCTTTGCATATGTCTAGCATCAGTTGAGAGCTTTTTCGAAGAAGTCCCTATATGTATTCCAATAGAGCATGGCAATCCAGCCGTTTTGGCATGCATTTACTATTTCATGCATCTATATGGAGCTTTTGTGGTTTTTAAGAACAGGGACATTTGCACAATCCAATGCTGAAATACAAAACTAAAACGGCTTCTCTGCACCAGAGTGCATGCCGCGTCAGATTTCCATTTTCAGTAAACATAGTGCGTCATAAAAAATATTTTCATATCATTGTAAGTGGTAATTCATCCGTTCATGTAAAATGCAACAAGGAGAAGGTTTTCAAGTCGAGCTTTCACTTCGAATAATTTGTATAATTATTATTATAAAAAATAATGTGCCACAAAGAAATCAAATAACACTATGTACTGTGTGACTGATGCCCGTGCAGAGTCACTAATGCCACCCGCTCACTCTGGGAAAAAGGGGAGGTCATTTTTCCGTAAAATGGGGTGGATGTTTTCCGTAAAATGATTCCGTAATATGCCCACCGGGTTTATGGAAAACCTTTACGGACGGAAAACAGCAGTTTACGGAAAAGTTAAATGTAATATTTAACAATATTTTTTATTGTATGGCTGATGAATTGGTGGATAAATGCAATAAAAGCAATGAATTAATAGTGATATTTTATGGCCAGTATTCACATACAGCAATCTTTACAGGGCCTGCATCCATTTACGTTCCCCAATCAAGTTTTAGAAGTTGTATACACCTGTTATGACCATGTCATCACGAAACTTCCAGCTGATATGAGTTAGTTGTCCGTGGCTCACATTCACAATATATACCTAACCAGCTAGCCTCTTAACTCCCATACATCATTGCATGTATGTGACAGATGAAGGCATGGAAATATGCCCTGAACAGGCAGCAGGGCAGCATTGACTGGCTAAACAGAACAATATTAGTAAGACGTTAAATAACTACCTAAAGTAAAAATTAGTAAGACGCTAAATAACTACCGGAACTAAAACGAACTACCAAAACTACTAAGAATAACCTAACTTACCGGAACGAACTAAAAATAACTACCGGAACTAAAACGCTATGCACTAAAATCACCAGATCTCAGAAGAGTAAGGCAAAATACAGGTCAACACTGCATTAGGTAGGTGGCAGTCACTGCTAGTCACAGCAAAATAGGTCAACACTTCAAGCAATAGCAGTCTCCAATAGTCACTGCTAGGAAATTAGTATGTTTGCACACTATGTCATTATTGCGGTAATTGTTGCAAATGGATGCATATATATATATATATATATATATATATGAGACAAACCATTTGTCCACAATACTCAATGTGAAGAATTGCGCAGAACTTAGGTGAAGTTCTGCATACGCCTATCTTCTGCCTCTGCGCCCCCTGCCATGGCCAGGGACCTGCATAAGCTCTGCACCTGAACGTGGCTGCATCACCCCCGTCACAACAGCATGCCTCCTTCATTGCGGCCCCATATATGATGGCCCTGCACCTGATGGCCCAGCTTCTGCACCTGACACGAACACCTCCCCAGCACCAGCTTGTTTTTGTACTGTACTTTACGGATGGTAAACTGTATTTTACAGACAAAAAAACATTTAGGAAAAAAACCTTTCCCAGAGTGGCACTCGATATCGAAACCCGCGGATAACGAAGGATAGGGGTGCGCTACCCGCTCTACATAGATACCATGGGTAGCGATGTCGCGCGGGCAGCGATACATGACGTGATAAGCGGTACCACACGATGTAGCAGCGCCACCGCATGAATAATTATTTAAATACATAGATTTTTTTATGCATTAAAGGAATCTATTCATTTCAAAAAAGCGTGGTACCAGGCGGTTGCGATACCGTGCTATAGCCACACCGCATGATAGCAAATCGTTGCTATAGTGATACCACGTGATAGCAATAATATTTCTTATCACCTGGTATCAGTATGGCTTCGTTATCTCGCAGTGTGGCTATCGTGCAGCAGCAGCGGCACCAGCAATGACAGCGCACAACACAAAAGTATCATGGAAATGCATGCAAAAATAGATATCAAATTTGTCATAACTACTTTAAGGCTTACCTTGGCGAGTAGCGCCAACAACCCTACACCAAAGAGCGCCACAAGAGCCACGATGCCCCAGATCACCAAAGACCAACTTGGGCTGGTATGTGGCGAAACCGTGAAAATACGTATTCCTCCATTGCATTACTTGTAACGAATTGATTAGAAAGCAGTTCGGCAAACTACTTGCACTATGTCAGCTGGCGGCGTAGTTGATAATCCTCTTCCTAAAAGAGCCAACAGTAAATGAGCTCCAATGATTAACAACCAATGAAGTAATTGTCTATAGAATTCTCAGGCTATAAAATTCTCAGAATTCTCATTGCTGTACGATGGAGATTAACTGTCAACTAATGTTGTAAGAATATTTCTTGCTAGACATATTAGCAGGCCGTTGACTAGGAACTTTTCATATCCTAAACCACAATAAAAACTTTAGAAAATGAATCCTGCAGGGCTGGTCAGTGCCCTGCAGGATACATAGCAACTACATGAAACAAAAGACTGAAACTACCTAGCTAAAGAGGTCAGAAAATGCTTTAAATAGCTCTGAAATTATCTCACAGAAATCACTGCATTTACCTCGCGATGGCATAAATTCCCGAGGGCCTTACACTACTAGGACTCCTTACAGGGGCGGACGACTGTAAAAATTCCCAGGGGCCTTACATATACGACGAAAACTAAAACAACGAAAATAAACTAAACTAAATAAACAAACTAAAGATAACTAAAAAATACTAGACTAGCTAATAAAAGCGGTAGCAATCATGCTTTTATATATGCATTTGGCTACCGCTTTCAATGCTGTTAACATCCACAAGTGTTTGGTGGTTGTGCGGGGACTGGGGCCTGCTGCCCCAGTTCCCCGCACTTCCACCATCTTGGTTTACTGGGGTCCAAAGTAGATTCTCGTTTAGACAAGTAAAGGCAGAATAGTATATTATTTATTGCATTATAAGGTTTAAAATTCAATGTTGTAAGTCAAGCAGGGGCAATTGTAATATATTTCTTATTATTAATTTCTGTCTAGGTATTTCCCCTAAGGTATTCCCCTGATTTTTCTCTTAGGTATTTGTGGTGATCTGTATGTACTTAATATTTTTGGTCATCTCAAGCATCTCGTTCATCAGCTAGCTAGCAAATGATATATTTTATGAATCACGTGTATGATTGTCTTCCTATCAGTATAGCATGTTATCCAAATAGTTTAAAAAGGTGTATCCTGATAATCCAGCACTGCATGCCAGCAGCACTGCATGGCAGCGGCACCACGTGGCAGCTGCACCGTGTGGCAGTGGCACCAGCAGCATGGCATGCCAGCAGGACCAAACGGCAGTGGCACGGCATGATGGCCTTGATTTCCAATGATGGCCTTGATTTTGTTGTATCACCCCCAACTAGTGGTAGTGATAACTACCGGTTGATAGGAAGAGCAGAGCATAGGTACTCTGAGCTTAGTACGGCAAGTCTCCAAAAAGAACTGTAATCCCTAAGGAAGAGAAAACAGAGCTATGTATTAAGGAAATACATAGGATCAACCAGTGAAACCGAACTCAACTGAGTCTACCAGTGACAGTGTCACAGTTGCACTAGGGCATGCAACCCTTAGCCTCTACATATAAGCATATAGAGGGTGTAGCCACGGGGCTACTTACTTAGCAAGGAGCTAAGGCCGGTACCGTAATACAACAGATTTCTCCAGTGGTACCGGGTGCCAGCGGCGGCACCACACGGTAGCGGCACTGCATGGCAGCCACACCACATGCCAGCGGCATTGCATGCCAGCAGCACCGCATGGCAGCCACACCATGTGCCAGGAGCACGGCATTGGGGCCGCGCGGCAATGGCCCTGCACGGCAGCCGCACCACGTGCCAGTGGCACCTCTTGCCAGCGGCACCACGCGGCAGCCACACCGCATGCCAGTGGCACTGCATGCCGTGCTGACATTCAGTGCCGCTGGCATGCGGTGCCGTTGCCGCGCCGTGTGGTTGCTGCATAGTGCCGCTGGCATGAGGTGCCGCTGGCACGTGGTGCAGCTGCCGTGCAGGGCCACTGCCGCCATGATGTGCAGCTGCTGCACGGTGCAGCTGCCACGCGGCAGTGACCCTGCACGGCAGCCGCACCACGTGCCAGTGGCACCGCACGGCAGTGGCACAGCGTGGCAGCAGCACTGTGCGGCACCGGCACCACACTGCAGCTGCACATCGTGGCACTGGCACCGGGCGATCCATCCTAAAATTTCATTCTAAATTTGCTTTCTAAAACTTACCTTGGCGAGTTATGCTTACCTTTCGCGACCAGGATGGCAAATATAAGCGTGATGTTAGCAATCCTCCTAAGTGAAGATGCAACAAATTGCTGAATCTCCATTAATTGGCAATCAAAGAAGTGGGTATTAATAAAGTGGTAGCTGTGATCTAACTGCCAACTAATGTTATAAGGATATTCCTTGATTGACCCATTGGCAGGCCGTTCACTAGAAACATTCAATATTATAGAGGATAATTAAAGCCTTAGAGCATGTATCCTGCAGAGCTGGACAGTGCCCAGTAGAATACATAGCTAGTACATGGAACAAAAGACTGAAAAATCCTAAAAAAGAGCTCAGAAAATGCTTTTAATAGCCTCGAAATCGCCTAACAGAAATCAGTGCATTTACCTCGCGACGGCATAAATTCCCGAGGGCCTTACACTACTAGGACTCCTTACAGGGACTCCCAACTTTAAGAATTCCCAGGGGCCTTACATACTGAATATACGACCCGAAAACTAAAATCATGCTTTTAAATATGCCTTTGACTACCGCTTTCAATGCTGTAACTCCCAGAAGTGTACGGTGGTTGTGCGGGGACTGGGGCCTGCCGCCCCAGTTCCCCGCACTTCCACCGTCTTGGTGTACTGGGGTCCAAAGTAGATTCACTGCCCCAGTTCCCCACACTTCCACTTGCCATAGATGATTCACCCTAGGTATTCCTTTGATTTTTCTCTTAGTTGTTTGTGGTGGTGTGTATGTAGCTAATATTTTGGTTCAACATTTTCCCACGTTGTAGTCCAGGGGGGGCATCCAGGCCGCCCTCAACCTTCCTTCCTCATATCCCTCCTTTATTTGGCATTCATGGCTCGCACTGTCCATATGTGCACATTTATTATTTAGCTTCGATGCGCCATCCATGAGTTTGGAAATGCGACTTATTACGATGCGTGGCAGCAGCACCCTGCAGTGGGAGCTGCTGTATGTAGTATCCTGGGGTATCTCATGGCTTATATCCAGGTTGGCCAGTTGACTGGCATCCTTGGATCGAGCCTTTGCTTTAGGCGGATATGACAGAGATACAACAGCTGCACCATGCATCAGCGGCAGCACATGGCAGCTGCACCCCTTGCAAAATCCAGCAAATCATCGATGGATGAAAAAATCGTTATCGTCTTCTAGCTAATCAAATGAAATTAGCAGCATATTGTACTCTCTTCATGATTACACTTTATCCCAAGATTCTTTACTTTTTTAATGGCCATTTAGCCTATAAATAATATATAGGCTAAATATATATAAGATATATTAATTAATCCAAACTGACTTAATATCCACTACATAACTTTATATTACTTTAGGGTTTTCCTGAATCAGACAGGTTTTTGTTAATTGCTACCGCTTTTATTATCTAGTCTAGTATTTTTTAGGTATTTTTAGTTATTTATTAGTTATTTTTAGTTATTTTTTTAGTTATTTTTAGTTTGTTTATTTAGTTTATTTGCTACCGCTTTTATTAGCTAGTCTAGTAATTTTTAGTTGCTTTTAGTTTTTTTATTTAGTTTATTTCGTTTTGGTTATTATAGTTTTTGGTTGGTTATGTAATCGTTTATGTAAGGCCCCTGGGAATGTTTTTAGTCGTCCGCCCCTGTAAGGAGTCCTAGTAGTGTAAGGCCCCTGGGAATTTATACAGTCGTCCGCCCCTGTAAGGAGACCTAGTAGTATAAGGCCCTCGGGAATTTATGCCGTCGCGACGAAAATGAAATGATTTTTGTTGGACAATTTTAAAGCTATTTAAAGCATTTCCTGACCTCTTTAGCTAGGTGTTTTCAGTCTTTTGTTGCATGTAGTAGCTATGTATCCTGCAGGGCACTGGCCAGCCCTGCAAGATTCATGCTCTAAAGGTTTTATTTTTGTTTAGGATATAAAATGTTTCTAGTTAATGGCCTGCTAATGGGTCTAGAAAGAAATATCCTTACAACATTCAGTTGACAGTTAATCTGTATCGCACAGCAATTATTGTCCGCTATTATAGCTACTGCTTCATCTATAGCCCGCAATTTGTATAGATATTACGCATTTTGGCTGCCAAACTTGTTGGATCTTGCCAACATCACCTTTGCCATTCTGCTCGCAAAGGGTAAGCATTACTCGCTCAGGTAAGTCTCCAAATAATAATAATAATAATATAATTCTAAGTGTGATTTCAGAACGCTGCTGCTGCCGTGTGTTGCAGCTGCCACATGTTGGCGCTGCCACATGTTGCCGGTACCGTGCACTGCCATTGCCGCGTGCTGCCACTGCCATGTGCTGCTGCTGCTGCACGGTGCTGCTGCCGCGTGCTGCCGCTGCTGCCGCATAGTGCAGTTGCCATGCACTGCTGCTGCCATGCAGTGCAGCTGCCATGCACTGCTGCTAGGTGTCGCTTGGTGCCACTCCTGCGCACTGCCTCTGCTGCATGCTGCTGCTGCCGTGCACTGCCATTGCCACGGCAGCAGCAGTGCATGGCAACTGCACTATGCAGCAGCAGCGGCAGTGTGTGGCAGCGGCACCATGCAGCAGCAGCAGCACACAGCAGTGGCAACATGTGACAATGGCAGCGCATGGCAGCAGCAGTGAGTGGCAATGGCTGCGCACTGCCTCTGCCGCATGCTCCTGCTGCCGTGCACTGCCATTGCCATTCACTGCCGCTGCCATGCGCTGCCATTGTCACATGTTGCCACTGCTGTGTGCTGCTGCTGCTGCACGGTGCCGCTGCCACACACTGCCGCTGCTGCTGCATTGTGCAGTTGCCATGCACTGCTGCTGCCATGCAGTGCAGCTGCCATGCAGTGCTGCTGCTGTGTGGGGCCGCTGCCACCTGCTGCGGCTGCCACACTGTGCTGCTGCTGCGTGCTGCTGCTGCAGTGTGCTGCCATTGCCACATGGTGCAGTTGCCACTGCATGGTGCTGCTGCAGTGCAGTGCAGCTGCCACGTGATATCCTAAATTTAATTTAGATCCAAGGGTTTGCTAGCCATATGAGTACATTCAACAGCGGCACCAAGTTTAACTGCATTATCACTCTTGCAATCAACATATTTTGTAGATATTTTGCCGTATCCATTTTGCATAAAATGCAAAAAATATTAACTTTAGGAATTTCAGTTGCCATGATTATTTACACGATGTTTAGGCAGCTCATACTCATAAGATTGATCATTATTTAATTCCGAGATCAGATCTTTAAGGTTGGTTATTTCTGCATAGATTTCATGATTTTAATATTCATATGTGTACATTAAATATGTACTTATATATATTAGGCATTTAAAGCAATCCAATAAATGGATGAATAACTTCAAAAAAATATTGGCTCATGTAATTTATCGCTGATTCGGACAAAGTACTAGATTCCCATTACCTGCCAAGCTCTTTGGTATAATATCCACTGATTTTGAAAGTTTATTTTGGAGCCCATGAATTCGTATTGTTATACCTCTATTTTTCATTCATTTTTAATTATGGATGGAATAATTAACAAAAACCTGTCTGATTCAGGAAAACCCTAAAGCAATATAAAGTTATGTAGTGGATATTAAGTCAGTTTGGTTTATTTGATATATTTAATATATATTTAGCCTATATATATTATTATTTATAGGCTAAATGGCCATTAACAAAATAAAGAAGCTTGGGATAAAGTTAATCATGAAGAGAGTACAATATGCTGCTAATTTCATTTGATTAGCTAGAAGACAATAACGATTTTTTCATCCATCGATGATTTGCTGGATTTTGCAAGGGGTGCAGCTGCCATGTGCTGCCGCTGATGCATGGTGCAGCTGTTGTATCTCTGTCATATCCGCCTAAAGCAAAGGCTCGATCCAAGGATGCCAGTCAACTGGCCAACCTGGATATTAGCCATGAGATACCCCAGGATACTACAGCAGCTCCCACTGCAGGGTGCTGCTACCACACAGTGCAGCTCCCACTTATTTCTTTAATAAGTCGCATTTCAAAACTCATGGATGGCACATCAAAGCTAAATAAATGTACACATATGGACAGTGCGAGCCATGAATGCCAAATAAAGGAGGGATATGATGAAGGTGGAGAGCACCCTGGATGCCCCCCCTGGACTACAACGTGGGAAAATGTTGAACCAAAATATTAGCTACATACACACCACCACAAACAACTAAGAGAAAAATCAAAGGAATACCTAGGGTGAAACATCTATGGCAAGTGGAAGTGTGGGGAACTGGGGCAGTGAATCTACTTTGGACCCCAGAACACCAAGACGGTGGAAGTGCGGGGAACTGGGGCGGTAGGCCCCAGTCCCCGCACAACCACCGTACACTTCTGGGAGTTACAGCATTGAAAGCGGTAGTCAAATGCATATTTAAAAGCATGATTATTCCATCCATAATTAAAAATGAATGAAAAGTAGAGGTATAACAATACGAATTCATGGGCTCCAAAATAAACTTTCAAAATCAGTGGATATTATACCAAAGAGCTTGGCAGGTAATGGGAATCTAGTACTTTGTCCGAATCAGCTATAAATTACATGAGCCAATATTATTTTGAAGTTATTCATCCATATATTGGATTGCTTTAAATGCCTAATATATATAAGTACATATTTAATGCACACATATGAATATTAAAATCATGAAATCTATGCAGAAATAACCAACCTTAAAAATCTGAAATCGGAATTAAATAATGATCAATCTTATGAGTATGAGCAGCCTACATATCGTGTAAATAATCATGGCAACTGAAATTCTTAAGTTAATATTTTTTGCATTTTATGCAAAATGGATACGGCAAAATATCTACAGAAAATGTTGATTGCAAGAGTGATAATGCAGTTAAACTTGGTGCCGCTGTTGAATGTACTCATATGGCTAGCAAGCCCTTGGGTCTAAATTAAATTTAGGATATCACGTGGCAGCTGCACTGCAACCATGCAGTGACAACTGCACCATGTGGCAATGGCAGCACACTGCAGCAGCAGCACGCAGCAGCAGCACAGTGCAGCAGCCGCAGCAGGTGGCAGTGGCCCCACACAGCAGCAGCACTGCATGGCAGCTGCACTGCATGGCAGCAGCAGTGCATGGCAACTGCACTATGCAGCAGCAGCGGCAGTGTGTGACAGCGGCACCGTGCAGCAGCAGCAGCAGCACACAGCAGTGGCAACATGTGACAATGGCAGCGCATGGCAGCGGCAGTGAGTGGCAATGGCAGTGCACAGAAGCAGCAGCATGCGGCAGAGGCAGTGCGCAGCCATTGCCACTCACTGCCGCTGCCATGCGCTGCCATTGTCACATGTTGCCACTGCTGTGTGCTGCTGCTGCTGCTGCTGCACGGTGCCGCTGTCACACACTGCCGCTGCTGCTGCATACGTAGTGCAGTTGCCATGCACTGCTGCTGCCGTGGCAATGGCAGTGCACGGCAGCAGCAGCACGCGGCAATGGCAGTGCACGGTACCGGCAACATGTGGCAGCGCCAACATGTGGCAGCTGCTGCAACACACGGCAGCAGCAGCGTTCTGAAGTCACATTTAGAATTATATTATTATTATTATTTTATTTGGAGACTTACCTTATCGAGTATGCTTATATGCTTATAATGCTTACCCTTCACGAGCAGAATGGCAAAGGCAATGTTGGCAAGATCCAACGAATTGCTGAAGCTCCAAGTTTGGCAGCCAAAATGCATAATATCTATACAAATTGCGGGCTAAAGATGAAGCGGTAGCTATAACAGCGGACAATAATTGCTGTGCGATACAGATTAACTGTCAACTGAATGTTGTAAGGATATTTCTTTCTAGACCCATTAGCAGGCCATTGACTAGAAACATTTTATATCCTAAACAAAAATAAAACCTTAAGAGCATGAATCTTGCAGGGCTGGCCGGTGCCCTGCAGGATACATAGCTACTACATGCAACAAAAGACTGAAAACACCTAGCTAAAGAGGTCAGGAAATGCTTTAAATAGCTTTAAAATTGCCCAACAGAAATCATTTCATTTTTGTCGCGACGGCATAAATTCCCGAGGGCCTTACACTACTAGGTCTCCTTACAGGGGCGGACGACTGTATGAATTCCCAGCGCAGGGGCCTTACATAAACGATTACATAACCGACAAAAAACTATAATAACAAAAACGAAATAAACTAAATAAAAAAACTAAAAGCAACTAAAAATTACTAGACTAGCTAATAAAAGCGGTAGCAATAACTAAACCTAAAAGCAACTAAAAATTACTAGACTATCCATGCATCTCATCTTTAAATATGTCAATTACCGCACGCACCTGTTTGCTTTGCGTAAAGACAGTTTCCTGGCCGCCGTATGAATGATCCTGAGCCCCGTTTGAGCCAGCCTGTCTGGTTGAACTCCTTGCAAACGGGGTTGGCGCTGCACGCATTGGCCGTGTCATTGCCAAAGAACCCGATTTCATCCCCCCCAGATCGGTCCACGTCCGGAGTCGCAATGTACCCAAGGATGGGCTTGCAAGCTGCATTTTCGTCATAGATAGGTTGGAGATATATGTGGTTATGACTTACAACAATGGGATGCATGTGATACATATATATAAGCACCGGATCCACATAGACATGTATATATGCACAACTATGTTTACATGTATATACAGGTTGCTATACAATATTTATATACAGAAGATGTATATGAACAAACGAATATAAAAATATATATGTGCATAAACATGCATGTATGCATTCATTCATTGCCTAAGTTAGCGGCACTTCAATGATTTTTCATCGATTGAAGGGCCTCGCTCATCCATGGACCCATGGGTCCATGTTACATGTTACATGGGCCCATGTAAATATATGTTTCACTCATCTCCCTGCTATACACACATACACATGCACGCACGCCAGGACAAGCACGCACCTGTCGTCTGTTTGGAATAGAAGCAATAACCCGTCCTCTGAATCAGAGGTGCTGCACTTCGTTTAGTGAAGCCAAGCTGGTTGAAGGCTACACAGGTCGGGTCAGCGCTACATCGACTAGCAGCCGTGTCTACGTCACCAAAGCTACCGATGTCATCACCATCGCGGTCCACGTCACCGGTGACTGAGTACCCGGAGATCACTTTGCAGTCTACAGACATATATGACCATGATTGGCACCATGACACGTTACTTGGGTAGATACGTTGAAAATACCTCCTATCTCTCTCTCTCTCTCTCTCTCTCTCTCTCTCTCTCTATATATATATATATATATATATATATATATATATATGTGTGTGTGTGTGTGTGTGTGTGTGTGTGTACCATCCAATGTATAACAATGTACGTAGGCAGGTGTATATTGGCATCATGTTACGTTTTATTGAGGGATATATAAGAATGGTATCGGCGGGAAACTGGAAGCATGCACGCATGCATCACACAAGAACGTTTGGTCTTTCACGACGACCAACCTCACAATGCAGCAGGCAGATCTAAGCTTCTCGTTTCCCGTGCTTTCCAGTCTTTTATACCTTTCCTTGCTTGGTAAATATATGCTAAATGCTAGCTAAAAATATTCGTCCTGCTTTCGCATGTCTCCATCATCATCTGTGCTGCCTGGGCAGCTAATGGCGGCCCCATACCGATCCACATCCGGACGGACCAAGAAACCAGTGTAGTTCTTGCAGAAAGCTGCTAAGTCATGTATACGTATGTACATACCCAGCGATCAATAGATTAAATATGCATGTACATATATATACATATATATATATACACATATACACAAGCAATGCATGGATGAAACAAGCAGGGGCGGACAAACAAATAGAAGACTACAAAGGACAATCATCAGTGTGCTGCATCCAGAGAAAATAAGAAAGCAGTGCCATAATAAAAGGCAGCCTTGTAGAGGAAGCTGGCATACTTTCTGCCGTGTCCCCCAACACTTGTCCATATCTTCCAAGATTTATTTGCCTTGTATATCTGTGCATATGATCTCCTTTTGTCTTGCTTCCCAGATACAGCCCAAAGAAATTTAAACTGTCTTCCTGATTTTTTATCGTTGGTTTTTCTGTATGGCCTGCTATAACTTGGATGATCCTCCTGCCAGTAGTGCTTGGGCAACTTAATTAAACTAAATGCCGCGTCAGATTTCCATTTCAGTATACATAGTGCGTCATATATAACAATGAGAGGCTGGCTTCATCCCGTGAATAATGATCCCTTGGCGGTCTTATATGCATGGCGTTCATAATCGAACCTGGCACGCACGCAGTGTCGCTAGCTGGTAGTATGCCGTCACTCACTTATAGCGGACGTGCGTCCAAAAAACGCAAACAATACGATGGCCCATAGGAGCAGTAGGCGGGAAGCGGCGCTGCATATGGCATGTGAACGTTGTGACTTCGCCATCTTATTAGTTGTTGCCTTTAATATTTGGCTCTTGATTTTTCCTTTCTGTTCCGTCCGATCGATGATGACAGCAGATGGATAGACGACGTCGTCAGCGATCCAACAGGAGGTAAGGGTAAGCAAAAGGGGGGAGGGGGAGAAAGCCGTCGCATGTTACACATATTCTTCATAAGCTAAATTCTAACAAGCAGCATGCATGCAATGTACATAATACGGGTTGGATTGCTTGGGGGCAGCAGCAGGTAGCTACGTAGGCCTTAAATTAATTCAGTGACACGCAATAATACTCATTACGATATCCTCGCATTATATCCCAGTGTGTAATATATATTATATAATCAATAATTTGAAGCTCATACTTATAAAATTGATTATTCAATTCCGAGTTTAGGTTTTTAAGATTGGTAACCATACCTTACCACTCTTTACGGAATCTGTTATGATGCAGGCCACATGAGCGTACAAAGTCCCTAATATCGCTATTTGGTTCAGTTTCAAATTTCAGGATAACCGGAGTTTTATCTTTTTTTCTTTGTTAAAAGCAGCGTTACCTTTTGTAGTCCAAGCCGCTCTGATTGATGAGTCATTATTCTTTAACTCATCATTGAAGGAAATTAAAGCACCATATAAAGTAGTGTTGGTATAAAGAGACCCAAGGCCGTCTTTTACTACAAGCGAGTAGTATATATATATATAATTTTTATTATATTGATATACTTATTTATTTATCCCTCTTGTGTCAGCTCACCGTCAGCTCACCGCATTCCAGCGAACGAATATATATATATATATATATATATATATATGTATGTGCAGGGCGACAGACATATACTACATGTATGTGTATATATATAACAGATACTTGCACGCACAGGATCATCAATGTACTTGTACGAGTGAACTGAACTTCGTTATGGCGGAAGCTGGATGGATGCATGGCTATTGCTCGCTAACAAGGTAAATAAAAGCAATCATGCACCAATGATATATACACCCGTTCGGCATAAAACAAAGCCTGCTGCCATCTTTGAATAATGAACGAAGCCCGTCACGCACGCCGCCATCTACCATCCATTTATCACATATATTGATCCCTGACAACTTGCCTCCGTTATTTGCGCGCAGCAGCAGTAGATATGTAGTGGTCTGTACGTCGATCAATCAATAAACAAAGGCGCGCGATGACGTATTAATAAAAAGGAACAACGAGTGAAGGCGTTTCTTACTTTCTGTCTTAGTAAGCAAGCAAGCAGCTGCATGCAACACGCACCTGACGTACTCCCAACGGAACAACGTACAGTACGCAGCCAGATATGGATATGTAATGAGGGCTATCTATATATGTATGTCGCGCTCGCGTTGAGCAACTGGTGGACCACGCTTATATACAGATGTAACCTCGCTCCAGGGAAGAACAGATACAGTTTGTTGGTAACGGTACGTAACAAACGCAGCAGCCTCATTGCATGTAGCAGTTTTATTGCAAGCAGCAGCTTCATGCGTGCAGCAGCTTCATTGTGTGCAACAGCTTCATTGCGTGCAGCAGCGTCATTGCGCAATCAAGTCGTGGTTTATTTAGTAACCGGCTTATTAGAGCCGCAGTATTATTAGTGCGCTTTAACCTGGGCCTAAACGCCGCCGATACCTTTCTTATTAGTTACATGCATGTCCGGTTTATCATTGCTTGGGATCCAACCCCAACGCTTATAGTTGCTTGGCTATCTTGGGTCGCCAGCAAGCATTAAGCAGCATGAGTGAAGCTTCATGGAAGCTGCTTGCATGACGAAGATAGAGGTACATAGGCAGGGGTAGGTACGTATACACGCACGTACATGCATAACGTCTTGTCGTTAGGTACATAAACAGGTCGGCATGACGTTATAATTCTTAACAAACCTACCAGCGTCTATTTCTCTAATGACGTGTTTGTTCCTTCAGCAGGTCAGGTCGGAGGATCTGAACGGGCCTCGCTCCCCGGCGAATTGACCGGACAAGTGTGCGTCCATCCACACAGCATGCAGGCTCGTTCGTTATCATAATTATGGTTCAGTATTACAGGATTCTCCACCAGCTGCGAGCTCCACCATAAACCGCAATGCGTGTATATATGTTAGTACACACACGCGCACACTTATACACATTACGAATTAAATTTATTCATTCCCTATAAGAGAAACCAGTGAGTTAGTTGACACATAAGGAAACCATTCCCTAACACGCATGAGTAAAAATCATCACGGGCACTCATCATCTATCAGCAGTTAATAAGGGAGGTTAAGGTTATTAACAACAGCCGTTTCTGCTTTTATTTGGCCACATGATTGGTCTTCCATTTTGTTATCAAGCCGTTCCTACCACACATTACTCCCTAACGTTTTACCTTTTTGAATAACAATCATGCATGACAGTTGTAAGGGGTGGGGTCCTTGCTCCCACAATTGAGGTCCCTTAGCAAAAACATAAATTGTTATTACTATCAACATTCATTTAAATGTACGTATTCTTTGGTGCATTTTAATTTAGAAAAGCCAGCATTTATGAAAAAGACACTTAATGCATATGTCAAGTGTTATGCTGCAACATACAGTGGACCGCTCGCAGCCCGCCTTAATGCGCCCCAAGAGCCCCCTTGGATGATGCCTTGCAGATAGTTCTTTGTTATGAAAACGTTATCGTTAGTTATGTTTAGCGAGCCGTCCTAGCTGGTTTGCGTATCAGTGAGCGAGCTTTGCAGTACGACCTAGACGTGGACGCGAAGTGAGCTTTTCAGGGGTCTTTTTTGTGGTACGTTATAAGGTTTCGAATTATGTATATTGTGGTATGTTTTGTGGGCGAAGTTCCTATCCTTTTACGTACCGCTGCATGGACCAATCCGACAGACGTTGCTTCTATAGACGTTTTTCTCGCTCTCTCTTTTCTTATTCCAATATATAATTATGTAATTAATACTTCCTCGTAATACGGCCAAGCTTTGCCAATGTCCGCTAGACTATCTCGCAACAGGTTATGAGCCCCGGCAACGTGTGCCGCGGAGCTTGGCATCTTTCGCCCATCTATTAGTGTTGATCTTCGCGATTATAGGTCTTCACAATGGGGAAGGATAGGTTGGACGAACCGCTTGACCTTAACAACTACGCAACCTGGAAGCTACGATTCGAGCTACTATGTGGCGAGCTCGGATACGGTCACGCTCTGCTTGCTGCACCGATTTCAGAAGCAGACGTTAATATGTCAAATAAGGTCAAGAGCGTCATGGCCAAGAACGTCAAGAACCACCACCTCCAGACCATTGTGCGGGCAGCTAACGCCAAGGCTGCCTGGGATGCTCTGGCGGCGACGTTCGCATCAACCTGCAACACGAGGAAGATAGCTCTACGACAGGAGCTCAGCGACTTCAAGATGGCCAATGGAGAGCATATGCCGGTCTACGTCAGCAGGGCGCGGCAGCTCCAGTCAGACTTGCTGGATGTCGGACACGTGGTCACTGATGCCGAGCTGACTACGATTATCATCAAGGGTCTCCCACGCACGTATCACGTTATTACGACTGCCCTTGAGACGCGCGAAGGTGAGCTGGATTTTCAACAAGTCGTTTCAAGGCTGATGGCTTACGACTCAGCGGAACGAGAGGCCAGTAGGAAGGAGACGACGGCGTTTAGTGCGCGCCGGGGTGGCGGCAACGCCGGTTCGTCAGGGCGAGGTCAAGGAGCAAGGACCGGCGGAAGACCTAACGTTACCTGCCATTACTGCGGGACACCCGGACACTTTATGAGGGATTGCCGGAAGCGTCTAGCAGATCAGGGGAGCAAAGGGCGTGGAGGAGACGGCAAGCAACGTGGCAGGAGCGCATCAGCAATGCCCAGTAAGTTGGCATTCGCGCTTGGAGGAGAATCCCGTTTGAAGGACTGGCACATTGACTCGGGATCGGAGTGGCACATTACCTACGATGCATCCGAGTTGAAGAATGTTCGTGCAGTCAAGACGGAGGAACTGTTCAACGTCATCGGCTACGATGGCTCCAGGCATCAGCCGACGCATGTGGGATCGTGCACCTTAAAGAGCAACGTGATCGAAGGGTTGGAGATTGACCTACTCAACGTGTATGTGGTGCCGAAAGCTACCGTCAAGCTTATCTCGGCGGGTATCCTCGACGACCGCGGCGCCAAAGTGGTGCTGGGCGACGGGAAGGCTCTGGTGCAGCATCAAGGGCGGACTATTCTACAAGGCGAGAAGGTTGGAAACCTCTACGCAATTCGCTACAACGCAGCAGGGCGTTCGGTCAGCGATAGCCGCTCATGTGCGGCGACCGGGTCAGTAGACTCGGCGGCAGCGCTGTGGCATCGGCGCTTGGGACATCTGGGCTTCGGGAGCCTGGAACGGATGTGCCGGGAGAATATGGTAACCGGCATGGAGCTTGATCGCGGGGGCTTGGCGGCAGCCAGCTCACGGATCTGCGAGCCGTGCATCTATGCGAAGCAATCACATGGACCGTTCCCAGCTACTGGACACAAGGCGGTGAAACCGCTTGGGCTGGTTCATATGGACGTCTGTGGTCCCATGCCCGAGACGTCACTTGGCGGATCCCGGTACGTGACTACGGTGCTGGACGATTGCACGGGACTTTCAGCGGTGGCCTTCACAGAGACCAAGGACGCCATCGGCAAGAAGGTTCGCGCCATTTTTGAGGCACTGGAGAATATTGCTGGACGTCGTGTCAAGGAGGTACGCATGGACCGTGGACGGGAATTCGTCAACCAGACCATGGGCGACTACTTCAGCAACAAAGGCATTATCCACGGCACAACAGTGGGGTATACTCCAGAGCAAAATGGGGCAGCAGAACGCCTAAACAGGACTCTTCTGGAGAAAACACGGGCTATGCTGGTGGAGTCTGAACTGCCACAGCAGCTATGGGCAGAAGCACTCGCGACGGCGAACTACCTTCGCAACATCTCGCCTGTCGCTGGCGCTAAGGTAACACCGCATGAGGCGTTCATGGGCACGAAGCCAGATATCAGTCACCTAAGGGTCTTTGGCTGCGCAGCATACGCGCACGTGCCTAAGGAGAAGCGCAACAAGCTGGAGCCGGTGAGTCGGAAGGGGATTTTCGTCGGATACGAGCACGGTGGGCACTATCGCATCCTTTTCGACGATGGCAGCATCACTAAGCATTCTGCGGTGAGGTTCGACGAGACGGCCATTGGAAATAGCCGTATGGACTCTGACGACGATGAGGAGGAGGCTGACGACGGCGCTGGGATGGTACTGCCGTCAGGGGGTGGCGGAGGCGCCCTGGATGGTTCCAACATGGACATTGAGATGGCTGAGAACAACAGTGGGCCGTCAACCAGCAGTGGGCAGACGGCGCCACCGAGAGGCCAAGCTAATATGCCGCTGGCGCTATTCCCACGGACAGAGCAGTCACGTGGTGGTGGCGGTGATGACAGTGGAGGGCCCTCAACCAGTGGAGGACAACTAGCACCCGCAGGGAATGCAGATGTGGAAATGCAGGATCGCCGCTACCCATTGCGTGAACGCAAGCGGCTGATCGAGTGGAGACGGGAGCCCAACGGGAGGGTAACCTATGGGCGGATCAATGCGGCATCTACTGGAGAAATACCTGAACCGTCAACATACGCTGAGGCTACGAATGGGCCGCATGCAGAAGAATGGAAGAAGGCGATGGACGAGGAGATTGCGGCGCAGCTTGCCAATGGAACATGGGAGCTGGCACGACCGCCGGAGGGCACTCGACTGCTACCTTGCCGGTGGGTATATAAAGTTAAGCGTGGAGCAGATGGGGAAATTGAGCGCTTCAAGGCGCGTTTGGTGGCGAAGGGCTATGAGCAGCGGGCGGGGATTGATTATGGGGAGCTGTTTGCCCCTACCTCGTGTTTCGCTTCGCTAAGAGCTTTGCTGGCGGTGGCGGCAGCTAAGGGTATGCCCATCCATCAGCTGGACATGTCAACGGCTTTTCTGAATGGAGAGCTGGAGGAAGAGCTTTGGATGCAGCAGCCGCCGGGCTATGAGTCGAAAGATCCCAACCAGGCGTGCAGACTTAAAAGGTCTATCTACGGGCTGAAGCAGGCCCCGCGCTGCTGGTACGTGAAACTGGTGGCGGCGCTGGACAAGCTCGGGTTCAAACCATCACAAGCAGACCCGGCGCTATTTATCAAGAAGGACGAGAATGGGATTGTTTATCTGCTGGTGCACGTCGACGATATTGTCACTACATCCGACGACGTGGAGCTAATCAAGAAGGTGAAGGCGGCAGTGGGAGAAGCTTTTAAGATTCGAGATCTTGGGGAGGCGAAAGTCTTCTTGGGGATGGAGATCAGCAGGGGAGAGAACGGCGAAGTTAAGCTTTCGCAGCAGAGGTACATCGAGGAGCTGCTACAGCGACACCAGCTCGCGGATGCTAAGCCGCGAAGCACCCCATTACCTCCTGGCTCAAAGGTTCTACCGGCAGGAGACGGTGAGACGGAGCTTGTGGACAGCACAGAGTACCGGACGCTAATTGGAGAGCTGAACTACTTGGCGACGAGCACAAGACTGGACATCGCACAGGCGATGAGCGTGCTGGCGCGCTTTATGGGCAAACCGTCGAAGACTCACATGGGACTGGCTCTGGGCGTACTTCGCTATTTGGCGGGCACTAAGGAGCTAGGACTACGATTTGGCGGAGCTGGAGAACTTAAATTGGAGGGATACAGCGACTCAGACTGGGCTGGTGATCCGGCGACGCGCAGGTCAACGACTGGATACGTTTTCCTATTGGGTGGAGCAGCTATAAGCTGGAACAGTCAGCTACAACGCACCGTGGCGGCATCTTCGGTGGAGGCAGAATATCAGGCTACGGCAGCAGCGGTTCGTGAGGCTCTATGGCTTCGAAAGCTGGCGGGAGATTTCGATCTGTGCTCAGACACGATTGGGATCTGGATGGACTCTCAGGGGGCGCTTAGCTTAGGAAACAACCCTATTACTTCGGTTCGGTCCAAGCACATTGATGTGCAGCATCACTTGGTGCGAGAGCGGGTTGCTAGAGGGGAGGTAGCGCTTTCCTATTGCTCTACGGAAGATATGGTGGCCGATATTCTCACGAAGGCTTTGGGAGAGATCAAGTTTAAGAAGTTTCGGAACGGAATGGGAGTTATGGCATGAAGTCCTATCGTTTCTTTTGCGTGCTTTGGTGACTGAGGGTGATGGTGTGAGCGCGCAACATCTTTGTGGTGCTGGAGCTATTAACTTGCCAGACCGACGTTTTGGAGCTAGGAACGTCTCGAGGGGGCGTGTTATGAAAACGTTATCGTTAGTTATGTTTAGCGAGCCGTCCTAGCTGGTTTGCGTATCAGTGAGCGAGCTTTGCAGTACGACCTAGACGTGGACGCGAAGTGAGCTTTTCAGGGGTCTTTTTTGTGGTACGTTATAAGGTTTCGAATTATGTATATTGTGGTATGTTTTGTGGGCGAAGTTCCTATCCTTTTACGTACCGCTGCATGGACCAATCCGACAGACGTTGCTTCTATAGACGTTTTTCTCGCTCTCTCTTTTCTTATTCCAATATATAATTATGTAATTAATACTTCCTCGTAATACGGCCAAGCTTTGCCAATGTCCGCTAGACTATCTCGCAACATTCTTGCGCCAGATGCGACATCATCACCTTCATCAGGCACCATACCTCCGATCGCCATGGAAAGCCACTCGACACCAAAATAGATAATGCGCCACGTATTTTAGATGCCAAAACTTGCAGTTTTCCTTTCTTGAGTTCAATCGGGTGTGCATGGGCGGGGCCCAAGTGTATGCTACCTTTTTTGTGGCGGCTCACCTTTTGCAGTACCCAAGGCGCCTGAGATTATTCCAAGGGCGGCGGCGCCATGCACCTGTCAATGTTGCTTGTGCATCAGTTATTGCACGAAACTGCGATGTATTTCATAAATAGTGCACCCTTTCCCTATGCGAGAAACCCCCTAGCAGATAGCCTAGCAGCCGATGCTGATAGGCTATCAAGGCCCTATCAGCACCGGCCGCTAGGGGGCCAACTGCCTGCTAGGCCTGCTAAGCTATCACTATGGCTACAGAAAACTGCGTATCGGGCGCGTTAGATGGCTTTTGGCTGCGTAAGGAGCGTAAGCACGCGAATTCCGGTGCGAATCCGTGCGAGTGTAACGCACGCCCGTAACGCAGCGGAAGGAAAACTATATGCCAAAGCTTGCTTCTGTTGAAAAATTTGATTCAGCTAGAATATTCTTAAAGATTTACGCGCAAAAATAAATTAAGAAGACAGTTTTTCAATGATACAAAAATCCTGAAAAGCGAATAGGCAATCGCATCGGAACGCACACAATTATCACGAAGTTCGCTCACGTAAGCGATTTGCGTTAAACATGCGAAACTGTTAACACGAGGTAAAATTCGCAGACAGGTAGGGACAATTTACATAACCTTGATAATTGTCGAGCAAATAATGGGTTCATTGCGTTTGGAGATTTTATAAAGGCCTCATGTAAAAACGTTGTCCTATGGCATTGGTAGGGTGGGTAACCCATGGGTGGCAGCCCTACGGGGTTGGGTGGGTAACCATATGCATGGGTAAACCATGTCGTGACAGATAGCGTGTCGGACATACTTTGTGTCGTGAATGACTGAAATTACTCTTTTGTCAGCCGGAACAATAAACTATATTTCCGTTGCTTTTCGTACTACAATATCATTTGTAATTTTTGGGCAAGTTTTGAGTTGAGGAAATTGGCTGCCATGAGTTTCACGATGATTGATGGCCGATGCAGCGTCAGCTGATAGATAGATAGATGACACCCATCAGTAACTCTGCTTATTACAGAAGTGCTTCCTGTGTCTTCTTTTGCAATTCTTTGCTAGTTTTATCGTCTTTTATTACGTTTTTACTTAAGTGGTATTAGTGATATTAGTGACTGGGAGTGAGGGGGGCGACTGGGGCCAACGGAACAACCAGCAACCAACCGGCGCATCCAGCCGTCCACAGTCGGACCCCGTCACCCCCCGTCGCCCCCAGTCGGACCCCGTCGCCCCCAGTCGCCCCCGTCATCCCATTCAGCCCCGTCGGACCCCGTCACCCACCGTCGCCCCCAGTCGCCCCCAGTCGCCCCCGTCATCCCAATCGGCCCCAGTCGGACCCCGTCACCCCCGTCGCCCCCAGTCGGCCCCCGTCGCCCCCGTCATCCCCAGGCGCCCCCGTCATCCCCAGGCGCCCCCGTCGGACCCCGTCGCCCCCAGTCGGACCCCGTCGCCCCCAGTCGCCCCTGTCATCCCACTCGGCCCCAGTCGGACCCCGTCACCCCCGTCGCCCCCAGTCGGACCCCGTCGCCCCCAGTCGCCCCCGTCATCCCATTCAGCCCCGTCGGCCACCGTCGCTCCCAGTCGGACCCCGTCGCCCCCAGTCGCCCCCGTCATCCCATTCAGCCCCGTCGGCCACTGTCGCCCCCAGTCGGACCCCGTCGCCCCCAGTCGCCCCCGTCATCCCATTCAGCCCCGTCGGCCCCCGTCGCCCCCATCATCCCCAGGCGCCCCCGTCATCCCCAGGCGCCCCCGTCGCCCCTGTCATCCCAATCGGCCCCAGTCGGCCCCCGTCACCCCCCGTCGCCCCCAGTCGGCCCCCGTCATCCCACTCAGCCCCGTCGGCCCCCGTCGCCCCCATCATCCCCAGGCGCCCCCGTCATCCCCAGGCGTCCCCGTCGCCCCTGTCATCCCATTCAGCCCCGTCGGACCCCGTCACCCCCCGTCGCCCCCAGTCGGACCCCGTCGCCCCCAGTCGCCCCCGTCATCCCACTCGGCCCTTGTCGGACCCCGTCACCCCCCGTCGCCCCCAGTCGCCCCTGTCATCCCACTCAGCCCCGTCGGCCCCCGTCGCCCCCATCATCCCCAGGCGCCCCCGTCATCCCCAGGCGTCCCCGTCGCCCCTGTCATCCCACTCAGCCCCGTCGGACCCCGTCACCCCCCGTCGCCCCCAGTCGGACCCCGTCGCCCCCAGTCGCCCCCGTCATCCCACTCGGCCCTTGTCGGACCCCGTCACCCCCCGTCGCCCCCAGTCGCCCCTGTCATCCCAGTCGGCCCCCGTCGGACCCCGTCGCCCCCAGGCGCCCCCGTCGCCCCCAGGCGCCCCCGTCGCCCCCAGGCGCCCCAGTCGGACCCCGTCGCCCCCGTCATCCCACTCAGACCCGTCGGACCCCGTCACCCCCCGTCGCCCCCCGTCGCCCCCAGTCGCCCCCGTCATCCCATTCAGCCCCGTCGGCCACCGTCGCCCCCGTCATCCCCAGGCGCCCCCGTCGCCCCCAGTCGGACCCCGTCGCCCCCAGTCGGACCCCGTCGCCCCCAGTCGCCCCCGTCATCCCACTCAGCCCCGTCGGCCCCCGTCGCCCCCAGTCGGACCCCTTCGGACCCGCCCCCGTTACCCAGGTTGGACCGATTGGAGGTGATGAGGACTGTAAAGTATATATAGGACTCGGTTCAGTTAGGCTCAGATCGGATCAGTGTGTATGGTCTTCCAGCAACCAGTACACGAGCGTACTATATCACAATCTTACGCACGAAATGCAAGAATAGACTATACCCTCACACGACCGAGTCGGAAATGGTAAAGTTGCACTGCTGGTGGCATTTCCTGCCTGGGCCTCCTTGTCGGCTATTCACCATGAGCTTGACAAGCGCCGGTCACATACCAGGGACCCTCCTCCCACGTCTTAACTCTTTTAATTCGTGACAAGTCCGACATCATTACGGTAAGAGTAGCATTACGGTTGGAGAGAACACTCCGTGTCATTATTAAATTTAACTAATTGCATACATACACAAATGAAGCATGTGCACTCGGGCCTGACGTAACAAAACACTCGCGCTACATGGCTGTGTTCTCCGTGCTCCACCTGGCCTCTTCGCATAGTGGCAGGGGTGATCCCTACTTACTACCCGCTTCCTCGTGATATGCCCTCCATCAACATTTTCCAGCCTAGGTGTGCACGTGGAGCACGACAATGTGTTATCAGAGTTGCGGTAGTTCGAAGGGCAATGGGACGAGCAGCTGTGAACGGAAACGCAGCGCCTCTTGGCTGCAGGCAGGTGCACCCTCGCAGCTGGTGGCTTCCGGGCCGTGTTGCAGTGGCCACATAATAAGTTTAGCTTTGGAGGCTGATGGGTGCCTGGGCTGAGGTGGGTGAGGAGGGCCATGTACCTGGGGGTGGGCACAATCAAGGATACCAGCATTAATTGACTGTCCTGGATTGATGACTCCACTTCACGTGCACTCCACATTATCGTATCTCTCACTTATTATCAGGGCCGTACAGGGCTATGTTCCCGTCTCTTCACTGCCTTTGGCAACGCCCGCCGCTGTCATTGCTGTTTGCCCCTCCCTGGTGCCCCTGGGCCACAATCTGGCGGGGTCCGGCAACGACTGGAGAGAAGTGCTGCACCGTGCTGGCGAGGTGGCTTGTGCCTTCACAGCATCGTACGGCGAATTTGTACAGCTTGTGGACGCCGTATCGTCGTTGGGCATGCTGGTGGGTTGGGTGGAGGCCACAGATCCATTCCAGGCCCCTCTGGTTGCGTGATGCACCGTTTCAGCAGACTGACTTTGCTCATACAGGAAAAGCTCACACTATCGCATATTATTTGAGTAGAGCATAACCCATGGACATGTTGGTCACTGTTGCTTAGACCAACAAGTGCCCAAAAGCCAGGGATGGAGGCATTGTAGCCCGTTAAGTAGTTGCATGTTTCCTGCACTTCGTGGTTAGTACCTGAATGGCAGCTTGGCCACACTCATTGCTGCTTTGCGGCTTGGTGAGGGGAAACACACCGATCTCCCCATGATTCGGGACGCCTAGGCCATGTATGGTGTCTGCGCATGGGTTTTCGTTTGATAGCTTTGCCTACAGTTATTGGGGAGTGCTGAATGGAACAATGGGAGCTCTAGGTCACGCTCCCCGAGAGTGTGTGATAACACCGCCAGCACGTGCGTGTACCTCACCGCATTTCTCCAGGCCAGGCTCACCCAACTGTGCCCTAACAGCCGCCCACCCGCTTGTGCTTCCACAAACACCAAACACGCAGCAGCGGCAGGGAGCCTGGAGGCTGACATCGTATTGACACCCAATGACCTGCACCTGGGAGGTCCCGCCGGTTTTCCAAGCTAGCTGCTGCTGATGGGTGACAACATGGGCGGGAAGAGCACACGGCTGCGGGCCGTCGGGGTGGTGGTGCCCGTGTGGTGTGTACAGACACTTAAGGTGCTATTGGCGGACCTGTGCCCTCCTCGGTGACAGGTGGTCGCAAATCTCCCGTGCCACTGTCCGCCCAAACTCCCCAGGTCTTCTCACCTGTCTGGCCAACGGTTGTTGTCGTTGGGGCCGCTGGCGCCATCTCCATGGTGGTGATCCCAGGTGCGTCAGGACTGAGCGGCAGGGCCGGTGGTTGCTCGCGGTCCATGGGCAGAAATTGGGCGTCCAGACAGAAGGAAGCGAAATAGATGACATGGAAATTTGGGTGCAATTCGTGCTCATCCTGAAAGGGACGCTGCCTGGCGTCCCTTTCCTCCCTGGAGTTTACGGGGATGGCAAGTCAACACCGTTGTAAGTGAGCTGCCTACAGATGCAGACCCTATTGCCAAACAGGACGACTCCAGTAGGTTCGTCTATCTGTAATTCAGGTGGTTTATTTGGTTGCGGAAGATCCCTGCTTCGAGCGTGGGTCGGTGGGATAAAGTGATGAGACGTACAGCACAGGACTTGCAAAAGGTACACATGCATTCGCGCCATTTAGTAACTATCTAAGTTTGAGTATGTGTATGGAACTTTGCACAATTATAATGGATCTTATGTGCGACGGGCAAGTTATGAGAAGAAGGACATGGACTAGTTGCGACTGCTGGCGACAAGGGTAAGACTTTATGACGTGCTATTTTGGAACTCACGTTCATCTGTTACAGCAGTGTTACTGTATCCGTATGATGGCGGGGGCGCCAAGCTTAAGATTGAACCGGCAATTGGGAAGTTATGTACTTCTTGTTTGACAACGACCTGGCAATAATACAGTGTTATGTATTTAGTAGGTTTCCAAGTCTCTTTAAGGCCTAATATTGCCACGATGCCACGATGGCGGCGGCATAGTTTATTCTACCGATCATGTGCACAAGAGACGCGAAAAGCAAAACATTGCAGGGATGACGAAATGCGTCTGTAAACAGTACGCATTTTGGGGTTGAAACTGTACGCATTCCAGCGAGCTTGAACGTGAGCGAGCAGCAGGCAGGTGTAGCCTGCTGCTGCCGGCCACCTGCAATATTGTTGCAACTTAGCAGTAAAGCCGCTGTATGCATCGTGGCTAAGGGAGTATGTAAGCAACGATGAGGAGAAGGACTCGTATGCCTTGCTATTGTTTTTGCTGTTGTGACTGTTGCTTCAGAAAATGTGCCTTGCTTTGTGCTTTCACGCACTGCGTTCCCTTTATTTTTCATGCAGGCCGAGGAGCAGCGGGTGCCCAATAAAAGGCGGCATGCGCTGAATCATAGAAGGAAGGGCCGGAGTCATGAATGTTGGAGGTTGAAATGTGGATGGTGAGTTGAGAGGCCATACATAAACAGTTACAGAAAATGCTACTGAGCTGGCCAGTGGGTATGATCGGGATGGGAGTTTGGGCGGAATGGGGTCAAGGGAAGGGGAGGTGAAGTAAGACAATGGTGGGAGACTTGGGTGTGAAGGGGGGATGCGTGTGTGTGTGTGTTTGATGGGTGTGGAAAGCAAGTGATATTGCTACTGCTGCTGCCACCACTGCCTGGACCACCGCCTCATCCTTTGTCCCTATCTCTGCCCCTTCCTCTGCCTTTGCAATTACTGCCACCACCACCTCCACTGCCACCCCTGCGGTCACCAGCCCCGCACCTCCTTGTCCTCCACCGTTGCCTCCATCATCCACATCACCACCACCACTGCTCCCACCACCATTGCCACCACCGTCATCACCTCCACTGCTGTGACCGCCTCAAGTCCCACAGCCCCTGCCTCTGCCTCATCCACCACTGCTTCTGGGACCATCACTGCCTCCACCTCCACTTCGTCCCGACACCATCCCTTTAACACGGCCTGCACCATCACCTCTGCCTACCCATCGCTTCACCCTTCACCATCACCTCCTCCACCGCCGCCATCATCACCACCGCCACTGCCGCCATCACCTCGTCTGCCACGGCGACTGCTGTCATCACTACTCGGCTACAGCCACCACCTTCTCCATCTACCACTGCCGCCATCATTCCCCATGGCTGCTGCCCGTACCTCCTTCCCCTCACCGTTGCTGCCATCACTGCACTTTTAGCCTCCTCCGCAAGCATCACCACCATCTGCACCACTCCCTCTCTGGCTAACATTTTCACATCAGGTGCCGTACTGGGGGGCCGTGGGTTCTGTGAGCTACCCTGGGGCTTGTGGACGGACAGCGACCAGGATAGATAGATGGGGGAGGGAATGGGGTGGTGTATATTTGTGTGTTTATGCGTGTATGATGGCATGGCCTCCTCCACCTTCACTGCTGTCTCCTCCAGTCCTCATCCCTACATGCCTTTCATACTCCTCACTTTTTTACTTTCCCTCATTCCCCTGCCTCTCACCTCATGCATATTACAACTCCTCCCTTCTTGTGCCTAAACCCTCTATTTTTTATCCTCCAACCGTCATCATAATTCTGCCCCTTCCCCCCTGCCTTCCAGTCTCTCTGCTGGATCCAAGTGCTGCCCTCCACCCTTCCTCCCTCCACCCTTCCACCCTCCACCCACCCTAGGATACTACACCCTCCCTGCCCTCCACCCTTCCCAGTCTCTGGAAAATCACGTGCAGGTCAAGGAATGACGGGCGGGGGCAGTATTTCTCCAGTATAGCGGACACTGAAGCTGGCAGTGACCAAGATGATTTTTATTCTGGAGACATGCGGAGGGCATTGGGGCAGTGCTTGTGTTCCATGTCAGAAAGCTGAAGGGGTACTGGACCGCCGAGGGTTGCCTTCCTGCCATTTTGAACCAGCAGAACATTTCACAGATACTAGACGGTCCCGTGGTGGTTGTTAAGGGGTTTTCACATGTTGCCAAATGTGCATTTTTGTGTGGGTACACACGTGCACTTGCAAGGATCTCACTTGCGGTATAATGTTGTTTGAGATGATGTGTGCACATCGGTGATGCATTAAGGTCCTTGATGTTATTCGTTTGATGGCTGGTACTTCCTGTAAGTACAAGCGCTCATGCAAACTCAGGTGCTATTAAGGGGTGCTATTGTGTGCATATGTAACAAACTTGCTTGCATAATCGACTGCGAATCATGCATGAATTACCTGCATTATGAGCTAACGTTAGTGGCACGAAACGATTACAAACGCAGTGAAAAGATGACAAACGAAAAGTGTATGTATGTGTGCGTACATAAGAAAATTGTTTGCGTTAAAGCTTGCATTTCAGAATTGCACTTCTTTAGCACTGCTAAAATGATTATACGCAGGCGAATTACAATTACCAACGAGTGCGACGTGGCATGCGAATTCAATTAGCTATTGCGTTTTATGTTATTCGCATTTAATCGCAGATACTTATGCACGCGTAAAACCTTGCGAAAGCTATACGTTTGAACTGCGTTTTCAAATTCGCTCGCGATCTGACATTAACGCTTTGCGATATCCCCGTGCGATTGCATGCTATTTTCATTAACGCACAAAACTATTTAAATGCGAAAAGCATGCGAATCTTGTAACGCGCGCGTTAAGTGTTATTCGCACGCGTTACAAAGTGCGTTACGACGCGAATGCATTCGCACGCCCAGCCAAAATTTCACGCCGGGTCTGTTTTGGGCGCACTTGCGAACGGCATTCGCATGGTGTCCTTGCGAAGGCACTTGCGATTGCAAGCGATAGTGCGCGTTAGGCTTCGCGTTACCTCGCGTTAGCCTCGCGTTAACTTTCTGTAACGCGAGGCTAACGCGAGGTAACGCGATTATCTGTTGTCATAGTGTATGATAGGGACCTGCTAAGCACCTGCTAACATCCTGCTACGTAGGTCTGAGTTGCTAGCCTAGCCGGATACCTAGGCCTGCTAGGTATCAGAATATTTCCCACCAAAAATATTTAGACTTCCCTGCCGAACTTATTGCTTCTGCCCGATGAACACCCTATATATGTGATCAAATCCTCATCATTCAGCTAATTTTGTTATAATTTATAGCTTTAAATTAACGATCCTTATGAGAATTTCGAATGATAAGTTGTGGGGATCCTATCTCTTAAGTGCGACCCACCATCGGGCAGAAGCCAGAAACAATGTAGATGCAAATATAGAGGTTTCCCCATGCCCACCTGTTGAGTGCCCATATGCACTTGTGCAAGTCAGGCCTGTTGGCATGGAAGACATTGATATATATCAAATGATGTCATAATGCTAACAATCAAAGTTATATTCTTTAATTTTGGCATGGCTGATTTCATTGATGATGAAGTTAACGTTTATCGGAAATCTGTATGCCTTTCATGTCACATGACAACTGCCCATCCATTATGGCACTCAAGCATGTGCGTGATGGCCCCAGCTGCATAGCTGGACATATCTGAAATGCAAATCTGTAGGGCAGATTTTTAATATCGAGAAAGTTTACACAAAACTCGCAGGCTTAGCAGCTATATAGCAGAAAGCTATCAGTATTCTAGCAGATAGCCTAGCAGACACATATCCAGGGGTTATCGGATAGGCTAGCAGCTAGCCCGGCCCTGCTACCTAGCAGGTCCCCTGCTAGCCTAAAGCTAGGTAGCAGATACATGCCCGGATAGGCCATTTTCTGCTAGCCTAGCACCCCCTATCTGATAGGGGGTTTCTCGCATAGGGTTTGTAAAGGTGCCCTATCGTACATGACGACGCCGTCACCTACGGTGCCTCTCGGCTTGTACGAAAAAATCACAGTCGACTGTGATGATTTTTTCCATAGCCGGTTTTTTTATTGAGAAGCACACTATCGAACATGCATTTTGGAGGCTGGCCTTTCCACGAGAAAGGTTACCTTGCATAGTACTCGATAGTCAAAGAGAATATATAGGAAAGACAGCGATCGCGAAATGGGCACAAATAGTCTTGTGAGTCTGACCAGCGCCCGCCCCTCGCAAAAGTATTATTTGTAAGCGAGCGAGCCAAGCGAGCCCACATCAGTGGTCAATAATGTTAACCTATATGATCTTGTAAATATAATCACCCTGATTAATCAGCCAATATGTGCGCAAGTGCACGGATTGCAGTTCGCTCGCTCGTCCCGATTACTGCATTGATATGATGTACATACCGGCACCGTGAAAATTGCAGCTTCAGAGCTATTCCTGCAGAGCAAGTGCCCGTATGCTGTAGGGGCTGGAATGGTTGGGCGATAGATCGTATAGTACGAAGAACTCGCTTCTGTCTGGTTGTAATCTTACTTCCTGACTCTATCTCGCGAGCCCCTCGCACCATGCACGGCCCTCCCCCACCCTCCACCCCGACTATCCGCGTCCAGCGCGCCTCACCATCAGTCGCCTCATATCCCATAGGTGCCTCAAATGTTAGACCTATGCCATTGTTTCTTACTCCGGCCTTGCCTTTCCTCCATGTTCCATCACCAAACTCTTGATTGATGAGACTCCCCTTGCCACTACCCGGCAACTTGCATACGCACTACAGCAACTCATTCCCTAATAACTTCCTTTATAGTTGGTTGCTGCCAGTGCAGTACTTCTTCCATGTCATCACACTTGCTCTCGCTTTCTGAAACAGACCTCTACCCGCCATAACTCAGGCAGGGTAGTTCCGTCCCCCTCTGACCATCAGCGTAATAATAATCAGTCTGTTCATTACAACCAAGTCAACCAAGTCATATTCGGTGTTTCATATCTGTCTGAGCTCTTCTCGTACTTCTCGTCACCACGGTATATATGTAATAATAATATGCTTGTATCTTGTACCTCGCTCGGCACTCGTGAGGCGATTAGCCTCATTAGGAGTCCCTGCTTGAACGTAACCGGCCTGAGCGGTAGGTCCCACAAGTCCGCTACTGGCAGCTGTTTGAGCAAAGCTACCCACCACCTCGGCCATACTACTGGCAAGATGGTTACGCAGTTCCGCTGTTCATCCCGGACCTCCACTAGTACCCTTCCCACTTGTGACAATGGCGGGTTGATGTTGGACAGCGGCTTTGGCAGCTCCCCCGACCAACCCCACGCCTGAGCAAAGGCGTCCACTCCGATACACCCTGGAGACCAGGTGGCCGAGTAGAACTGTCCTGGTACCTTCGAGTTCGACGAATATGCGAAACAATCCACCTTTGGCTGTCTCCCTCATAAATAGGGCCGGGTTAGGATTCTGCCGTATATTTCATCATTCAGATACCACTGAGTCGTGTCTATTTCCTTGCTAATGGACTGAGCTCGTCCGTGGTTACCCCATCCACCCATCTCGCAACCCATTTGAGAGCTATCCACGAGGAGGCCTTTCACCAAATGCACACTGTTGTTGGCTCCTTTCTGTCCCAAGAGGCACATCTAATAAGCAGACTGGCACTCCGTTCCAGGGATGATATCTGTTTGATATTGGATTGTCTTGTTCTTGATCAATGCGGTTGACCTGTCCTGCAACCAATAATGCAGCGCATGCCGGGCGGCACGAAGCTCCTTCTCCGGACTGCTGAACTTCCTGGCAGCCAATTCGTTACATAGTTGATTAAAGGTTGCGTTGCCAATCACACGGGTCTCGCCTTTTATCAACACCTACATTTGCCCATTAATCTCGAGCCAAGCTCGTTAATAGCCGATCACCATACATATAAATAAGTTAAGACTTCGGCAAAACGGCGCCACCCACATGGTGGGTCTCATGCGCGGACACAGCATCACCTGCCACAACAGGTCTCCGGCGCGACGTCAACTGACATGGACGTCAACAGAACGGCGCCACCCACACTGTGGGTCTCGGGCGCTGACACAGCGCCACCTGCCGCAGCAGGTCTCGGGCATGACGTCAACTGACGTGGACTTCGACGAGGCGGCGCTACCAATGCGGTGGGTCTTATGCGCGGACGCAGCGCCACCGACGTGGGCCTTGGATACTCCCGTCTGAGCAAAGTTAGGTGTCTTGTGTGTCGCTCCTATCCCCGCCTGCAAGCTCTTGATGTCGCGTTTGCTTATTCATGAATTGGATTTTCATTCTGTAATGGCTCGGGAGGTCTCTGAGGATGGCTGTGAGTCGGTTAATAACTTAGTAGCTCCACCCGACGGGGAAACTGATTCGCGCTGGGATTCACAGCAACGCTAAAGGTTCTGCAAGCGGACAACAACCGACAAGCAGACAAGGAAGCCCGGCTAACTTAAAGGCGCAGCGAGACCGTGCGAGGCCTAACCCTCAGTCCGCCTAACCGACGAGGCGTCTCTGTTCACACAGCGCCCCCCTAGTTGAGTTACTGAAGTAAATACCCCCCAACCCAACCACTCCAGAAAGGAGTTGACTTACCAGCATGTTATGCCGCCACCCGAAGTCGCCGCCTTCTTGATGAGGAGAGCCGCGAAGTTGCACTGACTGATGTCTCGATTGCTAAGTTGGTATCTGGGTTCGGTTAAATGATTATTCACAAAGCGAACTAACCGCTAAATTGGTAACGTGCGTGGCTGGGGCAATACCCAAAACACACCGCCTAAGTGATAATTATTATTAGGCTCCGTCCCTATTAGAAATATCCCTTTATGATAGATGCCACCCATAGGTTGTAACATATGCACCTACCTGCAGCTAGGAGGCGTCTTGCACCAGCATGCGCGGTCAGTCAGGCGCTAATACGGCATCTGCTGGCGACATACAGGGAAATGAGTGTAAGACATTGGAAGCTCACCTCACCATTAGGAATGTATTGTTACTTTTTATACACGAATAATGAATTATGTGTATGTATTCACTGTCCCCTCAGATGGCCTTGAGGGTTATTAGGGTGCCGTGATTGCTACGATACAGTCGCACGCTCGATCTGGGCCGCCAACCTCTTGTTTATTAACGAGGAACGGGGTGGCAAAGGATATGCGGGGGCCCCATTGAGACTTTGAGCAGCAGGGATGGCATGGCTCTTAAGCCGGGTCATTGTCCTCTCTCACTGGTAGGACTCATCCGTGGTTGAATGCTCCGCCCGTGAAGTGCGAATTCATTCATGGCCTTGAGAGGGCCATGAGGTGCGGGGTGGGTTGATATCCAGCTAAATGCCAGGAGGTCCAGTCAGGACAGGCACATGGATAGGGGCCGCAGAGAGCAATCAAGAGAATCTGCGATATCAAACAACCAAGTGAACCCTAGCGGCCCCATCAAAGGAGGGGTACGCGTGCGTGCCTGATTGGTTAACCCCGGGGTTCCCTATAACACACGCCAGCGTAAGGGCGGCGTAACAAATAATAATAATTAACCCTTAAATCCCTAAATAAAACAAATAATAATAATTAGCCCTTAAATCCCTAAATAAAACAAATAATAATAATAATTAGCCCTTAAATCCCTAAATAAAACAAATAATAATAATTAGCCCTTAAATCCTTAAATAAAACAAATAATAATAATTAGCCCTTAAATCCCTAAATAAAACAAATAATAATAATTAGCCCTTAAATCCCTAAATAAAACAAATAATAATAACCCTATCACTCACTGCAAATGAACAACTTGTGTATGCATGTACTCACTGGCTTTCTTGCCCCGATGTCAGCTCCAGATAAAAGGACATCAGCTCTGTTTGCACCAGCAGGAACGGTGACGACTGCAAGCTTATAAGCACTAGGCTCAATGCGAGAAGGCCCAGCAGGCCGGCCATGGACGGATCGCCAGCGAGCGCTGATTAACTCGGATGAATTATGAACTCCATATACACCTTTCTATGGCACTATATGCATGTATTTGGTAAGTTGGATTTTCCAAAACTAGTTATGTTATGTTTATATGTAGTTCAGTGGACCACTAAGCTTGGCTACTGCCCTGGCGTGGCGGTTTTATACTCGCTGGGAGCTGGAGCGGATCTGCGCATGTATATGTACATATGGAGCACTTAGATTGTACCTCGCCCGCCTTCATTCGTGCAGCACCATCATAAGCCCAAGCAACTAATAATATATAAGCACTCCTGCTGGGGGGGCGAGCAGCTAGCCCTTCTTCGGCCTTGCTTCTCTTCTCATCCGAAGGTACCCAAAGCCACGATGAACAGCAGCCGCATGCACGACTGTTGGCGACAGTATGCAAAACAAGTAGCTAGCGCCACAGCAGCTGCATGCATCACGCACATGTCGGCGTCCACAACGCCGTCTACGTACGATGTATGTGATAGGCACTGCATGTACCCTTCAAATCGACAGTAACAGATGCAAGTGATCACCCGGCACCTTTTGCATGCAAGCAAGTCTGCGGAGCAAAGCTTGCATCTGCAGGTGTACCCGACGACCCGCCCTCGACTACATACTGTTAGCAAAACACGTACGGCATATCATACATTTTTAAATGTTGCCCGCAAAGCTAAGCAACAATCACTATAACAAAGGATTCGTGCGTTAAATTCGCGTTAGTTCGCGTTAGGCTCGCGTTAGGGTCCCCTAACGCGAGCCTAACGCGAACTAACGCACGAATCCTTTGTTATAGTGAATGTCTCTCGTGGACGTCCCTTCTAAACAGGACTGCAAGCAAGCCACATTATTACGATGACCATTGGACCTGCTGTGGTTGCGAGGAGCTATTTCGCGGACGCGCACGGTGTCGAACTGGTGCGTGAAGCTTTGCAGGCGGGCGGGCCGTTCATTGACCCAGTAGTGTTGCCAGCGGCCCTGCTCTTGCAGTATGCCTTTCTACAGCTCGATTAGTATATCTTTTAGATATAAATGCCGCGTCATGCCAATGCGAACCTTACATATCACCGCGTCTTCCGCATGGGGCTATGCCAATTATTGTTCATTCATTCTTATCTTCCGGCTTCTGGGCCGCCTCCGGCCGGCGGGCCATTCGTCAATTAATTATGAGCTACACTCGATCGATACATCAATGCACATACTGACGTGAAGTGAGGAGCGAGGGTTCGTGTGCCCAGCCGGTGAAGTGCACCTACCACAAGCTTTATTTGCGAGGTAGGAGCCCAGGCCCACAGCGGTAGGCATCCAGGCAACCGGCTAGCCAGTGATTGCCATGCTCGATCGAGCATGGTGATAGTAGTAATTACCGGCAAACTGGTTAAGCACGTGCTTTGCGCATTTTAAAAATTGTCAAGTAAAATATGTTATTAGATCACACCATAACCGCTTTATGTGCTTAGGAAAAGACATTGCCTGCAAGCCAAATAAAACATGTTCATATATTTGTACGGCAGTCATGTTCATGCCCAAAACATCGACGAAAACGGCAAAACATATTTTGTATGGAATTGATGCATGAAACACAAATGCTTGGCAGAAAACACACGTGAAGGTCTGCATGAGCATGACTACATATTGACATTGTATGACAGCCATGCGCAGGCCTGTTACATGGACGAAAGAGATAGACACAAATAATTTTTAAGCTTGTACTTTAGTGTCCTAAGCTGCTGCATAACGATCCCTTTCCAAGCCCCAGCATGGATTCGGGCATGAGATAGAAATCAAACTTAGTTAGGAAGTCAGGAATAATTTGATTGCACAGATTTACATGACTCTGGGAAAAGCCATCGATTGTGGAAAAATGTTTTTCTGTGACTTGGGGTGGTTAGGGCCTGGTACGTAGCCCAATATATACCTTAGTAGATACCCCAGGATAATACAACCCTTGCTTCCTTTTGTACATATCCTCCATGCCAGCCATTATTGTAAGTTTCCATAAAATGCCGTTTCCATTCCATAAAATGCGTTCCATAAAATGTCTTCCATATCCTGGTGGCAGGCATATACTGTTATTACGCACATACGTAAAACGGTTGCATCGTTATGAAATTTTAACTTGAAAAATGCGCGAAGCACAGGCTTAACTGGTTTGCCAGTAATGCATATGAGCATCCTCGAGCATGGTGATCACCGGCTTGCTGGTTGACCGCCCGGATAACTGACAACGGTACGGGACGCGAGCCATGGTCGGTGGTGGACACGGCGGCTTTTGCCGTCTTGTACACCGGTATCGCCTCCCCGTATCTTAGCCTCCTCTATCTTCTACCATTTGTACATGACTGCCTACATTTGTTCCGGGACTTTATTTGTACCGGCCAACTTGCTGGTGTGCAAGCAAGCGCGATGGCAGAGAGAGCCCTGAGATACCTTATGAAATGCTTGAGAATGGTTATATATATAGATGGCTTATATAATAAAACCAGGTCGAGCTAATTCAAGGGAAGGTTGGTCCCAAACTAAAGTCGTTACTTAGTTAGCCAACATGAATAGTACCTCCTTAGCCATGTTCGCTACGTGAATTGATAACAGTTACGAGCCATTTCGTTATATAAAGTCGTAAGCTATGGCATCACTTCGCGCAGTCACTGCTCCGCGTGGCTGTATGGCCGTCAGCTCACGCCGGCCGTGCGTCATTGTGCGCGCTGAAGGCCAAATCAATCCCAGCATTAGGAAGAATGAAGCAAAGGTTGCGGATTTTGTGACGGCATCAGAGCTCCCGAAGCCCAAGGTATGTACGTGTGCATGGAACCTCGTTGTGGTCCAACGCCGCGGCAGGTCGTCCTGACATGTATATCATCATTCTAACAGGCTGTGCTCTGCCGGTGTTGGAGGTCTACTAAGGTAAGTTTGGATGGTCGTGTCATTCCGCAAATGCATCATTATCAAGACACCCTGCGATGTGGAACAACTGAAGTATATGTGTGTTACATATATGATTTACTTTGCTAAGTGTAGAACGTCTAGGGACTTTGGACCTTGACCGCCTCCCGAAACTCTCACCTCGCCCCGGACGCAAGAAGGCAATCTTTATCCTTGACATAACCATGATTCCTACGTACTCTTACCTCCAATTTTCCGCATATCCATCCTTGCAGTTCCCCTACTGCGATGGAGCCCACCTCCAGTGAGTTATCCCTCACCTCACCCCTCCAAATGGGCTGGTTAGGGGGTGCTGCTCAAGTGTACTCCCGATGTGACCGCGCGGCGGCGCTTGCTTATCTAGCGCTTTTTTAATGGTGTCTACCCTTGCTTAATTGTGCAATTATGCATCCCTGTATGTAATGCTTTATGACAAGTCCGCTGTTGGCTCTTGAGCCAAGGACTTCCTGGGTCGTGGGTACACACACCTTGCCCCGGATTTCAAACTGCCGTCTTGGCCAACCTCCCCGTGGCCGGTGCGCGCAGACACAACAAGGATACCGGCGACAACGTGGGTCCACTGGTCATTGACACAGCAGCGCCGGCGTCCCCACAGTGATTGCCTGTCCTCCATCTGTTGGAGGGGTAGCAATCCCGAATTTGTGAAGTAATTCCTCCAGGACTGGTAGGAAGTGATCCCCAGGCTGGTGCCGCCTGGCCCGAGAAGTCGAGGGCCGTGGCGAGTTTCGTGGAGGGGGAGGAGGGCTCGAGGACAAGGGCGAGCGCGAGCTAGGCAGTGCCGCTTAGCTGTGCAGATACTCGGTAGAACGGTGTCCTTGAGCTAAGGGTGCTAAGGAATCTGGAGGAGGTTGAACTTAAGAGTCTCATTGTAATGGGTATGAATCTGTAGCAGTTGGTGCAGATGAATGTTATGAAAGGAACGGCGGTCATACAAATGGCACCAGCCAAGGATTCTTTTGCGCTCTCCGATTCACAGTGGGTGGTACGTAGAAGTGGGGTGAGATTCTTCTGAGGAGCTGATGTATATCGATGAAAGCTGCAAGGAGAGGTATAGGTGCGGCGGGATAGGGGTCGGGTGCCAGTAGCGTAGCTGGCGAAAAGACGCGGCAAGGGTTACAGCGCGCTGGACGTAACGGCCGGGCTTAGCTCTTGCAGATACAGCGAAGCCAAGCTAATGCTGTATCTGCAAGAGCTCCAGCACGTATGTCGCTCCTTGCTACTTGCTGGACCGAGGTCCTTAATGTTTCCGGGTTGACGAGCCCGCACTATCACTCACGAAACTCTGTTATCATGTTTGAGCTCGCACGAGATATGCATCTCACCTTGATCGCAAAAGGAGGAGGTCCGCCCCCAAAACTGATCAGTTTTCTGAAGCGCAGCGAGGACAACTACGTTTTTCTGCTACACTTGAGGTATGAGCGGTTTGTGGTTCTGGAGCGGGGGAGGTGTGGAGGCGACGGTGTGTTATTGGTGTTACTTCTCGAGTCGCCTATGTACGTGGAGTCATTGGCGTGAAGGCTGGCTGGGCCTTTGGTTGGCCATTCGTTCTTCGTCGCATCTGCGTCAGTGCTCCTCTTCACCTTGCCCCAAAGTTTTGTTCATTACCCACTGGGAACAATAGTAGTGTGTAAGACGAGATTTAGAAGAACACACGGGACTACCTCACTCGTCAGTCCGTTCATCCGCTGAGGCAAGCCCTTAATACGAAGTTCAATTGTGTTGTGCGGCTGATATCCTCCTCCCTAGCATCCCGCATTGCTCGTTAATAACCTTGATTTGGCAGGCTAGCTAGGTTGCCTCGCAGTATATACACGACCGCTTGACACCTGAGACCTTCGTACAGATGCCGTCGTACAGAACGCCGCAAGATCTGCAGGATTTGGGAATGCACTCCCAACGCATGAAGGTTGGGTTTTATGTTGGCAATCCTGCTGGGCGCGCACATATGCTCACCCGAACAGTTTGGCATCGGACAATGTCTTTGCAACGAAGTCGCTTAACTTTGAAGTATCACACACTTTTCATCTATATAAGGCTACAGGGCAGCAGAGCTGCGTGCGCAAGAAGCGACTAACGTATATGCGACGCCCCTGGCTGTCGCCCGATGCTTGCCGTAAGCCAGCTGTGGCCCCAGCCTGGAAGCATTCCCCGAACAAAACATAGCCTAATAAGATGGATGCCGACTTCGGGCCTTCAAGCCAGGACCCGGCAAACCCTTAACGAGCCCTATAAAACCTCCGACCTTATTCGCCCTTGTTCGCCAGAAAGCGCTGACACCGCCTGCTTATCTAACGGTTCATCTTCGTGCTATGGCAGCATATAGTAGGCGTTAAGTCCGGCGCATGAAAATATTGTCTGCTTTTTCCGACCCGCGTAGATTCCTATCTTCGTGCAGGCAATCGCCCAGGGCTTGAGGGCTGGCAGTCAGACAACAAAATCAGGAGCAGTACGATGATTTTACTTGCGCTGTGGCATCAATTACACCAATTATTTTTTGCAGTTTGTTTATTTATCCACATTTCCGCTAAGATGAACTTCAGAGTACTATTTTAATAACGGGTGTAGGGTGGACTGAATCCAACTGTCGGTTACAGGTTAATTTTGAAGCGGTTGACACGCTATAAGACCATGCCCACACCTTTCTAACAAACAGTTTGCCTCGTTTCATACATACCGTCTTGCACGACTGCAATTAATGCTAGACTTCTGACAAGCCGCAAGTAAAAAAATGCAGCTCAACATCGTCTCCGTTGCTGCCTTGCTGACAGCTCTGGTATGCATAGCGAATGTTGGACGCTCGCTTTCATATAAAAGTAAGCACTGAGTCATATCTCATGGCATTCCAATTGCGTAACTTGTCCACGCAGACGGGCTTCGACCTCCGCCGTCTTCCGCTCGCTGTTGTCGAATCAATTCCATATCTTCTCTAACTGTAATTTCAGTGTTTACGTGTACTGATCCTTACTGAATTTAGATTTTTTGGCCGTGTTCATCCGCTCTTGCACGCAGGTGGGGTGGTTAAAACGTTACGCGGAGGCATCAGTCTGACTTCCTCCGAAGCGCAGCAATTAGAAACATCGTCCTCTTCCTCGTCGTCTTCGACATCACTGTCATTTGGTATGTTCTACCTCGGCCTTGTCTTTTCCAAAAGCAAAGCTTCAATTCGCAACCTTCCCTCCGTTACTCCCATAACTTTCGAGTCTTGCATCTACAGCAATATATTTCAACGCTTTCAATTCTTATGCTTGCATTCATTTGGGATCGTTTTAGTCATTATGGCGCAAAATGGTTCGCGTCAATTGCTTCGTCCATTAGTTTGCAAAACTCCTTACAACGGCCCTCGTAACCGTGACCAATGGCCAACGGCATTTTGCGATTCAGACCAAGAGGATGACCGCACAGCGGCAAAAAACGAAGCCACGCAACTCCTCGAATCATTGAACCGCTTAGGGCCACCCGTGGCCACCCCATAGGACGCCCCGCTGCTGCAAACTTTGACGCCCTTCATCGATCTCCGCCCTTCTCGCCAAGCCTATTTACTATATTGCAACCCCGCCAACTCCTGCCTGATTCCTTCGGATTCTAAATTCTCGATCAGTATATCCTCCTCCCCTCTAGCCGCCTTCTTTCCCACCTCATCTCACGCCACCTCCCTTCCACAGGCAGCACCACGCCGCCCAGCTATCTCCTGCCCCTGCAGCTACGACCCGAGATCGCCTACTTCGATGCCGAAACGGGCATCGTCAAATACAACGACCATCCATACGGGCGCGACATCGTAGTCGCATGGGTGGACGCTCAGGCCGCAAACTCCCCTACGGGTGTGCTCTGGCTGCAGGGCGACTGCGTGCTGCATCACCCGGGTAACGGCGCTCCCACATCCGTCCACTTCGACGGCATTTCCTGCTATGCGAGCCAAGATCTGGGCCTTCCACCCTCCTGGGACGACTCCCCGTACAGCTCCTTCACATTACTCTGGATCGGCCGGCCTGAGGAAGCTGGCCCCGGATCGATGTCAGCTGGCCACAGCCGCACTCCGTTCACCTTTGAGAACAGCCTTTTCTCCGACTCCGCTGCCGCTGATGCCGCTGCAATCGACACAGGTAGCCATATCCCGCCACCCCCGATTAACCAGTGGACGATGGAGGTTGTAAGCCGGAGCCGCCAAGGCAACGCCGCGGCTCCAGGTGGTGCCGGCCGCCTTATAGCGTCGTATTATCGGTACGGTGGCCAGTCTGACGAGCTGGCAGCGTGGCGATTCCCCACCGTCCCGAGTGTGGTGTTTTACGGCAAGATGGTTCTGGGTGTGAATTTTGAAATTCAGCAAAACTTGTTCTCCGGGCAATTGGCTGTCGTACTGTTGTATAATAGGGCCCTCCAGGAGGCGGAGGTCCGGAAGTTGGCAGCATTCTACAGCACGCGCTTCGGTTGGCGAAAGCCGGGGTGAGGTGATGATGTTTATCGATGAGGAGGAGGAGGAGGAGGAGGCAAATCTTACACGTCAGTCCTTCGCTGTGTAAGATTAGAAATAGAGTGGGCGATTTGTTGATTAATTGATTTTTATTCGTGCTCAGCAGTAAATTGATTTATAAATTCGCGGCTTCTGAGAATGATCACTGTGATTTCCCCCTTCTATTCGGAACTGTATCGACACCTAAAATGGACGTAACGAATCAAATTATGCTGGGAGACAACATGGCAATATTTTTGTTGACGGTTTGTTTCCATGTGATATTGTGCGTTGCGTGTCGTGTATTCTGTATCATCACTGCCAACTCTCCACTCCAGCAGCGCTCGATCAGCGCCTGATTAGGCCTGATTCGAAGTCCTGATGCCGAGGTTGACGTTGACGTTGTCCCCCCACTGCTCGTCTCTGGGTACGATGAAGATACTGAGGATGAAATGAAGAGGATGAACTCGTCGTCAACGCTTGCCAGTTTCTCGACTTATTCGTCGCAAGTCTCTTGATTGCCGATTCGTTCCTTGCAGTTGAATATTCGAAGTAAACTATAGACTGATCATGCTGATGATCTCGTACATCAAATCATCCTGTGGCGTTCCGTACATCCCGTAACTGTCGTAACTGTTGATTGTATTTTTGCCGCCTGTTGCGTTACGTTCGGGAGTTGGCATATACTGATCCACACCACACGAACCTTAACTAGGTTTATCTGATTGGAGGACATCGGTCATTTGGACCAATCGATTTCATATATAATCTATGTTGAGATTTATAAATTGTGGGTTTGCACGTAATACATTCACAATCAAATGATGTAAATTGAAATGAATGATTGAATTCCTTTAGAAAGGTATCATCCTATCGTATCATCCACAACACGAACCGGGCTTTACCTGGCATGCTTAATTAAACCATTTGGGACATCCGTACGTGCAGCTCACGAAACCACGGGGAAGAAATGACGAATAGAGAAGGTCGGAAAGGGCACGGGGTACCCAAACGTGTACATTGAGCACGTACACATCCAGGGTGGTGCAGCCGCGAAAATTAGTCGCTACTGAGCGCAACACGCTTGCCTCCTCCAACACCATCCTCCCATACAAACGAGGTAATCAAGGCGGATGTAAATTATGTGTGATCGCTGCGGGACTCCTTCCAACCCAACCCGGCCACCACCCATCACCTGCGAACCTGCTCATCCGGGCATCCATTCTGACCCATGGGTCGCCCTGGTATATTCCTGATGCTTTGCCGCCTTCGGAATCCTTTCTGTGTGTGTGTGTGTGTGTGTGTGTGTGTGTGTGTGTGTGTGTGTGTGTGTGTGTCTAACACGGATCACGGGCCATCTGTGAGGATTTCGTCAGCCATTGTGTTTGTCCAGTGGTATTGTGTAGTCATAACGTCGGACCCCGAACAGCTGTTGTTTCCTGGTGACTAACCAACACGCAGTTGCCACCTCCCGGCTCCGGATGGGGAAGATGTAGTCACATCACAACAGATAGATACTCGCCATCCGCTCCATCACAACCTACTGGGCAGCAGCAGCGATCCACCGCCGCTGGAACACCTCCGGCGTCAGCGCAGCGCGGGGGTCCAGCAAGTGCGGCAGACGTATCAACGGCACGTCCGATTGCCGTACGAGTCGAATCAGCTCGTCCACATCGTCGTACGAGTGAGCAGCCGAGAGACTCACCCGCAGCCTGGGCTCGGGTTGGAGTTGGGGACCGGAATGGTGAGATGACGTTTGGACTACAGTTGGGATGATAAGATATGTGATATATATGTAGTATTATTTATATTTTACGTTCATTTAAATGAAACAAATATTACATAAAAATTTTCAATCAAATGTGCTCATCGCTAACGAATAACGTCTGAAAGGCAGGATTAATTACAGTTAATTACAGTTAATAACGGTCAACAACGAACCGCTAAGCGAACTGGGCGAGGCGGACCCAACCTTCCAGACCGAATGTTCAGCGCGGGCGAAAAGAGGGAAACTGCCAGGGGGGAAACTTGCAGCTTAATTTCGTTGCGGAGTGGTGTGAGTGTGGAGAGAGGAGTGGACAGAGATAGGGAAGGGAAGAAAAGAGGGGAAGGATAGAGAGAGGGTGGGGGCATTGACAGGCGGGGAAAGGCGTAAAGATACCATTTCTCTCCTTTTCTCTTCGTACCTGCATGTCCCCGGTGGCACAGTGGGTGGCCGGATAGCGGGCACGTGTAACCCCTCCCCAAGCAGGCGGGAGGAGAGCTCCAGGGTGGGACCTTCGGGCCCCACCACAAGCGGCACCACGGGGCTCAGAGCGGGTATGCCCAAGCCGCAGCCCAGACGGCGCACCAGTGACCATACGTGTGTACGGCGCCAAGATTCTCTGGAGTGGATGTCGGGGGTCGGGGAAAGAGAGAAGGGGAGGGGGAGAAGCGTGAGGGCGTAAGAAGGAAATGTGTATGTGTTTGTGTCGTATCATCGTTTACCACCCATTCGACACGCATTCTCCTTCTCCCTACCCACCGGCTTCAACCCCACCCCGCTTCACCTCTGGCTGACTCTTAGCGCTGCCCCCGCGGCTTCCACCACCGGAACCGGCAGGGAGGTAGAGTACACGAAGGCGCGGCCCCGGTTGACAAGCAGCTGCTTGAAGGAGTGGGAGCAAGCCACAAAACCGCCCAGCGCTCCGAACGCTTTGGACAGCGTTCCCACGTGCAGGTCCACCTGCATCCAGGGGTTGGGGGTTGGGGCGGGGACTGGGGGGTGAGGAAGGTGAAAACACGAAAACGGCAGCTGAAGGCAGGGACCGGTGGGGAGAGAGACATACACATACACACACATACACACCAACGCACACGTACCTCGTGCGCCACACCCATTGCCTCCGCCGCTCCACCGCCGCCCTCCCCGCACACCAAGGTTGCATGAGCCTCATCCACCGCCAGCAGGAAGGGGTGCCTCCGCCGGAGCGATGACAGACCCTGGTACGGCAGTCAAAGAGGAAGGGCGAATACATGAGATCTCATACCACTGCTGTAGGGAAGCTTCTAGAGCACCTGCTAAAAAGACAGGGTCAGGAGGGCAGGCTGCAGGGCAAGGGCGGACATTAGATCGGCCAACGCACGTGGATGTGGGGGCCCCTCCTTGCCCCCCTCCCCTCCTCTCCCCGCCCCTCTTCCCCCCGTTTCTCCTACCACGCGTCGTACCACCTTCAGTCGGCCGCATTCCCTTTCGCCCCTCTCCATCTCCGCCTCCCAGTGGAGAAACGGTTTCGGAGGCACTGTGGGATTTTTAAGAAGCGGCTCAACCTCCTCCATTCATTTCTTCTCCTAAATTTGTACCGTTTCCTCGACCCCGTCCGCAACCAGCCGGCCTCTCAACCTCTTTCCATCCCAGACCCACGGGTCAGTCCTCACTCGCAAATCCGCGAAGTCGCCGTCCATGGAAAACAGGCTGTCCGTCACCACTAGCCGCCGTACTCCGGGAGGAGTGGCCGCCAGCAGATCCTAATTAGGCAGCGAGATAACGAGGTGATGATGGTCGGTCGGATGCAACTTAAACAACAATATTTCATAATTACATATAACAGCATATCCATGCATGGATATATCCATACATGGATTCGTACACATCTATAAAAGATTTAGTATATATATCAGGATACTTCCCCCTCCCTCGACGGGAGCCGGAAATGTTTAGAAATTTAGGAAATTGCCCGTAAATAAAAGTGTTGGGTCTGCTCCGGGGATCCCCGGAAAATTTCGGCCGGGTGAAGCATGGCTTTCCGGGGACAGAAAAACACTTCCCCGCGAAGAAAAAGGTTTGTTTCCGGGTGCACCCGGAGAAATGTTTCTCAAAGCAAGGTCAAGTTCCGGAGATTACTGATGCATGCTTGACAGCTTGACGCTTAGGACAAGCGTAAAATACATAAAATGTTTATTAGCTAAAAAAATTATAAAGCTAATTTGTAAGCCGTTAGACAAAAGAACATTTTCCACAGGATTTATAGCATTGACATTTTGGCATCTATCAAGCAACTAACGGTCAAGCCAGCCAAGCAGATTCCTAAGCTTCTCAAGCCAACGAGTGTTAGCTTAAAGCAAGCAAAATACTAAGCATATGTTGGATGGAGAGTAGGAATATGAAGCAGATTAAGACAGGTAGGGAAGCTGGTGTCTGCGTTGGTTAACGAGCTGCTGATGCCGGGTATTGGGTGTTGGGTGTATGGGTAGCAAAACGCGATAGCTTTCAGAAAACAATTTACGTATTTTTTAATTTTACCACAACAGAAGGTATGAAAATTTTCTTTGCTGTAAAAATATCTACCATGTAATAAACACGAGTGTTTTGTGTCCCGAGAAATTTTTTATGTAGGTTCCAGGGCCGCCCGGAATGTTTTCGGGCTCAGCCAGGTGGAGTTCCGGGGCCCCTCCCGGAAAAGAATTTCTAGGGCTCCATCCGGGGAACCCGCCGGAACAACCAGCGACCCCTTTGAAGAACCCTGATATATATATATATATATATATATTATCATCCCCCCCTCTGTCTTTAGCTGGGTTCTTCCTCCTTGGCTGTGTTTGAGTGTGCTCTCCTGTTGGCGTCTCTCGTCTGAGGGCTTCTGTGTGTCTTTTTCAGGCTCTTGCTAGTTCAGTTTTGTGTTGGAGGAGAGTGGTCCCTTTCTTTGTGCAGTTAGTCGCCCCCTGTTTTCTTTTGTTCCCTCCTCGTTTTCGTGGTGCTCCTCAGTGCTCTGTTAGTGGCCAGGCTAGAGCCTCTGAGTCTTTCTTTGCTCTAGCTGGTCTTAGTGAGAGGGGGAGCACGTGGCAGGACAGACAGACAAAGCCACGTGCCCCTCCCCTGCGCTGTGGCTCGGTCCGGTCAGGCCCCTTGGTGCTCGCCCTTGTAGGGCGAGTCGCCCACAGTGTAACACCCCGATATTATATTTACATGTACATTCATGAATATGCATATTGTAACACATACATATACAAATGTACTTCTGTGTTTTCTTACCCGGCCCCATCCCACCCCCGGGGTTCGATTTATTGCTAACCGAGGTTGTACCTCACATCCTTATAAACCCAACATCACACCACCATGGCGCTTTCCGTACCCGTCCCTGGAGCCCCTGTGCTACATACGTACACCGCTTCCCACCTCCAAATGACCCAGATCGTTGTGACGATACACGTGCAGTTGTACGGCATCTCCACTGGTCCCGGAGCCCCTCGATGCCAGCCGCGCGCCGTCGATGATAGATGCATGATTAAGCTCGTCACTGAAAATGGCTAACGCACTGCTACTGCCGTTAGTGTGACTGGCGCTACAACCCGCTGTTGCCGCTGACGTCGGGGCTGCGTAAGCGAGTGACGTCATGACAGCCAGGTTGGCTCCGAAGCCGGTTGGGAAGAGCAGGCAGTCCTCAGTGCCCTGAGCAGGACGCAAGTTTGGGTCGGGGGCGATACACGGTCCGAAAGCAATCTCTGACAATCCATTGAAAAAAAGAATGAAATCGTCAATTTGAGGTTTGAGGTTCGGGGGCACACTGAGATCACACTGAGAGTTGGTTGTTCAGTTAGGGTTTGTGGGCTGTCTGCAATTTAGAATTAGGTGAGTCAGAAGGGGGTCGGGGGGAGGTGAACGGGTGATGACGGCGACGAACGGGGGGTGAGGGGGAAAAAGGGAGGGGGGATGGGAAAGTAGGAAGGCAGCCGAATTGGCCAAAGTCGTACGCATCTCGACAGCGGCTGTTGGACGTCCTGCATCCCGAACATTCGTACATTTAAAATGATCCTCTACCACTGCCCCCTTGAACATACATTCATGTACACATACACTGGTCGCTTCACCTCGTACACTCGTGTCCCATCTCTCGTTACACACACCTTCCCTCCGCTTACCTTAAGCTGCGCCAGCCCCTCCTCGAGCTGTCTGTGGCTGTGCGTGTACCCCGCAACCAGAGCGCTGCTGCGGGGACCCATGCCCACCTGTACAGGGTACGGCATGACACACAAGGTACGGAATTGTACGAGACAAGCATGTACAACGGACATAAGGGGAACACCAACGGAAATAAATGATGTCTGTTCAACGTCATTATCGTATCTTGCGAGATGTCACTAATTCCAGATAAATGCGAGTTTTGTTCGCATACGCAACTTCGCAACTTCCCTTCCCCCCGCCCCACCAGCTCGCCCCCACATACAGTCCTACGGGCTCGCATACACACAGCTCGCATGCCACCAGCCGCCCGCCATCTCACCTGCCTCGCAGCCCTTGCCGCCGCCTCCGCCACCTCCGGATGTGATGCCAAACCCAAATAGTCGTTCAGCGAGAAGAGACGCAGTCGAACCAGCGGGCCAGGGTCCGTGTTGCTACTGCTACTGTTACTGTTATTGCTACTGCGGCGGCTACTGCTACACCCCGCACACCCTCCAGGTCTGCCGGTGGGCCCTGTCTCTAAGGACCTGGCTGCGGCGGCGTCCTCCAGGCCTCCAACCGACCCGCAATGAGCTGCTGACCCTGAACTACAGCCGTCGCGGTTGATGACGTTACTGCCACTGTTGCAGGACAAACCAGCCTGTTTGCTGCTACTGCGACTGCTACAATAAGCGTACCGATCACCATCTCCCCTGCCGCTGCCGCAGCGGTGACATGCGCTGTCGGAGTCCTGTGCCGCCGCTGTATTCGAGGCCGTCGGTGCCGTGCGGCAATCCGTATCACCGTACTGTCGTACAATGTGCGTGGACCGAATGTCGGAATCCCCAGGTATAACGGCAGCGGACGCGTTGATGGCAGCGCCGTGGTCATAATGCCGTACGACGGGCGGCTGGCCGATCAACCACGCATCTAGGTCCGCTCGATGTATATATGCCTTTCGAGGAGCAGGACGCCACGGGGGCCCATTTTCACCTCGGTTTCAAAAAAATGGGTTGGATCTGGATCTGAATCGGTGATGCAGGTTTTTGAAAATCAGGACCGTCGCCCCGTTGCGCATTGGCTATCTGAACGTAACCAAAAAAGAGCATTATTACGCCTTATGTTACGGCTATTCGCAGATGATGGGTGAGAAGCTACGGGGGCCTGAGGCAGCAAGATTGAGGAACTGAAAGCAGAATAAGGGTAAAGGATGTTTTGAAGTATAATTGCATTCTTTTCGGTACCTTGCCGAAAGCGCAATAGCACCCGCCAGTGGCCCTATGCTTGCACACGCTGCGGAGCCCATCCACACGCGTAGTAAAATACGGAGAGCTTGTTCATAAACGCTCATTTACCAATCAGCCCAACACATCCAGGTTAAACGCATAAAGATGTCGCACCTCCGATGAGGAGTTACACCATACAGTAGGCCTCAAGGTTCTCAAAAGCTGGGCATCTCGCAAGTGCGCGAGGGAGCCGTTTAGCCAATCATCCCAAAGCCGAAAGTCATCCATTTTGCTGTACATCAAGATCTATGAAATGATGGAGCAAAATATACACTTATATAATTGTACAGCCAAATCAGGGAGGTGGATAAGAAAGGATGATGACGGAGCAACGACGTCCTCACGATGCTGCCATGAAACGGTAAAAAGCTGCTTCTGCAGATGACGTACCTATTTTGAACGAGAAAGTCTGAAAGTGAAAAAGTTACAAGTGTAACAACAATGATTCGCAAGGCAGTTAGGTTCACAAAGTTTCCCCAAAAGTTACGATAAGACTAAGCCTGGTTGAAACTACAACAATGCGACTACGTAATAGCTTTCCAGAGCAAGATCCATTACCTTGAACTTTATGTCGTATATGTCCACACTGTCCACAACTCACGCGCGGCAAACGGCGGGCTACTTCGAATACCGTACTTAAAAGTCGGACTGCCTCGTAGGTCTACCAGAACGGCTCACACGCAGAGGTGGTCGCCTACTGAGTGAGGAACACGACTGACGGGCCACAGTAACGCATCACCCAGCCAGGTCGGAGGGTATCAACGGACCTCAGATGCCGTGAAGCACCTACCCGCCGCGGCTTTGGATATCCTTTTACTTGCATCTAAATATCCAAACGGGGGACCCATATCGGTATCTAATGAATAGCGGTTTTTCGTATCTGGATGCGTTTGCGACGGTATCTAGGTGTGGCTACGTACGGGGGGCCGGTCTGGATATCTAGATGCGGCTAAGGGGGGTCCGTATGCATTTCGATGCGGCTGAGAGGTATCTCGATGCCGCAGCAAGTTAGATGCCAGCCAGGTCCCCCCCCCTCTAGATGCGAGATGCGGCGAGTTTGTGATACCCTCCGCCCAGGTCTAGACAGCCCCATGACCTCACCGTGCGTGAAAGGTATCCCCCCGCCCTGACGTTCGAAAAGTCGTACGCGTCATTGTTTTGATGCTGCCAAATAGCTTAAACACTTTTGATTAACATATTCTTGCACAAGCATGATATCGTACACGGTCATCAGCCAGCTATGCATACTTGGGAATGGTGGCCGGATCCATGCATATTGCGACAACACCTTAGGCAAGACACCGAAAAGCGGGACATAGATCGATCATTAAACAACTGCAAACTACCTCCACATGCATCAACGCCATACAACCCAGGTGCACGGGTGCAGAGCCTAAACTGGCGAGGGCGGCAACCTCCCGGATATATATCCGCGATATACACAATATCCGCATCCATAATATTGATATATATGTCTCGCATGAATTACTTATATATAAATATATATATATATACACAGCAGTAGCAGTAGTAGCTGTAGCAGCAGTAGCTAGTTCGGATGTTATCTATAACCCGCAGTTACCCCATGGGACGAACCCATGTGTATGCATTACTGTTGACTATTGTGACTCCATCCCAAGTCCTGCAGATACAGCACCAGCCACCCTTCATTTTCGTCTGCTTTACCATCGCCATCGCGCCGCCAACCCTGTGTCTCTTACACCAATAATCTACACACACACACGCACACCTCCCGCGGCGGGCGGGCTGACGGTGGCTGGTACCGCTGTATGTCGGCGTGTGGAAGAAATCCTGACTTCGTTCTGCCCTGCCTTCTATGCAGCAATGTTTTGTACATATTTGAGATTGCCTGTGTACACGTGTGTATGTGTTTATGTGTATATATGTTCTTCGTAAAGCAATCTGTATTGCTTGGTATGCCATATCAGGTGGTGATGTGGCCTTAACGTGCTGATCATCCTCCGCTCACTGTTTCCGAAAAGCGAGGGTTTGGCCGAGGTTAAAAACTTGGTCGACGATGCCATCGGACTTCAAGGGTGGATGGGCCAGCAAAGTGGGGCTTTGACACGGCTTGTGAGCATCACACCGTCAGGCAAGCAAATCCCAATGGATCGCCCCTCGATCGTAACACAATCGTACGACCTATGAACTCCCAGTCGAAACTACGAGCGACCAAGCACCAGACATCGCCACCAAAAGTAACGTGTTTGCACATCATGTGTACGACTTATAGTACTAAGTCGTGACAGTTGTACAACCCCAATAAACATGAATGAATCATGACACATACATCATAATCGTATGTGTGTAGGATTGGGGGGTTTTGCTTCACCCGTGGCTACTACCTGGCGGTCCCTAGCTTCCCCAGTATTTCTGGGCACCCTCATCCTTTCACCCACGCGGACTTCTCATATCATAATCATAATCGTATGCATCCCATTCGGTGCGCTACCTGAACCCGAATAATTGATCGCCTAAAAATGTCCACATGCTGTCATATGCCTATTGTGCGTCCGCAAGTCTAAGAATGTGCAAGCTGCTGCACGTCATATTGCGTGTAGGATTGTGTTGGGCGAACAGGCGCAACCCTAGGAAGTAGGAAGGGGTGTCGAAGGGGTGTCGAATTCCTCGTCAACAAAACATACTACTTCTGCTGCAACTTCCATCCACCGGGGCATCTGTTCGCCACCAGCAGCTTTGACGAGAGGATGCGGGTTTGGGCCGTTCGCACCAGCAAGTGTCTATGTGCGTTGCTTGCCTGCACGTTCGGACCCGCAGACCGCCGTACACTTCGCGTATGATGGGACCAGGATTGTGAGCACCAGCCTAGACAGCCTAATCCGTCCACAGGGACACGCAGACGGGGTACTGCCTTAGGATGCTGTTCGATCGTGATAGCCTCCCTGGTGTCCTAATTTGGCATGTTCAGCCCAAACATAAAATGCGTGCTCTGTAATGCAATGGACGGTCATGTCGGCAGCTGGGACTATGACCGAGGCCGCCCCATCAAGATTTGTGAAGGTGGCCATGCGAACAAGCAGGCTTGCATGGCGTCAGGCTTCTGCACCACCGGTCTGGGCTACTGGATTGTCACCGGGTCAGAAGACAGTTCCTTACGAGCGTCTCTGAACTCAATAAACGAGACGCCCGGACAACTGTCCCCAGCGCCAGAGGCCTGGGCTACAGACACTGACGCCGTAAATGCTGGGGCCGTCACAGCATGTCGCCTCTTATGGGCAGTACGGGCAGCCGCAGCAGTAAATAGACACACTGCACCGGTAGCGGGAGCGAACTTATACCCGAGGCTGCTGGTCATAGCTTTAGGGGCCCAGGGGGACTTTTAAATCTCCCACCAGATTATGTTCAAGCAGGTGGCCCCTGTGTTCATGTGTTGATTCCCGAAGGTAGCTATCTGCGGGTACCTGCGGGGTCTGCGGACGCTTCATCTATATTCGGTAAATGATCATGTGTGGACTCGCATGGACTCGCGTGAGCCGATTTCCGGTTCACAATAATCCCCGGTCCGGCCCAGATCCTTCCCGCTGAATCAATTCCTATCCGAGCTATTTGCCACATCATGTTTTCTTAAACCTGTTGTTCGTACGTAAGGATGACAGCATTGACTACATGTCCTGGTAGGCCGTTCTGGGTTGCACTAAAATCTGGTGAATCATCATGCATGCACCATGTTGTAATAACTGCCTGCAACGTTATGTACGGAGGTTGATCAAGTATGCATGCAGCCGCCATCTCCATGCCATTCATTGACAAATGAATGGCATTCGTATGGATGCTGCGGGCAGGGTAGCTGCTTACATATCACTTATAACATTCTCCACACACAAGCAGAGCCCCCACAGGATGCGAGCTCTTGACACTTGATCAATAAGACGCGCAATTCATTTTATTCCGGTTACAAATCCCCACATCAGGTCCTTACGTAATTTACCCGGTGGTAATGGTGTCCACTTTTATGGCAGGCCAGATGCCGCCTGCGTGAAACAGAGGTCATGACTCGCGCCACGCCACGTACGCCGCGTCGTGACTTACGCCACGTTTGTAAGGCATGAGGGACTACCCAACCATTAAATTAAGATATAAAATTCGATTCCGAGTGGCGACTATGTACGAGTGCGTCCGAGTGACGGCAATCACGTGCCCATCCAAACTGGGATGCCGTACACTAGGATACCCAGAGCCACAGGCACGACGGTGCTGGCGAGAAAATACTTGTACGCCGAAACGGGGGAGGCCAGCGCAAGCTTCTGGATCTGACGGGTAAGGAAATAGCATTATGAATACGAAGCACATACATGAGTCCAATATTAAAATAAAGTTAAAATTTAATGCCTTCGAGGATATCCAAGAAAACCCCTACGTACTAAAGCAAACCGTAAGATGCACAGTGCAGACGCATTACCTGAGGTCGTCGTTATCGAATATGTGACGTCATCAGGTACACAACACATAGTTCAACAAACGGCCGCACAGTGCCCTCCTCCCCTCCTCTCTCCCGCCACACAACCTGTCGTGATACCGAGAATCCTAAAAGCAACCACCGCACTGTGCAGCGCAAGCCATCCCACCGGGCCCTAGGTACTTCCGGGTCGATACAAATCCGCCGTCTCCAAGACACCACCCACCGTACTCATCCCTGTCGCCCTCTCTCCCTAACTTGACCTCTCCCTCATTCCTGGCCCACCCCTCCATGCCCACCACCCCATGCCCACCCCTCCATGCCCACCACCCCATGCCCACCTCGGAGACGTATGTGGACACGGTGGTGAGGCAGCCGGCTGTGCCCACCATGAGCCCTTGCAGCGCCATTTGTTGTGTATTTGTGAGCGAGCCCGCCAGCCGAAATATCAGCGCTTCGCACACGAAGTCCAGGACGCAGCCTAGCATATTGGCGGTGAATGTGCCATACTGCAACCAACCATCGCGCCAGCCGTTCAGATGTGAAAGATGCCAGCGCAGAAAGCAGCCAACAGGACCCAGCAAGATGGAAAACCACCAGAACCGCCGATGATGTTTAGTAGCGGTGTTGCGGTCGAGGTAGGCGTATGCCAAAGAGACGCCGCTCAAGGTCAGGAAGCTGGAACCTGCAGCCACGTCCACAAGCCATTCCGTTTGGCGGGACAGGCGTCGCGATGATTCCCGGATTGGTACCGGTGAGGCGCTGTCGGACGCAGCGCCACCCGGGGCGCTCGCAAGGGGGCCCACATCGGCGGTGGCGGCGGTGGTGGGAACGAATTCGGCATTGGCGGGCTGCAGCGCCTCATTCACAATTTCTAGTACGAGTACCGGAGGAGCATGAGGAGCATGAGGGGAGTTCCCCGCGGTGGAAACAGCGACGGAGCCAAGAGCGCCAGCTGCTGGTTCCGGTGCTGGTTCCGCTGCCCCATCCGCCGCCTCCACTGTCTTTAAGATAGGATTTGTCGTTGCAATCTGTGCAGCAAAGCTGCCCATTGGTTTGGACGCAGGAAAATCGGTGGCCTGCTTGGGTTGCTGCCACTGGTATGACGTCGGCTCCGCAGCTACCCACATGGCCGCAGCTGCCAAAGCCGCATGCTGACCGAGGATTAGCGCAAACAGAGGCCCCGATATACCCAAGTAGATCGCCCACAATCCCTGTACCCAGTGCGTGCCGCGGACCGTCCCTGGTGGCATAGATCTCCCCACCATCAATATCACCACCTGACACGGGTGACCAAGAGGAAAGGTACAATATGCCAGTACGCTCAAGTGTTGTCCCGTGGAGCCTTGGACCTTCTATTGCCTCTGTACTAGGAAACATGCTTAACAGCGCCCAGTTTCCATAGCGACTTCATTCTCGCACACCTGCATAAACCAGCTGGAGAACGTTGTCAAAGACCCGCAGTAACCTGTCCTTAAGCCAATGTGCAGTTCACCACAATTTTGCAGCTTGCTGTTACGGGGCAAGGAAGGCAGCTGGAGCCCAGAGAAATTGTTCGTTGTACACTGGCATGGGTAAATCGCCGCAAGATTGTTCCCCGTGCTAAGTAGTCCAATGATAAAGCTTCCAAGCACATTCGCTGGAAAATCGTAAAACAACGTGTCGCCCGCGACCATCAGCCCCGACCCTGTAACGCAAGGGGCCCAAGTCCACCGACCATTCCCTGAACATGGACCACTGAACAGTCTCCCAATTACAATTCTTGTAAGGACGCCTAGCTGAGAAAAAGCGGCAAGGTGCAGATGGATGCGCCATAATGTCGACACTCTTGACATACAAGTCTCAGTATCTCGTATCAGTTGCGCGCTGCATTAGGAACACGTATTGTCAAGCGCCAGGCATACCGTAGAATGCACTAACAGGTATATGCTAGGTATATGCTAGTCGTACGACAAGGACCAGCTGTCGACCGATGCTTCAAAGTTTCCATTCCCGCATGAGGGACATCAATTGCTTGGCTGTCATTAGCGCGATAACTTTTTGTCGGTACATGTGAATGTCTGGAAACCCTACTTCCCTCAACTACCAAGGACTGGTGCAATTGTGGTTTCGGATTTGTGAGCAAGGCTTGTGGTCTCGCACTACATGGATCCTGGGCTCTTTGTACAAGGCGTGCATTCATCGGTTAATCGGTTAATTTTGAAGCGAAACCCAAACTTATCAGTCCGCCATACCTCCCTGCCGCCTGACATGCCTCACGCCAAAAGGCGTACCAAGCACGTTTTTCCGTCTTAGGTAAGTGTCCGACACGTTGAGCCATAACACCATTGCATTTGAAGCTACGACCTTGCACATGCCTCGTGCACGTCGCAATTGACTATTGTTGTCCGTGAGTGAGCCTCTCACCTGGCGCGTTTGGGCCGCGCCATCTGTGTTCTTCGGTCACGACATGCAAGCATGGAACAGTATATAATTTGCGCACATAAAATGTCCATGAATGAAAAACGTCTCCGAACTTCACAAACAAGGTTCAAGACTGCAGATACCCTATGCTCAACCCTAAACCCACCCTCCATATAAACGGCGCAATGCGCCTGAACGAAACGTATAGAGCATGGAAATTCACCGCAACCTGCACACTATTGGTGTCTTAAGCAGGAATAATGTGCCGCATGGCAAATGGCGCACGCGTCAAAGGCCACTAACCGCACCACTGCAAACCTTTTCCTCCACTCCATTGGCTACGATCATAGCATGAATCATGGCCGGAAATAGATTGCTATCTTCCACCATACTTTGCCAGGTAAACTTGTGTCGTTTAAGTCATTACAGCATGCAACCTAACCGCAGGGCAATGGACCCCGAAGACTATTAGCCTTATGTCAAGGGCAAAGTTTAAAGCAGCACGCCCACCTTGGGCCATGCAAAACGCGCACGGTAGAAATCCGCCAGACCCTGGATTTCGTTTTCGACCAGCGTCCTGTTGTACAAAAGGACAATAGCAAGGTCTCCCTTAAAGAATCGGTTCCCGTCACGGAGATCTGCGCCAATCGCAAGGCTGTCAGATGAGACCTCGCATGAATCGGCTGTAAACTGCCACGCGCTCAGGACACCTGATTGGCCGTACCAATAGTACGACATCGTCACGTCCCCGCTGTCAACGTTCGGACTGCGGGACAATACCTGCATCACCCACTGGCCTGTGGTAATTGGCGCAGGGAGGGACGCGTCAAAGCCGAAACCCGTGTAATGCGAATACACGAAGGCTTGTTGGTTGGTCCAGTACAGCTCCCGGTCGTAGTCCTGAGGCGTACGACTGAGGGTTAGGATGGTCTGCTCGCCAGCAGAGTCATCCGCGTATCTGCCAATCCATACAGCCGTGAAGGCGCTGGTTGCAGAGACGTCCCAGTTGGGCAGGTTCCCTTCCACGGATGCGAAGCAGGTCTGGCCGTCAAAGCGGATCGATGCTGCGGTTGCTTCTCCCGAGCTCTTTGGTGTCGGTTCACACACGCCGATGAACCAAAACAGGTTATCAGGCCGGTCAGCCACAAAGACGTCCTTCCAAAGCAGGACAACGTCCCTATCGAGCGCGGCATCCAGATAGTCTGAAACGCCCACGGCAGCATCGAAGTAGGCCGACTCCGGACGGAGGCTCGCAGGCAGGAAAACGCCGTCCACTGCGATGTGAAAGCAGCAACAAACGTAAAGAAATAACACATATAGCATCTTGCTGACGCCTTCAAGATATAAGCGCACTGGCAGTTATCTTGGGTCCACAACTAAGACAACCGCCAGATCTTTCCTGTGCTACATAATAATGCTCCGAGCAGCTATCCAAAATGGCCCCCTGCCCATCCCCACCGCTAACACGCAGCCTACTCACCTCCGGGTTGTGGAGATGAAGGTATTGATGAGTACAACGGAGGCATAAATGGCACCTGCTGCACTTGTGGAGGGCTACCCGGCGCCATCCCCCATCCAAATCGCAGTCCGTACCCCTCCACGAGCGAGAGCACTTCCGTTTCGGTTAATGACCGGTTGTACAGCAGCAGGACAGATAATTCACCGGCGAATTGCCACCTGTTGAAGTGCACGTCCCCGCCGATGGCTATGGCCTTTGGAGACACCTTATACGGCCACCCGGGAAATTGCCAGGTCCTAAGTCCGCCAGACTGATCATACTGGTGATACGACAGTGTCATACCTCCCGCACCATCTGAATTACGAGAGAGAACCTGCATTACCCACTGTTCGGACGGTGGCGGAACCATAATGGATGCATTCCGGTAGTCCCAGTCTGATCCGTCACGGTTATTGTTTAATGAAATGGAGAAGACGCGCTTGCTCGTCCAAAAAAAGCCGTGGTCCCAATCGGACCAGCTTGGGCTGAGGCTCAAGAGCATCTGCTCTGAAGCAGGCTGCGTCTTGAAGCGACCGATCCAGACTGCAGTGAAGGCTGAAGTGGCGCTGTTGTCCCAGTTGGATAGCTTATTTCCCAAAAAGCCGAGACAGCGTTGGCCCCCAAAGAGGATGGCTGGCGGGGCACTCAAGCTGCCGGGCGTGAAGGTGCAATGGCCATTAAATACAAAAGTATTGCGGCGGCGTCCAGCGGCATGTAAGTCCTGCCATGTCTCCACAAAGGGGCTGGCTATGGGCACGCTAGTCACGCCCGCAGCGGCGTCGAAGTGGGCGACTTCTGGAATGATGCTCTCGGGCAGGAAAACGGGAACAGCTGCAGGGAAAGATGATGGGTGTACACTGGTGAGTCTCTTGCCACGATCTGTTCAAGCATAACCACCGCTGCTTGCCATGGGCAGCGGGGATGGCTTTCCCGAAAAAAGGTACCCCAGTGCGACATCATAGGTAAATACATCCGCACGAAACGAAGCGTGGGGCTTAGGAATGCATGGTTACGAAAGCCAATATCATCGCAGTACAGGGATGGCTCGCCTTCGGTACGCATCCTGGTCCTGAACCGTATGTATCCTAGTCCTGGAGCGAACCTCACTCGGAAATGCTCAAGACAGCAAGCGCCAAACGTCGAAATATGAAGAGAACAGAATCCAAGCACGTAATATCAAACCCTGATTTCAAAATAAAGCACAAAAACATATACGGCACTCTGAAGGATGCGCAACCCGTGGAAAATACACGCGATTCATCTTTGCTCAGGCCAGTGTCACGCCAGTCAATCGAGAGTTGGGTTGCTGCATGAGCAGTCAGGCAGCCGACTAGGCATACACATAGACAAATTGCTACACGCTGCACTGGGGATTGGGGATGGCATATCCACTTCCAGCCTACCTCTGGGCGGCGAAGGCGGCTGTGCATACAACGGCGGTACCAAGTAGGTTGGGGGGGTCGACGGGAACGAGTACGGGGGTGGGATAGAGTAGATAGGCGCCGGCGAGGGTGACAGCGGCGACCCGTACGGCCCAGTCGTATAAATGACAATGGCCCAGTCGCCACCGCACACCTCGCAGTCGTTACCACTACAGGGCCAATCGCAGATTGTGCCCGGGCCCAAGGATGTTGCGCGCTCTAGGTCATCCCCTCCCCAGCACTCGCGGCCAGCCTCCACACCGTAAAGCCGGAAGCCTGTTGGCCACGCAGAAGGTGAAGATATGTGTTGAATATGTGTTGAATAACAAATTTTCAACAGGAAGGAATATCAGAAGAATGCATCTACGGCCAGAGAGCCGTGCCTGGCACGCACTTACAACGTACAGCCAATTTACAAGGAAGGCCTGACGGCAAGCTGCATGCTTTATGCATGCCAATCACATTTGTCGCTTGTACACAGTCGAGTAAGAGTCGGAAGTAATTAATCAGGGTGTATGCCCAGGTCCGTTATCGACACGTTCACGGGGCTATTGTCATACCCGGCCATATCCACACAAGGCCAGCGGGGACGTGCACATCATACGTCGACATGCGCCCATACCTCTTTTCAGCGCATCCTCGCGGCAGTTGGCCACGGTCATGTTATCCGACGCGTCCAACAAGGATGGCAACACGCGGTTCTCCTTCGCGTCGTAGTAGCATCCCACCATGTCCTCTGTGAAATCGTATGGAAGGAGGGAGTAGATGACGAAGATTGAGCTGGTAATACGTACGACAGTAACCCAGTACAGAGCTGCACGAATTAGCAGGTTTAGTGCGAAACCTGTTCTATCACGAGGATGGCGAAACATCATCTCGCGACCGCATCCCACAAGAGACGGGGGGTTGCTTCTACATGCAGTTCCAACCCGGGGAAGTGAGGAACCGAAAGGCAGCGCCAAGTCATGCTCCCCATTATTGATAGCGGTTCATAGATTGACGGTTCAGCTCTCGAACAGGGAAATAATGCAACTACGGGCGTGCGTGTAATTCATAAAACGTTGGCCCATGTATCTAATGTAGCTCACAATGCAGGTTCCTTGCAGGTTTAGGCACCCCATGCAGGTTCCCAAGTTCCCCTGCGCCACACGAAAAACTATCACCGTCGCATGCACTCACCTTTGCGCAAGGACGGCGGCGGTGGCGATGCCGGTGATGGCGGTGGAGGTGATGGCTGCTGTTCAGATGTATGGTAGATGCTGATGGCCCAATCGCCGCCGCAGATCTGGCTGTCGTCGCCCGCGCAGCGCCAGTCGCAATACGCGCTTCGGCCATTGATGTGAGCTCTGGAGAGATCGTTGCCGCCAAAGCACTGCGTCCCCGCCTCAACGCCGAAGTATATGTAACCTGCTCGCAAAGCAGATGTACGGCGGTAGATTATGAAATAAACTCAATCAACATCCTGTTAATGCACGAGCCGCACCTCAAGGCTGACATTAATAGCAGCTCTACATAAGGTAGCTCCAAACGGCCTGCATTTGCCACTGACGCCTGATACTGTATCAGGTAGGCCCTGTGTACGGCTTCGGTTGCCCATTCCTATTGCGAAGGATCGGCCCCTTGTAAAGGGTTGCTTTCTACGTACTAAAGAGATGCGTATCAGCAATGTTGTTCGCCCACCTTGCGTCAGCGCAATCTCTCGACAAAGGTCAATGGTCATGTTGTCAGACATATCGTACATATCTTGCAGCACGCGCCAGTCGTCCCGGTCTTGGAAACACCCGATGAAACAACCTGTGCCGTGCAGCACCAGAGCAGTACGGGAGTTTGAGAACTTGACAGGCCGTTTGCCATGAACGCTAAAACATATTCCACGGGAAGATTTTTCTATTGTGGACCTCATCCCAGGTAAAAAATAATGCAATACAAGGATGATCTCCCACATATTGCCGCACCTGATGAACTGGGTGGCGGCGGTGCAGAAGCTGGTTCTGGTGTGACATACACGCTCAGCGCCCATTCGCCACCGCATATCTGGCTGGCGTTGCCCGTACATGTCATATTACAATTGTCAGTGCGCTCGCGGGTCAGGACACGCAGAATGTCGTTCCCGGCGAAGCACTCACGGCCACCTTCCAATCCAAAATATGGAAATCCTGCGGTAGCGAGTTCGATGATCAGGATCCGCCGGTTAGGCGTCGGCAGGGGCCTCGACAAGCATAGCCATCGAATACAAGGTTGGAATGGCGACGGCATATGCATGTTGAGGGCTTGAAAAATTCAAATTTCGCATGGGAAATTTCGATGAAAGATATAGCCAAGGCTTCAGCACGGCATTTGGGAGCAAGTTTCAATAATCCAGCGTCTGGTAATGCCTTGGACCGAAACCGTGGAAGGGAATCAACCCCAGGCAGGGCAGCACTATCATAAAAAAACGAATAGCCATCCAAACCTAGATAACACCGGAATATCGCAACAAACGACTTTGAATGCCCTCCTATATAATTAAAACTATCCAACGCGTCCCGGCGGCTGCCCCACCATCGTACCACTCATTTGAGCCTGAAGGCGACAACGGTCGATGGTCATCTCAGTAGACATGTCGTACATCTCGGGCAACGCACGATTCCAAGAATCCTGGTAGCAACCCACAAAGGAGGCATCTGCTAGGGGAAAGAACGAAGCACCGGGGTCGTGGCGTCGTTACAGCTCCGGGCTGCCTGGCTGGTATTAAAGAATCGCATGGCGACTATGTTGGGAAGACATACAAGGGCTTACATATGGGCAACCTGAAAACAATAAACGTATCGAGTGGCTCATTTGGGTTGCCCACTGGTGCGCACATCAGCCTGAAGGACATTTTATCGCTGCGGCTCGCAAATGAAGGTCTAATTTGATAGGCTCGCAACATGAGGGATGCTGCTCGACCGTGATGCTGTTACGCAAGACGGCGGACGGCTAGCATGTCGCTTCAATATGTTGGTTGGCTGACCAACACGTTGTCAAAAACATGCTGATGCAACGGAGTGCGGCTGACCACGTTTCAGTACAATCCTGATCCCAATAATGTTAACCATTTTTTACTATTGAAGGTGAACGCAACGCCTGAAGTTCAACACTGCCATCAGAGATTGGCATAGGTAGAGGCGTCGTTAGGTTGAATCCCATCCGCACCGATGTAAGGAGGAGGTGGAAGCGGAGCCAAATGTATATTTGGATAAGATTTGGGTTCCGTTTCCGTTAGCGAATCGGGCGATAAGGCTATTGGAGGGCTGTTTGACGACGGTGTTGCGTCAGAAGCAGACGGAAAAAGCGGCAAGTCGCTTCCTGCAAAAGAACATACGTGCAACAAATCATAATTCATTAAGATGTGCTAGTCCAGCATGCTGAAGGACAAGCATACGAGCTGGTGAGATACCATAAGCATGTCTCTTGACGTCGAAGCGAAAGGCCGAAACCGGCCGGAAAATGTCTGCTGAGGCTCGAAGCACGAAAACTAACGGCAATCCACGAGTGCCAACAAATCACCATACGTAATTGATTAAGGCTTGGGTTCAGCTGGCTCCAAGTACTGCCGCAACTCACCTAGGCCTTGGATGGATCGGCGGCCAGCGGCTCCTGCACCTGAAACTGCTGCCCCAACCACAGTAACCAGGATAAAGATGGACTGGTGGAACGTTCTTGACATGGCAAGTGAACCTCTGAGCAGTAAACAATTATTTGAGTTGCTTCTGCTGAATGGGTGTCAAGGATCCACCGGGGGGAGTTGAAGAACAAACTATTTATCCTGCCTGCCGCCTATCCCAACTAGCCGACGATTGTGAAAATCAGCTAGTGAGACATTTCACCACCTGCCCAAGCTTAATGGTCTATTTTATACTTGGATTTCCATTTCCCAAAATGTACGGCATTCTTGTACGGCAACGGCTTTGCATAATTCGCGGCAATCTACGAAAACCGACCCCGCCATTCCACATCCGTCCAGATGTTTGCGAGCTGAAATTTTCTTGAGAATGCATAACTTTGAGAAAGCTTAAATGAAACCTCCTTCCATGCTCAACAAAAACTGCAGAAATGCCTCCCTAGAAAGGGAACATCTTATTATTCTGATAGCAACCATCATGAATGCAGGTATTTCAGACATTAAGTGCTTGAATAGCAAGGAAGGAGCCTGGATGTTATAAAACAAAGCAACCGACCACGGACTAAGCCAAACGAATATTGAAAGGGATACATCCCCGCTAAAAGCTCATAAAAAAGAAGGGTTTATAGATATAGGATAACAGAAGGGTCTCAAGGAAATGCGGTGTGCGCAAGCTGTTCTGGACTGCTTGGATTCCATTTTACTTCAAAAATACCCCCCACAATCCGTCGTTAGAAACCTTGCATAAATCTTGTGAATGTTATACTATTCTGCGCTTTCAACCCACAATTCAAGGACTATGTTATACACGATAGACGTTTGGCCCGTGACCTTGGCCTTAAATGGGTAATGGTCGTCATATTAAAAGCTTATCCATAATTTCGTCTGCATGTCTGCACAATTAATCTGGGAGCAGGAGCTACCAGCGTGACAACGATCAATTATGCTGGTCGATGTGCTCGTAGTGCAAAGTGCGGTACTCACTGACGGAAAGCACCTGCATAGCGGTCATAAACAGTTGGAAATCCCCCGGACGTCCGACCATACATGGACTATGCTCATATACCAACGGCGCATGTGCAGAAGCTTGCTCCGGTTGGTCTGTTAAGCCGTGTTAAGCGGTCTCAAAACCGGCAAAGCAATGCTCACCGTCTGAGCCAGGCCGATAACGTGTCTTTTCTTTCTTGAGCATCCTGCTCTCGTTGACCTTGGACACGTGTACACGTGATCACAATGATTCCAGAGAAATGTCCACATGGCTCCTTTACATTTTCAGTGTCAACTGGTGTTAGAACAAGGTCAGTTCGAGCTTAAGCTGCCTAAGAACCTACGTTTGTCCCGCCACACCCTAGGGTGCTGAATCAACCATTAGTTGTGGAAAATAATTCTGCGCTGCTTAGGGCTGAAACTCGGAGATCGCAAGCTCTCTTTTCAGTTAGGCGCTCCAACAGAAAACCATAATAGTCGAGAGGGCGCTTGCTGCACGCCTGCCCACCACCAGTGGGCGCTTGCTGCGCGCATGCCCACCACCAGTGGGCGCTTGCTGCGCGCATGCCCACCACCTCCCAGAACAGTTAAAACACATTCTAAGTACGCTTGTTTGTCGTCTGAAGACTGCAGGTGGTTGTATTGTTCACAAGTTGTCCTGCAGGGCCACATCTGCTGGTCGATACGATATGTGACCCCGTCCAACTAGCGTGTTCTTGAGGATACGGCACAACGAGCAGGAAGGGCCGGGGTAGTCAGGCACCTGGCCGTAGCTACGGGCACGCTAAGCTACTTGACACGGGTAAATGACATTAAATGACATGGTTAGGAAAATTTAATGGAATTCACATCTTCTCTTCTGGCGTAAGAATTCGGCACATTTTGTCGTCGGCCTACCTGGCTACTGCGCGGTGCGGCCAACCGCTATCCTAGCTTCCTGCATGTTTCCAGAAGGCCGCAACTGCAATCCCATAGGCAATTAACTACGTTACAATTAAGTTATTTATGAATACTAAGCCTCCTGTTTTGATTTAGCTACAAATTTGAAACCACTCGGCTGATCTGCACAGATGCTGCATGCCGATGTACGACAACACCATTGGCATTTAAATAATTAGCCATTGTAATGATACTTGTAATACGTTAAAAGATATTTTGTTTTTATTATAGAGTCGCGGTGGAGAGCGGCACCCCGCTGGAGGGTCGAAATGGCGAGGGCTTCAATGTTCGCTTCGATATCCTTGGTGTTATTAGCAATGACAGCTAAGGCAATAGATTTGGAACCTGGGCCTGGTTTGCCCGACCTGCCTGTTGGTGAGTGCTGATGCTAGCGATGGTCTGGATTTGAAATTGTAGGCAGGCATGGTGCCTTCCGGCTTTTCGCCCTAGTTATGTTCTTGGAGTATCCTTAATCGTGAAAAAACTTTTAAATTTATCCATGATTTTCGGCGTCGCACCTGCGCGTGCTGTAAACGTCAAGATACAGTTCAATCACGCAGGAGCAATAGGAAAAAAATAAGAAACAATGGATTGCCTTTGGAGAAGGACAGTATGGTACAAAATGTCCGGGGCGGTGAAGGATAACACGAGCTGAGGCATTGCGCACCCGTCCGGGGCGGTGAAGGATAACACGAGCTGAGGCGTTGCGCACGTTAAACGCGGGTTTTTACGCGAGGTTCCGCTCTTGCAACTCTGTGATATAATGCGCCGTTATCACGTCCAAAAAGCACATGCGCTTGCTCAATGAATTACGCCACGAGCTGCTGTTCGACCCATCGCCCCACCCGTCCCTGTCCGCGTTTTCTCTCCCTCATCCCCAGCGGTGGATTATTTCGGGCCATCAACATTTGACGGTGGGTACTCGACAATGAAAATAAACCTACCGGATGGCATTCTTCATGCCTCACGTGCTTCTGCTGTTGGGATGTCTGTACGAATACGATAGTTTCTGCGTAAGGCGTTCGCCCAACATACTACTAATAGCTCCTTCAATTAGGACCGTGCATGCATGCACGCATTCCGTTTCATGTACGTGCACAATGTAAATTTCATTCTTAACAACATTTCGGTTTGCCTTTGATTAGCGGCTTTCATGTCGTCTCATGTAATGTTAATGTTACCGGCTGTCATTGCCACAGGCGCTAATTGGTTGTCCTTCTCCGCTGCGTCTTCTGGCTCCTTTTGCGCTGTGTGTTTGTTTTCTTTCACCGTTTTTTGTTCGTGCAACTGCGCCTGCAGATGAATACTATCTAGGTTGCTATGTGGACACCTGGGATCATATTTTGCAAGATATGTACTATGCATCCGAAACGGCAATGACGATCGGCCTGTGCCGCAGCCAAGCGCAGCTGTACGGTAGGTAGATCCGGGATCCAACATTGCAGGGCTGCAATAGTGCGCATGCCCTGGTCGGGTTGGATGGGTTCGGTTGGGGTCGAGTCGTTACGCGTCGTTTCGGTTGTCGTGCGTTACCGTAACAAGTTTCCACAACGGTCGAAGCGGTTGGGATCTTACAGCTAGTTATGTGCTCTCGGGCTGGTGAGAGAGGGACGGAGACAAAGAAAAAGCTAAGGAATAACCCAGCCGGATGGAAAACTGCATGAGGGGTGTTTGTTACACTGCGCTGCTGGGGGCGACTCGCCCTGCTGCAAGGATGAGCACGGGGGGGAGCCCTGACCAGAAATAAGGTTCTCCCTCGCAGCCTACCAGCCAGGACAGCCGGACGCACCGATGGACGGGGCGGGAGCTGCCCCTGTGCCCCTGCGCTCCATTCGTTCCATTCGCCTCAGCAAAGTGTCTTCGTTTTCGGATATTCGGATTCCATATTTGTAAACAATTCGCGGTGACTATAATAAAAATAAATATTTCATAATAAATATTCGACATCCGTACAATGCCCGCCGGCTTCACGTACCGGCTGCGCTTTTTTCTGCTTGCTGCAGGCGTTCAATTCTACGGACTGAAAGGCGGTTATGAATGTTTCGGTGGAAACAATGTCGCTCGCTTGATGAGCCCCGGAGGAGGATGCAATACACTCTGTTCTGGTGATCCCAGTGAAATCTGCGGAGGCTCCGAAGCCGTCAGTGTGTACATCACCCCGCGGCGACAGTCCCCACCACCGCCCCGCATCACCCCAGGTTGGTTGGCGACCCGTTGGACGACTCTCCTTCCTATTTTTACGTCCCGGAATTACAGGAATATTATTATTAGATAGGAGATTTTGTCTGTGGTTATTACAATCATATTGGTGATGATTGTTGGAGTCGTCGCCTTGATCGTCCACCTACCCGTCCTTCACCCAGTTCTCTTTCTCTCTATATACATATATACATATATATATATATATATATATATATTATTCACGGGGTTATCTTTGTAGTACGGGAGATCCGTGAGTATGGATCGAGGGAATGAGAAGCCGAGTCCACGCGGGTCGGGTCGGTTATGTGGAAGCATTCCCAGCTGGAGCAAAAGAGATGGGGGCGGTGGTTGACAGGTAGCGCATGGCGCATCGATGCGTGACAGAAGCATTCCCCTTATCATTTCTTGCGGCGTTATCGGTTGGCGGTTGATGCTTAGTGGCATTTTGGAGCTGGTGCATCCGCATCAGACCACGTGCGGGCTTCACTATGGCCAAGAGGGCCTTGTGCAGGGTAAGGTGTCCGTGAGTGATGGCGCAGTCCAGGTGCCAGGTAACGTGTATATCGATACTGTGATGCTGATGGTTGTGTTGTTTCGACCTCCCTGTCGTACAATTGCCTTTTCTCCATCCCCTTAAGCATACCCATCCCCTTAACCGTCCTTCAGGTTGCTACGTGGGGTGCTTTGCGGACATGGCGAACAATCGCACGCTGGCCAACCTGGTTGCGGAATCGGACGAGATGACCATTGACAGCTGCCGGAAGGCTGCACGGGCGCAAGGTGAGGAGGGCCTTCGCTTTTAACTATTTATCGAAATATCATTTTATTTTTATTAATAAATATACTGTAATCATTATTATATTACTATCATAATTGTTACTATTGCCGTTTTTTTATTTTTTGCCGTTATTATTTGGGTGGCAATCAGGACAGCGGGCAATGCTAGGGTCGTTACTCTCGCATTACAATGTCCGCTCAAGTTTCTGGAATTAAGATATTTTATTTATTTCTATTATTAATACCTTTTTTAATTGATGAGTGAATACTGGGGTCTGGTTCTGATGATGGCTTTATGGGTTGGTTTTATTGTTGTTGCCCCGTTCTTGCCCGCGCACATGAGCAGGCTATGCGTACTTTGGCGTCGAAGCCGGGCGGCAGTGCTTCGTTGGCAACGAGATCGCCCCGCCGCGCACGGATCCCGTGACCTGCGATTATCGCTGCGCCGGAGACGCCAGCCAGATTTGTGGTGGTGACTGGGCCATCAGCGTATACAACTCGTACGATCCCACCAGTCTGGCATCACCGAGGCCACCGCCGCCGTCCCTGCGAAAACGTACGGCGGTTTCTTTAACGTTTGTCGTAGCATAGGTCCCCGCATTAGGATTGAATATATGCGGAGTATTCTGATCCAGTATGTGATGGTGGAATATATTTTCGCCTTTACCGTTTTAATTAATTATTATTTTTGGTAAGTATTTATTTAGTATTTTTTAATATACATTTTAAGAATGATTTGTTACTTTTTTTTAGTTTTTAACTTTTTATTCTGTATGTTACGGGCTTCAGACTGCTGTCAAACGCACAGATTCGTGTGCCGTATGGACATGTGGAGTAGCGGTCCCTATGAGTATGACCAGCTTCTTCCCGTACTTCATCCCGTACTTTCTTTGATTGATCCGCCCCCCCCTGCCCCCACCACTTACATCACGGCACCTATTCAGAGGATTACTTGGGGTGCTTCACCGACGTCGTGTGGATGCGCGCTCTGCCGCAACAGCTGGACGTGTCGGACAACATGACCATTGCCGCTTGCCGCAACAAGGCCTTGGAAGCTGGTGAGTAGTACGGAAATCCGTACACATGTCTATAACTTTCCTCCGTCCAATAATGTGGTATTTCCTGGTTTTCCACTCCTGTCCTGAACGGTCCTCAGGCACTCGGCCTGTTCAGTTGTGACGTATGGACCAATCCTCTGATGGTGCAGTCTGCGTTGCGGTCCCTGCGGTCCAGTTCACCCTGCCCTGTACCCTGCGCCCTTTAGAGCTCCTAGAGCCTCTTCCCATGTGGTCGTCTGGCGGCTATGCTATGCATGTAGGGTTGACGCTGTACGGCGTGGAGGCGGGTCGTGAGTGCTGGGGCGGAAGCGACAGGTCCCGCGCCATGGGTTGGGGTCGCAACCGCGGTTGCAACTGGACCTGCGGCGGGGCCGATTGCGAGGTGTGCGGCGGCGACTTGGCCATCGACATCTACACCGTCCACATCTATCCGGAAGGCGACCCATCCACCCTGCATCCACCGGAGATACCGAGCTGGCCCGGGACCGAGCCGCCTCATCACTGGGACTTCTGGCCGTCGGGACCCGAGTCCACTTTCCCGAGCTACCCCGAACCCTCGGACTATCCTGATCTGTCACCCCCGGTATATGAAACGATGCCGCCGTCGCCGCCGGTGTACGGAACGACTCCGCCGTCGTACGGTACGGCACCTCCACTGCCAACCGCAGAGGGTGAGTAAGCTGCCGGTTAGCCGTCATCCCCTCCGCTTCCGTTCCCCTTTGATATTGGTAGCGTTGGTTAGGGCGGCTCAGACCTCTTCTAGTGAGCAGTTGTATGCGAATACTAGCCAACTGATAACCAACTGTCTGCTTGCCGGTTGGTTATCAGTTGGTCGAGTGGTTGAGAACCACCTCCAAAGCCTACAGTGAAAATTAGTCAGATTGGCACGTGGTAGGTAGGAGATGGCCAGCTGTAGGTATTCGTTGTGCTCTGCTCCGCTGTGTTGTGCTGTGTTGTGCTGTGCTGTGTTGTGCTGTGCTGTGCTGTGTTGTTGTTGTCGTTCTCTGCATGCGTGGATTGCGGAGTTGTCCTGATGCAAGGAGTCACTTCTGCATGCCACCGGTGATCTGTGTCTTTGGGGCGCCTTTCACTTAAGCACTGCCAGGTCCCACTCAGCGTTCTTCACCCCGGACGGGACGGGACCCGGAAAATTTTCAGTTTTTTGGAAAACGCAGAACGGAGAAATGTTGAGGGGCTGTTCCATCGGGGGATCCCCGGGAAACGTTTCCAGTGTGAAGCCCAGCTTCCCGTGTTTTGTGGCCTAGCAAGGTAGAGTTCCGGGGCCCCTCCCGGAAAAGAATTTTTAGGGCTCCAGGGAACCCGCCTGAACAAACAAGGACCCCTTTGAAGAACCCTGGTCCCACCCCCTTTCATCCCCTCACCCCTGCTGCGTTGCTTACACCCGCACCCCCAACCCCAACCCCACGCCACGCAACCCCCCGCGCAGCTTTTCTGCTCCCGGAGGATCTCCGCCCGGAGTCCGCTTACTTCGACGCGCGTTCAGGGTTGTCCATCTTCAGCGTGCCAGGCTACGAGGACGGCACCGTGCTCCTCTGGGAGGATGTGCTGCTTTCGGAGCGACCGGGCAACCTGCACTTCTTCACTGGTTCCTGCGGGGCTGTCCCCGAGGATGAGCTGGGCGGCCCCGCCATTCGCATGGACGGGATGAGCTGCGTATCTGTCATGGAAGGATCGTTGCCTAATTGGGATACCTCCGATACAGGCGCCTTCACGGCCGTGTGGATTGGTCGCTTCGCGGATAGCAATTCGGGAAACCAAACAATCATGACCCTTAGCCGTACTCCATACGACTACAACCGGGAGTTTCTGTGGACCACCGACTATTTCTTCACGTACTCGTTTGCCACTGGTTACGGAAATGGCCTTTCGCAATTACCGGCAATTCCCGCAGGCCAGTGGACGATGCAGGTCATCTCTCGAAAACCGAGTCCTCGTTGGGGCCTTACATCATTGTCGTACTATTCGTACGGCCAGTCGAGTGGGTTTTACAAGGCAAAATCTTTGGGATCGGGTTGCGGGCTGGACCCCGACAGCTTCACACTTGGTATGGACGACCGTGACCATAATAAGGCTTTTAAAGGCGATCTCGCTGTCGTACTAATGTACAACAGGACCCTGAGTGAAAGGCAGGTCCGGAACCTGATTACGTTTTACCAAGCCCGATTTGGCTGGGGCACGCCACGCGCGTAAGTACTACCTCGGCCCCACTCGGCCCCACTGGTCCGACCGATGTACGGCCCATATGCCGTACTTCTCTATAACTTGGAGCTAGCAAAACGGGGTGAAGGTCGGCTGAAAAGTGCTCCTTTTATTACTATGTGAACTTCGAAGTTGATATAAATGTGTTGATGCATGCTGGCCTTACGCAACGTATGCTAGCTTTTCCCCTCCACAGTTCATGGACGTCATACGGCGTCAGGTGGCAGCCCCTTAGGCTACGCAAATTGATGATGGACGTATCCTTCTTAGGCAACTCAAATAAAGCTGCCTGGCTAAAAGTGATGGCCGATGAATGGTGCCGGTTAAGAAAGGATGGTTAAGGATTCAAATCCAAGCGTGCGTGCGGTCTGCGGAGTCTAGATGTGGAGGATGTTTTGTGCCTATTCAGGCATTCAGCACATTTATGAGTGCAAGCACGGCAATTACCCTGGCAACAGAGACGTGCGGCGAGTCGGTGATGTTGAATTGGTTTGGTTACAACTGAATGGAGAATTGCTGATATGTGTACGATGTGTGTGTGTGTGTGTGTACGGCGACGCCCGCTGTAAGAAAACTTACAAGCTGCTGGCGCATGGTGGGCAGTGGGGCCTAGTAAGCATTCTAATAAGCTGCGTAAAATAGCTGTCGAGGTAGTAGGCACCGATCTTTCGCACATCATCATCGTAAAATATCTTCTGGTACCTCTGCCGTATGGCCGTACTGTGGCGCATGTACGTAACGAACCGGATTTTCCCCTACATTACCGTTCTCGTACGAACTTTCCTGGTAGCTGCAGTGATCGCGCAGACTTGATACGCCATGTTCGGTGCTTTTCCTCTCGACGAAGCATTTGAATGTTACAAGTAGCAGTTTCAGCAGAGCTTCATTTCGGCAGCTGCTTCGGCAGGTCTGACTCTTGATCGCCGTACGTGTTGTGCATTTTGTGCCGGTGTGGGCTGAGCAGTACATTTATCGGTTGTATAATGCATGCATTGAACATGATAACAAGTTGTTCTGCGGTACATCGCGCATGTGCAGCCGTACTACCGCTTCTCATTACGCCGGGTCGTAACGTTGCAGTCCTCTGCAGTATACGGCGGCGGCGGTTTAATATATATATATATATATATATATATTTAATATGTATATATATATATATATTAAATATATATATATATATCACCATCGCCACCACCATATATATATATATGCGAATGCCGCCGGCCCGCAACTGAAGATGGTATTCCTGAACCTTTCTTTTTTTTCAAGGGATGAAGCAGAGGCCTGAGATGATGACCGTCACATGATGACATGCCTGTTTACACAACATGGCCGTGTTTATAGATTCTTCGCCACCAACCGTCGTTGGTTATGATTGTATCGGCGGATGGATAGGTGCTTTCATCTGTCTACGATTTCACGAGACCGAGGTGCAGGAACCGAGCTCTGGTCTTAAAGGGTCTTAAAAAAGATCTTGGCCTGATTGGGGACGCGTACTTCAGGTATCTGGATCTAAATCCGATGTGACGAACCAGATCTAGCCGGTCCAGACAAATATCAGTATCCCCAATGCTTTCAGGCTTCTGTTACCCGCTTGATCCGATGACATCAGCTGTTCAGAGAACCAGCGTCCATAAGGCCCAACCTGCTGGTACTTGACACGCTGTGTAGCGGGATGTGATCGGGATGTTGCTGTTCCCAAGCCGTGCCATACGCAGGACAAAGTAGGTCTATGCATTTCTTGGTGGGAAGCATGGGTGTTTGCATGCTGGTTCGGAGGTGTGGACGGGCGCAAATATGCAATACATCTAATAATAAAGAGCAAGTACAATAGCAAAGTACGCGGAGTACCGTGCGTGCGGCCGTATTGCTTTCCAGAATGTGATGCAACATGCAATGATAAAGGTGGCGGGGTGCTGGAGGGGTGTCATGTGATCATGTGAAGTGATATCACACCACCTGCAATTCCAATCCACACATTACAACCAATGACATCGCGATGCCATGCGATATTGAGTGGTTCCATAGGCATGCTTAGGCTTCACCGCTGTAAAGCATGCTTACTAATACAGTAATATTGCGATCCGGAAGATTACCTGACATCTAGACGACCACAAAAGCATAGAAATATTATGCCCTGACCCGGCCTAGGCCAAGATAGGCGGACAAAACTGGGAAAGGAGACCATGTAAGGGAGTAGGGGACCTCAAACCATCGACGGTCATTTCCAGGATACTCCGTACGGTTGTCCCCATTTTTTGTTTGCCTCTAACAGTGATACCTGTATTGTTATATACCGGCCGAACTCGTCCGTGTGTCATCGCAAGCTCGGGCGCCGCAATTTACGAACGGCCACACGTATCGCTGCATAACTTAAGCATTCAACATGTCTGGACCAAGGAATCCCCCATATCCTTTGCCAAGACCGGCCGAAGTCCTGCTTTTTGATTTCCGACCAGCACCGGCGCAGCGGCCATCGATCCAAGCTGATCGACCTATAAAATTAGTGCAGGTAATAGCTAATAGAAACAGCGAATTTGGGATAAAGGTCCTAAGCTGGTCCTATGTGCAACCTTACTTTTTCCGACACCAACCTCCTTTATTCTCCGCTGCATTCTTACAATCATTTTTACATGTTTTCTTTTCTTAGTGGAACATCGAGCGGGGATACAAGCTTGATGCGGTAATCCAGGTGCTGCGGGAGCTGGACGCAGATGTACTGGCTCTGCAGGTACGTATGTGAGGCAGAGCAACGAAGAGCAGGGACGTAACGATGAGGAGGGGCACAGGAGCAGCAGACCATGATCGGATATAGGAGAAACAAATGCAAGGAAGTTGTGTTCAGGACATGCAAGTAAAAGAAAAACTTGTCAGAACGTAAGGGGACGTGCGTATGAAAGGCCGACAATTTTGCTGTCCTGAAGAACCCGTGGCGCAAGAACCTGTACACTACGGCTACCCTCAAGTTATTCGGTTTTATGATCCGTACGGCGGACAAACTTTCCTTGGCCACCTTCCCAAGCCACTTTGTTTTACTGCTGGTCCCCGCGGTCCCGTAAGCCTGCCGGCTCGTCCGGGCCTTACGGGCGCTTACGAGTTTGTAACAATCAAGGTTCCAAGTCCCAGGCCACTGCCTGCCGTTAGTCATTTTTAGTCAATTGGACGGAACGGCGGCTTCTCTCTTTACTTTGAATGGCAAAGGACTACGCGCATTGTAATGGGAGGATAGGATATGAAGGAGAGATGAAACGACGAGCGAGAGCTTCAGCAGCTTGAGGTGTTTGGGAAGAAGGATGAAGCGACCCAAATCATTTTCCATTCCCTCCTACTGTCATGCACGGACTTACCAACAGACAGACCGTCAGACAGACGGACAGACAGACGGACAGGCAGGCAGGCACCAGGAAACGACATGGCCATACACCGTGTGTAAAGATACTCCATCCAGCTTCCCCGCCACCCCTCAGTTTCCAGCATGTTAACATACCTAATAAAAGGCATCATGGGGGAATATGCCCTGGGGAAGATCTATGTGGGACGTGCTCGCGCCCATGTCCGTGTCGTGCCACTCGCGCGTGCGTTCTTGCGATCACCCTCGATTCGGTCCTCTTCTCGCTCGGAGCTTATCAAATTACATATACATCCATTAGTTAAATCTTTAGGCAAATCTTACACATAAACTTCTTCATATCATATAACACAACTCGTATAAATAAAAGTCTGACGTACGAATAAGCTTTTTTAGGCACTCACTCATTCTTGATCGCTGTTTACATTTAAACTTGTTTTTGACGCCGATGATGCCGTTGGCCTCTTTGGTAATTTCTGGTGAATACAGGAAATCGACATCCACTGCGAACGCAGCGGCTGGGAGGACACCGGCCTGGCTATCGCCAAAGCGCTCGGCCTCTCGTACGGTACGATGAAAGGGACGAGCAAATGATCGTTAATTAGCTTGCGATCACGCGCCGCGCACACCTTTCCCATGTTTGTTCAACCGTTCAACCGTCTAACCTTACATATGATGAACCGACTTCTTGTGTCCTCACAGCCTTCGTGTGCGAGTTTGAAGAGCTTCACTCGCCTCTTCGGTCAGCTGATACTCAAGGTGGCGGGGTGCACGGCAACGCCATCCTCTCCAAGTACGACATCACGGATGTGAGTTCGGGACTTTAAGAGTGCCATCACAGCTAGCGCGCGTTTTGGAATACGGATTCTTCAAAATGTACGGCGGTACTTCTTGGATCATATTAGATTGTAAAATGGCATGGGTCCGCTTTACCTTCCATAATTCGACATAAGTCTCGTCCGCAGCCGCTGCTTTCCGTACCATCCGTACAAGCCCGCAAGGCCTCCCCCACCTCCCGTTCCCAGGTCCGCGCCATTGAGCACAGGGCGCATCCGGTGGACTGGGACCTTTCCCCCGAGCAGCAACCCCACCCTCTGGCGCGCAAGGAGCCACGACATGGGCGCAGACTTACAGCAGCAGCCACCGTACATACCCACCAGGGGCCCCTGCTGGTGTACAGTGCCCATCTGGAGGTGAGAGGGGACGGACAGTACGGCAGGTGGGCGTTGCTAAAATGGTGGAAGTCCGTAATAATCAGGTGCATGCTGAAACTTAATGAGGGGCCCTATGCCATTAGTAAGCCAGCAGTAACGCTGCCTTCCAATGTGATCAGAGAAGCAGCTAAGCGTGGGTGCGGGAGGGGGAATTACTAGGTGGAGGGGCATGGAGCAAAGAGTAATGCGATGGTCCTATGGTGGTTGCGATAGTTGGGTTGTGGTTGTGATGGCGCTAATGATGATAGTGATGGTGGTTGTTATGGCATGTGCCAAGATAGTCCACGCAGCCTCCACCACACCTTCTGCTCCTCCCCGCCTCTAACTTTTATCCCCGCCTCCCGAACAATCCCCCCCTCCCCTTTCAAAACCGCGTTCCTGCTGTTTTTCGTCTCCCTGTCATGCTCCGCTCCACTCCGCTCCGAAACCTTACATCTAACGCACTTGCTGCGGCTACCTGTGCGCTTCGGCGCCAACCCCACCCCATCCCCCACCGCCTCACCGCCGGCGGGTGTTCTGTGTATTTGTGGTATGTCACCTTCATGTTGCTGCACCTCCTGCGCCTTCTGGCGGCCTGTTCGTGTTTTCCGCGGCGCTGCGGAGTGCAGTGCTTCTGTGGCGCACTTGCCCGGATGGCACAGGTGCGGGTATGTACGAACAAGTCTGGGTGTAGGGGCGGGGGCGGGGGCGGGGGCGGGTGTGGGTATAAGCAACGGTGGTTCAGGCAACAAGTCGTGGGATTAAATGTGTCTGGGTCCGGTAGGGGCAGGGGGGTAGCCGGGGTAGAGGAGTCTGGGCCTATGTATGGTTCTGAGTATGTAGGAGTCGGGGCGAGTGGTCCTCTGGTTTTCCCCCCGCTACGTTTTCCCCTTCACCCTCTGTAGCACCTACACCTCCTTAACCGCATGCTCCGCCCCTCCCTGGATCGCAGCTTTCCGATCTGTTTCGAGACACTCGTCTGCAGCAGCAGCAGCTTCAGGCGAGAGCGCAACAGCCACAGGAGCTGGACGTACAGCGACCGCCACCGCGAACACAACCACCCTTCGGAAAAGCCGACATGCCGCCTGATTTGACTGAGCCGCAGGCACCTGCGTCCCCCGCCCTCCCGGCGCCAGCTCTGAAACCGTCCTCACTCGCAAACCCTCCCCCAGCATCCCCCTCCCCTTCCGCTTGCGGTGACATCTTGGCGCCCCAGCCGCCGCCTCCTACCACACCGCCCTCTGACTGCCCCGGAGTCGCCACACCGCCCCAGCCGCGTGTTGGTGCGCCCGGCGCCGTCCTCCGCGCCGCACTGATGGGGGATCTGAACACCCTGGCCAATGGCGTGGCCCGCTTGAGTCCCCACTACTGCACCGACCACCTGCGGTGGGGCAGTCTGGGCTGGTTCGAAGCCGAGCTCCTAGATAAGAAGGTGCTGGGGGTGAAAGGTGAGTGTGCGTAGCGAACTGGCAACGAACGTCGTGATACGGTACGACACGTTGCGAAGCGGTAGATGGGATCCGGGTACAAGGGCTTGCTCATCGCAGTGGGCATATCGGTGCCGGGTGTATGACATTCAGTTGCGTGTGTGTGTGTGTGCGGGGGGGGGGGGGAGGATATAGAGACGGAAGGGGAATGAGACAGGTCAAGAGGCCAAGAGGAGAAAGGAGTTATATCAGGTCTCTATCTGGTAGAGATTTTATTCTCAATATCGCATTGCCGTACAAACACGTCCACATACACATACACATACACATACACATACACACATGCATCTCGGCCCTGCAACAGCTTCATCCCTCCTGTCCCATCCTTTCTATGTGGACTTCTTGGCCGTGCCTCACCAAACGAACAGGGTTGTTGTTTATCTTTCATTTCTTCAGCTTTGTCAGCTTTTCAGTTTTTCCCCGAATGGGTCCAATCAATTCTTTGTCGTAATAGCACACCAACTCACCCAAACCGTCCTCATGCTGGTGGTGCTTACGGTGGTGGTTTCATTCAGATCCGGAGCCGATAAACACGTGGGCTGTACGACAGGGTTTGCCCGAGGCCACCTGCAGGGACCTGGTCAACCCGGGGTATGAGGGTGAGTGTGGGGTATTCACCGGAATGGGCCCCAGGCGGGGTTGAGCTCTGGACGGGTGGCGCCCGCTCTGGACGGGTGAAGGGACCTCGAGCGCTCCGCGGCTCCTTATTGCATTCCTCTCTCCAACCTGCGAAGATAGGATGTTGGCAGGTGGGGAGGGGGGCAGGTGGGCATTGCCCAGTATGGTGTCACACCGCAGTGTGTCGCAACCTGCTGCATGTTGCCGCATCGCAACCTGTTCTGGCTGCAGACCCGTTCAACGCGCGCACCGACATCACCATTGACCATCCGAAGTACCGCTGGATGGGACACAGCTTCATGACGGGTGGGTCGCGAAGTTGGGTTCTGGTCGGGAGGGGGAGGCATCTTCTGGCTGGCAGATCGCAGCGGCTTGGATAGATCGACGCGACGAAGGTGATCATCCCCCCATCCGTTTCCCCCCTCCATACACACACGCTTACCCTCCCGCACGCATGCACCCCGCCCATAATACACACGTACAATTTCTCTCCCTCCCCAATGCCGCACACCACCCACGCACTCCCGCAGGCAAGCTGGACTGGGTGCTCCTCCGCGGCTGCCGGGTTCTTTCTCATCGGATGGGCAATGAGGACTACTCGGCATCAGATCACAAGTGGCTGCAGGTGGAGGTGCAGCTGCTGTAGCAGGACAGCACGGTGCCAGGTGCCAGGAGGATATGACGAAGGAAAGAAAGGGGGAGAGGTGATTGCGGATGGTTGGGATCAGCTGATAATATGCGGTACCAAATAATAATAATGATAGCGGCGCCATCTATCATTCCTGTGGAAAAGAGGAGGTCGTGATCGACCCGTTGAGGGGCGGGGAGGGGCAGGGGTGATGTAATTCTTACCTCACCCTTACCTTACGTCCCGTTTTTAAATCCACTCGGCTTTGGAGGGCATGAAGCTCTTTTGCGTTCTGTGTGTGATGTGTGTGTGTGTGTTGTGTGTGTGCGCGCGCGCGTGTGTGTGTCTGTGTATTGAATCACACTGCAAGTGTAGCCCTAGCCCATCATGAGCCCAAATTAGTCTACTTCCTCCGCATCCGGGCAGCCGGAGTTTTGGGAAATAAACATTTCAATGCGCCTTTATGGGGCGCGTTCTTGATTCGTACGTTGTACGAGATAAAAAATATGAGAACATAAGTTCGGGCAGGAAGACGTACGGTTAGGGGTCGAGCTGAAGTGAACGAAAAAACGGAGATGGCAACGAACCTCCCCGGAGGAAATACATTGGCACGTGCGTTACACACCATCAAGTTTGTTATGTTTTGTGCTGCTGCTGCTGCTGCTGATGATGATGATGATGATGATGACGATGATGATGATGATGATGATGATGATGATGATGATGATGATGATGATGATGATGATGATGATGATGATGATGATGAAGCCCTCCTGCTCGGTTGGCGCTCCGATTAGCAGCAGCGGTGTTGGCTCCTCTCCTCTCCCCGCCTCTCTCCTCCTGCGTTCCCATACGGCTGTGTGCGCTCAGATCATTGCGGTAGGGGCGGTGTATGCGTCCTCATACCGATGCATCGTGAAGCCGTGAGCCCTTTCAACGGATGTAGTGGGGACCTAGGGGAGGGGGAGCGGCTGTTTGCAGTGGAGAACGCGACCCACAAGTAGTAAGTGGGGGGTAGTCACACGGTTATGACTGACTGACTGACTGACCGAGTGAGAGAGCCCCCTTTATGTACTAAGTGAACGGTGACTGGTCGACTGCCGGCTGCACTTGACAGTCTTGACAGTCGGCAGTCTCTGTCAGCAGGCAGATGCGGTTGAGGAGTTGTTCGGCTGAGGTGCGCAGCATCGTACGCATACACCGGTTCATGGACAAACCGCATGGCGAGCGGACGTGCGTCAGACGTGCGGGGTATCACAGCAGGTTGCATGAGTGCGCCTGGGCAAAGCGGGGGGGAGAGGGGCCCTGACAAGTCAAGTGTGCGTGCATCCTCGGTGCATCGGCGACCTCGCCGGCAAGTCGCATGCGTGTGTTGGCAGCTCCCCGCCGCCTCGTGGGAGGGGGAGGATTGAATCCATTCTTAATTTCCTGATGTACGAATACGTGCATGTATGCGTGTCAATGGAGCACTCTATCTATCTATATTTATGTGACGGTACGACCATTCCGTTCAACTCGTTTTACACTTTTGTAATCTGCTTAGTACTAAACCCCGTATGGGTTGCGTACGTCTCCCCATGGGTCGCCAGAGCGTGCATGGCCCTGGGGTTTCAGGCAAAGTTCAGAGCCGTGGCCGGTGCCACTGTGACCGCTACCAGTAGTGCTTTGCACCACGGACGGGGAGATGCCAATTTTTGGTCAGTCATAAGTCTTTGCGCATGGCTTACACGGTTGCATATTAATTCATATATTTTGGCACCACTGTCAGCTAAACGTATATTTGTTGACGCATTTACCAACGTAAAGGTAAAGTGGGAGGTGGCACGTTTGCGTTTCGTGCGGCTGAACGGGCGGGAAGATATAGGGTTCCCTCGGAGGCCGGGTGCGGGGTAGTATGCGTGCCTCGGTATGGTGGAAGTGGGCTGGCAGAAGCGGATGGTGGAGTTCATTCGGGGGTTAGGCTCAGACTGTGCGAGACGACATACATTCCCTTTTCTGTGGGAAGATGGGACGACGCCACAGCTTTGGCTGGCGGTGCACACCTCTCAGTGTTTGGGTAGTGCCTTTCTTTGGAGAAGGGAAGCGGTTTTTCCAGATAGCTAGATACCTGCTGGCTGGGCCCTGGAGTGGCCCTAGGTAGCATGCCATCGCCAGGCCTGGCCAAAAGTACTTCAGCTTTGTAAGTCACTTACATTGCTAAAATGTGGACTGTGCTTTCAAAAAGTAAAACTCTCAGGAGGTCGAGGCTCAAGGTCCTTTCTTCGCATAATTTTGGATCCGCAACTGTATTTTACCGCCCCAAACAAAAACGTTTTGTACAAGTACACACATCTTTAAGTCATCCACCTATTTATCTAGCTATCTATTTTCCCTATTTTTTCCAGATATCAATTTCCCGTGCAGCAATAATGTAGAAGTGTAACTGAAATGTACACATCTAGAGAGCATCATTTTATTTACATCACGAAAACCATCGATCCGTCATTCATATAGAAGAACGTGCAGCGAGTATGTCATCTGCCAGCTTGCATTCATAACGAAAGCCAGCAACCCTAAAGAGGACTCCTCTCAGCATGGCCACAAATAAAACAAAAACATCAGGCACCAGTGATTTGTCTGCTGGACTCTGATGCTTGCATGCTGCGAAGACGAGCTATGAGCGGGTCCCCATAGGGCCACTTTCCTCCCGTATGGGGACATCGCTTCCGGACACTTTCCCTAAGTATGGGGCCCAAAACCTCGCCCCATTAATAATTTATACCAAGCACGCCAATAAAAATGCATGAAAACATGCCAATCTTATCGTTTTTATGGATGATTGCGATCCGTTAGCATTTCGCGAGCGGCACTGTGCACATCCTCTTCCGGTTCAACTGCAATCCTCAAGTCCGGTTCATCATGGCCGGCAAATTCCTGGTATCCGCGACCGAATTCATCTGCTACATCCTTAGTTATTATTGTTGTTACTAAAGAAGACTGAGAAGACTGTCTTACTTGTGAGGCATAATAATAAAGGGTCATGTATGTTGGAGTTGATGAAAAAACATTATTTCCACGCTGATCACTTTACCCTACCTATGCATGGTTGTCACTTTGCCAAGCACGTTCGGGTCCAGGCATGGGGAAAAACGTGCAGGGTAAGAACAAGCTAAAAACTGAAATGCAGAAGGCTTAATATTGAGAAATGAATCGCTCTAACATAACAGTGGGAGTTTGGTCTAGTGGTATGATTCTCGCTTTGGGTGCGAGAGGCCGCGAGTTCGATTCTCGCAACTCCCCTTTTGGCTGTGGACAAGTCTTGAGAACGCACGAGGACTGCATCACTTCATACGTATCTTTCTATGTATTTATCTATCTACTGTAGAAGATCACTCGTTATAAAACGTCTGTGCCGAAATTAGAGAGCCCAGTAAGGTATTCGAAGCAGTTACCTTGCCGTTTTCTGACGTGAGCCGCTTGCCGTGCGAAGTACATTTTGGGCGCGTACTTATAAGACGCTAGTTTTGACATCATAGTGAATCCTACGCTCCGGAGTCCTCAAATAATCGCATTCCTGAAAGCACATGCAGACCATCTCGCATCGCCGGTTCCGGGGTGACTTCACTATCGACACTCACAACTCGGACAAATATCGCAGTGTCGGTAGCCTTCCCTTGGAACCAATACGATTTCCTACACGAGCCATTTCCTTTCACTTGGTATCAACTAGGCAACTGTATCCCTTGTGCCCTCGTCCCGCTTCTCCTCCGGTCGATCGACTCCTTGCCCAGATGCTCTGCAGCAGTTCCGCCCGCGCCCTCGATCTTCAATCATCATCGGACCCCACAAGCCGCTCCAGCTTTCGATCTCGATTGGCTCAGCACCCCGGTCTCAGCTATCAGCCCGCTCCTGCCCACGTCGCCCTCGCGATAGTAAGGGTTAATGTTGTGGTCACTGAACACGAACATGGGAGGTTTGTCCGGCAAATGTGTCCCCTAGGGTTCCTTCTATGACTAGGACAGTAAACAATAATGTTACAATACTTGAGTAGTGCCATGACGCATATGTATTTGGGGTGTTACACTGTGGGCGACTCGCCCTGTGTGCAAAGACGAGCACCGGGGGTCCTGACCGGACCGAGCCACAGCGCAAGGGAGGGGCACATGGCTTTGTCTGTCTGTCCTGCCACATGCTCCCCCTCTCACTCGGACCAGCTACAGCAAATGTATATATACTTCTCACATATGATGTGCTCTCGTGTTACTATTCTATAGCAGCAGGATAACCCAGTATGATAAGCAAGTGAAATTACTACCTGTTACGCTGCTAGCGTGGCTGTGATAATGGACCGCGTGTCTCCTGTCTGCTCTATATGGATCTGTGTCCCTCTGTGCAGCTGTCTGTCTATCTATCCCTCAGCAGCTTGATGGTGCCAGCGGGTCAATCAAGGACCTGTTTCACAGGTGGCTTGCTTGACCTGCATGGCACTCCCGTACCCACCTAGGCCACTACGCATCACTCAAGACACAGATCCCACCATTGAAATGAACACAGTAGACTGTTGTTCTAGATACCTGGGATTGAAGTACCTCCACCTCGCTCATGATGTGCTCACAATAACTACTGCCTCCACATCTTGGACAATCAATCACAACGCAACAAGGATGACCAGGGCACCATCATAGGCAGTACTGCCAGCCGCTGGATTGGATGGACGTGCAGTTGTTTGCCCATGGATGTACTGGTGACAGTACTTTGACGAGGTTGACGAGCCTGACCGGCAAGGCATTCCAAAGCACGCACCTGGGCGGGAATCCACCTCGTCAAAGTACTGTCCCTAATGCATCCACGAGCGAACAGCCTGTTATTCCATCTGATTCCTCTGCTTGCGATATTGCTCATGATGGTGCCCCTTGCCATCTAGAACGTTGTGGTTGGCCAAGGAGTGGCGGCTACAGGTAGTGAACACATAATGTGCAAGGTGGATGTATGTCAATCCAAGGTATATATCCAGGACAACTGTCTATTGTTTGATTTTTGCTGCTTGCTCTGGTTCTTTTTCCGCCGCCGCCATAGGTGAGTTCGCGTGGGACTGCGCTTCATTTGGTTGGTTTATTCGCATGCACGGTCGTCGAGCTAGCCCGGGTCGGGTTGGTGGGTTGGTCATAGGTCAGGGCGCGTTGTTTGAATACAGTACAGGGGGGCTCGGGAGGAGCACGCGCATGACATCGACTAGTGGTCAACTCAGTTTTCGTTTTCTTTTTTCCGCGGTATTCTTTTGCTGCCAGCAGCGAGACCGATAGTAAACATCATGACGGTTTCGATTGAGTTTTTTCTGCATTTATTCATGGCCGTGGCGGCTACCTTTTGGGGGTCTCCGTGTCGGCAGCCTTGGACGAGAACAACGGTCAGCCAACCTTGACGGTTAGTCCTTGCTTCGTCAGCAATTCACCACCTGCGTTTCTATGTTCGTCTTCCCCTCCTCCCTCCCCACACAACTTATCCGCTTTTTTCAAAGCACCTGTCAATGGAATGTGTTCGTTGCCACATGAGCAATCTGCAGTACACTTTGTCGTCAAAGGCCCTCCTTTGTTCTTACCTCTTAGACGATAGTGCTCAGCTGCTGCTAACATCAGTGCTACCTCTGGTGTGCTGGAGATAGGGATACTGTACCTTGGCGGGCATGAAGTTCTCTGGTCGAGTCCCTGTGCTCGTTAGCTTCTCTCATCAATGATGCGATTATAAGCTACGAATATAATTCCAACTCTCCATGCATCAGACAGGTGCCAGATGGCCTTTTCAGCATTGAGGCAGTGCCATGCATGTTTATTAGCAAAACAGGTGATGCAGGTGAATCAGCCCCACGTATAAGCACCAGCATCCACACCAAAGTCAGTAGACGTGGGAGTGTGAGCAAGAAGCGGAGGATGGCAATGAGGATGAGCAAAAAACGCGAGATGGTGCGTGAGGCTTGCCAATGCCCCATGTGGCAAGGCAGGGCAACCATTCGGCAGAAGTTGATGCTGGCAACAACAGTGACAAGGGTGGTTGGAAACTGCTGCAGTGGTCACCACATGATATGGAGGTGGACGTCAAGCACTTGGGCGTGCAGGGCCCCTGACCGCTGTGTATGCGATTTATGTTCCAAATTTTCTATTCGTGGTCACCTGTAATTTGGGAGGAGGCCTGCCACGTGTCATACTTAAAACACAAGTAGCACGTAGTGATGATGGCGGTGCGGTTACTTTACATAGTACACATTCGTAAACGTATGATGTGCATGACCCTTCATGTTTGGGTGTTGCATTTTATACCCGTTTTGCCCCCACGAAATATTATTTGATAGCTACTTGGATGATTATACCCTGCCTTTCATGAGCGTGAAGCTTCTAGGGCGGGGACTGGCATACAGGTGTCACCAACTTGCGAAGGTATCCTTGGGCTGGCCCGCAGGCCACCTAGAATCACACACATCACTCGCTCCTACGACTGACGGCGGAAATACTATATATATATATATATGTATGTAGCTCCTCGGTGGCACCTGCCAACTTAATGATGTAACTAGTAGCCGTTTGGCATCTCGTTCTAGTGGTCATGTCCCGCTGGGATGGTCCCATGCCTAAGTCCCAACCTACCTAACTTACCCCTCTGCAGAACCTGCCATATCACTCCAGCAACCCCCCCATTTTGTTCGCCCCGATCTAGCACTGTGGCTTCCCCCTCACGCATCTATCATGGGATCGGTAATTATTGGCAATCGTCAGCGTATACTTTTGTTGGTTTCAGCCGCCAGTATTGTGCAAGTTCTTCGCCCTGGAGATCTATCGGTACCATTGCGACAAAACACACTCCTTTCCAAATTGTGCCTCAGCCGAGCGATCAGCCTGCAAACCCAAGACACTGCTTGCCGCCGTGATTCGCCAGTACACTACCTTGATAGCCTTGCTGTAATGGAGGAGTCGCAGCTTGTCGCGATACGACCTGTTGTGGTGTCGCCTACTGCTGCGAATAAACCTTGAGGTACACACCTCCCTGCTTTCATGCCGGCCTGGCTGCACTCCATGTCAAAACAGCTTTTCGCCCGGAGCCCTCTGGAAGCATGTGCATTGTTGCAGGACATGAGCAGTCTGCACGAGCTCGCCTTGCGGAATATTTTCTTGTTACCACTACCACCTTGCGGGAGCTGACACAGCACCCGGAGCTGGGGGGAAGAGTAAGATAAGTGATTCGCATGTTGTGGGTTTGTGGGACGGTAGTTTGGCGTGACATGGCGGCATGTTGTGGGTTTGTGGGACGGTAGTTTGGCGTGACATGGCGGCATGTTGTGGGTTTGTGGGACGGTAGTTTGGCGTGACATGGCGGCATGTTGTGGGTTTGTGGGACGGTAGTTTGGCGTGACATGGCGGCATGTTGTGGGTTTGTGGGACGGTAGTTTGGCGTGACATGGCGGCATGTTGTGGGTTTGTGGGACGGTAGTTTGGCGTGACATGGCGGCATGTTGTGGGTTTGTGGGACGGTAGTTTGGCGTGACATGGCGGCATGTTGTGGGTTTGTGGGACGGTAGTTTGGCGTGACATGGCGGCATGTTGTGGGTTTGTGGGACGGTAGTTTGGCGTGACATGGCGGCATGTTGTGGGTTTGTGGGACGGTAGTTTGGCGTGACATGGCGGCATGTTGTGGGTTTGTGGGACGGTAGTTTGGCGTGACATGGCGGCATGTTGTGGGTTTGTGGGACGGTAGTTTGGCGTGACATGGCGGCATGTTGTGGGTTTGTGGGACGGTAGTTTGGCGTGACATGGCGGCATGTTGTGGGTTTGTGGGACGGTAGTTTGGCGTGACATGGCGGCATGTTGTGGGTTTGTGGGACGGTAGTTTGGCGTGACATGGAGGTTCTCCTGGTGGACCGACAACGAGCTAATGACAAGGTGGCGTGTGTTGAGCTATCTGCCCGATTCGGGAGGTTATGCTGGAGATTGGGACCCCAAGCCATTGGCCAACTTGTCCTTGGACAACCACCGCCAGTTCGTGCGTGCAGGGGAACGAGCGATGATAAGGCAGAGGGGCAAGGGTGTTTAATCCGGAGTGACCAGTCGATTGTCGTACTGGGTCCAGGGCGGTGCCTGACGTGTTCGCCAAGAATGACGGGAGGGAGTTAGCACTGGTGATCACACAAGGGCGGGGGGGAGTGCGATGCAGGGTGTGCGTATAATGCATTTTGCACCAGGGGCGGCTGAGGCTTAACGTCTGGTGGTTACAACCGAGCCGAGCCAAACGCTGCTCTTCTCAAAGACCCATGCGGAAGGCCAATTGCCAATATAGGCAAGTAGCGGCCCGAGACCTCAACAAAGAACGAGACATCTGGAGAGCCATCGAGCGGTCTGACTTTGGAACTTGTATGCCGTACCGCGTCCAGCTTTGTGCAACCAAGGCGATGGTGTCTATGATGCTCATGTTCGATACGTGCTTGCTACCCTGCATGCGTCTGCTGCGTGTTGGCTGCAGATGAGGCGTCCGAGTACCGAGTGGGTGGATGAGAAGGGATCAGCGTATGGCTGCCTTCTTTATCCACCCAGCTGGGGTGCGTTGGCGCGGTTCTAACAATTTCGCACTTGTTTGTTTTGTGATGGGTTATGAAACCGGCGGGGGGCCCCCTTGCGATGGCGGGGTTTCCTTCGCAACCGATCCAAAAGGATCGCAGAAGGCCAAGAATGCGGTGCTTCCAAGGAATGATAACCAGTGCTGGTGAAGTCATTTGGGGTGGGTGATGGGCTGGCAAAGCCACGCCCGCGGGTAGCGTGACAGTCAGATGTATATGTGCTATCTGCTTGGGTGGACGGGGTAGATGTCGCAACACATGCATGTTGGGTAAATGACGTGAGAGGCAGTCGGGAGGGTTACGGGGCGGAGGGCTGAGGTTTGGCCAGCCGGGGGAGAGAACGTTTGTACGCGCGCGCGCGCGCGCGTGTGTGTGTGTGTGTGTGTGTGTGTGTGTGTGTGTGTGTGTGTGAGAGAGTGTGTGTGCGAGTGTGCATGTGTGTGCGAGTGTGTATGTGTGTGCGTCTGTCTGTCCCTGTGTTTAAGTTAGCGCCTTGGGGGAAGGGGTGCGCCCAGTTTCCAACCCGACGCCTTTCTCAACATGTCGGACTTGTGTGCCTCACCTGTGCGAAATACGCTGGCAAGTATGCATTTGGCCCCCGGCTCCCACTGTGCATGCCCGGGTGCATATTAACGGGAAGGGCGTGTGTTTCGCATGTGTTTCGGGTTATAGAGGGGCGAATGCAACGGAAGAAAACAGTGCAGGGGAACAATGTGTGTGTGTGTGTGTGTGTGTGTGTGTGTGTGTGATGAATTGAATCCCGTTGCAATGGTGTGTGTGGCGGGGGTGGGCATGTAAGAGAGACGCTGTGGACATGTTTTATCATGATGACGCCTAATAGCATAAAGCGCTTTACGAAGACAGTAAAAATACCACCTGGTTCTTAAGAATGACATGTGTAAGCCCAGCACCAATACTCGTTTTCCTTCCCACAAAATGAGGTTAATACTCGCCACTTATGTAGCGAGAAAACCTAAGATCCATCCCGAGCAACAGCATTTGCGAAGAAAAGTCATATTTGCAAAGGAGCTGCTATGCTATGCAGTCACAGTAACTTGGTCAATTTGGTCATACACGTCCGTCAAACATGAGGGGCACGCAATTAGTTTATCGAATATACAACGTAAATATCTCCCATCATTTCCCGCGATGTCGTACAACCATAAAGGTTTCCAATCCTAATCCGCCTAAGGCGAAGGCATATTTTTCAACTGCCAGCAGATTGCCGAGACCCCATTTGGAGTCGGTCACCAATGCCGGCAAATGTCATTTGAACTCGGATAATGCGCATGACATCTGATTTTGTGGTTCCGGAGAAGGCGTACGGTTGTTTGTAAAAATAAGCTACCTCAACCCAACGTATCATTAGATTCCCAACTTTTACGTTGAAATAACAAAATGATACCTATGCTTCAGCAGAGAGCGAATGCCGCCTGCGCATCTTGCAAAAAAGGAGGCTTGGGTTGGCTTCGTGCTTCCCAGTTCGCACCTGGCCCAACGACCAGCGGCCCATGTACTGGGATAAATGCGAATATTGCGCCTCCTGGAATCACTGCACGCCTGCAGTCTTCTTGGGGCCGGAATTCGCCTCTGCTTGCAGCCATGGTGGAGGCTCCCGCAGCATCAGATGCACCAGTTGCGCAGACATCTGACATCATAAAGCAGTCAGTATTCATGGAGCTTAAAACAAGCGACGAGTCGGAGCAGCTCTTGCGCATACGGCATAGCGTGAGTCAGGAGTTTATCGCTTTGCTCGGCGAAGCCACTCACAATTCAATAAGGATTTTGTGAATAATAATGTTTCCACCTCGTATAACTTTGCGATGTTTTGGTCGTCCCTTATGATCCGGCATTGTAAACCCCTGAATCCATACACGGCAACGTCACACGACGGTTCGCCCTTTCTCGATGTTCTAAGAAGTCGCTTACAACTTAATCGCTTGCAAAAAAATATTTCCTCCCCTTTTACCGTGCTCCACAGTGTGCGCACATCATGGCCATGGCTGTGCAGCGGCTGTACAAAGGCGTACAGGTGCGGGGCCCAGAAATCGGAACGCGGGGACGGGGGGAAGGCTTTGCTGCATGTAGACAACAACTCCAGTACGATTGCTGCCGGGCATCACACGACTTCTAAGGGCAGTCGCTCCATCATCTGGCGTACTGTCCTCCTCCTCATCATCTTAGCAGCGGTTTTTTTTATCCGCATAACATACCTCAGAGCCTCCGGCGAGTTCGGGTCTCGTCGTTGGCCCCCTCGTGGTGGACGAGGCGAGGGTGCGGGGCGTCCGGTGTTTGGAGTCCAGGGAGGGGAGAGGAGGGGAGAGGAGGGGAGGGGAAGGGGAGGGGAAGGGGAGGGGAGAAGGCCACAGCCGGTCAAGTAGCAGCTTGCAAGTGACGAACTGGTGACTTCTCGGTGACGGGCAACCGAATAGAAAAAAATCATAGAATGGATGAACGAATGAGACCGGACTGGCGGCGAAACAGTTTTCACAGGCACACACACAAGCGCAGGTGCCTTCTGTCCCCTTGCCATTCCTTGGGCTTATTGAAGAGGCTGCTTGGTACTCGGTCTGGAGAAGGGATGTTGGCGGAGGTCCTGCGCAGACATCCTGTTAGGCCAAGGCGCTTGTCACCACAGTCTCTTCCAGCTGGCGCAGGGGTTTTAGGAAAGGGTGGAGCAGCAGCTCGCGAGGCTAGACCTGGGGCTGAGTCCACAGCAGATTTAAGGACAACCTAGCGGGCCTTATGACGGCTTCTGTGTTGGGAACCGTAACCGGCGGCAGGGTTGCTGACCGAACACGTCCAGGGTGCGGCTGAGTCTAAAAATGGGCATCATGGTGTGGCCTTGAGGTGCCGATATTTTGAGGTCGTTGTGTTCTGCATGTCGGGGAGGCGATAGGGGAGTAGGGGCGGGGCGGGGTGTGGGGAGGGGGGAGCGGGGTGTGGGGAGGGTGGAGCGGGGTGTGGGGAGGGTGGAGCGGGGTGGGGGGAGGGGGGAGCGGGGAGGGGGGAGCGGGGTGGGGGGAGCGGGGTGGGGGGAGCGGGGTGGGGGGAGCGGGGTGGGGGGAGCGGGGTGGGGGGAGGGGGGAGGGGAGACAGGGGCCGAGAGGGCTAGGGAAGGCTGGGGGAGGAGGGGACAGGGGGCGGGGAGGGGTGCCCTGCAGCAAGCTGGTTAGCGGACCTTGACAGACGAGGCTTTCGCTGCTGAAGGGGCCCAGGCCCAGGCCTAGGCGTTGGGTTAGACAGTGCAGTGGGTCGCAGTCCTCGAACTTAGCCCTCACGACAGCTGAGCTTTCACTCAAGTAGCAGTAGCAACGGGGCGGTCTCACTCTCACGTTAGGGTTAGGTGATACGTGGCATGGCCCTCGGACCGCCAACCGACCGATTTCTGCCTTCGTGTGTGCGTGAGAGTGAGAGTGTGTGTGGCGGGGTGTGTGGATGTAGGGGGTGTGTGGGGTGTTGAGGGGGAAAGTGGGAGAGAGACCCATGTTAACCATGTTGTATGGGCGGGGAGGTGGCGATGTGGCAGGAAGACAAGCTGGCGTCTTGTAGGCGCTTACGGAGGCGGGGTGCTCTTTTCGACTTCCCAAATAACCCAACATGCTGTTGTTGTTGGTTGTTGGTGGTCGTTGGTGGTGGTTCAACGTCTCCAACCCGCCAACCCAACCCCCCTCATCCCGCAGGTTACCATAGGGCCCTGGACGGACCGCGGCTTCTTTTACGACTTCCACTGGCCGGCCGACAGCCCCATCACCGAAAAGGATCTAAAAAAGATCAAGAAGGAGATGGCCAAGATCATCAAAGCGGACCTGCCCTTCGTGCGGGAAGAGGTGCGTATATGTGTGCGTGTATGTACGTGTGTATGTACGTGTGTGTTGCGGGGACGGGATAACGACCGGGGGGTCTTAGGTCTGTGTACGGCATAATTACCACCGCCACCAGAGTCGCCAACGATTTTCATATTGACTGAAGAGGCTTCTCTTCGGGTGCACACGGATGTGATGTGACGTGATGTGTGTGTGTGTGTGTGTGTGTATTTGGTGTGGGTGCGGGCGGTGAGGAGGGAAGGGTGAGGTGTGCTCCTCGTCTTCTGAGGCAAGCAGCTCGTTGTCAGCTCCAACGACCAATGCACAGGGCTCAGTGCGCCACATCGCACCTCTGTGAGTATATATAAATAGATATCAGCCGGGGTGTATCCGGGTGCACGCACGCGTGTGTATGTGTGTGCGCGCGCGCGAGAGAGAAAGAGTGTGTGTGTATATATGTGTGTGTTTTGGGGGGAGGGGGAATATGTGGAGTAAGCAGCTGCGATACGCTGCAGGTTATTTTATTTTTATCGACATCTTTTTCATCTACTTGCGACTTGTGATTATCGCCATGCCAGCTTCAGCACCACTGGCCTACTGTCTAATGGAAAAAACAGCTCCCACGCTGACGCCCGATCGTACCTATCAATTTGTCGTCGGGTTTTGGGCGCACACGAACCCGCAGGTGACATCCGCCGAGGCCGAAGCGCGGATTCGCGCCGCTGGAGAGCCGTACAAGCTAGAGATCCTGCAATCCATCCTGCAGGTACGAAAGTACGACAATAAGAAAAACCCAGCAGTCTAGCCTTGCCGAGCGCAGCGTCGCCAACAGCAATCCAATTAGAACGTATTCACGCAGAAGGGCCTTACGTACGCGTGAGGCTCATTGGAGTGTCCCTTCCTTGCTCCGGTCCGCATGACCTTCCAATCCTTACGATATCGTACATATGCCGTACATGTACCGTACATGCGTGTGCTTTCGAAAGACGACCTCGATCATATATGTTGAGTCTCCATTCAACCAGCTGAGCTCCGGAACCAAATGAATGTAAAACCAACGCAGCGTGATGCCAGTGCCTCCATCACCATCTACCACATTGGAGAGCCGGCCGCAGCAGCAGCTTCAGCCGCCGCGACGGCCCCTGCGGATGCGCAAGCCACCGCCGCCCCTGCCAAGGCGCCCGGCGGCGTCAAGCCCTGGTGGGACCTGTGCGCGGGGCCGCACGTCTCTCGAACTGGGGACATTAACCCGGACGCGGTAGAGCTGGAGAGCATTGCGGGTGAGGGGCGTGGGGGCGAGGGGGCGAGGAGGGTATGCGTGTGTGTGTGTGTTTGTGTTTGTGTATGTGCTTATGTATGTGTGTATGTGTGCGAGGGGAGGTCTGGTGTTAAGAAAGGAAGGGGGTGGGGTTCGAGAAGGCGTTCAGGTTTCCAGAAGGATGTCGTCAAGCACCTAGTTTCATCTCCGTACGTCACGTGGCGGGCGAACGGATTTAGATTTATCAGTTTCAAATCCGTACCGGACTGGATTTACACGTACGTATAAGTTTCATCAGAAGATATTTGGACTGGACGGCCTAATCAGAGATTATTTTTGTTTCTCTCTCTCTCCCTTGGCGACACCAATCTCTTTCTGCCCTTCTATCATCACCACCACCATTACCATCAGCATCACCACTATCACCACCACCATCAGCATCATCATAATCGGATCTGTGTTATCTATCTGTATTCTCATTATCGTACATATCTTGCTGTACATACACACACGTCGCCCTGTACGTGCCTCTCACCCCCCTCCTCCCTCCCCCATCCGGTCACCGCATCGGCAACCCAGGCGCCTACTGGCGGGGGGATGAGAAGAACGCCATGCTCACACGCATTTATGGTACCGCATGGGAGACACCCGAACAGCTCAAGGCGTACGAACAACTCAAGGTACGACAAATTGCTGTCGTATAATGTCGCGTCATCAGGGCGATGGCACTTGCTGTGTGTCAGGCAAAGCGATGGCTTGTCCGAGGGGATGTGCTTTCCCGCACTTTTGCTACCCGGAGGTATGTGTAGGCGCCCAAGGCCGTGAGGCTGAGTTGGATAATTGCCACCGGTATTGTGGTACGGCATTCGTGGTACGGCATTTTCGGGTATTAAAGCTGAGTTCAACTTGCAATGTGAGAAGTATGATCAGTTCTTGGCATTCAGGATCCAAAGGTGCGCATAGAGTCGCTGCTATTAGAACGTCAAGCCTGCGACTGCCTCTAAACCTGCGATTGTCACAGGAGGAGGCCGCAAAGCGTGACCACCGCAAGCTGGGCGCAGAGCTCAACTTGTTCAGCATTCAGGAAAACAGCGGTGGGTGGTTGGTCGGTGGTACGGAAACAGTTAATATGGCCGTTAGATGTACGGCTTAAGTTTGTACGACATCCGCTGGACAATCTATTCTGGATGGCCTTATCTGTCCGGATTGATTGTTGTAGCTGGATTGTGTCTACTTAGTGATTTGTCGTACAGGTTGGGAAGCTGTGCAGGTTACCAGGGGGAAGCGTTGTCCGGGTTGGGTTTTTCGCCTTCTGGCTTATGGATTGGTGGGATAGATAGGTAGATAGATAAATGAATAGATAGGTAGATAGATGGGTACTCCCATGGGCAATGTGAGAGAAATGTCATTCATACATTCCGTAAAGTCAATGGTCGCCGTTCCGTCGCCCACTTCCTGGCAGGTTTTCGTCCAAGGCTTTCGAATGTACGAATTCCCCTTCCAACCCTGCCTCTCCCCCTTCCGTCTTTCTTGGCCCCAGGCGGCGGCCTGGTGTACTGGCACCCCAACGGCGCAATGGTACGACACCTCGTTGAGACGTTCTGGAAGGAGCTGCACCTGTCCCGTGGCTACCAGCTGGTCTACTCCCCGCACATTGCAAAAGTAAGGAAAATGTGTGTACGACAAGACTTTCGTACTTAGGGTGTACGGCAGTTCTGCTGATTATAACCGCATCGCTCTTATTTTGCGAAGCGTGTTTGTTTGAGTTATTTATGCCCCCCCCTGAGATTATAGAGTATTTGTAAGTGCCTAAAGAAGGGAAGTAGCTGTCGGATCTTCTGTCGGGGTTCATCAGTAGCTCTGTAGCTGGCGTCGTGGCACTGGGGTTTTCTATATCATTTATATTATTATTATTGATTATTGATTATGTATATATATATATATATTTATATTTGGGAGTCCCACAGGCAGCACGTGTGTACTGCATGTGGGCACGAGGTCAGGGATGTGGGGCAAATGAACGAAAGCTGGGGGTGAGGTGGTTGCGCATTCCGGAAGTCGCATTGAGGTGTCGGGGGTTTGGGGGAAGGGGTTAAGGGTGGTGGATGGGAGAGTGGGGAATGGGAATCTGGAACGTCGCGGACGTGGCATAAGTACAGCTGCTCGCTCCCTGCACCGCCACAAACACATTCACATGTCACATACGCTCACCTTATCCTCGGGCCCCCTATCCCTCCTCTGCGCTCCCTTCCCGCCTCAGGCTGATCTCTGGAAGACCTCGGGCCATCTGGACTTCTACAAGGAAAACATGTACGAACAAATGAAGGTATGTACGGCCGGGTACGATGAAGAAGTTCGTGCACTCGTACCTACCCACGTCTTTATGTGCGTACGGGGGGGCCATGGTGCATGTATCGATTCTACCCCCCTCCCCACTACCACGGCCCTCACGGGGGGAAAAACCCTCAAACCCATGACCTCTTCTCTCACACACACACACACGTACACACCTCCACATTTCCTCATACTAACAATTCCTTCTAGTCTCCCCTACCCCCCAAATACCCCACTTAGGCAGTGGTAATCTATCTCATCTCCATCTTGGCCTCGGCTTCATTCTCCCGCCAAAACCCATCTAACCCCCTCCTCCCGTCTCCCGCCCTTCCCCAGGTCGAGGATGAGACCTACCAGCTTCGCCCCATGAACTGCCCCTTCCACATCTCTGTCTACAAGGACGGCTACTACTCGTATCGTGACCTACCACTGCGGCTGGCGGAGCTGGGCACTGTGTACCGGTGAGGAGGACTGCAACCGTGGGGACTGAAAATCACACCGTCGGGAAAGGAGAGGGACGGGGAGAGACGGCGACGGCAGGGAGGAATGGGGGTGGGAAAGGGGGTGGGGATGGCGGTGGGGACGGGGGAGGGAGAGGAGGGGCTGGCAATCAATTTGGGAAGAGCAGAGGCAGGCACGAATGCCGGTTGGGGAAGTGTCCGAAGGGAAGGGGCGAGGGGAAAGGGGGGAGTGGAGGCTCAAACCTGCCTCTACACACGTTGACTCCGTACATGGCTGGCTCGGTTTCTCTTCTCCCTCTTCTTCCCCCCTTTCTCTCATATGTATATATAAACATATAAACCCTATTATAATGTATCCATAAATTATATAAACAATATATAATAACCATAAAATATACACAATACATAAAATATATAACATATAACATCGCTATTTGATGTTTCTTTCTCTCCTAGCTTCACGTCTGCTCTTATCCTGCATCCGCACGGGGCGGCCTCGTCCCAACCTAAACTCCTCTTGAGGGTGCACAGCTGCAAACACACATACACACATACGGTTTCCCCCGCTATATCCCCTTCCCTTCGTTTCTTGGCCCCCTCTTGACCCCTCCACCCAAGTCCCACCCCGCCCCTCCATCGCTGCATGTCCGTCCCCCCACTGCACACAGCTACGAGCGCAGCGGCACCATGCACGGCCTGTTCCGGGTTCGAGGCTTCACTCAGGACGACGCCCACATCTTCTGCCTGCCAAATCAGGTGGGGGGCCTCGGAGGTGATGAGAGTGGGCAGGTCGGTCGGTCGGTCGGTCGGTCGGTCGGTCGGTCGGTCGGTCGGTCGGTCGGTCGGTCGGTCGGTCGGTCGGTCGGTCGGTCGGTCGGTCGGTCGGTCAGTCGGTCGGTCGATCAGACGGCCATTGGCCTCGGATGGTTGGTCGACAAGGGAAGAATTTGCGAGCAAGCAGGACGTGTTTCTGAGGGCGAGATTCCAAAGGGCGGAGAAAGCGGATGCAGTGCGCTGAGACCCCACGACCAACCAACCCGAGTCTGTGTTACTGTCCCCATGCAATCGAAGTTTCTCGAAAACCCTGGTTAGTTGACTTGTCAACTGTCAACCACCATCTGACGTCGTACAGATTACATCGGAGATCAAGGGTGTGCTGGATTTGGTAGAGGAGACACTCGGCACCTTTGGTTTCCACGACTACGAGGTGAGTGGGGGGGGGGGGAGCCGGGGGTTAGAGATGCCCTCCTCGTTGCTGGCGGAAGAAGCGCTAGGCTGTTGGCTTTGGTTGGCCCGCGTTGGGGAGGGGAGGGGAGGGGAGAGGAGGAGCCGTGTGGGTAATTCGTACGCACATCCATGGCTACGTACATGTGTATTACTTGCACTTGACGTACATGCGTATGGACATACCACAGATGCGGGTTTGCTTAATTCCCCTCCTCCGCCCTCTCTTTAACCGCTCCCCCCTCACTCCCCCGTCGCCCCTGCTCAGGTGAATTTGTCAACGCGGCCGGAGAAGTCCGTGGGAGATGACGCCATCTGGACGGCAGCGGAGGCGGCGCTGGTGGACGCATTGGGGGAGAAGGGCTGGACGTACCAGGTAAACGTGTATATTTGAAAAAGCAGCTTGCTTAGATTAAATGCTAAAACTTTAAATTAAACCCTAAAACTTTAATTACTTTATACAATAAAGAGGGGATCTATTTATATACATCACTTTAGTGATGTATATAATACTCATAATAGACATTATAAAACCATTATAAACCTTCTAATAGAGAACTAAATAATATAATAGGTATACTCGAACAACGGACAAAAGCTACGCTAGGGATAACAGTCTAACACGCCCTTAGAGTTCCTATCGATGGGCGTACGAGGAACCTCGATGTTGGATCATCGCGTCCTGTGGCTGAAGAAGGTCATAAGGGTTGGATTGTTCATCCATTAAAGCGGTACGTGATCTGAGTTAAGAACGTCAAAATGGCGTTTGCTTTTAAAGCATTGGCTAATTCGGCGAAACCTTCTGATTTCTTTTTCAATGGTAATGCCGAGGGTTATAAAGTTTGATTTTTACCTGTAGAGACTTCTAGTTTGTTTACTAGAGATAGCATATACATTATATGTTATAATACACCGACACTACAATAATAGTGAAAGACATAGTCCATACCCGCCGAAAACGGCGGGAGTTTTATGCGTGAGACAGTTCGGATTCTATCTTTGTTAGCAAAGGCATTTTTTTTAGTTTTGTCTAGGTCGGTGTGCTCGCACCCTGATCTAGTTTAATTACTTTTTTGCCAAAGCAACTAAAGCCTTTGAGAGCGAGTACGAAAGGACCAATCTCTTATAAACCTCTGGTGTACTTGTTGTCTTTATTACGGCATAGCAAGAAAGCTACGTTTAATGAGGCTGATTTGCTTACTTTCAATAATATCGAATGAACTTAGTTTTTATTAGCTAAAGAATTTTATTATATAAATTGTTCGTGAACACCGGCTAAGCACGTGCCAGTAGCAACGGTAAGACGTGCGGTGTCAGTCCAACCGATTTAAACTACAACTTCAAAAAATTAAAAAAGTTTTTTCTTATAAAAAGGGATTTTATAAATATAACATCCGGTTTACAGCCAAAAAATAGTTTCATCAACCTTGTGGCTTTGTAAGGCCTTTTGTCAAAAAAAAAGATAGCCGTTATCTCACGGGTATAGTCCCTAAGGTCAATGTCAAGCGCGAAGTGCGTCGTTTTTTTGTGGGAAGTTATTAATCCGGAAACAGTACATTATAAAACCTTAAAACCTATAAAAGGGGGTTTATACATAGTCATAACAAAACAGCGAAATAACTTTATAGCATTAACAGCCGTTGGAGGAAATCAAGCTTTTTATTTTGAACTTCACAGCGGCCGTGCGTTGTGATATTGTAGTTGAATTATATAACCAAAAGCTTATTAGTAGGCTCCGCCAGACGTGGTAGAAAATCTCGTGAGCCCACACATGAATTATTAGCTAACTAAGTAAGCATCTGGCCAAACTCTAGTATAGTTAGGTTGTAACTTTAACTTAATTAAAACATAGCTAAGCGTAGTTGTAAATAAATTACACGCAGTTAAATTGAGTTGTACTTCAAGAACTATAACAAAGTTGCTATTCGTTACTATTAAAACTGCGTAGTAACTAAACAGCTAGAACGTAGTTTGCTAAAAGAAGTTTGCTACTACATGGTTCTTGATTTTTTGTATATGTATACATGTGTGTGTGTATGAAATTGGTGTTTTGGGGTTCGTCACGAGGGATTAAAAGATGGGGCGATGACGAGTGCATCGGCTTAGTCACTATTTCTATTCCTTACATCGCTGCACACCTGCATCCTCGTCTCCCCTTCCCTCTGGCCCCAGGTGGATGCGGGCGGTGGCGCCTTCTACGGACCCAAGATCGACATAAAGATTCGGGACGCCATCGGTCGCAAGTGGCAGTGCTCGACTATTCAGCTGGACTTCAACTTGCCTGAGCGGTGAGCAGGAGGTTGAGCAGGAGGAGGTTGAGCAGGAGGAGGTTGAGCAGGAGGAGGTTGAGCAGGAGGAGGTTGAGCAGGAGGAGGTGAAGGAGAGGGGGAGGAGGTGAAGGAGAGGGGGAGGAGGTGAAGGAGAGGGGGAGGAGGTGAAGGAGAGGGGGAGGAGAGGGGGAGGAGAGGGGGAGGAGAGGGGGAGGAGAGGGGGAGGAGAGGGGGAGGAGAGGGGGAGCAGGAAGAGGGGGAGGAGAGGGGGAGGAGAGGGGGAGGAGAGGTGAAGGAGGGGGGAGGAGAGGGTGAGGAGAGAGGGAGGAGAGGGGGAGGAGAGGGGAGGAGAGGGGGAGGAGAGGGGGAGGAGAGGGGGAGGAGAGGGGGAGGAGAGGGGGAGGAGAGGGGGAGGAGAGGGGGAGGAGAGGGGGAGCAGGAAGAGGGGGAATGGACAGGGTTTGTGAACAGGGCGAGACTCTGGTGAAGGAGATACGGAATGGAACGGCGGAGGTTAAACCCACCTCGCCAGCACCTCTCCCAAACCCCCTCCCTACCCCCTTTACCCCCCCCCCCCAGCTTCGACATGCATTACATGGACTCTTCCGCCAGCAAGCAGCGGCCCATCATGATCCATCGGGCCATCTTCGGGTCAATGGAGCGATTCTTTGGCATCCTCATCGAGAACTATATGGGGGCGTTCCCGCTGTGGCTGGCGCCTGTGCAGGTGCGTGCGTGGGCAGGGGGACACAACGCTTGAGGAGCACTTGGGGCTGTAACCCCGAGGAAGGATGTATGCATACGTGTCTGTGTGTCTGTGTGTACGACCCTGACCCTGCATTACTTTTCATCTCATTAGCGCCACCAAGCAAGGGGGGAGTATTGTGCTCCGTGCCTAACGTGCAACAGTATTGCGTACGTTACAGGTTCGGTTGCTAACGGTAAACGACACGGTTGCGGCGTATGCGCGTGATGTAGCCGCCCAGATGAAGCATGCGGGTATTCGGGCGGAGGTCGTGGGCGAGGCTTCCATCGGCAAGCTGATCAGGTAAATCGATCTGCATACGCCAGGGAGGGCCCGGGGACGGCACAGAGTCTGTGTGTGTTTCTGCGTGTTTCTGTGTGTGTGTTTGTGTCTGTGTTTGTCTGTGTCTGTGTGTCTGTGTGCCTCTGTGTGTGTGTGTGTGTCTGTATATCTACATATCTATCTGTGTGGGTGTGTATTGATGTCATTGGGTATGCGAGTGATAGTGTGCGAAGGCGAGGGGGCGGAAAGTTCCGGTTCCCCAGTGCGTGAGCTGCATGCTGTGTTTTGTATTTCCCGGGCCCCCCCTCCCCGGTACTTCCTGGATTAAGCCCGCTTGACCCTTCTGTTTATCCCTTTCTCGTTCACGCTCCCCTCGGATGTCAGGAACGCTGAGAAGGCCAAGACGCCAGTGATCTGCGTTGTGGGTGCTAAAGAAGCCGAGAACAACACTCTAAGTGTTCGGCTGTACGGCGGGAAGGAGCTAGGGGCCCTCCCGACGCAGGTGCGGGTGTGACGGATGAGGGAGATGTGTGTGTGTGTATATGGTTTACGTGTATGGTTACGTTCATCTGTATGTACGAGTAGGTGTATGGGTATGTTAACATTTAGGAATCTTCATTTCCCCTTCACATCATGTCGGCTGGCGGCTAACAGTTGGCGGTTGGCGGCTGGCTTCTGATCCCCCGCAGGAAGTCATCAGCCGCGTCGTGATGGCTTCATCCACCAAGAGCGGCAAATTTTAGGTTGAAGCCCAAGGTCACGACCACCACCACCGCCATTATCACCGCCATCGTCATCATCATTGACAAGACAAACGCTGCTATCACAATCGCTGCTTTCTGGTTCCGGAGAGGGCGCATTGAACGAATGGAGCTTAGGGCCTGCATAAACGACCGCACTCATATACATACATACACACACGTACACACACACACACACGCAGGCATGTCACAGCAGGTGCCAATGAATCGCCCACCACCACGCTGTGGCGGCGGGAGCTACCCATATTGGCTGATGAGGGTCGGCCACCGGTGGCGTGAAAGGACGTTCCACGCCCCACAAGGGCAGGGAGGGGCGGAGGGGGGTTTGTATCATATCGCTTCGGGTTCAGGCCACACGTCATTGAGCCACTGGTGGCATACTACGGGACATGGCGCTTCTCTGTTACCTGACCTGACCTAAGACCTGACCCTAAGTGTAGAACACCAGGAGGCATGACGGCCAAGGAAAGCGATGGCTCTATCGTTGAGGAGGAGGGGGAAACGGGTAGGCTTATAGGTGGATGGGTATAAGGGTGGTGAATGTGTGGGTGAATGGAACTGCCGATGCTGTTGGGAATTGAAAGGAGGCTTGTGCTTGAATCACCGGGGGAAGATAGTGTGTGTATATGTGTGTACATGTGCGTGTATGTTGTCGGTGTTACAGGGTTGTGTTCCTCCAGCGGCCCACTAACCTGGGCGGAGTCCTGCTTCTCCAATTGTGCACACACGTATAAAAATGTATATATATATATATATATATACATACGTGTGTGTTTTAGTTGGTAGGAACGCCACGGACCCAGGCACGGAGGCCACCTCCGTCGGTTTACCGCCAAAGGGGCATGAGGGTAAGGAGGGGGGGAGGGGGACTCTTTGATTGAATGGCGGCTTAGTTGGCAGCGGTTCATGGGGGATTTGGGCTTTGCTTTGAAATAATGGGACCTTCTGGGTGGCGGTCTTGAGGGGCGGCATTGCTACGGGTCATGTACCACCTCGTTGCGGTCATGCGGATCAGTCAGTGATACGTGGCAGAGCTGGAGGCAGGGGCGTGGAGAGCGAGGGAAGAAAAGAAAAACATTCCCTGACTTCACGATGTGGTGGGGGAGAGCGGCTCGGGGCCACAGCATGCTGTAGTGAGGTTGGATACGACCGTGGCAGCTCATTCGTGAGATTTTCCTTATCTTTGTTTATGGTATGGAAAGGTCATATGTAGGTATGTAGGTGTGCAGCATACATGTTATTTGCTGTTGGACTAGGGGGGGGCCCGAGGGCGTGCGGGTTTTCTGGTCCCATTATTGGTGGGGTGACGGTGAAGGGCCACTGCGGAAAAGGTGCGTAGCCATGTGTCGCGACTTTCCTGGGGGCATAGCGCAAGGGGTATAGTAGGGAGGAGGGTGATAAGAGGGTGATAAGCGGGCCATCACATGACTTCACAGAGAAGCCCGAAGTATTGGATTCTGTGAAAATGGTGCTCTGGCAGCCTGGGACCTGTGGCCGGAGCCATGGTGCTTGTAATAGTAGATTCGGACACAGCAGCTTAGACGCCGTTCAATAATCACGAGCGCCAGGAGCTAGCAATGAGCCGGGTACCTGCACACACGACAGGGCAGCACAGCACACAGCACAGCATAACGTATGTTCAGCCGCCTCCTGTACCACACACTACATGAGGGCAATTTGCTTTGTGTACCACACGTCCCCACCTGACTGGCCCGCGTCACTGGTAGCAAGGAAGAGAGTTTCTCTCGTGGAAGCAGACGTGGGTGCATGCTTGGGGGTGATGGCGAGGGCGCCTGGCCCCCGTCCTACCTGGCCACCTTGAAAATTCTGTGGGACGCAAGCAAGGTTAAGTTCCGGGAATGACTGGCTCCAGAACCACTATGATTAGGCTTATATATGCTTGACAGTCAAATAAAGCTTAGGAAAAACTGAAAAGATATCATGAAAGTCGTCTGTAAGCGTCTTCAAAAACGAACATGTTCACAAAACTGATTAGTTTTCTGCTACACTCGAGGTACGAACGATTGTGGTTCTGGAGCAGGGAAGGTTTGTTGGCGGCGGTGTGTCATTTTTGTTGCTTTTTGAGTTGCGTACGTACGTAATCATCGGTGTAGGTGCTGGGCCTTTGGCTGGCCATTCTTCGTTGCATCTGCATCGGTGTTCCCAGTCGGCTCGACCCATCCCTTTGTTTATTACCCCACTGGGGACAATAGTGTGTAACGAGATTTAGCAGAAAACTCAAAGCTTTGACATGTTTGCCTTGCTTTAACAACCGAAACGAGAATGCCAGCCAAGCATGTGAGTCGCTCAAACATTTTGACGATTTTCAAACCAGCAAGTTCAGCACAAAGCAAAGAACAGCCGTCAAGTACATTAATACACTTTTTCAATATCTTGCACATGTTCGCACAACTACTAAGCCTATACTTGGCAGCCTTGCTTGAAAAGCATGCGTGTTGGGCGTGGGTGGCTCTATTCAGGGGTAAGAGGTGTAACTGGAGTTATGAGAAAATATCGGAAGGAGAGGAGGAGAAGGAAGCAGACGAAGGAAAAGCTAGGGAAGCTGGTTTCCGAACCATTCGTGGAGCTGCTGCTCATGTCTGCTGCTCATGTATCGGAAACCCCAAAAACAGCTTTTGGCAAGGTAATCCATCTTTTTATTAATTCATTAATTTTACCTACATTCAGAAGAAGTATACAGAAAAAAGTATTTACCTTGCAATAACACGCCCTACATGTTATGAACGCTTGTGCAGGTTCCGGGTAGCCCCAGAAATGTTGCCAAAACTGGGATGAGAAATGCTGCCAAAACTGGGATTTTTGCCAATCAATTAATTTGGTTCAATTGCTTATTGGATTGGTCTGTAAGACATATATAGTAAGGTCTCAACGCGCCAGCGGCTCGAAGGGCTGCTGTAGTAGTCGTACACACTCTAGCACAATATAGATGGGCAGATACACGCCATCAGCATCTCGAGAGGCCTTTTTGGCTCTCAACTACTACAGCCGCAGGGTGTATGGTGGGCTAATATGTACGGTAAGGTAGCGATTTATTCACCCGTTTTATAACCATGTCGATTGTATGTACGGCCCGTTTTTTTGATGTAAGCAGGCCGTTCGACATTATACGGGGAGCTGCTGATGTAATAATTAAGCCAAGACGCCAGTCATCTGCGTTGTGGGTGCTAAAGAAGCCGAGAACAACACTAAGTGTTCGGCTGTACGGCGGGAAGGAGCTAGGGGCCCTCCCGACGCAGGTGCGGGTGTGACGGATGAGGGAGATGTGTGTGTGTGTGTGTGTGTGTGTGTGTGTGTGTGTGTGTGTGTGTGTGTGTGTGTGTATGGTTTACGTGTATGGTTTACGTGTATGGTTACGTTCATCTGTATGTACGAGTAGGTATATGGGTATGTTAACATTTAGGAATCTTCATTTCCCCTTCACATCATGTCGGCTGGCGCCTAACGGTTGGCGGTTGGCGGCTGGCTTCTGATCCCCCGCAGGAAGTCATCAGCCGTGTCGTGATGGCTTCATCCACCAAGAGCGGCAAATTTTAGGTTGAAGCCCAAGGTCACGACCACCACCACCGCCATTATCACCGCCATCGTCATCATCATTGACAAGACAAATGCTGCTATCACAATCGCTGCTTTCTGGTTTCGGAGAGGGCGCATTGAACAAATGGAGCTTAGGGCCTGCATAGACGACCGCACTCATATACATACATACACACACATACACACACATACACACACACAAACACGCAGGCATGTCACAGCAGGTGTTGTATCACTCCTGATAATCGCCCATTGATTCTGCGGAGAACCAGGCTTAGTGCATCATGCTCGATTATATCGGAACGTACCAATCGAGGCAGCGGAAGTCTTCGATGCAAGGAGTTACAACGTATATTCCAAGACAGGCGTAGATGACGTGATAGGCTATCAGTGCCTAGCCGAGGCAATCATCATCTAACCGATGCAAATCGGTGCTCGGGCTTATCCAAGATATGCGACCATAAGCGATATAAGGTGGAAGCTTCAACCAAAACGCAGTTGGTTGACGTTAATTCAAGCGAAATGTTCGCGTGGCGATTCTCACTTAGGCCGTCAATGAGCATAGCAGATATACTCGCAGCGACGGCTCGCGGTACAAAAGATCTGCAAGTAGTAAGTGTACTACCGTGATCCCGCGTGCGGATATTGCTATATAAGCCGTCATAGCAATAATGCAATGTTCTTTACTCGCGTAAAGGTGCCGACTACGCTATCGCGCGTAGTGTTGCACTCGACGCGCCGCATCGCTCGAGCCATTGCCTCGCGACCTCAAGGTACGCTCGCACTATCGTGCTCGAGCGCGCGCGTATGCATAGTGCACGTGTTATCGTTAGTGCGCATTGCTATGCGATGCCTCATGCATTTTAGGTCGTCCGCGACCAAGTCGCCGGACCATGCGCACTTATCGCGATACCGATCACGCGATGTATGCTTGCAGCGTTGTGCACAATGCATTAGGCGATATGCTATTCGCGGGTTGCTTGTGCCCTTAGCCAATGCGCCTAACGCGTGTGGTGGGACGTGGCGTGCGTGCGATCGCGTCGTGCCCGCTGCCGTACTACTCCAAGCATCCACGTACGACAGGGGTGACGTCATCGTTGTCATATCGCTCCACAGCGTCCACATACGACAGTGACGTCATCATTGCCATATCGCTCCCTGCACCCACATACGACAGTGCCGTACCGATCCATGTACGATAGTGCCGTACCGTCGTACCGTGCCGCCGTACTGTACGATAGTGCCGTACCATCGTACCGTGCCGCCGTACTGTACGATAGTGCCGTACCGTCGTACCGTGCCGCCGTACCGTACGATAGTGCCGTATCGCTCCGCGCATCCGCGTACGGTAGGTAACGGGGTGCCGTGCGCGACGTAGCGATGGTGGGTGCAACTCTAGCAGAGCTTAGGCAAAAGTGACGCGTGGTACAACAATTATTCCCCCCCCCCATAGGCAGCGTCCTCGCTGCCGCTCAGGCGACCAAAGCTACTGAGATTGCGTGGCATGCAACCTAGCCTCTTCGAGGAGGGGCGCCATCTCCGGGGAGAAATTGCGCGCAGGTTCCCACGAGTTGTGCTCACTTGAGTAGTCCGTCCACTTGACCAGGTACTCGTGCACGGTGCGCTTGTGCCGGTGTCTACCCACACGTCGAGTGCGGTAGTCCAAGATGCGCTCCACATCGTACACCTTCTGCTTGCCTGCGACCCAAGTCTCAGGACCTGGTTCAACTGCTGCAGGGGTATCAGTGGTGGCAGGCGCGGGCTCTGTGCCACGATACGGACGAACGAGTGACACATGGAACGTAGGGTGGATGTTCATGTTAGAGGGCAACGCGAGCTCGACAGCTGCGTTCCCTACCATGCGCACAACGGGGTACGGACCCATCCAGCGGGGCAAAAGCTTACGGGACCCCTCGGCAAAGGAACGCAGGTTCTTAGTGCTCAGCAGAACCATCTGTCCTTCCGAAAAGACCACGTCCCGCTTGGACTTGTTGTAGTACTCCGTTGCTTGTTGCTGTGCTGCGTCCAAACACGACTTCGCGTCTGTCATTCGGGATAAGAACGTCTTGGCAAAGGTCTTAGCCGCAGGGACATACACCTCCAGCTCACGCCACACAGGTAGCGCCGGGTGAAACCCATAAGTCAGGAAGAACGGGCTTTGACCTGTCGACCGATTAACAGCATTGTTAATCGCAAACTCTGCCGCAGTCAGGTAAGTATCCCAAACGAGAGGCGTGCGGCCAGCAAAGTTGCGCAACATATCCCCCAGTGTGCGATTTGTGCGTTCGGTCTGGCCGTCAGACTGCGGGTGGTATGCCGTGCTCAGGTTAACCCGCATGCCCACAAGCTTGCAGAGTGTTTCCCAAAACTTAGACGTGAACTGACCACCACGGTCCGAGACCACGTTCTTAGGGACGCCGTGCAACCGAACCACGTTATCAAAAAACAGGCGTGCAGTCTGCTCAGCAGTGCAGGTCGACGTGGTAGGCGCAAGGTGGACCATCTTAGTCAAACGGTCAACCATGACAAGCACCGAGTCGTACCCTCCCTCAGTTTTGGGCAGTGCGACCACGAAGTCCATGGAAACACTTTCCCAAGGCGCGTCGGGGACAGGCAATGGTTGCAACAACCCGTGGCCCCTACCGGACAAAGCCTTGTTGCGCTGGCACAAACTGCATGTCTGCACGAAGTTCTCGGCATCTCTCGCCAGACGAGACCACCAGAATGAGCGCCGCACCAACTCGACCAGCCGTGTGCTACCTGGGTGTCCTGCCAACGGATCCTCGTGGAAGCGGGAAAGGATATCGCGACGAAGGGAATCATCGTTGGGCACGACAATCTGAGTCGTCGATCCTTCAGTCCGTAGCCAAAGACCATTCTGCTTGCGTAGGTGCCAGGTGGTAGTCGACATTGCCAGGCGAAGCAAACCAGGAATCGCCAGCATAAGCAGCCTTCAAGCGAACCGCGAGGTCCGAGGACAGAGGCGCGTCCGGGGTCGGTGGACGTTGGACAGGCGCCGCCAGAATCGCAGCATGTAGCAACGGATGTCGACTGAGAGCGTCGGCGATGTTAATCCGGTCGGCTACGTGCTCCCAGGTGCAGTCAAACCGCGCGAGGTACTCCATCCATCTCGCTTGACGCCGGTTCAACGTGGGGACGCTTTGTAAAAACGTCAGGGGCTTGTGGTCAGTCTTAAGGGTGAAGGGTCGTCCCTCTAGGTAACAACGCCACTCCTTAAGCGCGTGCAAGACCGCTAGCAGCTCCTGTTCCCCTGTAGTGTAACGGGTTTCTGCGCCCGTAAACTTCTTACTCGTGAAGGCGATCGGTCGCCCCTCCTGCAACAGTACAGCGCCGCTCCCATACAACGAAGCATCCGAAAACACTTCGACACGAAACGGCAACGAGTAGTCGGGGAACGCAAGGGTAACGTCGTCGGCAACGACACGCCTTAGTTCTTCGAACGCCAGCTGACACTCGGGCGTCCATGCACTAGGCGAATCGAAAGCTCCCTTACGCATCAAATCAGTGAGCGGGGCCGCAAGGACAGAGTACTGCTTGATGAACTTACGGAAGTAATTGGTCAAGCCGAGGAAGCTACGGAGCTCCTGAAGGTTCCGAGGCGCTGGCCAATCGCGAACCACAGCTACCTTCCGTGGGTCCATCTTGACGCCGGTGGCCGACACGATGTGGCCCAAGTACTCCACCTGAGGCTGCGCCCAAAAGCATTTGGCACGCTTAGCAAACAATTGCTCCCGCCTCAACACCTCAAGCACAAGCTTAAGATGCTCCAGATGCTCCTCGCGCGTTTTGGAGTAGACCAGGATGTCGTCCAAGTAGCAAACGACGAACCTGTCGATGTACGGTCTAAACATGCGATCCATGACCGCCTGGAACGTCGCAGGGGCATTAGTCAACCCGAACGACAAGACCGTGTACTCGAAATGACCAAAGGGCGTCCGAAAAGCGGTTTTCGGCACATCAGACGCAGCGATGCGAATCTGATTGTATCCCTGTTGTAAGTCGATCGAGCTGAAATAGGCCGAGCCCTTTGGCTTATCGAGCAGGTCGTCCATGCACGGCAATGGGTAACGGTTCTTGACCGTCGTTGCATTCAACCCCCAGTAATCGATGCACATGCGCAAGCTCCCATCCTTCTTACCGACAAACAGAATCGGCGCAGAGTACGGAGATGTGCTGGGGCGAATCATACCCTTTGCGAGCAGATCAGTTACCTGGCGCTTCACCTCGTCCAACTCCAGAGGACTTAACCTGTACATAGGTCTTGAAACAGGCTGAGCGCCGGGTATGAGTGGGATGGTATGGTCCACGGGACGCAAAGGAGGAAGCCCAGGTACGTCACGAAAAACGTCTGCGTACCCTGTGAGCAAGGCCTCAACCTCAGGATCCAAAGAAGACTGAGTGGTGGTCGCATTCAAATGCAACCTAGGCCTCACAAGCAGTCCGTGGGCACCTTTCCGGATCATCCGGATGGCCTCTTTACGCCCGACCGGCTTGGGTTCAGCACGCTGCCCCATGGCTTTCACAGCGTAGTTAACCACAGGCTCCGCTTCAGTCTTACCCCCCTCTGGCTCAACACTTGCAAACGGCACGAAGGGTACTTTGCACGACAGAGTCCCCTTACGTAGGCGAAGGGTTCCAGACTCTAGGTCAATGCCGGCCCCATACTGCCGTAATGTTGAGGACCCCAGTATATATGTCGCAGCATCAGTCAGCTCGCGCAACACATAAGGTTGGGTCGTAATACGCAGAGGACCTATACACAGGCGAAGGGGAACCCTGCCCAATATGGGTTGCTTACCCCCATCCGCGAGGGTAACCTGCGACCATTCCGACGACTGTGGGCACAGACCCAATGCATTCACCTCTGCCGATGAGATGAAGTCGTCACTGGCGCCGGTATCGACGAGCGCCTTCAGGGTGCGACCAGCAAGATCGACCTGAATCAAGGGAACCCGATTGTCTGCCGGGTACCGACTCTGCGGACGAAAGCAAGACGCTCAGGGCGGGTTCGAAACGTTCGGCAGAACCCTCAGAATGAGGTGCAGGAGATTCGTACCAAACGTCAACGGCGTAGGCCTGGACCGACAGCGGCACAGGTGCACCTGCTACATCAACATCGTTATACAAAACGGTGCCCGGCTCGAACCGGCAGACTTTCCGCATACCCGTTAGCAACGTCGAAGCTTTTCGCCGACTATAAGCGGGTAGAAGGACGCAAGTGGCAGTGTCTGGACGTTGACGCCTACATCTCTATAGAAGGTCAGCTGCACTGACAGCTCGCGCAGAGATGAGGGGAGGAACAAGACGGTGTGACCTAACAAATCGATAGACGCCAGCGGCTTGCTCGGTGCATACAGGTTACACAGCGAGTCAAAACCTACACGTCCTGAGCGACCGTTGAGCGACAATCGACGTCCAATCGCGCGCTCGATTTGTTGAAGGACCGAAGGCAACGGTGCCCTCACGGCTTGCCGCACTGACGACAACCGCCCACCCTCTAGTTCCGACTTCCCAGGTGGAGTCCCCTCCGAACCATCCTGGGCAATCCCCTACTTCGGCCGCTGAGCCAAAGGCGGTAGCATCGGGCAATCCTTCGTAGGATGTTCCGCAGACGCGCATCTCAGGCAAACCTTCATGCTCTTCCGACGCTTAAGCTCGGAGTGCGTGCAACCCCATTTTTCCAACCAACCGTCGCTGGTGCGTTGTCGCTTCGTCTCGTTCTTAGCTTCGTGCGCAGCCGCAGCAGACGGCGAACCCCCTTTCCTCTTGCCCTTGGCCGGATCCGCGCGTTGACCTGCGCCGGTTGACCCTTTGCGGTTGCCGCGAACGCCGTGACCGCGATCCGTACGAACGGTGGTCACTGCTGCCGTTGGCATTCGACGCTCCGTTTCGGCCCCCTGGTCCATGGCCGCAGCGTCAGACGTCGGATCCTGCACTCGCATGGCATTAACACGAGGGACAGGTTTAATAGCACGCTGGCCAGCTAAGAGACGCTTCTCGACCCCTCGCGCAAAATGCACCAGTTCCTCATAGGACCCAAAGTCCTTTCCCGCCAAGTCCATGGCACATTGCTGCGCCAGGACCTCAGACAATCCACGCTGAAACCAAAAGATGCGTTCGTCCTCTGTCAGGTTACCGATGGGCGTGATCAGGGCCTCGAAGCGTGACTGGTACGCAGGTACTGTTTCATCATGGCGCATACGATATGTAGCAAGCTACATTTACCTTAGAGAAATAGGCCTAGATAAAGCGGTAGGCAATCATGCAATAAGCATGATGCCTAACCGACAAACTAACTACGAGAAAAGCTCGCGATTGGCAAGTAGATTGCCGTACATCTTGGCTAGGTGAGCCAATATTAAAATCACCCTGGTGAAGAGCTTCGTCCTAATAACTTAGTATAACAATACTAGTTGTTCGGAGTTCAAGACTCCGCTGTCACCCTTTCTCGCTAGATGTACAATTTCGCGACACTAACATACCTACGAGCTATTTCCAAACCTTCCAAAGCTACGCTTCCGCATAAATCTAGTAGCATCGTTACGACGACTGCTACAATTGGTAGCGAGGGTCTGAGCAACGATCCTCCTCAGGTGAGCTGAACATTGCGCAATGCCACGCGACCCGCACACCAAAACAACAAATCCTCCGCAGCAAAAAGCGCGGAAGGAAATCTTACGTTTTAAACGTACAAAGGTCAATGAAAATTTGCGACTAAAGCGTTTCGCCGCCAAAGCCGCCACTCGACGACCACGTCGTGCGAATGTTGACCCTACGGAAACGGTGCCTTTGGCTCCAGTAATTCCTACAATTAATAACAATAACAGTAATAATAATATTCCTATTATCCGCGGTCCTCAGGAACCTATGGCGGATGAGGGCGACGTCGCGTTGCCTTCCAATGGCTTGCCGCAGCGCACGCCTGAGCAAACGCGCGCGGCCCAACATGTTGCTGACACAATGCGTAACGCAACGCATAACCGCGTTGTGGCATTAGAAGGCGAGTTCACGCGCCTTAAGGAGTCGCTCGACGACCAGATGGGTGCCATCCGTGCGGATTCAGACCGCACGCGCGCCTTATTGGAGCAAATCTTCGAACGCCTTTCGGAGCGTCCTCAAGCGTCCGAAGTGGCTGACTCCCGCAAAAAGGCTATCGTGGACATTATTTCCACAATCGCGGGGTCGAGCGTCGCAACCCTGTTACCGAAGGATGCCCTTCAGCACACAACGCTGCAAGCCATCCTGGAAAAGCACCTAGTTCCGGTGCCAACGCTCGAGGAGGTTCAATCCCTCTGGGCGGAGGCAACCGCACACCTCGCTGGGGGTAGCGGGTCTCAGACAACCGCCCCAAAGTCCAGCCGACCAAGTGAGGTAAGCCCTAATAGACGGGTTCCGCATCCCCCCAAATTTTCTGGGAAGAAGGATAGCACCATCACTTGCACCCGGTCTTGGTTCAATGTGCTCATGCAATATTCGACCTGATGAACATGGACCCGTTTGAGCACATAGTGTACTTCTTAACGGGCAAAGCACAGGTCTGGGCGGCAGATGTCCTCGAGATGCACAAGTCGGGCAAGAAACCCCTCACACGCGAAACCTTAAGGGCGGCGTTCCTCTTGCAATATGGGGACACGCAACGCAACACTGCCATGGCAGCACGGGATCGCTTACACTCTCACGAATACGACATGAAAACCGCCGAAACCGTTGCTGAGTATACCCAGCGCTTCCATGATGTCCTACGTGAAGCTAAGGACATGGACAAAGCCGACCAGATTAGCTGGTACATCAAAGGCTTAGTCCCAGCACTTCGGGGTCGGTGTGCAACCGACGATGAGGGCAAGGACTGGCAGGATTTAGATAAATGCATTCTATATGCAGTCGGCCAAGAGGTCCGGTGGAAGGCAGGAAAAGATAAGACGGCCACCGTTGAGCTGAAAGCTGCTACGGTAACCACCCCTAAATCCAGACATCCCTACCAAAAACGCCCCTTTTCCCGATCACAACAGGGCTGGCAATCCGCGAGCAAGAAGCCCCGGACCGACCAAACTTCTGACAAGCCTCCTAGCAATCGGTTGCCGCTATTGTCACGGCTTCAAGAAGCCAGGCCAGTCTTGGCCGGACCACGCGGTGGATTGCTCCAAGGCGATCAAGGCCGAGGCGGAAAAGAAGTTGGCGCTCGCTGCCCGACTCGAATCTAAAATGCAGGAGTAGGACCCTGGCAAGCGTGTGGAGGAGTGTGAACCAGTTAAACTGGTTGCACCAGATGGAGAGTTTGTGTTGCCCATGACCGACAGCCCTCGTGCTGATCGGATGTTCCGGCCTGACGAATTCCGTCAGGTTGAGGTTCAACTCGGCCGTCAATTTACCTTTGACGCCGCATGTAACGATTCGGGCAATAATAGTCTCTGTCCACGTTTTGCCTCTCCATCAAACCCATTCGTCAATCATAACCTTGCGGGTGAGTTTGCCTGGATTCATCCTCCTTACAATCAAATTGCTCAGTGGCAAAAACACTACATCTCCTGCAAACACAAAGATCCAGAAAATACCTCTGCAGTCTTTGTAGTCCCAAAGTGGAGCTCAGTAGAGCACAGTATGCGAGCAGCAGGCTTTCGCCTGATAAAAACATACACACCAGGAAAAAGATTATTCCTGCAGAAAAGTAGCACAGGAGTACGGGAACTCATACCAGGTGTTTCATAGCCTATTCAGCTATGGTACGACCCGACCGTCCACTACCGTGCACTTAAACTCCATAGTTGGTTCTACACCGTCTATGATCTTTGATGCTCGCCTGTGCCAAACGGCCTGCAAAGCCTTGGCCGATTCCGGTGCTGATTGTAAAGGTACCGCAGATGGGTTTATATCCCTAACAGCCGTTTAAAAAGATGGCCCTTGCTCTCAAACCAACACTTACCAGCTCAGTTAAAGTGGCTAATGGCAACACCGAACTGATTGAGGGCTCAGTTGTTGCCAACCTTCAAATTGACAAGTTCCATGACACAGTCAAACTCCTTGTTCTCAAACAAGATGTCCCAGGTGTTGACATTATCCTGGCTAATGACTGGTTAGGAAAACGAAAAGCCACAATGTGCTGGACAACCAATACCCTGACAGTGTATAAGAAGCCAAATGCGGCGTACACGTTTACGCCATCTCTTTGGGCTTCCCCGGGTATCGACGATAATCTTGATGCGATTACCCTCATGAACTATGTCACTGCAACACTCTATGCAGCGACCACTGTCGAAACGGTATCTGCTAAAGCAGCAGGCAAACGAATTGCTAAAGGAGCACGAAGTTATCTCCTGCTCGTACAAGCAGAGGAACAAATTACTGCTCCTCAACCCAATTCCGGTGGGAAAAATCTCCTGACTGATTCGAAATTATCTGAATTACTGGAGGAATACAAGGATGTATTCGAAGACCTTCAAGGCCTTCCCCCCGACCGGAATATTGGTCACACTATTCCATTAGTGGATGGTGCCGTACCACCAGCTAAACGGGCCTATAGGCTCACCCAACTGGAGCAACAAGAGGTTAAAAAGCAAGTTACTGAATTGCTTAGTAAGGGGTACATTGAACCCTCAACCTCACCCTATGGGGCTCCAGTCCTCTTTGTCGAAAAGGCAAATGGGCAAGGACTACGCATGGTGTTAGACTACCGTGCACTTAATAAACTGACCATAAAACGGCGGTATCCCATGCCCAATATCACAGACCTTTTCGACCAACTCCAAGGAGCAACCATTTTCAGCTCCCTGGATTTACAACAGGGGTATCATCAAATCTTAATCTCTCCCGAGGATGTGGAGAAAACGGCCTTCATAGCCCCAGGCATGGGCCAGTTCCAGTTCAAAGTCCTTTGCTTTGGACTCACCAATGCCCCTGCAACGTTCCAAGCAGTGATGAATCGTGTCTTCACTGACTACATTGGCAAATTTGTGCTAGTGTACTTGGACGATATCCTGGTCTTTAGTAAGACCCCGGCCCGAGCATGAACAGCACCTCCGTTTGGTACTGTCCTTGCTCCGAAAGCACCAATTCAAGGCAAAATTGTCGAAGTGTCAGTTCAACCGGTTCGAACTGCATTTCCTGGGCCACAAAGTAAGCCAAGAAGGCTTGAAAGTAGACGACCGCAAAGTAACAGTCATTAAAGACTGGCCTGTCCCCACGGATATTAAGAAACTGCGGGCGTTCCTTGGCTTAGCCAACTATTTCCGGAGGTTTATTCAGGGTTATTCCTCCCTTGTGGCCCCCCTCACAACCCTTACCAGCGCGAAAGTGCCCTTCCGCTGGACCGAAGCCTGCGAGGCAGCCTTCCAGGGTGTGAAGCATGCCTTGACCAATGCACCAGTTCTTAAACTCCCTGAGCTTGATAAACCTTTCACGGTTTGGTCTGATGCCTCTATCCATGGCACAGGAGCCGTCCTCTTGCAGGATGACCACCCTGTAGCTTATACAAGCTCTAAATTCAATAGGGCAGAATATAACTACACAACAACAGACCAAGAGTGCCTAGGCACTGTTTTAGCCCTGGAAGAGTGGCGTTGCTACCTTGAAGGAGCCAGTGATGTCACGTTGATCACTGATCACCAACCACTGGTATACCTACAGGATCAACAAAGCGCGGATAAAACTGTCCCGCCGCCAAGCTCGTTGGATGGAACGATTATCACGTTTCACATTCAAATGGGAGTATCGCCCTGGTCGGGTGAATGTGGCTGACCCCATCAGTCGGGTCCACGATGTGGTGCTCAACTTGCTTTCTGCCGCGCTGATCGACAGCGACTTAGGACATCGAATCATCCGCGGGTATGACGGTGATCCCAACCTCACGAAAACAAAGGTAGCAAAACTGCGGCTAAAAAAGAAGGGTAACTTCTGGTACCATGGGTCCCAGATTTACATCCCTAATCAAGCTGACTTACGACAGGTTATCATGAAAGAGTATCATGATACCCCATGTGCCGGCCACCGCGGCATTGACCGCACCAAGCAAGCGATCGCACAAACTTATTGGTGGCCTGGACTAGACACTGACGTGAAGGCCTACGTCAAGTCTTGTCCCCAATGTCAGCATAACAAACCAAACAACACCAAACCGGGCGGTTTGCTGCAGCCGCTCCCCATACCTTCTTCCGTGTGGGAGAGCATATCAATGGATTTGATAACCCAGCTACCAACAACTCGCAATGGGCATGATGCGATCGTAGTGTTTGTGGACCGCCTGAGCAAAATGACGCACTTTGCTCCCACACTCACGACCGCAGGAGCGGAAGAGTTGGCTCGCCTTTTTGTAGCCACTGTATTCCGGCAGCACGGCCTTCCAAAGAATATTATCTCTGACCGGGACCCACGCTTTACAAGCCATTTCTGGAAGGAAGTATTTCGCCTATTGGGCACCAACCTCCATATGAGCACAGCCTTCCATCCCCAAACCGATGGACAAACAGAGCGGATGAACCGCTTACTGGAAGAGACATTACGGCACTATATATCCCCTAATCAGGATGATTGGGATGATCACTTACCGTTGATTGAGTTTGCAATCAATAACTCCAAACAACGCTCGACGGGTATGACACCATTTTCTCTTAATGGTGTCCACCAACCGCGAGTGCCGGTTGACCTACATGTACCCTCTAAAGTGCCGGCTGCTGATGAGTACTCCACCATCATGCGCAAGCGATTACAACTCGCTAAAACTTGTCTCCAGGCTGCGCAATCTAGACAAAAACAATATGCTGACTCGTCTCGGCGCCCAGTGCGTTATGAGGTTGGACAAAAAGTGCTGTTAAGTACCAAGAATATAAATCTCAAAAACCTGGAACGAAGAAGCTGATGCCAAAATTCATTGGCCCATATACAGTTGTCGCTAACATTGGTGAAACAGCAGTAAAACTCGAATTACCGGCTGAATCTCGCCTACACCCGGTCTTTCATGTGTCTCTCCTGAAACCATTCAAGGAGGGTGCACAGCGACAACCACCTTCACCACTTGTTATTGAGGGTGAACCATTCTACATGGTTGAAGCCATTGTAGATCATCGTGACGTCTCAATCCGTGGGGGCAGAGGTAAAACTCGTCGTGAGTACCTTATCAAGTGGGAAGGATATGATTCCACTCACAATACATACGAAACCGAGGCGGCACTAAAAGACTCCGATCCTCTGGTGGAAGCCATTGAGGAATATGAGCGAAAACTCAAAGCCAAAGCACGGCCGAAACCCACTGACAAAGCAACCTCATCCAAGAAGAGACGGTAACGCTCCCGGGACGGTTCGCTTCAGAGGGGGGGGAATGTAGCAAGCTACATTTACCTTAGAGAAATAGGCCTAGATAAAGCGGTAGGCAATCATGCAATAAGCATGATGCCTAACCGACAAACTAACTACGAGAAAAGCTCGCGATTGGCAAGTAGATTGCTGTACATCTTGGCTAGGTGAGCCAATATTAAAATCACCCTGGTGAAGAGCTTCGTCCTAATAACTTAGTATAACAATACTAGTTGTTCGGAGTTCAAGACTCCGCTGTCACCCTTTCTCGCTAGATGTACAATTTCGCGACACTAACATACCTACGAGCTATTTCCAAACCTTCCAAAGCTACGCTTCCGCATAAATCTAGTAGCATCGTTACGACGACTGCTACACGATATGTGCCAGATGCTAACGTACTGCGAGCCTCAGCACTTAACGGTTGAACCTCGGGAGCAAAGCGCGCAAGCAAAGCACGAGCCAACTCCTCAAACGTGTATGTCTGCCTTGCCATTGTCCACTGATCGTACCATGTCTTCGCCACACCCGCGAGGGTGTTCCCGACGAACAGACATTTCACAGGGTCACGATCACCACCACGGACCAGTCGCAAGTACACGCGGACATCACGCAGGTATGCACGAGTTGTATCAGCAATGCTTCGCTCAGCATTCTTATGTTTCGCGTCATGCGGGATGTCTAATTTCGGGACAGGAAGCGACAGTTTTATCACCTCTCCTTCGTCGTCAGATCGACCTTGATGAGGCGGTGCAGCAGACGGACCCCTCTGCTCCTCGCGTCCAAGGGGGCCTGCTTCGGCTGCCGTGACAGGAACAGTCGGATGGATAGGAGTCCGTGGGTCTAGTAGCGCAGGGGGATCTCGGACACCGTCAACAACATGCGTGTATGGGCCCCTCCGAGATGTCTCAGGAACGACGGACGTGTCGGCACGACCGTCGCCCACTACTAACCCTACATCACCGCTACCAGATGCCATGGTAAATAGGCGACTGACCGGTCACAACCTCGTGCGATAAAGGCACTCTCACACAGGTATCGGTCGAGCGGCAATCAGACGGTTTTTAAGCCTACCGACGGAAAGCGTTCCCTGCAGATACAGCAAGTATCCGTCCAAAGAGTCTCGCACTTCGCGTGTGCGCGCAATAAGGGCCCGCAACTGATCCGGACTCGGATTCGAATCAGTCGATGCAGCGGCGAGTGAGACTCGGTTCGATTCACCTGCGGCTCAGAAGCACGTACTTCGAACAGGCAAAACGAATGGCAATGCAAGAGCAGCAAGGCAATTACAGACCAGACGCGGCCGCGGCCATCACAGCTCGGCCAAGCTCCTCCGCGAATGTATCCAAAGGACTAAGATTGCCCTCGCTGACTCCAGCCATGTGAGTGACCTACTTACGGAAGAGATCAGGGTGAGACAACAGGCCGTGAACGAACCAGGTCTCGATACCAAATTTGTTGTATCACTCCTCATAATCGCCCATTGATTCTGCGGAGAACCAGGCTTAGTGCATCATGCTCGATTATATCGGAACGTACCAATCGAGGCAGCGGAAGTCTTCGATGCAAGGAGTTACAACGTATATTCCAAGACAGGCGTAGATGACGTGATAGGCTATCAGTGCCTAGCCGAGGCAATCATCATCTAACCGATGCAAATCAGTGCTCGGGCTTATCCAAGATATGCGACCATAAGCGATATAAGGTGGAAGCTTCAACCAAAATGCGGTTAGCTTGTATAAACGTCAAGCGAAATGTTCGCGTGGCGATTCTCACTTAGGCCGTCAATGAGCATAGCAGATATACTCGCAGCGACGGCTCGCGGTACAAAAGATCTGCAAGTAGTAAGTGTACTACCGTGATCCCGCGTGCGGATATTGCTATATAAGCCGTCATAGCAATAATGCAATGTTCTTTACTCGCGTAAAGGTGCCGACTACGCTATCGCGCGCGTAGTGTTGCACTCGACGCGCCGCATTGCTCGAGCCATTGCCTCACGACCTCAAGGTACGCTCGCACTATCGTGCTCGAGCGCGCGCGTATGCATAGTGCACGTGTTATCGTTAGTGCGCATTGCTATGCGATGCCTCATGCATTTTAGGTCGTCCGCGACCAAGTCGCCGGACCATGCGCACTTATCACGATACCGATCACGCGATGTATGCTTGCAGCGTTGTGCACAATGCATTAGGCGATATGCTATTCGCGGGTTGCTTGTGCCCTTAGCCAATGCGCCTAACGCGTGTGGTGGGACGTGCTGCGTGGCGTGCGTGCGATCGCATCGTGCCCGCTGCCGTACTACTCCAAGCGTCCACGTACGACAGGGGTGACGTCATCGTTGTCGTATCACTCCACAGCATCCACATACGACAGTGACGTCATCATTGCCGTATTGCTCCCCGCGCCCACATACGACAGTGATGCCATCATTGCCGTATCGCTCCCCGCGTCCACATACGACAGTGCCGTACCGATCCATGTACAATAGTGCCGTACCGTCGTACCGTGCTACCGTACTGTACGATAGTGCCGTACCATCGTACCGTGCCGCCGTACTGTACGATAGTGCCGTACCGTCGTACCGTGCCACCGTACCGTACGATAGTGCCGTATCGCTCCGCGCGTCCACGTACGACAGTGCCGTGGTGCCGTGCACGACGTAGTGATGGTGGGTGCAACTCTAGCAGAGCTTAGGCAAAAGTGACGCGTGGTACAACAGCAGGTGCCAATGAATTGCCCACCACCACGCTGTGGCGGCGGGAGCTACCCATATTGGCTGATGAGGGTTGGCCACCGTTGGCGTGAAAGGAAGTTCCACGCCCCACAAGGGCAGGGAGGGGCGGAGGGGGGTTTGTATCATATCGCTTCGGGTTCAGGCCACACGTCATTGAGCCACTGGTGGCATACTACGGGACACGGCGTTTCTCTGTTCTCTGTTGCGTGGAGAGCGAAGGAAGAAAAGAAAAACATTCCCTGACTTCACGATGTGGTGGGGGAGAGCGGCTCGGGGCCACAGCATGCTGTAGTGAGGTTGGATACGACCGTGGCAGCTCATTCGTGAGATTTTCCTTATCTTTGTTTATGGTATGGAAAGGTCATATGTAGGTATGTAGGTGTGCAGCATACATGTTATTTGCTGTTGGACTAGGGGGGGGCCCGAGGGCGTGCGGGTTTTCTGGTCCCATTATTGGTGGGGTGACGGTGAAGGGCCACTGCGGAAAAGGTGCGTGGCCATGTGTCGCGACTTTCCTGGGGGCATAGCGCAAGGGGTATAGTAGGGAGGAGGGTGATAAGAGGGTGATAAGCAGGCCATCACATGACTTCACAGAGAAGCCCGAAGTATTGGATTCTGTGAAAATGGTGCTCTGGCAGCCTGGGACCTGTGGCCGGAGCCATGGTGCTTGTAATAGTAGATTCGGACACAGCAGCTTAGACGCCGTTCAATAATCACGGGCGCCGGGAGCTAGCAATGAGCCGGGTACCTGCACACACGACAGGGCAGCACAGCACACAGCACAGCATAACGTATGTTCAGCCGCCTCCTGTACCACACACTACATGAGGGCAATTTGCTTTGTGTACCACACGTCCCCACCTGACTGGCCCGCGTCACTGGTAGCAAGGAAGAGAGTTTCTCTCGTGGAAGCAGACGTGGGTGCATGCTTGGGGGTGATGGCGAGGGCGCCTGGCCCCCGTCCTACCTGGCCACCTTGAAAATTCTGTGGGACGCAAGCAAGGTTAAGTTCCGGGAATGACTGGCTCCAGAACCACTATGATTAGGCTTATATATGCTTGACAGTCAAATAAAGCTTAGGAAAAACTGAAAAGATATCATGAAAGTCGTCTGTAAGCGTCTTCAAAAACGAACATGTTCACAAAACTGATTAGTTTTCTGCTACACTCGAGGTACGAACGATTGTGGTTCTGGAGCAGGGAAGGTTTGTTGGCGGCGGTGTGTCATTTTTGTTGCTTTTTGAGTTGCGTACGTACGTAATCATCGGTGTAGGTGCTGGGCCTTTGGCTGGCCATTCTTCGTTGCATCTGCATCGGTGTTCCCAGTCGGCTCGACCCATCCCTTTGTTTATTACCCCACTGGGGACAATAGTGTGTAACGAGATTTAGCAGAAAACTCAAAGCTTTGACATGTTTGCCTTGCTTTAACAACCGAAACGAGAATGCCAGCCAAGCATGTGAGTCGCTCAAACATTTTGACGATTTTCAAACCAGCAAGTTCAGCACAAAGCAAAGAACAGCCGTCAAGTACATTAATACACTTTTTCAATATCTTGCACATGTTCGCACAACTACTAAGCCTATACTTGGCAGCCTTGCTTGAAAAGCATGCGTGTTGGGCGTGGGTGGCTCTATTCAGGGGTAAGAGGTGTAACTGGAGTTATGAGAAAATATCGGAAGGAGAGGAGGAGAAGGAAGCAGACGAAGGAAAAGCTAGGGAAGCTGGTTTCCGAACCATTCGTGGAGCTGCTGCTCATGTCTGCTGCTCATGTATCGGAAACCCCAAAAACAGCTTTTGGCAAGGTAATCCATCTTTTTATTAATTCATTAATTTTACCTACATTCAGAAGAAGTATACAGAAAAAAGTATTTACCTTGCAATAACACGCCCTACATGTTATGTCCCCAGAGAAACGCTTGTGCAGGTTCCGGGTAGCCCCAGAAATGTTGCCAAAACTGGGATGAGAAATGTTGCCAAAACTGGGATGAGAAATGCTGCCAAAACTGGGATGAGAAATGTTGCCTAAACTGGGATTTTTTGCCAATCAATTTATTTGGTTCAATGGCTTATTGGATTGGTCTGTAAGACATAGTAAGGTCTCAACGCGCCAGCGGCTCGAAGGGCCGCAGGGTGTATGGTGGGCTAACATGTACGGTAAGGTCCCGTTTTATTCACCCGTTTTATTCACCCGTTTTATTCACCCGTTTTATAACCATGTCGATTGTATGTATGGCCCGTTTTTTTTTGATGTATTTAAGCAGGCCGCCGTTGGACATTATACGTGGAGCTGCTGACGTAATAAGAATTATGCATGTGTATCTACCAAAGGTTGGAGCTGGGTTATTTCAAAGGTAGACAATATATATATACCTCGATAGATAGATCGTTCCGTCACTGCGGGTCAGCTTGAGTAAACGAACCGCTCTCTCGCTCCGGAAGGATGAGTCTAGGTACAAGGTCTGCATGGTTTCGGTCAACATATTGCGCACTGTGTTTCATTCCAGCATTTCTTCTCACAATTGCTACTGCTCAGCAGCTTCCGCTCCAAACATCGCTGTTGGCAAACTTCAGCGCGAACCTGCCGATACTTCTAAGCGGCATTTCGGGGGCATATCCTCGCGATGCATATTGCTCACCTTACATCATCTGGTCCGCCACGGGCTTTCCTGTTGCGCTGGGTAACGCGGGCGACAACGCGCTTCCTGTAGTCGCCGCAGTTAACCTCCCATCAGCAAGCAAGGTCGTCGCATTCGGACATGAAGCCATTCCGCGCGGTAAGTACAGCTCGGGGGAGTGATGAATTGCTCGCTCGGAACTTCAAGACGTGCGTGTGCGATAGGAGCTGAGCTGTTCGTCCACCCAACTAAGGGTTTTTGGGATTACGCTAAATCGGCTTATTAAGTAAGTAGATAGCTGCCTGCTGCCTATATATTGTGCGCCTGCGCCTGCGGCGGGCTCCGCCGCGTCTACTCATACAGCCTCGCTCAACTGGTTAGCTGGTTAAGAAAGCTTTTTTTATCAATTCTTTGGGGATCATGTGCGTGGGCAGGCACGTGCCGCGCGGGCCGGCCCCAATTCCAAGTACATCTACAAGCACGTCTACCGATTTTGGGTCCACGCACCATGCATCTATCATTGCAGGTTGCTGCGATAGGAATGACGGCTGGGACAAACTCATCATCAACTCTGTACGCTGGATGGCGGGTACCAAGCAGGCCATCACAATTGCGTCGCCGAGCGGTAGTAGCTGGTGGAGCAGCAGCGGCATGGCTGGCGTAAAAAAGGTAGGTGCGCTCTTTCGTTGCCCATCCAGCCATTACATGATTCCAATCGTTTATTTTCACATCAGGCAGAGGTTTGAATAAGGTGGGTAACGGTAAGATCGCTCATACGTCATTAGCACTGTATGTCATTAATGTATTACGTGCGCATGCCCCTTGACGTTTTCTAATTTACGTACGTATTCAGTCATGGTAGCGATGATTTTATATTGTTGCGCGTGATTGCAGGCGTTCAATGGAATAATCAGCGTTACTACAAAGACGGTGGAAATAGACGCCCTCGCGTCAGGAGACTGGAAGGCTGTGGATATCTACTGGTGGGTGGTGCGCGCACACGGGACTACTATACTACCTACCTGGCGGTGTCTATCATTCGGAGGGTATCACGAACTCACCGTATTTCGCAATCACCTCATCAGGGATTTCACTCGGCAACCAAGCGCGTGAACGATTATTAGCTGCAGATGATGATGAGCGATTCGACACCTACTGTAGTAGTCGTAGACGTACGACACATACACACTATCACAATATAAGGTGCAAGAAGCACACTGTCAACATGGCCTTTCGGGGAGCCAGCGGAACCTGCCGAAGGCATAAAAACCCATCAATAACAGGAATATAAAAAGCTTGAGTATTAAACCGGTACTTAGTGTTTCAGCAAAGTGAGGGCCCAGAGCGAGCCCCAGTAGGTCATTTACTATGAATATAAAAAAATAAATATTTACAATATGTTTATTTATTGGTTTGATGATTCGTGCACCACTTGTCCCTCATCTTTATCATGTATTTGGGAGATACTCAGTTGGCCATCACTCTGCCTGCCTGTATCCTGGCATCTATCTATCGTGCTCCCCAAAGAAATTTGTAAGCCACTTCGTAGCATGCATGGGTCCACTGAGCTCACGTTTTTGTCACATGAAGGTTACATATCTGTGGTCGATCACACGGACACGATGTATTATTATGACCATCTAAACGTACCTGCTGCTTATTATGCAAGGAAGGACTGCAGCACATCCCACACTACACGAAGTGTGGCATTGATGAAAAGTTGTGCGTCCTGCGGTCCTTGTCTCCACCCTCCAGAGGGTCCCACAACTGCTAATGCTGCTCCTCAAGCAAGACGACGTTTATTAACAACCCCAGCCAGTCATCTATGGATGCATGCTTCTAGCGGCATCATGCATAGTGGCTTTTGATGGAGTAGGCAGGCAGGTGTTATATATATATATATATGTATGTATATATATGTATGTATATATAAAGAGAGAGAGAGAGAGAGAGAGAGAGAGACCGTTATCCTCGTCTTCCTCACTCCGGACCATGTTTGAGACATCTCCAAACAAGCTAAATTTGGAAACGGCGGGCGCCGTGTCATGTCTGCTCTCAATCTGCTACCATCCGCACCCATTCGGGTTACACAGCAGCAGCAGCAGCCCCCCTCTATCTGAATGATACAGTCAAACGAGCTTAAAAAATAGCTTCCTGCTTGTTAGGCGTGGACATGTTTCTTGAAGTGATTGGCCTCATCAAATAATGAACGTAAAGGCAGAATGCCCGAACTGCTGCTGGAAAGAGCACAAACTAACAAAGGTGAAAGTAAGCGCGAGGCAGTTGTACGTACGCACGATGACTGTCCTAACAAACTTCGCAAAGTCCCATTGATTGCTTTTTAATTTAGGAATAATGGTCAACTATTCATTCAATTCCTTGCGTGCACATTTCGGTTTGGGAATGGAAATGAAAATGTATATTGGATGGCTGACAGAGAGATCTATCTATCTATCTATCTATCTATCTATCTATCTATCTATCTAAATAATGGACCTTATGGACGAAGTGTCTTCGTATAATCTATCCTATATATGGAATAATTTCAGCCGATGGCAATAGGCGGGTACCAGATACATACATGCGCCAAATACATAACGCTCCCAGAAACTAATTTTGCATGGCTTACCCCCAAAAGTGTTTTGTTTTATAAAATAATGAAGTGGCACTTAGATACTGCTCCATCTGTACCAGCAGCTGACCATTCTTACTTCCCATTCATTGCCCATGCATCCACCTACACGTATATATATGTATATATTATACATATTTATATGTAGCTACGCCCGAGCTAGCCATAGATTTACCAAACACTTGCTCTTGCAGGATCGACACGTACATCCAGTACAGTGACGCTCAAGTGGCGGCATTACTGAAATTCGCAAACCAGACCGGCAAGGGGCTTCTGGTGGGAGGTGAGCCGGGCGAAATGCTTGGGCTTTCAATCAACCAAGCGGCACGACTGACTGGGACACGGGTACTTGTTAGGGGACCATTGCATAAAAAGCGCGGTTTATTTGATTGAAGAATTAACATAGAATGTATAAAACCTATTTATCATGAATCTCGTGATGACGACGGAATGAGGCTACTTAGGGGGTCGTTGTTGCTGCTGCAATAACGGATGGAACACTTATTTTCCTAGCGCATACAACAAGTTACATCGTTACCGAATAATCATTGACGCACGTGGGTGGTGAGCTTAGGGGAGATAGACCTAGCTAGTCTACAACACGGTTCCAGGATGTAGTCTGTTAGGAGAGTACCGGTACGGAGATCAGGATGATGAAGAACATAGACCAAAGAATCCGTCTTTGCTCTATCTCTAATTAGATAGGCGACAAGGATATAAGGTCCTTGGCTGGGGAGGGCTTAGAGGCGACCAACCTTCAAAGTGTATTTATACATCGCCAGACTTTGGGAAAACAAAACCCGTGTACAGCATCTCCTATTAAGACACTATTCACACAGCAGTTATATTATTCCAACTGTTCGGCAAAATCTGCGGCTAATCCGCGGTAAAATCCCCGCACGTGCACGCTTTCACCTTATTGATCAGCGTATATATGTACGAGGACCAGGGGGATATATATATCCCATATATCCATTCAGCCGTCCAGCAGTCGGCCTGTCCACCTTTCCTATCTAGCTACTATACCTCTGCGGGTCAATCAATCAATCAATCTGTCCATCTATCCGTCTGTCCGTCCAATTTTGCCGCATTTATTTCTCCACTACAGGTATTGCATGGTACTGGGGCTCCACGCACCCCAATGCCAACATATTCACCGACCTGCCCATCAACAAGGTGCTCTGGCCGCTGGGCCTGGCGATTACCACTGATTACCAAGTAGGGTTCCAGGTACGTGCGTGCCCTCTGTGCGTTCCATTCGATCGTTCACTTCAGCTGTGAGGTGACACGGACGATGCGACACAAGCTGCCCGTCTTCTGGATTAATAACTTACCAAATAAAGCAGGCGGCTGCTGTTTACCTGATACCCGTGGTTTTCATATATAGTGCATACATACATACATTCATGAGAAGATACATTATTTGTATGGAGTTACGTGGGAGATTTATAACCTAAATAATTGAAATTGAATGGCGAATTAGGAATATGACGAATTATAGACCGTCCACCTGATGAGCGCCCTGAGTAGCGCCCGCCGGCCCCAGTGTAGTAGTCGTAGACGTACGGCACACACTATCACAATCTAAGGTGCAAGAAGCACCCTGTCAACATCTCGAGAGGCCTTTGCGGCAATCAACTACTACACCCAGTGCACCGTGCATTCAGGTCACTATCCGCATCCGGCCAGCAGCCGGTCCTGGATATAACATACCATCACATAACACACCACGCAAAGCATGGCGATCTATCGAGGCTTTCTATCGTATCACTAGTCGTCAAGCAGATGCTTATTACATGCATACGGACCGCACACCAACATCACATCCCTCCAGCTCCAAGGCCCTCGCAAACATTGAACACCGACATACTGTTTCATATGCTCGCGAATCCCTCGCGGCCCACCTGAACAATGCATCCGATTTACACAGCCCGCTCCGAGCCGTCCACCCGGAACCTGGCTCTACTACAATACCTACCTGGTCGCGGTGAGAATTCTTTATTTTACATAACGGCTAGTTTAATAAGGCTCGTTTACAAAGTTAACAAACCAGGCTAGATATATAGGCCCTATTAGCCACTCTCCGCTGATCATCGTTTTTTACTCAAGCAACTTGCTAGTAATGCATGTTTCATATATGTGCTGCTGGTGCTTGATACTAGATCGCTCTTGATAGATGAAAACAATCGCTGTCTGGGTCGTCAGCCTTTGGCTGTTCATAAACAAGGCGAACATACTTACAACTCTGTATTTCAGGTGTGGTGTGGTGCACACGTGTATCGTGCTTCATTGTAGTTCAACGGATTCCCATAATCAACCCCTAATAATGTTCCATATGCATATGTTGCCAACCTCAGAGTACCCTTGCTGCCGTGAACCTGGGCCGTACGACGTTCACCAACAGGACGCTTTATCCAACATGTATGTATGTGTGCACGTGTCTTGATTGATCGTGTTGTTTATGCAGGGCGTTGGGCATTTTTCGGTTTTCGGTAGCTATTCATTTTGCTTGGCGAGAAGGAAACCCTGGAGGCACACATCCTTATGTGCAGTAGCTTGGCAATCGATCCAGACGCTGTCGTACAAATCAAAGAACCCACAGACCATGCATACACCTGCCTCATGAAAAGCATTCGCTTGCTTGTGAATGAGGGTATGGTTGGTCCGTGGCAAAGAATACTGCAGCTAGCCCAAAGTTTCGATTAATTTGCAGATAGATGCTATACCAACTTACAACTGATTGTTTCTGTAGTCGTCGTACATGTACGGCAAATACTATCTTATTCATATAAGGTGCAAGAAGCCGCCTGTCAAAATCTCGAGAGGCCTTTGCAGCACTCAACTGCTACAGCGTCCATTATCCCCCATTATCCCCTTTTTAATATTAATGTTTGTATGCACGTACTTAGTGAGTATTTATTGTATAATATAACACAGTACAACGTGCCAGACATACCCTGTCAACATCTCGAGAGACCCTAAGTTCAATTCCTTTACATCGCAACAACAATCGTGCATGACCTAGTAAATGGAGTGGTAATATATGGAAGCAGGAATAGGAATTCATAATCTATAATAAAGGTCTTATGGTTATAAAACCTGTGATGACGTGACTTGGGAACACAAAATTCTCATGACCGACCGGGGTTGGTGATGGCAAGCCCTTCTGATAGGAGCTAAATGCCCGAGGCGTGCTCACCAGAAGGGGAGAGTGTAGTAGCCGTACTTGTACGGCACATACTATCACAATATAAGGTGCAAGAAGCACCCTGTCAACATACCATCAAGAGGCCTTCGCGGCACTCAGTTACCACATACACTTATACCTATAACATTTTTAAGGAACAATAATCAACCTAGCTACAGGCAGACAGTAGCCTAATTATGAAGGAAACTACTTGAAACTGTATTGTGCTATGCGTGTAGCTATACGGAGCCTGCCGGCTGCAAAGTATTGAATTACATTATTTACAGGCTCTTAAGGTGGCTGTCTGCCATGCCCTTGCCATGCTCATCAGTAAACGGGTCTTGTTCATATTCTTTCCATTAATGCCCACGTTTCTGTTTTATTCGCAGCGAATATTGCGCTGAATTCCCTTGTGAATTCTCTTCCGCCTTTGGCGAGCGCTCCTGCCAGTGGCCTGACCCAGTTGTGGTCTTTGCTGTCGTCGGCACGTCCAAATGCATCTAGCGGTATGGTAATTGGCTCGAGAAACCCCTTGGACCCCAAGAATGGCTACCCCGGAAACATACTGGATGTAAGGCTGAGGCAATCGTAAATCATCATGGCTATGACGGTATATATATGTAATAACAACTGCATGACGATCCATGAACGAAGTGCGCTGCATGCCTTTTTTCACCATCACCATCACCATCGTCGCCACTACTACTACTATTCGATTACTATTACTCATGCTACTATCTATGACTGTTATCGCATTACCGTTAACGGATTATTTTATATGCTCTTCTTCCACAGCTCGCTCGCCTGCCTAATAGAACGACGGCAATAAAGTTCAAGTTGTTGTTTCATCACGATAAACTTGTCAACGCTTGCATAGATTATCCCGTTGTCAGTCTCCACAATCCGTCTTTCTATAGATCCTATATAGATCATATTTCTATACATCCTGCTGATAGCTAGACTCATATATCCTAAGCCATGATAACTGGGCAATGCGTGAGGCTACAACTATATGAGGTATTTTTATGCTTAGTAACATCATGCATGCTTCATTCCGCCTCCCTTTTCATACACCAGGTGGCTATCGATATCTGGGCTATACGGCGTGGCGAGCTGACTAACATGAAGGCCTCGATCTCCGGTTTCGCCTACCCTGGACCCGTCTCCAGCTATGCAACAAGAAGGTCATACGACATCACCATCGATGGCACCTATAATCTGCCATCGTATCGTTTTGACTACGCCAACTGGAATTCACCCGTGTGGCGTTCCACGGGTTTGTATGCGGCACCTGGACAAATTATTAACGTCATCCTCAAGACCCCCAGTGCCATCGGCAAGATGCTTCAAGTACAGGTGCGTAGTGGGCGATGGAGCATATGTCATCAGTGAGTGAATGGGCGCAACCATTCAGTGTAATGGGGAATTCGGCCCCCGGCACCCGTTTTTTGCACCCTGTTATAGTGGTACGAATTGCCAGGACTGACCTAAGGTCTCAGGGTTGGACCCCGATTAGCGTACACGGGTTGAAGCAAACGGGACATGGATCCCGTCTTCCATATGGTGGATGCCCCGGCTGGTGTAGTGTCAGGGTTAAAAACAAATCTGCAGTAGTGCCGGGTAAACAAAAAATTCTCATGTGTCAGGTGCAATGTGCACAATCCACTATACATAATAGTTACGTCCATATATAATCACACCCAACACGATCCACCGTATGTATAAGTCGTACAGTGTACACAGCACACGAACGTTTTTTATATGGCAGGAAAGGGAGGATGTCTGTCAGTCGGTCCAGTGATTTATAGTTTGTAGTGATGACCAATCTTATTAGTATGCAGCAGGCACAGTTAAGCTTCATGTTCTTCGTGTTTTGTTTCTCCTTTTATACCTTTACTCGCAGAATATATGCTTTATGCCAATTAATAGTATTCAATCTACTTCCAAATGTCATTTAATTTATGCTTCCTCAGAATGTTCTCGATTGTGTCAGCGCATCGGTACTTATATTACAAATGCATAAATTTGGGGTGTTACACTGTGGGCGACTCGCCCTGCAAAGGCGAGCACCGGGGGTCCTGACCGGACCGACCACAGCGCAGGGGAGCACATAAATATATTGCTATTTAGTAAGTTATTTATGAATATCTGCCTCGTGTAATGACCCCTTTATAATAATAACAATTGTTCTGACAAACAAAACCATGCGTCCAGATTGGTGCCCACACAGATGACCTGACGTTTAAGACAAGGTGGACCAGAGTGCCGTACATAGTGAGTCGCTTTGAACTTAAAGCCATCAACACGAGTGCTGGCAACCCACTCGGCGGCCTGGTGTTTATCCTGGTGCCCCCGGGGTCGAGCTTAGGAGATGTGAAGGTGGGTATGTAGAGACTTCGTTGCCCTCTACTGCCGAGTGTACATACATACATGGTATGTTATCTTTCATACGCATACATGGTTTACACATGCATACATGGTACCTGATGATGCATGGATCATTTCGTGCTGCTGCGTTAGCTCGGGCTTATCCACTTTGTTTACTTAGATGGTTATTATAAAATTAGTCGACGATGGATAGCCTGCTTACGATCTGGGATGACTACGTACTGTTTGTTTGTTCAGGGGCCGAATGAACCACTTCTTGATGGACATTGAAAGACATGTTAGTTCCGCTATCAACTTCCGCTATCAACTAATATATATATATATAAATGTTATTAAGCTATCGTGTCTGCTGCCATAAGCCATACATAATACATCCGCGGTAGGGTATTCCAGTTTCTAAATCGTATATTTGATGTTGGTATTAGTAGTATTAGTAGTATATAATTCCGACTATTTCCCGTTTCCTCATTTCCTCATTGCTTAAGCATGTATACATGGGTGGTGGATGTGACATGTATACAAGGAATAATACGCATGCAATAATCGCATACATTATTCCTGCAAGGAGGGCTACTACAAGGCTAGCAGTTATCGCAGCCACGAAATAATTCGTCATGTTTGTTTGAATTTAACATAGTGATGTGCAATATATGCTATATTTGTATATATCAATCCATCCTTTGCTGCCGTTCAGGTCACTATCACCAATGTTGTTCGGGCGCCTTACTTCCAGCTAAACCAAACACCGCGGGTGCGTATCTGCACCGACCATTTACTGGGAAGATTGTTAGCACTGTTCGTGTATGTGGTGGTAACAGGAAAGATATGTACATTTATGTCTTTTGGAGAGCAACGAAGTGATTACTTTGTCTTTCTATTTGGTTCAGGTTGTTGTTTTGCGTTTATGTATGTTAATGCGCATGTATATTAGACTGGATATAATATAAAATATACGCACACATCGTCTTGCTTTGTCTTGAAGCGTCATCAGTGCCTGATGTGGCAATTGCCAAGTTCTGCTTGGCTCATGCATACACACATATATATGTCTGCGTGAGGGGGCAGCACTTGGCAGGACAGACAAACGAAGCCACGTGCCCCTCCCCTGCACTGTGGGTCGGTCTGCTCAGGACCCCCGGTGCTCGCCTTTGCAGGGCGAGTCGCCCACAGTGTAGCACCCCTTATATATATGTATATATATAACACCCCTTATATATGTGCCGCTTTATAGTTTCTTTGTAGTCACATAATTTACATTGTCATTATTCCTCGTGCATAAATGCACGGGACCACAAACAGTACTGCTTACCACCTTATTTATGCCCATGCGTCCATCGCTTCAATTATTTCAAGCAACCTATCGCATAGGCGGAGCATGGTCACTCGTTTGTCCACCGGTGCTCCTTCCTTCACAGGCTGACTGGCAAACCATCCGGGATTACCCGGCCCCCTGGGCCGAGCTCGACAGCGGCAAGTTTGTTCTTATGCTACCTTCCTCCGTAAGATTTATATGGCTTGTGCAATCATTAAAAATGACGGGAAAACTGTAATCGGGGAATATGCCTCCCGGCATCATACACTATTTGGCCCTGTGTTACATTGTTGCATACTGTTAGGACTAACCATAGGTCCCCGGGTGAGACCCTCGACTAGCACACACAGCTTGATAAATGAATCCAATCTGCCCAATGGATGCCCGGGCTGGTGCTGCGTCAGGATTACGACCCGCCACAAGCAAGCCAAACGTGCGATAGTGCGTAATCAAAAGAACCCTATCTGTCAGGTGCAAGGCGCAAGCTATCCTACGGGGTGCCAGGGGTGCCCGAGGACGTTCCTTGCAGGGCTGGGAGGAATGTAACAGGGAAATACGGCCCCAGTGTCAAGCGCTATTTGCACCTGTGTTACAACAACGAAGGACATTTTGAAAAAAATAAAACATCTTATTCTATCACGTCCGTACATATGCGTATACATGTATGTGCTATTCGATGATTATATATTTTGTTCCACATGCCTTCTAAGGATGAGCATGCATACGTGTGTTGGTTTAAGAGAGCTTTAAAGCACGAGATTACTTCAACGCGTTTTGAGAAGCGCATTAAGATGCCTGGAAAGGCTTCTGGGAGGCTAAGCCAGAGAGTCCTTTGGTTAAACCAGCTTAACCTCCACACGGCAAGGTTTGGCCATTTGTCCGAAGTCCGAACATAAACCCTTAATAAGCAAGTACGTGGAACTTGCTTCTCCACCATACAGATAGGAAGTTCGGCTAATAAGTCCGGATTTAGCCTGGCTTGGGGATATCTTTGGTCGGGACGGGCATGGGCTTATTAGTGACTACATAATAGCCTGGTTTTTACAAGCGAGCGAGCGTGCGGATGTGTTAAGCAAAGATAATAAATGGTCCATTCGGACGGAGCCGCACATGCATGGTTACCAGATGAGCAGGTCCCTGTATGTCATTACTTGCTAGAATCACTAAGCCCTTATTTCTGCACGTACTTATGGGTGGCTCAATGCATAAATGACTTATCCAAATATTTCATATCTATTTTATTTTGGAAGCAGTTGCCTGGCAGAGGATGTCTTTTATAGCGTGTGTTGGGGTTCTACAAGAAGCATTGCTCGCTCTTAAAGAAGATGAAGAAAGGGCTGGATGTGTAGGGGCCATTCAGCAAGTTATATTGGATGTGTGTATCGTACTATTAAGTATTACAATAATCTTCCCATCTTGAGGGCACGCCTCAGACACTCATCACGTTATTAATTGGCTACCCGCATATATGTGCGAGCTTGCCATGTCCAGCCAACGGAGCAACCCATGTGGGTTCTATATATATACATCATGTCATGCATTCCACGCCAAAACATGCGTCGATATAGCCCTTGGAACGCATCAAGCAAATCAACTGTGTGTTATTCATTTTATTAGTACACACGATTTTGCGTGCCATACATTACTACTACGCCAGCTCTTATCTATCTGCTGGTTTGTCAGATGTTGTTTGGACTTCCGCCTGGCGTTTGCTTGAGCATAAACTGAACGTGGCATTCATCTTTCATCTTGGTTCCTGCCGCTGGTCGATGATTGCTGCGTGCTGATTGTGGTATTGCATACTACTATGTACATCCTAGCCAGTCCTTCCTACCTAACTGTACCAGCCAGGCTAGTTGGACGACCGCAATACACACACACATATATATATATATATATATGTATATAAAGGATTGATTCTTTGCGTCATCTGTCTGCTGGTTGTTCATACCAGGCAACCTCTTCATGCCGGTCAGCTGTTGAAACGTTGTGCAATCTTCACTATTGTGTTTACATACTCTCATACATACATACATTATTGCTACCGCTTTTATTAGCTAGCCTAGTAATTTTTAGTTGCTTTTAGTTTCAGTTGTTTTAGTTTTCATGTCGTATATTCAGTTTGTAAGGCCCCTGGGAATTTTTAAAGTCGGGAGTCCCTGTAAGGAGTCCTAGTAGTGTAAGGCCCTCGGGAATTTATGCCGTCGCGTGGTAAATGCACTGATTTCTGTTAGGCAATTTGTATGCTATTAAAAGCATTTTCTGACCTCTTTATCTAGGATTTTTCAGTCTTTTGTTCCATGTACTAGCTATTCTACTGGGCACTGTCCAGCTCTGCAGAATACATGCTCTAAGGCTTTAATTATCCTCTAGAATATTGAATGTTTCTATCTAGTGAACGGCCTGCCAATGGGTCAATCAAGGAATATCCTTACAACGTTAGTTGGCAGTTAGATTGAAGCGTACAGCAATGATTGTCTGCTATCACAGCTACCGCTTTTATTTATACCCACTTCTTTGATTTCCAATAAACGGAGCTTCAGCAATTTGTTGGATCTTCACTTAGGAGGATTGCCAACATCGTTAATTTGCCATCCTGGTCGCGAAAGGTAAGCATTACTCGCCAAGATAAGTTTTAGAATTTCGAATGAGAAGCGAATTTAGAATGAAATTTTAGGATGGATCGCCCAGTGCCAGTGCCACGATGTGCAGCTGCAGTGTGGTGCCGGTGCCGCACAGTGCTGCTGCCACGCTGTGCCGCTGCCACGCGGTGCCGCTGGCACGTGGTGCGGCTGCCGTGCAGGGCCATTGCCGCGCGGCCCCAATGGCATGCCGTGCTCCTGGCACATGGTGCGGCTGCCATGCGGTGCTGCTGGCATGCAATGCCGCTGGCATGTGGTGTGGCTGCCATGCAGGGCCGCTACCGCGTGGTGCCGCCGCTGGCACCCAATACCGCTGGCATGCATGTGGTGCTGTTGGCATGCCGTGCCACTGCCGTTTGGTGCTGCTGGCATGCCATGCTGCTGGTGCCACTGCCACACGGTGCAGCTGCCACGTGGCACCGCTGCCGTGTTGTGCAGCTGCCGTACGGTGCAGCTGCCACGTGGTGCAGCTGCTGCATGGTGCCGCTGCCGTGCTGTACAGCTGCCGTGCTGTGCAGCTGCTGCATGGTATTGTGTACTGTGGTACACCCATGTACCATGTGGTATCCTATTGTAGGGTAATACTTTTCCTAATGATAACACTTCATTCAGCTATTCTTGTAATCACAACTATTATAATTTTAATCAACATCTCTTGGTTGCTCTTTGAGTATTTTATTATTATTATTATTATTATCATAAACATGTTACAGAGCCAGGTAAGCCAGGTGAGCCACTGCCATTTGGTGCCACTGGCATGCAGTGCCGCTGGTGCACAGTGTCGCTGTGTGCAGGGCCGCTGGCATGCAGTGCGCTGGCATGCAGTGCTGCTGGCATGTGGTGCCACTGCCATGCAGTGCCGCTGCTGCGTGGTGCCTCTACCGTGCCGTGCCACTGCCATGCAGTGCTGCTGGCTTGCAGTGCTGGATTATCAGGATACATACACCTTTTTAAACTAGTTGGATAACATGCTATACTGATAGGAAGACAATCATACACGTGATTCATAAAAATATATCATTTGCTAGCTAGCTGATGAACGAGATGCTTGAGGTGACCAAAACTATTAACTACATACAGACCACCACAAATATCTAAGAGAAAAATCAGGGAAATACTTTAGGGGAAATACCTAGACAGAAATTAATAATAAGAAATATATTACAATTGCCCCCGCTTGACTTACAACATTGAATTATAAAACTTATAATGCAAAAAATAACATACTATTTGCCTTTACTTGTCTAAACAAGAATCTACTTTGGACCCCAGTAAACAGAGACGGTGGGAGTGCGGGGAACTGGGGCAGCAGGCCCCAGTCCCCGCACAACCACCGAACACTTCTGGATGTTAACAGCATTGAAAGCGGTAGTCAAATGCATATATAAAAGCATCATATATACATACATACATACCAATTATATACATATGTATATATGTATATATGTATATACATATGTATATATATGTAACATACATACATACATACATACATACATACATACATACATACATACATACTCAGAGGCTAGAGCCTCTGAGTCTTTCTTTGCTCTAGCTGGTCTAAGTGAGAGGGGGAGCACGTGGCAGGACAGACAGACAAAGCCACGTGCCCCTCCCCTGCGCTGTGGCTCGGTCCGGTCAGGCCCCTTGGTGCTCGCCCTTGTAGGGCGAGTCGCCCACAGTGTAACACCCCAAATACATACATACATGCGTCTGCATCTGCGTCTCTCTTCCTGCATGCAGGCCATTCGATCCCTGTCGGACCCCACACCGCTGCTGCAGCACTGGAACATTGTACTCGACCATATGGCATACCTTGCTAACATGCCAACCAAGAGAGCAAGGGCAGGTGAGGTGAACATTAGAACGGAATGTCTGGTGCACGCAGGGCAGGGATAGTGCCTGCTAGCTGCACGCAGATAGGTATCTACGTATATTTATGTATGTAAATTGCCACATTGTTTCGTGCGTGAATTTGTTAAGGGCATTTAAGATTGCAAAGGCTTTAAAGCAGAATCTTTCCGTGCCTAGCACTGTAAGCAAACCTATGTAGAGCCGCGCAAGCATGGACCTAAGATGCAAAACATGGGGATGTGGTATGATAATGAGGTGCTGGCATTTTTGTACGAATGTGTTGTAGTCGTACTTGTAGGTCGCACATTATCACAATATAAGGTGCAAGAAGCACCCTGTCAACCCTGTCAACATCTTGAGGCCTTTGCGGCCTTGACTACTAAGGAATGGCAGAATGGCATCATTGGCTTCTTGTGCCTACAGTCCTGCTGCGTAATGAAAATAATATGTAACTTATTTATATAACCAACTGGCAATTTAACTTATTTTAAATGCGCAGAAATATTATCTACCTTGTTGAGGTGATATAGATTGCAAATAAAGATTTCCTTAATGGCCGGCTCAATTGGATAAGTGCAAAAATGTCTAAATTCATGTTACAGAAAAAATATATACTTATAACGTTTAGGAATACAGATTGCCATAATGCGGAAAACCGAAGTATGATTATAATTGCTGCCGCTGTACTTAGCTAGCCTAGTCATTTTTGGTGGCTTTTACTTTTTTATCGTTTATGTAAGGCCCCTGGGAATTTTTAGAGTCGTCCGCCCCTGTAAGGAGTCCTAGTAGTGTAAGGCCCTCGGGAATTTATGCCGTCGCGAGGGAAATGCAATGATGTTTATTAGGCAATTCCTAGGCTATTAAAAGCATTTCCTTACCTCTTTAGCTAGGGTTTTTCAGTCTTTTGTTGCATGTAGTAGCTATGTATCCTGCAGGGCTGGCCAGTGCCCTGCAAGATTCATGCTCTAAAGTTAATATTCATTTATTATGCTCTACAAATTTTAAACGTTTTTAGTGAACGGCCTGCTAACAGCTCAAACTAGGAATATCCTTACACCGTTAGTTGACCATTAATCTGAATCGTACAGCAATCATTGTCCACTACTATAGCTACCACTTTACTTAAAGCCTGCAATTATAGATATGTACTTCTTTGTTTACCAATTCTTGGAGCTTCAGAAATTACGCAGATTTTCACTTAATAGAATTGCCAACATCGTAAGGTAAGCATTACTCGCCAAGGTATGTTGCCAAGAAATTTTAGAAAGCGATTTAAGAAAGCAATTTTAGGGTGCTAGAATTTCAAGATTTTAGGATGTGCGATGCTGCCAGCGTGGGGTGCCACTGCCGTGCAGTAGGTGCTGCTGCCGCGCGGTGCTGCTGCTGCGCGGTGCCACTGCCGCGGGGTGCAGCTGCCGCCTGGTGCAGCTGCCGCCTGGTGCAGCTGCCGTGCTGTACAGCTGCCGTGCTGTGCAGCTGCTGCATAGTACTGTGTACCGTGGTACACCCATGTCCCATGTGGTATGCTATTGTGGGGTAATACTATTCCTAATGATACCACTTCATTCAGCTACTCTTGTAATCACAAGTACTATAATTTTAATCATGCTTTTAAATCTTCATTTTACTACCGCTTTCATTGCTGTTACCTCTCTTAAGTGTACGGTGGTTGTGCGGGGACTGGGGCCTGCCGCCCCAGTTCCCCGCACCTCCACCGTCTTGGTGTACTGGGATCCAAAGTAGATTTCCGGCCCTAGTCCCCCACACTTCCACCATCTTGATGTACTGGGGTTCAAAATAGATTCTCATTGAGACAAATAAAATCAGAAAGTATTGTAACAGACCACATCAGTACTTTATATCAGTACTTTACTATAATATTCAGTCTAGTCATCTCTTCCTAAGGTGCCGGGTAGGCTGTTAAAAGTACATTCTTTGTTGCAGTATAAGGTTTAAAAGTGAATATTGTAAGTAGAGAGGCAGCACTTAGAACCTAATCCATATGTGTTTCAGCATATCCCTGGTTTGCCTGTTAGACATGTATGGTGGCCAGAAAGGTAAAAAATAGATCCCCTCTGGCATTGATGGATAAGAAGTAATGTAGTATTGAAGTAATGTATATAATGTGTAATGTCTATTGCTATCCTATCAGAATAAAATGGCTTGATGAACAGCTGAAGCTTCAGGTTGTTGAGTTGGTGGTACAAATGTAGTTTGTGCTTGGGGTAGTTGCTGCATAGCCTGCACATTGACAAGAAATATTTACAGCACACGATTCTCATTGAGCCAAAGAAAAGCAGAAAAGTACTGTAACAGAGGACATCAGTACTTAAAATATTCAGTCTAGTTGTCTCTTCTTAAGGTGCCAGGTAGGCTGTTAAAAGTACATTCTTTGTTGCATTATAAGGTTTAAAAATGAATGTTGTAAGTAGAGAGGCAGTACTTAGAACCTAATTCATATTATTAATATGTGTTTCAGCATATCCCTGGTTTCCCTGTTAGACATGTATGGTGCCCGGAAAGGTAAAAAAATAGGTCTCCTCTGGCATTGATGAATAAGAAGTAATGTAGTATTGAAGTAATGTATATAATGTGTAATGTGTATTGCTATCCTATGAGAAGAACATATTATTGGTATATATTGAAAAGGTGTATCCAGAGAAGTATTACTTACATATATACATGCATTGTTCTGATGTAGCTTCAGCTCAGGCATCCATCATAGTGCAATACATAAGTCATATGCATGTGTTTAATCTGGCAGGCAGGTCTGAGAGTTATGGCACACAGCCCCATGCAATAGTTGATGATGCTATAACAGACGCCATTATTTCTACTGTATCAGCATTATATATAACGGAAAAAAAGCAATTACCACAGCAAAACGTGATTGGTGCTGTGAGGTGGCCAGCCATCACATACCATTCAAGCTCTGCAAAGAGAAGCATTCAATTGACATAAGGGTTGTTAAGCCTATGCCAATTGATAGCCTTTGCAGTGGTAATGAGCAACAAACATGCTAAGGTGCGACGAACACCACCTGAACGAGCAGGCCAGACTCTAGGCAAATGACTCTCAGTTAAAAAACATGTTTCATCAGGCTAAACCTAGGTCAATGCCTGACCCAAGGTAAACGAACCACAGCTCATTTTCATAAACCATGTTAATAATAATAATCAATGTTATATAGTCTTTAATCTTTGTTATATAATAATAATCTATGTTATAATCTATGTTACTCATTATCTATGTTACCCTGCTAGCAGGGAACATAGGTGAAGGATAAGCAGGCCAGACCCTAGGCAAATGACTATCAGTTAAAAGACATGTTTCATCATGCTAAACCTAGGTCAATGCCTGACCCAAGGTAAACTAACCACAGCTCATTTTGATAAACCAGGAGGGTAATATAGATGAAGGATGAGCAGGCCAGACCCTAGGCAAATGACTCTCAGTTAAAAGACACGTTACATAAGGCTAAACCTAGGTAAATGCCTTAGCCAAGGTAATCAAACAACAGATCATTTTGATAAACTATGCTAATAATAATCAATGTTATATAGTCTTTAATCTTTGTCATATAAGAATAATCTATGTTATATAGTCTATGATCTTTGTTATATAATAATAATCTATGTTATATAATCAATGTTATAATCTATGTTACTCATAATCTATGTTACCCTGCTAGCAGGGAACATAGGTGAAGGATGAGCAGGCCAGACCCTAGGCAAATCACTATGAGTTAAATGACATGTGTCATCAGGCTAAACCTAGGTCAATGCCTGACCCAAGGTAAACAAACCACAGCTCATTTTGATAAACCAGCAGGGTATGATAGATGAAGGATGAGCAGGCCAGACCGTAGGCAAATGAGTATCAGTTGAAAAGACATGTTTCAACAGGCTAAACGTAGGTCCATGCCTGACGTAAGGTAAACAAACCACAGCTCATTTTGATAAACCATGTTAATTATAATAATAATTTATGTTATATAGTCTATAATCTTTGTTTTATAATAATAATCTACGTTATATAATCCATGTTACCCATAATTTATGTTACTGTGCAAGCAGGGTAACATAGATGAAGGATGATCAAGCCAGACCCTAGGCAAATGACTATCAGTGAAATGACATGTTTCATCATGCTAAACCTGCCTGACCTAAGCTCAACAAACCACAGCTCATCTTGATAAACCATCTTAAAAATATTAGTAATCCATGTTACATAGTCTTTAGTCTATAGTCTATAATCTATGTTATATAATAATCTGTGTTATATAAGCTATGTTATAATCTATGTTACCCCTAATTTATGTTACCCATAATCTAAGTTACCCTGCTAGCAAGGTAACATAGGTGAAGGATGAGCAGGCCAGACACTAGGCAAATGACTATCAGTTATAAGACATGTTTCATAAGGCTAAACCTAGGTAATTGTCTGACCCAAGGTAAACAAACGACAGCTCATCTTGATAAACCAGCAGGGGAACATAGATGAAGGATGAGCAGGCCAGACCCTAGGCAAATCACTATGGGTTAAAAGACATGTTTCAACAGGCTAAACCTAGGTCCATGCCTGACCTAAGCTCAACAAACCACAGCTCATCTTGATAAACCATGAAAAAAATAATAGTAATCTATGTTATAAAGTCTTTAATCTATGTTAAATAATCTATGTTAAATAATCTATGTAACCCATAATCTATGTACCCTGCTAGCAGGGTAACATAGATGAAGGTTGAGCAGGCCAGACCCTAGGCAAATGACTATCAGTTAGATGACATGTTTCATCAGGCTAAACCTAGGTCCATGCCTGACTAAGCTAAACAAACCACAGCTCACCATGGCTATCTGCTGGAGAAACATGGGACTTGTCAACATGGAAGTCATCATGGCTTGAAAAGTCGAAGCATCAGGTGTTGGAAGGGTGATAGGTGGTGAAGTTGGAGGTGGTGGAGGAGGTTGCTGGAGAGGGTTATTATTATTAGCAGCAGCTTGATGTGACACTAGTCCCTCCTCTAGCTCATCTTCGCTGCCAATTTCCAGGTCTGGCTCCGAATCACAGCGTTGCCGACGCAAGGACGCTTGTTCCGGTGGATTCAGTGAGCGCTTGCGACCTGAGGATATGAAAGCAGCAGCAACAAGAGCAGCAGCAATCATGCATACACATTTTTGAGGGTTTTGCATAATTTCTAGTAATAATTATTATTTGTATTATTATATTAATATACCAATATACAATAGGACATCAGACAGATAGCGATACTGTGTAATCGATATGTCGATGAAACCGTTCGCGACCCGCCCGATGTCGAATCCCGCGGGGTACGATCGCTCGCGCGTTGTCGCTATCCGTGCAGTATCGACATCGAGCGGGAAGCGAACGCCCGAACCAATTCCTGCAGATATGAAAACTCGCGCAACGTCGCAAGCGACCGTGCGTTCTCGACATAGAACCGGAAGTAAACCTAAATCAGAGACAATGATTTTGCTATCCATTCAATTCAATATCACACCGCGCGGGTAGCGACGTCACGCGAGCAGTTATACCACGCGATGTACCAGCGGCACCTCATTAATTTTAATTACCTATAAATATGAAATTTTTTTATGCATTTAAAGAATCTATTCATTTTGAAAAGCGTGGTTATGATACTGGTCCCGCTGTGGCGCGATAGCCACACCGCACGATAGCGATACCTTGCCATAGTGATACCACGTGATAACAATACCATTTGTTATCACCTGGTATCGTTATGGCTTAGTTATCGTGCGGTGTGGCTATCGCGCCGCAGCAGCACCACGGCAATGGCAACCCACAACACAAAGTACCATGGAATCGAGTGCTAAAATTACTAACTACTTTATCGCTTACCATGGCGAGTAGCGCCAGCAATAGTTACGCCAAAGAGCGCCAGAAGAGCCACGATGCCCAAGACCACCAACAGCCAACTTGGGCTGGTTTGTCGGCGTAGGCGCATCCTTGAAAACATGTTTGCCCCCATTGCATAACCTATAACGAATATATGCATTATTTTGAAGCATTTCTGCGAACTTGCACTATGTCAGCCGCAATGGTTACCTTCAGGGATCGAGCAGGTTGCTTGGCGGCGTTGTTGATTTCCTATTCCTTAAAGAACCAATGATAGATGAGCTCAATGATTTAAAAGCAAGGAGGAATTTGTCTAAAGAATTTGCAGGCGATAAATGCAGATCATTGCTGTACGACTGTAAGGATATCCCTTGCCAGACCCATTAGCAGGCCATTGACTAGGAACTTTGTATATACTAACAATAAATAACCTTTTAAATAATTAATAACCTTTAGAGCATGCATCTTGCAGGGCTGGCCAGTGCCCTGCAGGATACATAGCTACTATATGCAACAAAAGACTGAAAACACCTAGCTAAAGAGGTCAAAAAATGCTTTAAATAGCCTAAAAATTGCCCAACAGAAATGATTGCATTTTGCTCGCGACGGCATAAATTCCCGAGGGCCTTACACTACTAGGTCTCCTTACAGGGGCGGACGACTGTAAGAATTCCCAGGGGCCTTACCTAACCGACAAAAACTAACATAACCAAAAATAAATAAACTAAATAAACAAACTAAAAATAACTAAAAAAATAACTAAAAATAACTAATAAATAACTAAAAATACCTAAAAAATACTAGACTAGATAATAAAAGCGGTAGCAATCAATATCTTTTGGTTGCTCTTTGAGTATTTTATTATTAATAATTATTAATTATATTATTAATTGTATTATTAATTATAGTATTAATTATTATTTTTATTAATTATTATTATTATTATAAACATGTTATAGAGCCAGGTGAGCCACTGCCATGCGGTGCCACTGGCATGCAATGCCGCTGGTGCACAGTGTCGCTGTGTGCAGTGCCGCTGGCATGCTGTGCACTGGCATGCACTGGCATGCAGTGCTGCTGGCATGTGGTGCCACTGCTGTGCAGTGCCGCTGCTGCGTGGTGCCGTGGTGCCACTGGCATACAGTACCACTACCATGCAGTCCTGCTGGCTTGCAGTACTGGATTATCGGGATACACCCTTTTATTAACTATTTGGATAACATGCTATACTGATAGGATATATACTGATAGGAAGAGAATTATACACGTGATTCATAAAATATATCATTTGCTAGCTAGCTGATGAACGAGATGCTTGAGGTGACCAAAAATATTAACTACATACAGACCACCACAAATATCTAAGAGAAAAATCAGGGGAATACCTTAGGGGAAATACCTACACAGAAATTAATAATAAGAAATATATTTCAATTGCCCCCCCTTGACTTACAACATTGAATTTTAAACCTTATAATGCCACAAATAATATACTATTCTGCCTTTACTTGTCTAAACAAGAATCTAATTTGGATCCCAGTACACCAAGACGGTGGTGGAAGTGCGGGGAACTGGGGCTGCAGGCCCTAGTCCCCGCACAACCACCGTACATGTCTGGGTGTTAACAGCAAGCAGGATATTTAATTGCCTGGATCCTCTGCCTTGACTGTGATGCAGAGCGCTTCCTGGTCGATGTGGATATCAGCACTGGCTGGATGCACTCTGGATACCCAATCATGGCTTATGATGACCCAGGAGTTATCCAGGTAAGCCAGGTGTGGCATATGGCAACACAATTTTAGTCACTTGAGCAAGGAGAAGGATGCAGGGCTCCGCCAAGGTTAGGTTATTGGGCCATATATATACATATATATACATATATATACCACTTCTCTGCAACACTGATAGAACAAGCATATATAAGCATATGTTAAGGGGTGTTACAATATGTTACATATATACAAATTATGTGCCTTACCTTCCCGACGTTTTTACGTGCCGATGGTTGCACTTGTTGCAGGAAGTCACCAACGTCACAAGCCTCCAGGTGCGTTCGTTTTTGCGGGAGGGCCATCTAGCACAGCACACATCTAGTAGTTGAGTGCAGATAAGGCCTCCCAAGATCCTGAAATGGTGCTTTATACACCATATCTTTTGTTTATGTGTGCCGTACTTTGTACGACCAGCCCAAGACACCATTTAGCTATTGCATTGCTTATACATGCATGTTTTTACACGCAAATCCTTCCAAACCAGCTAGTCAGTCCTTTAACCAGAAAGCATGGTGCAAAGTAAGGTGCTGCTGCAGGAAACGACAAAACATCAATCCTCATGTAACAAAGCTAGATTTACTGATGTCATCATCGGGCATGTATACAAGCACGAGGCGGGTGGGCTATGGGGTCTTTTGTATTTAGGTATGGGTGTGAATGAGTCACATGGTGAAAAAACGGATGAGTTCTCAAGAGGCCCCCTCCTGCCGTTTCTGCCACATCATCAGTCAGGTGAACTATAGGGGAATATATTTGGCTACATATATATAGCCATACACGTTTAGGACATGTGCTAGATATTTTTTGACACAAGATAAGAGAAGGTGCTCATCACCGATCAGATGGAATAGGTATTACAATTCCTCCGTGTAACACTGGTGCAAAGCGCGTGATGCTGGGGTGTGAAGTCCCCCGTTACAATCCTCCCCGCCTTGCAGCGAACGTCCTCGGGCGCCCCTGGCACCCCGTAGGGCAGCTTGCGCCCCGCACCCGACGGATGGGGTTCTTTTGTTCTCCCGGCACTACCGCAGCTTTTCTTTGCCTATTGCGGCGGGTTGTAACCATGACGCAGCGCCAACCCGGGCATCCACCTTAAGGCTGACGGGATTCATGCGCATCCTGTCGTGAATTGTTCAACAAGTCTGCGCTAGTTCGGGTTCAACCTGGGGATTTTAGGTCAGTTCCTTGCAATTCGCACCAATGTAACACTGGTGCAATAATGCGTGATGCTGGGGTGTGAAGTTCCCAGTTATACTCCGTATCATGAACTTCATCACATATGGCCAGGAAACCCATACATTTATCCAATTAACAAGCTTAAACACGACACGTACATGTTTTGGGCTTGAAACTATTTTTTTCGTGTATTCTCACATTTGGTGCTTCCTCACAAGCTTACTTGCCGATGCTGCATGCGGTTTTGTGCATGTGATAGTGCTGCGGTGTATTTAACATGCACACGTATTATCCCCCATCTTGCCTTGCATTATTACTTCATCTGACGATGTTACATCGAGGTATTCCGCGCGCCCAACATGGTAGCTCACTAGCTTGGGCGTAGCCCTGGTTCTCCTTCCTAGAGGGACGCCCTCATCTACCTACATTTCATTCACCCATTTACCTGCTGTGTATTTCTGTACTCATTGTACGGTATTGGAATTCCAGGGAATTGAAATTCCAGGACCAGGCTAAAATATTATGCCATGCATGCGACTTTGTTAATCCAAACCATGCACTTGCCATGGTCAAATCAAGTACGTCAATGTATGTATATGGGCAAATGCATGATGATCCACACTGTAGTAGTCATAGACGTACGACACACTCTATTATAATGTAAGGTGCAAGAAGCACCCTGTCAACATCGTCTGGCCCCCGGCCGTATTACTTCTTCCTCATTCTCCTGGTTTATCACCGTGTGTCCCTCATTCTGAACACACCCCCGTGAGCGATACACACTCCACTGTCTGCCGTTACTGCGAGGACTATACCTCGCCTGCACTCGGAGGACCCCTCCTGGGCTTCCCAACGCTGGACAATAGTCATAGGGAAATCTATCCCAATCCGCGGGACTCGATCCCCCGACCTCAGACCAACCGCACCTGGCATGTTACCATCGGACTCGATACCATGTTAGACAGACAAGCGCCCGACCTCCTGATTTATCACCGTATGTCGCTCATTCTCAACAACTTATGTTGTATCATGTCCTTAATAATCAAAGGAGACGCAAATTATTAGTGACAGATCAGCAGGAATCTTAATCATTATCTATCATGGTAGCACAACTTGGTCGCTCTACGTACACGTGCTTTGTTACATGCTTTGTTACCAGACTGCTTATATGCTACCTTTGGGTTGTTTTCCTGACCGTATATACTGCAGACCAAAGGCGCTTGGGGACCCTATCACGAACTGGGTCACAATCACCAGTGGGTTGACATGCAGTTTTCTGGAACCGTCGAGAGCTTTAACAACCTTTGGACAGTTTATGCCATGGTGAGACGTGTTTCATTGGTTGATATCGCCCCCATGTCGTAGTTAAGAACGTGCCAGGTAGCTGCATAAATCGTTTTTACCTTGTGTATGTGCATATAGATGTGGTACATAGTGAACTATGCAGTCAGAGTTGCTTCCAAAAAAGCAAGGTTTGGGTTCATGCTATTCGCACTATATATTTGTGCTCGTTTTGCTGTGCCATAATGTACTATTATTAGCTAGCTGTCGTTCTCTGTTAACATTGATTTGTTATTACGGTCGCAATATTTGTGACCCATCCACATGCATGTGCAGCTCATGCTACTCCTTAACATATGATATGGCTCATACACGCATGTGCCAGTTGCTTGGTGTGTACCCACTAGCTTCGTAGCATACATACTACTAGAACGCATGCATAGGTCAAATAAAAGAGATCACGGGAGATTTAATATTACAATGTGGATAAGCAAGTTCATTCCTCACTTGCCTTTTGCCGGGAGAGCTATCGCTCTTGCTTAGAGGAGCTTTTGACTCTAATAATGCAAATAGTCTTGCAATATACATTATTATTGCCCCTGTCATATCCTTACACTTCTCTCTCTTGTTCTCGTTGTAATTTCTTTATTTATCCTGACTGCAAGTAATGGATTCATTTCCTGCCACAGGAAAAGACTGGTACACTACAGACGTCTGGTTTTTGGAGCCTGGTCTCACCACAGGGGCGCGCCTCATTGCGTGCCAGCTATTTTGCAAATGGCACCAACTGGGAAAGAGACTGGAACGTGTGGGTTGCACTGGATACCTACCTTCAGGTGCGTCTCTCAGAATAATCAATGTAGTAGTAAACGTAATGTGTGCTTGCCATCCAGCTCGACTAGCATATGCATATCTGTTGGATAGCAGGGAAATATGAAAACATTTACAGTAGTAGTTGCAGTGCATGCAACTGGTGGGACACATGCCAACTGAAATATATATTTATTCCAAGGTCTGTTCATACACGGTCATTGCCCCATCTATTATAACCAATCACGAATGAAGGCGCAATTGCCACCATTCACCATGATGCAATACATAACATCGATGCCGTCAGTGCAAAGGCAACGGTCCAGCTGGATTCCAGAACTACTCAATATTCCCATCCCATACAGGGGAGTCCACAATCTTTTGTCATCGTTGTATGTGTGGTCTTACTGCCTGGTTTACGGATGCTGCCTGACGGATGCATGCCAAGCATGCTGGCACTGCAGCTAGCACTTGATGTGTTAACTTATATCCATCAAGAAACACGCCTGCTAATAATGATATACTTGGTCATTCCAGTCGTACAATCCAGTTTATTTTGTATCATTGAGGAAGGAGCTCGCAAGTAGTAGTAGAACGCAAACTAGGATGGAATCATTAATAATATCATGAAACTAAGTTTCGATAGTTTAGTGATCCGGATGTGCAGTGCATAAGGAATGCTACCAACCGTGTATTTTGTAGTATCTGTATGCTGACAAGGCCTTCAGATGATGAGCGGGTGTTCTTTAAAACATTTATTTCGCTATGGCTGGTATGCCGTACAATTCATTACTGCACCATCTATTCTATTGTCTTCTTCGATCCAGCAGACATGTATGACTATGTATATGTCCATAGTTTTCAGATGCACCTGCATGCACGCTGACCTTAATTAGAACCGCTTCCCCTTGGCATACAGCTCAAGGATGGGTTTGGCTGGGACTTCTACCGCAATATATACGCTGTGTACCAGCAGATGCCACTCCCGCTTGCGGTAGGTATTTATACATATATGCACAATGGATATTGAGACTCGCACAGACCAGTTCTTGCACCCCAGTGTAAGAGTTTCTCTGCCTTCACCGCCACACTGATGCAAATCATTCACAGAATAGGCTCTACATCTAAATGGTAGTATATTAAATGACAAAGTTAACTACTTACCATATTCTCACAAGGAATCTATGAAACATAGAAATACTTCACCAGCAGTGCATTATTATTTGCAACTGAACTGGAAATTTTCCAAAAGGGACTTATACATATCGTTTTTCGTATGTCTAGATGCAGCATGCATGAAATCCATGTAGCAATTTGTAAATCTGGACATTTCTCATACATCGTAGGATGGCAAGGAAGTTTGAAACTTATTTTAGTTTAACTTTGTATTGCTGTTTTTATGCAAGTATGTATATATGTATGTATTGTGTGGTGTTACACTGTAAATCATATCACATCCTATCACTGTAGGATTTGTAATCGTATCACCTTATCATCACGATTACTATAGTAGAGACTTGTCAGGATCGAACTGAGAACTTTAGGGGCTATCAGTGACATCCAGTGTGTATGTATGTATATACATATATGTATGTAGGTATGTAGCCATGTGTATCACCATATTGCATGCTGCTCTGGTACGAGGTACGATTCTGCTTGGTACACAGCGGGGACATACACATCCAAAGACAATACATACTATTTTTTTCATGACATCCGTGAGCGAAAATACTTGCTTTTTTAAAGCAATCAGGCAATAGAAATGAATTGTTGACTGCATGCTGTCAATTCCATGCCTGTGTATCATCACTGAAGTATTTTTGGTGCCAACTATGTAAAATGGCTTATCCATCACACCTGAATGAACAGGATGATAATATCCAAACATGGATCCAGATATCAAGCAAAGTGGCTGGTACGTGTGGATGCATGTAGCTGCTGCTTATGTGTCAATATACCAGCGTTAAGTTGATATCAGCAGCACATTTATGTACCATCGATAGGAGATGATGATGATTTTGCACGCCTTTTGTTTTCATTCTTACAACGGACACGAATAAATGCTCCATGATTACAGAAACATCGATCATTCAATCATGCTCTTGCTTGTGATATTTAGAAATTAAGCACAACAAAACTCCAAACAGGCTTGCTTTCCATAATTAGCTTCGTTTTCATAATCGTATTACATTATTAGTTTGCAGATTCGTACTCTTTAGAACGTGACATCCTGGAGGTACATATATGGCTGCACAAGGATAGCTTTCTACTGCTTGTGCTGCAACGGCAGCTGATTTTCTTTATGTATATGCATGCTTGAAACCTGTATTGAGCTTGTCATACTGAACATAACTCATGCCCTTGCTGTTTTTGCAGGAGTTAATCTTGTTCCTTTTTACAAGAAGTGGGGTTTCCCGGTGACACAGAAGACCATTAATGTTGGGGCATCCTTGCCAACCTGGACCCGTAATCCATTCCTCTCATAGCAGTACACCGTACACCCATACCGTGTGTAAGCATATAATGCTTACTATATAATAAGATGCAACACAATACTCCAATGGCTGGAGGGATCGCTTTCAGATGTAGGCATTCTTTCAGCATGGCTGGCACTGAGGATACATATGCAGGATGACTCACCTGCTGCTGCATTGTAGCTTGCCCATCAATAGGCACCACTCAATAATTATGTACTTATAATCATCCCATAGCTGTGTATCGTGCATAAACATGTACGTATGTTTGCACAACTGAAAAGGTCTTGAAAAGGTCTTGAAAAGGTTCTATCGCAATTGGTGACGTTGGCAGATAGTCTTGCAGGCAGATAGTCTTGCAGCCGATGGGAAATGTAGTATCCTGGGGTATCTCATGGCTAATATCCAGGTTGGCCAGTTGTCTGGCATCCTTCGATCGAGCCTTTGCTTTAGGCGGATATGACAGAGATACAACAGGAAAGGTATAAGGAGTGATTAGCATACAAGATGGTTTGCATTTCAACCATATTCTTATATATAAGAATATTCTTATTAGACTTTTCCAAATTGGACTAAAGTGAGATCCGTCATATTGCCAATAGTTATTATATCAGTTTTGTTGATGATTATGAACCTGAAAATACGCTATTAAAAGCTCAAGTGTGTAATATTATTTAGGACCTTTCAATGACGAGCATAATTGCAGATGACAATAAAGGTTGTGTGACTTGGCTTCCTTAAGATTAACAAGCCTTTTCTGTGGTGTCTCCGTGTTTGTGTTAGTCTCAGGCGTATCTTGGGAAATGTTGTGGCAGGAGCTGTCAGACATGGGAGATAGGAAGTCAAAGTCACAGATGAGATGTACAAACAAAGTGGATTTAGGAGCCATAGTAGTTGCTTGACATTAAGCGGCCAGTTAATGTCAAATATGTTGATAATAATCAAACAAGTGATTGAACAAAAAAATACCATGAATACTATGCTCAAGAAAAAAGCTGGATTTGGTACAATAAGACTATAACTAACTTACTATTGTATGATTGATAATTAAAAAATGCATCGAATCAGGTGCAAACGCTTACAATATTACAGTGATATGTATATATGTATATACACACAACTATTCTCCACCTGTACTCGTTCATGACCTGCCAAATAAAAGTTGAGCAGGTTGGCTATAAGTGGCCTCGTTCTTTTGACACGATCATTTTTAGCCAGCTGTTATAACTCAAAGTCAGCAACGACGTCAGAATCCTTGGCAGCAGCATGCACAAATGCACTAATCACCAACTGCCCATTGAGATCATTGCGCCATAGCGGGCACAATGGGTTAATATCATCCTAGCTACATTATCGTGACATATAGTATAATGAACAGTGCAAGCACCCTTAACCGTGTTTCCATAAACCGCCTAATCAATAAACCAACTGCAATCTTTAAAACCCTAGTACCCTAAAACCCTGAAGCTGTATGTGGTAGTCGTACAGCACACTATCACGATTTAAGGTGCAGACAGACCGACAGACAGACCGACAGACGGGGGAGATAGGATGGATAGGGGGACGGGTGGGGGATGAGCAGGAGTTGAGACCTGTGTACCTGATGATGGAGGTGATTGTTGTTCGACCGCTTAGCTCCCCTCACCATTCATCTGACATCAGACTTCCTATCACCATTAATGCAACTGGTAGTGGTGCGGTGTGGACACATCACTGCCATATCACTCCACCATCCATGTACGACACATGCATGCATGGTTCCATGAGTTATGTTGCAATAATACAACACCCTGCCTTATTAACAAACCTCCCAATAGGTGGGACTCTGCTTTGTGACCAACCCTGCTTTGTTCTGTTTGGCTTAGATTCCGCTGCCACCATGCACATCTTTGTCTGGGGCCGAAGACATGGCATGTACATTTGGCATCTGTCCTGCTTGGCTGATAATGTCCATACCATATTTTTATGTTGTGAAACGAAATGGGAAAGATAGAAGATAGGAAACATCTACTGCATGTGTGTGATAGTAATTGTGCTTTTGCCCTTACTTTGTTGTCCATTTTCCATAACATTTTCCACAGGCATACATGAAAGAAGTTGCAACACACATGGACTGCACGCACCCCTCCTTACCCATTTGATCCATGAGCATCCTTGACCATACCATCCCGCCACTTTGAAGCTTAAAATCCCGGGCTTACCGGGATTGATTCAGTGACCTCACGTATGCGAAGCGCGCTCTCTACACCACTGAGCTAAAGCCCCAAGAGGATACAAGAAAACACACTTGCTTCTCTATTACCATACCACAATCTGTCCATAGAAAGTGGTCCGCCGACATCATCTGATGAGTTTGTGGACTCCATTCTGTCCATTCATTAGGACTTAAATGGTATGGATACATGGATACATCTTTCATACACATTATTAGTGAACGGACGACTTGTACTATGGTCTGCTTGTGGCAGTTATCATCTAAATGTTGTACCCCTCCTGCCTTTCAAGCATATTTCTGCACGCTTTGGCGTTAAGTGCTAAGGTGCAAGCACAGCAAGCCAAGCGTACCATAAGGAGAGTCAGGCACAGCGGAAGTCTTCAGAGGCCAGGGGTTACAACGTACGATCCAGGGTGCAGAGTATCCAGTGAAGGCTATCAGAACCGGAGCACGCTATCATCACTTAGCCGCTCCTTAATGCTCAGGCTTCGCTCAGGCCAAGTAAAAGCGTATCCAGACTCAGATCACCACCACCATCACCATTAGCATCATCATAATCGGATCTGTGTTATCTATTTCTATTCTCATTATCGTACATATCTAACTGTACACACACACGTCTCCATGTACGTTCCTCTCACCCCCCTCCTTCCTCCCCCATCCGGTCACCGCATCAGCAACCCAGGCGCCTACTGGCGGGTGGATGAGAAGAACGCATGCTCACACGCATTTATGGTACCGCATGGGAGACACCCGAACAGCTCAACGCGTACGAACAACTCAAGGTACGACAAATTGCTGTCGTATAATGTCGCGTCATCAGGGCGATGGCACTTGCTGTGTGTCAGGCAAAGCTTGTCCGAGGGGATGTGCTTTCCCACACTTTTGCTACCCGGAGGTATGTGTAGGTGCCCAAGGCCGTGAGGCTGAGTTGGATAATTGCCACCGGTATTGTGGTACGGCATTCGTGGTACGGCATTTTCGGGTATTAAAGCTGAGTTCAACTTTGCAATGTGAGAAGTATGATCAGTTCTTGGCATTCAGGATCCAAAGGTGCGCATAGAGTCGCTGCTATTAGAACGTCAAGCCTTCGATTGCCTCTAAACCTGCGATTGTCACAGGAGGAGGCCGCAAACGTGACCACCGCAAGCTGGGCGCAGAGCTCAACTTGTTCAGCATTCAGGAAAACAGCGGTGGATGGTTGGTCGGTGGTACGGAAACAGTTAATATGGCCGTTAGATGTACGGCTTAAGTTTGTACGACATCCGCTGGACAATCTATTCTGGATGGCCCTATCTGTCCGGATTGATCGTTGTAGCTGGATTGTGTCTACTTAGTGATTTGTCGTACAGGTTGGGAAGCTGTGCAGGTTACCAGGGGGAAGCGTTGTCCGGGTTGGTTTTTTCGCCTTCTGGCTTATGGATAGGTGGGATAGATAGGTTGATAGATAAATGAATAGATAGGTAGATAGATGGGTACTCCCATTGCTCACTCATGGGCAATGTGAGAGAAATGTCATTCATACATTCCGTAAAGTCAATGTTCGCCGTTCCGTCGCCCACTTCCTGGCAGGTTTTCGTCCAAGGCTTTCGAATGTACGAATTCCCCTTCCAACGCTGCCTCTCCCCCTTCCGTCTTTCTTGGCCCCAGGCGGCGGCCTGGTGTACTGGCATCCCAACGGCGCAATGGTACGATACCTCGTTGAGACGTTCTGGAAGGAGCTGCACCTGTCCCGTGGCTACCAGCTGGTCTACTCCCCGCACATTGCAAAAGTAAGGAAAATGTGTGTATGACAAGACTTTCGTACTTAGGGTGTACGGCAGTTCTGCTATTATAACCGCATCACTCTTATTTGGCGAAGTGTTTTGTTTGAGTTATTTATGCCCCCCCCTGAGATTATAGAGTATTTGTAAGTGCCTAAAGAAGGGAAGTAGCTGTCGGATCTTCTGTCGGGGTTCATCAGTAGCTCTGTAGCTGGCGTCGTGGCGCTGGGGTTTTGTATATCATTTATATTATTATTATTTATTGATTATTGATTATATATATATATATATTTATTTATTTATTTATATTTGGGAGTCCCACAGGCAGCACGTATGTACGGCATGTGGGCACGAGGTCAGGGATGTGGGGCAAATGAATGAAAGCTGGGGGTGAGGCGGTTGCGCATTCCGGAAGTCGCATTGAGGTGTCGGGGGTTTGGGGGAAGGGGTTAAGGGTGGTGGATGGGAGAGTGGGGAATGGGAATCTGGAACGTCGCGGACGTGGCATAAGTACAGCTGCTCGCTCCCTGCACCGCCACAAACACATTCACATGTCACATACGCTCACCTTATCCTCGGGCCCCCTATCCCTCCTCTGCGCTCCCTTCCCGCCTCAGGCTGATCTCTGGAAGACCTCGGGCCATCTGGACTTCTACAAGGAAAACATGTACGAACAAATGAAGGTATGTACGGCCGGGTACGATGAAGAAGTTCGTGCACTCGTACCTACCCACGTCTTTATGTGCGTACGGGGGGGCCATGGTGCATGTATCGATTCTACCCCCCTCCCCACTACCACGGCCCTCACGGGGGGAAAATCCCTCAAACCCATGACCTCCTCTCTCACACACACACACACGTACACACCTCCACATTTCCTCATACTAACAATTCCTTCTAGTCTCCCCTACCCCCCAAATACCCCACTTAAGCAGTGGTAATCTATCTCGTCTCCATCTTGGCCTCGGCTTCATTCTCCCGCCAAAACCCGTCTAACCCCCTCCTCCCGTCTCCCGCCCTTCCCCAGGTCGAGGATGAGACCTACCAGCTTCGCCCCATGAACTGCCCCTTCCACATCTCTGTCTACAAGGACGGCTACTACTCGTATCGTGACCTACCACTGCGGCTGGCGGAGCTGGGCACTGTGTACCGGTGAGGAGGACTGCAACCGTGGGGACTGAAAATCACACCGTCGGGAAAGGGGAGGGGCGGGGAGAGACAGCGACGGCAGGGAGGAATGGGGGTGGGAAAGGGGGTGGGGATGGCGGTGGGGACGGGGAAGGGAGAGGAGGGGCTGGCAATCAATTTGGGAAGAGCAGAGGCAGGCACGAATGCCGGTTGGGGAAGTGTCCGAAGGGAAGGGGCGAGGGGAAAGGGGGGAGTGGAGGCTCAAACCTGCCTCTACACACGTTGACTCCGTACATGGCTGGCTCGGTTTCTCTTCTCCCTCTTCTTCCCCCCTTTCTTTCATATGTATATATAAACATATAAACCCTATTATAATGTATCCATAAATTATATAAACAATATATAATAACCATAAAATATACACAATACATAAAATATATAACATATAACATCGCTATTTGATGTTTCTTTCTCTCCTAGCTTCACATCTGCTCTTATCCTGCATCCGCACGGGGCGGCCTCGTCCCAGCCTAAACTCCTCTTGAGGGTGCACAGCTGCAAACACACCTACACACATACGGTTTCCCCCGCTATATCCCCTTCCCTTCGTTTCTTGGCCCCCTCTTGACCCCTCCACCCAAGTCCCACCCCGCCCCTCCATCACTGCATGTCCGTGTTGTACCACGCGTCACTTTGCCTAAGCTCTGCGAGGGTTGCACCCACCATCGCTATATCGTGCACGGCACCACGTCACTGTCGTATGTGGATGCGTGGAGCGATACGGCACTGTCGTACACGGATCGGTACGGCACTGTCATATGTGGATGCGTGGAGCGATACGGCACTGTCGTACATGGAGCGGTACGGCACTGTCGTATGTGGACGCGCTGAGCGATACGGCACTATCGTACGGTACGGCAGCACAGTACGGCGATACGGTACTATCGTACACGGATCGGTACGGCACTGTCGTATGTGGACGCGTGGAGCGATACGGCACTGATGACGTCACTGTCGTACGTGGGCGCACGGAGCAGTACGGCAGCGGGCGTGACGCGATCGCACGCACGCCACGCAGCACGTCGCACCGCACACGTTAGGCGCACTGGCTAAGGGCACAAGCAACCCGCAAATAGCATATCGCCTAATGCACTGTGCACAACGCTGCAAGCATACATCGCGTGATCGGTATCGTGATAAGTGCGCATGGTCCGGTGACTTGGTCGCGGACGACCTAGAATGCATAAGGCATCGCACATCAATGCGCACACGTGCACTATGCATACGCGCGCGCTTGAGCATGATAATGCGAGCGTACCCCGAGGTCGCGAGGCAATGGCTCGAGCGATGCGGCGCGTCGAATGCAACACTACGCGCGATGGTGTAGTCGGCACCTTTACGCAAGTAAAGAACATTGCATTATTGCTATGACGGCTTATATAGCAATATCCGCACACGGGATCACGGTAGTACACTTACTACTTGCAGATCTCTTGTACCGCGAGCCGTCGCTGCGAGTATATCTGCTATGCTCATTGACGGCCTAAGCATGGATGAATGAGTAACAATACGAGCGAGTTTATATGCAATCATAACGATTGGCATTGATACAAGCTAACCGCGCTTTGGTTGAGCTTACGCTTTATATATTGCTCTGGTCGTATTTCTTGGATAAGCCCGAGCACCGATTTGCATCGGTTAGATGATGATTGCCTCGGCTAGGCACTGATAGCCTATCATGTCATCTACGCCTGTTTCGGAATAAACGCTGTAACTCCTTGCATCGAAGACTTCCGCTGCCTCGATTGGTACGTTCTGATATAATCGAGCATGATGCACTAAGCCTGGTTCTCCGCAGAATCAATGGGCGATTGGAAGGAGGGATACAACAAATTTGGTATCGAGACGTAAGGTTCGTTCACGGCCTGTTGTCTCACCCTGATCTTTTGCGTAAGTAGGTTACTTACATGGCTGGAGTCAGCGATGGCAATCCTAGTCCTTTGGACACATTCGTGGAGGAGCTTGGCCGAGCTGTGATGGCCGCGGCCGCCTCTGGTCTGTAATTGCCTTGCTGCTCTTGCATTGCCATTCGTTTTGCCTGTTCGAAGTACGCGCTTCTGAGCCGCAGGTGAAGCGAATCGAGTCTCCCTTGCTGCTGCATCGACTGATTCGAACCCGAGTCCGGATCAGTTGCGGGCTCTTATCGCGCGCACGCGCGAAGTGCGAGACTCTTTGGACGGATACTTGCTGTATCTGCAGCGAGCGCTTTCCGTCGGTAGGCTTAAAAACCGTCTGATTGTCGCTCGACCGATACCTGTGTGAGAGTGCCTTTATCGCACGAGGTTGTGACCGGTCAGTCGCCGATTTACCATGGCATCTGGTAGCAGTGATGTAGGGCTAGTAGTGGGGGACGGTCGTGCCGACACGTCCGTCGTTCCTGAGACATCTCGGAGGGGCCCATACACGCATGTTGTTGACGGTGTCCGAGATCCCCCTGCGCTACTAGACCCACGGACTCCTATCCATCCGACTGTTCCTGTCACGGCAGCCGAAGCAGGCCCCGTTGGACGCGAGGAGCAGAGGGGTCCGTCTGCTGCACCGCCTCGTCAAGGTCGATTCGACGACGATGGAGAGGTGATAAAACTGTCGCTTCCTGTCCCGAAATTAGACATCCCGCATGACGCGAAACATAAGAATGCTGAGCGTAGCATTGCTGATACAACTCGTGCATACCTGCGTGATGTCCGCGTGTACTTGCAACTGGTCCGTGGTGGTGATCGTGACCCTGTGAAATGTCTGTTCGTCGGGAACACCCTCGTGGGTGTGGCGAAGACATGGTACGATCAGTGGACAATGGCAAGGCAGACATACACGTTTGAGGAGTTGGCCCATGCTTTGCTTGCACGCTTTGCTCCTGAGGTTCAACCGCTTAGTGCTGAGGCTCGCAGTACGTTAGCATCTGGCACATATCGAATGCGCCATGATGAAACAGTACCTGCGTACCAGTCGCACTTCAAGGCCCTGATCACGCCCATCGGTAACCTGACGGAGGACGAACACATCTTTTGGTTTCAGCGTGGATTGTCTGAGGCCCTGGCAAAGAAATGTGCCACAGACTTAGCGGGGAAGGACTTTGGGTCCTATGAGGAGTTGGTGCACTTTGCGCAAGGGGTCGAGAGGCGTCTCTTAGCTGGCCAGCGTGCTATTAAACCTGTCCCTCGTGTTAATGCCATGCGAGTGCAGGATCCGACGTCTGACGCTGTGGCCATGGACCAGGGGGCCGAAACGGAGCGTCGAACGCCAACGGTAGCAGTGACCACCATTCGTACGGATCGCAGTCACGGCGTTCGCGGCGCTTCCGGATCGGGTAACCGCAAAGGGTCAACCGGCGCAGGTCAACGCGCGGATCCGGCCAAGGGCAAGAGGAAAGGGGGTTCGCCGTCTGCTGCGGCTGCGCACAAAGCTAAGAACGAGACGAAGCGACAACGCACCAGCGACGGTTGGTTGGAAAAATGGGGTTGCATGCACTCCGAGCTTAAGCGTTGGAAGAGCATGAAGGTTTGCCTGAGATGCACGTCTGCGGAACATCCTACGAAGGATTGCCCGATGCTACCGCCTTTGGCTCAGCGGCCGAAGTAGGGGATTGCCCAGGATGGTTCGGAGGGGACTCCACCTGGGAAATCGGAACTAGAGGGTGGGCGGTTGTCGTCAGTGCGGCAAGCTGTGAGGGCACCGTTGCCTTCGGTCCTTGAACAAATCGAGCACGCGATTGGACGTCGATTGTCACTCGACGGTCGCTCGGGACGTGTAGGTTTCGACTCGCTGTGTAATCTGTTTGCACCGAGCAAGCCGCTGGCGTCTATCGATTTGTTAGGTCACACCGTCTTGTTCCTCCCCTCATCTCTGCGCGAGCTGCAAGCACAGCTGGCCTTCTATAGGAGATGTAGGCGTCAACGTCCAGACACTGCCGCTTGCGTCCTTCTACCTGCTTATAGTCGGTGAAAAGCCTCGACTTTGCTAGCGGGTATGCGGAAAGTCTGCCGGTGTTGATTTAGCAGGTGCACCTGTTCCGCTGTCGGTCCAGGCCTACGCCGTTGACGTTTGGTACGAATCTCCTGCACCTCATTCTGAGGGTTCTGCCGAACGTTTCGAACCCACCCTGAGTGTCTTGCTTTCGTCCGCAGAGTCGGTACCGGCAGACAATCGGGTTCCCTTGATTCAGGTCGATCTTGCTGGTCACACCCTGAAGGCGCTCGTCGATACCGGCGCCAGTGACGACTTCATCTCATCGGCAGAGGTGAATGCATTGGGTCTGTGCCCACAGTCGTCGGAATGGTCGCAGGTTACCCTCGCGGATGGGGGTAAGCAACCCATATTGGGCAGGGTCACCCTTCACCTGTGTATAGGTCCTCTGCGTATTACGACCCAACCTTATGTGTTGCGAGAGCTGACTGATGCTGCGACATATATACTGGGGTCCTCAACATTATGGCAGTATGGGGCCGGCATTGACCTAGAGTCTGGAACCCTTCGCCTTCGTAAGGGGACTCTGTCGTGCAAAGTACCCTTCGTGCCATTTGCAAGTGTTGAGCCAGAGGGGGGTAAGACTGAAGCGGAGCCTGTGGTTAACTACGCTGTGAAAGCCATGGGGCAGCGTGCTGAACCCAAGCCAGTCGGGCGTAAGGAGGCCATCCGGATGATCCGGAAGGGTGCCCACGGACTGCTTGTGAGGCCTAGGTTGCATTTGAATGCGACCACCGCTCAGTCTTCTTTGGATCCTGAGGTTGAAGCCTTGCTCACAGGGTACGCAGACGTTTTTCGTGACGTACCTGGGCTTCCTCCTTTGCGTCCCGTGGACCATACCATCCCACTCATACCCGGCGCTCAGCCTGTTTCACGGCCTATGTACAGGTTAAGTCCTCTGGAGTTGGACGAGGTGAAGCGCCAGGTAACTGATCTGCTCGCACAGGGTATGATTCGCCCCAGCACATCTCCGTACTCTGCGCCGATTCTGTTTGTCGGTAAGAAGGATGGGAGCTTGCGCATGTGCATCGATTACAGGGGGTTGAATGCAATGACGGTCAAAAACCGTTACCCATTGCCGCGCGTGGACGACCTGCTCGATAAGCTAAAGGACTCGGCCTACTTCAGCTCGATCGACTTGCAACAGGGATACAATCAGATCCGCATCGCTGCGTCTGATGTGCCGAAAACTGCTTTTCGGACACCCTTTGGTCACTTCGAGTATACGGTCTTGTCGTTCGGGTTGACTAACACCCCTGCGACGTTTCAGGCGGTCATGGATCGCATGTTCAGACCGTACATCGACAGGCTCGTCGTTTGCTACTTGGACGACATCCTGGTCTACTCCAAGACGCGCGAGGAGCACCTGGAGCATCTTAAGCTTGTGCTCGAGGTGTTGAGGCGGGAGCAATTGTTTGCTAAGCGTGCCAAATGCTTTTGGGCGCAGCCTCAGGTGGAGTACTTGGGCCACATCGTGTCGGCCACCGGTGTCAAGATGGACCCACGGAAGGTAGCTGCGGTTTGTGATTGGCCAGCGCCTCGGAACCCTCAGGAGCTTCGTAGCTTCCTCGGTTTGACCAATTACTTCCGTAAGTTCATCAAGCAGTACTCTGTCCTTGCGGCCCCGCTCACTGATTTGACGCGTAAGGGAGCTTACGATTCGCCTAGTGCCTGGACGCCCGAGTGTCAGCTGGCGTTCGAAGAGCTGAAACGTGTCGTCGCCGATGACGTTACCCTTGCATTCCCTGACTACTCGTTGCCGTTTCATGTCGAAGTGTTTTTGGATGCTTTGTTGTAGGGGAGCGGCGCTGTACTGTTGCAGGAAGGGCGACCGATCGCCTTCACGAGTAAGAAGTTTACGGGCGCAGAAACCCGTTACACTACAGGGGAGCAGGAGCTACTAGCGGTCTTGCACGCGCTTAAGGAGTGGCGTTGTTACCTAGAGGGGCGACCCTTCACCCTTAAGACTGACCACAAGCCCCTGACGTTTTTGCAAAGTGTCCCTACGTTGAACCGGCTTCAAGCGAGATGGATGGAGTACCTCGCGCGGTTCGACTGCACCTGGGAGCACGTTGCAGGCCGGATTAACATCGCCGACGCTCTCAGCCGACATCCGTCGCTACATGCTGCGATTCTGGCGGCGCCTGTCCAACGTCCACCGACCCCGGACGTGCCTCTGTCCTCAGACCTCGCGGCTCGCCTGAAGGCTGCCTATGCGGGCTATTCCTGGTTCGCTTCGCCTGGCAATTTTGAGCACCTACGCAAGCAGAATGGTCTTTGGCTACAGACGGAAGGATCGACGACTCAGATTGTCGTGCCCAACGACGATTCCCTTCGTCGCGATATCCTTGCCCGTTTCCATGAGGATCCGTTGGCAGGACACCCAGGTAGCACACGGCTGGTCGAGTTGGTGCGACGCTCATTCTGGTGGTCTCGTCTGGCGAGAGATGTCGAGAACTTCGTGCAGACATGTAGTCTGTGCCAGCGCAACAAGGCTTTGTCCGGTAGGGGCCACGGGTTGTTGCAACCATTGCCTGTTCCTGACGCGCCTTGGGAAAGTGTTTCCATGGACTTCGTGGTCGTGCTGCCCAAAACTGAGGGGGGATACGACTTGGTGCTTGTCATGGTCGACCGTTTGACTAAGATGGTCCACCTTGCGCCTACCACGTCGACCTGCACGGCTGAGCAGACTGCACGCTTGTTCTTCGATAACGTGGTTCGGTTGCACGGCGTCCCTAAGAACGTGGTCTCAGACCGTGGCGGTCAGTTCACGTCTAAGTTTTGGGAAGCGCTCTGCAAGCTTGTGGGCATGCGGGTCAACCTGAGCACGGCATACCACCCGCAGTCTGACGGCCAGACCGAACGCACGAATCGCACCTTGGGGGATATGTTGCGCAACTTTGCTGGTCGCACGCCTCTCGTTTGGGATACTTACCTGACTGCGGCAGAGTTCGCGATTAACAACGCTGTTAATCGGTCGACAGGTCAAAGCCCGTTCTTCCTGACTTATGGGTTTCACCCGGCGCTACCTGTGTGGCGTGAGTTGGAGGTGTATGTCCCTGCGGCTAAGACCTTTGCCAAGACGTTCTTATCCCGAATGACAGACACGAAGTCGTGTTTGGACGCGGCACAGCAACGAGCAACGGAGTACTACAACAAGTCCAAGCGGGACGTGGTCTTTTCGGAAGGACAAATGGTTCTGCTGAGCACTAAGAACCTGCGTGCCTTTGCCGAAGGATCCCGCAAGCTTTTGCCCCGTTGGATTGGCCCGTACCCCGTTGTGCACATGGTAGGGAATGCGGCTGTCGAGCTCACGTTGCCCTCTAACATGAACATCCACCCTACGTTCCATGTGTCACTTGTTCGTCCGTATCGTGGCACGGAACCCGCGCCTGTGACCACTGATACCCCTGCAGCGGTCGAACCAGGTCCTGAGACCTGGGTCGCAGGAAAGCAGAAGGTGTACGATGTGGAGCGTATCTTGGACTACCGCATCCGACGTGTGGGTCGACACCGACGCAAGCGCACCGTGCACGAGTACTTGGTCAAGTGGACGGACTACTCAAGTGAGCACAACTCGTGGGAACCTGCACGTAATTTCTCCCCGGAGATGGCGCCCCTCCTCGAAGAGGCTAGGTTGCGTGCCACGCAATCTCAGTAGCCTTTGTCGCTAGTGCGGCAGCGAGGACGCTGCCTATGGGGGGGGAATAATTGTTGTACCACGTGTCACTTTGCCTAAGCTCTGCGAGGGTTGCACCCACCATTGCTATATCGTGCACGGCACCACGTCACTGTCGTATGTGGATGCGTGGAGCGATACGGCACTGTCGTACACGGATCGGTACGGCACTGTCGTATGTGGATGCGTGGAGCGATACGGCACTGTCGTACACGGATCGGTACGGCACTGTCGTATGTGGACGCGAGGAGCGATACGGCACTATCGTACACGGAGCGGTACGGCACTGTCATATGTGGACGCGTGGAGCGATACGGCACTGATGACGTCACTGTCGTACGTGGGCGCACGGAGCAGTACGGCAGCGGGCGCGACGCGATCGCACGCATGACACGCAGCACGTCGCACCGCACACGTTAGGCGCACTGGTTAAGGGCACAAGCAACCCGCAAATAGCATATCGCCTAATGCACTGTGCACAACGATGCAAGCATACATCGCGTGATCGGTATCGCGATAAGTGCGCATGGTCCAGTGACTTGGTCGCGGACGACCTAGAATGCATAAGGCATCGCACATCAATGCGCACACGTGCACTATGCATACGCGCGCGCTTGAGCATGATAATGCGAGCGTACCCCGAGGTCGCGAGGCAATGGCTCGAGCGATGCGGCGCGTCGAATGCAACACTACGCGCGATGGTGTAGTCGGCACCTTTACGCAAGTAAAGAACATTGCATTATTGCTATGAAGGCTTATATAGCAATATCCGCATGCGGGATCACGGTAGTACACTTACTACTTGCAGATCTCTTGTACCGCGAGCCGTCGCTGCGAGTATATCTGCTATGCTCATTGACGGCCTAAGCATGGATGAATGAGTAACAATACGAGCGAGTTTATATGCAATCATAACGATTGGCATTGATACAAGCTAATCGCGCTTTGGTTGAGCTTACGCTTTATATATTGCTCTGGTCATATTTCTTGGATAAGCCCGAGCACCGATTTGCATAGGTTAGATGATGACTGCCTCGGCTAGGCACTGATAGCCTATCACGTCATCTACGCCTGTTTCGGAATAAACGTTGTAACTCCTTGCATTGAAGACTTCCGCTGCCTCGATTGGTACGTTCTGATATAATCGAGCATGATGCACTAAGCCTGGTTCTCCGCAGAATCAATGTGCGATTGGAAGGAGGGATACAACAATCCGTCCCCCCACTGCACACAGCTACGAGCGCAGCTGGCACCATACTGACGGACTGACGGATTGACGGATTGACAGACTGACGGACTGTCCCATCAGTCAGTGGGATGATGGCTGATTCTTCATCATCAGAAGAATGAGCACCATACATTGGCACTCATATGGTGCCAATGTATGGTGCTCATACACCATACCAATGCACCATACATTGGCACCATATGAGTGCCAATGTATGTGGTGCTCATACACCATACCATGCTCATATGGTGTATGAGCATTGGTATGGTGCTCATACACCATACCAATGCACCATACATTGGCACCATGTTCCGGGTTCGAGGCTTCACTCAGGACGACGCCCACATCTTCTGCCTGCCAAATCAGGTGGGGGGCCTCGGAGGTGATGAGAGTGGGCAGGTCGGTCGGTCGGTCGGTTGGTCGGTCGGTCGGTCGGTCAGTCGGTCGGTCGGTCGGTCGGTCGGTCGGTCGGTCGGTCGGTCGGTCGGTCGGTCGGTCGGTCGGTCGGTCGGTCGGTCGGTCGGTTGGTCGGTCGGTCGGTCGGTCGGTCGGTCGGTCGGTCGGTCGGTCGGTCGGTCGGTCGGTCGGTCGGTCGGTCGGTCGGTCGGTCGGTCGGTCGGTCGGTCGGTCGGTCGGTCGGTCGGTCGGTTGGTCGGTCGGTCGGTCGGTCGGTCGGTCGGTCGGTCGGTCGGTCGGTCGGTCGGTCGGTCGGTCGGTCGGTCGATCAGACGGCCATTGCCTCGGACGGTTGGTTATCGGTTGGTCGACAAGGGAAGAATTTGCGAGCAAGCAGGACGTGTTTCTGAGGGCGAGATTCCAAAGGGCGGAGAAAGCGGATGCAGTGTGCTGAGACCCCATGACCAACCAACCCGAGTCTGTATTACTGTCCCCATGCAATCAAAGTTTCTCAAAAACCCTGGTTAGTTGACTTGTCAACTGTCAACCACCATCTGACGTCGTACAGATTACATCGGAGATCAAGGGTGTGCTGGATTTGGTAGAGGAGACACTCGGCACCTTTGGTTTCCACGACTACGAGGTGAGTGGGGGGGAGCCGGGGGTTAGAGATGCCCTCCTCGTTGCTGGCGGAAGAAGCGCTAGGCTGTTGGCTTTGGTTGGCCCGCGTTGGGGAGGGGAGGGGAGGGGAGAGGAGGAGCCGTGTGGGTAATTCGTATGCACATCCATGGCTACGTACATGTGTATTACTTGCACTTGACGTACATGCGTATGGACATACCACAGATGCGGGTTTGCTTAATTCCCCTCCTCCGCCCTCTCTTTAACCGCTCCCCCCTCACTCCCCCGTCGCCCCTGCTCAGGTGAATTTGTCAACGCGGCCGGAGAAGTCCGTGGGAGATGACGCCATCTGGACGGCAGCGGAGGCGGCGCTGGTGGACACATTGGGGGAGAAGAGCTGGACGTACCAGGGAAACGTGTTTATTTGTATATATATATATATATATATGTGTGTGTGTATGAAATTGGTGTTTTGGGATTCGTCACGAGGGATTAAAAGAGGGGGCGATGACGAGTGCATCGGCTTAGTCACTATTTCTATTCCTTACATCGCTGCACACCTGCATCCTCGTCTCCCCTTCCCTCTGGCCCCAGGTGGATGCGGGCGGTGGCGCCTTCTACAGACCCAAGATCGACATAAAGATTCGGGACGCCATCGGTCGCAAGTGGCAGTGCTCGACTATTCAGCTGGACTTCAACTTGCCTGAGCGGTGAGCAGGAGGAGGTTGAGCAGGAGGAGGTGAAGGAGAGGGGGAGGAGGTGAAGGAGAGGGGGAGGAGGTGAAGGAGAGGGGGAGGAGGTGAAGGAGAGGGGGAGGAGGTGAAGGAGAGGGGGAGGAGGTGAAGGAGAGGGGGAAGAGAGGGGGAGGAGAGGGGGAGGAGAGGGGGAGGAGGGGGAGGAGGTGAAGGAGAGGGGGAAGAGAGGGGGAAGAGAGGGGGAGGAGGGGGAGGAGGGGGGGAGAGGGAGGAGGGGGGAGGGGAGAGGGGGAGGAGGGGGAGGAGAGGGGAGGAGAGGGGGAGGAGAGGGGGAGGAGAGGGGGAGGAGAGGGGGAGGAGAGGGGAGGAGAGGGGAGGAGAGGGGGAGGAGAGGGGGAGGAGAGGGGGAGGAGAGGGGAGGAGAGGGGGAGGAGAGGGTGAGGAGAGAGGGAGGAGAGAGGGAGGAGAGGGGAGGAGAGGGGGAGGAGAGGGGGAGGAGAGGGGAGGAGAGGGGAGGAGAGGGGGAGGAGAGGGGAGGAGAGGGGGAGGAGAGGGGGAGGAGAGGGGGAGGAGAGGGGAGGAGAGGGGGAGCAGGAAGAGGGGGAATGGACAGGGTTTGTGAACAGGGCGAGACTCTGGTGAAGGAGATACGGAATGGAACGGCGGAGGTTAAACCCACCTCGCCAGCACCTCTCCCAAACCCCCTCCCTACCCCCTTTACCCCCCCCCCCCCAGCTTCGACATGCATTACATGGACTCTTCCGCCAGCAAGCAGCGGCCCATCATGATCCATCGGGCCATCTTCGGGTCAATGGAGCGATTCTTTGGCATCCTCATCGAGAACTATATGGGGGCGTTCCCGCTGTGGCTGGCGCCTGTGCAGGTGCGTGCGTGGGCAGGGGGACACAACGCTTGAGGAGCACTTGGGGCTGTAACCCCGAGGAAGGATGTATGCATACGTGTCTGTGTGTCTGTGTGTACGACCCTGACCCTGCATTACTTTTCATCTCATTAGTGCCACCAAGCAAGGGGGGAGTATTGTGCTCCGTGCCTAACGTGCAACAGTATTGCGTACGTTACAGGTTCGGTTGCTAACGGTAAACGACACGGTTGCGGCGTATGCGCGTGATGTAGCCGCCCAGATGAAGCATGCGGGTATTCGGGCGGAGGTCGTGGGCGAGGCTTCCATCGGCAAGCTGATCAGGTAAATCGATCTGCATACGCCAGGGAGGGCCCGGGGACGGCACAGAGTCTGTGTGTGTTTCTGCGTGTTTCTGTGTGTGTGTGTGTTTGTGTCTGTGTGTTTGTCTGTGTCTGTGTGTCTATGTGCCTCTGTGTGTGTGTGTGTATGTCTGTATATCTACATATCTATCTGTGTGGGTGTATATTGATGTCATTGGGTATGCGAGTGATGGTGTGCGAAGGCGAGGGGGCGGAAAGTTCCGGTTCCCCAGTGCGTGAGCTGCATGCTGTGTTTTGTATTTCCCGGGCCCCCCCTCCCCGGTACTTCCTGGATTAAGCCCGCTTGACCCTTCTGTTTATCCCTTTCTCGTTCACGCTCCCCTCGGATGTCAGGAACGCTGTGGTATAGGTGGATGGGTATATGGGTGGTGAATGTGTGGGTGAATGGAACTGCCGATGCTGTTGGGAATTGAAAGGAGGCTTGTGCTTGAATCACCGGGGGAAGATAGTGTGTGTATATGTGTGTACATGTGCGTGTATGTTGTCAGTGTTACAGGGTTGTGTTCCTCCAGCGGCCCACTAACCTGGGCGGAGTCCTGCTTCTCCAATTGTGCACACACGTATAAAAACGTATATATATATATATATATATATACATACGTGTGTGTTTTAGTTGGTAGGAACGCCACGGACCCAGGCACGGAGGCCACCTCCGTCGGTTTACCGCCAAAGGGGCATGAGGGTAAGGAGGGGGGGAGGGGGACTCTTTGATTGAATGGCGGCTTAGTTGGCAGTGGTTCATAGGGGATATGGGCTTTGCTTTGAAATAATGGGACCTTCTGGGTGGCGGTCTTGAGGGGCGGCGTTGCTATGGGTCATGTACCACCTCGTTGCGGTCATGCGGATCAGTCAGTGATACGTGGCAGAGCTGGAGGCAGGGGCGTGGAGAGCGAGGGAAGAAAAGAAAAACATTCCCTGACTTCACGATGTGGTGGGGGAGAGCGGCTCGGGGCCACAGCATGCTGTAGTGAGGTTGGATACGACCGTGGCAGCTCATTCGTGAGATTTTCCTTATCTTTGTTTATGGTATGGAAAGGTCATATGTAGGTATGTAGGTGTGCAGCATACATGTTATTTGCTGTTGGACTGGGGGGGGCCCGAGGGCGTGCGGGTTTTCCGGTCCCATTATTGGGGTGACGGTGAAGGGCCACTGCGGAAAAGGTGCGTGGCCATGTGTCGCGACTTTCCTCGGGGCATAGCGCAAGGGATATAGTAGGGAGGAGGGTGATAGAGGGTGATAAGCGGGCCATCACATGACTTCACAGAGAAACCCGAAGTATTGGATTCTGTGAAAATGGTGCTCTGGCAGCCTGGGACCTGTGGCCGGAGCCATGGTGCTTGGATTAGTTTATTCGGACACAGCAGCTTAGACGGCATTCAATAATCACGAGCGCCGGGAGCTAGCAATGAGCCGGGTACCTGCACACACGACAGGGCAGCACAGCACACAGCACAGCATAACGTATGTTCAGCCGCCTCCTGTACCACACACTACATGAGGGCAATTTGCTTTGTGTACCACACGTCCCCACCTGACTGGCCCGCGTCACTGGTAGCAAGGAAGAGAGTTTCTCTCATGGAAGCAGACGTGGGTGCATGCTTGGGGGTGATGGCGAGGGCGCCTGGCCCCCGACCTACCTGGCCACTTTGAAAATTCTGTGGGACGCATAGCAGAAGCACTATGATTAGACTTATGCTTAACAGTCAAAGCTTAGGAAAAAACTGAAAAGATCTCATGAAAGTCGTCTGTAAGCGTCTTCAAAAACGAAAATGTTAACAAAACTGATTGGTTTTCTGAAGCGTAGCGAAGAAAACTACGGTTTTCTGCTACACTCGAGGTACGAACGATTGTGGTTCTGGAGCAGGGAAGGTTTGTAGGCGGCGGTGTGTCATTGGTGTTACTTTTCGAGTTGCGTACGTACGTAGTCATCGGTGTAGGTGCTGGGCCTTTGGCTGGCCATTCTTCGTCGCATCTGCATCGGTGTTCCCAGTCGGCTCGACCCATCCCTTTGTTTATTACCCCACTGGGGACAATAGTGTGTAACGAGATTTAGCAGAAAACTCAAAGCTTTGACATGTTTGCCTTTAACAACCGAAACGAGAATGCCAGCCAAGCATGTGCGTCGCTCAAACATTTCGACGATTTTCAAACCAGCAAGTTCAGCACAAAGCAAAGAACAGCTGTCAAGTACATTAATACACTTTTCCAATATCTTGCACATGTTCGCACAACTACTAAGCCTATACTTGGCAGCCTTGAAAAGCATGCGTGTTGGGCGTGGGTGGCTCTATTTAGGGGTAAGAGGTGTAACTGGAGTTATGAGAAAATATCGGAAGGAGAGGAGGAGAAGGAAGCAGACGAAGGAGCTGCTCATTTTTGCTCATGTATCGGAAACCAAAAAACAGCTTTTGGCAAGGTAATCCATCTTTTTAATTAATTAATTTTACCTACATTCAGAAGAAGTATACAGAGAAATATTTACCTTGCAATAACACGCCCTACGTGTTTTGTCCCCAGAGAAACGTTTGTGCAGGTTCCGGGTAGCCCCAGAAATGTTTAGGGCCTAGCTGCAACAGCCTACCTGGTAGCTAAGGAAGAGATGACTAGCCCAATTGGAGGTGTTGGTAAGTAATGAATTATCGCTAGACCGAAGTGTGTTTCAAGATTATAAAATGGGTTGAATGCATCAAGGCTTATGTCGGAGCCTACATAGTTTCATGCACCCACCTAGATGTAACTACACGTATCACACTTTGCTCATAGCAGGCGGAATGACGGTAGGGATTGCTGCCAAAACTGGGATTTTCGCCAATCAATTTATTTGGTTCAATGGCTGATTGGATTGGTCTGTAAGACATAGTAAGGTCTCAACGAGCCAGCGGCTCGAAGGGCCGCAGGGTGTATGGTGGGCTAATACGTACGGTAAGGTACCGTATTATTCACCCGTAACCATGTCGATTGTATGTACGGCCCGTTAGTTTGATATAAGCAGGCCGTTGGACATTATACGGGGAGCTGCTGACGTAATAAGACTTATGCATGTGTATCTACCAAAGGTTGGAGCTGGGTTATTTCCAAGGTAGACAATATATATAGACCTCGATAGATAGATCGTTCCGTCACTGCGGGTCAGCTTGAGTAAACGAACCGCTCGCTCCGGAAGGATGAGTTTATTAGGTACAAGGTCTGCATGGTTTCGGTCAACATATTGCGCACTGTGTTTCATTCCAGCATTTCTTCTCACAATTGCTATTGCTCAGCAGCTTCCGCTCCAAACATCGCTGTTGGCAAACTTCAGCGCGAACCTGCCGATACTTCTAAACGGCATATCGGGGGCATATCCTCGCGATGCATATTGCTCACCTTACATCATCTGGTCCGCCACGGGCTTTCCTCTCGCGCTGGGTAACGCGCGCGACAACGCGCTTCCTGTAGTCGCCGCAGTTAACCTCCCATCAGCAAGCAAGGTCGTCGCATTCGGACATGAAGCCATTCCGGGCAGTAAGTACGGCTCGGGGGGGTGGATTGCTCGCTCGGAACTTCAAGACGTGCGTGTGCATAGGAGCTGAGCTGTTCGTCTACCCAACTAAGGGATTTTGGGATTACGCTAAATCGGTTTATTAAGTAGATAGCTGCCTGTCTATTCGCAAACCTATATATTGTGCGCCTGCGGCGGGCTCCGCCGCGTCTACTCATACAGCCTCGCTCAACTGGTTAGCTGGTTAAGAAAGCTTTTTTATCAATTCTTTTGGGGATCATGTGCGTGGGCAGGCACGTGCCGCGCGGGCCGGCCCCAATTCCAAGTACATCTACAAGCACGTCTACCGATTTTGGGTCCACGCACCATGCATCTATCATTGCAGGTTGCTGCGATAGGAATGACGGCTGGGACAAACTCATCATCAACTCTGTACGCTGGATGGCGGGTACCAAGCAGGCCATCACAATTGCGTCGCCGAGCGATAGTAGCTGGTGGAGCAGCAGCGGCATGGCTGGCGTAAAAAAGGTAGGTGCGCTCTTTCGTTGCCCATCCAGCCATTACATGATTCCAATCGTTTATTTTCACATCAGGCAGATGTTTGAATAAGGTGGGTAACGGTAAGATCGCTCATACGTCATTAGCACTGTATGTCATTAATGTTTTACGTGCGCATGCCCCTTGACGTTTTCTAATTTACGTACGTATCCAGTCATGGTAGTGATGATGTTAGATTGTTGCGCGTGATTGCAGGCGTTGAATGGAATAATCAGCATTACTACAAAGACGGTGGAACTAGACGCCTTCGCGTCAGGAGGCTGGAAGGCTGTGGATATCTACTGGTGGGTGGTGCGCGCACACGGGACTACTACCCCATCCACAGCCAAAAAATGTCATCGGGTCAGCTGTTTGGGGGGTCAGCCCGGGTCTGCCCTGTCTGCTCGGGGTCAGCCCGGGTCAGCTGTTTGCTCAGGGTTTCCTTGGATTCCTTTCGGGGAGCCAGCGGAACCTGCCGAAGGCATAAAAAACATCAGCACCAACCAGGAATATAAAAAGCTTGAGTATTAAACCGGTATTTAGTGTTTCAGCGAAGTGACGAAGGGGCCCAGAGCGAGCCTTACTTAGCCGGTCATTTATTATAAATATAAATAAATAGATAACAGATTTATTTATTTATTTGGTTTGATTCGTGCACCACTTGTCCCTCATCTTTATATATCATGCATGTATTTGGGCGATACTCAGTTGGCCATCACTCTGCCTGCCTGTATCCTGGCATCTATCTATCGTGCTCCCCAAAGAAATTTATAAGCCACTTCGTAGCATGCATGGGTCCACTGAGCTCACGTTTTTGTCACATGAAGGTTACATATCTGTGGTCGATCACACGGACACGATGTATTATTATGACCATCTAAACGTACCTGCTGCTTATTATGCAAGGAAAGACTGCAGCACATCCCGCACTGCACGAAGTGTGGCATTGATGAAAAGTTGTGCGTCCTGCGGTCCTTGTCTCCACCCTCCAGAGGGTCCCACAACTGCTAATGCTGCTCCTCAAGCAAGATGACGTTTATCAACAACCCCAGCCAGTCATCCATGGATGCTTCTAGCGGCATCATATATAGTGGCTTTTGATGGAGTAGGCAGGTGTAGGCAGGTGTCTTCTTCCTCGTCTTCCTCACTCCGGACCATGTTTGAGAAGCTCTACATCGCTGTCGTGTCGCCTTCGTTGATTGCCATCTCCAAGCAAGCTAAAATCGGAAACGGCGGGCGCCGTGTCATGCATGTCGTCTGCTTCTTACTCTGTTACCATCCGCACCCATTTTATTACCCGCGGCGAGTCGGGTTACACAGCAGCAGCAGCAGCCCCCCTCTATCTGAATGATGCAGTCAAACGTACGAGCTCAAAATATAGCTTCCTGCTGGTTAGGCGTGAACATGTTTCTTGAAGTAATTGGCCTCATCAAATAATGAACGTAAAGGCAGAATGCCCAAACTGCTGGAAAGAGCACAAACTAACAAAGGAGAAAGTAAGCGCAAGGCAGTTGCTTGTACGTACGCACGATGACTGTCCTAACAAACTTCGCAAAGTCCCATTGCTTGCTTGATTTTATCCTTCAGGATTAATGGTCAACGATTCATTCAATTCCTTGCGTGCACATATCGGTTTGGGAATGGAAATGACAATGTATATTGGATGGATGACATACAGAGAGCCACCTATCTATCTAGCTACTTATAATGGACCTTTATGGACGAAGTGTCTTCGTATAATCTATCCTATATATAGAATAATAATTTCAGCCGATCGATGGCAATAGGCGGGTGCCAGATAGATACATACATGCGTCAAATACATAACGCTCCCAGAAACTAATTTTGCATGGCTTACTCCCAAAAGTGTTTTATTTTATAAAATAATGAAGTGGCACTTAGATAATGCTCCATCTGTACCAGCAGCTGACCATTCTTACTTCCCATTCATTGCCCATGCATCCACCTACTCGTATATATATATATATATATATATATATATATATATATGTAGCTACGCCCGAGCTAGCCATAGATTTACCAAACACTTGCTCTTGCAGGATCGACACGTACATCCAGTACAGTGACGCTCATGTGGCGGCATTACTGAAATTCGCAAACCAGACCGGCAAGGGGCTTCTGGTGGGAGGTGAGCCGGGCGAAATGCTTGGGCTTTCAATCAACCAAGCGGCACGACTGAATGGGACACGGGTACTTGTTGGGGCACAATTGCATAAAAGCACGGTTTATTTGATTGAAGAATTAACATAAAATGTATAAAACCTATTTATCATGAATCTCGTGATGACGACGGAACGAGGCTACTTAGGGGGTCGTTGTTGCTGCTGCAATAACGGATGGAACACTTACTTTCCTAGCGCATACAAGTTACATCGTTACCGAATAATCATTGACGCACGTGGGTGGTGAGCTTAGGGGAGATAGACCTAGCTAGTCTACAACACGGTTCCAGGGTGTAGTCTGTCAGGAGAGCACCGGTACGGAGATCAGGATGAAGAACATAGACCAAAGAATCCGTCTTTGCTCTATCTCTAATTGGATAGGCGACAAGGATATAAGGTCCTTGGCTGGGGAGGGCTTAGAGGCGACCAACCTTAAAAGTGTATACATCGCCATAGTTTGGGAAAACAAAACCCGTGTACGGCATTTCCTATTCAAACAGCAGTTATATCATTCCAACTATTAGGCAAAATTGGTGGCTAATCAGCGGTAAAATCCCCGCACGTGCACGCTTTCACCTTTATGATCAGATAGAGTATATGCGAGGACCAGGGGGATATATACATCCCATATATCTATTCGGCCGTCCATCAGTCGGCCTGTCCACCTTTCCTATCTAGCTACATACTATACCTCTGCGTGTCAATCAATCAATCTATCTGTCCATCTATCCCTCCGTCCCTCCGTCCGTCCGTCCAACTTTGCCGCATTTATTTCTCCACTACAGGTCATGCATGGTACTGGAGCTACTCGCACCCCAATGCCAACATATTCACCGACCTGCCCATCAACAAGGTGCTCTGGCCGCTGGGTCTGGCGGTTACTACTGATCTCCAAATAGGGTTCCAGGTACGTGCGTGCCATCTGTGCGTTCCATTCGATCGATCGCTTCAGCTGTGAGGCGACACGGACGATGCGACGCAAGCTGCCCGTCTTCTGGATTAATAACTTACCAAATAAAGCAGGCGGCTGCTGTTTACTTGATACCCGTGGTTTTCATATATAGTGCATACATACATACATACATGAGAAGATACCTTATTTCTATGGAGTTACGTGGGAGATTTATAACCTAAATAATTGAAATTGAATGGCGAATTAGGAATATGACGAATTATAGACTGTCCACCTGATGAATGCCGGCCCCAGTGTAGTAGTCGTAGACGTACGGCACACACTATCACAATCTAAGGTGCAAGAAGCACCCTGTCAACATCTCGAGAGGCCTTTGCGGCAATCAACTACTACACCCAGTGCACCGTGCATTCAGGTCACTATCCGCATCCGGCCAGCAGCCGGTCCTGGATACCATACCATCACATAACACACCACGCAACGCATGGCGATCTATGAAGGCTTTCTGTGGTATCACTAGTCGTCAAGCAGATGCTTATTACATGCATACGGACGGCACATCAACATCACATCCATCCAGCTCCAAGGCCCCCGCAAACATTGAACACCTACATACTGTCTCACATGCTCGCGCATCCCTCGCGGCCCACCTGAACAATGCATCCGATTTACACAGCCCGCGCCAAGCCGTCCACCCGGAACCTGGCTCTACTACAATACCTACCTGGTCGCGGTGAGGATTCTTTATTTTACATAACGGCTAGTTTAATAAGGCTCGTTACAAAGTTAACAAATCAGGCTAGATATATAACTCTCCGCTGATCATCGTTTTTTACTCAAACAACTACTCAGCTAGTAATGCATGTTTCATGTATGTGCTGCTGGTGCTTGAGACTAGATCGCTCTTGATAGATGAAAACAATCGCTGTCTGGGTCGTCAGCCTTTGGTTGTTCGTAAACAAGGCGAACATACTTACAACTCTGTATTTCACGTGTGGTGTGGTGCACACGTGTATCGTGCTTCATTGTAGTTCAACGGATTCCCCTAATCAACCCCTAATAATGTTCCATATACATATATATATATATATATATATATATGTTGCCAACCTCAGAGTACCCTTGCTGCCGTGAACCTGGGCCGTACGACGTTCACCAACAGGACGCTTTATCCACCATGTATGTATGTGTGCACGTGTCTTGATTAATCGTGTTGTTTATGTAGGGCGTTGGGCATTTTTCGGTTTTCGGTAGCTATTCATTTTGCTTGGCGAGAAGGAAACCCTGGAGGCACACATCCTTACGTGCAGTAGCCTGGCAATCGATCCAGACGCTGTCGTACAAATCAAAGAACCCACAGACCATGCATACACCTGCCTCATGAAAAGCATTCGCTTGCTTGTGAATGAGGGTATGGTTGGTCCGTGGCAAAGAATACTGCAGCTAGCCCAAAGTTTCGATTAATTTGCAGATAGATGCTATACCAACTTACAACTGATTGTTTCTGTAGTCGTCGTACATGTACGGCAAATACTATCTTATTCATATAAGGTGCAAGAAGCCGCCTGTCAAAATCTCGAGAGGCCTTTGCAGCACTCAACTGCTACAGCGTCCATTATCCCCCATTATCCCCTTTTTAATATTAATGTTTGTATGCAAGTACTTAGTGAGTATTTATTGTATAATATAACACAGTACAACGTGCCAGACATACCCTGTCAACATCTCGAGAGACCCTAAGTTCAATTCCTTTACATCGCAACAATAATCATGCATGACCTAGTAAATGGAGTGGTAATATATGGAAGCAGGAATAGGAATTAATCATCTATCATGCTTTTATTTCTTCATTTTTCTACCGCTTTCATTGCTGTTGACTCTCTTAAGTGTACGGTGCTTGTGCGGGGACTGGGGCCTGCCGCCCCAGTTCCCCGCACCTCCACCGTCTTGGTTTACTGGGATCCAAAGTAGATTTACAGCCCTAGTCCCCCACACTTCCACCATCTTGATGTACTGGGGTTCAAAATAGATTCTTATTGAAAAGTACTGTAACAGACCACATCAGTTCTTATAATATTCAGACTAGTCATCTCTTCCTAAGGTGCCAGGTAGGCTGTTAAAAGTACATTCTTTGTTGCATTATAAGGTTTAAAAATGAATGCTAGCAGGGAAACATAGATGAAGGTGAGCATGCCAGACCCTAGACAAATTTTATCAGTTAAATGATATGATTCAATAGGTAGGCTAAACCTAGGTCCAAGCCTGACCTAAGGTAAACAAACCACAGCTCACCATGGCTATCTGCTGGAGAAACATGGGACTTGTCAACATGGAAGTCATCAAGGCTTGAAAAGTTGAAGCATCAGGTGTAGGAAGGGTGATAGGTGGTGAAGTTGTAGGTTGTGGTGGAGCTTGCTGGAGAGGGTTAAAATTAGTAGCAGCAGCTTGATGTGACACTAGTCCCTCCTCTAGCCCATCTTCGCTGCCAATTTCCAGGTCTTGCTCCGAATCACAGCGTTGCTGACGCAAGCACGCTTGTTCCGGTGGATTCAGTGAGTTCTTGCGACCTGAGAATATGAAAGCAGCAGCAAAAAAAGCAGCAGCAATCATGCATACATATTTTTGAGGGTTTTGGATAACTTCTAGTAATAATTATTACTAGTATTATTATATAAATGTATCCAATATACCAATCAGTCAGGTAGCGGTACTGGGTGATCAATATGTTGATGGATCCATTCGCAGTCTGCTCGATGTCAATTCCCGTGGGGTACGGATACCTATGAAACGTCACTATTCATGTGGTGTCGACATCAGGCGGGAAGCGAAAGCTCTTAATTGATTCTTGTGGGGTAAGTAACTTCATGCAATGACGCAGTCCGTGCGTTCTGGACACCGAAACGGAAGCAAACGTACATCAGTGACGATGATTTTGCTACCCGTTTGACTAGATATCACACCGCGGGGGTAGTGATGTCGCGCGAGTAGTGATACCACGCGATTTACCAGCAGCACTGCATTAATAATTACTTACCTTTAAATATGCAATTTTTTAATGTATTCAACAAAACTATCTATTTCTAAAAGCGTGGTTGTGATACTGGTGCCGCTGTGGCGCGATAGCCACACCGCACGATAGCGATACCTTGCCATAGTGATACCACGTGATAACAATACCATTTGTTATCACCTGGTATCATAATGGCTTAGTTATCGTGCGGTGTGGCTATCGCGCCGCAGCGGCACCACAGCAATGGCAATGCACAACACAAAAGTATCATGGAATTGCGTGCTAAAAGTAGATAATTTTTACTTACTACTTTACCGCTTACCTTGGCTAGTACCACCAGCAATAGTTACGCCAAAGAGCGCCACAAGAGCCACGATGCCCAAGACCACCAACAGCCAACTTGGGCTGGTTTGTCGGTGTAGGCGAATCCTTGAAAACATGTTTGCCCCCATTGCATAACCTGTAAGGAAGATAAGCAATAATTCGAAGCATTTCTGCGAACTTGCACTATTTCTGCTTACCTTCAGCTATTGAGCAGGTTGCTTGGCGGCGCTGTTGATTGTTGTAGGTATCCTATTCCTTAAAGAACCAATGATAGAAGAGCTCCAATGATTCACAAGCAAGGAAGAATGTTTCTAAAGACTTTGCAGGTGATAAAAGCAGATCATTGCTGTACTACTGAGATGAACTGTCAACTAATGTTGTAAGGATATTCCTTGCAAGAACCATAAGCAGGCCATTGACTAGGAACTTTGTATATACTAACAAAAATAAACCTTTAGAGCATGCATCTTGCAGGGCTAGCCAGTGCCCTGCAGGATACATAGCTACTACATACACCCGATATGGCTGGGATCGGGTGGGACCGCAACATCCCATCCTAGCCATAGTTGGAGCGCAGATGAGATGTGATTCTCCTTTGGAAATCACCGGCCGTGGAGCAGAGAGAGCAGAGCAGGGTTCTTAGGGCGGGAGTGTGTGAGGAGGAGGTTTGTGGGAGTAGGAGGGGGAGAGAGGAGGAGAGTTGGAGAGAACGGGTAGGCAGTCTAGTGTTGAGGAGGGGCAGGGAGAGGGTGGAGGGTCGCGTGGCTGGAGGAGCCTGTGTCCAGGCACCGGGTTCTGAGGATTTTGGGGGAGGCAGTGAGAGAGGTCTTTCCCTCTTATGCAGTGCAGGTGTTTGAGGGACCAGCTGTGGGTGAGGCCGGGAGGCTTTCTAGGGGGGCGCCAACTTGGCTCGTCATCCCCCCCTCTGTCTTTAGCTGGGTTCTTCCTTCTTGGCTGTGTTTGAGTGTGCTCTCCTGTTGGCGTCCCTCCTCTGAGGGTTCCTGTGCGTTTTTGTCAGGCTCTTGCTAGTTCAGGTTTGGGTTGGAGGAGAGTGGCCCCCTTCTTTGTGCAGCTAGTCGCCCCCTGTTTCTTTTGTTCCCTCCTTGTTTTCGTGGTGCTCCTCAGTGCTCAGTTAGTGGCCAGGCTAGAGCCTCTGAGTCTTTCTTTGCTCTCGCTGGTCCGAGTGAGAGGGGGAGCACGTGGCAGGACAGACAGACAAAGCCACGTGCCCCTCCCCTGCGCTGTGGCTCGGGCCGGTCAGGGTGCTTGGTGCTCGCCCTTGTAGGGCGAGTTGCCCACAGTGTAACACCTCAGACATGCAACAAAAGCCTGAAAACACCTAGCTAAAGAGGTCAAAAAATGCTTTAAGTAGCCTAAAAATTGCCCAACAGAAATGATTGCATTTTGCTCGTGACGGCATAAATTCCCGAGGGCCTTACACTACTAGGTCTCCTTACAGGGGCGGACGACTGTAAAAATTCTCAGGGGCCTTACATAACCGACAAAAACTAACATAACCAAAAATAAATAAACTAAATGAACAAACTAAAAATAATTAAAAAATAACTTAAAAAATAACTAAAAAAACTAAAAATTACTAGGCTAGCTAATAAAAGCGGTAGCAATAATAGAGGTCTGATGGTTATAAAACCTGTGAGTGCGTGCTATCATGCATGCTAAGGTGGGGCATGACGACGTGACTTGGGAACACAAATTTCTCATGACCGACCGGGGTTGGTGATGGCAAGCCCTTCTAACAGGGGCTAAATGCCCGAGGCGTGCTCACCAGAAGGGGAGAGTGTAGTAGTCGTACTTGCACGGCACATTTTCGCACAATATAAGGTATAAGAAGCACCCTGTCATCATCTCATCAAGAGGCTTTCCAGCCTCTCAAGATGTTGACAGGGTACTTCTGGCACCTTATATTGTGATAGTGTGTTGCCATACGTCTACGACTACTACACTCTCCCCCCTCTGGAGGACACGTTTCGGGCACCAAGTCCTCTGTCACAAGGGCTTGCCATCTCCAACCCTGGCCATGAGGGTTTTGTGTCCGCCCAAGTCACGTCATGCCCCGCGCTAGCATGCGTCATAGCACTCACAGTTTCTCATGCATCAGGCCTCTTTCGATATTTCAACTGCAATTCCTACCACTGTAGGATATGTCATCGTGTGACCTTATCAATTCGAACACAACAGTTGTTACTTGACAGGATCGAATTGAGGACCTTAGGGTCCTTCAGTGACATCCAGTCTCACAACCAAATGTAGCAGTTGATTGCCGCAAAGGCCTCTCGAGATGTTGACTAACTGCTTCTGGCACCTTGTATTGTGATAGTGTGTTGCCGTACGTCTACGACTACTACAGCACTCAAATACCACATACACTTATACCTATAACATTTTTAAGGAACAATAATCAACCTAGCTACAGGCAGACAGTAGCCTAATTATGAAGGAAACTACTCGAAACTGTATTGTGCTATGCGTGCAGCTATACGGAGCCTGCCGGCTGCAAAGTATTGAATTACATTATTTACAGGCTCTTAAGGTGGCTGTCTGCCATGCCCTTGCCATGCTCATCAGTAAACGGGTCTTGTTCATATTCTTTCCATTAATGCCCACGCTTCCGTTTTATTCGCAGCGAATAATGCGCTGAATTCCCTTGTGAATTCTCTTCCGCCTTTGGCGAGCGCTCCTGCCAGTGGCCTGACCCAGTTGTGGTCTTTGCTGTCGTCGGCGCGTCCAAATGCATCTAGCGGTGTGGTAATCAACTCGAGCAACCCCCTTGACCCCAAGAATGGCTACCCCGGAAAGATACTGGATGTAAGGCTGATGAGGCAATCGTAAATCATCATGGCTATGACGGTATATATATATATATATATATGTAATAACAACTGCATGACGATCCATGAATGAAGTATGCTGCATGCCTTTTTTTCACCATCACCATAACCATCGTCGCCACTAATACTATTCGATTACTATTTGCTACCGCTTTTATTAGCTAGTCTAGTAATTTCTAGTTGCTTTTAGTTTTTTTATTTAGTTTATTTCGTTTTTGTTATTATAGTTTTTTGTCGGTTATGTAATCGTTTATGTAAGGCCCCTGGGAATTGTTTTAGTCGTCCGCCCCTGTAAGGAGACCTAGTAGTGTAAGGCCCTCGGGAATTTATGCCGTCGCGACGAAAATGAAATGATTTCTGTTGGACAATTTTAAAGCTATTTATAGCATTTCCTGACCTCTTTAGCTAGGTGTTTTCAGTCTTTTGTTGCATGTAGTAGCTATGTATCCTGCAGGGCACTGGCCAGCCCTGCAAGATTCATGCTCTAAAGGTTTTATTTTTGTTTAGGATATAAAATGTTTCTAGTCAATGGCCTGCTAATGGGTCTAGAAAGAAATATCCTTACAACATTCAGTTGACAGTTAATCTGTATCGCACAGCAATTATTGTCCGCTATTATAGCTACTGCTTCATCTACAGCCCGCAATTTGTATAGATATTACGCATTTTGGCTGCCAAACTTGTTGGATCTTGCCAACATCACCTTTGCCATTCTGCTCGCAAAGGGTAAGCATTACTCGCTCAGGTAAGTCTCCAAATAATAATAATAATAATAATAATAATAATAATAATAATAATAATAATAATAATAATAATAATAATAATATAATTCTAAATGTGATTTCAGAACGCTGCTGCTGCCGTGTGTTGCAGCTGCCACATGTTGGCGCTGCCACATGTTGCCGGTACCGTGCACTGCCATTGCCGCGTGCTGCCACTGCCATGTGCTGCTGCTGCTGCACGGTGCTGCTGCCGCATAGTGCAGTTGCCATGCACTGCTGCTGCCATGCAGTGCAGCTGCCATGCACTGCTGCTAGGTGTCGCTTGGTGCCACTCCTGCGCACTGCCTCTGCCGCATGCTGCTGCTGCCGTGCACTGCCATTGCCACGGCAGCAGCAGTGCATGGCAACTGCACAATGCAGCAGCAGCGGCAGTGTGTGGCAGCGGCACCATGCAGCAGCAGCAGCACACAGCAGTGGCAACATGTGACAATGGCAGCGCATGGCAGCAGCAGTGAGTGGCAATGGCTGCGCACTGCCTCTGCCGCATGCTCCTGCTGCCGTGCACTGCCATTGCCATTCACTGCCGCTGCCATGCGCTGCCATTGTCACATGTTGCCACTGCTGTGTGCTGCTGCTGCTGCACGGTGCCGCTGCCACACACTGCCGCTGCTGCTGCATTGTGCAGTTGCCATGCACTGCTGCTGCCATGCAGTGCAGCTGCCATGCAGTGCTGCTGCTGTGTGGGGCTGCTGCAGTGTGCTGCCATTGCCACATGGTGCAGTTGCCACTGCATGGTGCTGCTGCAGTGCAGTGTAGCTGCCACGTGATATCCTAAATTTAATTTAGACCCAAGGGTTTGCTAGCCATATGAGTACATTCAACAGCGGCACCAAGTTTAACTGCATTATCACTCTTGCAATCAACATATTTTGTAGATATTTTGCCGTATCCATTTTGCATAAAATGCAAAAAATATTAACTTTAAGAATATCAGTTGCATGATTATTTACACGATGTTTAGGCAGCTCATACTCATAAGATTGATCATTATTTAATTCCGAGATCAGATCTTTAAGGTTGGTTATTTCTGCATAGATTTCATGATTTTAATATTCATATGTGTACATTAAATATGTACTTATATATATTAGGCATTTAAAGCAATCCAATAAATGGATGAATAACTTCAAAAAAATATTGGCTCATGTAATTTATCGCTGATTCGGACAAAGTACTAGATTCCCATTACCTGCCAAGCTCTTTGGTATAATATCCACTGATTTTGAAAGTTTATTTTGGAGCCCATGAATTCGTATTGTTATACCTCTATTTTTTATTCATTTTTAATTATGGATGGAATAATTAACGAAAACCTGTCTGATTCAGGAAAACCCTAAAGCAATATAAAGTTATGTAGTGGATATTAAGTCAGTTTGGTTTATTTGATATATTTAATATATATTTAGCCTATATGTTATTTATAGGCTAAATGGCCATTAAAAAAATAAAGAAGCTTGGGATAAAGTTAATCATGAAGAGAGTACAATATGCTGCTAATTTCATTTGATTAGCTAGAAGACAATAACGATTTTTTCATCCATCGATGATTTGCTGGATTTTGCAAGGGGTGCAGCTGCCATGTGCTGCCGCTGATGCATGGTGCAGCTGTTGTATCTCTGTCATATCCGCCTAAAGCAAAGGCTCGATCCAAGGATGCCAGTCAACTGGCCAACCTGGATATTAGCCATGAGATACCCCAGGATACTACAGCAGCTCCCACTGCAGGGTGCTGCTGCCACGCAGTGCAGCTCCCACTTATTTCTTTAATAAGTCGCATTTCAAAACTCATGGATGGCACATCGAAGCTACATAAATGTACACATATGGACAGTGCGAGCCATGAATGCCAAATAAAGGAGGGATATGATGAAGGTGGAGAGCGCCCTGGATGCCCCCCCTGGACTACAACGTGGGAAAATGTTGAACAAAAATATTAGCTACATACACACCACCACAAACAACTAAGAGAAAAATCAAAGGAATACCTAGGGTGAAACATCTATGGCAAGTGGAAGTGTGGGGAACTGGGGCAGTGAATCTACTTTTGACCCCAGTACACCAAGACGGTGGAAGTGCGGGGAACTGGGGCGGTAGGCCCCAGTCCCCGCACAACCACCGTACACTTCTGGGAGTTACAGCATTGAAAGCGGTAGTCAAATGCATATTTGAAAGCATGATACTCATGCTACTATCTATGACTGTTATCACATTACCGTTAACGGATTATTTTATATGCTCTTCTTCCACAGCTCGCCTGCCTAATAGAACGACGGCAATAAAGTTCAAGTTGTTGTTTCATCACGATAAACTTGTCAACGCTTGCATAGATTATCCCGTTGTCAGTCTCCACAATCCGTCTTTCTATAGATCCTATATAGATCATATTTCTATACATCCTGCTGATAGCTAGACTCATATATCCTAAGCCATGATAACTGGGCAATACGTGAGGCTACTATTATGTGAGGTATTTTTATGCTTAGTCAAATCATGCATGCTTCATTCCGCCTCCCTTTTCATATACCAGGTGGCTATCGAAACCTGGGCTATACGGCGTGGCGAGCTGACTAACATGAAGGCCTCGCTCTCCGCTTCAGCCTACCCTGGAGCCGTCCCCAGCTATGCAACAAGAAACTCATACGACATCACCATCGATGGCACCTATAATCAGCCATCGTATCGTTTTGACTACGGCAGCTGGAATTCACCCGTGTGGCGTTCCACGGGTTTGTATGCGCCACCTGGACAAATTATTAACGTCATCCTCAAGACCCCCAGTGCCATCGGCAAGATGCTTCAAGTACAGGTGCGTAGTGGGCGATGGAGCATATGTCATCAGTGAGTGAATGGGCGCAACCATTCAGTGTAATGGGGAATTCGGCCCCCGGCACCCGTTTTTTGCACCCTGTTACAGTGGTACGAATTGCCAGGACTGACCTAAGGTCTCAGGGTTGGACCCCGATTAGCGTACACGGGTTGAAGCAAACGGGACATGGATCCCGTCTTCCATATGGTGGATGCCCCGGCTGGTGTAGTGTCAGGGTTAAAAACAAATCTGCAGTAGTGCCGGGTAAACAAAAAATTCTCATGTGTCAGGTGCAATGTGCAAGCTGCCCTACAGGGTACCAGGGCCGCCGGCGGATAGATGTTCACTGCAGGGCGGGGAGGAACGTATTGGGGGAATCCGCCCCCGGGCATCACGCGCACATGCACCCTGTAAAGCATCGAGTATGTATGATATAGTAGCATTTAGGGGTGTTACAGAGCGCTGTGGGCGACTCGCTCTTAAAGACGAGCACCGGGGGTCCAGACCGGACCGAGCCACAGCGCAGGGGAGGGGCACGTGGCTTTGTCTGTCTGTCCTGCCACGTGCTCCCCCCTCTCACTCGGACCAGCCAGAGCAAAGAAAGACATAAGAAAGTATATGTATGTGTTACAGGGTGGTATTCCTCACCAGCGGCCCACCTAGATAGAGCCCTGCTTCTCCCTGCTATAGGACGCCCTCATCCATTCACCCCAATCGACGCCAACATGTATTTCTTGGGTTTAGTGCTCACCACCAGTGTGCAGCATGCGATTCTTGTAGACCAGCGCACAATCCACTATACATAATAGTTACGTCCATATATAATCACACCCAACACGATCCACCGTATGTATAAGTCGTACAGTGTACAGCACACGAACACAATATAGGGTGTTACAAGCTCACATTCTGCGAGATGCCTGTTCGGCAGACAGCTTCATAATACATATAGGCGGCGTTTTGCATCTTACATTGTGTTTGCATGTGCCGTGCAATGCATGACTGCCACGCTAGAGCAAGCTAGGTATATAATTTATTATTAAGCTGAACACTGTGCCACAGTAAAACATGGATTCAGTTTACGTATTAGCTCCTAAGACGCAAGTTTTGCATTGACGCGCAGCTTTTTCACACCCAACTGTTTGGAATCGGCTAGGGAAAAATCAACAGTGTTTACATGCCTTCCAGGCTTGTAAAACATGGCACATTTGTGATGGGTGCGTCATGACGTACGTAGCACGGGATTACAAAAGAGCACAATTATATGAATAGCCCGCACTTTGATCTACAAAAAATATGCTGCAAATTGAAGTTTTCATACCTAAACTATCTTATAGGGTTTTTTATATGGCAGGAAATGGAAGGTGTCTGTCAGTCGGTCCAGTGATTGCTACCGCTTTTATTAGCTAGCCTAGTAGTTTCTAGTTGCTTTTAGTTTTTGTTATTTTAGTTTTCGTGTCGTATATTCAGTATGTAAGGCCCCTGCCACTGCCGTGTGGTGCTACTGCCGCACAGCACCAATGGCATGCCGTGCTGCTGGCACGTGGTGGGGCTGCCATCTGGGGCCGCTGGCACCCGGTACTGCTGGCATGTTGTGCTGCTGGAATGCCGTGCCACTGGCATCCGGTGCCGCTGGCATGCCGTGCCACTGCCGTTTGGTGCTGCTGGCATGTGGTGCTGCTGGCGTGCGGTTCTGCTGGCATGTATGGCAGTGCAGCTGCCATGCGGTGCCGGATTATCAGGATACACTATTTCAATTTATAAGGATAACATGCTATACTTGGATGACAATGATACACATCATACATAAAATACATTCCAATCAGATGCTTGAGGTGACCCAAATCATGCTTTTATATATGCATTTGACTACCGCTTTCAATGCTGTTAACACCCAGAAGTGTTCGGTGGTTGTGCGGGGACTGGGGCCTGCTGCCCCAGTTCCCCGCACTTCCACCGTCTCGGTTTACTGGGGTCCTCGTTTAGACAAGTAAAGGCAGAATAGTATATTATTATTATTTTATTATAAGGTTTAAAATCCAATGTTGTAAGTCAAGGGGGGCCAATTGTAATATATTTCTTATTAATAATTCCTGTCTAGGTATTCCCCTAAGGTATTCCCCTGATTTTTCTCTTTGATATTTGTGGTGTTCTGTATGTAGTTAATATTTTGATCACCTAAAGCATCTCGTTCATCAGCTAGATAGCAAATGATATATTTTATGAATCACGTGTATGATTGTCTTCCTATCAGTATAGCATGTGATCCAAATAGTTTAAACGGGTGTATCCTGATAATCTAGCACTGCAAGCCAGCAGTGCTGCATGCCAGCGCACTGCATGCCAGCGGCACTGCACACAGCACCACTGTGCACCAGCGGCACTGCATGCCAGTGGCATGGCATGGCAGTGGCTCACCTGGCTCTATAACATGTTTACAATAATAATAATAATAATAATAATAAAATAATAATAATAATAATAATAATAATATACTCAAAGAGCAACCAAAAGATATTGATTAAAATTATAATAGTTGTGATTACAAGCGCAGCTGAATGAAGTGGTATCATTAGAAATAGTATTACCCCACAATAGCATACCACATGGTACATGGGTGTACCACGGTACACAGTACCATGCAGCAGCTGCACAGCACGGCAGCTGTATAGCATGGCAGCGGCACCATGCAGCAGCTGAACCACGTGGCAGCTGCACCGTGTGGCAGTGGCACCACACGGCAGCAGTGCCACGTGGCAGCTGCACTGTGTGGCAGCGACAGCGGTGCCACGTGGCAGCTGCACCGTGCGGCATCGGCAGCGGTGCCACGTGGCAGCTGCACCGTGCGGCAGCTGCATAGCATGGCAGCAGCACCACGTGGCAGCGGCACCGCATGGCAGCAGCACCACACCGCAGCAGCACTGCGTGGCAGTGGCACTGTGTGGCAGTGGTACCACGTAGCAGTGGCACCACACGCACGGCAGCGGCACTGTGTGGCAGTGGCATGGCGCGGCAGCTGCACAGCACGGCAGCTGCACCAGGCGGCAGCTGCACTGCGCGGCAGCTGCGCCATGTGGCAGCTGCACCCCACGGCAGCGGTACCGCGCAGCAGCAGCACCGCGCGGCAGCAGCACCTACTGCAGGGCAGTGGCACCCCACGCTGGCAGCATCATGCATCCTAAAATCCTGAAATCCTAGGATCATAAAATTGCCTTCTTAAATCGCATTCTAAAATTTCTTGGCGACATACCTTGGAGAGTAATGCTTACCTTACGATGTTGGCATTAAGTGAAGATCTGCGTAATTTCTGAAGCTCCAATAATTGGTAAACAAAGAAAACATATCTATAATTGCAGGCTTCAAGTAAAGCGGTAGCTATAGTAGTGGACAATCATTGCTGTACGATTCAGATTAACTGTCAACTAACGGTGTAAGGATATTCCGTGTTTGAGCTGTTAGCAGGCCGTTCACTGAAAGATTTTAATGTTCTAGAGCATAACAAATTAATATAAAGTTTAGAGCATGAATCCTGCAGGGCTGGCCAGTGCCCTGCAGGATACATAGCTAATACATGCAACAAAAGACTGAAAAAAACTAGCTAAAGAGGTCAAGAAATGCTTTTAATAGCCTAGGAATTGCCTAATAAAAATCAATGCATTGTCCTCGCGACGGCATAAATTCCCGAGGGCCTTACACTACTAGGACTCCTTACAGGGCGGACGACTCTAAAAATTCCCAGGGGCCTTACATAAACGATTACGTAAACGACAAAAGCTATATTAACTAACACGAAATAAACTAAATAAAAAACTAAAAGCAACTAAAAATTACTAGACTAGCTAATAAAAGCGGTAGCAAATATTAACTACATACAGACCACCACAAATCAGGGGTGCACATGGGGGGAAATATCTAGGGGTAAATAAATAATAAGGAATATATTACAACTGCTCCCCGTTTACTTACAACATTGAATTTTTAACCTTATCATGCAACAAATAAATTATTATTCTGCCTTTACTTATCTCAACAAGAATCTACTTTGGACCCCAGTACACCAAGACGGTGGAAGTGCGGGGAACTGGGGCAGCAGGCCCCAGTTCCCACACAACCACCGTACACGTCTGGGTGTTAACAGCATTGAAAGCGGTAGTCAAATGCATATATAAAAGCATGATTTATAGTTTGTAGTGATGACCAATCTTATTAGTATGCAGCAGGCACAGTTAAGCTTCATGTTCTTCGTGTTTTGTTTCTTCTTTTATACCTTTACTCGCAGAATATATGCTTTATGCCAATTAATAGTATTCAATCTACTTCCAAATGTCATTTAATTTATGCTTCCTCAGAATGTTCTCGATTGTGTCAGCGCATCGGTACTTATATTACAAATGCATAAATTTGGGGTGTTACACTGTGGGCGACTCGCCCTGCAAAGACGGGCACCGGGGGACCTGACCGGACCGAGCCACAGCACAGGGGAGTGCATAAATATATTGCTATTTAGTAAGTTATTTATGAATATCTGCCTCGTGTAATGACCCCTTTAACAATTGTTCTGACAAACCAAACCATACATCCAGATTGGTGCCCACACAGATGACCTGTCGTATAAGACAACGTGGGCCAGAGTGCCGTACATAGTGAGTCGCTTTGAACTTAAGGCCATCAACACGAGTGCTGGCAACCCACTCGGCGGCCTGGTGTTTATTCTGGTGCCCCCGGGGTCGAGCTTAGGAGATGTGAAGGTGAGTATGTAGAGACTTCGTTTCACTCTACTGCCGAGTGTACATACATGGTATCTGATGATGTATGGATCATTTCGTGGTGCTGCGTTAGCTCGGGCTTATCCACTTTGTTTACTTAGATGGTTATTATCAAATTAGTCGACGATGGATAGCCTGCTTACGATCTGGGATGACTACTGTTTGTTTGTTCAGGGGCCGAATGAACCACTTCTTGATGGACATTGAAAGACATGTTAGTTCCGCTATCAACTTATATATATATATATACATATAAATGTTATTAAGCTATCGTGTCTGCTGCCATAAGCCATACAAAATACATCCGCGGTAGGGTATTCCAGTTTCTAAATCGTATATTTGATGTTGGTATTAGTAGTATTAATTTTAATTCCGACTATTTCCCGTCTCCTCATTCCCTCATTGCTTAAGCATCTATACAAGGGTGGTGGATGTGACATGTTTACAAGCAATAATACGCATGTAATAATCGCATACATTATTCCTGCAAGGAGGGTTACTACAAGGCTAGCAGTTATCGCAGCCACGAAATTATTCGTCATGTTTGTTTGAATTTAATATAGTGATGTGCAATATATGCTATATTTGTATATATCAATCGATCTTTTGCTGCCGTTCAGGTCACTATCACCAATGTTGTTCGGGCGCCTTACTTCCAGCTAAACAAAACCCAGCGGGTGCGTATCTGCACCGACCATTTACTGGGAAGATTGTTAGCACTGTTCGTGTATGTGGTGGTAACAGGAAAGATATGTACATTTATGTCTTTTGGAGAGCAAAGAAGTGATTACTTTGTCTTTCTATTTGGTTCAGGTTGTTTTGCGTTTATGTATGTTAGTGCGCATGTATATTAGACTGGATATAATATAAAATATACGCACACATCGTCTTGTCTTGAAGCGTCAGCAGTGCCTGATGTGGCAATTGCCAAGTTCTGCTTGGCTCATGCATACACATACATATATATGTCTGCGTGAGGGGGCAGCACTTGGCAGGACAGACAAACGAAGCCACATGCCCCTCCCCTGCGCTGTGGGTCGGTCTGGTCAGGCCCCACGGTGCTCGTCTTTGCAGGGCGAGTCGCCCACAGTGTAGCACCCCTTATATATGTGCCGCTTTATAGTTTCTTTGTCGTCACATAATTTATATTGTCATTCCTCGTGCATGAATGCACGGGCCCACAAACAGTAGTGCTGTCGTGCTTACCACCTTATTTATGCCCATGCGTCCATCGCTTGAATTATATCAAGCAACCTATCGCATGGGCGGAGCATGGTCACTCGTTTGTCCACCGGTGCTGCTTCCTTCGCAGGCTGACTGGCAAAACAACATCCGGACTTACCCGGGCCCCTGGGCCGAGCTCGACAGCGGCAAGTTTGTTCTTATGCTACCCTCCTCCGTAAGATTTACATGGCTTGTGCAATCATAACAAATGACGGGAAAACTGTAATGGGGGAATATGCCTCCCGGCATCATACACTATTTGGCCCTGTGTTACATTGTTGCATACTGTTAGGACTAACCATAGGTCCCCGGGTGAGACCCTCGACTAGCACACACAAGGAGGATGGCTTGCTAGCTTACCAGCTGCCCAATGTTGGATGCCCGGGCTGGTGCTGCGTGAGGATTACGACCCGCCACAAGCAAGCCAAAACTGCGATAGTGCGTAATCAAAAAAACCCTATCTGTCAGGTGCAAGGCGCAAGCTATCCTACGGGGTGCCAGGGGTGCCCGAGGACGTTCCTTGCAGGACTGGGAGGAGTGTAGCAGGGAAATACGGCCCCGGTGTCAAGCGCTATTTGCACCTGTGTTACAACAACGAAGGACAAATTGAAAACAAATAAAACATCTTTATTTATCACGTCCGTACATATGCGTATATATGTATGTGCTATCCAATGATTATATATTTTGTTCACACGCCCTCTAAGGATGATTGGTTTAAGAGAGCTTTAAAGCACGAGATTACTTCAACGCGTTTTGAGAAGCGCATTAAGATGCCTGGAAAGGCTTCTGGGAGGCTAAGCCAGAGAGTCCTTTGGTTAAACCAGCTTAACCTCAACACGGCAAGTTTTGGCCATTTGTCCGAAGTCCGAACATAAACCCTTATTAAGCAAGTACGTGGAACTTGCGTCTCCACCATACAGATAGGAAGTTCGGCTAATAAGTCCGGATTTAGCCTGGCTTGGGGATATCTTTGGTCGGGACAGGCATGGGCTTATTAGATAGCCTGGGTTTTACAAGCGAGCGTGTGGATGTGTTAAGCAAAGATAATAAGTGGTCCATTCGGCCGGAGCCGCACATGCATGGTTACCAGATGAGCAGGTCCCTGTATGTCATCACTTGCTAGAATCACTAAGCCCTTATTTCTGCTCGTACTTATTGGGTGGCTCAATGCATAAATGACTAATCCAAATATTTCATATCTATTTTATTTTGGAAGCAGTTGCCTGGCAGAGGATGTCTTTTATAGCGTGTGTTGGGGTCTACAAGAAGCATTGCTCGCTCGTAAGGATGATGAAGAAAGGGCTGGATGTGTAGGGGCCTTTCAGCAAGTTATATTGGATGTTGTGTATATCGTACTATTAAGTACTACAATAATCTTCCCATCTTGAGGGCACGCCTCAGACACTCATCACGTTATTAATTGGCTACCCGCATATATGTGCGAGCTTGCCATGTCCAGCCAACGGAGCAACCCATGTGGGTTCTATATAGACATCACGTTTCATGCATTCCACGCCAAAACATGCGTCGTCATAGCCCTTGGAACGCATCAAGCAAATCAACCGTGTGTTATTCATTTCAGTACCCACGATTTTGCGTGCTGTACATTACTACTACGCCAGCTCTTATCTATCTGCTGGTTTGTCAGATGTTGTTTGGACTTCCGCCTGGCGTTTGCTTCATGCATAAACTGAACATGGCGTTTATCTTTCATCTTGGTTCCTGCCGCTGGTTAGGGTTTCCTACCGCTTTTATTAGCTAGCCTAGTCATTTTTAGTTGCTTTTAGTTTATTGCTACCGCTTTTATTAGCTAGCCTAGTCATTTTTAGTTGCTTGTAGCTTGTTTATTGCTACCGCTTTTATTAGCTAGCCTAGTCATTTTTAGTTGCTTGTAGTTTTATTATGTCGTTTAGTTTTCGTTATTTTCGTTTTCGTGTCGTACATTCAGCCTCTGTAAGGAGTGCTAGTCATGTAAGGCCCCTAGGAATTTTTACAGTCGTCCGCCCCTGTAAGGAGTGCTAGTCATGTAAGGCCCTCGGGAATTTATGCAGTCGCAAGGTAAATGCATTGATTTTTGTTAGCCAATTTCCTAGGCTATTAAAAGCATTTTCTGACCTCTTTACCTAGCTTTTATTAGTCTCTTATTTCATGTAGTACCTATGTATCCTGCAGGGCACTGGCCAGCCGTGCAGGATTCATGCTCTAAAGCTTTTATTATGCTCTAGATAATATTTTCTAGTGAAATATATTGATATATTTTGTTTTTCTTTACAATGTTTAGTTCACTGTTAATCTGTATATATCGTACAGCAATGATTTTCTGCTGTTATAGCTACCACTTTATTTCTAGCCTGCAATGTCGATAGATACATATTTCTTTGGATCTTCAGCAATTTTATGGAGCTTCACAGAGGATTTTCAACATGGCCTTTGCCATCCTAGTAAGCATTACTTGCCAGACTCAGGCACCAAAAATTTCGGAGTGCGCACGATTTAGGAATGTGATTTTTGAATGAATCAGGCGGTGCAGCTGCAAGTGCTGCTGCCGTGCAGTGCAGCTGCCACGTGGTGCAGCTGCCGCTTGGTGCAGCTGCCACGTGGTGCAGCTGCCGCGTGGTGCAGCTGCCACGTGGTCCAGCTGCCGTGTGGTGCAGCTGCCGCGTGGTGCAGCTGCCATGCAGTGCAGCTGCTGCGCTCTGCCACTGCCTCACAGTGCTGCTGTTTCTTGGTGCCACTGCCATGTGGTGCTGCTGCCATGTGGTTCCATTTGCATGCCGTGCCGCAGGCATGCGGTGCAGCTGCTGCATGCATGGTGCAGCTACCTTATGTTGCTGCTGCTCTGCAGTTCCATCGGCATGCATGCAGCTGCAGTGTGGTGCCACTGGCATGCAGTGCCGCTGGCATGTGGTGCCGCTGGCATGCAGTGCTGCTGGCATGTGGTGCCGCTGGCATGAGGTGCTGTGTGTGATACCACTGGCATGCGGTGCTGCTGGCATGTGGTGTCACTGCAGTGTGGTGCTGCTGGGATGTGGTACCAGGTTACCAGGATACATGCTTTCAATTATTTAGGATAACATAGGATAACTATACTGATAGGATGACAATAGTACATATCATACAGAACCTACATTCCTTGTGCCCAAAGCCATGTGCCCCTCGGCTCGGTCCGGGCAGGACCCCCGGTGCTCATCTTCGCAGGGCGAGTCGCCCACAGTGTAATACCCCTTAAATTCCTTGCTAGCTAGCTGAGAATGGGATGCTTGAGGTGACCAAAAATATTAACTATATACAGACCACCACAAATATCTAAGAGGAAAACCAGAGGCACACATAGGGAGAAATATCTAGTTCGAATTTAATAATATGAACTATATTACAAATGCTCCCTCTTTACTTACAACATTGGATTTAAAGCCTTATAATGCAATAAGTAATATACTATTCTGCCTTCTAGGGGGGCTTTCTAGGGGGGCGCCAATTTGGCTCGTCATCCACCCCTCCATCTTTAGCTTGGTTCTTCCTTCTTGGCTGTGTAAGAGTGTGCTCCCCTGTTGGCGTCTCTCCTCTGAGGGCTTCTGTGTATCTTTGTCAGGCGCTTGCTAGGTCAGTTTTGTGTTGGAGGAGAGTGGTCCCCTTCTTTGTGCAGTTAGTTGCCCCCTATTTTCTTTAGTTCCCTCCTTGTTTTCGTGGTGCTCCTCAGTGCTCTGTTAGTGGCCAGGCTAGAGCCTCTGAGTCTTCCTTTGCTCTGGCTGGTCTGAGTTAGAGGGGGAGCACGTGGCAGGATAGACAGACAAAGCCACGTGCCCCTCCCCTGTGCTGTGGCTCGGTCCGGTCAGGCCCCCCAGTGCTCGTCTTTGTAGGGCGAGTCGTCCACAGTGTAACACCCCAAATACATACATACATGTGTCTGCATCTGCGTTTCTCTTCCTGCATGCAGGCCATTCGATCCCTGTCAGACCCCACACCAGTGCTGCAGCACTGGAACATTGTACTCGACCATATGGCATACCTTGCTAACATGCCAACCAAGAGAGCAAGGGCAGGTGAGGTGAACATTAGAACGGAATGTCTGGTGCATGCAGGGCAGGGATAGTGCCTGCTAGCTGCACGCAGATAGGTAACTACGTATATTTATGTATGTAAATCGCCACATTGTTTCGTGCGTGAATTTGTTAAGGGCATTTAAGATTGCAAAGGCTTTAAGGCAGAATCTTTCCATGCCTAGCACCATAAGCAAACCTATGTATAGCCGCGCAAGCATGCACCTAAGATGCAAAACATGGGGATGTGGTATGATAATGAGGTGCTGGCATTTTGGTACGAATGTGTTGTAGTTGTACTTGTAGGTCGCACACTATTACAATATAAGGTGCAAGAAGCACCCTGTCAACCCTGTCAACATCTTGAGGCCTTTGCGGCCTCGACTACTAAGGAATGGCAGAATGGCATCATTGGCTTCTTGTGCTTACAGTCCTGCTGCGTAATAACAATAATATGTACTAATTGCTACCGCTTTTATTAGCTAGCCTAGTCATTGATACCGCTTTTATTAGCTAGCCTAGTCATTTTTAGTTGCTTGTAGTTTATTTAGTTTATTAGTTGCTTGTAGTTTATTTTTTTGTTGCTTTTATTTTTCGTTGCTCTTAGTTTATTTAGTTAATTATCGTACATTCATTATTGTACATTCAGCCTGCCCTGTAAGCAGTGCTAGTCATGTAAGGCCCTCGGGAATTTATGCAGTCGCGAGGTAAATGCACTTTTTTGTTAGGCAATTTCTAGGCTATTAAAAGCATTTTCTTACCTCTTTAGCTAGGTATTTTCAGTCTTTTGTTTCATGTAGTAGCTATGTATCCTGCAGGGCATTGGCCAGCCCTGCAGGACTCATGCTCTCATATTCAATTGTGCTCTCGATTATATTTTCTAATGAGCGGCCTGTTAACAGGTCAAACAGGAAATTCTTTACAACAATCTGTTGACAGTTAATCTGTATCGTACAGCAATGACTGTCCGCTATTATAGCTACCGCTTTATCCATAGCCTGCAACTTTTATGGATTAAGTGTTTTGGCTGCCAAACTTGGAGCCTCAGCAATTCGTTGGATCTTGCCAATATCGCCTTTCCCATTCTGCTTGTGAAAGGTAAGCATAAGTTGCTAAGGTAAGTCTCCAAATAATTTTTAAATGTGAGTTTAGAACGCAATTTTAGGATGCTATCGCGCGGTGCTGCTGCAGCGTGATGCAGCTGCCACACGGTGCAGCTGCCTTGCGGTGCAGCTGCTGCATGGTGCCGGTGCCACGCGGTGCTGCTGCCGTGCGGTGCAGCTGCTGCGTGGTGCAGGTGCCGCGTGGTGCCGCTGCCGAGCAGTGCAGCTGCCGCATGGTGATGCTTCACGGGGGGCCACTGCCGTGTGGTGCCACTGATACACGGCGGGTGCAGCTGCCATGCAGCGTCTCATCACTACCGATTGACCAATGCGTGTCCCCCTAGGTATGTGGTGCCACTGCCATGCAGTGCCCCTGGCATGCAGTGCCACTGGTGCACGGTGCTGTGTGCAGTGCTGCTGGTGTGCGGTGCCACTGCCGTGCAGTGTTGCTGCCATGCAGTGCCACTGCCGTGCGGTGCCACTGGCGTGCAGTGCCGCGGCATGTGGCATGGTGCCACTGGCATGCAGTGACGCTGGCATGTGGTGCTGTTGGCATGCTGTGCTGCTGGTATGTGGTGGTGCTGCTGCATGGTGCTGCTGTGCATGGTGCAGCTGGCATGCAATGCCGCTCGCTGGCATATGGTGCCCAGGGTACTTCATCCCCGACGGGACCTGGCAATTTTTAGAATTTAAAAAAAAATGCCTGTGAAAGTGTTGGGTCTGCTCTGGGGATCCTTTGGAAATATCGGCCGGGCAAAACATGGCTTTCCGGGGGCAGGAAAAACATGTGCCGTGAAGAAAAAAAGGTTTTTTAGGGTGTACTGGAAAAAAATTGCTTAAAGCATGGTCAAGTTATGGGGATTATTGATGTATGCTTGACAGCTTGACGCTTATTAGGAAAAGCTGAAAATACAATATATTTTTTCAGCTAAAAAAATTATAAATATAATTTGTAAGCAGTTCGACAAAACATCATTTTCGTCAGGACTAGCATTGACATTTTGGCCTTCATCACGCAATGATAACACCAGCGAAGCAGATTCCTAACTTTCTTATACCAACAAGTGTTAGCTTAAAGCAATAAAAAACCTAAGCATATTTAGGATGAAGGAATACAAAGCAGATCAAGAAAGCCAGGGAAATTGGTATCTGTGTTAATTAATGAGCTGCTGATGCCGGGTATTGGGTATTGGATAAATGGGTAGCAAAAAACATATCATATGTATACTTGCTAGCTAGCTGATGAATGAGATGCTTGAGGTCACCCAAATTATTAGCTACATACATACAGACCACAGCAAATATCTAAAGAAAATTGGGGGAATACCTAGGGGAAATACCTAGGAAAAATAAAAAATAAGAAATATATAACAACTGAATGTAATTTGGATCCCAGTACACCAAGATGGTGGAAGTGCGGGGAACTGGGGCGGCAGGCCCCAGTCCCCGCACAACCACCGTACACTTCTGGGTGTTAAGAGCATTGAAAGCGGTAGTGAAATGCATATTTAAAAGCATGATTTTTTTAGTTGTTTGTATTTTTTTTATTGCTACCGCTTTTATTAGCTCGCCTAGTCACTTTTAGTTTATTTCGTTAAATGTTTTCGTTAATTTTTAATTTTAGTTGCTTTTAGTTTTTTTATGTCGTTTAGTTTTCGTTATCTTAGTTTTCGTGTCGTACATTCAGCCCCTGTAAGATGTGCTAGTCATGTAAGGCCCTCGGGAATTTATGCAGTCGCGAGGTAAATGCACTTTTTTTGTTGGGCAATTTCTAGGCTATAAAAAGCATTTTCTTACCTCTTTACCTAGGTTTTCTTTCGTTGTCTCTTGTTTCACGTAGTACCAATGTATCCTGCAGGGCACTGGCCAGCCCTGCAGGATGCATGCTCTAAGGCTTTATTATGCTCTACATTATATTTTCTGGTGAACGGTTTGCTAACATATCAAACAATAAAAATCTTTACAATGTTTAGTTAACTGTTAATCTGTATCGTACAGCCATGATTTTCTGCTGTTATAGCTACCGCTTTATTTCTAGCCTGCAATTTCTATGGATATATCCTTCTTTGGATCTTCAGCAATTTTATGGAGCTTCACAGAAGATTCTCAACATTGCCTATCCTGGTAAGGATTACTCGCTAAAGTAAGTCACCAAGTAATTTCATAATGCAATTTAAGAATGTAATCTTTGAAGGAATCATGCGGTGCCGCTGCCGTGCGGTGCAGATGCTGTGTGGTGCAGCTGCCGCTTGGTGCAGCTGCCGTGAGGTGCAGCTGCTGCGCTCTGCCACTGCCTCACAGTGCTGCTGTTGCTTGGTGCCACTGCCATGTGGTGCTGCTGCCATGTGGTTCCATTTGCATGCAATGCCGCAGGCATGCGGTGCAGCTGCTGCATGCATAGTGCAGCTACCTCATGTTGCTGCTGCTGTGCAGTTCCATTGGCATGCGTGCAGCTGCAGTGTGGTGCCGCTGGGATATGGTACCAGGTTACCAGGATTCACCCTTTCTATGTATTAGGATAACAAAACCTATACTGTTTGGATGACAATATTATGTATCATACAGAACATACATTCCTTGTGCCCAAAGCCGCGTGCCCCTCGGCTTGGTCTGGTCAGGACCCCCGGTGCTCATAGGGTTTTAGGGTTTTTACGTGAGTCGCGAGTCGTGAGGAAAATGCACTGATTTTTATTAGGCAATTCCTAGGCTATTAAAAGCATTTCCTGACCTCTTTAGCTAGGTTGTTTCAGTCTTTGTTGCATGTAGTAGCTATGTATCCTGCAGGGCACTGGCCAACCCTGCAGGATTCATGCTCTAAAGTTTATATAAATTTATTATGCTCTACAATATTAAATGTTTTTAGTGAACGGCCTGCTAACAGCTCAAACTAGGAATATCCTTTCACCGTTAGTTGACCATTAATCTGAATCGTACAGCAATCATTGTCCACTACTATAGCTACCGCTTTACTTCAAGCCTGCAATTATAGATATGTACTTCTTTGTTTACCAGTTCTTGGAGCTTCAAAAATTACGCAGATTTTCACTTAGGATTGCCAACATCGTAAGGTAAGCATTACTCGCCAAGGAATGTTGCCAAGAAATTTTAGAAAGTGATTTAAGAAAGCATTTTTAGGATGCTAGAGTTTCAGGATTTTAGGATGTGCGATGCTGCCAGCGTGGGGTGCCACTGCCGTGCAGTACGTGCTGCTGCCGCGCGGTGCTGCTGCCGCACAGTGCAGCTGCCGCCTGGTGCAGCTGCCGTGCTGTGCAGCTGCTGCATGGTACTGTGTACCGTGGTACACCCATGTACCATGTGGTATGCTATTGTGGGGTAATACTATTCCTAATGATACCACTTCATTCAGCTACTCTTGTAATCACACGTACTATAATTTTAATCAATATCTTTTGGTTGCTCTTTGAGTATTTTATTTTATATTATTATTATTATTATTATTATAAACATGTTATATAGCCAGGTGAGCCACTGCCATGTGGTGCCACTGGCATGCAGTGCTGCTGATGCACAGTGTCCCTGTGTGCAGTGCCGCTGGCATGCTGTGCACTGCCATGCAGTGCGCTGATAAACATGTTATAAAGCCAGGTGAGCCACTGCCATGTGGTGCCACTGGCATGCAGTGCAGCTGATGCACAGTGTCCCTGTGTGCAGTGCCGCTGGCATGCAGTGCTGCTGGCATGCAGTGCTGCTGGCATGTGGTGCCACTGCCGTGCAGTGCCGCTGCTGCGTGGTGCCGTGGTGCCACTGGCATACAGTGCCACTGCCGTGCAGTGCTGCTGGCTTGCAGTGCTGGATTATCGGGATACACCCTTTTATTAACTGGTTGGATAACATGCTATACTGATAGGATATATACTCATAGGAAGAGAATTATACACGTGATTCAAAAAATATATCATTTGCTAGCTAGCTGATGAACGAGATGCTTGAGGTGACCAAAAATATTAACTACATACAGACCACCACAAATATCTAAGAGAAACATCAGGGGAATACCTTAGGGGAAATACCTAGACAGAAATAAATTACAATTGCCCCCGCTCGACTTACAACATTGAATTTTAAACCTTATCATATAGTTCATATTATTAATTTTCCACTAGATATTTCCCCTAAGGTATTCCCCTGATTTTTCTCTTAGATATTTGTGGTGGTCTGTATGTAGTTACTATTTTTCATCACCTCAAGCATCTCGTTCATCAGCTGGCTAGCAAATGATATATTTTATGAATCACGTGTATGATTCTCTTCCTATGAGTATAGCATGTTATCCAAATAGTTTAAACGGGTGTATCCTGATAATCCAGCACTGCAAGCCAGCAGCGCTGCATGCCAGCACACTGCATGCCATCGGCACTGCACACAGCGCCACTGTGCACCAGCAGCACTGCATGCCAGTGGCACCGCATGGCAGTGGCTCACCTGGCTCTATAATATGTTTATAGTAATAACATAATAATAATAATAATAATAATGATATACTCAAAGAGCAACCAAAAGATATTGATTAGAATTATAATATTATATTAGAATTATAGTTGTGATTACAAGCGCAGCTGAATGAAGTGGTATCATTAGGAATAGTATTACCCCACAATACGTAGCGTACCACATGGTACATGGGTGCACCACGGTACACAGTACCATGCAGCAGCTGCACAGCACGGCAGCTGTACAGCATGGCAGCGGCACCATGCGGCAGCTGAACCACGTGGCAGCTGCACCGTGTGGCAGTGGCACCACACGGCAGCAGTGCCACGTGGCAGCTGCACTGTGTGGCAGCATCAGCGGTGCCACGTGGCAGCTGCAACGTGCGGCATCGGCAGTGGTGCCACGTGGCAGCTGCACCACACCACAGCAGCACTGCGTGGCAGTGGCACTGTGTGGCAGTGGTACCAAGTAGCAGTGGCACTGTGTGGCAGTGGTACCAAGTAGCAGTGGCACTGTGTGGCAGTGGTACCAAGTAGCAGTGGCACCACACGGCAGCGGCACTGTGTGGCAGTGGCACGGCGCGGCAGCTGAACAGCACGGCAGCTGCGCCATGCGGCAGCTGCACCCCACGGCAGCGGTACTGCGCAGCAGCAGCACCGCACGGCAGCAGCACTGCACGGCAGCAGCACCTACTGCATGGCAGTGGCACCCCACACTGGCAGCATCGCGCATCCTAAAATCCTGAAATCCTAGGATCATAAAATTGCCTTCTTAAATCGCATTCTAAAATTTCTTGGCAACATACCATGGCGAGTAATGCTTACCTTACGATGTTGGCATTAAGTGAAGATCTGCGTAATTTCTGAAGCTCTAATAATTGGTAAACAAAGAAGTACATATCTATAATTGCAGGCTTTAAATAAAGCGGTAGCTATAGTAGTGGACAATCATTGCTGTACGATTCAGATTAACTGTCAACTAATGGTGTAAGGATATTCCTTGTTTGAGCTTACAGGGGCGGACGATTGTAAGAATTCCCAGGGGCCTTACATAAACGATTACGTAAACGACAAAAACTATATTAACTAAAACGAAATAAACTAAATAAAAACTAAAAGCAACTAAAAATTACTAGACTACCTAATAAAAGCGGTAGCAATCATGCTTTTAAATATGCATTTCACTACCGCTTTCAAAGTTGCTAACACCCAGAAGTGTACGGTGGTTGTGCGGGGACTGGGGCCTGCCGCCCCAGTTCCCCACACCTCCACCGTCTTGGTGTACTGGGGTCCCAAGTATATTCATTGCCCCAGTTCCCCACACTTCCACCGTCTTGGTGTTCTGGGGTCCAAAATAGATTCTTGTTGAGACAAGTAAAGGCAGAATAGTATATTATTTATTACATTATAAGGCTTAAAATCCCTAAGTAAAGACAGGCAGTTGTAATATAGTCCATATTATTAATTAACCACTAGATATTTCCCCCTATGTGCGCCTCTGATTTTCCTCTTAGATATTTGTGGTGGTCTCTATGTAGTTAATATGTTTTGGTCCCATTCATCAGCTAGCTAGCAAGGAATTTAAGGGGTGTTACACTGTGGGCGACTAAATCCTCTGTGAAGCTCCATAAAATTGCTGAAGATGCAAAGAAGTATGTATCTATAGATATTACAGGTAGCTATAACAGCTGAAAATCATTGCTGTACAATACAGATGTGGCCGTGGCAGCACACTGCAGCAGCAGCACGCGGCAGCAGCACAGTGCGGCAGCCACAGCACGTGGCAGTGGCCGCACACAGCAGCAGCAGCACTGCATGGCAGCTGCACTGCATGGCAGCTGCACTGCATGGCAGCTGCACTGCATGGCAGCAGCAGTGCATGGCAACTGCACTATGCAGCAGCAGCGACAGTGTGTGGCAGCGGCACTGTGCAGCAGCAGCAGGACGCAGCAGTGTGTGGCAATATGTGACAGTGGCAGTGCATGGCAGCGGCAGTGAGTGGCAATGGCAGGGCACGGCAGCAGCAGCATGCGGCAGAGGTGGCAGTGCGCAGTAGTGACACCAAGCGGCAGCTAGCAGCAGTGCATGGCAGCTGCACTATGCGGCAGCAGCGGCAGCGCACGGCAGCTGCACTATGCGGCAGCAGTGGCAGTGCACGGCAGCGGCACCGTGTAGCAGCAGCAGCAGCACATGGCAGTGGCAGCACGCGGCAATGGCAGTGCATGGCACCGGCAACATGCATGTGGCAGCGCCAACATGTGGCAGCTGCAACACGCGGCAGCTGCAACACGTGGCAGCAGCAGCGTTCTGAAATCACATTTAGAATAATAATATTATTATTGTTATTATTATTATTATTATTGTTATTATTTGGAGACTTACCTGAGCGAGTAATGCTTACCCTTCGCGAGCAGAATGGCAAAGGCGACGTTGGCAAGATCCAACAAATCAGTTTGGCAGCCAAAATGCTTAATATCTATACAAATTGCCGGCTATAGATGAAACGGTAGCTATAATAGCGGACAATCTTTGCTGTTCGATACAAGATTAACCGTAAACTGAATGTTGTAAGGATATTTCTTGCTAGACCCATTAGCAGGCCATTGACTAGGAACTTTTTATATTTTAAACAAAAATAAAACCTTTAGAGCATGAATCTTGCAGGGCTGGCCAGTGCCCTGCAGGATACATAGCTACTACATGCAACAAAAGACTGAAAACACCTAGCTAAAGAGGTCAGGAAATGGATTTAATAGCCTAGAAATTGCCCAACAGAAATGATTGCATTTTTGTCGTGACGGCATAAATTCCTAGTAGTGTAAGGCCCTCGGGCCTTACACTACTAGGACTCCTTACAGGGGCGGACAACTGTAAAAATTCTCAGGGGCCTTACATAAACAAACGACCAGGGCTTTACATAACCGACAAAAACTAACATAACCAAAAATAAATAAACTAAATGAACAAACTAAAAATAACTAAAAAATACTAGACTGGCTAATAAAAGCGGTAGCAATAATACCTTTGGATTATGAATCCTGCAGGGCTGGCCAATGCCCTGCAGGATACATTGCTACTACACAAAACGAAACACTGAAAAAACCTAGCTAAAGAGTTCAAAAATGCTTTTAATAGCCTAGAATTTGCCTAACAAAAGTCAGTGCATTTCCCTCGCCATGGCAAAAATTCCCGAGGGCCGTACATGGCTGGCACTCCTTACAGGGACGGCTGAATGTACAACAATTAACTAAATAAAATAAAAACAACAAAAAAATAAACTAAAAGCAACTAAAAATGACTAGGCTAGCTAATAAAAGCGGTAGCAACTAGGCTAGCTAATAAAAGCAGTAGCAAATAACAAGGTTTTACCAGAGCAAAATGTGATTATTGATGGTGTGAGGTGGCCAGCCATTACATACCATTCTTACTCTATCTGCAAAGGGAAGCAATTAAATGACACAAGGGTAGTTCAGCCTATGCCATTTGATTGCCTTTGCAGTGGTAATGATACAGCAACATGCCAAGATGCGGTGAACAGTACCTGAATGGGGTGTTTTATTGCTGTGCACCATAACTCCAGCAGAGTTGATAAATAGCCTAGCACGTGCTCCATATGTGCCACCCCCATTCAAATGGGGGGAGGGTTATATAATTGTTAAATTATATTTAGTTCCTACTGCGGTAGCTATGAATGCGGACTGTGTGGGTTCAAGTCCTGCTCCCTGCACAGACTAAATTTTCCTTTTGGGCGGTCAGGCAACGCGTGCGACGACACGCGACGATGCGCGACAACGCGCGCGGGAAAACGCGCGCGGTTCAGTGCACGAGTACCACTACTGTGCGAGTACCAAACCAAACAAATCATTTCCTATATAACTAAATCTTTATTATGCTTAAAACGTTGGCCATGATGCTTACCTTTAGCAAGATTGCTTGGCGGCGGTGGCTTGGTAATCATCTTCCAGAAAGGTCCAGCAATAGTTCAGCTTCAATATGTACTAGCCAAAAAAGTAGCTGACTATACAATTTGCAGGCTACAATAGCAGATTAATGCTGTACGACTAAGATTAACTGTCAACGAGCATTGTGAGGATAATTCTTGATTGACCAGGCTGGAAGTGTTTGCCTAAAATGTTTCATATTCTATACCATTATATATCCTTTAAGCATGAATCCTGCAGGGCTGGCCAGTGCCCTGCAGGAAATATGGTGACTGCAGGAAACAAAAGACTGAGCAAACCTAGCTAAAGAGGTAAGAAAATGCTTTTAATAGTCTAGAAATTACCTAACAAAGAAAGTGCATTTACCTCGTGACTGCATAAATTCCCGAGGGCCTTACATGACTAGCACTCCTTACAGGGGCTGAATGTACGACACGAAAACGAAGATAACGAAAACTAAACGACAAAAAAAAACTAAAAGCAATTAAAATTAAAAATTAACGAAATAAACTAAAAGCAACTGAAAATGACTAGGCTAGCTAATAAAAGCGGTAGCAATAATGCAACAAAGAATATACTATTCTGCCTTTACTTGTCTAAATGAGAATCTAATTTGGATCCCAGTACACCAAGACGGTGGAAGTGCGGGGAACTGGGGCAGCAGGCCCTAGTCCCCGCACAACCACCGTACATGTCTGGGTGTTAACAGCAAGCAGGATATTTAATTGCCTGGATCCTCTGCGTTGACTGTGATGCAGAGCGCTTCCTGGTCGATGTGGATATCAGCGCTGGCTGGATGCACTCTGGATACCCAATCATGGCTTATGATGACCCAGGAGTTATCCAGGTAAGCCAGGTGTGGCATATGGCAACGCAATTTCGTCACTTGAGCAAGGAGAAGGATGCAGGGCTCCGCCAAGGTTAGGTTATTGGGATATATATATATATATATATTATATGTATACCACTTCTCTGTAACACTGATAGAACAAGCATATGTTACATATATATAAATTATGTGCCTTATCTTCCCGACGTTTTTACGTGCCGATGGTTGCACTTGTTGCAGGAAGTCACCGACGTCACAATCCTCCAGGTGCGTTCGTTTCTGCGGGAGGGCCATCTAGCACAGCACACATCTAGTAGTTGAGTGCAGATAAGGCCTCCCAAGATCCTGAAATGGTGCTTTATACACCATATCTTTTGTTTGTGTATGCCGTACTTTGTACGACCAGCCCAAGACACCATTTAGCTATTGCATTGCTTATACGTGCGTGTTTTTACACGCAAATCCTTCCAAACCAGCCAGTCAGTCCTTTAACCAGAAAGCATAGTGCAGAGTAAGGTGCTGCTGCAGGAAACGTCAAAATATCAATTCTCATGTTATAAAGCTAGATCTATTGATGTCATCATCGGGCATGTATACGAGCACGAGGCGGGCGGGCTATGAGGTCTTTCGTATTTAGGTATGGGTGTGAATGAGTCACATGGTGAAAAAACGGATGAATTCTCAAGAGGCCCCCTCCTGCCGTTTCTGCCACATCATCAGTCAGGTGAACTATAGGGGAATATATTTGGCTACATATATATAGCCAGACACGTTTAGGACATGTGCTAGATATTTTTTGACACAAGATAAGAGAAGGTGCTCATCACCGATCAGATGGAATAGGTATTACAATTCCTTCGTATCATGAACTTCATCACATATGGCCAGGAATCCCATGCATTTATCCAATTATCAAGCTTAAACACGACACGTACATGTTTTGGGCTTGAAACTATTTTTTTCGTGTATTCTCACATTTGGTGCTTCCTCACAAGCTTACTTGACGATGCTGCATGCGGTTTTGTGCATGTGATAGTGCTGCAGTGTATTTAACATGCACACGTATTATCCCCCATCTTGCCTTGCATTATTACTTCATCTGACGATGTTACATCAATAGAGGTATTCCGCGCGCCCAGCATGGTAGCTCACTAGCTTGGGTGTAGCCCTGGTTCTCCCTCTTAGAGGGACGCCCTCATCTACCTACATTTCATTCACCCATTTACTTGCTGTGTATTTCTGTACACATTGTATGGTATTGGAATTCCAGGGATTTGAAATTCCAGGACCAGGCTAAAATATTATGCCATGCATGCATCTTTGTTAATCTAAACCATGCACTTGCCATGTTCAAATCAAGTACGTCAATGTATGTATATGGGCACAATGCATGATGATCCACACTGTAGTAGTCGTAGACGTACGACACACTCTATTATAATGTAAGGTGCAAGAAGCACCCTGTCAACATCTCCAGAGGCCTTTGTGGCAATCAACTGCTACATTTGGTAACGAGACTGGATGTCACTGATGGACCCTAAGGTCCTCAGGTCAATTCCGACCAGTCATAACTGTCGTGTTCAAGCTGATGAGGTGACACAATCACATGACCTACAGTTGTAGGAATTGTAGTTGATACCCCGAAAGGGGTCTGATGCTTGAAAAACCGATGAGTGCTATAACGCATGCTAGGGTGGGGCATGTTGTGACTTGGGTGGACACAAAACCCCATGGCCAGGGTTGGAGTTGGCTAGACATTGTGACAGGGGATTTAGTGCCCGAGACGTGCCCTCCAGAAGGGGGAGAGTGTAGTAGTCGTACATGTACGACACACACTATCATCATGCTTTTAAATATACATTTGACTTCCGCTTTCAATGCCGTTAACTCCCAGAAGTGTACAGTGGTTGTGCGGGGACTGGGGCCTGCCGCCCCAGTTCCCCGCACTTCCACCGTCTTGGTGTACTGGGGTCCAAAGTAGATTCACTGCCCCAGTTCCCCACACTTCCACTTGCCATAGATGTTTCACCCTAGGTATTCCTCTGATTTTTCTCTTAGTTGTTTGTGGTGATGTGTATGTAGCTAATATTTTGGTTCAACATTTTCCCACGTTGTAGTCCACGGGGGGCATCCAGGCCGCCCTCCACCTTCCTTTGGCATTCATGGCTCGCACTGTCCATATGTGCACATTTATTTAGCTTCGATGCGCCATCCATGAGTTTGGAAATGCGACTTATTACGATGCGTGGCAGCAGCACCCTGCAGTGGGAGCTGCTGTATGTAGTATCCTGGGGTATCTCATGGCTAATATCCAGGTTGGCCAGTTGACTGGCATCCTTGGATCGAGCCTTTGCTTTAGGCGGATATGACAGAGATACAACAGCTGCACCATGCATCAATGGCAGCACATGGCAGCTGCACCCCTTGCAAAATCCAGCAAATCATGGATGGATGAAAAAATCGTTATCGTCTTCTAGCTAATCAAATGAAATTAGCAGCATATTGTACTCTCTTCATGATTACACTTTATCCCAAGATTCTTTATTTTTTTAATGGCCATTTAGCCTATAAATAATATATAGGCTAAATATATATAAGATATATCAATTAATCCAAACTGACTTAATATCCACTACATAACTTTATATTACTTAAGGGTTTTCCTGAATCAGACAGGTTTTTGTTAATTATTCCATCCATAATTAAAAATGAATGATTAATAGAGGTATAACAATACGAATTCATGGGCTCCAAAATAAACTTTCAAAATCAGTGGATATTATACCAAAGAGCTTGGCAGGTAATGGGAATCTAGTACTTTGTCCGAATCAGCGATAAATTACATGAGCCAATATTATATTGAAGTTATTCATCCATTTATTGGATTGCTTTAAATGCCTAATATATATAAGTACATATTTAATGCACACATATGAATATTAAAATCATGAAATCTATGCAGAAATAACCAACCTTAAAGATCTGGAATCGGAATTAAATAATGATCAATCTTATGAGTATGAGCTGCCTAAATATCATGTAAATTGATCAATCTTATGAGTATGAGCTGCCTAAATATCATGTAAATAATCATGCAACTGAATTCTTAAAGTTAATATTTTTTGCATTTTATGCAAAATGGATGCAGCAAAATATCTACAGAAAATGTTGATTGCAAGAGTGATAATGCAGTTAAACTTGGTGCCGCTGTTGAATGTACTCATATGGCTAGCAAACCCTTGGGTCTAAACTAAATTTAGGATTTCACGTGGCAGCTGCACTGCACGGCAGCAGCACCCTGCAGTGCGTGGCAACTGCACCATGTGGCAATGGCAGCACACTGCAGCAGCAGCACGCGGCAGCAGCACAGTGCGGCAGCCGCAGCAGGTGGCAGCGGCCCCACACGGCAGCAGCACTGCATGGCAGCTGCACTGCATGGCAGCAGCAGTGCATGGCAACGGCACTATGCAGCAGCAGCGGCAGTGTGTGGCAGCGGCACCATGCAGCAGCAGCAGCACACAGCAGTGGCAACATGTGACAATGGCAGCCCATGGCAGCGGCAGTGGGTGGCAATGGCAGGGCACGGCAGCAGCAGCATGTGGCAGAGGCAGTGCGCAGCAGTGGCACCAAGCGGCAGCTAGCAGCAGTGCATGGCAGCTGCACTGCATGGCAGCAGCAGTGCATGGCAACTGCACTATGCGGCAGCAGCGGCAGCACGCGGCAGCAGCACCGTGCAGCAGCAGCAGCACATGGCAGTGGCAGCAAGCGGCAATGGCAGTGCACGGTACCGGCAACATGTGGCAGCGCCAACATGTGGCAGCTGCCGTGCAACACACGGCAGCAGCAGCATTCTGAAATCACATTTAGAATTATATTCTTATTATTTTATAATTATTATTTGGAGACTTACCTGAGCGAGTAATGCTTACCCTTCACGAGCAGAATGGCAAAAGTGATGTTGGCAAGATCCAACAAATTGCTGAAGCTCCAAGTTTGGCAGCCAAAATGCTTAATATCTATACAAATTGCGGGCTATAGATGAAGCGGTAGCTATAATAGTGGACAATAATTGCTGTGCGATACAGATTCACTGTCAACTGAATGTTGTAAGGATATTTCTTTCTAGACCCATTAGCAGGCCATTGAGTATAAACATTTTATATCCTAAACAAAAATAAAACCTTTAGAGCATGAATCTTGCAGGGCTGGCCAGTGCCCTGCAGGATACATAGCTACTACATGCAACAAAAGACTGAAAACACCTAGCTAAAGAGGTCAGGAAATGCTTTAAATAGCTTAAAAATTTCCCAACAGAAATCATTTCATTTTGTCACGACGGCATAAATTCCCGAGGGCCTTACACTACTAGGACTCCTTACAGGAGTGGACGACTAAACAAATTCCCAGGGGCCTTACATCATGCTTTTAAATATTCAATTTACTACCGCTTTCATTGCTGTTGACTCTCTTAAGTGTACGGTGGTTGTGCGGGGACTGGGGCCTGCCGCCCCAGTTCCCCGCACCTCCACCGTCTTGGTTTACTGGGCTCCAAAGTAGTCCTCGTCCCCCACACTTCCACCATCTTGATGTACTGGGGTTCAAAATAGATTCTCATTGAGACTAATAAAATCAGAAAGTATTGTAACAGACCACATCAGTACTTATAATATTCAGTCTAGTCGTCTCTTCCTAAGGTGCCGGGTAGGCTGTTAAAAGTACATTCTTTGTTGCAGTATAAGGTTTAAAAGTGAATATTGTAAGTAGAGAGGCAGCACTTAGAACCTAATCCATATGTGTTTCAGCATATCCCTGGTTTGCCTGTTAGACATGTATGGTGGCCAGAAAGGTAAAAAATAGATCCCCTCTGGCATTGATGAATAAGAAGTAATGTAGTATTGAAGTAATGTATATAATGTGTAATGTCTATTGCTATCCTATCAGAATAAAATGGCTTGATGAACAGCTGAACCTTCAGGTTGTTGAGTTGGTGGTACAAATGTAGTTTGTGCTTGGGGTAGTTGCTGCATAGCCTGCACCTTGACAAGAAATATTTACAGCACACGTTTGTCAGAAAGAAAAGCATTTTGATAAACCAGCAGGGTAACATAGATGAAGGATGAGCAGGCCAGACCCTAGGCAAATGACTGTCAGTTAAATGACATGTTTCATCAGGCTAAAGCTAGGTCCATGCCTAGCCTTAGGTAAACAATCCACAGCTCATTTTGATAAATCAGCAGGGTAAATAGATGAAGTATGAGGAGGTCAGATCCTAGGCATATGACTATCAGTTAAAAGACATGTTTCAACAGGCTAAACCTAGGTCAATGCCTGACCCAAGGTAAACAAACCACAGCTCATTTTGATAAATAATGTAAATAATAATAATAATCTATGTTATATAGTGTGTAATCTATATTCTAGTATCTATGTTATATAATAATCTATGTTATATAATGTATGTTACCCATAATCTATGTTCCCCTGCTAGCAGGGCAACATAGATGAAGGATGAGCAGGCCAGACCCTAGGCAAATGACTGTCAGTTAAAGCACATGTTTCAACAGGCTAAACCAAGGTCCATGCCTGACCTAAGGTAAACAATCCACAGCTCATTTTGATAAACCAGCAGGGTAAATAGATGAAGTATGAGGAGGTCAGACCCTAGGCATATGACTATCAGTTAAAAGACATGTTTCAACAGGCTAAACCCAGGTACATGCCTGACCTAAGGTACACAAGCCACAGCTCATTTTGATAAACCATGTTAATAATAATAATAATAATCTTTGTTATATAATCTATAATCTATGTTACCCATAATCTATGTTACCCATAATCTATGTTACCCTGCTAGCAGGGTAACATTGATGAAGGATGAGCAGGCCAGACCCTAGGCAAATGACTATCAGTAAAATGAGAGGTTTTACAGGCTTAACCTACCACATACCCCAGGCAAGTGGCAAGTAGTCAAACAATATATTTAAACAGGCTAAACCTAGGTAAGCACCTTACAAGCACACACTGCAGCTCACCATGGCCATTTGTTGAAGAAACATAGGACTTGTCAACATGGCAGTCATCATAGCTTGAAAATTTGAGGTGTCAAGTGTTGGAGTGGCAATAGGTGGTGACGTTGTAGGTGGTGAAGTAGGAGGTGGTGGAGTTTGCTAGGGAGGGTGATTATTATTGGCCAGGGCTTGAGCTGACAGGTGCCCATCGTATATAAATTTCTATACTGCTAGAGGCAATGCGCAGATAGGCTGCTATCTGCAGTATGTCACGATACCAATGCAGTGCAGTGCAATTGACCGCTCAATATCGATTCCCACAAATCGCAGTTAGTGGGAATCGTGAAATATGGCGCGCCATTTTACTGGGCGTGTCGCCGCACCGGGCGCGTTGCGGCACCGGGCGCGTCGCGGATACGGGCATGTCAGGGAACCGCGCGCGTCGTGAAACTGGGCGCGTCGCAGAACCGAGTGCAATTCCACAGAATCTACCACGGACAATAAATCTTTTTATATTACGCAATATAGCAAACCTTCCTTTTAGGAAAAGCATGGCACCACAATATGCTACCCAGTGCGGCTGCCGCACAATAGTAATAAGATAGCTATTATATGGTATCACTATCGCACGGTATAATTACACGGTGTCGCTATCGTGCGGCAGCAGCACCGGGCAGCAATGGCAAAGCACTACCTAAACGTATCCCAGAAATGCATGCAAAATTTTTCATAATTATTTTATGGCTTACCTTGCAATCGTCACACCAAAGAGCGCCACAAGATCACGAAAGGCAAACTTGGGCTGGTAGGTCGGCGTAGGCGAATTTTGGGCTGATATTCCTCCATTGCATTACCTGTAATGAATATAACAATTGATTAAAAAGCCGTTATGCCAACTTGCACTATGTCAGCCACAATGCTTACCAGCAGGTTGGCGGCTCTCTTAACAATCCTTGTCCTTTAAAAAAACAGCAATAGATAGCTCCAATAATGAACAAGTAGATAGCTTCAATGATAACAAATCAGAGAAGTGAGTGTCCATCAATTTTGCAGGCCATTAAAGCTGTACGACTGAGATGAACTGTCAACTAACGTTGTAAGGATATTCCTTGCAAGACACATTAGCAGGCCATTGACTACGAACTTGGCATATACTAACAAATATTAAACCTTTAGAGCATGAATCTTGCAGGGCTGGCCAGTGCCCTGCAGGATACATAGCTACTACATGCCACAAAAGACTGAAAACACCTAGCTAAAGAGGTCAAGAAATGCTTAAAGTAGCCTAAAAATTGCCCAACAGAAATGATTGCATTTTGCTCGCGACGGCATAAATTCCCGAGGGCCTTACACTACTAGGTCTGCTTACAGGGGCGGACGACTGTAAAAATTCTCAGGGGCCATACACTACTAGGACTCCTTACAGGGGCGGACGACTGTAAGAATTCCCAGGGGCCTTACATAACCGACAACAACCGAAAATAAATTAACTAAACCAACAAATTAAAAATAACTAAAAAAATAACTAAACATAACAAACTAAAGATAACTGAAAGATACTAGGCTAGCTAATAAAAGCAGTAGCAGATAACAAGACATTACCAGAGCAAAATGTGATTGGTGGTGTGAGGTGGCCAGCCATTACATACCATTCTTGCTATGCAAAGGGCGGGAAGCAATTAAATGACACAAGGGTAGTTAAGCCTATGCCATTTCATTGCCTTTGCAGTGGTAATGATGCAACATGCCAAGATGCAGTGAACACTACCTGAATGGGGTGTTTTATTGTTTTGCACCATAACTCCAGCAGAGGTGATAGCACTAGCACGTGCTCCATATGTGCCACCCCAATTCATATGGGGAGAGGTAGATATATAACAATAATATTATTAAGCTTTTCACATAGAGTTCTACAGCAGAGGCCATGAATGTAAACTGCGTGGGGTCAAATCCCGCTCCCTGCACACAATAATGAAAAATATCTCATGTTATATCCTTATCGCGAGGTTCCGTGCACGAGCACCACTACTGCGCGAGTACCGAACCGAACAAATCATTTCCTATATAACTAAATTTGTATTATGCTTAAGAAGTTGGCCATGATGCTTACCTTTAGCAAGATTGCTTGGCGGCGGTGGTTTGATAATCATCTTCCAGAAAGGTCCAGCAATAGTTCAGCTCCAATATGTACTAGCCAAGAGAGTAGCTGACTATACAATTTGCAGGCTACAATAGCAGATTAATGCTGTATCCTTAAAGCATGAATCCTGCAGGGCTGGCCAGTGCCCTGCAGGAAACATGGTGACTGCATGAAACAAAAGACTGAGCAAACCTAGCTAAACAGGTCAGAAAATGCTTTTAAAAGCCTAGAAATTGCCTAACAGAAATCAGTGCATTTACCTCGCGATGGTATAAATTCCTGAGGGCCTTACACTACTAGGACTCCTTACAGGGGCGGACGACTGAAAAAATTCTCAGGGGCCTTACATAAACAAACGACCAAAACTAAAACAACTAAAACGAAATAAACTATATAACTAAACTAAAAATAACTAAAAAATACTAGACTAGCTAATAAAAGTGGTAGCAATAATATAAGGTGCAAGAAGCACCCTGTCAACATCTCGAGAGGCCTTTGTGGCAATCAACTACTACACAACGCATTTCCTTTACTGGCTTCAAACAAATGCAAAATCCCCGAACTTCTTAGATATTCACTTATGTTGTATCATGTCCTTAATAATCAAAGGACACGCAAATTATTAGTGACAGATCAGGAGGAATCTTAATCATAATCTATCATGATAGCACAACTTGGTCACTGTACGTACACGTGCTTTGTTACATGCTTTGTTACTCCGACTGCTTATATGCTACCTTTGGGTTGTTTTCCTGACCGTGCATACTGCAGACCAAAGGCGCTTGGGGACCCTATCACGAGCTGGGTCACAATCACCAGTGGGTTGACATGCAGTTCTCTGGAAGCGGCGAGAGCTTTAACAACCTTTGGACAGTTTATGCCCTGGTGAGACGTGTTTCATTGGTTGATATCGCCCCCATAGAACGTGCCAGGTAGCTGCATAAATCGTTTTTACCTTGTGTATGTGCAGATAGATTTGGTACATAGTGAACTATGCAGTCAGAGTTGCTTCCAAAAAAGCAAGGTTTGGGTTCATGCTATTCGCACTATATATTTGTGCTCGTTTTGCTGTGCCATAATGTACTATTATTAGCTAGCTGTCGTTCTCTGTTAACATCGATTTGTTATTACGGTCGCAAAGTTTGTGAACCATCCACATGCATGTGGAGCTCATGCTACTCCTCAAAATATGATATGGCTTCTTTATTTATCCTGACTGCAAGTAATGGATTCATTTCCTGCCACAGGAAAAGACTGGTACGCTACAGACGTCCGAAAATTGGAACGAGGTCTCACCACAGGGGCGCACCTCATTGCGTGCCAACTATTTTGCAAATGGCGCCAACTGGAAAAGAGACTGGAACGTGTGGGTTGCACTGGATACCTACCTTCAGGTGCGTCTCTCAAAATAATCAATGTAGTAGTAAATGTAATGTGCGCTTGCCATCCAGCTCGACTAGCATACGCATATCTGTTGGATAGCAGGGAAATATGAAAACATTTACAGTAGTAGTTGCAGTGCATGCAACTGGTGGGACACAAGCCAACCGAAATAAATATTTATTCCAAGGTCTGTTCATGCACGGTCATTGCCCCATCTATTATAACCTATCACGAATGAAGGCACAATTGCAACCATTCATTGCCACCATGATGCAATACATAACATTGATGTCGTCAGTGCAAAGGCAATGGTCCAGCTGGATTCCAGAACTACTCAATATTCCCATCCCATACAGGGGAGTCCACAATCCTTTCTCATCGTTGTATGTGTGGTCTTACTGCCTGGTTTACGGATGCTGCCTGACGGATGCATGCCAAGCATGCTGGCACTGCAGCTAGCACTTGATGTGTTAATTTATATCCATCAAGAAACACGCCTGCTAATAATGACATACTTCGTCATACAGTCGTACAATCCAGTTTATTTTGTATCATTGAGGAAGGAGCTCGCAAGTAGAACGCAAACTAGGATGGAATCATTAATAATATCATGAAAAACTAAGTTTTGGTAGTTTAGTGATCCGGATGTGCAGTGCATAAGGAATGCTACCAACCGTGTATTTTGTAGTATCTGTATGCCGACAAGGCCTTCAGATGATGAGTGGGTGTTCTTTAAAACATTTACTTCGCTAAGGCTGGTGTGCCGTACAATGCTTACTGCACCATCTATTCTATTGTCTTCTTCGATCCGGCAGACATGTATGATTATGTATAAAATATATGGTTTATAAAGTAAGTTACAGTTAAAGTTATACACAAATTAGAGTTTATTATTGAATATCTAATATATTAATTGCGTAATACTTTTTTATTTTATTGGAATAACTGCTATTGCTCAAAGTATTACTAATGCTTCTTTTATTTGGTTAAACCACATGGGAATCAGGTAGTACGCCTGTTATATCTGATCTAAAGGTAAAATTGTCCGGTTATGGACACTATTTGTTACCATAATAGAGTCCTATTTCTTCAGAAGAAATAGGACTCTATTATGGTAACAAATGTTTACAGAAGATGCCTAGGGTTCATCACGGTTATGCCCGGATAGCATTAGGACTAATTGCTCCAAAGCTCATACCCGGAATATTTAACCTCGATGCACTATATGGTTTTGCACAATCTGGCCCGCCAAAAGTTACTCCAATTTAGATTTTTCGAAATCGTTTTTATAATAGATATGAGGATTATTGGCGGTAATGAGAAAGTTTTTAACATTTTCAAAGATTTCGTTTAGACGAAAGACTTGCTTAATAGTACGAGTACCATAGAAAGATACAATAATGCAAGCTTTGGTAAAAAATAACTTTATTAAAAGATGGTGGAAAGTAATTGACCAACAACTGGATAAGCAAGACCATCTTTCTTATTTACAAGTAACTTAGCCTCTCTCTCATATACAAGACTGTGACCCGTAACAGGACAAGATAAAACTTTTAATAATGCAGCTGACAACTCCATAATTACACTAATAATACTAAAATATTAGCAATTATGTTTGGCACTTGCCCAAGACAGTGAGAAACATTATTAAGAGATTATTTCCCATTATGGATAATATCGCAAACTAATGCAACAGGCGAATACTTCTCTTTTGTTATATGGTAATATTCCTCTATTAGCTCAGAATATTGGTTTCTCGGTTTATAGCAATTGTAGTTTTACCACATCCGCCCTTCTGGTTAAGTACTGCTATTATTTTCATATATAATAATATAATTAAACCATTATATTATTATATACTAGTTTTCTAATCCATCTTTAACACCAGTATTAAAGTCCATAGTTTTCAGATGCACTTGCATGCACGCTGACCTTGCCGCTTCCCCTTGGCATACAGCTCAAGGATGGGTTTGGCTGGGACTTCTACCGCAATATGTACGCTGTGTACCAGCAGATGCCACTCCCGCTTGCGGTAGGTATTTATACATATATGCACAATGGATATTGAGACTCGCCAGACCAGTTCTTGCGCCCCAGTGTAAGAGTTTCTCCGCCTTCACCGCCACGCTGCTGCAAATCATTCACAGAATAGGCTCTACATCTAAATGGTAGTATATTAAATGACCAAGTTAACTACTTACCATATTCTCACAAGGAATCTATGAAACATAGAAATACTTCACCAGCAGTGCATTATTATTTGCAACTGAACTGGAAATTTTCGTATGTCTAGATGCAGCATGCATGAAATCCATGTAGCAATTCGTAAATCTTGACATTTCTCATACATCGTAGGATGGCAAGGAAGTTTGAAGCTTATTTTAGTTTAACTTTGTATTGCTGTTTTTATGCAAGTATGTATGTATTGTGTGGTGTTACACTGTGGGCTACTCACCCTGCAAAAACGAGCACCGGGGGCCCTGACTGGACCAAGCCACAGCGCAGGGAAGGGGCACCTGGCTTTGTCAGTCTGTCCTGCCACGTGCTCCCCCTCTCACTCGGACCAGCTAGAGCAAAGAAAGACTCAGAGGCTCTAGCCTGGCCACTAACAGAGCACTGAGGTGCACCACGAAAACAAGGAGTGTAGTAGTTGATTGCCGCAAAGGCCTCTCGAGATGTTGACAGGGTGCATCTTGCACCTTATATTGTGATGGTGTGTGCTGTACGTCTACGACTACTACACTCTCCCCCTTCTGGAGGGCATGTCTCGGGCACTAAGTCCCCTGACACAAGTGCTTGCCATCTCCAACCCTGGCCATGGGGGTTTTGTGTCCACCCAAGTCACGACATGCCCAACTATACATGCGTCATAGCACTCACAGATTTTTCAAGTATCAGACCCCTTTCGATAAATCTACTACAATTCCTACCACTGTAGGATATGTGATCGTTATCTATCTATCTATCTATCTATCTATCTATCTATCTATCTATCTATCTATCTATCTATCTATCTATCTATCTATCTATCTATCTATCTATCTATCTATCTATCTATCTATCTATCTATCTATCTATCTATCTATCTATCTATCTATCTATCTATCTATCTATCTATCTATCTATCTATCTATCTATCTATCTATCTATCTATCTATCTATCTATCTATCTATCTATAGGTATGTAGCCACGTGAATCGCCATATTGCATGCTGCTCTGGTACGCAAGGTACGATTCTTGCTTGGTACACAGCGGGGACATACACATCCAAAGACAATACCTACCATTTTTTTCATGACATCCGTGAGCTAAACACTGGTTTTTTTAAGCAATCAGGCAATAGAAATGAATCGTTGACTACATGCTGTCAATTCCATGCCTGTGTATCATCACTGAAGTACTTTTGGTGCCAACTATGTAAAATGACTTATCCATCACACCTGAATGAACAGGATGATAATATCCAAACATGGATCCAGATATCAAGCAAAGTGGCTGGTACGTGTGGATGCATGTAGCTGCTGCTTATGTATCAATATACCAGCGTTAAGTTTATATCAGAAGCACATTTATGTACCATCGATAGGAGATGATGATGATTTTGCACGCCTTTTGTTTTCATTCTCACAATGGACACGAATAAATGCTCCATGATTACAGAAACATCGATCATTCAATCATGCTCTTGCTTGTGATCTATAGAAATTAAGCACATCAAAACTCCAAACAGGCTTGCTTTCCATAATTAGCTTCGTTTTCATAATCATATTACATTATTAGTTTGCAGATTCGTACTCTTTAGAAAGTGACATCCTGGAGGTACATATATGGCTGCACAAGGATAGCTTTTTACTGCTTGTGCTGCAACGGCAGCTGATTTTCTGTATGTATATGCATGCTTGAAACCTGTATTGAGCTTGTCATACTGAACATAACTCATGCCCTTGCTGTTTTTGCAGGAGTTAATCTTGTTCCTTTTTACAAGAAGTGGGGTTTCCCGGTGACACAGAAGACCATTGATGTTGGGGCATCCTTGCCAACCTGGACCCATAATCCATTCCTCTGATAGCAGTAAGCTGTTTCATGCAGGGGTGCATGGTTACATGCTTGAATTGCAATGGTAGTGAGGAGGCTTGGGGGTTCGTGCATGTAAGGGATACACAAGAATATACTGGGAATTTTGGTAATGACTATCATGCATGGTCAGGGATGCTAAATGTTAAGGACAATCTGTGTAAAATTCCTGAAGACTGGAGCAAGTACGGTGTCGAGGTTCTTGAAACTGGTGAAAGAGGTGGAGCCCTTTGCGTCTGTATGGTTGGGGTTGGGGGCCTCCCGAGCCCCAAATGGCCCCCGGGGCCCCTTTGAGTGAGCCTGTATATATCCGCCTTAAGCAAAGGCCCGACCAAAAGATGACCAGGAGCCACCTTGGATACTACCCGTAGATACCCCAGGATACTACTATTATTCCCCCTTTAGGCAGGCGCGTCCCCGCACCAGAGGGGCCAGAGTGAATCATCACCCTTAGACCTCCTCATGGCCTGATGATAGGGCCCCTGAACTCCCACCAAACAGTGTAATTGACCACTCCATCGGCAGGAGGGGGATTTCATCGCGGGTCAGTCTTAACCCGCTTAATATCAAATGTTGTAACTCTGTTATATCCGCCTTAAGAGGCTCGATCGAAAGATGACCAGGAGTCACCTTGGATACTACCCGTAGATACCCCAGGATACTATATGTTGTACCACGCGTCACTTTACCGAAGCTCTGCAAGAGTTGCACCCACCATCACTATGTCGCGCGGAGCGATACGGCACTGTCGTACATGGAATGGTACGGCACTGTCGTACGTGGACGCGGGGAGCGGTACGGCAATGATGACGTCACTGTCGTACGTGGACGCGGGGAGCGGTACGGCAATGATGACGTCACTGTCGTACGTGGACGCGCGGAGCAGTACGGCACCGATGACGTCAGATGTCGTATACACGCGCACTCGAGCACGACAATGCGAGTGTACTCCGAGGTCGCGAGGCAATGGCTCGAGCGATGCGGCGCGTCGAATGCAACACTACACGCAATGGCGTAGTCGGCACCTTTACGCAAGTAAAGAACATTGCATTATTGCTATGACGGCTTATATAGCAATATCCGCACGCGGGATCACGGTAGTACACTTACTACTTGCAGATCTCTTGTACCGCGAGCCGTCGCTGCGAGTATATCTGCTATGCTCATTGACGGCCTAAGTGTGAAATACGTGCGCATTAATACGCAATCATAACGATTGGCGCTAAGACAAGCTAACCGCGCTTTGGTTGAGCTTACACCTTAAATATCGCTTACGGTCGTATTTCTTGGATAAGCCCGAGCACCGATTTGCATCGGTTAGATGATGATTGCCTCGGCTAGGCACTGATAGCCTATCACGTCATCTACGCCTGTCTTGGAATATACGTTGTAACTCCTTGCATCGAAGACTTCCGCTGCCTCGATTGGTACATTCCGATACAATCGAGCATGATGCACTAAGCCTGGTTCTCTGCAGAATCAATGGGCGATTATGAGGAGTGATACAACAAATTTGGTATCGAGACGTAAGGTTCGTTCACGGCCTGTTGTCTCACCCTGATCTCTTCCGTAAGTAGGTCACTTACATGGCTGGAGTCAGCGACGGCAATCTTAGTCCTTTGGATACATTCGCGGAGGAGCTTGGCCGAGCTGTGATGGCCGCGGCCGCCTCTGGTCTGTAATTGCCTTGCTGCTCTTGCATTGTCATTCGTTTTGCCTGTTCGAAGTACGTGCTTCTGAGCTGCAGGTGAAGCGAATCGAGTCTCACTCGCTGCTGCATTGACTGATTCGAATCCGAGTCCGGATCAGTTGCGGGCGCTTATCGCGCGCACACGCGAAGTGCGAGACTCTTTGGACGGATACTTGCTGTATCTGCAGGGAGCGCTTTCCGTCGGTAGGCTTAAAAACCGTCTGATTGCCGCTCGACCGATACCTGTGTGAGAGTGCCTTTATCGCACGAGGTTGTGACCGGTCAGTCGCCGATTTACCATGGCATCTGGTAGTGGTGATGTAGGGCTAGTAGTGGGGGACGGTCGTGCCGACACGTCCGTCGTTCCTGAGACATCTCGGAGGGGCCCTTACACGCATGTTGTTGACGGTGTCCGAGATCCCCCTGCGCTACTAGACCCACGGACTCCTATCCATCCGACTGTTCCTGTCACGGCAGCCGAAGCAGGCCCCGTTGGACGCGAGGAGCAGAGGGGTCCGTCTGCTGCACCGCCTCGTCAAGGTCGATCTGACGACGAAGGAGAGGTGATAAAACTGTCGCTTCCTGTCCCGAAATTAGACATCCCACATGATGCGAAACATAAGACTGCTGAGCGTAGCATCGCCGATACAACTCGTGCATACCTGCGTGATGTCCGCGTGTACTTGCAACTGGTCCGTGGTGGTGATCGTGACCCTGTGAAATGTCTGTTCGTCGGGAACACCCTCGCGGGTGTGGTGAAGACATGGTACGATCAATGGACAATGGCAAGGCAGACATACATGTTTGAGGAGTTGGCTCGTGCTTTGCTTGAGCACTTTGCTCCTGAGGTTCAACCGCTTAGTGCTGAGGCTCGCAGTACGTTAGCATCTGGCACATATCGCATGCGCCATGATGAAACAGTACCTGCGTACCAGTCGCGCTTCGAGGCCCTGATCACGCCCATCGGTGACCTGACGGAGAGTGAACGCATCTTTTGGTTTCAGCGTGTTCGCATGTAGTCCAATTCGTTGGGATTCGACTGAATTGGACTTAGGGTTGGGGTGAATGGATGTGAATCGGAATCAGGGTCAGGGACCGCTATTGGGGTGTGATTAACTGTATTTGGTATTTTATTTCAAAAACGATACTTTGTTACAAACCGTTATCGTAATTGACATATATATGTATGCTTTGCATATCTATGTACTTAATTCGCGAAAATCAGATATTGTGTGTTATGGCAGTCATTCCTGGTTACGTATGTACAAGACAGGCGATATATTGTAGCTAAACTATTAAGATAATATAGCATAATTCCAAAACATCACCTGCGACCCTCACTGAACATGCGCCGCGGTCGTGGCAGAACAATTGCGATGGCGATGGCCTGCACTGTGGCCGAAAGATCAGATCCCAACCGCATAGTGACGCAAATGAGCCAAACTAAACAGAACAGCCGGTTACAGTTCAGATAGGTGGTCGCGCCGGCAGTTGGACCATAGGGGTTCTCAGGATGGTGTTGCGGCAAACAGGCACTGCCAGCGCTATGCACAGACACGCAGCATCGCTCATTCCCATGACATACCGGGCTATGCTGTCATGCTGGACGATATGGGTGTGATCGATTTCAGTGGGGCCTGTCATGTAACATCACGCAAGGCCTGCTGAGTACGAAATGCTAATCGATGGGTTCCTGGCACAGGCAGCGCCTGCGCTATCTTGAACAGCTGACAGCTGGATTACACATGCAGGAACGGGGAGTCAAGACCGCCAAAGATTCTTGACCACTGGGGTACATTCTATCTTTGTAAGGGGTGGCCAGCTGGCCACACCGCACCTTTAATGCCACTGGGTGATGGCGTATTGCTTACTTCGGGTCATGTCTCCTGCCATGCGGTATTTATTTAATGCATGGCGGTGATCATCAGAAATTTTGATTGGGGATAGCGCCAGTAACGTAGGTGGGCCCGGCAGCAAACAATATCACCGGTGGCGGCGGATGCGCACAGGGTATTTGCCGTTCCTTTTCCGTCCTTTCCTTTGGCGTCTGGCGTTCATTTTCAGCGCAATGGGGATGCCGTGGTGAGATGGGACGCCATCTAGGGGCCCCTGAGCGATGGGGAGGGAGGCGTATGCCATGCCGGTATATATGGTGCATCTGCGTGTATGGCGCAGCAGCACACAGCAAAGCAGTAGATACACAAGGACCGCACAGGAAAAGTAAAAAAAGCGTTCAAATGCATGTGGAAGTGCATGCGTACGTGAACCTGCTGCCGTACACATACGTACATATTGCACTGTGGGAGTCCCAATGCATATTGCACTGTGGGAGCTGCTGCTCATTAACAAACCGGAATGGGTCTGGGAAGGATGCGTGGGATGCCTGGCATGGGTGGCAGGATGCCTGGCATGGGTGGTGCTATGCCTGCCATGGACGATGGGATGCCTGGCATGGGCTGCAGCATGGGCAGTGGGATGCCTACTAGCATGGGCAGCGGAATGCCTGGCAGGAGCAGTGGCAGGGCTGGTGATACAGGAAGGGCAATGAATGGCATTGGTATTTACGCTGATGAAGCTTAGTGAGAGGATGGTGCAAAAGAGATATACTCAGTGGAGGTTTTGGCGGGCATGGACAGCAGATTATACTGCATGGTTGCTCACTGCTGCGACTGCCATGGCGTTTCTTTATTGGTACTGGGTGGTTATTGGTACTGTTATGGATGCTGAGGATCAGCGAAAGCTATAAGGACTATCAAAGACTGTACGGTTCATGACTACATATATAAGTGTACAACACTTTCAATATACAGATGACTTGCTGCGCCAACGTATCTCGCATTTACATGACTCAAAGGGAATATGGCAACCGGTGGAGCACTCGGCCGTTCCCTGCATTTCTCAGCTGCACACGGTCATGTAATCTGGCGTCCTTAACCTACAACCAGTCCTCCCGGAACCCACCGTTCTGGTTTCAACAACGTTGTGCAGTGCACAGACGACCTGGCAGACTAAGGAAAAAAAGCTGAGTCGTATATGTGGTTGTTGACAACCATTTGCAAACAGCCTTTCGATCTCACGAAGGCATTTTCTACTACACCCTGTGTGAATGACATAGTAATAAAACACTGTTATTGTGGCCCTCTCTCCAATGTTCACCCTCCCGTCATTATCGTCGCCGTCACTCTCATTCCATTGCAGTCACTTTCAAATTGTCATCTCCTATCCTTCAGCACAGTCGCCTTCCAACGCCGTCACCCTCCTTGCATCGTCGTCACCCTCCCTTTCACGATCGTCTTCCCTCCCGTACTGTATTTTATACGTCGCTGTCAGCCTAACATCGTCCATTCCAACCGTCCCTGGCCAGTGCCCACCTCATACTTAACACTACCATGCATGTGCGAACGTTATCCCATCCAAAATGGGAGTACGACAGTTATTAGGGAATATTAAGAAGTATAGTACATGCACGAAATATCTAAGCCACAGGTACGACAGATAAAACACGTGCAATGCCGGTGCCCGGAATGCTCTCTAATACGGCAGTAAACTTCACCGGTGCGCTCATTGCATTCACAATGTCGTCCAGTACTTCTGCATCCAATATGTCGAGACTAACTCCCATATCAGACAGGAGCGGAAACGCGGCGATTTCTCGATCGTCGTCGATGACAGCTGGTATGTGTTGCTTGCCAACATGCAGGACACACGGAAGCACTTTCCTGCCGTCCATATCGATGTGATCCGAGCGAACGACGAGGAGTTGGCCATCAATGCAGGAACCGTCTGAGAACGACCGGTCAGAACTACCAGTGTCGAGACGAGCAGTCGCCCACAGTTCTGCTGCTGCGTCTGGCAACATTCCGAAGGACTTCGCAGTGCTCTGACTTACCGATGCACTGACATCAACGACACGGCCGACAACAGATTCACGTGCCGATTTAAGCCAAGTCAAAAATTTCGAGGAAGCTGGATCCACACGCGCAATATGCGTGCCGTCGATATAAAATTGCGAGCTGTAGTCCGGGTTGTTGTTAGGCCTCGGCGCTTTACCAGTCAAACACAGGAGCTCCTTTCCGTTTGCTGCATTAACGATAGCATCTGCAAGCGCGACGTTGAATGGAGTCTTCGAGTTCGGTAGCTGCATGACCAGGTCACAGTCAAACCACTTCTCCTCATCGTTACCAGCACCGAGGACGACCGCACGCATTTTATGTACGGTGTCCGTTTTATACTCCGCGTATGGATATGCGATGTACGTTGCTGGCGAAGATGCTGAGTGATACAGCTTGTCTTGCTGTAGTTTCCCATCCTCGGACACATGCGGCCTCCGAACAGCGGCATCATCGAGCATCAGATACGGAAAGTCCTCCATGACTGTCGCGTCGAGGCGCGTGTCGGCTGTTGCTTCGAAAAAACTCATGCGGAGTCGTCCGAATAGCTTATTTGCGGATTGGACTATCGAACCGCGTGGTGCCAAGTCCGAGAACGTCACCTGTGAAACAAATCATAATAAAAATTGAATAATGTAGTCGACAACACGTATGACATTGAAAAACATAGAATAATATAAGATCAAGTAACATAACATAACCGCATACCCGATGGCCAAGACACGGAGGCACGCCATGAATGTCCTTCGCGCGTGCAGCTGCTCTCAGTGCATCAGTTGTTCGAACAAGCGCCAGGTTTGTATTCTTAAGCCCGGTCTTAGCCAATAAGGTTCCGATGTACCAATTGCCATCCGGAATGGATAGCAGAGACCATTCACGGGATCCGGATCCAGTTTTGTCGGGTGGTCCACCGGTGGTGCTGAGATGGACCGTCAGGTATCTTGTGATGTGTGGAATTGCCCTGAAAAAAATTACGAAATGAACCACGACACATAATTGACTCGATTGCAGATATTACATACCCGCAGCTGTTCAAAGACGGCGTCGAATTTTTTCTGACATCGGTCGTCACACTTGCCGGCGATGATCTGCAATGCAAGAGTAATCTGCAGTAGTGGAATGATAACAAAAATTTAATTGCTCGGGAGAATCACTTACACATTTTCGGTTGGCCTGGGGGATGCGGTCGTCGTTCTAAATATGGACACCATGCCACCGCCGTCTTGCCTCGTAGACGAACGGCTCAGCCTAAGAAGCAGCATCTCGTGTAAATGGTAACCTAATAATTCATTATAGTACATCAAGAATATGTATACAGATACATGTACTGCGCCATCGAAGACGTTGCTTGTGAATTATCCAAATCGAGTACAAATAGTAACGTTAATTACAAATATGTCCATAAACTGTTGCATCATTGTAACATACTTGGGCGGTGATAGGTCGCAGCTGTCCTCAGTAATGTCGGTATTCTTCGGACTCCTGTTGCAATTTAAACTGTTTACGTAAGTGAATAACGTCGGATCGATGTAAGTAAGCACATACCTGGGTGGAGTCACAATTGTCAAATCGTGCAACTTGCCAACTTGACCATCGTCATCGTCAATAATCCTGATGAGCACGACAAAATGTTACATGAAATCACACGTGCAAGAGAATACAGATTCGTACCTGGCCAATCGCCTCCTTGCAGGAAATATGGGCTTTTCCACATCAATGGCTTCGTCCGCTGGCAATTTTGACTTTTCTGGTTCGAAGACTTCGTCAGACCGCAGCCTGTTAAATATAGTATAAATTGGGAAATAGGAAAATCGATTAATTAAACGAATATTTTGCCAGTCCAAAAAGTCCGTAATTACGAGACGACAACTTGGTCCACCTTACTTTTTTGTTGGCGAAATGATGTCCACTAACTCGTCGCCGGCAATCGTTGAACCATCAGTATTTGTCCTTTACATGAAATCAGAAGCAAGAGATAACGGATTTCATGGGCATAATGGGTTACGAGCAGTCGACTTTTACAAAGTAAGAATTCATAGTTAGAACGTGACCGAGCTAACCTTTTTGGGGGCGTCTCTGTCGTCGTATTTTTTTCTGGTGTATCGTGGAGAACGTTCCGTCGAGAACTGTTGAACATGGAAAAGGATAATCAAGCGCAGCATGATTTCTCCATACAGCTAGTGTTACTCACGATTTCGGAGCCATTATATTCGTTTAGATAAATGAAGACGAAGAGTTGATGCAATAGTACCATGCAATATGAAGAATAAAAAACATCATGGCATGTAGCATGCTATAGAAAAAAGATGGATTTTGTACTGCAGCAACAGCTTTGCCGATAGCATGTATGAATTAGTTAGTAACCATTACACATATGTTTGCATGTGGCCACAATTATACGTACCATTCATCCAGTTGATAATCCTCGACGTGCCGCCAAAAGTTTAGCAGCTTGTGTAAAGGCGGCCTCGTATTTTTCTCGCGATCGTTGTTCTGCCAGTTGTTGTAATTCAAAGTCGGCAGCGAGATCGGGATCTTTAGCGGCAGCACGTAAAAACGCGTTTACTACCAATTGACGATCACGATCATTGTGCCATAGCGGACGCAATAACTTGATGTCATTCCAGCTGCGATAGCGTGAAAGTATGACGAACAGACAGGCCCGCTTGATATTGTTGCCACATACTGCCAAATCAACGATCCAACAGCCATCCTTAAAGCTGTAGCCTTGCACAAAGAAGTCGGTAATGGCGTAGGCATCTCCAATAGGAAAATTTACTCTAGTGACGCTCATATTCACGAGCGGACGCCGGTCGTCTGGATCGCTCGCATCGTTCGGTAGAACCAGCGAGCAGGATCGTGATGTAGGTGTGACCGGAAAGGCCCCAGGAAATTCTTCGGAAAAATGCTCTCCTGATAATGACCTGGCAAGGGGAGGCCCATTGACGGGCTTGACAAACATGGCCAATGGCATGTAATGTAACCGACGATGAGTACCTTGACCATTGTCTGCCGGCTCTCGGGGATCAGTGATTAGACCAACCGCTGCCACAAGATTTTTGTTGCATGCACCAGCATCGGTGGCTGTTGTGTCCAGAAGAATGTACAACGCACCCTGCACGAACCAGATATCTGCAGGCAGATGATCGAAGTCCTCATCTGCAGAACGTAGAGCAGCTCGAGACTGAAGTGGCGACAATCCTTTATTATTTGGTCGACCACGCGTGCCAGAGATTCGATGATGAGCGTTCCATACAACAGGCCGGATGTTCATATGTCTGGCAAGGTGTTGCAAAAGACGTGTGTTCAGGCGATGACGAGGCCGATTTCGTTGGAGCACAACTCGCGGTTGCATTGAACTTAGAGCAGCCAAATCTGGCACGACGCGATCATTTAACGCAGTTAATAGGTCAGTGATCGCTTCCCGAGATGCTGATTGACGTCCATTGAATAAATTAATTGCTGCTTGAAGACGACGGCCACCTTCCGTATCATCTTGCCTTTGTTGCTTGTTCAGAGAGACGACGAGGTTGCATTGGCGATACGAAAGAAATCCCAACTGAAGTCGTTCGAGGCGCACATCCCAGGTCTTCTGTGCGGCTTCATCCATGGGGGACGGTCCTTCCAATGCAGGCGTAAAGCTGGGGTTCTCGAGAACTTTGGCTGCGAATTTGGAAACAGGCGTACCAGACGGCGCCGTATGCTGAGCAGAGTCACCAACCAATAGAACTGTACGGCCTGCAAATGTCTTTTTGGCTGGATGAGTATCAGGTAACGAGGACGGAGTTAAATGTTTGTTGCAGGATGCTGCACATGCCCCGATGTGTTCGAGGGAATTATACCCAATCTCATCGATGCAGACCATTCCTTGGCCGACATTTTCACGGACCTGCATCGACACATATATTTACGAAACCATTTAAATGTTGATCCAACAATACATTACGTTTTCTTAGAATATACATACCTTCTTGGTGGCATCAGCTCCAGTTCGTAGCTTATGTGCAGGTGCAACACAAATCTGAAACATGGTATGCGTGGATAATGACTTATGAACAGGCGTCATGAAAGCCAACGCAGCCGTCCATGCAAACGCCGCTGTTGCAACCCACGCCGGGTGACCATGCTGAGCCGTGTACCACATCAGCGCATGGATCACACGTGATTTGCCCGTTCCTGGTCCACCTAAGAGCAGCCCCCTTGGGGGGTCTGTCAACTCATTCCGCAGGTCCGCGTGAAAAGCTTCAGCATAGATGATGAAAACTGCAGCTTGTTCGTAGGCAAGCGTGAAAATATGTACTGTCTGCGGTATTGTAGGTGGCGGCCGTATGGGAGTGTACGGTGGTGAATCTCCAGGGGGAAGGGGTATTGAAACAGGGGATCCCGCAGATTGTTTGTCGTCGATGTCGATGAAGACGGCTACGGGCCCCAACGGTCCTCCACGTTGTTCCAGATGCCATGAAATCTTATTCGTCATTGCTGATCCTTGCAGTGCAGCAATTGTGGAAGGATCCGTGGCGTTATACGACTTCAGATTACGGCGTGCTATCATAATGCCTTCACTGTCCCCATCTCTGGCTGCACGTACTTTACTCGGTTTGGATGTTTGTGACAACATTGCATCCGTCACGTTTGAGCAACGAATTGCTGCTCCACGTGCATACAAGGCTTCTTGATTTCCAATGCCAAATAATGCATCGTCACTAACGGACATCAGATCGAATGTAGATATCTCACCACCGCTGGCAGGCACGCGTGCAACCGCGACAGGTGCTGCATCTTCATCATTAACAGGGGTGTCACCGTCATCCTCCTCCTCGTTGTCCCGTTGCATGAATTCATATTCGTCATCCGGCACAGGCTCAGCGACTGCCTCATCCTGTCCAGCACAAAGATCCCGAGTTTGCGCATCCATATTTCTTTTTGCGTCATCATTTTTCTTACGCTGGTCCTGTTGAGCACGTCGACGGCGTGCGCTGTCATGTTGCGACTGGACATTGTTCAATATGTTGTGAACCAATGCTGTGTAACGGCGGTCTGTTGCGGGTAGGATACGCGTGATAAAATCATCAAAAGCCTGCTTCAGTGACATGTCTGCAGGCACTGGCGATGTTACGTAGGATTTGAAGACACCAAGCACAGCAGCGTAGTATGAGTCGGTTGCTTCATCGTCAGTATCGTTAGATGACGGACGTTTAGGAAAGCTGCCCAGTAGACGAATATAGACGGGTTCCTTCTTCCTCATCAATGCGTGGCTACTAGCGAGCGGGTGATCTGGAAGGAATTCGACGATCTTCGGGTATTTGCCTGGCTGCAAGCATGCATCCTCATCACCCGGCAGAGTACAATTGGATGGTCCCCTTTCCTCCGGCTGCAGGCGACGCAATTCGTAAAATGAGAACAACATGTATGGACTGAACTCAATGCCATGAAGTTCTCTGCCTCGCATCTGGTAATGCAGCACTTGATTAACAGGACGAAACGTCCCGTCGATTTCGTGTTCCACTAAGACTGTACCAACCGTGTTGTCATCGAAATCCATTAGATTCCTGCTTGGCATAGCGACAGACGAAAATGCATGAATAGGAAGAATTCCAACGTCATACGTCGATTCGAAGGTAGAATGGCCCGCTAACCGATATGCAACGAGAGGCATACCGACCGTGATACTTGTACCCATACGATTGACGGCTGCCATGATGTTGCCAATTCCACTTGGCCTTTGCCCAGCGTTGTTGCCTGGATGGCTTGGGTTCAGCAGGTATCCGTCCAGAGAAGAGATAGCACGCAATAGATGCTCTGCCTGGCCGACTGGGATTGCCTTGGCGACGTATTTAGCGCTGTACTCGGCGGCATCAGTAGCCCTATCAATAGCTGGCGCAAGAATGGATATATTTTCTTGCTCACATGTATCGGACGCGGTATCCAGTTGCTGTGCTACGTCTGCTGTATACTCCCGATCCACCTCGCATGCTAATGATGTTAACATATTGCATCCTAGGGCCATTGCCAGAGCTGGCATGTGTGGAACTATATGAGTTCCAAGACGTGGCAGCAGGAACGTACCTTGGGATCCGATCCATTTGAAAGTGTCCCGAATCACACGCGGAAACACCATGCCACAATCTCCATCCACACCAGCGCAGTTGTGTCTTTTGCAAGTATCAGAATGCCGATGTGTTAGACTCGTCTTGCATGTTGCTGCCAAATAGTCTGCACACTGAGTTGTGACATTTGGTCCCGGTAGACCAATGGCGTTGTAATTGCAAATCCGCTGAAAGTCATATGCTGCCACTGGTACCTCTGGATCTGTGCGAGGAGGTTCACAGGCTTCAGTTTCATCGGTACCAGCTCCCGCATTGAAAACCATTTTGGACGGATGTGTAGGATCGTAATAAGGGTCTGGGTACCACATGGAGCAGACCGCATGGGCCAATGCCAGTACACGGCAATTTGGACCCTCAAACAGCTGCTTTAGTCGCTCACATGCGAATGCCACTACCCGCGCCATTCCATGAAGGTGTAACTCTTTTCGACCAGTCTCCTCAATCTTCATGTCGACGGTTAATGTCGGCCCACAAAAGCAACTGGGATTGGATTGTCGCTTTTTCCCAGGTTCAAATCCAAAGACATGCCTCAAGATTGCATTCTGAACTGCACGCATTAACGCCATGCAGGCCGTCGGGTTGTCTTTAACTCTGCGCCATTTCTTATGCATTGTTTCGACAACTTCCGGACGACCAGTGCCATCATATTCCACCACCTCACCTGCCGCCACTGCAACTGCGCCGCAGTGCATTGCACTCGGATTAACGTTAAAGAAGAAACTGTTAGGACCGAGCGCCACAGCCAGTGATCGGACAGACTGCTGTTTGGCTGCATAGAAGGCATCAGTAAGATCAATACGAGCGGCTGTTCGTCGAATTGCACGGATGAATTCTCGAACACCTGGATCCTGCGCATCTAGCAGTTCTCGGCGACGTGGATGATGACTAGGCAGCGAAAGAATTGTGCCAATGGCTCGTGCGACATCACGTGGCATATTCCCTGATTGACGAACCAACGAAGGTGCCGTACGTGCAGTCAAGAACGAATGATCGCGTACATCTTTTTTAAAGATTGTGTTGTATAGACGTGCCAAGAAAAATGTCTGTTGGAATTGACTCCGCGGTGCACGCTGTGATAGAATTTCGGCGTATCTATGTAATGACATGCCCATCGGACGTCGCCCCCCATTTGGGTCTGGTAAGACGGATGGAAAGGCAAGCGCCATCAACCAAGGTTCGCCATCATCGAGAACTTGTGCTTTGCGTCCGCCTGCTGACCACACTAGTTGAGTATTGCCACGTATGAGCGACTCCACGAATGCACCATTTGGTTCTGGGTCTGCTTGATCATTCAGCTGTGCCTCTCCCGTTGGCTGGACGTGAAGCAACAGTTCAAGATCTATACCGGCATTTGGGTGTTCCAGCTCCTTGTCACGCGCTGATTGCTCATTCACATGAAGATGACGAAACGCAATGGTAGGTACACCTGCTGGCTCTGTCACCAGGTTACCAACCGCAGCCGTTTCCGCGCGTTCCTGTTCTGCTGTCGTCACGGCATTACCTGTTCGATCAAAACCAAACGTACGACGTAATAACGCTGCTATTTCAGGGTCATCTGTACCAATAGCTTCATGCAACAACGCTGCCGGGACGGCTTCACCGTTTGCTCCATGTTGTCGCCATTGCTCAAGTGCTTCGTAATCTATTGACACTGTAGAATCAACCTCCTGTAAATAGTTAAGCCAGGCTACAATCACCCAGCCTCGAACCTGTGAGTTGCAGATGATGAATTGGGATAAATTTACAGCGATGATAAGTACACTCAAAAATTAATGGAAAATTATGTCGGAATGCATAAATCGAAGGGTTTATATAAATATTTATATAATTAAATGCTTTCTTATTTTAAATAATATATTTCCATTTATTTCAAGCTTGCGAGTGGATGTACCTGCAATGGCTTAGCCTTCGCGACGAGTCGCTCCATATCAGCACGATTTTGGCAGACGTCAATGCAGACCACAGTAAAAAAATGCTTTAATTCATCTGCACGCATCGGTAGAGCTTCACGGAGTGTGTTGGAATCAGCATTCGTGAATGTAAGACCGCTTGCTTTGACAGCAGCTGGCTGCAATTCTCGGGGGCGATTTGGAGTCTGTACCACAAAGATATTCTGCATAGGTAGCACTCGACTGAGTAATGTAGCTTCTACAGCTGTAGGCATCTCCAAAACTTCACCACGCCCGTTTGTACTTGGAATGTCTCCACCATCAAGGCGCGCAAGGGAAGCTTCAGGAACCCGGTCAGCTACGGTGAATGTTAGAGAATGTAAATTAGTAAAAAGCAAGAGAGAGAAAAACATAATCAATCATTACCTGATAGAGCTTTCTTGCATTCAGTGCAAACACATAGCTTGGGCTCAGTGGCTTCTTCGGTCATAAGGACGGTCTTGTTGGGACCTGTAACATCCCAACGAAGGCAATAGGCGATCTCTACATATGCCGCGTCCGTCTCACAGACGCGTGGCTTGCGATCATTGCGTGGTGGAAACCAAACCATAGCATCATCATTTCGGTGTGCGTCTTCCGTTTCTTCAATTTCTGCTGCTTGCGCTGCTGGATCACCATAAGCTCCACCCCCTTGCGTGTTGACGGTAACTTGGACATCAACCAATGCCCCAGCTCCCTGTTCGGCCGTTCGGCCAATACCACCATTCACGATTCCATTAGACAGCTCCTTCTGAACTATCCGCTTTTTGCCACGGAATCCAAACGGTAGTACAGGAGGTGGCGGTGGAGGGGCGACTCCATCTGGACACAATACCTGACGCCAGTGTACAATATTACCAGGACGCATGACGGCAGCGATTCGAGAAACGTCTGCACGTAATATATCTATATTTGGAATGTCGTCCCACAACAAATATTCCGCTTCAGATGACGACTTTTGTCGACTGCATATTCCACAAATTCGATCCGGCATGTCTGCACGTATTGTGTTGTGAAGTTTAGCTGCGAGGTCAATGTGTGCTTGAAATGAGATCTGTGGAACGTGGTCGTCTGTTAGGTCCTGTTGACGGAGATCTGGCATGGCAGTAAGGTATGGATTGTACGTAAGACCACCATCTGCCAATTGCTGATCAAAACCAAAATGCTTAAGTATGGGCTCAAGTACCATTCCACACGTTGTCGATTCTTCAGTACCAGACAAGGAGGTATTGGACTCCGATGAATTTCCAGCGTTGTCAACCATCGATCGACGACGCCGATTATATTGTCTCCGTCTACGTACACGTTCATCTTTACGTATGTGTGCCAATTCTTGCGCTGTTACAGTTACACGACGTTGCTGTTTGCGTACACGATCCACTGCCCGGATTCGTGCAACTTTATCCAATGATGCATTAGTCCGTTCTTTCTGCTTCCGTTGACGTTCTTTATATCGATTGCGACGTATTTCGGCCACAGGCGATGTCGCGGTTTGCTGCACCACTTGTTGCACCACTTGTCGTGGTTCTTCGTCGATAGCCTGCTTTGGTCCTGTCTCAACAGTTTCTAACAAATTGGATAATAGTATATTACGCCTTCGTGTGGCTTCAAAACGCTGGAAGTGGCCTGCAAACATATAAGAACAAATATTTTAAAATTGCTTGCGATTATGGTGACAGATACTTTCCAAGTACATACCTTCTACACCCTGTCGCGGACCATCATCAGAACTAGAACCGTTAGACCTTTGCCTGCTTCTTAGCCTCGGTAAAAATTGATCACGTAGTCCACCGAGTCTTTGATATTTTGGCGGTGGAAAATAAATATTTCTTGTATTGCCTTCCATGACAGCCCAAATAAAGCGACGATACACGATAGGGACATTGCCATTTGGATTATGGATGCAAAAATAACTGATGATCATTTTGCGTAAAAAACAAAGCGCTCGTCCTGTCGTACTCATGCATTTGTGAAAACAATGGGCGAACTTTTGGACGAAATTTACATAATCATTCTTAAAAATTCATTGCTTATCCTGTCATGCTTGCACTTTCTTTAAGACAATTGCTGTGTTGTTGAGATATGAAATGCAATGCTTGCCCCCTCATACAAAATACCAATAATTACATCCCTTACAAATTAACATAGAACAGATCCACAAACGACCATAGAATTTCATGGGATTCAGTCAACCTTCACGAGCGCTCTTCTCGTCGTACTATCCAAATGGATAATACGACAGCAGATTGAACCCATTTTGACAAATGGAGAAATTTGTGCAAAAACATTTACGTCGTCCGTCTTCTTGTTCATGCTCAGAAATCCATTATTGCGTGCAAAATTGGCTATGTTGCGCGGAAAACAAACAGGCAATGCTTGGCTGCTCATACCAAAACAACGAAGCACACAGAACACATTAGAATTTGACAAAGACGGATGCAAAGACGCTATAGATTTTCACGAAATTCCGTAAACCATCGCGAGAGCGCTCTTCCTGTCGTACTGTCCATAAGGATAATACGACAGCAGAATGAACCGATTTTGACAAGCAGGCGAAATTTGCACACGCATTTCACATCGTCTGTGTTATTGCTCGTGCCCAGCATTCCTGTCTTGCTTGCATATTTGGCTGTGTTGCGCGAGCAATAACGAGCAATACATGGCCGCTCATACAAAACAACAAAGTACAAAAGATACATTTCAATTTGGCCAATAATGGATGCTAAAACGACTAAAAGTTTTCACGAAATTCCGTCACCCGTCGCGAGCGCTCTTCCTGTCGTACTGTCCATAAGGATAATACGACAGCAGAATGAACCGATTTTGACAAGCAGGCGAAATTTGCACACGCATTTCACATCGTCTGTGTTATTGCTCGTGCCCAGCATTCCTGTCTTGCTTGCATATTTGGCTGTGTTGTGCGAGCAATAACGAGCAATACATGGCCGCTCATACAAAACAACAAAGTACAAAAGATACATTTCAATTTGGCCAATAATGGATGCTAAAACGACTAAAAATTTTCACGAAATTCCGTAAACCATCGCGAGAGCGCTCTTCCTGTCGTACTGTCCATAAGGATAATACGACAGCAGAATGAACCGATTTTGACAAGCAGGCGAAAATTTGCACACGCATTTCACATCGTCTGTGTTATTGCTCGTGCCCAGCATTCCTGTCTTGCTTGCATATTTGGCTGTGTTGCGCGAGCAATAACGAGCAATACATGGCCGCTCATACAAAACAACAAAGTACAAAAGATACATTTCAATTTGGCCAATAATGGATGCTAAAACGACTAAAAATTTTCACGAAATTCTGTCACCCGTCGCGAGCGCTCTTCCTGTCGTACTGTCCATAAGGATAATACGACAGCAGAATGAACCAATTTTGACAAGCAGGCGAAATTTGCACACGCATTTCACATCGTCTGTGTTATTGCTCGTGCCCAGCATTCCTGTCTTGCTTGCATATTTGGCTGTGTTGTGCAAGCAATAACGAGCAATACATGGCCGCTCATACAAAACAACAAAGTACAAAAGATACATTTCAATTTGGCCAATAATGGATGCTAAAACAACTAAACATTTCACGAAATTCCGTCACCCGTCGTGAGCGCTCTTCCTGTCGTACTGTCCATAAGGGTAATACGACAGCAGAATGAACCGATTTTGACAAATGGAGAAATTTGTGCAAAAACATTTACGTCGTCCGTCTTCTTGTTCATGCTCAGAAATCCATTATTGTGTGCAAAATTGGCTATGTTGCGCGGAAAACAAACAGGCAATGCTTGGCTGCTCATACCAAAACAACGAAGCACACAGAACACATTAGAATTTGACAAAGACGGATGCAAAGACGCTATAGATTTTCACGAAATTCCGTAAACCATCGCGAGAGCGCTCTTCCTGTCGTACTGTCCATAAGGATAATACGACAGCAGAATGAACCGATTTTGACAAGCAGGCGAAAATTTGCACACGCATTTCACATCGTCTGTGTTATTGCTCGTGCCCAGCATTCCTGTCTTGCTTGCATATTTGGCTGTGTTGCGCGAGCAATAACGAGCAATACATGGCCGCTCATACAAAACAACAAAGTACAAAAGATACATTTCAATTTGGCCAATAATGGATGCTAAAACGACTAAAAATTTTCACGAAATTCCGTCACCCGTCGCGAGCGCTCTTCCTGTCGTACTGTCCATAAGGATAATACGACAGCAGAATGAACCGATTTTGACAAGCAGGCGAAATTTGCACACGCATTTCACATCGTCTGTGTTATTGCTCGTGCCCAGCATTCCTGTCTTGCTTGCATATTTGGCTGTGTTGCGCGAGCAATAACGAGCAATACATGGCCGCTCATACAAAACAACAAAGTACAAAAGATACATTTCAATTTGGCCAATAATGGATGCTAAAACGACTAAAAATTTTCACGAAATTCCGTCACCCGTCGCGAGCGCTCTTCCTGTCGTACTGTCCATAAGGATAATACGACAGCAGAATGAACCGATTTTGACAAGCAGGCGAAATTTGCACACGCATTTCACATCGTCTGTGTTATTGCTCGTGCCCAGCATTCCTGTCTTGCTTGCATATTTGGCTGTGTTGTGCGAGCAATAACGAGCAATACATGGCCGCTCATACAAAACAACAAAGTACAAAAGATACATTTCAATTTGGCCAATAATGGATGCTAAAACGACTAAACATTTCACGAAATTCCGTCACCCGTCATGAGCGCTCTTCCTGTCGTATTGTCCATAAGGGTAATACGACAGCAGAATGAACCGATTTTGACAAGCAGGCGAAAATTTGCACACTCATTTCACATCGTCTGTGTTATTGCTCGTGCCCAGCATTCCTGTCTTGCTTGCATATTTGGCTGTGTTGTGCGAGCAATAACGAGCAATACATGGCCGCTCATACAAAACAACAAAGTACAAAAGATACATTTCAATTTGGCCAATAATGGATGCTAAAACGACTAAACATTTCACGAAATTCCGTCACCCGTCATGAGCGCTCTTCCTGTCGTACTGTCCATAAGGGTAATACGACAGCAGAATGAACCGATTTTGACAAGCAGGCGAAAATTTGCACACGCATTTCACATCGTCTGTGTTATTGCTCGTGCCCAGCATTCCTGTCTTGCTTGCATATTTGGCTGTGTTGCGCGAGCAATAACGAGCAATACATGGCCGCTCATACAAAACAACAAAGTACAAAAGATACATTTCAATTTGGCCAATAATGGATGCTAAAACGACTAAAAATTTTCACGAAATTCCGTCACCTGTCGTGAGCGCTCTTCCTGTCGTACTGTCCATAAGGGTAATACGACAGCAGAATGAACCGATTTTGACAAGCAGGCGAAAATTTGCACACGCATTTCACATCGTCTGTGTTATTGCTCGTGCCCAGCATTCCTGTCTTGCTTGCATATTTGGCTGTGTTGCGCGAGCAATAACGAGCAATACATGGCCGCTCATACAAAACAACAAAGTACAAAAGATACATTTCAATTTGGCCAATAATGGATGCTAAAAAGACTAAAAATTTTCACGAAATTCCGTCACCCGTCGCGAGCGCTCTTCCTGTCGTACTGTCCATAAGGATAATACGACAGCAGAATGAACCGATTTTGACAAGCAGGCGAAATTTGCACACGCATTTCACATCGTCTGTGTTATTGCTCGTGCCCAGCATTCCTGTCTTGCTTGCATATTTGGCTGTGTTGCGTGAGCAATAACGAGCAATACATGGCCGCTCATACAAAACAACAAAGTACAAAAGATACATTATAACCTGGCAGGCTGACACTGATTGATGCCATGTCGAATGGAAACTATGAAAACTATTTCAGGCTCTAAAAGCACATTTCAATTGAAGAAAAAATAAAAGTATATAAAAAAAGTCGAAAATGGCAAGATTCGAACCGGCGACCTCACATATAAAAACACGCTGTCATACCATTTGACTGACCGTTGACGCAAGTTTCCATTATGGACACAACCGCAAGCGTGACTAGACGCGGGCCGTCCGCCCGCGAGGGGGGCCGTAGTTCCCCGTGGAGCGATCGCGGAGGCGAGGGAAAGCGATGATGACGTGTCCTCGCACTTGAATGCCAGGCGCACGGCGGACGCGATCCAGCAAGTCCGGACGGTCTCGGACCTGGTCCACACACACCACCGTGAACACGCCTGCACGACTGCGTCCGTCATGGCGTCGACGCCGCGCTGCACTTGCCTCCGTGTCGCCGAGGTCCGCCAGTCTGTCGTTCCGTCGGATTTTCTCGTCGTCGTAGTGCGCGCCGGCCTTTTGTGCGTTGTCCATCGTGAACGACGATAGTCCGTCGAAAGCGATGTACCTATGTTTCCCGCCCCCCCCTCCCCCCACCGTTTCCCGTCTGTGAGCCCCGTCGGGTTACCCCATCTTTCAACAAGAAGGAAGCACACCTGTATCAGACGGCGATGCATATGCGCCACCACCCTGAACGATTTCACCAGCCGTGTTTTCTTGTAACGTCTCCTGCAGCTGCCGTACACCAGCGGCGCCAGTGCGGTCATGGAGGAATGTGCTCCGCAGTACGTAGGCGACCTCCGGATCTGTAGGACCGATCGTGGAGCGCAGCAGCGCCTCAGGTACCTGCGCAACGCATCCCATACGCTCGTACTCCTGCAGAGCATCTTCATCCACGGCGAGTTCATCCTCATCGTTGTGTTGAAGAAAGCGTACCCAGGCGACGACGATGTGTCCTCGCACTTTAACGCCAGGCGCACGGCGAACGCGATCCAGCAAGTCCGGACGGTCTCGGACCTGGTCCACGCACACCACCGTGAACGCGCCTGCGCGCCTGCGTCCGTCATGGCGTCGACGCCGCGCTGCACTTGCCTCCGTGTCGCCGAGGTCCGCCGGTCTGTCATTCCGTCTTTTGTGCGTTGTCCGTCGTGAACGACGATAGTCCGTCGAAAGCGATGTACCTATGTTTCCCGCCCCCCCCTCCCCCCACCGTTTCCCGTCTGTGAGCCCCGTCGGGTTACCCCATCTTTCAACAAGAAGGAAGCACACCTGTATCAGACGGCGATGCATATGCGCCACCACCGTGAAGGATTTCACCAGCCGTGTTTCCTTCCAGCTGCCGTACACCAGCGGCGCCAGTGCGGTAATTAAGGAATGTGCTTCACAGTACGTAGGCGACCTCCGGATCTGTAGGACCGATCGTGGAGCGCAGCAGTGCCTCAGGTACTTGTGCAACGCATCCCATACGCTCGTACTCCTGCAGAGCATCTTCATCCACGGCAAGTTCATCCTCATCGTTGTGCGGAAGAAAGCGCACCCAGGCGACGATGACGTGTCCTCGCACTTAAATGCCAGGCGCACGGCGGACGCGATCCAGCAAGTCCGGACGGTCTCGGACCTGGTCCACGCACACCACCGTGAACGCGCCTGCGCGCCTGCGTCCGTCATGGCGTCGACGCCGCGCTGCACTTGCCTCCGTGTCGCCGAGGTCCGCCGGTCTGTCGTTCCGTCGGATGTTCACGTCGTCGTAGTGCGCGCCGGCCTTTTGTGCGTTGTCCGTCAAGAACGACGATAGTCCGTCGAAAGCGATGTACCTATGTTTCCCGCCCTCCCCTCCCCCCACCGTTTCCCGTCTGTGAGCCCGGTCAGGTTACCCCATCTTTCAACAAGAAGGAAGCACACCTGTATCAGACGGCGATGCATACGCGCCGCCACCGTGAAGGATTTCACCAGCCGTGTTTCCTTGGAACGCCGTACACCAGCGGCGCCCCATACGCTCGTACTCCTGCAGAGCATCTTCATCCACCGCAAGTTCATCCTCATCGTTGTGCGGAAGAAAGCGCACCCAGGCAACGATGACGTGTCCTCGCACTTAAATGCCAGGCGCACGGCGGACGCGATCCAGCAAGTCCGGACGGTCTCGGACCTGGTCCACGCACACCACCGTGAACGCGCCTGCGCGCCTGCGTCCGTCTTGGCGTCGACGCCGCGCTGCACTTGCCTCCGTGTCGCTGAGGTCCGCCGGTCTGTCATTCCGTCTTTTGTGCGTTGTCCGTCGTGAACGACGATAGTCGTTCCGTCGTCGGAACGGAGACCTTACGCCGTTTTTAGGGGGACGTTGTCCGTCTGTCCGTCCGTCCAACGCGCCACGTAGCATATTGGGGTCGGGGTTGACGACCGGGATGCCATGCGACTGAACGGATGGAAGCCGTCTTCAGCCGCGGACGAAAGCGCACCCAGGCGACGATGACGTGATCGACGCCGTGCTGCACTTGCCTCCGTGTCGCCGAGGTCCGCCGGTCTGTCGTTCCGTCGGATGTTCTCGTCGTCGTAGTGCGCGCCGGCCTTTTGTGCGTTGTCCGTCAAGAACGACGATAGTCCGTCGAAAGCGATGTACCTATGTTTCCCGCCCCCCCCTCCCCCCACCGTTTCCCGTCTGTGAGCCCCGTCGGGTTACCCCGTCTTTCAACAAGAAGGAAGAACACCTGTATCAGACGGCGATGCATATGCGCGGCCACCGTGAAGCATTTCCCCAGCCGTGTTTCCTTGGAACGCCGTACACCAGCGGCGCCCCATACGCTCGTACTCCTGCAGAGCATCTTCATCCACCGCAAGTTCATCCTCATCGTTGTGCGGAAGAAAGCGCACCCAGGCGACGATGACGTGTCCTCGCACTTAAATGCCAGGCGCACGGCGGACGCGATCCAGCAAGTCCGGACGGTCTCGGACCTGGTCCACGCACACCACCGTGAACGCGCCTGCGCGCCTGCGTCCGTCATGGCGTCGACGCCGCGCTGCACTTGCCTCCGTGTCGCCGAGGTCCGCCGGTCTGTCGTTCCGTCGGATGTTCTCGTCATCGTAGTGCGCGCCGGCCTTTTGTGCGTTGTCCGTCAAGAACGACGATAGTCCGTCGAAAGCGATGTACCTATGTTTCCCGCCCCCCCCTCCCCCCACCGTTTCCCGTCTGTGAGCCCCGTCGGGTTACCCCGTCTTTCAACAAGAAGGAAGAACACCTGTATCAGACGGCGATGCATATGCGCGGCCACCGTGAAGCATTTCCCCAGCCGTGTTTCCTTGTAACGTCTCCTGCAGCTGCCGTACACCAGCGGCGCCAGTGCGGTCATTAAGGAGTGTGCTTCGCAGTACGCCGGCGACCTCCGGATCTGTAGGACCAATCGCGGAGCGCAGCAGTGCCTCAGGTACTTAAGCAACGCATCCCATACGCTCGTACTCCTGCAGAGCATGTTCATCCACCGCAAGTTCATCCTCATCGTTGTGCGGACGAAAGCGCACCCAGGCGACAATGACGTGTCCTCGCACTTTAATGCCAGGCGCACGACGGACGCGATCCAGCAAGTCCGGACGGTCTCAGACCTGGTCCACGCACACCACCGTGAACGCGCCTGCGCGCCTGCGTCCGTCTTGGTGTCGACGCCGCGCTGCACTTGCCTCCGTCTCGCCGAGGTCCGCCGGTCTGTCGTTCCGTCTTTTGTGCGTTGTCCGTCGTGAACGACGATAGTCGTTCCGTCTTCGGAACGGAGACCTTAGGCCGTTTTTAGGGGGACGTTGTCCGTCTGTCCGTCCGTCCAACACGCGCAGACAGCTGGCCACGTAGCATATTGGGGTTGGGGTTGACGACCGCGATGCCATGCGACTGAACGGATGGAAGCCGTCTTCAGCCACAATACCACGCATGGAAGAGAGTAATATGGGTGTGATATATACGCGATCTATATGCGATACAATCCCACAGTAGCGAGCCGACGCCTGTAAATAGCCCAGCTTCGTGAAAGGCCGTGCAGCTTACGTTGGCGGCGCCACCGACCAGTGTGCAGTAATGCAGTGTGCAGCCGCAGTACCGTATGTTAAGAGAAAGAAATTGGACGGATGTGTATATCCGCGATGCAATCCGACCTACTGTAGCGAGCCGACGCACGCGAAGAAGGCCGTACATCTTACAAAAAGCCCTACATTTCACGCGGACAACGTTGGACGGCCGCAGATGCGCACTTCGACGCCGGTGATCTTCCCTGATCGTAGCCATAATCATAGATGGCTACAATATATTGGCATGTCGCACGTCTAATCGCGCACGTGAACGCAATGATTCGCGCCACGAAACATCCGGCGCGACGACTTGCACATGCATCAGCATATTACATATGTCATATTATGTTATATGAGATCATGTCATTCATGATAAAATGTGTGCCCTTGCACGTGTGCGCATACTTGCACACACAACAAAGAGTCGAACAGACGGACTTGCACATGCATCAGCATATTACATATGTCAGGTGCGCAAGGTGCATCGTTGCGTCCAGGTGCGCAAGTCGACGTGCCATATTCGACGTGCCATAATATCATAATATCATACACGGCCAGACGCCGCCGCGGCGACGATTCGTGCCGCGAAACGTCCGGTGACGACGCGGCGACGATTCGTGCCGAAAACGTCCGGTTCGCGCCGTGAAACGTCCGGTGACGATAAAAGGCATGCCCTTGCATATGTGCGTGCCCTTGCATATATTGAGATGTCGCACCTGAACGCGCCGTGAAACGTCCAGTGACGACGCGGCGACGATTCGTGCCGCGAAACGTCCGGTCACGACCGGAATCGAACCGGCGACCTCGCATTTTAAACGACGACGTCTTAAGCGCGAGCGATGCTCCGAAGGCGCTACGACGACGAAAATAACCGCGAGTTTCCATAAACCCGAACAGACGGACGGACTAGACGCGGGCTGTCCGCCCGCGAGGGGGGCCGTAGTTCCCCGTGGAGCGACCATCGTGGAGGTGAGGGTATGCGTGCCGACGCAGCACGGTGGCCATGCCGGAAGCGAGGTGCAGGGGGGTAATCCACCGCAAGTTCATCCTCATCGTTGTGCGGACGAAAGCGCACCCAGGCGATGATGACGTGTCCTCGCACTTGAATGCCAGGCGCACGGCGGACGCGATCCAGCAAGTCCGGACGGTCTCGGACCTGGTCCACGCACACCACCGTGAACGCGCCTGCGCGCCTGCGTCCGTCATGGCGTCGACGCCGCGCTGCACTTGCCTCCGTGTCGCCGAGGTCCGCCGGTCTGTCATTCCGTCTTTTGTGCGTTGTCCGTCGTGAACGACGATAGTCGTTCCGTCGTCGGAACGGAGACCTTACGCCGTTTTTAGGGGGACGTTGTCCGTCTGTCCGTCCGTCCAACGCGCCACGTAGCATATTGGGGTCGGGGTTGACGACCGCGATGCCATGCGACTGAACGGATGGAAGCCGTCTTCAGCCGCGGACGAAAGCGCACCCAGGCGACGATGACGTGATCGACGCCGTGCTGCACTTGCCTCCGTGTCGCCGAGGTCCGCCGGTCTGTCGTTCCGTCGGATGTTCTCGTCGTCGTAGTGCGCGCCGGCCTTTTGTGCGTTGTCCGTCAAGAACGACGATAGTCCGTCGAAAGCGATGTACCTATGTTTCCCGCCCCCCCCTCCCCCCACCGTTTCCCGTCTGTGAGCCCCGTCGGGTTACCCCGTCTTTCAACAAGAAGGAAGAACACCTGTATCAGACGGCGATGCATATGCGCGGCCACCGTGAAGCATTTCCCCAGCCGTGTTTCCTTGGAACGCCGTACACCAGCGGCGCCCCATACGCTCGTACTCCTGCAGAGCATCTTCATCCACCGCAAGTTCATCCTCATCGTTGTGCGGAAGAAAGCGCACCCAGGCGACGATGACGTGTCCTCGCACTTAAATGCCAGGCGCACGGCGGACGCGATCCAGCAAGTCCGGACGGTCTCGGACCTGGTCCACGCACACCACCGTGAACGCACCTGCGCGCCCGCGTCCGTCATGGACGTATCAGACGGCGATGCATATGCGCGGCCACCGTGAAGGATTTCCCCAGCCGTGTTTCCTTGTAACGTCTCCTGCAGCTGCCGTACACCAGTGGCGCCAGTGCGGTCATTAAGGAGTGTGCTTCGCAGTACGCCGGCGACCTCCGGATCTGTAGGACCAATCGCGGAGCGCAGCAGTGCCTCAGGTACTTAAGCAACGCATCCCATACGCTCGTACTCCTGCAGAGCATCTTCATCCACCGCAAGTTCATCCTCATCGTTGTGCGGAAGAAAGCGCACCCAGGCGACGATGACGTGTCCTCGCACTTAAATGCCAGGCGCACGACGGACGCGATCCAGCAAGTCCGGACGGTCTCGGACCTGGTCCACGCACACCACCGTGAACGCGCCTGCGCGCCTGCGTCCGTCTTGGTGTCGACGCCGCGCTGCACTTGCCTCCGTCTCGCCGAGGTCCGCCGGTCTGTCGTTCCGTCTTTTGTGCGTTGTCCGTCGTGAACGACGATAGTCGTTCCGTCTTCGGAACGGAGACCTTAGGCCGTTTTTAGGGGGACGTTGTCCGTCTGTCCGTCCGTCCAACACGCGCAGACAGCTGGCCACGTAGCATATTGGGGTTGGGGTTGACGACCGCGATGCCATGCGACTGAACGGATGGAAGCCGTCTTCAGCCACAATACCACGCATGGAAGAGAGTAATATGGGTGTGATATATACGCGATCTATATGCGATACAATCCCACAGTAGCGAGCCGACGCCTGTAAATAGCCCAGCTTCGTGAAAGGCCGTGCAGCTTACGTTGGCGGCGCCACCGACCAGTGTGCAGTAATGCAGTGTGCAGCCGCAGTACCGTATGTTAAGAGAAAGAAATTGGACGGATGTGTATATCCGCGATGCAATCCGACCTACTGTAGCGAGCCGACGCACGCGAAGAAGGCCGTACATCTTACAAAAAGCCCTACATTTCACGCGGACAACGTTGGACGGCCGCAGATGCGCACTTCGACGCCGGTGATCTTCCCTGATCGTAGCCATAATCATAGATGGCTACAATATATTGGCATGTCGCACGTCTAATCGCGCACGTGAACGCAATGATTCGCGCCACGAAACATCCGGCGCGACGACTTGCACATGCATCAGCATATTACATATGTCATATTATGTTATATGAGATCATGTCATTCATGATAAAATGTGTGCCCTTGCACGTGTGCGCATACTTGCACACACAACAAAGAGTCGAACAGACGGACTTGCACATGCATCAGCATATTACATATGTCAGGTGCGCAAGGTGCATCGTTGCGTCCAGGTGCGCAAGTCGACGTGCCATATTCGACGTGCCATAATATCATAATATCATACACGGCCAGACGCCGCCGCGGCGACGATTCGTGCCGCGAAACGTCCGGTCACGACCGGAATCGAACCGGCGACCTCGCGTTTTAAACGACGACGTCTTATGCGCGAGCGACGCTCCGAAGGCGCTACGACGCCGAGAAAAACGGCGAGTTTCCATAAAATCCGAACAGACGGACGGACAACGAAAAATCGGGGTAAGGTCTCCGTTCCGACGACGGAACGACTATCGTCGTTCACGTCTATGTCGGAACTACGACGACGGACAACGAAAAATCGGGGTAAGGTCTCCGTTCCGACGACTAGACGCGGGCCGTCCGCCCGCGAGGGGGGCCGTAGTTCCCCGTGGAGCGACCATCGTGGAGGTGAGGGTATGCGTGCCGACGCAGCACGGTGGCCATGCCGGAAGCGAGGTGCAGGGGGGTAATCCACCGCAAGTTCATCCTCATCGTTGTGCGGACGAAAGCGCACCCAGGCGACGCTGACGTGTCCTCGCACTTTAATGCCAGGCGCACGGCGGACGCGATCCAGCAAGTCCTGCCGGTCTCGGACCTCGTCCACGCACACCACCGTGAACGTGCCTGCGCGCCTGCGTCTGTCTCTGCGTCGACCCCGCGCTGCACTTGCCTCCGTCTCGTCGAGGTCCGCCGATCTGTCGTTCCGTCTTTTGTGCGTTGTCCGTCGTGAACGACGATAGTCGTTCCGTCGTCGGAACGGAGACCTTACGCCGATTTTAGGGGGACGTTGTCCGTCTGTCCGTCCGTCCAACACGCGCAGGCAGCTGGCCACGTAGCATATTGGGGTCGGGGTTGAGGACCGCGATGCCATGTGACTGAACGGATGGAAGCCGTCTTCAGCCGCGGACGAAAGCGCACCCAGGCGACGATGACGTGATCCGTCCGTCTCGGCGTCGACGCCGTGCTGCACTTGCCTCCGTCTCACCGAGGTCCGCCGGTCTGTCGTTCCGTCGGATGTTCTCGTCGTCGTAGTGCGCGCCGGCCTTTTGTGCGTTGTCCGTCGTGAATGACGATAGTCCATCGAAAGCGATGTACGTATGTTTCCCGCCCCCCCCTCCCCCCACCATTTCCCGTCTGTGAGCCCCGTCGGGTTACCCCGTCTTTCAACAAGAAGGAAGCACACCTGTATCAGACGGCGATGCATATGCGCGGCCACCGTGAAGCATTTCACCAGCCGTGTTGCCTTGTAACGTCTCCTGCAGCGGCCATACACCAGCGGCGCCAGTGCGGTCATGGAGGAACGTGCTCCGCAGTACGCCGGCGAGCTCCGGATCTGTAGGACCGATCACGGAGCGCAGCAGTGCCTCAGGTACTTAAGCAACGCATCCCATACGCTCGTACTCCTGCAGAGCATGTTCATCCACCGCAAGTTCACCCTCATCGTTGTGCGAACGAAAGCGCACCCAGGCGACGATGACGTGTCCTCGCACTTTAATGCCAGGTGCACGGCGGACGCGATCCAGCAAGTCCTGCCGGTCTCGGACCTCGTCCACGCACACCACCGGGAACGTGCCTGCGCGCCTGCGTCCGTCTCGGCGTCGACCCCGCGCTGCACTTGCCTCCGTCTCGCCGAGGTCCCATACGCTTGTACTCCTGCAGAGCATCTTCATCCACCGCAAGTTCGTCCTCATCGTTGTGCTGACGAAAGCGCACCCAGGCGACGCTGACGTGTCCTCGCACTTTAATGCCAGGTGCACGGCGGACGCGATCCAGCAAGTCCTGCCGGTCTCGGACCTCGTCCACGCACACCACCGGGAACGTGCCTGCGCGGCTGCGTCCGTCTCTGCGTCGACCATGCCGCCGCGGCGACGATTCGTGCCGCGAAACGTGCGGTGACGACACGGCGACGATTCGTGCCGCGAAACGTCCGGTTCGCGCCATGAAACGTCCGGTGACGATAAAAGGCATGCCCTTGCATATGTGCGTGCCCTTGCATATATTGAGATGTCGCACCTGAACGCGCCGTGAAACGTCCGGTGACGGCGCGGCGACGATTCGTGCCGTGAAACGTCCGGTTCGCGCAAGGCGCATCGTTGCGTCCAGGTGCGCAATTTGACGTGCCGTATTCGATGTGCCATAATATCATAATATCATACACGGCCAGACGCCGCCGCGGCGACGATTCGTGCCGCGAAACGTGCGGTGATGACACGGCGACGATTCGTGCCATGAAACGTCCGGTTCGCGCCATGAAACGTCCGGTGACGATAAAAGGCATGCCCTTGCATATGTGCGTGCCCTTGCATATATTGAGATGTCGCACCTGAACGCGCCGCGAAACGTCCTGTGACGACGCGGTGACAATTCGTGCCGCGAAACGTCCGGTGACGACCAGAATCGAACCCGCGACCTCGCCTTTTACGCCGCGACGTCTTAAGCGCGAGCGACGCTCCGAAGGCACTACGACGCCGAGAAAAACGGCGAGTTACCAAATATGTTCCAGACAGACGGACGGACAAGCCCCCCCCCCAAAAAACGGCGTAAGGTCTCCGTTCCGACGACGGAACGACTAACGTCGTTCACGTCTAACGTCGGAACTACGACGACGGAACGACTATCGTCGTTCACGTCTATGTCGGAACTACGACGACGGAAGGACAATATGGGTCCCCGGGAAGAACTAAGCTATGGCCTAGCAAGCTTTTCGCTTGCTCCGGCGATAATGCAGAGGGATGCAATACTGTTCACCAGCGTGGGAGTCGAACCCACGAGTGCGTGGATTGCACTCAGCCGTGCAAGTGTGTCGTCATACAGCTAGGTAGCTGTTTGACGCTGGCATTTAATGCCATCCAGTGGCGGCAACTCCATTCACGCAACTGTGTCTGGTGCAATTGGACTGCGGCTGACCTACTGCTGGAGGGCCGTGACGAAGGTGGTCCGGCCCTCCGTGCTGGTGGTGATGGTGCCGGTGATGGCGAAGGAGTCGTAGGCGGTGTACGCGACCCGGTCATTGTCGTCCGCGAAGCTTGCGTCGGCGAAGAAGTCCGTGTAGTTGGGTAGCTGTTGTAGGACGCTGGTGCTGTCCGTGCAGACGGGATACTTGCTATTGCCGACGCTGAGGACGAGTGGTATGACAGGCCGGGAACCGACCATCGTGATGGAGCTGGGATTCGGGGAGAGGCTGGCTGCGGCGTGTGTCCCATCTGACGGTAGGACAATGGCGGTCCGGTCACGTTGCTCCCACGCGATCATCATGTCGTTGGTGTCGGCGCGGCTGTCGGTGGCCGCAGTGGTCTGCTGGGCAGCTGCCCGGAAGGTCTGCACCCGTCTGGGAGGGCATTTGCCCGGGGCAGCTGCTGCCGCCACTAGCGCTCCGTTAAGGAAGATGCTGTTGTTGTACTGACTATTCGACGGCACGGTGATTTTGGTGGCGTAAATGTACAGCGGCGTGTTGTCGTCAGCCGCCGCTTGCAGCTGGGCAACGAAGTTGTCGGGCGCGGATTGTTTGACCGCCAGCTCCACGCATCCGAGGTCGGGGCTGTCGGGGTTGCCGCACGCGACCCATGCGTTGAACTTGCGGAAGGGTCCGCCGTGGAACAGCTTGCCGTGTGGGACGACCAGGAGGGCGCTGCCGTCGGCCGGGTACTTGTCCTCGGCGTCCGCTTTATCGGTTGCCGCGTTGTATGTCGGATAACGCAGCTTGGCGGTGTACAGCATCGGGAGGACGGAGGTGCTGGTCACGGAAATTTGAGTCGCCGGGGTGACCTTGTATTGGGCCAGCGTCGGCCCGGTGAAGCGGGAGGTGACGAAGGCGGGCAGGGCAGCTGGCTCCACGTTCGTAAACGTGACGGTCCGTGCAAAGGCGTGGTTGGTCTCTAGGTCGGCTAGGGCGCGGTTATCGAGCTGCAGGATAATGATGCCCTGTCCGACTGTGTTCACGCCTGCGACGAAGCTGCCGTTTCGGTTGGGTGCGCCGGCAAAGAGCCGGTCCTCATCCTTAGTCACCGGGCCGGCGGTGAAGGTGACGTGGCAGGTGACGGTTCGCGACCTACGGATTGGATCGTTAGTCGCACGTTAGTCCTCCCGAATATATATTCATCCTTAAAGATAGCCTATAGCTATAACCAGGGCGCTCACGTGGACGCGGAGGCAGCGTCGGTGGGGCTGCCGAAGGTGGACGTGCTGCTTGTAGACGCTGCCGGTGTGAGTCGTTGGCGTTTTGGGTCTGGCGATTCCATTTGGGACGGGAAGGGACGGTGTAAGGTGGCGCAGTTTTGTTACAGGATAGTAAGAACAGGTGGACAAGAGATGTTAAGGTAGAGTACAAGTTATGGGAAGTTCCGTGTGTTTAACGCTGTGCAACGCTGTACAACGCTGTATAACGCTGTACAAGGTTGGCAATTTTGTGTTCAAATCCGCGTCATCAACCCACGGGTCGCCGCGGTCGGACGTGCGGTCCACTTGCCGCGTGCGGCAACCCTGACGGCCCCGACCTCGGATGCGTGGAGCTGGCGGTCAAACAATCCGCGCCCGACAACTTCGTTGCTCAGCTGCAAGCGGCGGCTGGTGAGAACACGCCGCTGTACATTCATGCCACCAAAATCACCGCGCCGTCGAGCAGTGCATTGCGACCCTCAACCGTGAAATCCCGGTTCGTTGTGTCAGGTGGTGGTGGATGCGGTAGTCCGGTGTCGGGCGTGCTCCTACGGACATCGACATTAGAATACATCCGCCGCATGCAGGCAACGCAGGTCGCACAGGTGTTGAGAGACGCAGGGATGGCGGTGTGGTCCGTGGTCTCGACAACTCGTTTTCGTTCGTCAGGTGTGGCAGAGAGCGGGCACAGGAGGCGGAAAGGTATGGTGTGGTCGAGTGTGTTGTAGCGGTCCAGCAGCATGTTGGGGACTCCAGGCGAGTACCGAAATGATACAGGTGCCTGTCCGTATGCTTCCATCACCCGTACTTCACTCTGGCACCCAGGCCCACCCAGGTACGCTGTAGATTGCAGCTTGCCCGTCGTGCATTAAAGGGGGCGTACTGCAAGCCGTAGCGTGCCTTAGGACGGGGTGGCGCAGTGAAGTGAAGCGTAGGGACAGGCGCCCGTGTCACTTCGGTACTCGCCTGGAGTGTCCAACATGCTGCTGGGCCGCTACAACACACTCGACCACGGCCGTCTCCTGTGCTCATTCTCTGCCACACAGACCACACCGTCGTCCCTGCGTCTCTCAACATCTGTGCGACCTGCGTTGCCTGCATGCGGCAGATGTATTGTAATGCCGACGTCCGGCACATATCTACACCTACACCTACGGCTGAAGCGCTACCTGGTCCTGACCGAAGGCGTCATCACCACGCCGACCACCGCCGCCCGCACCCCCCGCCTGTGTTTGGATCGCCGCCCCGGCTACCCGCTAGTGGCGGTACTCATGAACGACGGCCAACAGTCTGACCGCGTACTCGTACTCGACCGCGGCAGTGTCACGGTCGCTGTTGTGCTCGTCGTCATCACTGCTGCCAGCGTTGCTGCCGTCCGCACGGTGACCTTCGCCTTCGCCAGCTGAGGCTGGCCGGCGCCGGGTGTTCGGTGCCGACGGACTGAAGTTGGGGTTCCGCTCGACGTCGGCCGCGAAGCGGTATGGTGGCGAGCCGCCCGGTTGAGGATGCTGTAGCAGGTCGCCGATTCCGCCAGCGGCGCGGCCGGACAGGACACGGGTGCTCGGGTGGGTGGGCCCAAGATGTGGCGGAGGCGGTACGTTGGCCGTACAGGAGTGGCTGATGGCGCCGAGGTGCTCATGGCTCTGCATGCCGATTTCGTCGATGAAGACAGCCCCATCACCGACGTTGCGTTTGACCTACGGAAGGTGGGGGGGAGCGTGCGGAGAAGGGGGGTGCGTAGGATGCTGGGGTGGGAGGTGTGGATCCGTGGTATGGTTTTCCTACGTGCTCCGGGGAGTGGATCCTACCTGAAGGCTGGCGTGGGCACCGCGCTTGGGAAGGTTGGCGCCACGCGAGCCGCTTTGGCTGGCAGAGATGCCGAACATCGAGTGGGTCGACAGGCTGCGGTGCACAGGGGTGTTGAAGGCGATCGCGGCGGCCCAGGAGTACGTGCATGTGGCGGCCCAGTCGGGGCTGTCATGCTGGTACGTGTACCACAGCAGCGCGTGCACGAACCGTGTCTTGCCCGTGCCCGGGGGACCCATGATGAGCATCTGTGGCGGGACGCCTGGATCGGGTTCATTGCGGCGGTCAAAGTACCGTGCCACGAGCATGAACGGTACAGCCTGATCCGGCGCCAGGGTGAAGAGCTCGATGGTGTCGTCAACGGTAGGCGGCTGAGCCAGACGCAGGTAGGTCGGCATCTCCGCTGTGACGAGTGCGCGGTCAGACTGTTGGCCGTCGTTCATGAGTACCGCCACTAGCGGGTAGCCGGGGCGGCGATCCAAACACAGGCGGGGGGTGCGGGCGGCGGTGGTCGGCGTGGTGATGGCGCCTTCAGTCAGGACCAGGTAGCGCTTCAGCCGCTTGGAAGCTTCGCTCAGCAGCGGGATGTCGGTGGCGCGCACACGGCGGATGAAGGGGCTGGTGTTGGCACCAAGTGCGTCGGGCAGAGGTAGCGGACGGCAACGCCGAGCTGCACCGTATGCGTACAGCCCCTCTACTGTGGTGCGGTCGTACAGGTCCGTCAGGGCGACATCAGACAGGTTCATTCCCGTCGTCGGGTCGCCTTGGCCTGGCACGAAGTCATACCGCTCGACCTGATTGTCTTGCGGTGGCCGTGTGTCAGGGTCGGGTTCGAGGCGGCCTCGTGCGGTGTCCGGGTCATCATCATCCGAGTCACTGGAGGTGTAGTCCGGGGGGAGACCGGCAGCTGCAGCGGCGGCGCGGCGCTGACGACGTCGCAAGTTGTATTCGGCCTGGCGCCGGGCGCTGGCGAGGTGCTCTGCCTCGATGTTGTCGAGCAGGGCACTGACGCAGGCTCTGTACGATCGACCCGCATCGGTGGTTCCCAGGTCCGTCCACCAAGCATCGTACGCCTCCTTCACCGTCTGATTGGCGGCTACCGGCTGGCCGCGGTGAGCCATGAAGATGCCCAACACGAATGCGTAGTAGGCGACGGCGGGTGCGGTAGTACTGCCTGCTTGCGGACGGCGGGGCAGTGCACCGCCCAGCAGGACGTACCTCGGCTGCGGCAGGCGACAGAGGACGTGTGTCAGGTACAGCGGGTGCGTCGGCTGGAAGGCCACCTTCTTGGGGGGTACGGTCGTCGTCGGGCTGGTCGGTAGCTGATCCGCAGCTGAGCCGCCTGGCGCAATGGACGTCGTGACGGCGGCGGGCTGGGTGCCAGAGGGGCCGGGAGGTGCATCAGTCACAGGGGTCATAGCGGCGCCAGGGGCCTTGCGTTTGCGGTGGCGAGCTGCGGGGAGGACTTGGGCGCTAAGGATGGCAGCGTGAGGGTGCTGTGCGGGCGTCACACGTTGCACTTCAAAGTTGGCCACGATATTGTAGGCGCTGCAATCCAAGCCGCTGAGCTCCACTCCACGCTGCGTGTAGTTCTGTACGGCGTCGGCGAGGGTGTAGCCGCCGTGCTCCTCCGCCTCCACAAGCTCCACGCCGGTTTCCGCCTCTTCTGGCTCCACGGCGGATTCGGCCGCCAGTGCAGTGAACGCGCCCACCGGCAGGTAGTTGCGTTTGTACGACGCTTCGAACGTATCATGACCCGATAGCTTGAAGGCGACCAGTGCCATGCCGGCCGTGATGGTGGCCATCATGCGGTGCACCGCGGCGCACAGGTTGCCGAACACGCTGGGCCCATCACCGGTGGCGCTGGGTTGGCTCCCTGCCATCATGAAGTCCTGCACACGCCCCACGGCGGCACAGGTGAGGTGTGCCTGGCTGCGTTCGAGTGTCTTCGCGGTGTACTTGGAACTGTAGTACGCGGCATCACGGGCGCGGTCGATGGCGGGTTGTAGGAGGGGGCAGTCACCACGTTCGTTGGCGGGGCGTGCTAGTTGTGCAGCGACGTCAGCCGTGTACTCCCGGTCGACCTCACAGGCCAGGGACATCAGCTGGTTGCAGCCGAATGCGAGCGCAACGGCAGGCATGTGCGGCACGAGGTTGGGTGCCAGGCGGGGCAGCAAGAAGAGGCCGCTGGTGCCGATCCACTGAAAGGCTGTGCGGATGAGCCGGGGGAAGGCCATGCCGCAGCTGTCGTCGGTGCCGTGGCAGCCGTGGCGCTTGCACGTCGTATTGTGGGTGTGGGTGAGGGCGCCGTGTACGACGGCAGCGTGGTGGGCACGGCAGGCGGCGTGCCGTGATGGTGGCGGCAGCCTGCCGTTTGCGCAGCCGGCCAGTCGCTCGAAGTCGTACGCGGCAGGCGGGCAGTCTGGCTGTACCGCCGGCACGGACAGGCCGCGCTGCTGCGCCTCCGCATCAGGCATACCCATGACCAGAGGCCGCGTTTCACTGTCCGGGGCAGGAGCGTAGTACGGCGAGGGGTACCACATTTCGCAGAGCGCATACGCAAGTGCCAGAGCCCGGCAGTTGGGTCCACAAAAGAACGCTTGCAGGTTCTCTAGCGCGAAACACTCGAGGTGTGCAACTCCGTGCAGGTGTAGTGCCAGTCGCCCGCTCTGCTCCACCTTGACAACCACCTCGAATACGACACCGCAGAAGCAGTTCGGGTCAGTCTGCCGCATTGCCCCGGGTGCAAAGCCAAACAGTTGCTCGACCACCACCTCTTTTGTAGCAACGAGCAGCGCGGCGCAGCTGTGCGGATCCTCCTTAACGCGGCGCCACTTTTCCACCGTGCTGATGATTTGGGTGGGACAGCAGGTGTCGTCGAACTCGATGAACTGGCCGGACGCTACAACGGCGCAGCCAGCATGCATGTCTGCCGGGTTGAGGTTGAAGAACAGTGGCGGCCAGCCAATGGTGAGGGCAGCTGCACGCATTGTGGCCTTTGCACCGTTGTAATAGGCATCCGTGAGGTCGATTCGCAGCAAGCTGGCACGTGCGCCCTCGAGGAGAGCACGCACCACAGGCGACTGCTGCGACAGCAGCTGCCGCCGCTGGACGTGACGGTACGGTAGCGCCAAGATGTCCGCCATGGCACGTACCACATCCCTCGAGACCCGCGCCGCTGGTTCACCCAGCCGTGGTCGCATGCGCAGGGCCACTCCCACGTGCGCCATGCTCTGCTGCCGAATGCTGATGTCGTACATACGGGCAAGCAGCATCAAATTGCCACCGAACTGTGCCCGAGGCACCCGCCGTACCAGGTGGCTGCAGTATGATGCGAAGGACATTCCCGGCGGTCGCTGCCCAGACAAGCCATATGGAAACGAGACCGGGAAGCAGACGTTGAGGATGGCCGGGTGACGATCATCCAGGATCCGAGCGTCACGGCCGCCAGCGGCGAATGCAAGATGTGCACGTCTGGTCAGCAGATCATGCACCACGTTGGGCCGGGTATCAAACTCGCTGCCGTCCGTCGGAGCGGCAGCGGGCTGCGGCAGGACCAGTTCCAGCTCATTCGGAGCGCCCAGGCCGGCGTCAGCTGTGTCGGGCAGAGGAGGCGGAAATCCGCAAGCTTAACACGACGGATAGACAGATGGAGCGAGAATGCAGCGACACTTGTAACGTATGCGCAAATTGTTCCGAGGTCGTCTGAGGGATGTGGTGGGATACGCGAATGGAGGTGTACGAAGGTGATAAAATGCACGCCCTCACTTACTCCGGATGGGAGCAGGGTCCGCTGCCTGGCGCACGATGACCGCAAGGGGCGGTAAGCCCGTAGCACCAGCTTCTGCAGTGGACAGTAGTCACAGTCGCGCATACACCGCACATCAAGAAGTGGTAATAAGTACAATATTCCGCAGCACCTAATCTGGCAGGAGGCCGAACATGTTCAGTCGACACACACACCAGCAGGCGCGACTTGAGCAAACCCACAGGTACGTACAGGTTGTATAACACAACAGCGACACGGGCAACTCGCAGCATTACTCTCACAGACATACCCGCCATAGGAGTGTCCGAGACGGTAGCTCCGGTCGTGGGCGCATCGGGACCTCCAGCAGATGTAGAAGTACAGAAATACCAAGGCCAGAAGAATGCGGGCGAAGCACGTGGAACCAGGATTGTCAGTTCGAAAGCGACGTATCTATGTTTCCCGCCCGGCCCGTCCCCCCACCGTTTCCCGTCTGTGAGCCCCGTCGGGTTACCCCGTCTTTCAACAAGAAGGAATCACACCTGTATCAGACGGCGATGCATATGCGCCGCCGCCCTGAAGGATTTCACCAGCCGTGTTTCCTTGTAACGTCTCCTGCAGCTGCCGTACACCAGCGGCGCCAGTGCGGTCATGAAGGAATGTGCTCCGCAGTACACCAGCGACCTCCGGATCTGTAGGACCGATCGCGGAGCGCAGCAGTGCCTCAGGTACTTGTGCAACACATCCCATACGCTCGTACTCCTGCAGAGCATCTTCATCCACCGCAAGTTCATCCTCATCGTTGTGTTGAAGAAAGCGCACCCAGGCGACGATAACGTGTCCTCACACTTTAACGCCAGGCGCACGGCGGACGCGATCCAGCAAATCCCACCGGTCTCGGACCTGATCCACGCACACCACCGTGAACGCGCCTGCCAAATCCGCAATGCGCGCAGGCAGCTGGCCGCGTAGCATATTGGGATCGGGGTTGACGACCGCGATGCCATGTGACTGAACGGCACACGGGAAGACCTGGGGGGGGCGGCCCGTGAGATGCACAATCAGCAGCTGCTGCATGAGACGGCCCCGCCCCAAGAGCTGACTCTCCACAAACGTGGGTGCAGGCAGCAGGTCGCCCAGGTGATTGACAGACGGCACGTCGCCCGGATCGAGGCGCGCCAGAGCCGCTTCAGGCACTCGGCGTGCTGCAACGAGAGCGGCGACAGGCGGACATCGGTTAAGCAGACTCGAATGGCAATATAGGCGGCTTGATGAATCAAATGTGTTCATGTTCCCCTAAACGGGCCGGAGAAGGTCCTCACCCGCCAGTGCCTTCTCGCAAGAGGCACAGATAGCGAATCGCTCGGAGCCACCATCGCCGCAGAACACGGTCCGATTCGGCAAGTCCGCATCAAGGCGCATGCAGAACGGCACCTCCACACTCCGCGGATCGTCGAAGCAAGGTCGCGGCTGCACCCGTGGTGGATATGGCCGCAACTCCGACGGCAGCTGCACTGGGGCCGTGCCCTCTGCAGCACCCGTCGGTGAATCCGACTCGTCAGCCCCATCGACACCACCATCACTGTCAGCCGCCGCCGCATCCTCATCCACGAATGCCGCGGGATCGGCGTCAGCGCTGGCACCTGCAGTACTGCCGCGCTCGGATCTGCCGATACGATACCGTGCCGGTAAAACCGGATCCGGTGGCGGTGGTGCAACACCTTGGGCGGTGCAGGGCATGCGCCGCCAAGCCAGGGTACGCGCATGACGCGGCACGGCGCCTGTGCACATGATGTCAGCGCGTAAGATGTCCACGTTGGGGATGTCCACCCAAGCACGAAGCACGGATTGGTCCTCCGAACACTGCTCCGAGCAGACGGCACACACCCGGGAAGGCATGCGCCGACGCAGCGCGGCGGCCATGCTGGAAGCAAGCTGCAGGTGTTTCTCATATGGTACCTGCCGCTCCACCGGAAGTTGACCGCCAGGCAAATCCTGCACGCGCCCTTCCGGAATCACCCCAAGAAAATCAGGCGGTGCAGGGTGCTGGCCCTCGTGCAAGCAGGGAAACCGCATGAGGTCCCGCAAACGCTCAAGCAAGCTAGCTTGCGGAAGCTGTATCCCACGCAGCTGAGCACGGGCCTGCGTGTGCGCGGCCTCTGCAGCCCTGCACTCTGGGTCTCGACGGGCAGCCGCATGTGCAGCGGCATCACGCCCCCGCTCCGCAGCCCTGCACGCCGGGTCTTGACGGGCAGCCGCTCGTGCAGCGGTGTTACGCCGCTGTTCCGCAGCCCTGCACTCCGGATCTTGACGGGCAGCCGCTTGTGCAGCGGTGTTACGCCCCTGCTCCGCAGCCCTGCGCTCCGGATCGAGACGAGCGTCCCGCATCCGTGCTGCATCCGCGCTGAGCTGCACGCTCGACGCACTCGTCCCTCTGAAATGGAAACCGCCGGCCAGTGTACCCAGACGCTCGCGACTACGCACCCCGGACTGCGGTACTGCACAGGCCGAAGTGGCAACCGCGCCGAGGTCCGTGCTTAACGGACGAAATCCTGTAGGGAGAAAGCCGCCAGGCAACATACCCAGGCGCTCGCGACCGCGAGCCCCAGCCCGCTGGGGTGAATCATTTGTTCTGTCCGTCATAACTGATGGAAGCCGTCTCGAGCCACAATACCACGCACGGAGGAAAGCAACATATACACGCGATACAATCCTCCAGGAACGAGCCGACACCTGTAAAGAGCCCAGGTCCACGAAAGGCCGTGCAGTCGGCGGCCCCGTTAAGAGAAATAAATCGGACGGATGTATATATCCGCGATGCAAATGATACCTGGGGCGAGCCGACGCACGCAAAGAAGGCCGTACATCTTTCAAAAAGCCACACATTTCACGCGAACAACGTTGGACGGGACGCGCACAGGCGTTGGATGACCCCCTCATCCAACGCCGGAAGGTTCGAGTATGGCTATCAAGTATGGGTATATATATCAATCCGGTCCGGCTACAATATATAGCGAATCGCGCACTTGGAGATGCAACGAGTCGCGCCGCGATTGCTCAGCGAGAAACATCCGGTGATGACCGGAATCGAACCGGCGACGCCTAACATTTTACGCGGCGACGTCTTAAGCGCGCGCAAAGCTCCGAAACCCGAGAACGACGGCCCGAAAACCGCGAGTTTCCAGAACATCCCGAACGGACGGACAGACGTCCCCTAAAACGGCGTAAGGTCTCCGTTCTGACGACGGAACGACTATCGTCGTTCATGTCTAACATCGGAACTACGACGACCATTTGACTGACCGTTGACGCAAGTTTCCATTATGGACACAACCGCAAGCGTGACGGAAGGACAATCGGGGCCCCCGGGAAGAACTAAGCTATGGCCTAGCAAGCTTTTCGCTTGCTCCGGTGACAACTACCTTACCACAATGTGTCACTGCAAAGTGGTCCGCCGACATCACATGATGAGTTCGTGGACTCCTTCTGTCCATTCGTGGGGACTTAAATGGTATGGATACATCTGCCGTACACATTATTAGTGAACGGACTACTTGTACTACTACGGTCTGCTTGTGGCAGTAGTTATCATCTAAAATCCGTCATAATAAGAATGCACTGTTGTGTATACTCATGTTTACTATGAGTAAAGGTGCATCTTATGAGTCAGAACATATATTTATATAGATATTGCATCACATCACTCATACCATTGCTCCACATACAACGCCAAGGTATGGATGAGATATCATTTGACTGTCGCTTTTGCATGATTCCTCATCCATGGATTATTGATTATAAGCACATGTGCGCAGATGCATAATATTCAATAATGCACATCACGCGTGCACAATATCCGCACAACCCCAAACCCTAAAAGCCAAAACCCGTAAAATGCACACCATAGTATCCTGCTGGCTGGGGTATCTATGGGTCGTATTTGGAACGATCAGTTGTGCACATGCACATCTTTTAATTGAGCCTTTGCTGGGCAAAGATAACAGAGACACAATAAGCTATTTATATATATGTATATATATATATATATATGTATATATGTACATATATATATATATATATTTATACATATACATATACATCTATATATCATCCATATGACTGTATGATGACAACTGATGCAATTACTGTCATGATATGTGTGTGTTGCTGTAACTAAGGTTTTTGCAAACAACTCATCAGTAATCATCCATCATACATTGCCATCATCACCATGTACATATGGCATGCATAAACTGCATGACATGACACCACCAAGTGTGTGGTGAGGTGTGGACACATCACTGCCATACGTATCACTCCACCATCCATGTACGACACATGCATGGTTCCATGAGTTGTGTTGCAATAATACAACACCCTGCCTTATTAATAAACTTCCCAATAGGTGGGACTTTGCTTTGTGACAACCCTGTTTTGTTCTGTTTGGCTTAGATTCAGCTGCCACCATGCACATCCTTGTCTGGGGTTGGAGACATGGCATCTGTACATTTGGCATCTGTCCTGCTTGGCTGATCATGTCCATACCATATTTGATGTTGTTGAAAAGATATGGAAAAGATAGAAGATAGGAAGTATCTACTGCATGTGTGTGATAGTAATTGTGTTTTTGCCCTTTGTTGTACGCTCTAAACGTTTCCAGGCATATGTACATGACAGAAGTTGCAACACACACGGAATGCACGCACCCCCCACCCATTCGAGACATGAAAGCATCCTTGACCTTACCATCCCGCCAGTTTGAACCTTAAAACTGGAGCTTACCGGGATCGATCCGGTGACCTCACGCATGCAAAGCGCGCGCTCTACCACTGAGCTAAAGCCCCAAGCGGATGCAACAAAAGCACGCGCTCTCACCACAACTACCTTACCACAATGTGTCACTGCAAAGTGGTCCGCCGACATCACATGATGAGTTCGTGGACTCCTTCTGTCCATTCGTGGGGACTTAAATGGTATGGATACATCTGCCGTACACATTATTAGTGAACGGACTACTTGTACTACTACGGTCTGCTTGTGGCAGTAGTTATCATCTAAAATCCGTCATAATAAGAATGCACTGTTGTGTATACTCATGTTTACTATGAGTAAAGGTGCATCTTATGAGTCAGAACATATATTTATATAGATATTGCATCACATCACTCATACCATTGCTCCACATACAACGCCAAGGTATGGATGAGATATCATTTGACTGTCGCTTTTGCATGATTCCTCATCCATGGATTATTGATTATAAGCACATGTGCGCAGATGCATAATATTCAATAATGCACATCACGCGTGCACAATATCCGCACAACCCCAAACCCTAAAAGCCAAAACCCGTAAAATGCACACCATAGTATCCTGCTGGCTGGGGTATCTATGGGTCGTATTTGGAACGATCAGTTGTGCACATGCACATCTTTTAATTGAGCCTTTGCTGGGCAAAGATAACAGAGACACAATAAGCTATTTATATATATGTATATATATATATATGTATATATGTACATATATATATATATATTTATACATATACATATACATCTATATATCATCCATATGACTGTATGATGACAACTGATGCAATTACTGTCATGATATGTGTGTGTTGCTGTAACTAAGGTTTTTGCAAACAACTCATCAGTAATCATCCATCATACATTGCCATCATCACCATGTACATATGGCATGCATAAACTGCATGACATGACACCACCAAGTGTGTGGTGAGGTGTGGACACATCACTGCCATACGTATCACTCCACCATCCATGTACGACACATGCATGGTTCCATGAGTTGTGTTGCAATAATACAACACCCTGCCTTATTAATAAACTTCCCAATAGGTGGGACTTTGCTTTGTGACAACCCTGTTTTGTTCTGTTTGGCTTAGATTCAGCTGCCACCATGCACATCCTTGTCTGGGGTTGGAGACATGGCATCTGTACATTTGGCATCTGTCCTGCTTGGCTGATCATGTCCATACCATATTTGATGTTGTTGAAAAGATATGGAAAAGATAGAAGATAGGAAGTATCTACTGCATGTGTGTGATAGTAATTGTGTTTTTGCCCTTTGTTGTACGCTCTAAACGTTTCCAGGCATATGTACATGACAGAAGTTGCAACACACACGGAATGCACGCACCCCCCACCCATTCGAGACATGAAAGCATCCTTGACCTTACCATCCCGCCAGTTTGAACCTTAAAACTGGAGCTTACCGGGATCGATCCGGTGACCTCACGCATGCAAAGCGCGCGCTCTACCACTGAGCTAAAGCCCCAAGCGGATGCAACAAAAGCACGCGCTCTCACCACAACTACCTTACCACAATGTGTCACTGCAAAGTGGTCCGCCGACATCACATGATGAGTTCGTGGACTCCTTCTGTCCATTCGTGGGGACTTAAATGGTATGGATACATCTGCCGTACACATTATTAGTGAACGGACTACTTGTACTACTACGGTCTGCTTGTGGCAGTAGTTATCATCTAAAATCCGTCATAATAAGAATGCACTGTTGTGTATACTCATGTTTACTATGAGTAAAGGTGCATCTTATGAGTCAGAACATATATTTATATAGATATTGCATCACATCACTCATACCATTGCTCCACATACAACGCCAAGGTATGGATGAGATATCATTTGACTGTCGCTTTTGCATGATTCCTCATCCATGGATTATTGATTATAAGCACATGTGCGCAGATGCATAATATTCAATAATGCACATCACGCGTGCACAATATCCGCACAACCCCAAACCCTAAAAGCCAAAACCCGTAAAATGCACACCATAGTATCCTGCTGGCTGGGGTATCTATGGGTCGTATTTGGAACGATCAGTTGTGCACATGCACATCTTTTAATTGAGCCTTTGCTGGGCAAAGATAACAGAGACACAATAAGCTATTTATATATATGTATATATATATATGTATATATGTACATATATATATATATTTATACATATACATATACATCTATATATCATCCATATGACTGTATGATGACAACTGATGCAATTACTGTCATGATATGTGTGTGTTGCTGTAACTAAGGTTTTTGCAAACAACTCATCAGTAATCATCCATCATACATTGCCATCATCACCATGTACATATGGCATGCATAAACTGCATGACATGACACCACCAAGTGTGTGGTGAGGTGTGGACACATCACTGCCATACGTATCACTCCACCATCCATGTACGACACATGCATGGTTCCATGAGTTGTGTTGCAATAATACAACACCCTGCCTTATTAATAAACTTCCCTATAGGTGGGACTTTGCTTTGTGACAACCCTGTTTTGTTCTGTTTGGCTTAGATTCAGCTGCCACCATGCACATCCTTGTCTGGGGTTGGAGACATGGCATCTGTACATTTGGCATCTGTCCTGCTTGGCTGATCATGTCCATACCATATTTGATGTTGTTGAAAAGATATGGAAAAGATAGAAGATAGGAAGTATCTACTGCATGTGTGTGATAGTAATTGTGTTTTTGCCCTTTGTTGTACGCTCTAAACGTTTCCAGGCATATGTACATGACAGAAGTTGCAACACACACGGAATGCACGCACCCCCCACCCATTCGAGACATGAAAGCATCCTTGACCTTAGCGCGCGCTCTACCACTGAGCTAAAGCCCCAAGCGGATGCAACAAAAGCACGCGCTCTCACCACAACTACCTAACCACAATGTGTCACTGCAAAGTGGTCCGCCGACATCACATGATGAGTTCGTGGACTCCTTCTGTCCATTCGTGGGGACTTAAATGGTATGGATACATCTGCCGTACACATTATTAGTGAACGGACTACTTGTACTACTACGGTCTGCTTGTGGCAGTAGTTATCATCTAAAATCCGTCATAATAAGAATGCACTGTTGTGTATACTCATGTTTACTATGAGTAAAGGTGCATCTTATGAGTCAGAACATATATTTATATAGATATTGCATCACATCACTCATACCATTGCTCCACATACAACGCCAAGGTATGGATGAGATATCATTTGACTGTCGCTTTTGCATGATTCCTCATCCATGGATTATTGATTATAAGCACATGTGCGCAGATGCATAATATTCAATAATGCACATCACGCGTGCACAATATCCGCACAACCCCAAACCCTAAAAGCCAAAACCCGTAAAATGCACACCATAGTATCCTGCTGGCTGGGGTATCTATGGGTCGTATTTGGAACGATCAGTTGTGCACATGCACATCTTTTAATTGAGCCTTTGCTGGGCAAAGATAACAGAGACACAATAAGCTATTTATATATATGTATATATATATATATATGTATATATGTACATATATATATATTTATACATATACATATACATCTATATATCATCCATATGACTGTATGATGACAACTGATGCAATTACTGTCATGATATGTGTGTGTTGCTGTAACTAAGGTTTTTGCAAACAACTCATCAGTAATCATCCATCATACATTGCCATCATCACCATGTACATATGGCATGCATAAACTGCATGACATGACACCACCAAGTGTGTGGTGAGGTGTGGACACATCACTGCCATACGTATCACTCCACCATCCATGTACGACACATGCATGGTTCCATGAGTTGTGTTGCAATAATACAACACCCTGCCTTATTAATAAACTTCCCAATAGGTGGGACTTTGCTTTGTGACAACCCTGTTTTGTTCTGTTTGGCTTAGATTCAGCTGCCACCATGCACATCCTTGTCTGGGGTTGGAGACATGGCATCTGTACATTTGGCATCTGTCCTGCTTGGCTGATCATGTCCATACCATATTTGATGTTGTTGAAAAGATATGGAAAAGATAGAAGATAGGAAGTATCTACTGCATGTGTGTGATAGTAATTGTGTTTTTGCCCTTTGTTGTACGCTCTAAACGTTTCCAGGCATATGTACATGACAGAAGTTGCAACACACACGGAATGCACGCACCCCCCACCCATTCGAGACATGAAAGCATCCTTGACCTTACCATCCCGCCAGTTTGAACCTTAAAACTGGAGCTTACCGGGATCGATCCGGTGACCTCACGCATGCAAAGCGCGCGCTCTACCACTGAGCTAAAGCCCCAAGCGGATGCAACAAAAGCACGCGCTCTCACCACAACTACCTAACCACAATGTGTCACTGCAAAGTGGTCCGCCGACATCACATGATGAGTTCGTGGACTCCTTCTGTCCATTCGTGGGGACTTAAATGGTATGGATACATCTGCCGTACACATTATTAGTGAACGGACTACTTGTACTACTACGGTCTGCTTGTGGCAGTAGTTATCATCTAAAATCCGTCATAATAAGAATGCACTGTTGTGTATACTCATGTTTACTATGAGTAAAGGTGCATCTTATGAGTCAGAACATATATTTATATAGATATTGCATCACATCACTCATACCATTGCTCCACATACAACGCCAAGGTATGGATGAGATATCATTTGACTGTCGCTTTTGCATGATTCCTCATCCATGGATTATTGATTATAAGCACATGTGCGCAGATGCATAATATTCAATAATGCACATCACGCGTGCACAATATCCGCACAACCCCAAACCCTAAAAGCCAAAACCCGTAAAATGCACACCATAGTATCCTGCTGGCTGGGGTATCTATGGGTCGTATTTGGAACGATCAGTTGTGCACATGCACATCTTTTAATTGAGCCTTTGCTGGGCAAAGATAACAGAGACACAATAAGCTATTTATATATATGTATATATATATATGTATATATGTACATATATATATATATTTATACATATACATATACATCTATATATCATCCATATGACTGTATGATGACAACTGATGCAATTACTGTCATGATATGTGTGTGTTGCTGTAACTAAGGTTTTTGCAAACAACTCATCAGTAATCATCCATCATACATTGCCATCATCACCATGTACATATGGCATGCATAAACTGCATGACATGACACCACCAAGTGTGTGGTGAGGTGTGGACACATCACTGCCATACGTATCACTCCACCATCCATGTACGACACATGCATGGTTCCATGAGTTGTGTTGCAATAATACAACACCCTGCCTTATTAATAAACTTCCCAATAGGTGGGACTTTGCTTTGTGACAACCCTGTTTTGTTCTGTTTGGCTTAGATTCAGCTGCCACCATGCACATCCTTGTCTGGGGTTGGAGACATGGCATCTGTACATTTGGCATCTGTCCTGCTTGGCTGATCATGTCCATACCATATTTGATGTTGTTGAAAAGATATGGAAAAGATAGAAGATAGGAAGTATCTACTGCATGTGTGTGATAGTAATTGTGTTTTTGCCCTTTGTTGTACGCTCTAAACGTTTCCAGGCATATGTACATGACAGAAGTTGCAACACACACGGAATGCACGCACCCCCCACCCATTCGAGACATGAAAGCATCCTTGACCTTACCATCCCGCCAGTTTGAACCTTAAAACTGGAGCTTACCGGGATCGATCCGGTGACCTCACGCATGCAAAGCGCGCGCTCTACCACTGAGCTAAAGCCCCAAGCGGATGCAACAAAAGCACGCGCTCTCACCACAACTACCTAACCACAATGTGTCACTGCAAAGTGGTCCGCCGACATCACATGATGAGTTCGTGGACTCCTTCTGTCCATTCGTGGGGACTTAAATGGTATGGATACATCTGCCGTACACATTATTAGTGAACGGACTACTTGTACTACTACGGTCTGCTTGTGGCAGTAGTTATCATCTAAAATCCGTCATAATAAGAATGCACTGTTGTGTATACTCATGTTTACTATGAGTAAAGGTGCATCTTATGAGTCAGAACATATATTTATATAGATATTGCATCACATCACTCATACCATTGCTCCACATACAACGCCAAGGTATGGATGAGATATCATTTGACTGTCGCTTTTGCATGATTCCTCATCCATGGATTATTGATTATAAGCACATGTGCGCAGATGCATAATATTCAATAATGCACATCACGCGTGCACAATATCCGCACAACCCCAAACCCTAAAAGCCAAAACCCGTAAAATGCACACCATAGTATCCTGCTGGCTGGGGTATCTATGGGTCGTATTTGGAACGATCAGTTGTGCACATGCACATCTTTTAATTGAGCCTTTGCTGGGCAAAGATAACAGAGACACAATAAGCTATTTATATATATGTATATATGTACATATATATATATATATTTATACATATACATATACATCTATATATCATCCATATGACTGTATGATGACAACTGATGCAATTACTGTCATGATATGTGTGTGTTGCTGTAACTAAGGTTTTTGCAAACAACTCATCAGTAATCATCCATCATACATTGCCATCATCACCATGTACATATGGCATGCATAAACTGCATGACATGACACCACCAAGTGTGTGGTGAGGTGTGGACACATCACTGCCATACGTATCACTCCACCATCCATGTACGACACATGCATGGTTCCATGAGTTGTGTTGCAATAATACAACACCCTGCCTTATTAATAAACTTCCCAATAGGTGGGACTTTGCTTTGTGACAACCCTGTTTTGTTCTGTTTGGCTTAGATTCAGCTGCCACCATGCACATCCTTGTCTGGGGTTGGAGACATGGCATCTGTACATTTGGCATCTGTCCTGCTTGGCTGATCATGTCCATACCATATTTGATGTTGTTGAAAAGATATGGAAAAGATAGAAGATAGGAAGTATCTACTGCATGTGTGTGATAGTAATTGTGTTTTTGCCCTTTGTTGTACGCTCTAAACGTTTCCAGGCATATGTACATGACAGAAGTTGCAACACACACGGAATGCACGCACCCCCCACCCATTCGAGACATGAAAGCATCCTTGACCTTAGCGCGCGCTCTACCACTGAGCTAAAGCCCCAAGCGGATGCAACAAAAGCACGCGCTCTCACCACAACTACCTAACCACAATGTGTCACTGCAAAGTGGTCCGCCGACATCACATGATGAGTTCGTGGACTCCTTCTGTCCATTCGTGGGGACTTAAATGGTATGGATACATCTGCCGTACACATTATTAGTGAACGGACTACTTGTACTACTACGGTCTGCTTGTGGCAGTAGTTATCATCTAAAATCCGTCATAATAAGAATGCACTGTTGTGTATACTCATGTTTACTATGAGTAAAGGTGCATCTTATGAGTCAGAACATATATTTATATAGATATTGCATCACATCACTCATACCATTGCTCCACATACAACGCCAAGGTATGGATGAGATATCATTTGACTGTCGCTTTTGCATGATTCCTCATCCATGGATTATTGATTATAAGCATATGTGCGCAGATGCATAATATTCAATAATGCACATCACGCGTGCACAATATCCGCACAACCCCAAACCCTAAAAGCCAAAACCCGTAAAATGCACACCATAGTATCCTGCTGGCTGGGGTATCTTGTTGTATCACTCCTCATAATCGCCCATTGATTCTGCGGAGAACCAGGCTTAGTGCATCATGCTGGATTATATCGGGACGTACCAATCGAGGCAGCGGAAGTCTTTGATGCGAGGAGTTACAACATATATTCCAAGACGGGCGTAGATGACGTGATAGGCCATCAGTGCCTAGCCGAGGCAATCATCATCTAACCGATGCAAATCGGTGCTCGGGCTTATCCAAGATATACGACCATAAGCGACATAAAAAGGTGTAAGCTCAACCAAAGCGCGGTTAGCTTGTCTTAGCGTCAATCGTCAAGATTGCGTATCAATTCGATCATATATTCGCGCTTAGGCTGTCAATGCGCATAGCAGATATACTCGCAGCGACGGCTCGCGGTACAAAAGATCTGCAAGTAGTAAGTGTACTACCGTGATCCCGCGTGCGGATATTGCTATATAAGCCGTCATAGCAATAATGCAATGTTCTTTACTCGCGTAAAGGTGCCGACTACGCCATCGCGCGTAGTGTTGCATTTGACACGCCGCATCGCTCGAGCCATTGCCTCGCGACCTCAAGGTACACTCGCATTATCGTGCTCAAGCGTGCGTGTATGCATGTGTTATCGTTAGTGCGCATTGATATGCGGTGCTTCATGCATTTTAGGTTGTCCGCGACCAAGTCGTCGGACCATGCGCACTATTCGCGATACCGACCACGCGATGTATGCTTGCAGCGTTGTGCACAGTGCATTAGGCGATATGCTATCTGCGGGTTGCTTGTGCCCTTAGCCAGTGCGCCTAACGTGTGCGGTGCGACGTGCTGCGTGACATGGGTGCGGTCGCGTCGCGCCCGCTGCCGTACTATTCCAAGTGTCCACGTACGACAGGGGTGACGTCATCAGTGCCGTATCGCTCCGCGCGTCCACATACGACAGTGCCGTACCATTCCATGTACGATAGTGCCGTACCGCCGTACCGTGCTGTCGTACCGTACGATAGTGCCGTATCGTTCCACGCGTCCACATACGACAGTGCCGTACCATTCCATGTACAATAGTGCCGTATCGCTCCCCGCGTCCACATACGACAGGTGACGTGGTGTCGTGCGTGATATAGCGATGGTGGGTGCAACTCTAGCAGCGCTTAGGCAAAATGACGCGTGGTACAACATATCTATGGGTCGTATTTGGAACGATCAGTTGTGCACATGCACATCTTTTAATTGAGCCTTTGCTGGGCAAAGATAACAGAGACACAATAAGCTATTTATATATATGTATATATATGTATATATGTACATATATATATTTATACATATACATATACATCTATATATCATCCATATGACTGTATGATGACAACTGATGCAATTACTGTCATGATATGTGTGTGTTGCTGTAACTAAGGTTTTTGCAAACAACTCATCAGTAATCATCCATCATACATTGCCATCATCACCATGTACATATGGCATGCATAAACTGCATGACATGACACCACCAAGTGTGTGGTGAGGTGTGGACACATCACTGCCATACGTATCACTCCACCATCCATGTACGACACATGCATGGTTCCATGAGTTGTGTTGCAATAATACAACACCCTGCCTTATTAATAAACTTCCCAATAGGTGGGACTTTGCTTTGTGACAACCCTGTTTTGTTCTGTTTGGCTTAGATTCAGCTGCCACCATGCACATCCTTGTCTGGGGTTGGAGACATGGCATCTGTACATTTGGCATCTGTCCTGCTTGGCTGATCATGTCCATACCATATTTGATGTTGTTGAAAAGATATGGAAAAGATAGAAGATAGGAAGTATCTACTGCATGTGTGTGATAGTAATTGTGTTTTTGCCCTTTGTTGTACGCTCTAAACGTTTCCAGGCATATGTACATGACAGAAGTTGCAACACACACGGAATGCACGCACCCCCCACCCATTCGAGACATGAAAGCATCCTTGACCTTACCATCCCGCCAGTTTGAACCTTAAAACTGGAGCTTACCGGGATCGATCCGGTGACCTCACGCATGCAAAGCGCGCGCTCTACCACTGAGCTAAAGCCCCAAGCGGATGCAACAAAAGCACGCGCTCTCACCACAACTACCTTACCACAATGTGTCACTGCAAAGTGGTCCGCCGACATCACATGATGAGTTCGTGGACTCCTTCTGTCCATTCGTGGGGACTTAAATGGTATGGATACATCTGCCGTACACATTATTAGTGAACGGACTACTTGTACTACTACGGTCTGCTTGTGGCAGTAGTTATCATCTAAAATCCGTCATAATAAGAATGCACTGTTGTGTATACTCATGTTTACTATGAGTAAAGGTGCATCTTATGAGTCAGAACATATATTTATATAGATATTGCATCACATCACTCATACCATTGCTCCACATACAACGCCAAGGTATGGATGAGATATCATTTGACTGTCGCTTTTGCATGATTCCTCATCCATGGATTATTGATTATAAGCACATGTGCGCAGATGCATAATATTCAATAATGCACATCACGCGTGCACAATATCCGCACAACCCCAAACCCTATAAGCCAAAACCCGTAAAATGCACACCATAGTATCCTGCTGGCTGGGGTATCTATGGGTCGTATTTGGAACGATCAGTTGTGCACATGCACATCTTTTAATTGAGCCTTTGCTGGGCAAAGATAACAGAGACACAATAAGCTATTTATATATATGTATATATATGTATATATGTACATATATATATTTATACATATACATATACATCTATATATCATCCATATGACTGTATGATGACAACTGATGCAATTACTGTCATGATATGTGTGTGTTGCTGTAACTAAGGTTTTTGCAAACAACTCATCAGTAATCATCCATCATACATTGCCATCATCACCATGTACATATGGCATGCATAAACTGCATGACATGACACCACCAAGTGTGTGGTGAGGTGTGGACACATCACTGCCATACGTATCACTCCACCATCCATGTACGACACATGCATGGTTCCATGAGTTGTGTTGCAATAATACAACACCCTGCCTTATTAATAAACTTCCCAATAGGTGGGACTTTGCTTTGTGACAACCCTGTTTTGTTCTGTTTGGCTTAGATTCAGCTGCCACCATGCACATCCTTGTCTGGGGTTGGAGACATGGCATCTGTACATTTGGCATCTGTCCTGCTTGGCTGATCATGTCCATACCATATTTGATGTTGTTGAAAAGATATGGAAAAGATAGAAGATAGGAAGTATCTACTGCATGTGTGTGATAGTAATTGTGTTTTTGCCCTTTGTTGTACGCTCTAAACGTTTCCAGGCATATGTACATGACAGAAGTTGCAACACACACGGAATGCACGCACCCCCCACCCATTCGAGACATGAAAGCATCCTTGACCTTACCATCCCGCCAGTTTGAACCTTAAAACTGGAGCTTACCGGGATCGATCCGGTGACCTCACGCATGCAAAGCGCGCGCTCTACCACTGAGCTAAAGCCCCAAGCGGATGCAACAAAAGCACGCGCTCTCACCACAACTACCTAACCACAATGTGTCACTGCAAAGTGGTCCGCCGACATCACATGATGAGTTCGTGGACTCCTCCTGTCCATTCGTGGGGACTTAAATGGTATGGATACATCTGCCGTACACATTATTAGTGAACGGACTACTTGTACTACTACGGTCTGCTTGTGGCAGTAGTTATCATCTAAAATCCGTCATAATAAGAATGCACTGTTGTGTATACTCATGTTTACTATGAGTAAAGGTGCATCTTATGAGTCAGAACATATATTTATATAGATATTGCATCATGCTTTTATATATGTATTTGACTACCGCTTTCAATGCTGTTAACATCCAGAAGTGTTCGGTGGTTGTGCGGGGACTGGGGCCTGCTGCCCCAGTTCCCCGCACTTCCACCGTCTCGGTTTACTGGGGTCCAAAGTAAATTCTCATTCAGACAAGTAAAGGCAGAATAGTAATTGTTGCATTATAACGCTTAAAATTCAATGTTGTAAGTCAAGCCGGGGCAATTGTAATATATTTCTTATTATTAATTTCTGTCTAGGTATTTCCCCTAAGGTATTCCCCTGATTTTTCTCTTAGATATTTGAGGTGGTCTGTATGTGGTTAACATTTTTGGTAACCTCAAGCATCTCGTTCATCAGCTAGCTAGCAAATGATATATTCTATGAATCACATGTATGATTGGCTTCCTATCATTATAGCATGTTATCCAAATAGTTTAAAAGGGTGTGTCCTGATAATCCAGCACTGCAAGCCAGCAGCACTGCACGGCAGTGGCACTGTATGCCAGTGGCACAGCATGGTAGACGCACCACACAGCAGTGGCACTGCACGGCAGTGGCACCACATGCCAGCAGCACTGCATGCCAGCGGCACTGCACACAGCGACACTGTGCAACAGTGGCACTGCATGGCAGTGGCTCACCTGGCTTACCTGGCTCTATAACATGTTTATAATAATAATATAATATAATAATAATAAATAATAATAAAATAATATATTAATAAAATACTCAAAGAGCAACCAAGAGATGTTGATTAAAATTATAATAGTTGTGATAACAAGAGTAGCTGAATGAAGTGGTATCATTAGAGATAGTATTACCCCACAATAGCATACCAAATGGTATGTGGGTGTACCACGGTACACAGTACCATGCAGCAGCTGCACAGCACGGCAGTTGTACACCACAGCAGCGGCACCATGCGGCAGCTGCACCAAGTGGCAGCCACACCATGTGCCAGCAGCACGTCATGCCATTGGGGCCGCGCGGCAATGGCCCTGCACGGCAGCCGCACCACGTGCCAGTGGCACCTCTTGCCAGCGGCACCACACGGCAGCCACACCTCGTGCCAGTGGCACTGCATGCCGTGCTGACATTCAATGCCGCTGGCATGCGGTGCTGCTGCCGCGCGATGTGGCTGCTGCATAGTGCCGCTGGCATGAGGTGCCGCTGGCACGTGGTGCGGCTGCCGTGCAGGGCCACTGCCGCCATGATGTGCAGCTGCTGCACGGTGCAGCTGCCACGCGGCAGTGACCCTGCACGGCAGCCGCACCATGTGCAAGCGGCACCGCGTGGCAGCGGCACAGCGTGGCAGCAGCACTGTGCGTCACCGGCACCACGCATACTACTGCAGTTGCACATCGTGGCACTGGCACTGGGCAATCCATCCTAAAATTTCATTGTAAATTCGCTTTCTAAAACATACCTTAGGGAGTAATCCTTACCTTTCGCGACCAGGATGGCAAATATTAGCGCAATGTTGGCAATCCTCCTAAGTGAAGATCCAACAAATTGCTAAAGCTCCATTAATTGGAAATCAAAGAGTGGGTATAAATAAAGCGGTAGCTGTGATAGCAGACAATCATTGCTGTATGCTTCAAACTAACTGCCAACTACCGTTGTAAGGATATTCCTTGATTGACCCATTGGCAGGCCGTTCAATAGAAACATTCAATATTTTAGAGGATAATTAAAGCCTTAGAGCATGTATCCTGCAGAGCTGGACAGTGCCCAGTATAATACATAGCTAGTACATGGAACAAAAGACTGAAAAATCCTAGATAACGAGGTCAGAAAATGATATTAATAGCCTAGAAATTGCCTAACAGAAATCAGTGCATTTATCACGCGACGGCATAAATTCCCGAGGGCCTTACACTACTAGGACTCCTTACAGGGACTCCCGACTTTAAGAATTCCCAGGGGCCTTACATACTGAATATACGACATGAAACTAAAATAACTAAAACTAAAAGCAACTAAAAAATACTAGACTAGCTAATAAAAGCGGTAGCAATCACATCACTCATACCATTGCTCCACATACAACGCCAAGGTATGGATGAGATATCATTTGACTGTCGCTTTTGCATGATTCCTCATCCATGGATTATTGATTATAAGCATATGTGCGCAGATGCATAATATTCAATAATGCACATCACGCGTGCACAATATCCGCACAACCCCAAACCCTAAAAGCCAAAACCCGTAAAATGCACACCATAGTATCCTGCTGGCTGGGGTATCTATGGGTCGTATTTGGAACGATCAGTTGTGCACATGCACATCTTTTAATTGAGCCTTTGCTGGGCAAAGATAACAGAGACACAATAAGCTATTTATATATATGTATATATATGTATATATGTACATATATATATTTATACATATACATATACATCTATATATCATCCATATGACTGTATGATGACAACTGATGCAATTACTGTCATGATATGTGTGTGTTGCTGTAACTAAGGTTTTTGCAAACAACTCATCAGTAATCATCCATCATACATTGCCATCATCACCATGTACATATGGCATGCATAAACTGCATGACATGACACCACCAAGTGTGTGGTGAGGTGTGGACACATCACTGCCATACGTATCACTCCACCATCCATGTACGACACATGCATGGTTCCATGAGTTGTGTTGCAATAATACAACACCCTGCCTTATTAATAAACTTCCCAATAGGTGGGACTTTGCTTTGTGACAACCCTGTTTTGTTCTGTTTGGCTTAGATTCAGCTGCCACCATGCACATCCTTGTCTGGGGTTGGAGACATGGCATCTGTACATTTGGCATCTGTCCTGCTTGGCTGATCATGTCCATACCATATTTGATGTTGTTGAAAAGATATGGAAAAGATAGAAGATAGGAAGTATCTACTGCATGTGTGTGATAGTAATTGTGTTTTTGCCCTTTGTTGTACGCTCTAAACGTTTCCAGGCATTTGCAACACACACGGAATGCACGCACCCCCCACCCATTCGAGACATGAAAGCATCCTTGACCTTACCATATACGTATCACTCCACCATCCATGTACGACACATGCATGGTTCCATGAGTTGTGTTGCAATAATACAACACCCTGCCTTATTAATAAACTTCCCAATAGGTGGGACTTTGCTTTGTGACAACCCTGTTTTGTTCTGTTTGGCTTAGATTCAGCTGCCACCATGCACATCCTTGTCTGGGGTTGGAGACATGGCATCTGTACATTTGGCATCTGTCCTGCTTGGCTGATCATGTCCATACCATATTTGATGTTGTTGAAAAGATATGGAAAAGATAGAAGATAGGAAGTATCTACTGCATGTGTGTGATAGTAATTGTGTTTTTGCCCTTTGTTGTACGCTCTAAACGTTTCCAGGCATATGTACATGACAGAAGTTGCAACACACACGGAATGCACGCACCCCCCACCCATTCGAGACATGAAAGCATCCTTGACCTTACCATCCCGCCAGTTTGAACCTTAAAACTGGAGCTTACCGGGATCGATCCGGTGACCTCACGCATGCGAAGCGCGCGCTCTACCACTAGACGCGGGCTGTCCGCCCGCGAGGGGGGCCGTAGTTCCCCGGGGAGCGACCGCGGAGGCGAGGGTATGCGCGCCGACGCAGCACGGTGGCCATGCCGGAAGCGAGGTGCAGGTGGGTAATCCTGCCGGTCTCGGACCTGGTCTACGCACACCACCGTGAACGCGCCTGCACGCCTGCGTCCGTCATGGCATCGACCCCGCGCTGCACTTGCCTCCGTCTCGCCGAGGTCCCATACGCTTGTACTCCTGCAGAGCATCTTCATCCACCGCAAGTTCGTCCTCATCGTTGTGCGGACGAAAGCGCACCCAGGCGACGCTGACGTGTCCTCGCACTTTAATGCCAGGTGCACGGCGGACGCGATCCAGCAAGTCCTGCCAGTCTCGGACCTCGTCCACGCACACCACCGGGAACGTGCCTGCGCGCCTGCGTCCGTCTCGGCGTCGACCCCGCGCTGCACTTGCCTCCGTCTCGCCGAGGTCCGCCGATCTGTCATTCCGTCTTTTGTGCGTTGTCCGTCGTGAACGACGATAGTCGTTCCGTCGTCGGAACGGAGACCTTACGCCGATCTTAGGGGGACGTTGTCCGTCTGTCCGTCCGTCCAACACGCGCAGGCAGCTGGCCACGTAGCATATTGGGGTCGGGGTTGAGGACCGCGATGCCATGTGACTGAACGGATGGAAGCCGTCTTCAGCCGCGGACGAAAGCACACCCAGGCGACGATGACGTGATCCGTCCGTCTCGGCGTCGACGCCGTGCTGCACTTGCCTCCGTCTCACCGAGGTCCGTCGGTCTGTCGTTCCGTCGGATGTTCTCGTCGTCGTAGTGCGCGCCGGCCTTTTGTGCGTTGTCCGTCAAGAACGACGATAGTCCGTCGAAAGCGATGTACGTATGTTTCCCGCCGCCCCCTCCCCCCACCGTTTCCCGTCTGTGAGCCCCGTCGGGTTACCCCGTCTTTCAACAAGAAGGAAGCACACCTGTATCAGACGGCGATGCATACGCGCCGCTGCCGTGCAGCATTTCACCAGCCGTGTTTCCTTGTAACGTCTCCTGCAGCGGCCATACACCAGCGGCGCCAGTGCGGTCATTAAGGAGTGTGCTTCGCAGTACGCCGGCGACAACGCATCCCATACGCTTGTACTCCTGCAGAGCATCTTCATCCACCGCAAGTTCGTCCTCATCGTTGTGCGGACGAAAGCGCACCCAGGCGACGCTGACGTGTCCTCGCACTTTAATGCCAGGTGCACGGCGGACGCGATCCAGCAAGTCCTGCCGGTCTGGGACCTCGTCCACGCACACCACCGGGAACGTGCCTGCGCGGCTGCGTCCGTCTCTGCGTCGACCCCGCGCTGCACTTGCCTCCGTCTCGCCGAGGTCCGCCGATCTGTCATTCCGTCTTTTGTGCGTTGTCCGTCGTGAACGACGATAGTCGTTCCGTTGTCGGAACGGAGACCTTACGCCGATCTTAGGGGGACGTTGTCTGTCTGTCCGTCCGTCCAACACGCGCAGGCAGCTGGCCACGTAGCATATTGGGGTCGGGGTTGAGGACCGCGATGCCATGTGACTGAACGGATGGAAGCCGTCTTCAGCCGCAATACCACGCATCGTGTGATATATACGCGATCTATATGCGATACAATCCCACAGTAGCGAGCCGACGCCTGTAAATAGCCCAGCTTCGTGAAAGGCCGTGCAGCTTACGTTGGCGGCGCCACCGACCAGTGTGCAGTAATGCAGTGTGCAGCCGCAGTACCGTATGTTAAGATAAAGAAATCGGACGGATGTGTATATCCGCGATGCAATCCGACCTACTGTAGCGAGCCGACACACGGGAAGAAGGCCGTACATCTTACAAGAAGCCCTACATTTCACGCGGACAACGTTGGACGGCCGCAGATGCGCACTTCGACGCCGGTGATCTTCCCTGATCGTAGCCATAATCATAGATGGCTACAATATATATTGGCATGTCGCACGTCGAATCGCGCACCTGTACGCGAAACATCCGGTGCGACGACTTGCACATGCATCAGCATATTACATATGTCATATTATGTTATATGAGATCATGTCATTCACGATAAAATGTGTGCCCTTGCACGTGTGCGCAAGTATGCGCAGTGTGGGTAGTCCCACAGGCCACCCCGCACGATTCACCCCGACGGCTTGCCCATAGCCCGTACAAACAGACGGACTTGCACATGCATCAGCATATCACATATGTCAGGTGCGCAAGGCGCATCGTTGCGTCCAGGTGCGCAATTTGACGTGCCGTATTCGATGTGCCATAATGTCATAATATCATACATGGCCAGACGCCGCCGCGGCGACGATTCGTGCCGCGAAACGTGCGGTGACGACACGGCGACGATTTGTGCCGCGAAATGTCCGGTTCGCGCCATGAAACGTCCGGTGACGATAAAAGGCATGCCCTTGCATATGTGCGTGCCCTTGCATATATTGAGATGTCGCACCTGAACGCGCCGTGAAACGTCCGGTGACGGCGCGGCGACGATTCGTGCCGCGAAACGTCCGGTCACGACCGGAATCGAACCCGCGACCTCGCCTTTTACGACGCGATGTCTTAAGCGCGAGAGACGCTCCGAAAGCGCTACGACGACGAGAAAAACGGCGGATTACCAAATATGTTCCAGACGGACTAGACGCGGGCCGTCCGCCCGCGAGGGGGGCCGTAGTTCCCCGTCCCCGCGGCGGAGGCGAGGGCACGCGTGCCGAATGGAAGGGGTAATACAAGAATGCAGAGGGATGCAGAGATGCAGTTCACCAGCGTGGGAGTCGAACCCACGAGCGCGCGGATCGCACTCGGCCGTGCAAGCGTGTCGTCATACAGCGAGGTGGCCGTTTGACGCTGGCATTTAACGCCATCCAGTGGCGGCAACTCCATGCACGCACCTGTGTTTGGGGCAACCGGAGTGACTTACTGTTGGAGGGCCGTGACGAAAGTGGTCCGGCCCTCCGTGCTGGTGGTGACGGTGCCGGCGATGGCGAAGGAGTCGTAGGCGGTGTACGCGACGCGGTCGTTGTCGTCCGCGAAGCTCGCGTCGGCGAAGAAGTCCGCGTAGTTGGGCAGCTGTTGGAGGACGCTGGGGCTGTCCGTGCAGACTGGATACTTGCTATTGCCGACGCTGAGGACGAGTGGTATGACGGGCCGGGAGCCGACCGTCGTGACGGAGCTGGGATTCGGGGAGAGGGTGGCGGCGGCGTGTGCTCCATCCGACGGTAGGACAACGGCGGCCCGGTCGCGTTGCTCCCACGCAACCATCATGTCGTTCGTGTCGGCGCGGCTGTCGGTGGCCGCAGTGGTCTGCTGGGTAGCTGCTCGGAAGGTCTGTACCCGCTTGGGAGGGCGCTTGCCCGGGGCAGCTGCTGCCGCGACTAGCGCTCCGTTGAGGAAGATGCTGTTGTTGTACTGAGTATTGGACGGCGCGCTGATTTTGGCGGCGTAGATGTATAGCGGCGTGTTGTCGTCAGCCGCCGCTTGTAGCTGCGCAACGAAGTTGTCGGGCGCGGATTGCTTGACCGCCAGCTCCACGCAGCCGAGGTCGGGGGCGTCGGGGTTGCCGCACGCGACCCAGGCGTTGAACTTGCGGAAGGGTCCGCCGCGGAACAGCTTACCGTGCGGGACGACCAGGAGGGCGCTGCCGTCGGCCGGGTACTTGTCCTCGGCGTCCGCTTTGTCGGTTGCCGCGTTGTATGTGGGATAACGCAGCTTGGCGGTGTACAGCATCGGGAGGACGGAGGTGCTGGCCACGGAAATTTGAGTCGTCGGGGTGACCTTGTATTGGGCCAGTGTCGGTCCGGCGAAGCGGGAGGTGACGAAGGCGGGCAGGGCAGCTGGCTCCACGTTCGTGAACGTGACGGCCCGTGCAAAGGCGTGGTTGGTCTCCATGTCGGCTAGGGCGCGGTTATCGAGCTGCAGGATGATGACGCCCTGTCCGACTGTGTTCACGCCTGCGACGAAGCTGCCGTTTCGGTTCGGTGCGCCGGCAAAGAGCCGGTCTTCATCTTTAGTCACCGGGCCGGCGGTGAAGGTGACGTGGCAGGTGACGGTTCGCGACCTACGGATGGGGTCGTTAGTCGCATGTTAGTCCTCATCCTTAAAGATGGCCCGTAGCTATCGCTTACGTGGACGCGGAGGCAGCGTCGGTGGGGCTGCCGAAGGTGGATGTGCTGCTTGTAGACGGTGCCGGGGTGAGTCGCCGGCGTTTGGGGTCGGGCGATTCCATTCGGGGCGGGAAGGGACGACGGAAAGCGGCGCAGTATATGGGTAGAGAGATGTTAAGGTAGAGTACAAGTTATGGGAAGCTCCGTGTGTTTAACGCTGTGCAACGCTGGACACCGCGGTATAACGCCTGTACAAGATTGGCAATCTTGTGTTCAAATCCGCCTCATCAACCCACGGGTCACCGCGGTCCACTTGCTGCGCGCGGCAACCTCGACGGCCCCGTTCTCGGCATCTTTCGGACGCGCAGAGTCCGTCCGTCCGACGGCTTCGTTACCCAGCTGCAAGTCACACGATTGTCGGGCATCGGCATTACAAGGCATCCGTCGTCCAGCGACAACCCGCCCGATCCATACCTCCCACCTCCCCTTCTTTGCGCCTTCTGCCTTCGCTACTGCCGCGGTCACCACTTTGCCACTCTGCCACTTCCATCACGACTGTCGCCGTCGTTGCCGCCGCCTTGTCCTTCGTCATCGTTGCCTTCGTTGCAGACCTTCGTTGCAGAACCCCCACCATCGTCGCCGTGTCACGTGGTGGGCTAGACGCCTGATAGCTGCGGACGGCTCGCGTGTAGACTAGGTCCTCAAGTGCGAAATCCCGGTTTGTTGCGTCAGGTGGTGATGGATGCGATAGTCCGGTGCCGGGCGTGCTTTTACGGACTTTGGCAGCGGGATGTCGGTGGCGCGCACACGGCGAATGAAAGGGCTGGTGTTGGCACCGAGTGTGGCGAATGGAGGGGCTGGTGTTGGCAACGCAGGTCGCACAGACGTTGAAAGACGTAGGGACGGTCTTGTCAATTCGGTTTCGTTCGTCAGGTGTGGCAGAGAGCGGGTACAGGAGGCGGGAACGTGTGTCGTAACGGTCCAGCAGCATTTCGGATGACTCGAAGCGAACACTGAACACGGGTGTTCGTCCGTGTGCTTTCACTCCGGCACCCAGGCCACCTAGGGTCGCGGAACCTAAGGTACGCTGTGGATTGCAGGGGGCGTACAGACGGGAGGGGGGGCTGTCCGTGCGCCACCGCGTCCTAAGGCGCAATCGACTGCGGACGAGCGCAATCTACAACGCCCCCTTCAATTCACAGCGTACTTTAGGCTCCGCGACGCCGTAGTTTCAACCTGGATGGCCTGGCCGCCGAAGTGGAACACGGACTGGCACCCGTGTCACTTCGGTGCTCGCCTAGAGTCCTCGAACATGCTGCCGAGTCGCCACAACACACTCGACTACGGCCGTCTGCTGTGCTCATTCTCTGCCCCACCTGTGTGATCTGCGTTGCTTGCATGCGGCAGATGTATCGTAATGCCAACGTCCGGCACATATCTATACTTACACCTACTCCAATCGTCTTCGCCCCACCTGGTCAGGTACGATCCACTCTCCGGAGCACGTAGGAGACCCATACCACGGATCTACACCTCCCTCCCTACGCGCAGTCCTTCGCCTTCGTAGGTCAAATGCAACGCCTCTTGCCCTCGCCACTGCCGCCGTCATCGTACAGCTATCCGCCGAGTCCGTCAGACTTCCAGTCCCGGATCTTCCACCCCACCATCCTACGCGCTCCCCTTCTCCGCGCTTCGCGCCTTCGTCACAGGTCGCAAAGGGGTTGGGAGATGTAGGGACGGCGGTGTGGCAGAGAGCGGGCACAGGAGGCGGAAAGGTGTGTTGTAGCGGTCCAGCAGCATGTTGGGGATTCGAGGCAAGCACAGAAATGGTACAGGTGCCTGTCCGTGTGCTTGCATCACCCGTATTTCACTCTACAGTAGTTTGCCGGAGTGAAGTACGGGTGACGGAAGCACACGGACAAACACCCGTGTCATTTCGGTGCTTGCCTCGACTCCCCAACACGCCGCTGGACCGCCACAACACACTCGACCACGGCCGTCTCTTGTGCTCAACCTCTGCCCCACAGACTACGTCGTCCCTGCGTCTCTCAACACCTGCGCGACTCGTGTTGCGCGCATGCGGCAGATGTATTGCAATGCCAACGTCCGGCACATATTTACACGGGCACCCTCCTTCCCCCTTCTTCACACGTTTGCCCCCATCCGTCGTAGGTCAGACGCAACGTCGGTGACGGGGCTGTCTTCATCGACGAAATCGGCATGCAGAGCCATGAGCACCTCGGCGTCACCAGCCACTTCGGGACGACCAACGCACGATCAACGTACCGCGTTCGCCACATCTTGGGCCCACCTACCCGAGCACTCGGAATCGGCAACCTGCCACAGCTTTCTCATCCACAGCCGCATTCTCATCTTCATCCGCCGCCCTGTTTTTCGCCACCGTCGTCGCCGTATCACGTGGTGGTGGCTGCGGTAGTCCAACGCTCCTCCAGGTGCCGAGCGTGCTCGTATTCGGGTGCATAGCGGTTGCGGGTTGCGGTCGCGCGGCGGTCGAGGAGGCGCAGTTCGGCCGCCAGGTCGGGGTCGAGCTTCGTTGCTGCCAGAAACTGCTGGACAACTCGTTTTCGTTCGTCGGGTGTCGTAGAGAGCGGGCGCAAGAGGCGGATGTGGTTGAGTGTCTTGTACCGTGTCAGTAGTACATACACGGTTGCGCGCTTCAAGCCGCCAGGTGGGACGGAGAGGTCCGCAACCCAGCATTCCTCCTTGAAACTGCGACCCTGTACGAAATAGTCGGTCACGGCGTAGTAGTCACCCAGCGGCACGTTGATGCGACGCACGTTCTTGGTGGCGGTGCCGGTGTCGACAGCAGGTACGGTGATATTGGCTGCTGGTGAGGGGCGTGGTACGATGGTGAAGGCACCACCTTTGGATGCGAAGTCCGCCAAGTCCGCTAGCACCGTATTGGGCGCGTGTCCTTTAATTGGACGGACCATGACGGCTGCGGGTAGGTAGTGAAGGCGCCAGTATGGGCCGTGGCCGTCGTCGGGCGGTTCGCGACTGTCGGTGAGCAGGCCGCACGCTTCGACTTCATTGTTGTGGCAGGCGCCAGCGTCGGCGGCAACGGTGTCGAGTAGCGTATAGCGTGCTCCTTCGTAGTACCAAGTGTCGGCGGTTGTGTGGTCGAAGGCGGCGTCTTTGACTCGCATTGCGACAGCCTTCTCGATGTGCGAGAGTAGCGGCTGCTGGGCTGTGCCGTGTTGGCGGACCGGGACGTGGTCCGCGTTCCAGCTGACCAACCGTGCACCCTTGCGACGCGCCTGGAGCATGAGCAGTCGTGTGTTGAGGACGTGCCTGGGTTCGTTGCGTTGCAACACCACGCGGGGCTCGAGGTCCGTGAGGTCCGATAGGTCGGTGATGACGCGTTGGTTGAGCGCGTCTATCAGTGCCGCCATGCGCGCTTCAGTGGGTTCGCCGCCGCCGAACATGGTCGCGAACTGCGTGAGCTGCTGACCGGACGGGCTGTTGTCTTGTCGTTGTTGTTTTTGCAGCATGAACACGACGTTGCCGAGCTGCCGGTACAGCTGGAAGCCATCGTGCAGGCGGGCGTGCGTCTGTGGTACGGGTCGGCGAGGGCGACGCATGGTCGCGGCAGTGTCGCGGTCGTTGTTGTGCTCGTCACTGCTGCCGGTGTTGCTGCCATCCGCACGGCGACCTTCGTCTTCGTCAGCCGAGGCTGGCCGGCGCCGGGTGTTCGGTGCCGACGGAGTGAAGTTGGGGTTCCGTTCGACGTCGGCCGCGAAGCGGTATGGTGGCGAGCCGCCCGGTTGAGGATGCTGTAGCAGGTCGCCGATTCCGGCAGCGGCGCGGCCGGACAGGACACGGGTGCTCGAGTGGGTGGGTCCAAGATGTGACGGAGGCGGCACGCTGGCCGTACAGGAGTAGCTGATGGCGCCGAGGTGCTCATGGCTCTGCATGCCGATTTCGTCGATGAAGACAGCGCCATCACCGACGTTGCGTTTGACCTACGAAGGGTGGGGGGGAGCGTGTGGAGAAGGGGGGTGCGTAGGATGTTGGGGCGGGAGGTGTGGATTCGTGGGATGGTTGTCGTACGTGCTCCGGCAAGTGGATCGTACCTGAAGGCTGGCGTGGGCACCGCGCCTGGGAAGGTTGGCGCCACGCGAGCCGCTTTGGTTCGCAGAGATGCCGAACATCGAGTGGGTCGACAGGCTGCGGTGCACTGGGGTGTTGAAGGCGATCGCGGCGGCCCAGGAGTACGCGCATGTGGCGGCCCAGTCGGGGCTGTCATGCTGGTACGTGTACCACAGCAGCGCGTGCACGAACCTTGTCTTGCCCGTGCCCGGGGGACCCATGATGAGCATCTGCGGCGGGACGCCTGGATCGGGTTCGTTGCGGCGGTCGAAGTAGCGTGCCACGAGCATGAACGGTACAGCCTGATCCGGCGCCAGGGTGAAGAGCTCGATGGTGTCGTCAACGGTAGGCGGCTGAGCCAGACGCAGGTATGTCGGCATCTCCGCTGTGACGAGTGCGCGGTCAGACTGTTGGCCGTCGTTCATGAGTACCGCCACTAGCGGGTAGCCGGGGCGGCGATCCAGACATAGGCGGGGGGTGCGGACGGCGGTAGCCGGCGTGGCGATGGCGCCTTCGGTCAGGACCACGTAGCGCTTCAACCGCTTGGAAGCCTCACTCAGCAGCGGGATGTCGGTGGCGCGTACACGACGGATAAAGGGGCTGGTGTTGGCACCGAGTGCGTCGGGTAGAGGAAGCGCACGGCAACGCCGGGCTGCACCGTATGCGTACAGCCCCTCCACCGTGGTGCGGTCGTACAGGTCCGTCAGGGCGACGTCAGACAGGTTGAGCCCCGTCGTCGGGTCGCCTTGGCCTGGCACGAAGTCATACCGCTCGACCTGATTGTCGTGTGGTGGCTGTGTGTCAGGGTCGGGTTCGAGGCGGCCTCGCGCGGCGTCCGGGTCGTCATCATCCGAGTCACTGGAGGTGTAGTTCGGGGGGAGACCGGCAGCCGCAGCGGCGGCGCGGCGCTGGCGACGTCGCAAGTTGTATTCGGCCTGGCGCCGGCCGCTGGCGAGGTGCTCTGCTTCGATGTTGTCAAGCAGGGCACTGACGCAGGCTCTGTAGGATTGGCCTGCACCGGTGGTTCCCAGGTCCGTCCACCAAGCATCGTACGCTTCCTTCACCGTTTGATTGGCGGCTACCGGCTGGCCGCGGTGAGCCTTGAAGATGCCCAACACGAATGCGTAGTAGGCGACGGCGGCTGCGGTGGTACTGCCTGCTTGAGGACGGCGGGGCAGTGCACCGCCCAGCAGGACGTACCTCGGCTGCGCCAGGCGACGGAGGACGTGTGTCAGGTACAGCGGGTGCGTCGGTTGGAAGGCCACCTTCTTGGGGGGAATGGTCGTTGCTGGACTGGTCGGTAGCTGGTCCGCAGCTGAACCGCCTGACGCAAGGAACGTCGCGGCGGCGGTGGGCTGGGCGCCAGATGGGCCGGGAGGTGCATCAGTCACGGGGGTCACAGCGGTGTCAGAGGCCTTGCGTTTGCGGTGGCGAGTCGCGGGGAGGACTTGGGCGCCAAGGATGGCAGCGTGGGGGTGCTGTGCGGGCGTCACACGTTGCACTTCGAAGTTGGCCACGATATTGTAGGCGCTGCAATCGAAGCCGCTGAGCTCCACTCCGCGTTGCGTATAGTTCTGTACGGCGTCGGCGAGAGTGTAGCCACCGTGCTCCTCTGCCTCCACAAGCTCCACGCCGGTTTCCGCGTCTTCTGGCTCCACGGCGGACTCGGCCACCAGTGCAGTGAACGCGCCCACCGGCAGGTAGTTACGTTTGTACGACGCTTGAAACGTATCGTGACCCGAGAGCTTGAAGGCGACCAGTGCCATGCCGGCCGTGATGGTGGCCGTCATGCGGTGTACCGCGGCGCATAGGTTGCCGAACGCGCTGGGGCCATCGCCGCTGGCGCTGGGCGGGCTCCCCGCCATCATGAAGTCCTGCACGCGTCCGACGGCGGCACAGGTGAGGTGTGCCTGGCTGCGCTCGATTGTCTTTGCGGTGTACTTTGAACTGTAGTACGCAGCATCACGGGCACGGTCGATGGCGGGCTGTAGGAGGGGGCAGTCACCACGTTCGTCGGCGGGGCGTGCTAGTTGTGCGGCGACGTCAGCCGTGTACTCCCGGTCGACCTCACAGGCCAAGGACATCAACTGGTTGCAGCCGAACGCGAGCGCAACGGCAGGCATGTGCGGCACGAGGTTGGACGCCAGGCGGGGCAACAAGAAGAGGCCGCTGGTGCCAATCCACTGAAAGGCCGTGCGGATGAGCCGGGGGAAGGCCATACCGCAGCTGTCGTCGGTGCCGTGGCAGCCGTGGCGCTTGCAGGTCGTATTGTGGGTGTGGGTGAGGGTACCGTGTATGACGGCAGCGTGGTGGGCACGGCAGGCGGCGTGCCGTGATGGTGGAGGGAGCCCGCCGTTCGCGCACCCGGCCAGTCGTTCGAAGTCGCACGCGGCAGGCGGGCAATCTACCTGCACCGCCGGCACGGGCAGGCCGTGCTGCTGCGCCTCCGCTTCAGACATACCCATGACCAGAGGCTGCGTTCCACCGTCCGGGGCCGGAGCGTAGTACGGCGAAGGATACCACATTTCGCAGAGCGCGTACGCAAGTGCCAGAGCCCGGCAGTTGGGTCCACAAAAGAACGCCTGCAGGTTCTCCAGCGCGAAGCACTCGAGATGTGCAACTCCGTGCAGGTGTAACGCCAATCGCCCGCTCTGCTCCACCTTGACAACCACCTCGAATACGACACCGCAGAAGCAGTTCGGGTCAGTCTGCCGCATTGCCCCAGGTGCAAAGCCAAACAGCTGCTCGACCACCACTTCTTTCGTGGCAACAAGCAGCGCGGCGCAGCTGTACGGGTCTTCCTTAACGCGGCGCCACTTTTCCACCGTGCTGGTGATCTGGGCGGGACGGCCGGTGTCGTCGAACTCGATGAACTGGCCAGACGCTACAACGGCGCAGCCAGCATGCATGTCCGCCGGGTTGAGGTTGAAGAACAGCGGCGGCCAGCCAATAGTGAGAGCAGCTGCACGCATCGTGGCCTTTGCACCGTTGTAGTAGGCATCCGTGAGGTCGATTCGCAGCAAGCTGGCACGTGCGCCCTCGAGGAGAGCGCGCACCACGGGCGACTGCTGCGACAGCAGCTGCCGTCGCTGGGCGTGACGGTACGGCAGCGCCAAGATGTCCGCCATGGCGCGTACGACATCCCTTGAGACTCGCGCCGCTGGTTCACCCAGCCGTGGTCGCATGCGCAGGGCTACTCCCACCTGCGCCATGCTCTGCTGCCGAACGTTGATGTCGTACATGCGGGCAAGCAGCATCAAGTTGCCGCTGAACTGTGCCCGAGGCACCCGCCGTACCAGGTGGCTGCAGTATGATGCGAAGGACATTCCCGGCGGCCGCTGTCCGGACAAGCCATACGGAAACGAGACCGGGAAGCAGACGTTGAGGATGGCCGGATGACGATCATCCAGGATCCGAGCGTCACGGCCGCCAGCGGCGAATGCAAGACGTGCACGGCCGGTCAGCAGATCATGCACCACGTTGGGCCGGGTATCAAACTCGCTGCCGTCGGTCGGAACGGCAGCGGGCTGCGGCAGGACCAGTTCCAGCTCATTCGGAGCGCCCAGGTCGGCATCAGCTGTGTCGGACAGAGGGGACGGGAATCCACAAGCTTAACACGATGGGCAGACAGATGGAGCAGGAATGGTACTTGTAACGTATGCGCAAATTGTTCCGAGGCTGTTCGGTGGATGTGGCGGGATACGCGAATGGAGGTGTATGAAAGTGATAAAATGCACGCCGTCACTTACTCCGGATGGGAACAGGGTCGGCTGCCTGGCGCACGACGACCGCGAGGGGCGGTAAGCCCGTAGCGTCAGCTCCTGCAGTGGACAGTAGTTACAGTCGCGCACACACCGCAGATCAACAAGTGGCAATACGTAGAGTATTCCGCGACGCCTAACCTGACAGGAGGCCGAGCACGTTCGGTCGACACACAGACCAGCAGGCGCGACCCGTGCAAACCCACGGGTACGTACAGCTCGTAAAACACAACAGCGACACGGGCAACTCGCAGCTGTGCTCTCGCAGACATACCCGCCATAGGAGTGTCCGAGACGGTAGCCCCGGTCGTGGGTGCGTCGGGACCTCCAGCAGATGTAGAAGTACAGAAATACCAACGCCGGAAGGATGCGGGCAAAGTACGTGGGACCAGGATTGTCAGTCCGATAGTGACGTATCTACGTTTCCCGTCCGGCCCGCCCCCTCACCGTTCCCCGTCTGCGAGCCCCGTCGACTTACCCCGTCTTTCAACAAGAAGGAATCACACCTGTATCAGACGGCGATGCATACGCACCACCGCCCTGAACGATTTCACCAGCCGCGTTTCCTTGTAACGCCTCCTGCAGCTGCCGTACACCAGCGGCGCCAGTGCGGTCATGTAGGAACGTGCTCCGCAGTACGCCGGCGACCTCCGGATCTGTAGGACCGATCGCGGAGCGCAGCAGCGCCTCAGGTACCTGTGCAACACATCCCATACGCTCGTACTCCTGCAGAGCATCTTCATCCACCGCGAGCTCATCCTCATCGTTGTGTTGAAGAAAGCGCACCCAGGCGACGATGACGCATCCTCGCACTTTAACGCCAGGCGCACGGCGCACGCGATCCAGCAAGTCCTGCCGGTCTCGGACCTGGTCCACGCACACCACCGTGAACGCACCTGCCAAATCCGCAATGCGCGCAGGCAGCTGGCCGCGTAGCATATTGGGGTCGGGGTTGACGACCGCGATACCATGCGACTGAACGGCACACGGGAAGACCTGGGGGGGACGGCCCGTGAGATGCACAATCAGCAGCTGCTGCATCAGACGGCCCCGCCCCAAAAGCTGACTTTCCACAAACGTCGGTGTAGGCAGCGGGTCGCCCAGGTGATTGACAGACGGCACGTCGCCCGGATCGAGACGCGCCAGAGCCGCTTCAGGCACTCGGCGTGCTGCAACGAGAGCGGCGACAGACGGACATCGGTTAAGCAAACTCGAATGGCAATATAGGCGGCTCGATGAATCAGAGGTGTTCATGTTCCCCTAAACGGGCCGGAGAAGGTCCTCACCCGCCAGTGCCTTCTCGCAAAAGGCGCAGATAACGAATCGCTCGGAGCCACCATCGCCGCGGAACACGGTCCGATTCGGCAAATCCGCATCAAGGCGCATGCAGAACGGCACCTCCACACTCCGCGGATCGTCGAAGCAAGGTCGCGGCTGCACCCGTGGTGGATATGGCCGCAACTCCGATGGGGCCGTGCCCTCTGCAGCACCCGTCGATGAATCCGACTCGTCAGCCCCATCGACACCACCATCACTGTCAGCCGCCGCCGCATCCTCATCCACGAATGCCGTGGGATCGGCGTCAGCGCTGGCACCTGCAGTACTGCCGCGCTCCGATCTGCCGACACGATACCGCACCGGTAAAACCGGATCCGGTGCCGGTGGTGCAACACCTTGGGCGGTGCAGGGCATGCGCCGCCAAGCCAGGGTACGCGCATGACGCGGCACGGCGCCTGTGCACATGATGTCAGCGCGTAAGATGTCCACGTTGGGGATGTCCACCCAAGCACGAAGCGCGGATTGGTCCTCCGAACACTGCTCCGAGCAGACGGCACACACCCGGGAAGGCATGCGCCGACGCAGTGCGGCGGCCATGCTGGAAGCAAGCTGCAGGTGTTTCTCATATGGTACCTGCCGCTCCACCGGAAGTTGACCACCAGGCAAATCCTGCACGCGCCCTTCCGGAATCACCCCAAGAAAATCAGGCGGCGCAGGGTGCCGGCCCTCGTGCAAGCAGGGAAACCGCATCAGGTCCCGCAAACGCTCAAGCAAGCTAGTTCGCGGAAGCTGTATCCCACGCAGCTGAGCACGGGCCTGCGCGTGCGCGGCCTCTGCAGCCCTGCACTCCGGGTCTCGACGGGCAGCCGCTCGTGCAGCGGTGTTACGCCGCTGTTCCGCAGCCCTGCACTCCGGATCTCGACGGGCAGCCGCTCGTGCAGCGGTGTTACGCCGCTGTTCCGCAGCCCTGCACTCCGGATCTTGACGGGCAGCCGCTCGCGCAGCGGTGTTACGCCGCTGTTCCGCAGCCCCGCGCTCCGGATCTTGACGCGCAACCGCTCGCGCAGCAGCGTCACGCTCCTGCTCCGCAGCCGTGCGCTCCGGATCGAGACGAGCATCCCGCATCCGTGCTGCATCCGCGCTGAGCTGCACGCACGACGCACTCGTCCCTCTGAAACCTCTGAAATGGAAACCGCCGGCCAGTGTACCCAGACGCTCCCGACTACGCACCTCGGACTGCGGCGCTGCACAGAGCGAAGTGGCAAGCGCGGACCTCTGCCCGTCAGCGACGTCACGCCCCTGCTCCGCAGCCCTGCGCTCCGGATCGAGACGAGCTTCCCGCATCCGTACTGCATCCGCGCTGAGCTGCACGCTCGACGCACTCGTACCTCTCAAATGGAAACCGCCGGCCAGTGTACCCAGGCGCTCGCGACCGCGAGCCTCAGCCCGCCGGGACGAATCATTTATTTGGTCCGTCATAACTGATGGGAGCCGTCTCTAAACGAACCGACGGCCGGGCCAACGGGGGGACGAACCGACGAGGAACGATCCGACAACTGTAAAGAGCCCAGGTCCAGGAAAAGCCGACGACTGCACGTTAAGAGAAAGAAGTCGAACGGATATATATATATATCCGCGACCACGATGCGTATGATACCTGGGGCGAGCCGACGCACGCAAAGAAGGCCGTACGCCTTTCAAAAAGCCACACATTTCACGCAAACAACGTTGGACGGGACGCGCACCGGCGTTGGATGACCGCGTCATCCAACGCCGGAAGGTTCGAATATATGGCTATCAAATATGTATGGGTATATATCAATCCGGTCCGACTACAATATTACAAGTATGTATAGCGAACCGCGCACCTGGAGATGCAACGAGTCGCGCCGCGATTGCTCAACGAGAAACACCCGGTGACGACCGGAATCGAACCGACGACCTCGCCTTTTACGCAATGACGTCCTAAGCGCGCGCGGAGCTCCGAAACCCGAGAACGACGGCCCGAAAAACGCGAGTTTCCAGAAAGCCGAACAGACGGACGGACGGACAACGAAAAATCGGGGTAAGGTCTCCGTTCCGACGACGGAACGACTATCGTCGTTCACGTCTATGTCGGAACTACGACGACGGACTAGACGCGGGCCGTCCGCCCGCGAGGGGGGCCGTAGTTCCCCGTCCCCGCGGCGGAGGCGAGGGCACGCGTGCCGAATGGAAGGGGTAATACAGGGATGCAGAGATGCAGTTCACCAGCGTGGGAGTCGAACCCACGAGCGCGCGGATCGCACTCGGCCGTGCAAGCGTGTCGTCATACAGCGAGGTGGCCGTTTGACGCTGGCATTTAACGCCATCCAGTGGCGGCAACTCCATGCACGCACCTGTGTTTGGGGCAACCGGAGTGACTTACTGTTGGAGGGCCGTGACGAAAGTGGTCCGGCCCTCCGTGCTGGTGGTGACGGTGCCGGCGATGGCGAAGGAGTCGTAGGCGGTGTACGCGACGCGGTCGTTGTCGTCCGCGAAGCTCGCGTCGGCGAAGAAGTCCGCGTAGTTGGGCAGCTGTTGGAGGACGCTGGGGCTGTCCGTGCAGACTGGATACTTGCTATTGCCGACGCTGAGGACGAGTGGTATGACGGGCCGGGAGCCGACCGTCGTGACGGAGCTGGGATTCGGGGAGAGGGTGGCGGCGGCGTGTGCTCCATCCGACGGTAGGACAACGGCGGCCCGGTCGCGTTGCTCCCACGCAACCATCATGTCGTTCGTGTCGGCGCGGCTGTCGGTGGCCGCAGTGGTCTGCTGGGTAGCTGCTCGGAAGGTCTGTACCCGCTTGGGAGGGCGCTTGCCCGGGGCAGCTGCTGCCGCGACTAGCGCCCCGTTGAGGAAGATGCTGTTGTTGTACTGAGTATTGGACGGCGCGCTGATTTTGGCGGCGTAGATGTATAGCGGCGTGTTGTCGTCAGCCGCCGCTTGTAGCTGCGTAACGAAGTTGTCGGGCGCGGATTGCTTGACCGCCAGCTCCACGCAGCCGAGGTCGGGGGCGTCGGGGTTGCCGCACGCGACCCAGGCGTTGAACTTGCGGAAGGGTCCGCCGCGGAACAGCTTACCGTGCGGGACGACCAGGAGGGCGCTGCCGTCGGCCGGGTACTTGTCCTCGGCGTCCGCTTTGTCGGTTGCCGCGTTGTATGTGGGATAACGCAGCTTGGCGGTGTACAGCATCGGGAGGACGGAGGTGCTGGCCACGGAAATTTGAGTCGTCGGGGTGACCTTGTATTGGGCCAGTGTCGGTCCGGCGAAGCGGGAGGTGACGAAGGCGGGCAGGGCAGCTGGCTCCACGTTCGTGAACGTGACGGCCCGTGCAAAGGCGTGGTTGGTCTCCATGTCGGCTAGGGCGCGGTTATCGAGCTGCAGGATGATGACGCCCTGTCCGACTGTGTTTACGCCTGCGACGAAGCTGCCGTTTCGGTTCGGTGCGCCGGCAAAGAGCCGGTCTTCATCTTTAGTCACCGGGCCGGCGGTGAAGGTGACGTGGCAGGTGACGGTTCGCGACCTACAGATGGGGTCGTTAGTCGCATGTTAGTCCTCATCCTTAAAGATGGCCCGTAGCTATCGCTTACGTGGACGCGGAGGCAGCGTCGGTGGGGCTGCCGAAGGTGGACGTGCTGCTTGTAGACGGTGCCGGGGTGAGTCGCCGGCGTTTGGGGTCGGGCGATTCCATTCGGGGCGGGAAGGGACGACGGAAAGCGGCGCAGTATATGGGTAGAGAGATGTTAAGGTAGAGTACAAGTTATGGGAAGCTCCGTGTGTTTAACGCTGTGCAACGCTGGACACCGGGGTATAACGCCTGTACAAGATTGGCAATCTTGTGTTCAAATCCGCCTCATCAACCCACGGGTCACCGCGGTCCACTTGCTGCGCGCGGCAACCTCGACGGCCCCGTTCTCGGCATTACAAGGCATCCGTCGTCCAGCGACAACGCGCCCGATCCACACCTCCCACCTCCCCTTCTTCGCGCTTTCTGCCTTCGCTACTGCCGCGGTCACCACTTCGCCATTCTGCCACTTCCATCACGACTGTCGCCGTCGTTGCCGCCGCCTTGTCCTTCGTCATCGTTGCTTTCGTTGCAGACCTTCGTTGCAGAACCCCCACCATCGTCGCCGTGTCGCGTGGTGGGCTAGACGCCTGATAGCTGCGGACGGCTCGCGTGTAGACCAGGTCCTCAAGTGCGAAATCCCGGTTTGTTGCGTCAGGTGGTGATGGATGCGATAGTCCGGTGCCGGGCGTGCTTTTACGGACTTTGGCAGCGGGATGTCGGTGGCGCGCACACGGCGAATGAAAGGGCTGGTGTTGGTACCGAGTGTGGCTGGTGTTGGCAACGCAGGTCGCACAGACGTTGAAAGACGTAGGGACGGTCTTGTCAATTCGGTTTCGTTCGTCAGGTGTGGCAGAGAGCGGGTACAGGAGGCGGGAACGTGTGTCGTAACGGTCCAGCAGCATTTTGGAAGACTCGAAGCGAACACTGAACACGGGTGTTTGTCCGTGTGCTTTCACTCCGGCACCCAGGCCACCTAGGGTCGCGGAACCTAAGGTACGCTGTGGATTGCAGGGGGCGTACAGACGGGAGGGGGGGCTGTCCGTGCGCCACCGCGTCCTAAGGCGCAATCGACTGCGGACGAGCGCAATCTACAACGCCCCCTTCAATTCACAGCGTACTTTAGGCTCCGCGACCCCGTAGTTTCAACCTGGATGGCCTGGCCGCCGAAGTGGAGCACGGACTGGCACCCGTGTCACTTCGGTGCTCGCCTAGAGTCCTCGAACATGCTGCCGACCGGAGGTGCCATCTGTCGCGGGAAAGCGCCTGCGTCGACGCTCACCACCGTTGCTCCCGCCCGCTGCTGACGCCCCGCCACCGTCTCCCGACCTCCCCCGGACCCACGGCCCGCTGTCTGTTCGCGTCAGGTACGGTGATATTGGCTGCTGGTGAGGGGCGTGGTACGACGGTGAAGGCACCACCTTTGGATGCGAAGTCCGCCAAGTCCGCTAGCACCGTATTGGGCGCGTGTCCTTTAATTGGACGGACCATGACGGCTGCGGGGAGGTAGTGAAGGCGCCAGTACGGGCCGTGGCCGTCGTCGGGCGGTTCGCGGCTGTCGGTGAGCAGGCCGCACGCCTCGACTTCATTGTTGTGGCAGGCGCCAGCGTCGGCGGCAACGGTGTCGAGTAGCGTGTAGCGTGCTCCTTCGTAGTACCAAGTGTCGGCGGTTGTGTGGTCGAAGGCGGCGTCTTTGACTCGCATCGCGACAGCCTTCTCGACGTGCGAGAGTAGCGGCTGCTGGGCTGTGCCGTGTTGGCGGACCGGGACGTGGTCCGCGTTCCAGCTGACCAACCGTGCACCCTTGCGACGCGCCTGGAGCATGAGCAGTCGTGTGTTGAGGACGTGCCTGGGTTCGTTGCGTTGCAACACCACGCGGGGCTCGAGGTCCGTGAGGTCCGATAGGTCGGTGATGACGCGTTGGTTGAGCCGTCTATCAATGCCGCCATGCGCGCTTCAGTGGGTTCGCCGCCGCCGAACATGGTCGCGAACTGCGTGAGCTGCTGACCGGACGGGCTGTTGTCTTGTCGTTGTTGTTTTTGCAGCATGAACACGACGTTGCCGAGCTGCCGGTACAGCTGGAAGCCATCGTGCAGGCGGGCGTGCGTCTGTGGTACGGGTCGGCGAGGGCGACGCATGGTCGCGGCAGTGTCGCGGTCGTTGTTGTGCTCGTCACTGCTGCTGGTGTTGCTGTCATCCGCACGGCGACCTTCGTCTTCGTCAGCCGAGGCTGGCCGGCGCCGGGTGTTCGGTGCCGACGGAGTGAAGTTGGGGTTCCGCTCGACGTCGGCCGCGAAGCGGTATGGTGGCGAACCGCCCGGTTGAGGATGCTGTAGCAGGTCGCCGATTCCGGCAGCGGCGCGGCCGGACAGGACACGGGTGCTCGAGTGGGTGGGTCCAAGATGTGACGGGGGCGGTACGCTGGCCGTACAGGAGTAGCTGATGGCGCCGAGGTGCTCATGGCTCTGCATGCCGATTTCGTCGATGAAGACAGCGCCATCACCGACGTTGCGTTTGACCTACGAAGGGTGGGGGGGAGCGCGTGGAGAAGGGGGGTGCGTAGGATGTTGGGGCGGGAGGTGTGGATTCGTGGGATGGTTGTCGTACGTGCTCCGGCAAGTGGATCGTACCTGAAGGCTGGCGTGGGCACCGCGCTTGGGAAGGTTGGCGCCACGCGAGCTGCTTTGGCTCGCAGAGATGCCGAACATCGAGTGGGTCGACAGGCTGCGGTGCACTGGGGTGTTGAAGGCGATCGCGGCGGCCCAGGAGTACGCGCATGTGGCGGCCCAGTCGGGGCTGTCGTGCTGGTACGTGTACCACAGCAGCGCGTGCACGAACCTTGTCTTGCCCGTGCCCGGGGGACCCATGATGAGCATCTGCGGCGGAACGCCTGGATCGGGTTCGTTGCGGCGGTCGAAGTAGCGTGCCACGAGCATGAACGGTACAGCCTGATCCGGCGCCAGGGTGAAGAGCTCGATGGTGTCGTCAACGGTAGGCGGCTGAGCCAGACGCAGGTATGTCGGCATCTCCGCTGTGACGAGTGCGCGGTCAGATTGTTGGCCGTCGTTCATGAGTACCGCCACTAGCGGGTAGCCGGGGCGGCGATCCAGACACAGGCGGGGGGGGCGGACGGCGGTGGCCGGCGTGGCGATGGCGCCTTCGGTCAGGACCACGTAGCGCTTCAACCGCTTGGAAGCCTCACTCAGCAGCGGGATGTCGGTGGCGCGTACACGGCGAATGAAGGGGCTGGTGTTGGCACCGAGTGCGTCGGGTAGAGGAAGCGCACGGCAACGCCGGGCTGCACCGTATGCGTACAGCCCCTCCACCGTGGTGCGGTCGTACAGGTCCGTCAGGGCGACGTCAGACAGGTTGAGCCCCGTCGTCGGGTCGCCTTGGCCTGGCACGAAGTCATATCGCTCGACCTGATTGTCGTGTGGTGGCTGTGTGTCAGGGTCGGGTTCGAGGCGGCCTCGCGCGGCGTCCGGGTCGTCATCATCCGAGTCACTGGAGGTGTAGTTCGGGGGGAGACCGGCAGCCGCAGCGGCGGCGCGGCGCTGGCGACGTCGCAAGTTGTATTCGGCCTGGCGCCGGCCGCTGGCGAGGTGCTCTGCTTCGATGTTGTCAAGCAGGGCACTGACGCAGGCTCTGTAGGATCGGCCTGCACCGGTGGTTCCCAGGTCCGTCCACCAAGCATCGTACGCTTCCTTCACCGTTTGATTGGCAGCCACCGGCTGGCCACGGTGAGCCTTGAAGATGCCCAACACGAATGCGTAGTAGGCGACGGCGGCTGCGGTGGTACTGCCTGCTTGAGGACGGCGGGGCAGTGCACCGCCCAGCAGGACGTACCTCGGCTGCGCCAGGCGACGGAGGACGTGTGTCAGGTACAGCGGGTGCGTCGGTTGGAAGGCCACCTTCTTGGGGGGAATGGTCGTTGCTGGACTGGTCGGTAGCTGGTCCGCAGCTGAACCGCCTGACGCAAGGAACGTCGCGGCGGCGGTGGGCTGGGCGCCAGATGGGCCGGAAGGTGCATCAGTCACGGGGGTCACAGCGGTGTCAGAGGCCTTGCGTTTGCGGTGACGAGTCGCGGGAAGGACTTGGGCGCCAAGGATGGCAGCGTGGGGGTGCTGTGCGGGCGTCACACGTTGCACTTCGAAGTTGGCCACGATATTGTAGGCGCTGCAATCGAAGCCGCTGAGCTCCACTCCGCGCTGCGTATAGTTCTGTACGGCGTCGGCGAGAGTGTAGCCACCGTGCTCCTCTGCCTCCACAAGCTCCACGCCGGTTTCCGCGTCTTCTGCCTCCACGGCGGACTCGGCCGCCAGTACAGTGAATGCGCCCACCGGCAGGTAGTTACGTTTGTACGACGCTTGAAACGTATCGTGACCCGAGAGCTTGAAGACGACCAGTGCCATGCCGGCCGTGATGGTGGCCGTCATGCGGTGTACCGCGGCGCATAGGTTGGCGAACGCGCTGGGGCCATCGCCGCTGGCGCTGGGCGGGCTCCCCGCCATCATGAAGTCCTGCACGCGCCCGACGGCGGCACAGGTGAGGTGTGCCTGGCTGCGCTCGATTGTCTTTGCGGTGTACTTTGAACTGTAGTACGCAGCATCACGGGCACGGTCGATGGCGGGCTGTAGGAGGGGGCAGTCACCACGTTCGTTGACGGGGCGTGCTAGTTGTGCGGCGACGTCAGCCGTGTACTCCCGGTCGACCTCACAGGCCAGGGACATCAACTGGTTGCAGCCGAACGCGAGCGCAACGGCAGGCATGTGCGGCACGAGGTTGGACGCCAGGCGGGGCAACAAGAAGAGGCCGCCGGTGCCGATCCACTGAAAGGCCGTGCGGATGAGCCGGGGGAAGGCCATGCCGCAGCTGTCGTCGGTGCCGTGGCAGCCGTGGCGCTTGCAGGTCGTATTGTGGGTGTGGGTGAGGGTACCGTGTATGACGGCAGCGTGGTGGGCACGGCAGGCGGCGTGCCGTGATGGTGGAGGGAGCCCGCCGTTCGCGCACCCGGCCAGTCGTTCGAAGTCGCACGCGGCAGGTGGGCAATCTACCTGCACCGCCGGCACGGGCAGGCCGTGCTGCTGCGCCTCCGCTTCAGACATACCCATGACCAGAGGCTGCGTTGCACCGTCCGGGGCCGGAGCGTAGTACGGCGAAGGATACCACATTTCGCAGAGCGCATACGCAAGTGCCAGAGCCCGGCAGTTGGGTCCACAAAAGAACGCCTGCAGGTTCTCCAGCGCGAAGCACTCGAGATGTGCAACTCCGTGCAGGTGTAACGCCAATCGCCCACTCTGCTCCACCTTGACAACCACCTCGAATACGACACCGCAGAAGCAGTTCGGGTCAGTCTGCCGCATTGCCCCAGGTGCAAAGCCAAACAGCTGCTCGACCACCACTTCTTTCGTGGCAACGAGCAGCGCGGCGCAGCTGTACGGGTCTTCCTTAACGCGGCGCCACTTTTCCACCGTGCTGGTGATCTGGGCGGGACGGCCGGTGTCGTCGAACTCGATGAACCGGCCAGACGCTACAACGGCGCAGCCAGCATGCATGTCCGCCGGGTTGAGGTTGAAGAACAGCGGCGGCCAGCCAATAGTGAGGGCAGCTGCACGCATCGTGGCCTTCGCACCGTTGTAGTAGGCATCCGTGAGGTCAATTCGCAGCAAGCTGGCACGTGCGCCCTCGAGGAGAGCGCGCACCACGGGCGACTGCTGCGACAGCAGCTGCCGTCGCTGGGCGTGACGGTACGGCAGCGCCAAGATGTCCGCCATGGCGCGTACGACATCCCTTGAAACTCGCGCCGCTGGTTCACCCAGCCGTGGTCGCATGCGCAGGGCCACTCCCACCTGCGCCATGCTCTGCTGCCGAACGTTGATGTCGTACATGCGGGCAAGCAGCATCAAGTTGCCGCTGAACTGTGCCCGAGGCACCCGCCGTACCAGGTGGCTGCAGTATGATGCGAAGGACATTCCCGGCGGCCGCTGTCCGGACAAGCCATACGGAAACGAGACCGGGAAGCAGACGTTGAGGATGGCCGGATGACGATCATCCAGGATCCGAGCGTCACGGCCGCCAGCGGCGAATGCAAGACGTGCACGGCCGGTCAGCAGATCATGCACCACGTTGGGCCGGGTATCAAACTCGCTGCCGTCGGTCGGAACGGCAGCGGGCTGCGGCAGGACCAGTTCCAGCTCATTCGGAGCGCCCAGGTCGGCATCAGCTGTGTCGGACAGAGGGGACGGGAATCCACAAGCTTAACACGACGGGCAGACAGATGGACGGGTGCACCCTCTCGAGGTCGTATGTATGCGCGAATTGTTTCGAGGCCGTTCGGTGAATGTGACGGAATACGCGAATGGAGGTGTACGAAGGTGATAAAATGCACGCCCTCACTCACTCCGGATGGGAGCAGGGTCGGCTGCCTCACGCACGACGACCGCGAGGGGCGGTAAGCCCGTAGCGCCAGCTTCTGCAGTGAACAGTAGTCACAGTCGCGCACACACCGTAGATCAACAAGTGGCAATACGTAGAGTGTTCCGCGACGCCTAACCTGACAGGAGGCTGAGCGCGTCCGATCGACACACAGACCAGCAGCCGCGACCCGTGCAAACCCACGGGTACGTACAGGTCGCAAAACACAGCAGCGGCACGGGCAACTCGCAGCTGTGCCCTCACAGACATACCCGCCATAGGAGTGTCCGAGACGGTAGCCCCGGTCGTGGGTGCGTCGGGACTTCCAGCAGATGTAGAAGTACAGAAATACCAACGCCGGAAGGATGCGGGCAAAGTACGTGGGACCAGGATTGTCAGTCCGATAGTGACGTATCTACGTTTCCCGTTCGGCCCGCCCCCCCACCGTTCCCCGTCTGTGAGCCCCGTCGGCTGACCCCGTCTTTCAACAAGAAGGAATCACACCTGTATCAGACGGCGATGCATACGCACCACCGCCCTGAACGATTTCACCAGCCGCGTTTCCTTGTAACGTCTCCTGCAGCTGCCGTACACCAGCGGCGCCAGTGCGGTCATGGAGGAACGTGCTCCGCAGTACGCCGGCGACCTCCGGATCTGTAGGACCGATCGCGGAGCGCAGCAGTGCCTCAGGTACCTGTGCAACACATCCCATACGCTCGTACTCCTGCAGAGCATCTTCATCCACCGCGAGCTCATCCTCATCGTTGTGTTGAAGAAAGCGCACCCAGGCGACGATGACGTGTCCTCGCACTTTAACGCCAGGCGCACGGCGCACGCGATCCAGCAAGTCCTGCCGGTCTCGGACCTGGTCCACGCACACCACAGTGAACGCACCTGCCAAATCCGCAATGCGCGCAGGCAGCTGGCCGCGTAGCATATTGGGGTCGGGGTTGACGACCGCGATACCATGCGACTGAACGGCACACGGGAAGACCTGGGGGGGACGGCCCGTGAGATGCACAATCAGCAGCTGCTGCATCAGACGGCCCCGCCCCAAAAGCTGACTTTCCACAAACGTGGGTGTAGGCAGCGGGTCGCCCAGGTGATTGACAGACGGCACGTCGCCCGGATCGAGACGCGCCAGAGCCGCTTCAGGCACTCGGCGTGCTGCAATGAGAGCGGCGACAGGCGGACATCAGTTAAGCAAACTCGAATGGCAATATAGGCGGCTCGATGAATCAGAGGCGTTCATGTTCCCCTAAACGGGCCGGAGAAGGTCCTCACCCGCCAGTGCCTTCTCGCAAAAGGCGCAGATAACGAATCGCTCGGAGCCACCATCGCCGCGGAACACGGTCCGATTCGGCAAGTCCGCATCAAGGCGCATGCAAAACGGCACCTCCACACTCCGCGGATCGTCAAAGCAAGGTCGCGGCTGCACCCGTGGTGGATATGGCCACAACTCCGACGGCAGCTGCACCGGGGCCGTGCCCTCCGCACCACCCGTCGATGAATCCGACTCGTCAGCCCCATCGACACCACCATCACTGTCAACTGCCACCGCATCCTCATCCACGAATGCCGCGGGATCGGCGTCAGCGCTGGCACCTGCAGTACTGCCGCGCTCGGATCTGCCGACACGATACCGTGCCGGTAAAACCGGATCCGGCGGCGGTGGTGCAACACCTTGGGTGGTGCAGGGCATGCGCCGCCAAGCCAGAGTACGCGCATGACGCGGCACGGCGCCTGTGCACATGACGTCAGCGCGTAAGATGTCCACGTTGGGGATGTCCACCCAAGCACGAAGCGCGGATTGGTCCTCCGAACACTGCTCCGAACAGACGGCACACACCCGGGAAGGCATGCGCCGACGCAGCGCGGCGGCCATGCTGGAAGCAAGCTGCAGGTGTTTCTCATATGGTACCTGCCGCTCCACCGGAAGTTGACCGCCAGGCAAGTCCTGCACACGCCCTTCCGGAATCACCCCAAGAAAATCAGGTGGTGCAGGGTGCTGACCCTCGTGCAAGCAGGGAAATCGCATGAGGTCCCGCAAACGCTCAAGCAAGCTAGCTTGCGGAAGCTGTATCCCACGTAACCGAGCACGGGCCTGCGCGTGCGCGGCCTCTGCAGCCCTGCACTCCGGGTCTCGACGGGCAGCCGCTCGTGCAGCGGTGTTACGCCGCTGTTCCGCAGCCCTGCACTCCGGATCTCGACGGGCAGCCGCTCGTGCAGCGGTGTTACGCCGCTGTTCCGCAGCCCTGCGCTCCGGATCTTGACGCGCAACCGCTCGCGCAGCAGCGTCACGCTCCTGCTCCGCAGCCGCGCGCTCCGGATCGAGACGCGCAACCGCTCGCGCAGCAGCGTCACGCTCCTGCTCCGCAGCCGCGCGCTCCGGATCGAGACGAGCATCCCGCATCCGTGCTGCATCCGCGCTGAGCTGCACGCACGACGCACTCGTCCCTCTGAAACCTCTGAAATGGAAACCGCCGGCCAGTGTACCCAGACGCTCCCGACTACGCACCTCGGACTGCGGCGCCGCACAGAGCGAAGTGGCAAGCGCGGACCTCTGCCCGTCAGCGACGTCACGCCCCTGCTCCGCAGCCCTGCGCTCCGGATCGAGACGAGCTTCCCGCATCCGTATTGCATCCGCGCTGAGCTGCACGCTCGACGCACTCGTACCTCTCAAATGGAAACCGCCGGCCAGTGTACCCAGGCGCTCGCGACCGCGAGCCTCGGCCCGCCGAGGCGAATCATCATTTATTCGGTCCGTCATAACTGATGGGAGCCGTCTCTAAACGAACCGACGGCCGGGCCAACGGGGGGACGAACCGACGAGGAACGATCCGACAACTGTAAAGAGCCCAAGTCCAGGAAAAGAGAACGTTAAGAGAAAGAAATCGAACGGATATATATATATATATCCGCGACCACGATGCATATGATACCTGGGGCGAGCCGACGCACGCAAAGAAGGCCGTACGCCTTTCAAAAAGCCACACATTTTGCGCAAACAACGTTGGACGGGACGCGCACCGGCGTTGGATGACCGCGTCATCCAACGCCGGAAGGTTCGAATATATGGCTATCAAATATGTATGGGTATATATCAATCCGGTCCGACTACAATATTACAAGTATGTATAGCGAACCGCGCACCCGGAGATGCATCGAGTCGCACCGCGATCGCTCAGCGAGAACCATCCGGTGACGACCGGAATCGAACCCGCGACCTCGCCTTTTACGCCGCGATGTCTTAAGCGCGCGCGGAGCTCCGAAACCCGAGAACGACGGCCCGAAAAACGCGAGTTTCCAGAAACCCGAACAGACAGACGGACGGACAACGAAAAATCGGGGTAAGGTCTCCGTTCCGACGACGGAACGACTATCGTCGTTCACGTCTATGTCGGAACTACGACGACGGACAAGGCCCCCCCCCCCAAAAACGGCGTAAGGTCTCCGTTCCGACGACGGAACGACTAACGTCGTTCACGTCTAACGTCGGAACTACGACGACTGAGCTAAAGCCCCAAGCGGATGCAACAAAAGCACGCGCTCTCACCACAACTACCTTACCACAATGTGTCACTGCAAAGTGGTCCGCCGACATCACATGATGAGTTCGTGGACTCCTTCTGTCCATTCGTGGGGACTTAAATGGTATGGATACATCTGCCTACACATTATTAGTGAACGGACTACTTGTACTACTACGGTCTGCTTGTGGCAGTAGTTATCATCTAAAATCCGTCATAATAAGAATGCACTGTTGTGTATACTCATGTTTACTATGAGTAAAGGTGCATCTTATGAGTCAGAACATATATTTATATAGATATTGCATCACATCACTCATACCATTGCTCCACATACAACGCCAAGGTATGGATGAGATATCATTTGACTGTCGCTTTTGCATGATTCCTCATCCATGGATTATTGATTATAAGCACATGTGCGCAGATGCATAATATTCAATAATGCACATCATGCGTGCACAATATCCGCACAACCCCAAACCCTATAAGCCAAAACCCGTAAAATGCACACCATAGTATCCTGCTGGCTGGGGTATCTATGGGTCGTATTTGGAACGATCAGTTGTGCACATGCACATCTTTTAATTGAGCCTTTGCTGGGCAAAGATAACAGAGACACAATAAGCTATTTATATATATGTATATATATATATATATATGTATATATGTACATATATATACACATATTTATACATATACATCTATATATCATCCATATGACTGTATGATGACAACTGATGCAATTACTGTCATGATATGTGTGTGTTGCTGTAACTAAGGTTTTTGCAAACAACTCATCAGTAATCATCCATCATACATTGCCATCATCACCATGTACATATGGCATGCATAAACTGCATGACATGACACCACCAAGTGTGTGGTGAGGTGTGGACACATCACTGCCATACGTATCACTCCACCATCCATGTACGACACATGGACGTGCGAGAGTAGCGGCTGCTGGGCTGTGCCGTGTTGGCGGACCGGGACGTGGTCCGCGTTCCAGCTGACCAACCGTGCACCCTTGCGACGCGCCTGGAGCATGAGCAGTCGTGTGTTGAGGACGTGCCTGGGTTCGTTGCGTTGCAACACCACGCGGGGCTCGAGGTCCGTGAGGTCCGATAGGTCGGTGATGACGCGTTGGTTGAGCGCGTCTATCAATGCCGCCATGCGCGCTTCAGTGGGTTCGCCGCCGCCGAACATGGTCGCGAACTGCGTGAGCTGCTGACCGGACGGGCTGTTGTCTTGTCGTTGTTGTTTTTGCAGCATGAACACGACGTTGCCGAGCTGCCGGTACAGCTGGAAGCCATCGTGCAGGCGGGCGTGCGTCTGTGGTACGGGTCGGCGAGGGCGACGCATGGTCGCGGCAGTGTCGCGGTCGTTGTTGTGCTCGTCACTGCTGCTGGTGTTGCTGTCATCCGCACGGCGACCTTCGTCTTCGTCAGCCGAGGCTGGCCGGCGCCGGGTGTTCGGTGCCGACGGAGTGAAGTTGGGGTTCCGCTCGACGTCGGCCGCGAAGCGGTATGGTGGCGAACCGCCCGGTTGAGGATGCTGTAGCAGGTCGCCGATTCCGGCAGCGGCGCGGCCGGACAGGACACGGGTGCTCGAGTGGGTGGGTCCAAGATGTGACGGGGGCGGTACGCTGGCCGTACAGGAGTAGCTGATGGCGCCGAGGTGCTCATGGCTCTGCATGCCGATTTCGTCGATGAAGACAGCGCCATCACCGACGTTGCGTTTGACCTACGAAGGGTGGGGGGGAGCGCGTGGAGAAGGGGGGTGCGTAGGATGTTGGGGCGGGAGGTGTGGATTCGTGGGATGGTTGTCGTACGTGCTCCGGCAAGTGGATCGTACCTGAAGGCTGGCGTGGGCACCGCGCTTGGGAAGGTTGGCGCCACGCGAGCTGCTTTGGCTCGCAGAGATGCCGAACATCGAGTGGGTCGACAGGCTGCGGTGCACTGGGGTGTTGAAGGCGATCGCGGCGGCCCAGGAGTACGCGCATGTGGCGGCCCAGTCGGGGCTGTCGTGCTGGTACGTGTACCACAGCAGCGCGTGCACGAACCTTGTCTTGCCCGTGCCCGGGGGACCCATGATGAGCATCTGCGGCGGAACGCCTGGATCGGGTTCGTTGCGGCGGTCGAAGTAGCGTGCCACGAGCATGAACGGTACAGCCTGATCCGGCGCCAGGGTGAAGAGCTCGATGGTGTCGTCAACGGTAGGCGGCTGAGCCAGACGCAGGTATGTCGGCATCTCCGCTGTGACGAGTGCGCGGTCAGATTGTTGGCCGTCGTTCATGAGTACCGCCACTAGCGGGTAGCCGGGGCGGCGATCCAGACACAGGCGGGGGGGGCGGACGGCGGTGGCCGGCGTGGCGATGGCGCCTTCGGTCAGGACCACGTAGCGCTTCAACCGCTTGGAAGCCTCACTCAGCAGCGGGATGTCGGTGGCGCGTACACGGCGAATGAAGGGGCTGGTGTTGGCACCGAGTGCGTCGGGTAGAGGAAGCGCACGGCAACGCCGGGCTGCACCGTATGCGTACAGCCCCTCCACCGTGGTGCGGTCGTACAGGTCCGTCAGGGCGACGTCAGACAGGTTGAGCCCCGTCGTCGGGTCGCCTTGGCCTGGCACGAAGTCATATCGCTCGACCTGATTGTCGTGTGGTGGCTGTGTGTCAGGGTCGCCATGCTCTGCTGCCGAACGTTGATGTCGTACATGCGGGCAAGCAGCATCAAGTTGCCGCTGAACTGTGCCCGAGGCACCCGCCGTACCAGGTGGCTGCAGTATGATGCGAAGGACATTCCCGGCGGCCGCTGTCCGGACAAGCCATACGGAAACGAGACCGGGAAGCAGACGTTGAGGATGGCCGGATGACGATCATCCAGGATCCGAGCGTCACGGCCGCCAGCGGCGAATGCAAGACGTGCACGGCCGGTCAGCAGATCATGCACCACGTTGGGCCGGGTATCAAACTCGCTGCCGTCGGTCGGAACGGCAGCGGGCTGCGGCAGGACCAGTTCCAGCTCATTCGGAGCGCCCAGGTCGGCATCAGCTGTGTCGGACAGAGGGGACGGGAATCCACAAGCTTAACACGACGGGCAGACAGATGGACGGGTGCACCCTCTCGAGGTCGTATGTATGCGCGAATTGTTTCGAGGCCGTTCGGTGAATGTGACGGAATACGCGAATGGAGGTGTACGAAGGTGATAAAATGCACGCCCTCACTCACTCCGGATGGGAGCAGGGTCGGCTGCCTCACGCACGACGACCGCGAGGGGCGGTAAGCCCGTAGCGCCAGCTTCTGCAGTGAACAGTAGTCACAGTCGCGCACACAGTCGCACACACACCGTAGATCAACAAGTGGCAATACGTAGAGTGTTCCGCGACGCCTAACCTGACAGGAGGCTGAGCGCGTCCGATCGACACACAGACCAGCAGCCGCGACCCGTGCAAACCCACGGGTACGTACAGGTCGCAAAACACAGCAGCGGCACGGGCAACTCGCAGCTGTGCCCTCACAGACATACCCGCCATAGGAGTGTCCGAGACGGTAGCCCCGGTCGTGGGTGCGTCGGGACTTCCAGCAGATGTAGAAGTACAGAAATACCAACGCCGGAAGGATGCGGGCAAAGTACGTGGGACCAGGATTGTCAGTCCGATAGTGACGTATCTACGTTTCCCGTTCGGCCCGCCCCCCCACCGTTCCCCGTCTGTGAGCCCCGTCGGCTGACCCCGTCTTTCAACAAGAAGGAATCACACCTGTATCAGACGGCGATGCATACGCACCACCGCCCTGAACGATTTCACCAGCCGCGTTTCCTTGTAACGTCTCCTGCAGCTGCCGTACACCAGCGGCGCCAGTGCGGTCATGGAGGAACGTGCTCCGCAGTACGCCGGCGACCTCCGGATCTGTAGGACCGATCGCGGAGCGCAGCAGTGCCTCAGGTACCTGTGCAACACATCCCATACGCTCGTACTCCTGCAGAGCATCTTCATCCACCGCGAGCTCATCCTCATCGTTGTGTTGAAGAAAGCGCACCCAGGCGACGATGACGTGTCCTCGCACTTTAACGCCAGGCGCACGGCGCACGCGATCCAGCAAGTCCTGCCGGTCTCGGACCTGGTCCACGCACACCACAGTGAACGCACCTGCCAAATCCGCAATGCGCGCAGGCAGCTGGCCGCGTAGCATATTGGGGTCGGGGTTGACGACCGCGATACCATGCGACTGAACGGCACACGGGAAGACCTGGGGGGGACGGCCCGTGAGATGCACAATCAGCAGCTGCTGCATCAGACGGCCCCGCCCCAAAAGCTGACTTTCCACAAACGTGGGTGTAGGCAGCGGGTCGCCCAGGTGATTGACAGACGGCACGTCGCCCGGATCGAGACGCGCCAGAGCCGCTTCAGGCACTCGGCGTGCTGCAATGAGAGCGGCGACAGGCGGACATCAGTTAAGCAAACTCGAATGGCAATATAGGCGGCTCGATGAATCAGAGGCGTTCATGTTCCCCTAAACGGGCCGGAGAAGGTCCTCACCCGCCAGTGCCTTCTCGCAAAAGGCGCAGATAACGAATCGCTCGGAGCCACCATCGCCGCGGAACACGGTCCGATTCGGCAAGTCCGCATCAAGGCGCATGCAAAACGGCACCTCCACACTCCGCGGATCGTCAAAGCAAGGTCGCGGCTGCACCCGTGGTGGATATGGCCACAACTCCGACGGCAGCTGCACCGGGGCCGTGCCCTCCGCACCACCCGTCGATGAATCCGACTCGTCAGCCCCATCGACACCACCATCACTGTCAACTGCCACCGCATCCTCATCCACGAATGCCGCGGGATCGGCGTCAGCGCTGGCACCTGCAGTACTGCCGCGCTCGGATCTGCCGACACGATACCGTGCCGGTAAAACCGGATCCGGCGGCGGTGGTGCAACACCTTGGGTGGTGCAGGGCATGCGCCGCCAAGCCAGAGTACGCGCATGACGCGGCACGGCGCCTGTGCACATGACGTCAGCGCGTAAGATGTCCACGTTGGGGATGTCCACCCAAGCACGAAGCGCGGATTGGTCCTCCGAACACTGCTCCGAACAGACGGCACACACCCGGGAAGGCATGCGCCGACGCAGCGCGGCGGCCATGCTGGAAGCAAGCTGCAGGTGTTTCTCATATGGTACCTGCCGCTCCACCGGAAGTTGACCGCCAGGCAAGTCCTGCACACGCCCTTCCGGAATCACCCCAAGAAAATCAGGTGGTGCAGGGTGCTGACCCTCGTGCAAGCAGGGAAATCGCATGAGGTCCCGCAAACGCTCAAGCAAGCTAGCTTGCGGAAGCTGTATCCCACGTAACCGAGCACGGGCCTGCGCGTGCGCGGCCTCTGCAGCCCTGCACTCCGGGTCTCGACGGGCAGCCGCTCGTGCAGCGGTGTTACGCCGCTGTTCCGCAGCCCTGCACTCCGGATCTCGACGGGCAGCCGCTCGTGCAGCGGTGTTACGCCGCTGTTCCGCAGCCCTGCGCTCCGGATCTTGACGCGCAACCGCTCGCGCAGCAGCGTCACGCTCCTGCTCCGCAGCCGCGCGCTCCGGATCGAGACGCGCAACCGCTCGCGCAGCAGCGTCACGCTCCTGCTCCGCAGCCGCGCGCTCCGGATCGAGACGAGCATCCCGCATCCGTGCTGCATCCGCGCTGAGCTGCACGCACGACGCACTCGTCCCTCTGAAACCTCTGAAATGGAAACCGCCGGCCAGTGTACCCAGACGCTCCCGACTACGCACCTCGGACTGCGGCGCCGCACAGAGCGAAGTGGCAAGCGCGGACCTCTGCCCGTCAGCGACGTCACGCCCCTGCTCCGCAGCCCTGCGCTCCGGATCGAGACGAGCTTCCCGCATCCGTATTGCATCCGCGCTGAGCTGCACGCTCGACGCACTCGTACCTCTCAAATGGAAACCGCCGGCCAGTGTACCCAGGCGCTCGCGACCGCGAGCCTCGGCCCGCCGAGGCGAATCATCATTTATTCGGTCCGTCATAACTGATGGGAGCCGTCTCTAAACGAACCGACGGCCGGGCCAACGGGGGGACGAACCGACGAGGAACGATCCGACAACTGTAAAGAGCCCAAGTCCAGGAAAAGAGAACGTTAAGAGAAAGAAATCGAACGGATATATATATATATATATCCGCGACCACGATGCATATGATACCTGGGGCGAGCCGACGCACGCAAAGAAGGCCGTACGCCTTTCAAAAAGCCACACATTTTGCGCAAACAACGTTGGACGGGACGCGCACCGGCGTTGGATGACCGCGTCATCCAACGCCGGAAGGTTCGAATATATGGCTATCAAATATGTATGGGTATATATCAATCCGGTCCGACTACAATATTACAAGTATGTATAGCGAACCGCGCACCCGGAGATGCATCGAGTCGCACCGCGATCGCTCAGCGAGAACCATCCGGTGACGACCGGAATCGAACCCGCGACCTCGCCTTTTACGCCGCGATGTCTTAAGCGCGCGCGGAGCTCCGAAACCCGAGAACGACGGCCCGAAAAACGCGAGTTTCCAGAAACCCGAACAGACAGACGGACGGACAACGAAAAATCGGGGTAAGGTCTCCGTTCCGACGACGGAACGACTATCGTCGTTCACGTCTATGTCGGAACTACGACGACGGACAAGGCCCCCCCCCCCAAAAACGGCGTAAGGTCTCCGTTCCGACGACGGAACGACTAACGTCGTTCACGTCTAACGTCGGAACTACGACGACTGAGCTAAAGCCCCAAGCGGATGCAACAAAAGCACGCGCTCTCACCACAACTACCTTACCACAATGTGTCACTGCAAAGTGGTCCGCCGACATCACATGATGAGTTCGTGGACTCCTTCTGTCCATTCGTGGGGACTTAAATGGTATGGATACATCTGCCTACACATTATTAGTGAACGGACTACTTGTACTACTACGGTCTGCTTGTGGCAGTAGTTATCATCTAAAATCCGTCATAATAAGAATGCACTGTTGTGTATACTCATGTTTACTATGAGTAAAGGTGCATCTTATGAGTCAGAACATATATTTATATAGATATTGCATCACATCACTCATACCATTGCTCCACATACAACGCCAAGGTATGGATGAGATATCATTTGACTGTCGCTTTTGCATGATTCCTCATCCATGGATTATTGATTATAAGCACATGTGCGCAGATGCATAATATTCAATAATGCACATCATGCGTGCACAATATCCGCACAACCCCAAACCCTATAAGCCAAAACCCGTAAAATGCACACCATAGTATCCTGCTGGCTGGGGTATCTATGGGTCGTATTTGGAACGATCAGTTGTGCACATGCACATCTTTTAATTGAGCCTTTGCTGGGCAAAGATAACAGAGACACAATAAGCTATTTATATATATGTATATATATGTATATATGTACATATATATACACATATTTATACATATACATCTATATATCATCCATATGACTGTATGATGACAACTGATGCAATTACTGTCATGATATGTGTGTGTTGCTGTAACTAAGGTTTTTGCAAACAACTCATCAGTAATCATCCATCATACATTGCCATCATCACCATGTACATATGGCATGCATAAACTGCATGACATGACACCACCAAGTGTGTGGTGAGGTGTGGACACATCACTGCCATACGTATCACTCCACCATCCATGTACGACACATGCATGGTTCCATGAGTTGTGTTGCAATAATACAACACCCTGCCTTATTAATAAACTTCCCAATAGGTGGGACTTTGCTTTGTGACAACCCTGTTTTGTTCTGTTTGGCTTAGATTCAGCTGCCACCATGCACATCGTTGTCTGGGGTTGGAGACATGGCATCTGTACATTTGGCATCTGTCCTGCTTGGCTGATCATGTCCATACCATATTTGATGTTGTTGAAAAGATATGGAAAAGATAGAAGATAGGAAGTATCTACTGCATGTGTGTGATAGTAATTGTGTTTTTGCCCTTTGTTGTACGCTCTAAACGTTTCCAGGCATATGTACATGACAGAAGTTGCAACACACACGGAATGCACGCACCCCCCACCCATTCGAGACATGAAAGCATCCTTGACCTTACCATCCCGCCAGTTTGAACCTTAAAACTGGAGCTTACCGGGATCGATCCGGTGACCTCACGCATGCGAAGCGCGCGCTCAACCACTGAGCTAAATCCCCAAGCGCATGCAACAAAAGCACGCGCTCTCACCACAACTACCTTACCACAATGTGTCACTGCAAAGTGGTCCGCCGACATCACATGATGAGTTCGTGGACTCCTTCTGTCCATTCGTGGGGACTTAAATGGTATGGATACATCTGCCGTACACATTATTAGTGAACGGACTACTTGTACTACTACGGTCTGCTTGTGGCAGTAGTTATCATCTAAAATCCGTCATAATAAGAATGCACTGTTGTGTATACTCATGTTTACTATGAGTAAAGGTGCATCTTATGAGTCAGAACATATATTTATATAGATATTGCATCACATCACTCATACCATTGCTCCACATACAACGCCAAGGTATGGATGAGATATCATTTGACTGTCGCTTTTGCATGATTCCTCATCCATGGATTATTGATTATAAGCATATGTGCGCAGATGCATAATATTCAATAATGCACATCACGCGTGCACAATATCCGCACAACCCCAAACCCTATAAGCCAAAACCCGTAAAATGCACACCATAGTATCCTGCTGGCTGGGGTATCTATGGGTCGTATTTGGAACGATCAGTTGTGCACATGCACATCTTTTAATTGAGCCTTTGCTGGGCAAAGATAACAGAGACACAATAAGCTATTTATATATATGTATATATATATATATGTATATATGTACATATATATACACATATTTATACATATACATCTATATATCATCCATATGACTGTATGATGACAACTGATGCAATTACTGTCATGATATGTGTGTGTTGCTGTAACTAAGGTTTTTGCAAACAACTCATCAGTAATCATCCATCATACATTGCCATCATCACCATGTACATATGGCATGCATAAACTGCATGACATGACACCACCAAGTGTGTGGTGAGGTGTGGACACATCACTGCCATACGTATCACTCCACCATCCATGTACGACACATGCATGGTTCCATGAGTTGTGTTGCAATAATACAACACCCTGCCTTATTAATAAACTTCCCAATAGGTGGGACTTTGCTTTGTGACAACCCTGTTTTGTTCTGTTTGGCTTAGATTCAGCTGCCACCATGCACATCGTTGTCTGGGGTTGGAGACATGGCATCTGTACATTTGGCATCTGTCCTGCTTGGCTGATCATGTCCATACCATATTTGATGTTGTTGAAAAGATATGGAAAAGATAGAAGATAGGAAGTATCTACTGCATGTGTGTGATAGTAATTGTGTTTTTGCCCTTTGTTGTACGCTCTAAACGTTTCCAGGCATATGTACATGACAGAAGTTGCAACACACACGGAATGCACGCACCCCCCACCCATTCGAGACATGAAAGCATCCTTGACCTTACCATCCCGCCAGTTTGAACCTTAAAACTGGAGCTTACCGGGATCGATCCGGTGACCTCACGCATGCGAAGCGCGCGCTCTACCACTGAGCTAAATCCCCAAGCGCATGCAACAAAAGCACGCGCTCTCACCACAACTACCTTACCACAATGTGTCACTGCAAAGTGGTCCGCCGACATCACATGATGAGTTCGTGGACTCCTTCTGTCCATTCGTGGGGACTTAAATGGTATGGATACATCTGCCGTACACATTATTAGTGAACGGACTACTTGTACTACTACGGTCTGCTTGTGGCAGTAGTTATCATCTAAAATCCGTCATAATAAGAATGCACTGTTGTGTATACTCATGTTTACTATGAGTAAAGGTGCATCTTATGAGTCAGAACATATATTTATATAGATATTGCATCACATCACTCATACCATTGCTCCACATACAACGCCAAGGTATGGATGAGATATCATTTGACTGTCGCTTTTGCATGATTCCTCATCCATGGATTATTGATTATAAGCATATGTGCGCAGATGCATAATATTCAATAATGCACATCACGCGTGCACAATATCCGCACAACCCCAAACCCTATAAGCCAAAACCCGTAAAATGCACACCATAGTATCCTGCTGGCTGGGGTATCTATGGGTCGTATTTGGAACGATCAGTTGTGCACATGCACATCTTTTAATTGAGCCTTTGCTGGGCAAAGATAACAGAGACACAATAAGCTATTTATATATATGTATATATATATATATGTATATATGTACATATATATACACATATTTATACATATACATCTATATATCATCCATATGACTGTATGATGACAACTGATGCAATTACTGTCATGATATGTGTGTGTTGCTGTAACTAAGGTTTTTGCAAACAACTCATCAGTAATCATCCATCATACATTGCCATCATCACCATGTACATATGGCATGCATAAACTGCATGACATGACACCACCAAGTGTGTGGTGAGGTGTGGACACATCACTGCCATACGTATCACTCCACCATCCATGTACGACACATGCATGGTTCCATGAGTTGTGTTGCAATAATACAACACCCTGCCTTATTAATAAACTTCCCAATAGGTGGGACTTTGCTTTGTGACAACCCTGTTTTGTTCTGTTTGGCTTAGATTCAGCTGCCACCATGCACATCCTTGTCTGGGGTTGGAGACATGGCATCTGTACATTTGGCATCTGTCCTGCTTGGCTGATCATGTCCATACCATATTTGATGTTGTTGAAAAGATATGGAAAAGATAGAAGATAGGAAGTATCTACTGCATGTGTGTGATAGTAATTGTGTTTTTGCCCTTTGTTGTACGCTCTAAACGTTTCCAGGCATATGTACATGACAGAAGTTGCAACACACACGGAATGCACGCACCCCCCACCCATTCGAGACATGAAAGCATCCTTGACCTTACCATCCCGCCAGTTTGAACCTTAAAACTGGAGCTTACCGGGATCGATCCGGTGACCTCACGCATGCAAAGCGCGCGCTCTACCACTGAGCTAAATCCCCAAGCGCATGCAACAAAAGCACGCGCTCTCACCACAACTACCTTACCACAATGTGTCACTGCAAAGTGGTCCGCCGACATCACATGATGAGTTCGTGGACTCCTTCTGTCCATTCGTGGGGACTTAAATGGTATGGATACATCTGCCGTACACATTATTAGTGAACGGACTACTTGTACTACTACGGTCTGCTTGTGGCAGTAGTTATCATCTAAAATCCGTCATAATAAGAATGCACTGTTGTGTATACTCATGTTTACTATGAGTAAAGGTGCATCTTATGAGTCAGAACATATATTTATATAGATATTGCATCACATCACTCATACCATTGCTCCACATACAACGCCAAGGTATGGATGAGATATCATTTGACTGTCGCTTTTGCATGATTCCTCATCCATGGATTATTGATTATAAGCATATGTGCGCAGATGCATAATATTCAATAATGCACATCACGCGTGCACAATATCCGCACAACCCCAAACCCTATAAGCCAAAACCCGTAAAATGCACACCATAGTATCCTGCTGGCTGGGGTATCTATGGGTCGTATTTGGAACGATCAGTTGTGCACATGCACATCTTTTAATTGAGCCTTTGCTGGGCAAAGATAACAGAGACACAATAAGCTATTTATATATATGTATATATATATATGTATATATGTACATATATATACACATATTTATACATATACATCTATATATCATCCATATGACTGTATGATGACAACTGATGCAATTACTGTCATGATATGTGTGTGTTGCTGTAACTAAGGTTTTTGCAAACAACTCATCAGTAATCATCCATCATACATTGCCATCATCACCATGTACATATGGCATGCATAAACTGCATGACATGACACCACCAAGTGTGTGGTGAGGTGTGGACACATCACTGCCATACGTATCACTCCACCATCCATGTACGACACATGCATGGTTCCATGAGTTGTGTTGCAATAATACAACACCCTGCCTTATTAATAAACTTCCCAATAGGTGGGACTTTGCTTTGTGACAACCCTGTTTTGTTCTGTTTGGCTTAGATTCAGCTGCCACCATGCACATCCTTGTCTGGGGTTGGAGACATGGCATCTGTACATTTGGCATCTGTCCTGCTTGGCTGATCATGTCCATACCATATTTGATGTTGTTGAAAAGATATGGAAAAGATAGAAGATAGGAAGTATCTACTGCATGTGTGTGATAGTAATTGTGTTTTTGCCCTTTGTTGTACGCTCTAAACGTTTCCAGGCATATGTACATGACAGAAGTTGCAACACACACGGAATGCACGCACCCCCCACCCATTCGAGACATGAAAGCATCCTTGACCTTACCATCCCGCCAGTTTGAACCTTAAAACTGGAGCTTACCGGGATCGATCCGGTGACCTCACGCATGCGAAGCGCGCGCTCTACCACTGAGCTAAATCCCCAAGCGCATGCAACAAAAGCACGCGCTCTCACCACAACTACCTTACCACAATGTGTCACTGCAAAGTGGTCCGCCGACATCACATGATGAGTTCGTGGACTCCTTCTGTCCATTCGTGGGGACTTAAATGGTATGGATACATCTGCCGTACACATTATTAGTGAACGGACTACTTGTACTACTACGGTCTGCTTGTGGCAGTAGTTATCATCTAAAATCCGTCATAATAAGAATGCACTGTTGTGTATACTCATGTTTACTATGAGTAAAGGTGCATCTTATGAGTCAGAACATATATTTATATAGATATTGCATCACATCACTCATACCATTGCTCCACATACAACGCCAAGGTATGGATGAGATATCATTTGACTGTCGCTTTTGCATGATTCCTCATCCATGGATTATTGATTATAAGCACATGTGCGCAGATGCATAATATTCAATAATGCACATCACGCGTGCACAATATCCGCACAACCCCAAACCCTATAAGCCAAAACCCGTAAAATGCACACCATAGTATCCTGCTGGCTGGGGTGTTGTACCACGCGTCATTCTGCCTAAGCTCTGCTAGAGTTGCACCCACCATCACCCTATCGCGCACGACACCACGTCACCCTGTCGTACGTGGGCGCGACGGAGCGGTACGGCACTATCGTACACGGAATGGTACGGCACTGTCGTACGTGGGCGCGATGGAGCGGTACGGCACTATCGTACACGGAATGGTACGGCACTGTCGTACGTGGGCGCGACGGAGCGGTACGGCATGGTACGACGGTACGGTACGGTACGATGGCACGACACTATCGTACATGGATCGGTACGGCACTGTCGTACGTGGACGCCGCGGAGCGGTACGGCACCGATGACGTCAGCTGTCGTACGTGGATACGCGCGGAGCGGTACGGCACGGTACGACGGTACGGCACGGTACGACGGTGCGGCACGGTACGGCACGGTACGACAGCACGACACTATCGTACATGGATCGGTACGGCACTGTCGTACGTGGACGCCGCGGAGCGGTACGGCACCGATGACGTCAGCTGTCGTACGTGGATACGCGGAGCGGTATGGCACCGATGACGTCAGCTGTCGTACGTGGATACGCGCGGAGCGGTACGGCACCGATGACGTCAGCTGTCGTACGTGGATACGCTTGGAGTAGTACGGCAGCGGGCGCGACGCGATCGCACGCATGTCACGCAGCATGCCGCACCGCACGCGTTAGGCGCACTGGCTAAGGGCACAAGCAACCCACGGACTACATAACGCCTAATGCATTGTGCACAACGCTGCAAGCATGCATTGCGTGATCGGCATCGTGATAAGTGCGCATGGTCCGACGACTTGATCGCGGACGACCTAAAATGCATGAGGCATCGTATGGCAACGCGCGCTAACGATAACGCGCGCATTATGCATACGCGCGCGCACAAGCATGATAATGCGAGCGTACCTTGAGGTCGCGAGGCAATGGCTCGAGCGATGCGGCGCGTCGAAATGCAACACTACGCGCGATGGCGTAGTCGGCACCTTTACGCGAGTAAAGAACATTGCATTATTGCTATGACGGCTTATATAGCAATATCCGCACGCGGGATCACGGTAGTACACTTACTACTTGCAGATCTCTTGTACTGCGAGCCGTCGCTGTGAGTATATCTGCTATGCGACGGCCTAAGCATGAATATACGAGAGGATCGCCACGCGAGCGTTGCGATTGACATTTATATAAGCTAACCGCGCTTTGGTTGAGCTTGCACCTTTTATATCGCTTATGGTCGTATTTCTTGGATAAGCCCGAGCACCGATTTGCATCGGTTAGATGATGATTGCCTCGGCTAGGCACTGATAGCCTATCACGTCATCTTCGCCTGTCTTGGAATATACGTTGTAACTCCTTGCATCGAAGACTTCCGCTGCCTCGATTGGTACGTTCTGATATAATCGAGCATGATGCACTGAGCCTGGTTCTTCGCAGAATCAATGGGCGATTATGAGGAGTGATACAACAAATTTGGTAGCGAGACCAAGCGACAACGCACCAGCGACGGTTGGTTGGAAAAATGGGGTTGCACGCACTCCGAGCTTGCGCGTCGGAAGAGCAAGAAGGTTTGCCTGAGATGCGCGTCGGCGGAACATCCTACAAGGGAGTGTCCGCACCTACCGCCTTTGGCTCAGCGGCCGAAGTAGGGGATTGCCCAGGATGGCTCGGAGGGGACTCCACCTGGGAAGTCGGAACTAGAGGGTGGGCGGTTGTCGTCAGTGCGGCAAGCCGTGAGGGCACCGTTGCCTTCGGTCCTTGAACAAATCGAACGCGCGATTGGGCGTCGATTGTTGCTCGACGGTCGCTCAGGACGCGTAGGTTTTGACTCGCTGTGTAATCTGTATGCACCGAGCAAGCCGCTGGCGTCTATCGATTTGTTAGGTCACACCGTCTTGTTCCTCCCCTCATCTCTGCGCGAGCTGTCAGTGCAGCTGACCTTCTATAGGAGAAGTAGGCGTCAACGTCCAGACACTGCCGCTTGCGTCCTTCTACCCGCTTATAGCCGGCGAAAAGCCTCGACTTTGCTAACGGGTATGCGGAAAGTCTGCCGGTTCGAGCCGGGCACCGTTCTGTATAACGGTGTTGATTTAGCAGGTGCACCTGTTCCGTTGTCGGTCCAGGCCTACGCCGTTGACGTTTGGTACGATGCTCCTGCACCTCATTCTGAGGGTTCTGCCGAACGTTTCGAACCCGCCCTGAGCGTCTTGCTTTCGTCCGCAGAGTCGGTACCGGCAGACAATCTGGTTCCCTTGATTCAGGTCGATCTTGCTGGTCGCACCCTGAAGGCGCTCGTCGATACCGGCGCCAGTGACGACTTCATCTCATCGGCAGAGGTGAATGCATTGGGTCTGTGCCCACAGTCGTCGGAATGGTCGCAGGTTACCCTCGCGGATGGGGGTAAGCAACCCATATTGGGCAGGGTCACCCTTCGCCTGTGTATAGGTCCTCTGCGTATTACGACCCAACCTTATGTGTTGCGTGAGCTGACTGATGCTGCGGCATATATACTGGGGTCCTCAACATTACGGCAGTATGGGGCCGGCATTGACCTAGAGTCTGGAACCCTTTGCCTTCGTAAGGGGACTCTGTCGTGCAAAGTACCCTTCGTGCCGTTTGTAAGTGTTGAGCCAGAGGGGGGTAAGTCTGAGGCGGAGCCTGTGGTTAACTACGCTGTGAAAGCCATGGGGCAGCGTGCCGAACCCAAGCCAGTCGGGCGTAAAGAGGCCATCCGGATGATCCGGAAGGGTGCCCACGGACTGCTTGTGAGGCCTAGGTTGCATTTGAATGCGACGACCGCTCAGTCTTCTTTGGATCCTGAGGTCGAAGCCTTGCTCACAGGGTACGCAGACGTTTTTCGTGACGTGCCTGGGCTTCCTCCTTTGCGTCCCGTGGACCATACCATCCCACTCGTACCCGGCGCTCAGCCTGTGTCAAGACCTATGTACAGGTTAAGTCCTCTGGAGTTGGACGAGGTGAAGCGCCAGGTAACTGATCTGCTCGCAAAGGGTATGATTCGCCCCAGCACATCCCCGTATTCTGTGCCGATCCTGTTTGTCGGTAAGAAGGATGGGAGCTTGCGCATGTGTATCGATTACCGGGGGTTGAATGCGACGACGGTCAAAAACCATTACCCATTGCCGCGCGTGGACGACCTGCTCGATAAGCTAAAGGGCTCGGCCTACTTCAGCTCGATCGACTTGCAACAGGGATACAATCAGATTCGCATCGCTGCGTCTGATGTGCCGAAAACCGCTTTTCGGACGCCCTTTGGTCACTTCGAGTACACGGTCTTGTCGTTCGGGTTGACTAATGCCCCTGCGACGTTTCAGGCGGTCATGGATCGCATGTTTAGACCGTACATCGACAGGTTCGTTGTTTGCTACTTGGACGACATCCTGGTCTACTCCAAGACGCGCGAGGAGCATCTGGAACATCTTAAGCTCGTGCTTGAGGTGTTGAGGCGGGAGCAATTGTTTGCGAAGCGTGCCAAATGCTTTTGGGCGCAGCCTCAGGTGGAGTACTTGGGCCACATTGTGTCGGCCACCGGCGTCAAGATGGACCCACGGAAGGTAGCTGTGGTTCGTGATTGGCCAGCGCCTCGGAACCTTCAGGAGCTTCGTAGCTTCCTCGGCTTGACCAACTATTTCCGTAAGTTCATCAAGCAGTACTCTGTCCTTTCGGCCCCGCTCACTGATTTGACGCGTAAGGGAGCTTTCGATTCGCCTGGTGCATGGACGCCCGGGTGTCAGCTGGCGTTCGAGGAGCTAAAGCGTGTCGTCGCCGACGACGTTACCCTTGCGTTCCCCGACTACTCGTTGCCGTTTCGTGTCGAAGTGTTTTCGGACGCTTCGTTGTATGGGAGCGGCGCTGTTCTGTTGCAGGAAGGGCGACCGATCGCCTTCACGAGTAAGAAATTTACGGGCGCAGAATACCGTTACACCACAGGGGAGCAGGAGCTGCTAGCGGTCTTGCACGCGCTTAAGGAGTGGCGTTGTTACCTAGAGGGACGACCGTTCACCCTTAAGACTGACCACAAGCCCCTGACGTTTTTGCAAAGCGTCCCCACGTTGAACCGACGACAAGCGAGGTGGATGGAGTACCTCGCGCAGTTTGACTGCATCTGGGAGCACGTTGCCGGCCGGATTAACATCGCCGACGCTCTCAGTCGACACCCGTCGCTACATGCTGCGATTTTGGCGGCGCCTGTCCAACGTCCACCGACCCCGGACGTGCCTCTGTCCTCAGACCTCGCGGCTCGCCTGAAGGCTGCCTATGCGGGCGACTCTTGGTTTGCTTCGCCCGGCAACGTTGAGCACCTACGCAAGCAGGATGGTCTTTGGCTACGGACGGAAGGATCGACGACTCAGATCGTCGTGCCTAACGACGATTCCCTTCGTCGCGATATCCTTTCCCGTTTTCATGAGGATCCGTTGGCAGGACACCCAGGTAGCACGCGGCTGGTCGAGTTGGTGCGACGCTCGTTCTGGTGGTCTCGTCTGGCGAGAGATGCCGAGAACTTCGTGCAGACATGCAGTTTGTGCCAGCGCAACAAGGCTTTGTCCGGTAAGGGCCACGGGTTGTTGCAACCATTGCCTGTCCCTGACACGCCTTGGGAAAGTGTTTCCATGGACTTCGTGGTCGCGCTGCCCAAAACTGAGGGAGGGTACGACTCGGTGCTTGTCATGGTTGACCGTTTGACTAAGATGGTTCACCTTGCACCTACCACGTCGACCTGCACTGCCGAGCAGACTGCACGCCTGTTTTTCGATAACGTGGTTCGGTTGCATGGCGTCCCTAAGAACGTGGTCTCGGACCATGGCGGTCAGTTCACGTCTAAGTTTTGGTAAGCGCTCTGCAAGCTTGTGGGCATGCGGGTTAACCTGAGCACGGCATACCACCCGCAGTCTGACGGCCAGACCGAACGCACAAACCGCACCCTGGGGGATATGTTGCGCAACTTTGCTGGTCGCACGCCTCTCGTGTGGGATACTTACCTGACTGCGGCAGAGTTCGCGATTAACAACGCTGTTAATCGGTCGACAGGTCAAAGCCCGTTTTTCCTGACGTATGGGTTTCACCCGGCGCTACCTGTGTGGCGTGAGCTGGAGGTGTATGTCCCTGCGGCTAAGACCTTTGCCAAGACGTTCTTATCCCGAATCACAGACGCGAAGTCGTGTTTGGACGCGGCGCAGCAACGAGCAACGGAGTGCTACAACAAGTCCAAGCGGGACGTGGTCTTTTCGGAAGGACAGATGGTTCTGCTGAGCACTAAGAACCTGCGTTCCTTTGCCGAGGGATCCCGAAAGCTGTTGCCCCGTTGGATTGGTCCGTACCCCGTTGTGCGCATGGTCGGGAACGCAGCCGTCGAGCTCGCGTTGCCCTCTAACATGAACATCCACCCTACGTTCCATGTGTCACTTGTTCGTCCGTATCGTGGCACGGAGCCCGCGCCTGTCACCACTGATACCCCTGCAGCAGTCGAGCCGGGTCCTGAGACTTGGGTCGCAGGCAAGCAGAAGGTATACGACGTGGAGCGCATCCTGGACTACCGCACTCGACGTGTGGGTAGACACCGGCGCAAGCGCACCGTGCACGAGTACCTGGTCAAGTGGACGGACTACTCAAGTGAGCACAACTCGTGGGAACCTGCGCGCAACTTCTCCCCGGAGATGGCGCCCATCCTCGAGGAGGCTAGGTTGCGTGCCACGCAATCTCAGTAGCTCTGGTCGCCCGAGCGGCAGCGAGGACGCTGCCTATGGGGGGGGGGAATAATTGTTGTACCACGCGTCATTCTGCCTAAGCTCTGCTAGAGTTGCACCCACCATCGCCCTATCGCGCACGACACCACGTCACCCTGTCGTACGTGGGCGCGACGGAGCGGTACGGCACTATCGTACACGGAATGGTACGGCACTGTCGTATGTGGGCGCGATGGAGCGGTACGGCACTATCGTACACGGAATGGTACGGCACTGTCGTACGTGGGCGCGACGGAGCGGTACGGCATGGTACGACGGTACAGCACGGTACGACGGCACGACACTATCGTACATGGATCGGTACGGCACTGTCGTACGTGGACGCCGCGGAGCGGTATGGCACCGATGACGTCAGCTGTCGTACGTGGATACGCGCGGAGCGGTACGGCACCGATGACGTCAGCTGTCGTACGTGGATACGCTTGGAGTAGTACGGCAGCGGGCGCGACGCGATCGCACGCATGTCACGCAGCATGCCGCACCGCACGCGTTAGGCGCACTGGCTAAGGGCACAAGCAACCCACGGACAGCATAACGCCTAATGCATTGTGCACAACGCTGCAAGCATGCATTGCGTGATCGGCATCGCGATAAGTGCGCATGGTCCGACGACTTGGTCGCGGACGACCTAAAATGCATGAGGCATCGTATGGCAACGCACGCTAACGATAACACGCGCATTATGCATACGCGCGCGCACGAGCATGATAATGCGAGCGTACCTTGAGGTCGCGAGGCAATGGCTCGAGCGATGCGGCGCGTCGAAATGCAACACTACGCGCGATGGCGTAGTCGGCACCTTTACGCGAGTAAAGAACATTGCATTATTGCTATGACGGCTTATATAGCAATATCCGCACGCGGGATCACGGTAGTACACTTACTACTTGCAGATCTCTTGTACCGCGAGCCGTCGCTGTGAGTATATCTGCTATGCGCATTGACGGCCTAAGCATGAATATACGAGAGGATCGCCACGCGAGCGTTGCGATTGACATTTATATAAGCTAACCGCGCTTTGGTTGAGCTTGCACCTTTTATATCGCTTATGGTCGTATTTCTTGGATAAGCCCGAGCACCGATTTGCATCGGTTAGATGATGATTGCCTCGGCTAGGCACTGATAGCCTATCACGTCATCTTCGCCTGTCTTAGAATATACGTTGTAACTCCTTCCATCGAAGACTTCCGCTGCCTCGATTGGTACGTTCTGATATAATCGAGCATGATGCACTGAGCCTGGTTCTTCGCAGAATCAATGGGCGATTATGAGGAGTGATACAACATGGGGTATCTATGGGTCGTATTTGGAACGATCAGTTGTGCAGTCATGCAGTCATGCACATCTTTTAATTGAGCCTTTGCTGGGCAAAGATAACAGAGACACAATAAGCTATTTATTTATATATGTATGTATATATGTATATATATACACATATTTATACATATACATCTATATATCATCCATATGACTGTATGATGACAACTGATGCAATTACTGTCATGATATGTGTGTGTTGCTGTAACTAAGGTTTTTGCAAACAACTCATCAGTAATCATCCATCATACATTGCCATCATCACCATGTACATATGGCATGCATAAACTGCATGACATGACACCACCAAGTGTGTGGTGAGGTGTGGACACATCACTGCCATACGTATCACTCCACCATCCATGTACGACACATGCATGGTTCCATGAGTTGTGTTGCAATAATACAACACCCTGCCTTATTAATAAACTTCCCAATAGGTGGGACTTTGCTTTGTGACAACCCTGTTTTGTTCTGTTTGGCTTAGATTCAGCTGCCACCATGCACATCCTTGTCTGGGGTTGGAGACATGGCATCTGTACATTTGGCATCTGTCCTGCTTGGCTGATCATGTCCATACCATATTTGATGTTGTTGAAAAGATATGGAAAAGATAGAAGATAGGAAGTATCTACTGCATGTGTGTGATAGTAATTGTGTTTTTGCCCTTTGTTGTACGCTCTAAACGTTTCCAGGCATATGTACATGACAGAAGTTGCAACACACACGGAATGCACGCACCCCCCACCCATTCGAGACATGAAAGCATCCTTGACCTTACCATCCCGCCAGTTTGAATCTTAAAACTGGAGCTTACCGGGATCGATCCGGTGACCTCACGCATGCGAAGCGCGCGCTCTACCACTGAGCTAAAGCCCCAAGCGGATGCAACAAAAGCACGCGCTCTCACCACAACTACCTAACCACAATGTGTCACTGCAAAGTGGTCCGCCGACATCACATGATGAGTTCGTGGACTCCTTCTGTCCATTCGTGGGGACTTAAATGGTATGGATACATCTGCCGTACACATTATTAGTGAACGGACTACTTGTACTACTACGGTCTGCTTGTGGCAGTAGTTATCATCTAAAATCCGTCATAATAAGAATGCACTGTTGTGTATACTCATGTTTACTATGAGTAAAGGTGCATCTTATGAGTCAGAACATATATTTATATAGATATTGCATCACATCACTCATACCATTGCTCCACATACAACGCCAAGGTATGGATGAGATATCATTTGACTGTCGCTTTTGCATGATTCCTCATCCATGGATTATTGATTATAAGCACATGTGCGCAGATGCATAATATTCAATAATGCACATCACGCGTGCACAATATCCGCACAACCCCAAACCCTATAAGCCAAAACCCGTAAAATGCACACCATAGTATCCTGCTGGCTGGGGTATCTATGGGTCGTATTTGGAACGATCAGTTGTGCACATGCACATCTTTTAATTGAGCCTTTGCTGGGCAAAGATAACAGAGACACAATAAGCTATTTATATATATGTATATATATATATGTATATATGTACATATATATACACATATTTATACATATACATCTATATATCATCCATATGACTGTATGATGACAACTGATGCAATTACTGTCATGATATGTGTGTGTTGCTGTAACTAAGGTTTTTGCAAACAACTCATCAGTAATCATCCATCATACATTGCCATCATCACCATGTACATATGGCATGCATAAACTGCATGACATGACACCACCAAGTGTGTGGTGAGGTGTGGACACATCACTGCCATACGTATCACTCCACCATCCATGTACGACACATGCATGGTTCCATGAGTTGTGTTGCAATAATACAACACCCTGCCTTATTAATAAACTTCCCAATAGGTGGGACTTTGCTTTGTGACAACCCTGTTTTGTTCTGTTTGGCTTAGATTCAGCTGCCACCATGCACATCCTTGTCTGGGGTTGGAGACATGGCATCTGTACATTTGGCATCTGTCCTGCTTGGCTGATCATGTCCATACCATATTTGATGTTGTTGAAAAGATATAGAAAAGATAGAAGATAGGAAGTATCTACTGCATGTGTGTGATAGTAATTGTGTTTTTGCCCTTTGTTGTACGCTCTAAACGTTTCCAGGCATATGTACATGACAGAAGTTGCAACACACACGGAATGCACGCACCCCCCACCCATTCGAGACATGAAAGCATCCTTGACCTTACCATATACGTATCACTCCACCATCCATGTACGACACATGCATGGTTCCATGAGTTGTGTTGCAATAATACAACACCCTGCCTTATTAATAAACTTCCCAATAGGTGGGACTTTGCTTTGTGACAACCCTGTTTTGTTCTGTTTGGCTTAGATTCAGCTGCCACCATGCACATCCTTGTCTGGGGTTGGAGACATGGCATCTGTACATTTGGCATCTGTCCTGCTTGGCTGATCATGTCCATACCATATTTGATGTTGTTGAAAAGATATGGAAAAGATAGAAGATAGGAAGTATCTACTGCATGTGTGTGATAGTAATTGTGTTTTTGCCCTTTGTTGTACGCTCTAAACGTTTCCAGGCATATGTACATGACAGAAGTTGCAACACACACGGAATGCACGCACCCCCCACCCATTCGAGACATGAAAGCATCCTTGACCTTACCATCCCGCCAGTTTGAACCTTAAAACTAGAGCTTACCGGGATCGATCCGGTGACCTCACGCATGCAAAGCGCGCGCTCTACCACTGAGCTAAAGCCCCAAGCGGATGCAACAAAAGCACGCGCTCTCACCACAACTACCTAACCACAATGTGTCACTGCAAAGTGGTCCGCCGACATCACATGATGAGTTCGTGGACTCCTTCTGTCCATTCGTGGGGACTTAAATGGTATGGATACATCTGCCGTACACATTATTAGTGAACGGACTACTTGTACTACTACGGTCTGCTTGTGGCAGTAGTTATCATCTAAAATCCGTCATAATAAGAATGCACTGTTGTGTATACTCATGTTTACTATGAGTAAAGGTGCATCTTATGAGTCAGAACATATATTTATATAGATATTGCATCACATCACTCATACCATTGCTCCACATACAACGCCAAGGTATGGATGAGATATCATTTGACTGTCGCTTTTGCATGATTCCTCATCCATGGATTATTGATTATAAGCACATGTGCGCAGATGCATAATATTCAATAATGCACATCACGCGTGCACAATATCCGCACAACCCCAAACCCTATAAGCCAAAACCCGTAAAATGCACACCATAGTATCCTGCTGGCTGGGGTATCTATGGGTCGTATTTGGAACGATCAGTTGTGCACATGCACATCTTTTAATTGAGCCTTTGCTGGGCAAAGATAACAGAGACACAATAACCTATTTATATATATGTATATATATATATGTATATATGTACATATATATACACATATTTATACACATACATCTATATATCATCCATATGACTGTATGATGACAACTGATGCAATTACTGTCATGATATGTGTGTGTTGCTGTAACTAAGGTTTTTGCAAACAACTCATCAGTAATCATCCATCATACATTGCCATCATCACCATGTACATATGGCATGCATAAACTGCATGACATGACACCACCAAGTGTGTGGTGAGGTGTGGACACATCACTGCCATACGTATCACTCCACCATCCATGTACGACACATGCATGGTTCCATGAGTTGTGTTGCAATAATACAACACCCTGCCTTATTAATAAACTTCCCAATAGGTGGGACTTTGCTTTGTGACAACCCTGTTTTGTTCTGTTTGGCTTAGATTCAGCTGCCACCATGCACATCCTTGTCTGGGGTTGGAGACATGGCATCTGTACATTTGGCATCTGTCCTGCTTGGCTGATCATGTCCATACCATATTTGATGTTGTTGAAAAGATATGGAAAAGATAGAAGATAGGAAGTATCTACTGCATGTGTGTGATAGTAATTCTGTTTTTGCCCTTTGTTGTACGCTCTAAACGTTTCCAGGCATATGTACATGACAGAAGTTGCAACACACACGGAATGCACGCACCCCCCACCCATTCGAGACATGAAAGCATCCTTGACCTTACCATATACGTATCACTCCACCATCCATGTACGACACATGCATGGTTCCATGAGTTGTGTTGCAATAATACAACACCCTGCCTTATTAATAAACTTCCCAATAGGTGGGACTTTGCTTTGTGACAACCCTGTTTTGTTCTGTTTGGCTTAGATTCAGCTGCCACCATGCACATCCTTGTCTGGGGTTGGAGACATGGCATCTGTACATTTGGCATCTGTCCTGCTTGGCTGATCATGTCCATACCATATTTGATGTTGTTGAAAAGATATGGAAAAGATAGAAGATAGGAAGTATCTACTGCATGTGTGTGATAGTAATTGTGTTTTTGCCCTTTGTTGTACGCTCTAAACGTTTCCAGGCATATGTACATGACAGAAGTTGCAACACACACGGAATGCACGCACCCCCCACCCATTCGAGACATGAAAGCATCCTTGACCTTACCATCCCGCCAGTTTGAATCTTAAAACTGGAGCTTACCGGGATCGATCCGGTGACCTCACGCATGCGAAGCGCGCGCTCTACCACTGAGCTAAAGCCCCAAGCGGATGCAACAAAAGCACGCGCTCTCACCACAACTACCTAACCACAATGTGTCACTGCAAAGTGGTCCGCCGACATCACATGATGAGTTCGTGGACTCCTTCTGTCCATTCGTGGGGACTTAAATGGTATGGATACATCTGCCGTACACATTATTAGTGAACGGACTACTTGTACTACTACGGTCTGCTTGTGGCAGTAGTTATCATCTAAAATCCGTCATAATAAGAATGCACTGTTGTGTATACTCATGTTTACTATGAGTAAAGGTGCATCTTATGAATCAGAACATATATTTATATAGATATTGCATCACATCACTCATACCATTGCTCCACATACAACGCCAAGGTATGGATGAGATATCATTTGACTGTCGCTTTTGCATGATTCCTCATCCATGGATTATTGATTATAAGCACATGTGCGCAGATGCATAATATTCAATAATGCACATCACGCGTGCACAATATCCGCACAACCCCAAACCCTATAAGCCAAAACCCGTAAAATGCACACCATAGTATCCTGCTGGCTGGGGTATCTATGGGTCGTATTTGGAACGATCAGTTGTGCACATGCACATCTTTTAATTGAGCCTTTGCTGGGCAAAGATAACAGAGACACAATAAGCTATTTATATATATGTATATATATATATATGTATATATGTACATATATATACACATATTTATACATATACATCTATATATCATCCATATGACTGTATGATGACAACTGATGCAATTACTGTCATGATATGTGTGTGTTGCTGTAACTAAGGTTTTTGCAAACAACTCATCAGTAATCATCCATCATACATTGCCATCATCACCATGTACATATGGCATGCATAAACTGCATGACATGACACCACCAAGTGTGTGGTGAGGTGTGGACACATCACTGCCATACGTATCACTCCACCATCCATGTACGACACATGCATGGTTCCATGAGTTGTGTTGCAATAATACAACACCCTGCCTTATTAATAAACTTCCCAATAGGTGGGACTTTGCTTTGTGACAACCCTGTTTTGTTCTGTTTGGCTTAGATTCAGCTGCCACCATGCACATCCTTGTCTGGGGTTGGAGACATGGCATCTGTACATTTGGCATCTGTCCTGCTTGGCTGATCATGTCCATACCATATTTGATGTTGTTGAAAAGATATGGAAAAGATAGAAGATAGGAAGTATCTACTGCATGTGTGTGATAGTAATTGTGTTTTTGCCCTTTGTTGTACGCTCTAAACGTTTCCAGGCATATGTACATGACAGAAGTTGCAACACACACGGAATGCACGCACCCCCCACCCATTCGAGACATGAAAGCATCCTTGACCTTACCATCCCGCCAGTTTGAACCTTAAAACTAGAGCTTACCGGGATCGATCCGGTGACCTCACGCATGCAAAGCGCGCGCTCTACCACTGAGCTAAAGCCCCAAGCGGATGCAACAAAAGCACGCGCTCTCACCACAACTACCTAACCACAATGTGTCACTGCAAAGTGGTCCGCCGACATCACATGATGAGTTCGTGGACTCCTTCTGTCCATTCGTGGGGACTTAAATGGTATGGATACATCTGCCGTACACATTATTAGTGAACGGACTACTTGTACTACTACGGTCTGCTTGTGGCAGTAGTTATCATCTAAAATCCGTCATAATAAGAATGCACTGTTGTGTATACTCATGTTTACTATGAGTAAAGGTGCATCTTATGAGTCAGAACATATATTTATATAGATATTGCATCACATCACTCATACCATTGCTCCACATACAACGCCAAGGTATGGATGAGATATCATTTGACTGTCGCTTTTGCATGATTCCTCATCCATGGATTATTGATTATAAGCACATGTGCGCAGATGCATAATATTCAATAATGCACATCACGCGTGCACAATATCCGCACAACCCCAAACCCTATAAGCCAAAACCCGTAAAATGCACACCATAGTATCCTGCTGGCTGGGGTATCTATGGGTCGTATTTGGAACGATCAGTTGTGCACATGCACATCTTTTAATTGAGCCTTTGCTGGGCAAAGATAACAGAGACACAATAACCTATTTATATATATGTATATATATATATGTATATATGTACATATATATACACATATTTATACACATACATCTATATATCATCCATATGACTGTATGATGACAACTGATGCAATTACTGTCATGATATGTGTGTGTTGCTGTAACTAAGGTTTTTGCAAACAACTCATCAGTAATCATCCATCATACATTGCCATCATCACCATGTACATATGGCATGCATAAACTGCATGACATGACACCACCAAGTGTGTGGTGAGGTGTGGACACATCACTGCCATACGTATCACTCCACCATCCATGTACGACACATGCATGGTTCCATGAGTTGTGTTGCAATAATACAACACCCTGCCTTATTAATAAACTTCCCAATAGGTGGGACTTTGCTTTGTGACAACCCTGTTTTGTTCTGTTTGGCTTAGATTCAGCTGCCACCATGCACATCCTTGTCTGGGGTTGGAGACATGGCATCTGTACATTTGGCATCTGTCCTGCTTGGCTGATCATGTCCATACCATATTTGATGTTGTTGAAAAGATATGGAAAAGATAGAAGATAGGAAGTATCTACTGCATGTGTGTGATAGTAATTGTGTTTTTGCCCTTTGTTGTACGCTCTAAACGTTTCCAGGCATATGTACATGACAGATGTTGCAACACACACGGAATGCACGCACCCCCCACCCATTCGAGACATGAAAGCATCCTTGACCTTACCATATACGTATCACTCCACCATCCATGTACGACACATGCATGGTTCCATGAGTTGTGTTGCAATAATACAACACCCTGCCTTATTAATAAACTTCCCAATAGGTGGGACTTTGCTTTGTGACAACCCTGTTTTGTTCTGTTTGGCTTAGATTCAGCTGCCACCATGCACATCCTTGTCTGGGGTTGGAGACATGGCATCTGTACATTTGGCATCTGTCCTGCTTGGCTGATCATGTCCATACCATATTTGATGTTGTTGAAAAGATATGGAAAAGATAGAAGATAGGAAGTATCTACTGCATGTGTGTGATAGTAATTCTGTTTTTGCCCTTTGTTGTACGCTCTAAACGTTTCCAGGCATATGTACATGACAGAAGTTGCAACACACACGGAATGCACGCACCCCCCACCCATTCGAGACATGAAAGCATCCTTGACCTTACCATCCCGCCAGTTTGAACCTTAAAACTGGAGCTTACCGGGATCGATCCGGTGACCTCACGCATGCGAAGCGCGCGCTCTACCACTGAGCTAAAGCCCCAAGCGGATGCAACAAAAGCACGCGCTCTCACCACAACTACCTAACCACAATGTGTCACTGCAAAGTGGTCCGCCGACATCACATGATGAGTTCGTGGACTCCTTCTGTCCATTCGTGGGGACTTAAATGGTATGGATACATCTGCCGTACACATTATTAGTGAACGGACTACTTGTACTACTACGGTCTGCTTGTGGCAGTAGTTATCATCTAAAATCCGTCATAATAAGAATGCACTGTTGTGTATACTCATGTTTACTATGAGTAAAGGTGCATCTTATGAGTCAGAACATATATTTATATAGATATTGCATCACATCACTCATACCATTGCTCCACATACAACGCCAAGGTATGGATGAGATATCATTTGACTGTCGCTTTTGCATGATTCCTCATCCATGGATTATTGATTATAAGCACATGTGCGCAGATGCATAATATTCAATAATGCACATCACGCGTGCACAATATCCGCACAACCCCAAACCCTATAAGCCAAAACCCGTAAAATGCACACCATAGTATCCTGCTGGCTGGGGTATCTATGGGTCGTATTTGGAACGATCAGTTGTGCACATGCACATCTTTTAATTGAGCCTTTGCTGGGCAAAGATAACAGAGACACAATAAGCTATTTATATATATGTATATATATATATATGTATATATGTACATATATATACACATATTTATACATATACATCTATATATCATCCATATGACTGTATGATGACAACTGATGCAATTACTGTCATGATATGTGTGTGTTGCTGTAACTAAGGTTTTTGCAAACAACTCATCAGTAATCATCCATCATACATTGCCATCATCACCATGTACATATGGCATGCATAAACTGCATGACATGACACCACCAAGTGTGTGGTGAGGTGTGGACACATCACTGCCATACGTATCACTCCACCATCCATGTACGACACATGCATGGTTCCATGAGTTGTGTTGCAATAATACAACACCCTGCCTTATTAATAAACTTCCCAATAGGTGGGACTTTGCTTTGTGACAACCCTGTTTTGTTCTGTTTGGCTTAGATTCAGCTGCCACCATGCACATCCTTGTCTGGGGTTGGAGACATGGCATCTGTACATTTGGCATCTGTCCTGCTTGGCTGATCATGTCCATACCATATTTGATGTTGTTGAAAAGATATAGAAAAGATAGAAGATAGGAAGTATCTACTGCATGTGTGTGATAGTAATTGTGTTTTTGCCCTTTGTTGTACGCTCTAAACGTTTCCAGGCATATGTACATGACAGAAGTTGCAACACACACGGAATGCACGCACCCCCCACCCATTCGAGACATGAAAGCATCCTTGACCTTACCATATACGTATCACTCCACCATCCATGTACGACACATGCATGGTTCCATGAGTTGTGTTGCAATAATACAACACCCTGCCTTATTAATAAACTTCCCAATAGGTGGGACTTTGCTTTGTGACAACCCTGTTTTGTTCTGTTTGGCTTAGATTCAGCTGCCACCATGCACATCCTTGTCTGGGGTTGGAGACATGGCATCTGTACATTTGGCATCTGTCCTGCTTGGCTGATCATGTCCATACCATATTTGATGTTGTTGAAAAGATATGGAAAAGATAGAAGATAGGAAGTATCTACTGCATGTGTGTGATAGTAATTGTGTTTTTGCCCTTTGTTGTACGCTCTAAACGTTTCCAGGCATATGTACATGACAGAAGTTGCAACACACACGGAATGCACGCACCCCCCACCCATTCGAGACATGAAAGCATCCTTGACCTTACCATCCCGCCAGTTTGAACCTTAAAACTAGAGCTTACCGGGATCGATCCGGTGACCTCACGCATGCAAAGCGCGCGCTCTACCACTGAGCTAAAGCCCCAAGCGGATGCAACAAAAGCACGCGCTCTCACCACAACTACCTAACCACAATGTGTCACTGCAAAGTGGTCCGCCGACATCACATGATGAGTTCGTGGACTCCTTCTGTCCATTCGTGGGGACTTAAATGGTATGGATACATCTGCCGTACACATTATTAGTGAACGGACTACTTGTACTACTACGGTCTGCTTGTGGCAGTAGTTATCATCTAAAATCCGTCATAATAAGAATGCACTGTTGTGTATACTCATGTTTACTATGAGTAAAGGTGCATCTTATGAGTCAGAACATATATTTATATAGATATTGCATCACATCACTCATACCATTGCTCCACATACAACGCCAAGGTATGGATGAGATATCATTTGACTGTCGCTTTTGCATGATTCCTCATCCATGGATTATTGATTATAAGCACATGTGCGCAGATGCATAATATTCAATAATGCACATCACGCGTGCACAATATCCGCACAACCCCAAACCCTATAAGCCAAAACCCGTAAAATGCACACCATAGTATCCTGCTGGCTGGGGTATCTATGGGTCGTATTTGGAACGATCAGTTGTGCACATGCACATCTTTTAATTGAGCCTTTGCTGGGCAAAGATAACAGAGACACAATAACCTATTTATATATGTATATATATATGTATATATGTACATATATATACACATATTTATACACATACATCTATATATCATCCATATGACTGTATGATGACAACTGATGCAATTACTGTCATGATATGTGTGTGTTGCTGTAACTAAGGTTTTTGCAAACAACTCATCAGTAATCATCCATCATACATTGCCATCATCACCATGTACATATGGCATGCATAAACTGCATGACATGACACCACCAAGTGTGTGGTGAGGTGTGGACACATCACTGCCATACGTATCACTCCACCATCCATGTACGACACATGCATGGTTCCATGAGTTGTGTTGCAATAATACAACACCCTGCCTTATTAATAAACTTCCCAATAGGTGGGACTTTGCTTTGTGACAACCCTGTTTTGTTCTGTTTGGCTTAGATTCAGCTGCCACCATGCACATCCTTGTCTGGGGTTGGAGACATGGCATCTGTACATTTGGCATCTGTCCTGCTTGGCTGATCATGTCCATACCATATTTGATGTTGTTGAAAAGATATGGAAAAGATAGAAGATAGGAAGTATCTACTGCATGTGTGTGATAGTAATTCTGTTTTTGCCCTTTGTTGTACGCTCTAAACGTTTCCAGGCATATGTACATGACAGAAGTTGCAACACACACGGAATGCACGCACCCCCCACCCATTCGAGACATGAAAGCATCCTTGACCTTACCATATACGTATCACTCCACCATCCATGTACGACACATGCATGGTTCCATGAGTTGTGTTGCAATAATACAACACCCTGCCTTATTAATAAACTTCCCAATAGGTGGGACTTTGCTTTGTGACAACCCTGTTTTGTTCTGTTTGGCTTAGATTCAGCTGCCACCATGCACATCCTTGTCTGGGGTTGGAGACATGGCATCTGTACATTTGGCATCTGTCCTGCTTGGCTGATCATGTCCATACCATATTTGATGTTGTTGAAAAGATATGGAAAAGATAGAAGATAGGAAGTATCTACTGCATGTGTGTGATAGTAATTGTGTTTTTGCCCTTTGTTGTACGCTCTAAACGTTTCCAGGCATATGTACATGACAGAAGTTGCAACACACACGGAATGCACGCACCCCCCACCCATTCGAGACATGAAAGCATCCTTGACCTTACCATCCCGCCAGTTTGAATCTTAAAACTGGAGCTTACCGGGATCGATCCGGTGACCTCACGCATGCGAAGCGCGCGCTCTACCACTGAGCTAAAGCCCCAAGCGGATGCAACAAAAGCACGCGCTCTCACCACAACTACCTAACCACAATGTGTCACTGCAAAGTGGTCCGCCGACATCACATGATGAGTTCGTGGACTCCTTCTGTCCATTCGTGGGGACTTAAATGGTATGGATACATCTGCCGTACACATTATTAGTGAACGGACTACTTGTACTACTACGGTCTGCTTGTGGCAGTAGTTATCATCTAAAATCCGTCATAATAAGAATGCACTGTTGTGTATACTCATGTTTACTATGAGTAAAGGTGCATCTTATGAATCAGAACATATATTTATATAGATATTGCATCACATCACTCATACCATTGCTCCACATACAACGCCAAGGTATGGATGAGATATCATTTGACTGTCGCTTTTGCATGATTCCTCATCCATGGATTATTGATTATAAGCACATGTGCGCAGATGCATAATATTCAATAATGCACATCACGCGTGCACAATATCCGCACAACCCCAAACCCTATAAGCCAAAACCCGTAAAATGCACACCATAGTATCCTGCTGGCTGGGGTATCTATGGGTCGTATTTGGAACGATCAGTTGTGCACATGCACATCTTTTAATTGAGCCTTTGCTGGGCAAAGATAACAGAGACACAATAAGCTATTTATATATATGTATATATATATATGTATATATGTACATATATATACACATATTTATACATATACATCTATATATCATCCATATGACTGTATGATGACAACTGATGCAATTACTGTCATGATATGTGTGTGTTGCTGTAACTAAGGTTTTTGCAAACAACTCATCAGTAATCATCCATCATACATTGCCATCATCACCATGTACATATGGCATGCATAAACTGCATGACATGACACCACCAAGTGTGTGGTGAGGTGTGGACACATCACTGCCATACGTATCACTCCACCATCCATGTACGACACATGCATGGTTCCATGAGTTGTGTTGCAATAATACAACACCCTGCCTTATTAATAAACTTCCCAATAGGTGGGACTTTGCTTTGTGACAACCCTGTTTTGTTCTGTTTGGCTTAGATTCAGCTGCCACCATGCACATCCTTGTCTGGGGTTGGAGACATGGCATCTGTACATTTGGCATCTGTCCTGCTTGGCTGATCATGTCCATACCATATTTGATGTTGTTGAAAAGATATGGAAAAGATAGAAGATAGGAAGTATCTACTGCATGTGTGTGATAGTAATTGTGTTTTTGCCCTTTGTTGTACGCTCTAAACGTTTCCAGGCATATGTACATGACAGAAGTTGCAACACACACGGAATGCACGCACCCCCCACCCATTCGAGACATGAAAGCATCCTTGACCTTACCATCCCGCCAGTTTGAACCTTAAAACTAGAGCTTACCGGGATCGATCCGGTGACCTCACGCATGCAAAGCGCGCGCTCTACCACTGAGCTAAAGCCCCAAGCGGATGCAACAAAAGCACGCGCTCTCACCACAACTACCTAACCACAATGTGTCACTGCAAAGTGGTCCGCCGACATCACATGATGAGTTCGTGGACTCCTTCTGTCCATTCGTGGGGACTTAAATGGTATGGATACATCTGCCGTACACATTATTAGTGAACGGACTACTTGTACTACTACGGTCTGCTTGTGGCAGTAGTTATCATCTAAAATCCGTCATAATAAGAATGCACTGTTGTGTATACTCATGTTTACTATGAGTAAAGGTGCATCTTATGAGTCAGAACATATATTTATATAGATATTGCATCACATCACTCATACCATTGCTCCACATACAACGCCAAGGTATGGATGAGATATCATTTGACTGTCGCTTTTGCATGATTCCTCATCCATGGATTATTGATTATAAGCACATGTGCGCAGATGCATAATATTCAATAATGCACATCACGCGTGCACAATATCCGCACAACCCCAAACCCTATAAGCCAAAACCCGTAAAATGCACACCATAGTATCCTGCTGGCTGGGGTATCTATGGGTCGTATTTGGAACGATCAGTTGTGCACATGCACATCTTTTAATTGAGCCTTTGCTGGGCAAAGATAACAGAGACACAATAACCTATTTATATATATGTATATATATATATGTATATATGTACATATATATACACATATTTATACACATACATCTATATATCATCCATATGACTGTATGATGACAACTGATGCAATTACTGTCATGATATGTGTGTGTTGCTGTAACTAAGGTTTTTGCAAACAACTCATCAGTAATCATCCATCATACATTGCCATCATCACCATGTACATATGGCATGCATAAACTGCATGACATGACACCACCAAGTGTGTGGTGAGGTGTGGACACATCACTGCCATACGTATCACTCCACCATCCATGTACGACACATGCATGGTTCCATGAGTTGTGTTGCAATAATACAACACCCTGCCTTATTAATAAACTTCCCAATAGGTGGGACTTTGCTTTGTGACAACCCTGTTTTGTTCTGTTTGGCTTAGATTCAGCTGCCACCATGCACATCCTTGTCTGGGGTTGGAGACATGGCATCTGTACATTTGGCATCTGTCCTGCTTGGCTGATCATGTCCATACCATATTTGATGTTGTTGAAAAGATATGGAAAAGATAGAAGATAGGAAGTATCTACTGCATGTGTGTGATAGTAATTGTGTTTTTGCCCTTTGTTGTACGCTCTAAACGTTTCCAGGCATATGTACATGACAGATGTTGCAACACACACGGAATGCACGCACCCCCCACCCATTCGAGACATGAAAGCATCCTTGACCTTACCATATACGTATCACTCCACCATCCATGTACGACACATGCATGGTTCCATGAGTTGTGTTGCAATAATACAACACCCTGCCTTATTAATAAACTTCCCAATAGGTGGGACTTTGCTTTGTGACAACCCTGTTTTGTTCTGTTTGGCTTAGATTCAGCTGCCACCATGCACATCCTTGTCTGGGGTTGGAGACATGGCATCTGTACATTTGGCATCTGTCCTGCTTGGCTGATCATGTCCATACCATATTTGATGTTGTTGAAAAGATATGGAAAAGATAGAAGATAGGAAGTATCTACTGCATGTGTGTGATAGTAATTCTGTTTTTGCCCTTTGTTGTACGCTCTAAACGTTTCCAGGCATATGTACATGACAGAAGTTGCAACACACACGGAATGCACGCACCCCCCACCCATTCGAGACATGAAAGCATCCTTGACCTTACCATCCCGCCAGTTTGAACCTTAAAACTGGAGCTTACCGGGATCGATCCGGTGACCTCACGCATGCGAAGCGCGCGCTCTACCACTGAGCTAAAGCCCCAAGCGGATGCAACAAAAGCACGCGCTCTCACCACAACTACCTAACCACAATGTGTCACTGCAAAGTGGTCCGCCGACATCACATGATGAGTTCGTGGACTCCTTCTGTCCATTCGTGGGGACTTAAATGGTATGGATAGATCTGCCGTACACATTATTAGTGAGCGGACTACTTGTACTACTACGGTCTGCTTGTGGCAGTAGTTATCATCTAAAATCCGTCATAATAAGAATGCACTGTTGTGTATACTCATGTTTACTATGAGTAAAGGTGCATCTTATGAGTCAGAACATATATTTATATAGATATTGCATCACATCACTCATACCATTGCTCCACATACAACGCCAAGGTATGGATGAGATATCATTTGACTGTCGCTTTTGCATGATTCCTCATCCATGGATTATTGATTATAAGCACATGTGCGCAGATGCATAATATTCAATAATGCACATCACGCGTGCACAATATCCGCACAACCCCAAACCCTATAAGCCAAAACCCGTAAAATGCACACCATAGTATCCTGCTGGCTGGGGTATCTATGGGTCGTATTTGGAACGATCAGTTGTGCACATGCACATCTTTTAATTGAGCCTTTGCTGGGCAAAGATAACAGAGACACAATAACCTATTTATATATATGTATATATATATATATGTATATATGTACATATATATACACATATTTATACACATACATCTATATATCATCCATATGACTGTATGATGACAACTGATGCAATTACTGTCATGATATGTGTGTGTTGCTGTAACTAAGGTTTTTGCAAACAACTCATCAGTAATCATCCATCATACATTGCCATCATCACCATGTACATATGGCATGCATAAACTGCATGACATGACACCACCAAGTGTGTGGTGAGGTGTGGACACATCACTGCCATACGTATCACTCCACCATCCATGTACGACACATGCATGGTTCCATGAGTTGTGTTGCAATAATACAACACCCTGCCTTATTAATAAACTTCCCAATAGGTGGGACTTTGCTTTGTGACAACCCTGTTTTGTTCTGTTTGGCTTAGATTCAGCTGCCACCATGCACATCCTTGTCTGGGGTTGGAGACATGGCATCTGTACATTTGGCATCTGTCCTGCTTGGCTGATCATGTCCATACCATATTTGATGTTGTTGAAAAGATATGGAAAAGATAGAAGATAGGAAGTATCTACTGCATGTGTGTGATAGTAATTGTGTTTTTGCCCTTTGTTGTACGCTCTAAACGTTTCCAGGCATATGTACATGACAGAAGTTGCAACACACACGGAATGCACGCACCCCCCACCCATTCGAGACATGAAAGCATCCTTGACCTTACCATATACGTATCACTCCACCATCCATGTACGACACATGCATGGTTCCATGAGTTGTGTTGCAATAATACAACACCCTGCCTTATTAATAAACTTCCCAATAGGTGGGACTTTGCTTTGTGACAACCCTGTTTTGTTCTGTTTGGCTTAGATTCAGCTGCCACCATGCACATCCTTGTCTGGGGTTGGAGACATGGCATCTGTACATTTGGCATCTGTCCTGCTTGGCTGATCATGTCCATACCATATTTGATGTTGTTGAAAAGATATGGAAAAGATAGAAGATAGGAAGTATCTACTGCATGTGTGTGATAGTAATTGTGTTTTTGCCCTTTGTTGTACGCTCTAAACGTTTCCAGGCATATGTACATGACAGATGTTGCAACACACACGGAATGCACGCACCCCCCACCCATTCGAGACATGAAAGCATCCTTGACCTTACCATATACGTATCACTCCACCATCCATGTACGACACATGCATGGTTCCATGAGTTGTGTTGCAATAATACAACACCCTGCCTTATTAATAAACTTCCCAATAGGTGGGACTTTGCTTTGTGACAACCCTGTTTTGTTCTGTTTGGCTTAGATTCAGCTGCCACCATGCACATCCTTGTCTGGGGTTGGAGACATGGCATCTGTACATTTGGCATCTGTCCTGCTTGGCTGATCATGTCCATACCATATTTGATGTTGTTGAAAAGATATGGAAAAGATAGAAGATAGGAAGTATCTACTGCATGTGTGTGATAGTAATTGTGTTTTTGCCCTTTGTTGTACGCTCTAAACGTTTCCAGGCATATGTACATGACAGAAGTTGCAACACACACGGAATGCACGCACCCCCCACCCATTCGAGACATGAAAGCATCCTTGACCTTACCATCCCGCCAGTTTGAACCTTAAAACTGGAGCTTACCGGGATCGATCCGGTGACCTCACGCATGCAAAGCGCGCGCTCTACCACTGAGCTAAAGCCCCAAGCGGATGCAACAAAAGCACGCGCTCTCACCACAACTACCTAACCACAATGTGTCACTGCAAAGTGGTCCGCCGACATCACATGATGAGTTCGTGGACTCCTTCTGTCCATTCGTGGGGACTTAAATGGTATGGATACATCTGCCGTACACATTATTAGTGAACGGACTACTTGTACTACTACGGTCTGCTTGTGGCAGTAGTTATCATCTAAAATCCGTCATAATAAGAATGCACTGTTGTGTATACTCATGTTTACTATGAGTAAAGGTGCATCTTATGAGTCAGAACATATATTTATATAGATATTGCATCACATCACTCATACCATTGCTCCACATACAACGCCAAGGTATGGATGAGATATCATTTGACTGTCGCTTTTGCATGATTCCTCATCCATGGATTATTGATTATAAGCATATGTGCGCAGATGCATAATATTCAATAATGCACATCACGCGTGCACAATATCCGCACAACCCCAAACCCTATAAGCCAAAACCCGTAAAATGCACACCATAGTATCCTGCTGGCTGGGGTATCTATGGGTCGTATTTGGAACGATCAGTTGTGCACATGCACATCTTTTAATTGAGCCTTTGCTGGGCAAAGATAACAGAGACACAATAACCTATTTATATATATGTATATATATATATATATGTATATATGTACATATATATACACATATTTATACACATACATCTATATATCATCCATATGACTGTATGATGACAACTGATGCAATTACTGTCATGATATGTGTGTGTTGCTGTAACTAAGGTTTTTGCAAACAACTCATCAGTAATCATCCATCATACATTGCCATCATCACCATGTACATATGGCATGCATAAACTGCATGACATGACACCACCAAGTGTGTGGTGAGGTGTGGACACATCACTGCCATACGTATCACTCCACCATCCATGTACGACACATGCATGGTTCCATGAGTTGTGTTGCAATAATACAACACCCTGCCTTATTAATAAACTTCCCAATAGGTGGGACTTTGCTTTGTGACAACCCTGTTTTGTTCTGTTTGGCTTAGATTCAGCTGCCACCATGCACATCCTTGTCTGGGGTTGGAGACATGGCATCTGTACATTTGGCATCTGTCCTGCTTGGCTGATCATGTCCATACCATATTTGATGTTGTTGAAAAGATATGGAAAAGATAGAAGATAGGAAGTATCTACTGCATGTGTGTGATAGTAATTGTGTTTTTGCCCTTTGTTGTACGCTCTAAACGTTTCCAGGCATATGTACATGACAGATGTTGCAACACACACGGAATGCACGCACCCCCCACCCATTCGAGACATGAAAGCATCCTTGACCTTACCATATACGTATCACTCCACCATCCATGTACGACACATGCATGGTTCCATGAGTTGTGTTGCAATAATACAACACCCTGCCTTATTAATAAACTTCCCAATAGGTGGGACTTTGCTTTGTGACAACCCTGTTTTGTTCTGTTTGGCTTAGATTCAGCTGCCACCATGCACATCCTTGTCTGGGGTTGGAGACATGGCATCTGTACATTTGGCATCTGTCCTGCTTGGCTGATCATGTCCATACCATATTTGATGTTGTTGAAAAGATATGGAAAAGATAGAAGATAGGAAGTATCTACTGCATGTGTGTGATAGTAATTGTGTTTTTGCCCTTTGTTGTACGCTCTAAACGTTTCCAGGCATATGTATATGACAGAAGTTGCAACACACACGGAATGCACGCACCCCCCACCCATTCGAGACATGAAAGCATCCTTGACCTTACCATCCCGCCAGTTTGAACCTTAAAACTAGAGCTTACCGGGATCGATCCGGTGACCTCACGCATGCAAAGCGCGCGCTCTACCACTGAGCTAAAGCCCCAAGCGGATGCAACAAAAGCACGCGCTCTCACCACAACTACCTAACCACAATGTGTCACTGCAAAGTGGTCCGCCGACATCACATGATGAGTTCGTGGACTCCTTCTGTCCATTCGTGGGGACTTAAATGGTATGGATACATCTGCCGTACACATTATTAGTGAACGGACTACTTGTACTACTACGGTCTGCTTGTGGCAGTAGTTATCATCTAAAATCCGTCATAATAAGAATGCACTGTTGTGTATACTCATGTTTACTATGAGTAAAGGTGCATCTTATGAGTCAGAACATATATTTATATAGATATTGCATCACATCACTCATACCATTGCTCCACATACAACGCCAAGGTATGGATGAGATATCATTTGACTGTCGCTTTTGCATGATTCCTCATCCATGGATTATTGATTATAAGCATATGTGCGCAGATGCATAATATTCAATAATGCACATCACGCGTGCACAATATCCGCACAACCCCAAACCCTATAAGCCAAAACCCGTAAAATGCACACCATAGTATCCTGCTGGCTGGGGTATCTATGGGTCGTATTTGGAACGATCAGTTGTGCACATGCACATCTTTTAATTGAGCCTTTGCTGGGCAAAGATAACAGAGACACAATAACCTATTTATATATATGTATATATATATATATGTACATATATATACACATATTTATACATATACATCTATATATCATCCATATGACTGTATGATGACAACTGATGCAATTACTGTCATGATATGTGTGTGTTGCTGTAACTAAGGTTTTTGCAAACAACTCATCAGTAATCATCCATCATACACTGCCATCATCACCATGTACATATGGCATGCATAAACTGCATGACATGACACCACCAAGTGTGTGGTGAGGTGTGGACACATCACTGCCATACGTATCACTCCACCATCCATGTACGACACATGCATGGTTCCATGAGTTGTGTTGCAATAATACAACACCCTGCCTTATTAATAAACTTCCCAATAGGTGGGACTTTGCTTTGTGACAACCCTGTTTTGTTCTGTTTGGCTTAGATTCAGCTGCCACCATGCACATCCTTGTCTGGGGTTGGAGACATGGCATCTGTACATTTGGCATCTGTCCTGCTTGGCTGATCATGTCCATACCATATTTGATGTTGTTGAAAAGATATGGAAAAGATAGAAGATAGGAAGTATCTACTGCATGTGTGTGATAGTAATTGTGTTTTTGCCCTTTGTTGTACGCTCTAAACGTTTCCAGGCATATGTACATGACAGAAGTTGCAACACACACGGAATGCACGCACCCCCCACCCATTCGAGACATGAAAGCATCCTTGACCTTACCATCCCGCCAGTTTGAACCTTAAAACTGGAGCTTACCGGGATCGATCCGGTGACCTCACGCATGCTAAGCGCGCGCTCTACCACTGAGCTAAAGCCCCAAGCGGATGCAACAAAAGCACGCGCTCTCACCACAACTACCTAACCACAATGTGTCACTGCAAAGTGGTCCGCCGACATCACATGATGAGTTCGTGGACTCCTTCTGTCCATTCGTGGGGACTTAAATGGTATGGATAGATCTGCCGTACACATTATTAGTGAGCGGACTACTTGTACTACTACGGTCTGCTTGTGGCAGTAGTTATCATCTAAAATCCGTCATAATAAGAATGCACTGTTGTGTATACTCATGTTTACTATGAGTAAAGGTGCATCTTATGAGTCAGAACATATATTTATATAGATATTGCATCACATCACTCATACCATTGCTCCACATACAACGCCAAGGTATGGATGAGATATCATTTGACTGTCGCTTTTGCATGATTCCTCATCCATGGATTATTGATTATAAGCACATGTGCGCAGATGCATAATATTCAATAATGCACATCACGCGTGCACAATATCCGCACAACCCCAAACCCTATAAGCCAAAACCCGTAAAATGCACACCATAGTATCCTGCTGGCTGGGGTATCTATGGGTCGTATTTGGAACGATCAGTTGTGCACATGCACATCTTTTAATTGAGCCTTTGCTGGGCAAAGATAACAGAGACACAATAAGCTATTTATATATATGTATATATATATGTATATATGTACATATATATACACATATTTATACACATACATCTATATATCATCCATATGACTGTATGATGACAACTGATGCAATTACTGTCATGATATGTGTGTGTTGCTGTAACTAAGGTTTTTGCAAACAACTCATCAGTAATCATCCATCATACATTGCCATCATCACCATGTACATATGGCATGCATAAACTGCATGACATGACACCACCAAGTGTGTGGTGAGGTGTGGACACATCACTGCCATACGTATCACTCCACCATCCATGTACGACACATGCATGGTTCCATGAGTTGTGTTGCAATAATACAACACCCTGCCTTATTAATAAACTTCCCAATAGGTGGGACTTTGCTTTGTGACAACCCTGTTTTGTTCTGTTTGGCTTAGATTCAGCTGCCACCATGCACATCCTTGTCTGGGGTTGGAGACATGGCATCTGTACATTTGGCATCTGTCCTGCTTGGCTGATCATGTCCATACCATATTTGATGTTGTTGAAAAGATATGGAAAAGATAGAAGATAGGAAGTATCTACTGCATGTGTGTGATAGTAATTGTGTTTTTGCCCTTTGTTGTACGCTCTAAACGTTTCCAGGCATATGTACATGACAGATGTTGCAACACACACGGAATGCACGCACCCCCCACCCATTCGAGACATGAAAGCATCCTTGACCTTACCATATACGTATCACTCCACCATCCATGTACGACACATGCATGGTTCCATGAGTTGTGTTGCAATAATACAACACCCTGCCTTATTAATAAACTTCCCAATAGGTGGGACTTTGCTTTGTGACAACCCTGTTTTGTTCTGTTTGGCTTAGATTCAGCTGCCACCATGCACATCCTTGTCTGGGGTTGGAGACATGGCATCTGTACATTTGGCATCTGTCCTGCTTGGCTGATCATGTCCATACCATATTTGATGTTGTTGAAAAGATATGGAAAAGATAGAAGATAGGAAGTATCTACTGCATGTGTGTGATAGTAATTGTGTTTTTGCCCTTTGTTGTACGCTCTAAACGTTTCCAGGCATATGTACATGACAGAAGTTGCAACACACACGGAATGCACGCACCCCCCACCCATTCGAGACATGAAAGCATCCTTGACCTTACCATCCCGCCAGTTTGAACCTTAAAACTGGAGCTTACCGGGATCGATCCGGTGACCTCACGCATGCAAAGCGCGTGCTCTACCACTGAGCTAAAGCCCCAAGCGGATGCAACAAAAGCACGCGCTCTCACCACAACTACCTAACCACAATGTGTCACTGCAAAGTGGTCCGCCGACATCACATGATGAGTTCGTGGACTCCTTCTGTCCATTCGTGGGGACTTAAATGGTATGGATAGATCTGCCGTACACATTATTAGTGAGCGGACTACTTGTACTACTACGGTCTGCTTGTGGCAGTAGTTATCATCTAAAATCCGTCATAATAAGAATGCACTGTTGTGTATACTCATGTTTACTATGAGTAAAGGTGCATCTTATGAGTCAGAACATATATTTATATAGATATTGCATCACATCACTCATACCATTGCTCCACATACAACGCCAAGGTATGGATGAGATATCATTTGACTGTCGCTTTTGCATGATTCCTCATCCATGGATTATTGATTATAAGCACATGTGCGCAGATGCATAATATTCAATAATGCACATCACGCGTGCACAATATCCGCACAACCCCAAACCCTATAAGCCAAAACCCGTAAAATGCACACCATAGTATCCTGCTGGCTGGGGTATCTATGGGTCGTATTTGGAACGATCAGTTGTGCACATGCACATCTTTTAATTGAGCCTTTGCTGGGCAAAGATAACAGAGACACAATAAGCTATTTATATATATGTATATATATATGTATATATGTACATATATATACACATATTTATACACATACATCTATATATCATCCATATGACTGTATGATGACAACTGATGCAATTACTGTCATGATATGTGTGTGTTGCTGTAACTAAGGTTTTTGCAAACAACTCATCAGTAATCATCCATCATACATTGCCATCATCACCATGTACATATGGCATGCATAAACTGCATGACATGACACCACCAAGTGTGTGGTGAGGTGTGGACACATCACTGCCATACGTATCACTCCACCATCCATGTACGACACATGCATGGTTCCATGAGTTGTGTTGCAATAATACAACACCCTGCCTTATTAATAAACTTCCCAATAGGTGGGACTTTGCTTTGTGACAACCCTGTTTTGTTCTGTTTGGCTTAGATTCAGCTGCCACCATGCACATCCTTGTCTGGGGTTGGAGACATGGCATCTGTACATTTGGCATCTGTCCTGCTTGGCTGATCATGTCCATACCATATTTGATGTTGTTGAAAAGATATGGAAAAGATAGAAGATAGGAAGTATCTACTGCATGTGTGTGATAGTAATTGTGTTTTTGCCCTTTGTTGTACGCTCTAAACGTTTCCAGGCATATGTACATGACAGATGTTGCAACACACACGGAATGCACGCACCCCCCACCCATTCGAGACATGAAAGCATCCTTGACCTTACCATATACGTATCACTCCACCATCCATGTACGACACATGCATGGTTCCATGAGTTGTGTTGCAATAATACAACACCCTGCCTTATTAATAAACTTCCCAATAGGTGGGACTTTGCTTTGTGACAACCCTGTTTTGTTCTGTTTGGCTTAGATTCAGCTGCCACCATGCACATCCTTGTCTGGGGTTGGAGACATGGCATCTGTACATTTGGCATCTGTCCTGCTTGGCTGATCATGTCCATACCATATTTGATGTTGTTGAAAAGATATGGAAAAGATAGAAGATAGGAAGTATCTACTGCATGTGTGTGATAGTAATTGTGTTTTTGCCCTTTGTTGTACGCTCTAAACGTTTCCAGGCATATGTACATGACAGAAGTTGCAACACACACGGAATGCACGCACCCCCCACCCATTCGAGACATGAAAGCATCCTTGACCTTACCATCCCGCCAGTTTGAACCTTAAAACTGGAGCTTACCGGGATCGATCCGGTGACCTCACGCATGCAAAGCGCGCGCTCTACCACTGAGCTAAAGCCCCAAGCGGATGCAACAAAAGCACGCGCTCTCACCACAACTACCTAACCACAATGTGTCACTGCAAAGTGGTCCGCCGACATCACATGATGAGTTCGTGGACTCCTTCTGTCCATTCGTGGGGACTTAAATGGTATGGATAGATCTGCCGTACACATTATTAGTGAGCGGACTACTTGTACTACTACGGTCTGCTTGTGGCAGTAGTTATCATCTAAAATCCGTCATAATAAGAATGCACTGTTGTGTATACTCATGTTTACTATGAGTAAAGGTGCATCTTATGAGTCAGAACATATATTTATATAGATATTGCATCACATCACTCATACCATTGCTCCACATACAACGCCAAGGTATGGATGAGATATCATTTGACTGTCGCTTTTGCATGATTCCTCATCCATGGATTATTGATTATAAGCACATGTGCGCAGATGCATAATATTCAATAATGCACATCACGCGTGCACAATATCCGCACAACCCCAAACCCTATAAGCCAAAACCCGTAAAATGCACACCATAGTATCCTGCTGGCTGGGGTATCTATGGGTCGTATTTGGAACGATCAGTTGTGCACATGCACATCTTTTAATTGAGCCTTTGCTGGGCAAAGATAACAGAGACACAATAAGCTATTTATATATATGTATATATATATGTATATATGTACATATATATACACATATTTATACACATACATCTATATATCATCCATATGACTGTATGATGACAACTGATGCAATTACTGTCATGATATGTGTGTGTTGCTGTAACTAAGGTTTTTGCAAACAACTCATCAGTAATCATCCATCATACATTGCCATCATCACCATGTACATATGGCATGCATAAACTGCATGACATGACACCACCAAGTGTGTGGTGAGGTGTGGACACATCACTGCCATACGTATCACTCCACCATCCATGTACGACACATGCATGGTTCCATGAGTTGTGTTGCAATAATACAACACCCTGCCTTATTAATAAACTTCCCAATAGGTGGGACTTTGCTTTGTGACAACCCTGTTTTGTTCTGTTTGGCTTAGATTCAGCTGCCACCATGCACATCCTTGTCTGGGGTTGGAGACATGGCATCTGTACATTTGGCATCTGTCCTGCTTGGCTGATCATGTCCATACCATATTTGATGTTGTTGAAAAGATATGGAAAAGATAGAAGATAGGAAGTATCTACTGCATGTGTGTGATAGTAATTGTGTTTTTGCCCTTTGTTGTACGCTCTAAACGTTTCCAGGCATATGTACATGACAGATGTTGCAACACACACGGAATGCACGCACCCCCCACCCATTCGAGACATGAAAGCATCCTTGACCTTACCATATACGTATCACTCCACCATCCATGTACGACACATGCATGGTTCCATGAGTTGTGTTGCAATAATACAACACCCTGCCTTATTAATAAACTTCCCAATAGGTGGGACTTTGCTTTGTGACAACCCTGTTTTGTTCTGTTTGGCTTAGATTCAGCTGCCACCATGCACATCCTTGTCTGGGGTTGGAGACATGGCATCTGTACATTTGGCATCTGTCCTGCTTGGCTGATCATGTCCATACCATATTTGATGTTGTTGAAAAGATATGGAAAAGATAGAAGATAGGAAGTATCTACTGCATGTGTGTGATAGTAATTGTGTTTTTGCCCTTTGTTGTACGCTCTAAACGTTTCCAGGCATATGTACATGACAGAAGTTGCAACACACACGGAATGCACGCACCCCCCACCCATTCGAGACATGAAAGCATCCTTGACCTTACCATCCCGCCAGTTTGAACCTTAAAACTGGAGCTTACCGGGATCGATCCGGTGACCTCACGCATGCAAAGCGCGCGCTCTACCACTGAGCTAAAGCCCCAAGCGGATGCAACAAAAGCACGCGCTCTCACCACAACTACCTAACCACAATGTGTCACTGCAAAGTGGTCCGCCGACATCACATGATGAGTTCGTGGACTCCTTCTGTCCATTCGTGGGGACTTAAATGGTATGGATAGATCTGCCGTACACATTATTAGTGAGCGGACTACTTGTACTACTACGGTCTGCTTGTGGCAGTAGTTATCATCTAAAATCCGTCATAATAAGAATGCACTGTTGTGTATACTCATGTTTACTATGAGTAAAGGTGCATCTTATGAGTCAGAACATATATTTATATAGATATTGCATCACATCACTCATACCATTGCTCCACATACAACGCCAAGGTATGGATGAGATATCATTTGACTGTCGCTTTTGCATGATTCCTCATCCATGGATTATTGATTATAAGCACATGTGCGCAGATGCATAATATTCAATAATGCACATCACGCGTGCACAATATCCGCACAACCCCAAACCCTATAAGCCAAAACCCGTAAAATGCACACCATAGTATCCTGCTGGCTGGGGTATCTATGGGTCGTATTTGGAACGATCAGTTGTGCACATGCACATCTTTTAATTGAGCCTTTGCTGGGCAAAGATAACAGAGACACAATAAGCTATTTATATATATGTATATATATATGTATATATGTACATATATATACACATATTTATACACATACATCTATATATCATCCATATGACTGTATGATGACAACTGATGCAATTACTGTCATGATATGTGTGTGTTGCTGTAACTAAGGTTTTTGCAAACAACTCATCAGTAATCATCCATCATACATTGCCATCATCACCATGTACATATGGCATGCATAAACTGCATGACATGACACCACCAAGTGTGTGGTGAGGTGTGGACACATCACTGCCATACGTATCACTCCACCATCCATGTACGACACATGCATGGTTCCATGAGTTGTGTTGCAATAATACAACACCCTGCCTTATTAATAAACTTCCCAATAGGTGGGACTTTGCTTTGTGACAACCCTGTTTTGTTCTGTTTGGCTTAGATTCAGCTGCCACCATGCACATCCTTGTCTGGGGTTGGAGACATGGCATCTGTACATTTGGCATCTGTCCTGCTTGGCTGATCATGTCCATACCATATTTGATGTTGTTGAAAAGATATGGAAAAGATAGAAGATAGGAAGTATCTACTGCATGTGTGTGATAGTAATTGTGTTTTTGCCCTTTGTTGTACGCTCTAAACGTTTCCAGGCATATGTACATGACAGATGTTGCAACACACACGGAATGCACGCACCCCCCACCCATTCGAGACATGAAAGCATCCTTGACCTTACCATATACGTATCACTCCACCATCCATGTACGACACATGCATGGTTCCATGAGTTGTGTTGCAATAATACAACACCCTGCCTTATTAATAAACTTCCCAATAGGTGGGACTTTGCTTTGTGACAACCCTGTTTTGTTCTGTTTGGCTTAGATTCAGCTGCCACCATGCACATCCTTGTCTGGGGTTGGAGACATGGCATCTGTACATTTGGCATCTGTCCTGCTTGGCTGATCATGTCCATACCATATTTGATGTTGTTGAAAAGATATGGAAAAGATAGAAGATAGGAAGTATCTACTGCATGTGTGTGATAGTAATTGTGTTTTTGCCCTTTGTTGTACGCTCTAAACGTTTCCAGGCATATGTACATGACAGAAGTTGCAACACACACGGAATGCACGCACCCCCCACCCATTCGAGACATGAAAGCATCCTTGACCTTACCATCCCGCCAGTTTGAACCTTAAAACTGGAGCTTACCGGGATCGATCCGGTGACCTCACGCATGCAAAGCGCGCGCTCTACCACTGAGCTAAAGCCCCAAGCGGATGCAACAAAAGCACGCGCTCTCACCACAACTACCTAACCACAATGTGTCACTGCAAAGTGGTCCGCCGACATCACATGATGAGTTCGTGGACTCCTTCTGTCCATTCGTGGGGACTTAAATGGTATGGATAGATCTGCCGTACACATTATTAGTGAGCGGACTACTTGTACTACTACGGTCTGCTTGTGGCAGTAGTTATCATCTAAAATCCGTCATAATAAGAATGCACTGTTGTGTATACTCATGTTTACTATGAGTAAAGGTGCATCTTATGAGTCAGAACATATATTTATATAGATATTGCATCACATCACTCATACCATTGCTCCACATACAACGCCAAGGTATGGATGAGATATCATTTGACTGTCGCTTTTGCATGATTCCTCATCCATGGATTATTGATTATAAGCACATGTGCGCAGATGCATAATATTCAATAATGCACATCACGCGTGCACAATATCCGCACAACCCCAAACCCTATAAGCCAAAACCCGTAAAATGCACACCATAGTATCCTGCTGGCTGGGGTATCTATGGGTCGTATTTGGAACGATCAGTTGTGCACATGCACATCTTTTAATTGAGCCTTTGCTGGGCAAAGATAACAGAGACACAATAAGCTATTTATATATATGTATATATATATGTATATATGTACATATATATACACATATTTATACACATACATCTATATATCATCCATATGACTGTATGATGACAACTGATGCAATTACTGTCATGATATGTGTGTGTTGCTGTAACTAAGGTTTTTGCAAACAACTCATCAGTAATCATCCATCATACATTGCCATCATCACCATGTACATATGGCATGCATAAACTGCATGACATGACACCACCAAGTGTGTGGTGAGGTGTGGACACATCACTGCCATACGTATCACTCCACCATCCATGTACGACACATGCATGGTTCCATGAGTTGTGTTGCAATAATACAACACCCTGCCTTATTAATAAACTTCCCAATAGGTGGGACTTTGCTTTGTGACAACCCTGTTTTGTTCTGTTTGGCTTAGATTCAGCTGCCACCATGCACATCCTTGTCTGGGGTTGGAGACATGGCATCTGTACATTTGGCATCTGTCCTGCTTGGCTGATCATGTCCATACCATATTTGATGTTGTTGAAAAGATATGGAAAAGATAGAAGATAGGAAGTATCTACTGCATGTGTGTGATAGTAATTGTGTTTTTGCCCTTTGTTGTACGCTCTAAACGTTTCCAGGCATATGTACATGACAGAAGTTGCAACACACACGGAATGCACGCACCCCCCACCCATTCGAGACATGAAAGCATCCTTGACCTTACCATCCCGCCAGTTTGAACCTTAAAACTGGAGCTTACCGGGATCGATCCGGTGACCTCACGCATGCAAAGCGCGCGCTCTACCACTGAGCTAAAGCCCCAAGCGGATGCAACAAAAGCACGCGCTCTCACCACAACTACCTAACCACAATGTGTCACTGCAAAGTGGTCCGCCGACATCACATGATGAGTTCGTGGACTCCTTCTGTCCATTCGTGGGGACTTAAATGGTATGGATACATCTGCCGTACACATTATTAGTGAACGGACTACTTGTACTACTACGGTCTGCTTGTGGCAGTAGTTATCATCTAAAATCCGTCATAATAAGAATGCACTGTTGTGTATACTCATGTTTACTATGAGTAAAGGTGCATCTTATGAGTCAGAACATATATTTATATAGATATTGCATCACATCACTCATACCATTGCTCCACATACAACGCCAAGGTATGGATGAGATATCATTTGACTGTCGCTTTTGCATGATTCCTCATCCATGGATTATTGATTATAAGCACATGTGCGCAGATGCATAATATTCAATAATGCACATCACGCGTGCACAATATCCGCACAACCCCAAACCCTATAAGCCAAAACCCGTAAAATGCACACCATAGTATCCTGCTGGCTGGGGTATCTATGGGTCGTATTTGGAACGATCAGTTGTGCACATGCACATCTTTTAATTGAGCCTTTGCTGGGCAAAGATAACAGAGACACAATAAGCTATTTATATATATGTATATATATATGTATATATGTACATATATATACACATATTTATACATATACATCTATATATCATCCATATGACTGTATGATGACAACTGATGCAATTACTGTCATGATATGTGTGTGTTGCTGTAACTAAGGTTTTTGCAAACAACTCATCAGTAATCATCCATCATACATTGCCATCATCACCATGTACATATGGCATGCATAAACTGCATGACATGACACCACCAAGTGTGTGGTGAGGTGTGGACACATCACTGCCATACGTATCACTCCACCATCCATGTACGACACATGCATGGTTCCATGAGTTGTGTTGCAATAATACAACACCCTGCCTTATTAATAAACTTCCCAATAGGTGGGACTTTGCTTTGTGACAACCCTGTTTTGTTCTGTTTGGCTTAGATTCAGCTGCCACCATGCACATCCTTGTCTGGGGTTGGAGACATGGCATCTGTACATTTGGCATCTGTCCTGCTTGGCTGATCATGTCCATACCATATTTGATGTTGTTGAAAAGATATGGAAAAGATAGAAGATAGGAAGTATCTACTGCATGTGTGTGATAGTAATTGTGTTTTTGCCCTTTGTTGTACGCTCTAAACGTTTCCAGGCATATGTATATGACAGAAGTTGCAACACACACGGAATGCACGCACCCCCCACCCATTCGAGACATGAAAGCATCCTTGACCTTACCATCCCGCCAGTTTGAACCTTAAAACTGGAGCTTACCGGGATCGATCCGGTGACCTCACGCATGCAAAGCGCGCGCTCTACCACTGAGCTAAAGCCCCAAGCGGATGCAACAAAAGCACGCGCTCTCACCACAACTACCTAACCACAATGTGTCACTGCAAAGTGGTCCGCCGACATCACATGATGAGTTCGTGGACTCCTTCTGTCCATTCGTGGGGACTTAAATGGTATGGATACATCTGCCGTACACATTATTAGTGAACGGACTACTTGTACTACTACGGTCTGCTTGTGGCAGTAGTTATCATCTAAAATCCGTCATAATAAGAATGCACTGTTGTGTATACTCATGTTTACTATGAGTAAAGGTGCATCTTATGAGTCAGAACATATATTTATATAGATATTGCATCACATCACTCATACCATTGCTCCACATACAACGCCAAGGTATGGATGAGATATCATTTGACTGTCGCTTTTGCATGATTCCTCATCCATGGATTATTGATTATAAGCACATGTGCGCAGATGCATAATATTCAATAATGCACATCACGCGTGCACAATATCCGCACAACCCCAAACCCTATAAGCCAAAACCCGTAAAATGCACACCATAGTATCCTGCTGGCTGGGGTATCTATGGGTCGTATTTGGAACGATCAGTTGTGCACATGCACATCTTTTAATTGAGCCTTTGCTGGGCAAAGATAACAGAGACACAATAAGCTATTTATATATATGTATATATATATATGTATATATGTACATATATATACACATATTTATACATATACATCTATATATCATCCATATGACTGTATGATGACAACTGATGCAATTACTGTCATGATATGTGTGTGTTGCTGTAACTAAGGTTTTTGCAAACAACTCATCAGTAATCATCCATCATACATTGCCATCATCACCATGTACATATGGCATGCATAAACTGCATGACATGACACCACCAAGTGTGTGGTGAGGTGTGGACACATCACTGCCATACGTATCACTCCACCATCCATGTACGACACATGCATGGTTCCATGAGTTGTGTTGCAATAATACAACACCCTGCCTTATTAATAAACTTCCCAATAGGTGGGACTTTGCTTTGTGACAACCCTGTTTTGTTCTGTTTGGCTTAGATTCAGCTGCCACCATGCACATCCTTGTCTGGGGTTGGAGACATGGCATCTGTACATTTGGCATCTGTCCTGCTTGGCTGATCATGTCCATACCATATTTGATGTTGTTGAAAAGATATGGAAAAGATAGAAGATAGGAAGTATCTACTGCATGTGTGTGATAGTAATTGTGTTTTTGCCCTTTGTTGTACGCTCTAAACGTTTCCAGGCATATGTATATGACAGAAGTTGCAACACACACGGAATGCACGCACCCCCCACCCATTCGAGACATGAAAGCATCCTTGACCTTACCATCCCGCCAGTTTGAACCTTAAAACTGGAGCTTACCGGGATCGATCCGGTGACCTCACGCATGCAAAGCGCGCGCTCTACCACTGAGCTAAAGCCCCAAGCGGATGCAACAAAAGCACGCGCTCTCACCACAACTACCTAACCACAATGTGTCACTGCAAAGTGGTCCGCCGACATCACATGATGAGTTCGTGGACTCCTTCTGTCCATTCGTGGGGACTTAAATGGTATGGATACATCTGCCGTACACATTATTAGTGAACGGACTACTTGTACTACTACGGTCTGCTTGTGGCAGTAGTTATCATCTAAAATCCGTCATAATAAGAATGCACTGTTGTGTATACTCATGTTTACTATGAGTAAAGGTGCATCTTATGAGTCAGAACATATATTTATATAGATATTGCATCACATCACTCATACCATTGCTCCACATACAACGCCAAGGTATGGATGAGATATCATTTGACTGTCGCTTTTGCATGATTCCTCATCCATGGATTATTGATTATAAGCACATGTGCGCAGATGCATAATATTCAATAATGCACATCACGCGTGCACAATATCCGCACAACCCCAAACCCTATAAGCCAAAACCCGTAAAATGCACACCATAGTATCCTGCTGGCTGGGGTATCTATGGGTCGTATTTGGAACGATCAGTTGTGCACATGCACATCTTTTAATTGAGCCTTTGCTGGGCAAAGATAACAGAGACACAATAAGCTATTTATATATATGTATATATATATATATGTATATATGTACATATATATACACATATTTATACATATACATCTATATATCATCCATATGACTGTATGATGACAACTGATGCAATTACTGTCATGATATGTGTGTGTTGCTGTAACTAAGGTTTTTGCAAACAACTCATCAGTAATCATCCATCATACATTGCCATCATCACCATGTACATATGGCATGCATAAACTGCATGACATGACACCACCAAGTGTGTGGTGAGGTGTGGACACATCACTGCCATACGTATCACTCCACCATCCATGTACGACACATGCATGGTTCCATGAGTTGTGTTGCAATAATACAACACCCTGCCTTATTAATAAACTTCCCAATAGGTGGGACTTTGCTTTGTGACAACCCTGTTTTGTTCTGTTTGGCTTAGATTCAGCTGCCACCATGCACATCCTTGTCTGGGGTTGGAGACATGGCATCTGTACATTTGGCATCTGTCCTGCTTGGCTGATCATGTCCATACCATATTTGATGTTGTTGAAAAGATATGGAAAAGATAGAAGATAGGAAGTATCTACTGCATGTGTGTGATAGTAATTGTGTTTTTGCCCTTTGTTGTACGCTCTAAACGTTTCCAGGCATATGTATATGACAGAAGTTGCAACACACACGGAATGCACGCACCCCCCACCCATTCGAGACATGAAAGCATCCTTGACCTTACCATCCCGCCAGTTTGAACCTTAAAACTGGAGCTTACCGGGATCGATCCGGTGACCTCACGCATGCAAAGCGCGCGCTCTACCACTGAGCTAAAGCCCCAAGCGGATGCAACAAAAGCACGCGCTCTCACCACAACTACCTAACCACAATGTGTCACTGCAAAGTGGTCCGCCGACATCACATGATGAGTTCGTGGACTCCTTCTGTCCATTCGTGGGGACTTAAATGGTATGGATACATCTGCCGTACACATTATTAGTGAACGGACTACTTGTACTACTACGGTCTGCTTGTGGCAGTAGTTATCATCTAAAATCCGTCATAATAAGAATGCACTGTTGTGTATACTCATGTTTACTATGAGTAAAGGTGCATCTTATGAGTCAGAACATATATTTATATAGATATTGCATCACATCACTCATACCATTGCTCCACATACAACGCCAAGGTATGGATGAGATATCATTTGACTGTCGCTTTTGCATGATTCCTCATCCATGGATTATTGATTATAAGCACATGTGCGCAGATGCATAATATTCAATAATGCACATCACGCGTGCACAATATCCGCACAACCCCAAACCCTATAAGCCAAAACCCGTAAAATGCACACCATAGTATCCTGCTGGCTGGGGTATCTATGGGTCGTATTTGGAACGATCAGTTGTGCACATGCACATCTTTTAATTGAGCCTTTGCTGGGCAAAGATAACAGAGACACAATAAGCTATTTATATATATGTATATATATATATATGTATATATGTACATATATATACACATATTTATACATATACATCTATATATCATCCATATGACTGTATGATGACAACTGATGCAATTACTGTCATGATATGTGTGTGTTGCTGTAACTAAGGTTTTTGCAAACAACTCATCAGTAATCATCCATCATACATTGCCATCATCACCATGTACATATGGCATGCATAAACTGCATGACATGACACCACCAAGTGTGTGGTGAGGTGTGGACACATCACTGCCATACGTATCACTCCACCATCCATGTACGACACATGCATGGTTCCATGAGTTGTGTTGCAATAATACAACACCCTGCCTTATTAATAAACTTCCCAATAGGTGGGACTTTGCTTTGTGACAACCCTGTTTTGTTCTGTTTGGCTTAGATTCAGCTGCCACCATGCACATCCTTGTCTGGGGTTGGAGACATGGCATCTGTACATTTGGCATCTGTCCTGCTTGGCTGATCATGTCCATACCATATTTGATGTTGTTGAAAAGATATGGAAAAGATAGAAGATAGGAAGTATCTACTGCATGTGTGTGATAGTAATTGTGTTTTTGCCCTTTGTTGTACGCTCTAAACGTTTCCAGGCATATGTATATGACAGAAGTTGCAACACACACGGAATGCACGCACCCCCCACCCATTCGAGACATGAAAGCATCCTTGACCTTACCATCCCGCCAGTTTGAACCTTAAAACTGGAGCTTACCGGGATCGATCCGGTGACCTCACGCATGCAAAGCGCGCGCTCTACCACTGAGCTAAAGCCCCAAGCGGATGCAACAAAAGCACGCGCTCTCACCACAACTACCTAACCACAATGTGTCACTGCAAAGTGGTCCGCCGACATCACATGATGAGTTCGTGGACTCCTTCTGTCCATTCGTGGGGACTTAAATGGTATGGATACATCTGCCGTACACATTATTAGTGAACGGACTACTTGTACTACTACGGTCTGCTTGTGGCAGTAGTTATCATCTAAAATCCGTCATAATAAGAATGCACTGTTGTGTATACTCATGTTTACTATGAGTAAAGGTGCATCTTATGAGTCAGAACATATATTTATATAGATATTGCATCACATCACTCATACCATTGCTCCACATACAACGCCAAGGTATGGATGAGATATCATTTGACTGTCGCTTTTGCATGATTCCTCATCCATGGATTATTGATTATAAGCACATGTGCGCAGATGCATAATATTCAATAATGCACATCACGCGTGCACAATATCCGCACAACCCCAAACCCTATAAGCCAAAACCCGTAAAATGCACACCATAGTATCCTGCTGGCTGGGGTGTTGTACCACGCGTCATTCTGCCTAAGCTCTGCTAGAGTTGCACCCACCATCACCCTATCGCGCACGACACCACGTCACCCTGTCGTACGTGGGCGCGACGGAGCGGTACGGCACTATCGTACACGGAATGGTACGGCACTGTCGTATGTGGGCGCGATGGAGCGGTACGGCACTATCGTACACGGAATGGTACGGCACTGTCGTACGTGGGCGCGACGGAGCAGTACGGCATGGTACGACGGTACTGCATGGTACGATGGCACGACACTATCGTACATGGATCGGTACGGCACTGTCGTACGTGGACGCCGCGGAGCGGTACGGCACCGATGACGTCAGCTGTCGTACGTGGATACGCGCGGAGCGGTACGGCACGGTACGACGGTACGGCACGGTACGACGGTGCGGCACGGTACGGCACGGTACGACAGCACGACACTATCGTACATGGATCGGTACGGCACTGTCGTACGTGGACGCCGCGGAGCGGTACGGCACCGATGACGTCAGCTGTCGTACGTGGATACGCGGAGCGGTATGGCACCGATGACGTCAGCTGTCGTACGTGGATACGCGCGGAGCGGTACGGCACCGATGACGTCAGCTGTCGTACGTGGATACGCTTGGAGTAGTACGGCAGCGGGCGCGACGCAATCGCACGCATGTCACGCAGCACGCCGCACCGCACGCGTTAGGCGCACTGGCTAAGGGCACAAGCAACCCACGGACTACATAACGCCTAATGCATTGTGCACAACGCTGCAAGCATGCATTGCGTGATCGGCATCGTGATAAGTGCGCATGGTCCGACGACTTGGTCGCGGACGACCTAAAATGCATGAGGCATCGTATGGCAACGCGCGCTAACGATAACGCGCGCATTATGCATACGCGCGCGCACAAGCATGATAATGCGAGCGTACCTTGAGGTCGCGAGGCAATGGCTCGAGCGATGCGGCGCGTCGAAATGCAACACTACGCGCGATGGCGTAGTCGGCACCTTTACGCGAGTAAAGAACATTGCATTATTGCTATGACGGCTTATATAGCAATATCCGCACGCGGGATCACGGTAGTACACTTACTACTTGCAGATCTCTTGTACTGCGAGCCGTCGCTGTGAGTATATCTGCTATGCGCATTGACGGCCTAAGCATGAATATACGAGAGGATCGCCACGCGAGCGTTGCGATTGACATTTATATAAGCTAACCGCGCTTTGGTTGAGCTTGCACCTTTTATATCGCTTATGGTCGTATTTCTTGGATAAGCCCGAGCACCGATTTGCATCGGTTAGATGATGATTGCCTCGGCTAGGCACTGATAGCCTATCACGTCATCTTCGCCTGTCTTGGAATATACGTTGTAACTCCTTGCATCGAAGACTTCTGCTGCCTCGATTGGTACGTTCTGATATAATCGAGCATGATGCACTGAGCCTGGTTCTTCGCAGAATCAATGGGCGATTATGAGGAGTGATACAACAAATTTGGTAGCGAGACCAAGCGACAACGCACCAGCGACGGTTGGTTGGAAAAATGGGGTTGCACGCACTCCGAGCTTGCGCGTCGGAAGAGCAAGAAGGTTTGCCTGAGATGCGCGTCGGCGGAACATCCTACAAGGGAGTGTCCGCACCTACCGCCTTTGGCTCAGCGGCCGAAGTAGGGGATTGCCCAGGATGGCTCGGAGGGGACTCCACCTGGGAAGTCGGAACTAGAGGGTGGGCGGTTGTCGTCAGTGCGGCAAGCCGTGAGGGCACCGTTGCCTTCGGTCCTTGAACAAATCGAACGCGCGATTGGGCGTCGATTGTTGCTCGACGGTCGCTCAGGACGCGTAGGTTTTGACTCGCTGTGTAATCTGTATGCACCGAGCAAGCCGCTGGCGTCTATCGATTTGTTAGGTCACACCGTCTTGTTCCTCCCCTCATCTCTGCGCGAGCTGTCAGTGCAGCTGACCTTCTATAGGAGAAGTAGGCGTCAACGTCCAGACACTGCCGCTTGCGTCCTTCTACCCGCTTATAGCCGGCGAAAAGCCTCGACTTTGCTAACGGGTATGCGGAAAGTCTGCCGGTTCGAGCCGGGCACCGTTCTGTATAACGGTGTTGATTTAGCAGGTGCACCTGTTCCGTTGTCGGTCCAGGCCTACGCCGTTGACGTTTGGTACGATGCTCCTGCACCTCATTCTGAGGGTTCTGCCGAACGTTTCGAACCCGCCCTGAGCGTCTTGCTTTCGTCCGCAGAGTCGGTACCGGCAGACAATCTGGTTCCCTTGATTCAGGTCGATCTTGCTGGTCGCACCCTGAAGGCGCTCGTCGATACCGGCGCCAGTGACGACTTCATCTCATCGGCAGAGGTGAATGCATTGGGTCTGTGCCCACAGTCGTCGGAATGGTCGCAGGTTACCCTCGCGGATGGGGGTAAGCAACCCATATTGGGCAGGGTCACCCTTCGCCTGTGTATAGGTCCTCTGCGTATTACGACCCAACCTTATGTGTTGCGTGAGCTGACTGATGCTGCGGCATATATACTGGGGTCCTCAACATTACGGCAGTATGGGGCCGGCATTGACCTAGAGTCTGGAACCCTTCGCCTTCGTAAGGGGACTCTGTCGTGCAAAGTACCCTTCGTGCCGTTTGTAAGTGTTGAGCCAGAGGGGGGTAAGTCTGAGGCGGAGCCTGTGGTTAACTACGCTGTGAAAGCCATGGGGCAGCGTGCCGAACCCAAGCCAGTCGGGCGTAAAGAGGCCATCCGGATGATCCGGAAGGGTGCCCACGGACTGCTTGTGAGGCCTAGGTTGCATTTGAATGCGACGACCGCTCAGTCTTCTTTGGATCCTGAGGTCGAAGCCTTGCTCACAGGGTACGCAGACGTTTTTCGTGACGTGCCTGGGCTTCCTCCTTTGCGTCCCGTGGACCATACCATCCCACTCGTACCCGGCGCTCAGCCTGTGTCAAGACCTATGTACAGGTTAAGTCCTCTGGAGTTGGACGAGGTGAAGCGCCAGGTAACTGATCTGCTCGCAAAGGGTATGATTCGCCCCAGCACATCCCCGTATTCTGTGCCGATCCTGTTTGTCGGTAAGAAGGATGGGAGCTTGCGCATGTGTATCGATTACCGGGGGTTGAATGCGACGACGGTCAAAAACCATTACCCATTGCCGCGCGTGGACGACCTGCTCGATAAGCTAAAGGGCTCGGCCTACTTCAGCTCGATCGACTTGCAACAGGGATACAATCAGATTCGCATCGCTGCGTCTGATGTGCCGAAAACCGCTTTTCGGACGCCCTTTGGTCACTTCGAGTACACGGTCTTGTCGTTCGGGTTGACTAATGCCCCTGCGACGTTTCAGGCGGTCATGGATCGCATGTTTAGACCGTACATCGACAGGTTCGTCGTTTGCTACTTGGACGACATCCTGGTCTACTCCAAGACGCGCGAGGAGCATCTGGAACATCTTAAGCTCGTGCTTGAGGTGTTGAGGCGGGAGCAATTGTTTGCGAAGCGTGCCAAATGCTTTTGGGCGCAGCCTCAGGTGGAGTACTTGGGCCACATTGTGTCGGCCACCGGCGTCAAGATGGACCCACGGAAGGTAGCTGTGGTTCGTGATTGGCCAGCGCCTCGGAACCTTCAGGAGCTTCGTAGCTTCCTCGGCTTGACCAACTATTTCCGTAAGTTCATCAAGCAGTACTCTGTCCTTTCGGCCCCGCTCACTGATTTGACGCGTAAGGGAGCTTTCGATTCGCCTGGTGCATGGACGCCCGGGTGTCAGCTGGCGTTCGAGGAGCTAAAGCGTGTCGTCGCCGACGACGTTACCCTTGCGTTCCCCGACTACTCGTTGCCGTTTCGTGTCGAAGTGTTTTCGGACGCTTCGTTGTATGGGAGCGGCGCTGTTCTGTTGCAGGAAGGGCGACCGATCGCCTTCACGAGTAAGAAATTTACGGGCGCAGAATACCGTTACACCACAGGGGAGCAGGAGCTGCTAGCGGTCTTGCACGCGCTTAAGGAGTGGCGTTGTTACCTAGAGGGACGACCGTTCACCCTTAAGACTGACCACAAGCCCCTGACGTTTTTGCAAAGCGTCCCCACGTTGAACCGACGACAAGCGAGGTGGATGGAGTACCTCGCGCAGTTTGACTGCATCTGGGAGCACGTTGCCGGCCGGATTAACATCGCCGACGCTCTCAGTCGACACCCGTCGCTACATGCTGCGATTTTGGCGGCGCCTGTCCAACGTCCACCGACCCCGGACGTGCCTCTGTCCTCAGACCTCGCGGCTCGCCTGAAGGCTGCCTATGCGGGCGACTCTTGGTTTGCTTCGCCCGGCAACGTTGAGCACCTACGCAAGCAGGATGGTCTTTGGCTACGGACGGAAGGATCGACGACTCAGATCGTCGTGCCTAACGACGATTCCCTTCGTCGCGATATCCTTTCCCGTTTTCATGAGGATCCGTTGGCAGGACACCCAGGTAGCACGCGGCTGGTCGAGTTGGTGCGACGCTCGTTCTGGTGGTCTCGTCTGGCGAGAGATGCCGAGAACTTCGTGCAGACATGCAGTTTGTGCCAGCGCAACAAGGCTTTGTCCGGTAAGGGCCACGGGTTGTTGCAACCATTGCCTGTCCCTGACACGCCTTGGGAAAGTGTTTCCATGGACTTCGTGGTCGAGCTGCCCAAAGTGAGGGAGGGTACGACTCGGTGCTTGTCATGGTTGACCGTTTGACTAAAATGGTTCACCTTGCACCTACCACGTCGACCTGCACTGCCGAGCAGACTGCACGCCTGTTTTTCGATAACGTGGTTCGGTTGCATGGCGTCCCTAAGAACGTGGTCTCGGACCATGGCGGTCAGTTCACGTCTAAGTTTTGGTAAGCGCTCTGCAAGCTTGTGGGCATGCGGGTTAACCTGAGCACGGCATACCACCCGCAGTCTGACGGCCAGACCGAACGCACAAACCGCACCCTGGGGGATATGTTGCGCAACTTTGCTGGTCGCACGCCTCTCGTGTGGGATACTTACCTGACTGCGGCAGAGTTCGCGATTAACAACGCTGTTAATCGGTCGACAGGTCAAAGCCCGTTTTTCCTGACGTATGGGTTTCACCCAGCGCTACCTGTGTGGCGTGAGCTGGAGGTGTATGTCCCTGCGGCTAAGACCTTTGCCAAGACGTTCTTATCCCGAATCACAGACGCGAAGTCGTGTTTGGACGCGGCGCAGCAACGAGCAACGGAGTGCTACAACAAGTCCAAGCGGGACGTGGTCTTTTCGGAAGGACAGATGGTTCTGCTGAGCACTAAGAACCTGCGTTCCTTTGCCGAGGGATCCCGAAAGCTGTTGCCCCGTTGGATTGGTCCGTACCCCGTTGTGCGCATGGTCGGGAACGCAGCCGTCGAGCTCGCGTTGCCCTCTAACATGAACATCCACCCTACGTTCCATGTGTCACTTGTTCGTCCGTATCGTGGCACGGAGCCCGCGCCTGTCACCACTGATACCCCTGCAGCAGTCGAGCCGGGTCCTGAGACTTGGGTCGCAGGCAAGCAGAAGGTATACGATGTGGAGCGCATCCTGGACTACCGCACTCGACGTGTGGGTAGACACCGGCGCAAGCGCACCGTGCACGAGTACCTGGTCAAGTGGACGGACTACTCAAGTGAGCACAACTCGTGGGAACCTGCGCGCAACTTCTCCCCGGAGATGGCGCCCATCCTCGAGGAGGCTAGGTTGCGTGCCACGCAATCTCAGTAGCTCTGGTCGCCCGAGCGGCAGCGAGGACGCTGCCTATGGGGGGGGGGGAATAATTGTTGTACCACGCGTCATTCTGCCTAAGCTCTGCTAGAGTTGCACCCACCATCGCCCTATCGCGCACGACACCACGTCACCCTGTCGTACGTGGGCGCGACGGAGCGGTACGGCACTATCGTACACGGAATGGTACGGCACTGTCGTATGTGGGCGCGATGGAGCGGTACGGCACTATCGTACATGGATCGGTACGGCACTGTCGTACGTGGACGCCGCGGAGCGGTACGGCACCGATGACGTCAGCTGTCGTACGTGGATACGCGCGGAGCGGTACGGCACCGATGACGTCAGCTGTCGTACGTGGATACGCTTGGAGTAGTACGGCAGCGGGCGCGACGCGATCGCACGCATGTCACGCAGCATGCCGCACCGCACGCGTTAGGCGCACTGGCTAAGGGCACAAGCAACCCACGGACAGCATAACGCCTAATGCATTGTGCACAACGCTGCAAGCATGCATTGCGTGATCGGCATCGCGATAAGTGCGCATGGTCCGACGACTTGGTCGCGGACGACCTAAAATGCATGAGGCATCGTATGGCAACGCACGCTAACGATAACACGCGCATTATGCATACGCGCGCGCACGAGCATGATAATGCGAGCGTACCTTGAGGTCGCGATGCAATGGCTCAAGCGATGCGGCGCGTCGAAATGCAACACTACGCGCGATGGCGTAGTCGGCACCTTTACGCGAGTAAAGAACATTGCATTATTGCTATGACGGCTTATATAGCAATATCCGCACGCGGGATCACGGTAGTACACTTACTACTTGCAGATCTCTTGTACCGCGAGCCGTCGCTGTGAGTATATCTGCTATGCGCATTGACGGCCTAAGCATGAATATACGAGAGGATCGCCACGCGAGCGTTGCGATTGACATTTATATAAGCTAACCGCGCTTTGGTTGAGCTTGCACCTTTTATATCGCTTATGGTCGTATTTCTTGGATAAGCCCGAGCACCGATTTGCATCGGTTAGATGATGATTGCCTCGGCTAGGCACTGATAGCCTATCACGTCATCTTCGCCTGTCTTGGAATATACGTTGTAACTCCTTCCATCGAAGACTTCCGCTGCCTCGATTGGTACGTTCTGATATAATCGAGCATGATGCACTGAGCCTGGTTCTTCGCAGAATCAATGGGCGATTATGAGGAGTGATACAACAAATTTGGTAGCGAGACCAAGCGACAACGCACCAGCGACGGTTGGTTGGAAAAATGGGGTTGCACGCACTCCGAGCTGATGTGATACAACATGGGGTATCTATGGGTCGTATTTGGAACGATCAGTTGTGCAGTCATGCAGTCATGCACATCTTTTAATTGAGCCTTTGCTGGGCAAAGATAACAGAGACACAATAAGCTATTTATTTATATATGTATGTATATATGTATATATATACACATATTTATACATATACATCTATATATCATCCATATGACTGTATGATGACAACTGATGCAATTACTGTCATGATATGTGTGTGTTGCTGTAACTAAGGTTTTTGCAAACAACTCATCAGTAATCATCCATCATACATTGCCATCATCACCATGTACATATGGCATGCATAAACTGCATGACATGACACCACCAAGTGTGTGGTGAGGTGTGGACACATCACTGCCATACGTATCACTCCACCATCCATGTACGACACATGCATGGTTCCATGAGTTGTGTTGCAATAATACAACACCCTGCCTTATTAATAAACTTCCCAATAGGTGGGACTTTGCTTTGTGACAACCCTGTTTTGTTCTGTTTGGCTTAGATTCAGCTGCCACCATGCACATCCTTGTCTGGGGTTGGAGACATGGCATCTGTACATTTGGCATCTGTCCTGCTTGGCTGATCATGTCCATACCATATTTGATGTTGTTGAAAAGATATGGAAAAGATAGAAGATAGGAAGTATCTACTGCATGTGTGTGATAGTAATTGTGTTTTTGCCCTTTGTTGTACGCTCTAAACGTTTCCAGGCATATGTACATGACAGAAGTTGCAACACACACGGAATGCACGCACCCCCCACCCATTCGAGACATGAAAGCATCCTTGACCTTACCATCCCGCCAGTTTGAACCTTAAAACTGGAGCTTACCGGGATCGATCCGGTGACCTCACGCATGCAAAGCGCGCGCTCTACCACTGAGCTAAAGCCCCAAGCGGATGCAACAAAAGCACGCACTCTCACCACAACTACCTAACCACAATGTGTCACTGCAAAGTGGTCCGCCGACATCACATGATGAGTTCGTGGACTCCTTCTGTCCATTCGTGGGGACTTAAATGGTATGGATACATCTGCCGTACACATTATTAGTGAACGGACTACTTGTACTACTACGGTCTGCTTGTGGCAGTAGTTATCATCTAAAATCCGTCATGATAAGAATGCACTGTTGTGTATACTCATGTTTACTATGAGTAAAGGTGCATCTTATGAGTCAGAACATATATTTATATAGATATTGCATCACATCACTCATACCATTGCTCCACATACAACGCCAAGGTATGGATGAGATATCATTTGACTGTCGCTTTTGCATGATTCCTCATCCATGGATTATTGATTATAAACACATGTGCGCAGATGCATAATATTCAATAATGCACATCACGCGTGCACAATATCCGCACAACCCCAAACCCTATAAGCCAAAACCCGTAAAATGCACACCATAGTATCCTGCTGGCTGGGGTATCTATGGGTCGTATTTGGAACGATCAGTTGTGCAGTCATGCAGTCATGCACATCTTTTAATTGAGCCTTTGCTGGGCAAAGATAACAGAGACACAATAAGCTATTTATTTATATATGTATGTATATATGTATATATATACACATATTTATACATATACATCTATATATCATCCATATGACTGTATGATGACAACTGATGCAATTACTGTCATGATATGTGTGTGTTGCTGTAACTAAGGTTTTTGCAAACAACTCATCAGTAATCATCCATCATACATTGCCATCATCACCATGTACATATGGCATGCATAAACTGCATGACATGACACCACCAAGTGTGTGGTGAGGTGTGGACACATCACTGCCATACGTATCACTCCACCATCCATGTACGACACATGCATGGTTCCATGAGTTGTGTTGCAATAATACAACACCCTGCCTTATTAATAAACTTCCCAATAGGTGGGACTTTGCTTTGTGACAACCCTGTTTTGTTCTGTTTGGCTTAGATTCAGCTGCCACCATGCACATTCTTGTCTGGGGTTGGAGACATGGCATCTGTACATTTGGCATCTGTCCTGCTTGGCTGATCATGTCCATACCATATTTGATGTTGTTGAAAAGATATGGAAAAGATAGAAGATAGGAAGTATCTACTACATGTGTGTGATAGTAATTGTGTTTTTGCCCTTTGTTGTACGCTCTAAACGTTTCCAGGCATATGTACATGACAGAAGTTGCAACACACACGGAATGCACGCACCCCCCACCCATTCGAGACATGAAAGCATCCTTGACCTTACCATCCCGCCAGTTTGAACCTTAAAACTGGAGCTTACCGGGATCGATCCGGTGACCTCACGCATGCAAAGCGCGCGCTCTACCACTGAGCTAAAGCCCCAAGCGGATGCAACAAAAGCACGCGCTCTCACCACAACTACCTAACCACAATGTGTCACTGCAAAGTGGTCCGCCGACATCACATGATGAGTTCGTGGACTCCTTCTGTCCATTCGTGGGGACTTAAATGGTATGGATACATCTGCCGTACACATTATTAGTGAACGGACTACTTGTACTACTACGGTCTGCTTGTGGCAGTAGTTATCATCTAAAATCCGTCATGATAAGAATGCACTGTTGTGTATACTCATGTTTACTATGAGTAAAGGTGCATCTTATGAGTCAGAACATATATTTATATAGATATTGCATCACATCACTCATACCATTGCTCCACATACAACGCCAAGGTATGGATGAGATATCATTTGACTGTCGCTTTTGCATGATTCCTCATCCATGGATTATTGATTATAAGCACATGTGCGCAGATGCATAATATTCAATAATGCACATCACGCGTGCACAATATCCGCACAACCCCAAACCCTATAAGCCAAAACCCGTAAAATGCACACCATAGTATCCTGCTGGCTGGGGTATCTATGGGTCGTATTTGGAACGATCAGTTGTGCAGTCATGCAGTCATGCACATCTTTTAATTGAGCCTTTGCTGGGCAAAGATAACAGAGACACAATAAGCTATTTATTTATATATGTATGTATATATGTATATATATACACATATTTATACATATACATCTATATATCATCCATATGACTGTATGATGACAACTGATGCAATTACTGTCATGATATGTGTGTGTTGCTGTAACTAAGGTTTTTGCAAACAACTCATCAGTAATCATCCATCATACACTGCCATCATCACCATGTACATATGGCATGCATAAACTGCATGACATGACACCACCAAGTGTGTGGTGAGGTGTGGACACATCACTGCCATACGTATCACTCCACCATCCATGTACGACACATGCATGGTTCCATGAGTTGTGTTGCAATAATACAACACCCTGCCTTATTAATAAACTTCCCAATAGGTGGGACTTTGCTTTGTGACAACCCTGTTTTGTTCTGTTTGGCTTAGATTCAGCTGCCACCATGCACATCCTTGTCTGGGGTTTGGGGTTGGAGACATGGCATCTGTACATTTGGCATCTGTCCTGCTTGGCTGATCATGTCCATACCATATTTGATGTTGTTGAAAAGATATGGAAAAGATAGAAGATAGGAAGTATCTACTGCATGTGTGTGATAGTAATTGTGTTTTTGCCCTTTGTTGTACGCTCTAAACGTTTCCAGGCATATGTACATGACAGAAGTTGCAACACACACGGAATGCACGCACCCCCCACCCATTCGAGACATGAAAGCATCCTTGACCTTACCATCCCGCCAGTTTGAACCTTAAAACTGGAGCTTACCGGGATCGATCCGGTGACCTCACGCATGCGAAGCGCGCGCTCTACCACTGAGCTAAAGCCCCAAGCGGATGCAACAAAAGCACGCGCTCTCACCACAACTACCTTACCACAATGTGTCACTGCAAAGTGGTCCGCCGACATCACATGATGAGTTCGTGGACTCCTTCTGTCCATTCGTGGGGACTTAAATGGTATGGATACATCTGCCGTACACATTATTAGTGAACGGACTACTTGTACTACTACGGTCTGCTTGTGGCAGTAGTTATCATCTAAAATCCGTCATAATAAGAATGCACTGTTGTGTATACTCATGTTTACTATGAGTAAAGGTGCATCTTATGAGTCAGAACATATATTTATATAGATATTGCATCACATCACTCATACCATTGCTCCACATACAACGCCAAGGTATGGATGAGATATCATTTGACTGTCGCTTTTGCATGATTCCTCATCCATGGATTATTGATTATAAGCACATGTGCGCAGATGCATAATATTCAATAATGCACATCACGCGTGCACAATATCCGCACAACCCCAAACCCTATAAGCCAAAACCCGTAAAATGCACACCATAGTATCCTGCTGGCTGGGGTATCTATGGGTCGTATTTGGAACGATCAGTTGTGCAGTCATGCAGTCATGCACATCTTTTAATTGAGCCTTTGCTGGGCAAAGATAACAGAGACACAATAAGCTATTTATTTATATATGTATGTATATATGTATATATATATACACATATTTATACATATACATCTATATATCATCCATATGACTGTATGATGACAACTGATGCAATTACTGTCATGATATGTGTGTGTTGCTGTAACTAAGGTTTTTGCAAACAACTCATCAGTAATCATCCATCATACATTGCCATCATCACCATGTACATATGGCATGCATAAACTGCATGACATGACACCACCAAGTGTGTGGTGAGGTGTGGACACATCACTGCCATACGTATCACTCCACCATCCATGTACGACACATGCATGGTTCCATGAGTTGTGTTGCAATAATACAACACCCTGCCTTATTAATAAACTTCCCAATAGGTGGGACTTTGCTTTGTGACAACCCTGTTTTGTTCTGTTTGGCTTAGATTCAGCTGCCACCATGCACATTCTTGTCTGGGGTTGGAGACATGGCATCTGTACATTTGGCATCTGTCCTGCTTGGCTGATCATGTCCATACCATATTTGATGTTGTTGAAAAGATATGGAAAAGATAGAAGATAGGAAGTATCTACTACATGTGTGTGATAGTAATTGTGTTTTTGCCCTTTGTTGTACGCTCTAAACGTTTCCAGGCATATGTACATGACAGAAGTTGCAACACACACGGAATGCACGCACCCCCCACCCATTCGAGACATGAAAGCATCCTTGACCTTACCATCCCGCCAGTTTGAACCTTAAAACTGGAGCTTACCGGGATCGATCCGGTGACCTCACGCATGCAAAGCGCGCGCTCTACCACTGAGCTAAAGCCCCAAGCGGATGCAACAAAAGCACGCGCTCTCACCACAACTACCTAACCACAATGTGTCACTGCAAAGTGGTCCGCCGACATCACATGATGAGTTCGTGGACTCCTTCTGTCCATTCGTGGGGACTTAAATGGTATGGATACATCTGCCGTACACATTATTAGTGAACGGACTACTTGTACTACTACGGTCTGCTTGTGGCAGTAGTTATCATCTAAAATCCGTCATGATAAGAATGCACTGTTGTGTATACTCATGTTTACTATGAGTAAAGGTGCATCTTATGAGTCAGAACATATATTTATATAGATATTGCATCACATCACTCATACCATTGCTCCACATACAACGCCAAGGTATGGATGAGATATCATTTGACTGTCGCTTTTGCATGATTCCTCATCCATGGATTATTGATTATAAGCACATGTGCGCAGATGCATAATATTCAATAATGCACATCACGCGTGCACAATATCCGCACAACCCCAAACCCTATAAGCCAAAACCCGTAAAATGCACACCATAGTATCCTGCTGGCTGGGGTATCTATGGGTCGTATTTGGAACGATCAGTTGTGCAGTCATGCAGTCATGCACATCTTTTAATTGAGCCTTTGCTGGGCAAAGATAACAGAGACACAATAAGCTATTTATTTATATATGTATGTATATATGTATATATATACACATATTTATACATATACATCTATATATCATCCATATGACTGTATGATGACAACTGATGCAATTACTGTCATGATATGTGTGTGTTGCTGTAACTAAGGTTTTTGCAAACAACTCATCAGTAATCATCCATCATACACTGCCATCATCACCATGTACATATGGCATGCATAAACTGCATGACATGACACCACCAAGTGTGTGGTGAGGTGTGGACACATCACTGCCATACGTATCACTCCACCATCCATGTACGACACATGCATGGTTCCATGAGTTGTGTTGCAATAATACAACACCCTGCCTTATTAATAAACTTCCCAATAGGTGGGACTTTGCTTTGTGACAACCCTGTTTTGTTCTGTTTGGCTTAGATTCAGCTGCCACCATGCACATCCTTGTCTGGGGTTTGGGGTTGGAGACATGGCATCTGTACATTTGGCATCTGTCCTGCTTGGCTGATCATGTCCATACCATATTTGATGTTGTTGAAAAGATATGGAAAAGATAGAAGATAGGAAGTATCTACTGCATGTGTGTGATAGTAATTGTGTTTTTGCCCTTTGTTGTACGCTCTAAACGTTTCCAGGCATATGTACATGACAGAAGTTGCAACACACACGGAATGCACGCACCCCCCACCCATTCGAGACATGAAAGCATCCTTGACCTTACCATCCCGCCAGTTTGAACCTTAAAACTGGAGCTTACCGGGATCGATCCGGTGACCTCACGCATGCGAAGCGCGCGCTCTACCACTGAGCTAAAGCCCCAAGCGGATGCAACAAAAGCACGCGCTCTCACCACAACTACCTTACCACAATGTGTCACTGCAAAGTGGTCCGCCGACATCACATGATGAGTTCGTGGACTCCTTCTGTCCATTCGTGGGGACTTAAATGGTATGGATACATCTGCCGTACACATTATTAGTGAACGGACTACTTGTACTACTACGGTCTGCTTGTGGCAGTAGTTATCATCTAAAATCCGTCATGATAAGAATGCACTGTTGTGTATACTCATGTTTACTATGAGTAAAGGTGCATCTTATGAGTCAGAACATATATTTATATAGATATTGCATCACATCACTCATACCATTGCTCCACATACAACGCCAAGGTATGGATGAGATATCATTTGACTGTCGCTTTTGCATGATTCCTCATCCATGGATTATTGATTATAAGCACATGTGCGCAGATGCATAATATTCAATAATGCACATCACGCGTGCACAATATCCGCACAACCCCAAACCCTATAAGCCAAAACCCGTAAAATGCACACCATAGTATCCTGCTGGCTGGGGTATCTATGGGTCGTATTTGGAACGATCAGTTGTGCAGTCATGCAGTCATGCACATCTTTTAATTGAGCCTTTGCTGGGCAAAGATAACAGAGACACAATAAGCTATTTATTTATATATGTATGTATATATGTATATATATACACATATTTATACATATACATCTATATATCATCCATATGACTGTATGATGACAACTGATGCAATTACTGTCATGATATGTGTGTGTTGCTGTAACTAAGGTTTTTGCAAACAACTCATCAGTAATCATCCATCATACACTGCCATCATCACCATGTACATATGGCATGCATAAACTGCATGACATGACACCACCAAGTGTGTGGTGAGGTGTGGACACATCACTGCCATACGTATCACTCCACCATCCATGTACGACACATGCATGGTTCCATGAGTTGTGTTGCAATAATACAACACCCTGCCTTATTAATAAACTTCCCAATAGGTGGGACTTTGCTTTGTGACAACCCTGTTTTGTTCTGTTTGGCTTAGATTCAGCTGCCACCATGCACATCCTTGTCTGGGGTTTGGGGTTGGAGACATGGCATCTGTACATTTGGCATCTGTCCTGCTTGGCTGATCATGTCCATACCATATTTGATGTTGTTGAAAAGATATGGAAAAGATAGAAGATAGGAAGTATCTACTGCATGTGTGTGATAGTAATTGTGTTTTTGCCCTTTGTTGTACGCTCTAAACGTTTCCAGGCATATGTACATGACAGAAGTTGCAACACACACGGAATGCACGCACCCCCCACCCATTCGAGACATGAAAGCATCCTTGACCTTACCATCCCGCCAGTTTGAACCTTAAAACTGGAGCTTACCGGGATCGATCCGGTGACCTCACGCATGCAAAGCGCGCGCTCTACCACTGAGCTAAAGCCCCAAGCGGATGCAACAAAAGCACGCGCTCTCACCACAACTACCTTACCACAATGTGTCACTGCAAAGTGGTCCGCCGACATCACATGATGAGTTCGTGGACTCCTTCTGTCCATTCGTGGGGACTTAAATGGTATGGATACATCTGCCGTACACATTATTAGTGAACGGACTACTTGTACTACTACGGTCTGCTTGTGGCAGTAGTTATCATCTAAAATCCGTCATAATAAGAATGCACTGTTGTGTATACTCATGTTTACTATGAGTAAAGGTGCATCTTATGAGTCAGAACATATATTTATATAGATATTGCATCACATCACTCATACCATTGCTCCACATACAACGCCAAGGTATGGATGAGATATCATTTGACTGTCGCTTTTGCATGATTCCTCATCCATGGATTATTGATTATAAGCACATGTGCGCAGATGCATAATATTCAATAATGCACATCACGCGTGCACAATATCCGCACAACCCCAAACCCTATAAGCCAAAACCCGTAAAATGCACACCATAGTATCCTGCTGGCTGGGGTATCTATGGGTCGTATTTGGAACGATCAGTTGTGCAGTCATGCAGTCATGCACATCTTTTAATTGAGCCTTTGCTGGGCAAAGATAACAGAGACACAATAAGCTATTTATTTATATATGTATGTATATATGTATATATATACACATATTTATACATATACATCTATATATCATCTATATGACTGTATGATGACAACTGATGCAATTACTGTCATGATATGTGTGTGTTGCTGTAACTAAGGTTTTTGCAAACAACTCATCAGTAATCATCCATCATACATTGCCATCATCACCATGTACATATGGCATGCATAAACTGCATGACATGACACCACCAAGTGTGTGGTGAGGTGTGGACACATCACTGCCATACGTATCACTCCACCATCCATGTACGACACATGCATGGTTCCATGAGTTGTGTTGCAATAATACAACACCCTGCCTTATTAATAAACTTCCCAATAGGTGGGACTTTGCTTTGTGACAACCCTGTTTTGTTCTGTTTGGCTTAGATTCAGCTGCCACCATGCACATCCTTGTCTGGGGTTTGGGGTTGGAGACATGGCATCTGTACATTTGGCATCTGTCCTGCTTGGCTGATCATGTCCATACCATATTTGATGTTGTTGAAAAGATATGGAAAAGATAGAAGATAGGAAGTATCTACTAGCATGTGTGTGATAGTAATTGTGTTTTTGCCCTTTGTTGTACGCTCTAAACGTTTCCAGGCATATGTACATGACAGAAGTTGCAACACACACGGAATGCACGCACCCCCCACCCATTCGAGACATGAAAGCATCCTTGACCTTACCATCCCGCCAGTTTGAACCTTAAAACTGGAGCTTACCGGGATCGATCCGGTGACCTCACGCATGCGAAGCGCGCGCTCTACCACTGAGCTAAAGCCCCAAGCGGATGCAACAAAAGCACGCGCTCTCACCACAACTACCTACCACAATGTGTCACTGCAAAGTGGTCCGCCGACATCACATGATGAGTTCGTGGACTCCTTCTGTCCATTCGTGGGGACTTAATTGGTATGGATACATCTGCCGTACACATTATTAGTGAACGGACTACTTGTACTACTACGGTCTGCTTGTGGCAGTAGTTATCATCTAAAATCCGTCATAATAAGAATGCACTGTTGTGTATACTCATGTTTACTATGAGTAAAGGTGCATCTTATGAGTCAGAACATATATTTATATAGATATTGCATCACATCACTCATACCATTGCTCCACATACAACGCCAAGGTATGGATGAGATATCATTTGACTGTCGCTTTTGCATGATTCCTCATCCATGGATTATTGATTATAAGCACATGTGCGCAGATGCATAATATTCAATAATGCACATCACGCGTGCACAATATCCGCACAACCCCAAACCCTATAAGCCAAAACCCGTAAAATGCACACCATAGTATCCTGCTGGCTGGGGTATCTATGGGTCGTATTTGGAACGATCAGTTGTGCAGTCATGCAGTCATGCACATCTTTTAATTGAGCCTTTGCTGGGCAAAGATAACAGAGACACAATAAGCTATTTATTTATATATGTATGTATATATGTATATATATACACATATTTATACATATACATCTATATATCATCCATATGACTGTATGATGACAACTGATGCAATTACTGTCATGATATGTGTGTGTTGCTGTAACTAAGGTTTTTGCAAACAACTCATCAGTAATCATCCATCATACATTGCCATCATCACCATGTACATATGGCATGCATAAACTGCATGACATGACACCACCAAGTGTGTGGTGAGGTGTGGACACATCACTGCCATACGTATCACTCCACCATCCATGTACGACACATGCATGGTTCCATGAGTTGTGTTGCAATAATACAACACCCTGCCTTATTAATAAACTTCCCAATAGGTGGGACTTTGCTTTGTGACAACCCTGTTTTGTTCTGTTTGGCTTAGATTCAGCTGCCACCATGCACATCCTTGTCTGGGGTTGGAGACATGGCATCTGTACATTTGGCATCTGTCCTGCTTGGCTGATCATGTCCATACCATATTTGATGTTGTTGAAAAGATATGGAAAAGATAGAAGATAGGAAGTATCTACTACATGTGTGTGATAGTAATTGTGTTTTTGCCCTTTGTTGTACGCTCTAAACGTTTCCAGGCATATGTACATGACAGAAGTTGCAACACACACGGAATGCACGCACCCCCCACCCATTCGAGACATGAAAGCATCCTTGACCTTACCATCCCGCCAGTTTGAACCTTAAAACTGGAGCTTACCGGGATCGATCCGGTGACCTCACGCATGCAAAGCGCGCGCTCTACCACTGAGCTAAAGCCCCAAGCGGATGCAACAAAAGCACGCGCTCTCACCACAACTACCTAACCACAATGTGTCACTGCAAAGTGGTCCGCCGACATCACATGATGAGTTCGTGGACTCCTTCTGTCCATTCGTGGGGACTTAAATGGTATGGATACATCTGCCGTACACATTATTAGTGAACGGACTACTTGTACTACTACGGTCTGCTTGTGGCAGTAGTTATCATCTAAAATCCGTCATAATAAGAATGCACTGTTGTGTATACTCATGTTTACTATGAGTAAAGGTGCATCTTATGAGTCAGAACATATATTTATATAGATATTGCATCACATCACTCATACCATTGCTCCACATACAACGCCAAGGTATGGATGAGATATCATTTGACTGTCGCTTTTGCATGATTCCTCATCCATGGATTATTGATTATAAGCACATGTGCGCAGATGCATAATATTCAATAATGCACATCACGCGTGCACAATATCCGCACAACCCCAAACCCTATAAGCCAAAACCCGTAAAATGCACACCATAGTATCCTGCTGGCTGGGGTATCTATGGGTCGTATTTGGAACGATCAGTTGTGCACATGCACATCTTTTAATTGAGCCTTTGCTGGGCAAAGATAACAGAGACACAATAAGCTATTTATATATATATGTATGTATATATGTATATATATACACATATTTATACATATACATCTATATATCATCCATATGACTGTATGATGACAACTGATGCAATTACTGTCATGATATGTGTGTGTTGCTGTAACTAAGGTTTTTGCAAACAACTCATCAGTAATCATCCATCATACATTGCTATCATCACCATGTACATATGGCATGCATAAACTGCATGACATGACACCACCAAGTGTGTGGTGAGGTGTGGACACATCACTGCCATACGTATCACTCCACCATCCATGTACGACACATGCATGGTTCCATGAGTTGTGTTGCAATAATACAACACCCTGCCTTATTAATAAACTTCCCAATAGGTGGGACTTTGCTTTGTGACAACCCTGTTTTGTTCTGTTTGGCTTAGATTCAGCTGCCACCATGCACATCCTTGTCTGGGGTTTGGGGTTGGAGACATGGCATCTGTACATTTGGCATCTGTCCTGCTTGGCTGATCATGTCCATACCATATTTGATGTTGTTGAAAAGATATGGAAAAGATAGAAGATAGGAAGTATCTACTGCATGTGTGTGATAGTAATTGTGTTTTTGCCCTTTGTTGTACGCTCTAAACGTTTCCAGGCATATGTACATGACAGAAGTTGCAACACACACGGAATGCACGCACCCCCCACCCATTCGAGACATGAAAGCATCCTTGACCTTACCATCCCGCCAGTTTGAACCTTAAAACTGGAGCTTACCGGGATCGATCCGGTGACCTCACGCATGCGAAGCGCGCGCTCTACCACTGAGCTAAAGCCCCAAGCGGATGCAACAAAAGCACGCGCTCTCACCACAACTACCTAACCACAATGTGTCACTGCAAAGTGGTCCGCCGACATCACATGATGAGTTCGTGGACTCCTTCTGTCCATTCGTGGGGACTTAAATGGTATGGATACATCTGCCGTACACATTATTAGTGAACGGACTACTTGTACTACTACGGTCTGCTTGTGGCAGTAGTTATCATCTAAAATCCGTCATAATAAGAATGCACTGTTGTGTATACTCATGTTTACTATGAGTAAAGGTGCATCTTATGAGTCAGAACATATATTTATATAGATATTGCATCACATCACTCATACCATTGCTCCACATACAACGCCAAGGTATGGATGAGATATCATTTGACTGTCGCTTTTGCATGATTCCTCATCCATGGATTATTGATTATAAGCACATGTGCGCAGATGCATAATATTCAATAATGCACATCACGCGTGCACAATATCCGCACAACCCCAAACCCTATAAGCCAAAACCCGTAAAATGCACACCATAGTATCCTGCTGGCTGGGGTATCTATGGGTCGTATTTGGAACGATCAGTTGTGCACATGCACATCTTTTAATTGAGCCTTTGCTGGGCAAAGATAACAGAGACACAATAAGCTATTTATATATATATGTATGTATATATGTATATATATACACATATTTATACATATACATCTATATATCATCCATATGACTGTATGATGACAACTGATGCAATTACTGTCATGATATGTGTGTGTTGCTGTAACTAAGGTTTTTGCAAACAACTCATCAGTAATCATCCATCATACATTGCCATCATCACCATGTACATATGGCATGCATAAACTGCATGACATGACACCACCAAGTGTGTGGTGAGGTGTGGACACATCACTGCCATACGTATCACTCCACCATCCATGTACGACACATGCATGGTTCCATGAGTTGTGTTGCAATAATACAACACCCTGCCTTATTAATAAACTTCCCAATAGGTGGGACTTTGCTTTGTGACAACCCTGTTTTGTTCTGTTTGGCTTAGATTCAGCTGCCACCATGCACATCCTTGTCTGGGGTTTGGGGTTGGAGACATGGCATCTGTACATTTGGCATCTGTCCTGCTTGGCTGATCATGTCCATACCATATTTGATGTTGTTGAAAAGATATGGAAAAGATAGAAGATAGGAAGTATCTACTGCATGTGTGTGATAGTAATTGTGTTTTTGCCCTTTGTTGTACGCTCTAAACGTTTCCAGGCATATGTACATGACAGAAGTTGCAACACACACGGAATGCACGCACCCCCCACCCATTCGAGACATGAAAGCATCCTTGACCTTACCATCCCGCCAGTTTGAACCTTAAAACTGGAGCTTACCGGGATCGATCCGGTGACCTCACGCATGCGAAGCGCGCGCTCTACCACTGAGCTAAAGCCCCAAGCGGATGCAACAAAAGCACGCGCTCTCACCACAACTACCTAACCACAATGTGTCACTGCAAAGTGGTCCGCCGACATCACATGATGAGTTCGTGGACTCCTTCTGTCCATTCGTGGGGACTTAAATGGTATGGATACATCTGCCGTACACATTATTAGTGAACGGACTACTTGTACTACTACGGTCTGCTTGTGGCAGTAGTTATCATCTAAAATCCGTCATAATAAGAATGCACTGTTGTGTATACTCATGTTTACTATGAGTAAAGGTGCATCTTATGAGTCAGAACATATATTTATATAGATATTGCATCACATCACTCATACCATTGCTCCACATACAACGCCAAGGTATGGATGAGATATCATTTGACTGTCGCTTTTGCATGATTCCTCATCCATGGATTATTGATTATAAGCACATGTGCGCAGATGCATAATATTCAATAATGCACATCACGCGTGCACAATATCCGCACAACCCCAAACCCTATAAGCCAAAACCCGTAAAATGCACACCATAGTATCCTGCTGGCTGGGGTATCTATGGGTCGTATTTGGAACGATCAGTTGTGCAGTCATGCAGTCATGCACATCTTTTAATTGAGCCTTTGCTGGGCAAAGATAACAGAGACACAATAAGCTATTTATTTATATATGTATGTATATATGTATATATATACACATATTTATACATATACATCTATATATCATCCATATGACTGTATGATGACAACTGATGCAATTACTGTCATGATATGTGTGTGTTGCTGTAACTAAGGTTTTTGCAAACAACTCATCAGTAATCATCCATCATACATTGCCATCATCACCATGTACATATGGCATGCATAAACTGCATGACATGACACCACCAAGTGTGTGGTGAGGTGTGGACACATCACTGCCATACGTATCACTCCACCATCCATGTACGACACATGCATGGTTCCATGAGTTGTGTTGCAATAATACAACACCCTGCCTTATTAATAAACTTCCCAATAGGTGGGACTTTGCTTTGTGACAACCCTGTTTTGTTCTGTTTGGCTTAGATTCAGCTGCCACCATGCACATCCTTGTCTGGGGTTTGGGGTTGGAGACATGGCATCTGTACATTTGGCATCTGTCCTGCTTGGCTGATCATGTCCATACCATATTTGATGTTGTTGAAAAGATATGGAAAAGATAGAAGATAGGAAGTATCTACTGCATGTGTGTGATAGTAATTGTGTTTTTGCCCTTTGTTGTACGCTCTAAACGTTTCCAGGCATATGTACATGACAGAAGTTGCAACACACACGGAATGCACGCACCCCCCACCCATTCGAGACATGAAAGCATCCTTGACCTTACCATCCCGCCAGTTTGAACCTTAAAACTGGAGCTTACCGGGATCGATCCGGTGACCTCACGCATGCGAAGCGCGCGCTCTACCACTGAGCTAAAGCCCCAAGCGGATGCAACAAAAGCATCTCACGCGCTCTCACCACAACTACCTAACCACAATGTGTCACTGCAAAGTGGTCCGCCGACATCACATGATGAGTTCGTGGACTCCTTCTGTCCATTCGTGGGGACTTAAATGGTATGGATACATCTGCCGTACACATTATTAGTGAACGGACTACTTGTACTACTACGGTCTGCTTGTGGCAGTAGTTATCATCTAAAATCCGTCATAATAAGAATGCACTGTTGTGTATACTCATGTTTACTATGAGTAAAGGTGCATCTTATGAGTCAGAACATATATTTATATAGATATTGCATCACATCACTCATACCATTGCTCCACATACAACGCCAAGGTATGGATGAGATATCATTTGACTGTCGCTTTTGCATGATTCCTCATCCATGGATTATTGATTATAAGCACATGTGCGCAGATGCATAATATTCAATAATGCACATCACGCGTGCACAATATCCGCACAACCCCAAACCCTATAAGCCAAAACCCGTAAAATGCACACCATAGTATCCTGCTGGCTGGGGTATCTATGGGTCGTATTTGGAACGATCAGTTGTGCAGTCATGCAGTCATGCACATCTTTTAATTGAGCCTTTGCTGGGCAAAGATAACAGAGACACAATAAGCTATTTATTTATATATGTATGTATATATGTATATATATACACATATTTATACATATACATCTATATATCATCCATATGACTGTATGATGACAACTGATGCAATTACTGTCATGATATGTGTGTGTTGCTGTAACTAAGGTTTTTGCAAACAACTCATCAGTAATCATCCATCATACATTGCCATCATCACCATGTACATATGGCATGCATAAACTGCATGACATGACACCACCAAGTGTGTGGTGAGGTGTGGACACATCACTGCCATACGTATCACTCCACCATCCATGTACGACACATGCATGGTTCCATGAGTTGTGTTGCAATAATACAACACCCTGCCTTATTAATAAACTTCCCAATAGGTGGGACTTTGCTTTGTGACAACCCTGTTTTGTTCTGTTTGGCTTAGATTCAGCTGCCACCATGCACATCCTTGTCTGGGGTTTGGGGTTGGAGACATGGCATCTGTACATTTGGCATCTGTCCTGCTTGGCTGATCATGTCCATACCATATTTGATGTTGTTGAAAAGATATGGAAAAGATAGAAGATAGGAAGTATCTACTGCATGTGTGTGATAGTAATTGTGTTTTTGCCCTTTGTTGTACGCTCTAAACGTTTCCAGGCATATGTACATGACAGAAGTTGCAACACACACGGAATGCACGCACCCCCCACCCATTCGAGACATGAAAGCATCCTTGACCTTACCATCCCGCCAGTTTGAACCTTAAAACTGGAGCTTACCGGGATCGATCCGGTGACCTCACGCATGCGAAGCGCGCGCTCTACCACTGAGCTAAAGCCCCAAGCGGATGCAACAAAAGCACGCGCTCTCACCACAACTACCTAACCACAATGTGTCACTGCAAAGTGGTCCGCCGACATCACATGATGAGTTCGTGGACTCCTTCTGTCCATTCGTGGGGACTTAAATGGTATGGATACATCTGCCGTACACATTATTAGTGAACGGACTACTTGTACTACTACGGTCTGCTTGTGGCAGTAGTTATCATCTAAAATCCGTCATAATAAGAATGCACTGTTGTGTATACTCATGTTTACTATGAGTAAAGGTGCATCTTATGAGTCAGAACATATATTTATATAGATATTGCATCACATCACTCATACCATTGCTCCACATACAACGCCAAGGTATGGATGAGATATCATTTGACTGTCGCTTTTGCATGATTCCTCATCCATGGATTATTGATTATAAGCACATGTGCGCAGATGCATAATATTCAATAATGCACATCACGCGTGCACAATATCCGCACAACCCCAAACCCTATAAGCCAAAACCCGTAAAATGCACACCATAGTATCCTGCTGGCTGGGGTATCTATGGGTCGTATTTGGAACGATCAGTTGTGCAGTCATGCAGTCATGCACATCTTTTAATTGAGCCTTTGCTGGGCAAAGATAACAGAGACACAATAAGCTATTTATTTATATATGTATGTATATATGTATATATATACACATATTTATACATATACATCTATATATCATCCATATGACTGTATGATGACAACTGATGCAATTACTGTCATGATATGTGTGTGTTGCTGTAACTAAGGTTTTTGCAAACAACTCATCAGTAATCATCCATCATACATTGCCATCATCACCATGTACATATGGCATGCATAAACTGCATGACATGACACCACCAAGTGTGTGGTGAGGTGTGGACACATCACTGCCATACGTATCACTCCACCATCCATGTACGACACATGCATGGTTCCATGAGTTGTGTTGCAATAATACAACACCCTGCCTTATTAATAAACTTCCCAATAGGTGGGACTTTGCTTTGTGACAACCCTGTTTTGTTCTGTTTGGCTTAGATTCAGCTGCCACCATGCACATCCTTGTCTGGGGTTTGGGGTTGGAGACATGGCATCTGTACATTTGGCATCTGTCCTGCTTGGCTGATCATGTCCATACCATATTTGATGTTGTTGAAAAGATATGGAAAAGATAGAAGATAGGAAGTATCTACTGCATGTGTGTGATAGTAATTGTGTTTTTGCCCTTTGTTGTACGCTCTAAACGTTTCCAGGCATATGTACATGACAGAAGTTGCAACACACACGGAATGCACGCACCCCCCACCCATTCGAGACATGAAAGCATCCTTGACCTTACCATCCCGCCAGTTTGAACCTTAAAACTGGAGCTTACCGGGATCGATCCGGTGACCTCACGCATGCGAAGCGCGCGCTCTACCACTGAGCTAAAGCCCCAAGCGGATGCAACAAAAGCACGCGCTCTCACCACAACTACCTAACCACAATGTGTCACTGCAAAGTGGTCCGCCGACATCACATGATGAGTTCGTGGACTCCTTCTGTCCATTCGTGGGGACTTAAATGGTATGGATACATCTGCCGTACACATTATTAGTGAACGGACTACTTGTACTACTACGGTCTGCTTGTGGCAGTAGTTATCATCTAAAATCCGTCATAATAAGAATGCACTGTTGTGTATACTCATGTTTACTATGAGTAAAGGTGCATCTTATGAGTCAGAACATATATTTATATAGATATTGCATCACATCACTCATACCATTGCTCCACATACAACGCCAAGGTATGGATGAGATATCATTTGACTGTCGCTTTTGCATGATTCCTCATCCATGGATTATTGATTATAAGCACATGTGCGCAGATGCATAATATTCAATAATGCACATCACGCGTGCACAATATCCGCACAACCCCAAACCCTATAAGCCAAAACCCGTAAAATGCACACCATAGTATCCTGCTGGCTGGGGTATCTATGGGTCGTATTTGGAACGATCAGTTGTGCAGTCATGCAGTCATGCACATCTTTTAATTGAGCCTTTGCTGGGCAAAGATAACAGAGACACAATAAGCTATTTATTTATATATGTATGTATATATGTATATATATACACATATTTATACATATACATCTATATATCATCCATATGACTGTATGATGACAACTGATGCAATTACTGTCATGATATGTGTGTGTTGCTGTAACTAAGGTTTTTGCAAACAACTCATCAGTAATCATCCATCATACATTGCCATCATCACCATGTACATATGGCATGCATAAACTGCATGACATGACACCACCAAGTGTGTGGTGAGGTGTGGACACATCACTGCCATACGTATCACTCCACCATCCATGTACGACACATGCATGGTTCCATGAGTTGTGTTGCAATAATACAACACCCTGCCTTATTAATAAACTTCCCAATAGGTGGGACTTTGCTTTGTGACAACCCTGTTTTGTTCTGTTTGGCTTAGATTCAGCTGCCACCATGCACATCCTTGTCTGGGGTTTGGGGTTGGAGACATGGCATCTGTACATTTGGCATCTGTCCTGCTTGGCTGATCATGTCCATACCATATTTGATGTTGTTGAAAAGATATGGAAAAGATAGAAGATAGGAAGTATCTACTGCATGTGTGTGATAGTAATTGTGTTTTTGCCCTTTGTTGTACGCTCTAAACGTTTCCAGGCATATGTACATGACAGAAGTTGCAACACACACGGAATGCACGCACCCCCCACCCATTCGAGACATGAAAGCATCCTTGACCTTACCATCCCGCCAGTTTGAACCTTAAAACTGGAGCTTACCGGGATCGATCCGGTGACCTCACGCATGCGAAGCGCGCGCTCTACCACTGAGCTAAAGCCCCAAGCGGATGCAACAAAAGCATCTCACGCGCTCTCACCACAACTACCTAACCACAATGTGTCACTGCAAAGTGGTCCGCCGACATCACATGATGAGTTCGTGGACTCCTTCTGTCCATTCGTGGGGACTTAAATGGTATGGATACATCTGCCGTACACATTATTAGTGAACGGACTACTTGTACTACTACGGTCTGCTTGTGGCAGTAGTTATCATCTAAAATCCGTCATAATAAGAATGCACTGTTGTGTATACTCATGTTTACTATGAGTAAAGGTGCATCTTATGAGTCAGAACATATATTTATATAGATATTGCATCACATCACTCATACCATTGCTCCACATACAACGCCAAGGTATGGATGAGATATCATTTGACTGTCGCTTTTGCATGATTCCTCATCCATGGATTATTGATTATAAGCACATGTGCGCAGATGCATAATATTCAATAATGCACATCACGCGTGCACAATATCCGCACAACCCCAAACCCTATAAGCCAAAACCCGTAAAATGCACACCATAGTATCCTGCTGGCTGGGGTATCTATGGGTCGTATTTGGAACGATCAGTTGTGCAGTCATGCAGTCATGCACATCTTTTAATTGAGCCTTTGCTGGGCAAAGATAACAGAGACACAATAAGCTATTTATTTATATATGTATGTATATATGTATATATATACACATATTTATACATATACATCTATATATCATCCATATGACTGTATGATGACAACTGATGCAATTACTGTCATGATATGTGTGTGTTGCTGTAACTAAGGTTTTTGCAAACAACTCATCAGTAATCATCCATCATACATTGCCATCATCACCATGTACATATGGCATGCATAAACTGCATGACATGACACCACCAAGTGTGTGGTGAGGTGTGGACACATCACTGCCATACGTATCACTCCACCATCCATGTACGACACATGCATGGTTCCATGAGTTGTGTTGCAATAATACAACACCCTGCCTTATTAATAAACTTCCCAATAGGTGGGACTTTGCTTTGTGACAACCCTGTTTTGTTCTGTTTGGCTTAGATTCAGCTGCCACCATGCACATCCTTGTCTGGGGTTTGGGGTTGGAGACATGGCATCTGTACATTTGGCATCTGTCCTGCTTGGCTGATCATGTCCATACCATATTTGATGTTGTTGAAAAGATATGGAAAAGATAGAAGATAGGAAGTATCTACTGCATGTGTGTGATAGTAATTGTGTTTTTGCCCTTTGTTGTACGCTCTAAACGTTTCCAGGCATATGTACATGACAGAAGTTGCAACACACACGGAATGCACGCACCCCCCACCCATTCGAGACATGAAAGCATCCTTGACCTTACCATCCCGCCAGTTTGAACCTTAAAACTGGAGCTTACCGGGATCGATCCGGTGACCTCACGCATGCGAAGCGCGCGCTCTACCACTGAGCTAAAGCCCCAAGCGGATGCAACAAAAGCATCTCACGCGCTCTCACCACAACTACCTAACCACAATGTGTCACTGCAAAGTGGTCCGCCGACATCACATGATGAGTTCGTGGACTCCTTCTGTCCATTCGTGGGGACTTAAATGGTATGGATACATCTGCCGTACACATTATTAGTGAACGGACTACTTGTACTACTACGGTCTGCTTGTGGCAGTAGTTATCATCTAAAATCCGTCATAATAAGAATGCACTGTTGTGTATACTCATGTTTACTATGAGTAAAGGTGCATCTTATGAGTCAGAACATATATTTATATAGATATTGCATCACATCACTCATACCATTGCTCCACATACAACGCCAAGGTATGGATGAGATATCATTTGACTGTCGCTTTTGCATGATTCCTCATCCATGGATTATTGATTATAAGCACATGTGCGCAGATGCATAATATTCAATAATGCACATCACGCGTGCACAATATCCGCACAACCCCAAACCCTATAAGCCAAAACCCGTAAAATGCACACCATAGTATCCTGCTGGCTGGGGTATCTATGGGTCGTATTTGGAACGATCAGTTGTGCAGTCATGCAGTCATGCACATCTTTTAATTGAGCCTTTGCTGGGCAAAGATAACAGAGACACAATAAGCTATTTATTTATATATGTATGTATATATGTATATATATACACATATTTATACATATACATCTATATATCATCCATATGACTGTATGATGACAACTGATGCAATTACTGTCATGATATGTGTGTGTTGCTGTAACTAAGGTTTTTGCAAACAACTCATCAGTAATCATCCATCATACATTGCCATCATCACCATGTACATATGGCATGCATAAACTGCATGACATGACACCACCAAGTGTGTGGTGAGGTGTGGACACATCACTGCCATACGTATCACTCCACCATCCATGTACGACACATGCATGGTTCCATGAGTTGTGTTGCAATAATACAACACCCTGCCTTATTAATAAACTTCCCAATAGGTGGGACTTTGCTTTGTGACAACCCTGTTTTGTTCTGTTTGGCTTAGATTCAGCTGCCACCATGCACATCCTTGTCTGGGGTTTGGGGTTGGAGACATGGCATCTGTACATTTGGCATCTGTCCTGCTTGGCTGATCATGTCCATACCATATTTGATGTTGTTGAAAAGATATGGAAAAGATAGAAGATAGGAAGTATCTACTGCATGTGTGTGATAGTAATTGTGTTTTTGCCCTTTGTTGTACGCTCTAAACGTTTCCAGGCATATGTACATGACAGAAGTTGCAACACACACGGAATGCACGCACCCCCCACCCATTCGAGACATGAAAGCATCCTTGACCTTACCATCCCGCCAGTTTGAACCTTAAAACTGGAGCTTACCGGGATCGATCCGGTGACCTCACGCATGCGAAGCGCGCGCTCTACCACTGAGCTAAAGCCCCAAGCGGATGCAACAAAAGCACGCGCTCTCACCACAACTACCTAACCACAATGTGTCACTGCAAAGTGGTCCGCCGACATCACATGATGAGTTCGTGGACTCCTTCTGTCCATTCGTGGGGACTTAAATGGTATGGATACATCTGCCGTACACATTATTAGTGAACGGACTACTTGTACTACTACGGTCTGCTTGTGGCAGTAGTTATCATCTAAAATCCGTCATAATAAGAATGCACTGTTGTGTATACTCATGTTTACTATGAGTAAAGGTGCATCTTATGAGTCAGAACATATATTTATATAGATATTGCATCACATCACTCATACCATTGCTCCACATACAACGCCAAGGTATGGATGAGATATCATTTGACTGTCGCTTTTGCATGATTCCTCATCCATGGATTATTGATTATAAGCACATGTGCGCAGATGCATAATATTCAATAATGCACATCACGCGTGCACAATATCCGCACAACCCCAAACCCTATAAGCCAAAACCCGTAAAATGCACACCATAGTATCCTGCTGGCTGGGGTATCTATGGGTCGTATTTGGAACGATCAGTTGTGCAGTCATGCAGTCATGCACATCTTTTAATTGAGCCTTTGCTGGGCAAAGATAACAGAGACACAATAAGCTATTTATTTATATATGTATGTATATATGTATATATATACACATATTTATACATATACATCTATATATCATCCATATGACTGTATGATGACAACTGATGCAATTACTGTCATGATATGTGTGTGTTGCTGTAACTAAGGTTTTTGCAAACAACTCATCAGTAATCATCCATCATACATTGCCATCATCACCATGTACATATGGCATGCATAAACTGCATGACATGACACCACCAAGTGTGTGGTGAGGTGTGGACACATCACTGCCATACGTATCACTCCACCATCCATGTACGACACATGCATGGTTCCATGAGTTGTGTTGCAATAATACAACACCCTGCCTTATTAATAAACTTCCCAATAGGTGGGACTTTGCTTTGTGACAACCCTGTTTTGTTCTGTTTGGCTTAGATTCAGCTGCCACCATGCACATCCTTGTCTGGGGTTTGGGGTTGGAGACATGGCATCTGTACATTTGGCATCTGTCCTGCTTGGCTGATCATGTCCATACCATATTTGATGTTGTTGAAAAGATATGGAAAAGATAGAAGATAGGAAGTATCTACTGCATGTGTGTGATAGTAATTGTGTTTTTGCCCTTTGTTGTACGCTCTAAACGTTTCCAGGCATATGTACATGACAGAAGTTGCAACACACACGGAATGCACGCACCCCCCACCCATTCGAGACATGAAAGCATCCTTGACCTTACCATCCCGCCAGTTTGAACCTTAAAACTGGAGCTTACCGGGATCGATCCGGTGACCTCACGCATGCGAAGCGCGCGCTCTACCACTGAGCTAAAGCCCCAAGCGGATGCAACAAAAGCACGCGCTCTCACCACAACTACCTAACCACAATGTGTCACTGCAAAGTGGTCCGCCGACATCACATGATGAGTTCGTGGACTCCTTCTGTCCATTCGTGGGGACTTAAATGGTATGGATACATCTGCCGTACACATTATTAGTGAACGGACTACTTGTACTACTACGGTCTGCTTGTGGCAGTAGTTATCATCTAAAATCCGTCATAATAAGAATGCACTGTTGTGTATACTCATGTTTACTATGAGTAAAGGTGCATCTTATGAGTCAGAACATATATTTATATAGATATTGCATCACATCACTCATACCATTGCTCCACATACAACGCCAAGGTATGGATGAGATATCATTTGACTGTCGCTTTTGCATGATTCCTCATCCATGGATTATTGATTATAAGCACATGTGCGCAGATGCATAATATTCAATAATGCACATCACGCGTGCACAATATCCGCACAACCCCAAACCCTATAAGCCAAAACCCGTAAAATGCACACCATAGTATCCTGCTGGCTGGGGTATCTATGGGTCGTATTTGGAACGATCAGTTGTGCAGTCATGCAGTCATGCACATCTTTTAATTGAGCCTTTGCTGGGCAAAGATAACAGAGACACAATAAGCTATTTATTTATATATGTATGTATATATGTATATATATACACATATTTATACATATACATCTATATATCATCCATATGACTGTATGATGACAACTGATGCAATTACTGTCATGATATGTGTGTGTTGCTGTAACTAAGGTTTTTGCAAACAACTCATCAGTAATCATCCATCATACATTGCCATCATCACCATGTACATATGGCATGCATAAACTGCATGACATGACACCACCAAGTGTGTGGTGAGGTGTGGACACATCACTGCCATACGTATCACTCCACCATCCATGTACGACACATGCATGGTTCCATGAGTTGTGTTGCAATAATACAACACCCTGCCTTATTAATAAACTTCCCAATAGGTGGGACTTTGCTTTGTGACAACCCTGTTTTGTTCTGTTTGGCTTAGATTCAGCTGCCACCATGCACATCCTTGTCTGGGGTTTGGGGTTGGAGACATGGCATCTGTACATTTGGCATCTGTCCTGCTTGGCTGATCATGTCCATACCATATTTGATGTTGTTGAAAAGATATGGAAAAGATAGAAGATAGGAAGTATCTACTGCATGTGTGTGATAGTAATTGTGTTTTTGCCCTTTGTTGTACGCTCTAAACGTTTCCAGGCATATGTACATGACAGAAGTTGCAACACACACGGAATGCACGCACCCCCCACCCATTCGAGACATGAAAGCATCCTTGACCTTACCATCCCGCCAGTTTGAACCTTAAAACTGGAGCTTACCGGGATCGATCCGGTGACCTCACGCATGCGAAGCGCGCGCTCTACCACTGAGCTAAAGCCCCAAGCGGATGCAACAAAAGCATCTCACGCGCTCTCACCACAACTACCTAACCACAATGTGTCACTGCAAAGTGGTCCGCCGACATCACATGATGAGTTCGTGGACTCCTTCTGTCCATTCGTGGGGACTTAAATGGTATGGATACATCTGCCGTACACATTATTAGTGAACGGACTACTTGTACTACTACGGTCTGCTTGTGGCAGTAGTTATCATCTAAAATCCGTCATAATAAGAATGCACTGTTGTGTATACTCATGTTTACTATGAGTAAAGGTGCATCTTATGAGTCAGAACATATATTTATATAGATATTGCATCACATCACTCATACCATTGCTCCACATACAACGCCAAGGTATGGATGAGATATCATTTGACTGTCGCTTTTGCATGATTCCTCATCCATGGATTATTGATTATAAGCACATGTGCGCAGATGCATAATATTCAATAATGCACATCACGCGTGCACAATATCCGCACAACCCCAAACCCTATAAGCCAAAACCCGTAAAATGCACACCATAGTATCCTGCTGGCTGGGGTATCTATGGGTCGTATTTGGAACGATCAGTTGTGCAGTCATGCAGTCATGCACATCTTTTAATTGAGCCTTTGCTGGGCAAAGATAACAGAGACACAATAAGCTATTTATTTATATATGTATGTATATATGTATATATATACACATATTTATACATATACATCTATATATCATCCATATGACTGTATGATGACAACTGATGCAATTACTGTCATGATATGTGTGTGTTGCTGTAACTAAGGTTTTTGCAAACAACTCATCAGTAATCATCCATCATACATTGCCATCATCACCATGTACATATGGCATGCATAAACTGCATGACATGACACCACCAAGTGTGTGGTGAGGTGTGGACACATCACTGCCATACGTATCACTCCACCATCCATGTACGACACATGCATGGTTCCATGAGTTGTGTTGCAATAATACAACACCCTGCCTTATTAATAAACTTCCCAATAGGTGGGACTTTGCTTTGTGACAACCCTGTTTTGTTCTGTTTGGCTTAGATTCAGCTGCCACCATGCACATCCTTGTCTGGGGTTTGGGGTTGGAGACATGGCATCTGTACATTTGGCATCTGTCCTGCTTGGCTGATCATGTCCATACCATATTTGATGTTGTTGAAAAGATATGGAAAAGATAGAAGATAGGAAGTATCTACTGCATGTGTGTGATAGTAATTGTGTTTTTGCCCTTTGTTGTACGCTCTAAACGTTTCCAGGCATATGTACATGACAGAAGTTGCAACACACACGGAATGCACGCACCCCCCACCCATTCGAGACATGAAAGCATCCTTGACCTTACCATCCCGCCAGTTTGAACCTTAAAACTGGAGCTTACCGGGATCGATCCGGTGACCTCACGCATGCGAAGCGCGCGCTCTACCACTGAGCTAAAGCCCCAAGCGGATGCAACAAAAGCATCTCACGCGCTCTCACCACAACTACCTAACCACAATGTGTCACTGCAAAGTGGTCCGCCGACATCACATGATGAGTTCGTGGACTCCTTCTGTCCATTCGTGGGGACTTAAATGGTATGGATACATCTGCCGTACACATTATTAGTGAACGGACTACTTGTACTACTACGGTCTGCTTGTGGCAGTAGTTATCATCTAAAATCCGTCATAATAAGAATGCACTGTTGTGTATACTCATGTTTACTATGAGTAAAGGTGCATCTTATGAGTCAGAACATATATTTATATAGATATTGCATCACATCACTCATACCATTGCTCCACATACAACGCCAAGGTATGGATGAGATATCATTTGACTGTCGCTTTTGCATGATTCCTCATCCATGGATTATTGATTATAAGCACATGTGCGCAGATGCATAATATTCAATAATGCACATCACGCGTGCACAATATCCGCACAACCCCAAACCCTATAAGCCAAAACCCGTAAAATGCACACCATAGTATCCTGCTGGCTGGGGTATCTATGGGTCGTATTTGGAACGATCAGTTGTGCAGTCATGCAGTCATGCACATCTTTTAATTGAGCCTTTGCTGGGCAAAGATAACAGAGACACAATAAGCTATTTATTTATATATGTATGTATATATGTATATATATACACATATTTATACATATACATCTATATATCATCCATATGACTGTATGATGACAACTGATGCAATTACTGTCATGATATGTGTGTGTTGCTGTAACTAAGGTTTTTGCAAACAACTCATCAGTAATCATCCATCATACATTGCCATCATCACCATGTACATATGGCATGCATAAACTGCATGACATGACACCACCAAGTGTGTGGTGAGGTGTGGACACATCACTGCCATACGTATCACTCCACCATCCATGTACGACACATGCATGGTTCCATGAGTTGTGTTGCAATAATACAACACCCTGCCTTATTAATAAACTTCCCAATAGGTGGGACTTTGCTTTGTGACAACCCTGTTTTGTTCTGTTTGGCTTAGATTCAGCTGCCACCATGCACATCCTTGTCTGGGGTTTGGGGTTGGAGACATGGCATCTGTACATTTGGCATCTGTCCTGCTTGGCTGATCATGTCCATACCATATTTGATGTTGTTGAAAAGATATGGAAAAGATAGAAGATAGGAAGTATCTACTGCATGTGTGTGATAGTAATTGTGTTTTTGCCCTTTGTTGTACGCTCTAAACGTTTCCAGGCATATGTACATGACAGAAGTTGCAACACACACGGAATGCACGCACCCCCCACCCATTCGAGACATGAAAGCATCCTTGACCTTACCATCCCGCCAGTTTGAACCTTAAAACTGGAGCTTACCGGGATCGATCCGGTGACCTCACGCATGCGAAGCGCGCGCTCTACCACTGAGCTAAAGCCCCAAGCGGATGCAACAAAAGCATCTCACGCGCTCTCACCACAACTACCTAACCACAATGTGTCACTGCAAAGTGGTCCGCCGACATCACATGATGAGTTCGTGGACTCCTTCTGTCCATTCGTGGGGACTTAAATGGTATGGATACATCTGCCGTACACATTATTAGTGAACGGACTACTTGTACTACTACGGTCTGCTTGTGGCAGTAGTTATCATCTAAAATCCGTCATAATAAGAATGCACTGTTGTGTATACTCATGTTTACTATGAGTAAAGGTGCATCTTATGAGTCAGAACATATATTTATATAGATATTGCATCACATCACTCATACCATTGCTCCACATACAACGCCAAGGTATGGATGAGATATCATTTGACTGTCGCTTTTGCATGATTCCTCATCCATGGATTATTGATTATAAGCACATGTGCGCAGATGCATAATATTCAATAATGCACATCACGCGTGCACAATATCCGCACAACCCCAAACCCTATAAGCCAAAACCCGTAAAATGCACACCATAGTATCCTGCTGGCTGGGGTATCTATGGGTCGTATTTGGAACGATCAGTTGTGCAGTCATGCAGTCATGCACATCTTTTAATTGAGCCTTTGCTGGGCAAAGATAACAGAGACACAATAAGCTATTTATTTATATATGTATGTATATATGTATATATATACACATATTTATACATATACATCTATATATCATCCATATGACTGTATGATGACAACTGATGCAATTACTGTCATGATATGTGTGTGTTGCTGTAACTAAGGTTTTTGCAAACAACTCATCAGTAATCATCCATCATACATTGCCATCATCACCATGTACATATGGCATGCATAAACTGCATGACATGACACCACCAAGTGTGTGGTGAGGTGTGGACACATCACTGCCATACGTATCACTCCACCATCCATGTACGACACATGCATGGTTCCATGAGTTGTGTTGCAATAATACAACACCCTGCCTTATTAATAAACTTCCCAATAGGTGGGACTTTGCTTTGTGACAACCCTGTTTTGTTCTGTTTGGCTTAGATTCAGCTGCCACCATGCACATCCTTGTCTGGGGTTTGGGGTTGGAGACATGGCATCTGTACATTTGGCATCTGTCCTGCTTGGCTGATCATGTCCATACCATATTTGATGTTGTTGAAAAGATATGGAAAAGATAGAAGATAGGAAGTATCTACTGCATGTGTGTGATAGTAATTGTGTTTTTGCCCTTTGTTGTACGCTCTAAACGTTTCCAGGCATATGTACATGACAGAAGTTGCAACACACACGGAATGCACGCACCCCCCACCCATTCGAGACATGAAAGCATCCTTGACCTTACCATCCCGCCAGTTTGAACCTTAAAACTGGAGCTTACCGGGATCGATCCGGTGACCTCACGCATGCGAAGCGCGCGCTCTACCACTGAGCTAAAGCCCCAAGCGGATGCAACAAAAGCATCTCACGCGCTCTCACCACAACTACCTAACCACAATGTGTCACTGCAAAGTGGTCCGCCGACATCACATGATGAGTTCGTGGACTCCTTCTGTCCATTCGTGGGGACTTAAATGGTATGGATACATCTGCCGTACACATTATTAGTGAACGGACTACTTGTACTACTACGGTCTGCTTGTGGCAGTAGTTATCATCTAAAATCCGTCATAATAAGAATGCACTGTTGTGTATACTCATGTTTACTATGAGTAAAGGTGCATCTTATGAGTCAGAACATATATTTATATAGATATTGCATCACATCACTCATACCATTGCTCCACATACAACGCCAAGGTATGGATGAGATATCATTTGACTGTCGCTTTTGCATGATTCCTCATCCATGGATTATTGATTATAAGCACATGTGCGCAGATGCATAATATTCAATAATGCACATCACGCGTGCACAATATCCGCACAACCCCAAACCCTATAAGCCAAAACCCGTAAAATGCACACCATAGTATCCTGCTGGCTGGGGTATCTATGGGTCGTATTTGGAACGATCAGTTGTGCAGTCATGCAGTCATGCACATCTTTTAATTGAGCCTTTGCTGGGCAAAGATAACAGAGACACAATAAGCTATTTATTTATATATGTATGTATATATGTATATATATACACATATTTATACATATACATCTATATATCATCCATATGACTGTATGATGACAACTGATGCAATTACTGTCATGATATGTGTGTGTTGCTGTAACTAAGGTTTTTGCAAACAACTCATCAGTAATCATCCATCATACATTGCCATCATCACCATGTACATATGGCATGCATAAACTGCATGACATGACACCACCAAGTGTGTGGTGAGGTGTGGACACATCACTGCCATACGTATCACTCCACCATCCATGTACGACACATGCATGGTTCCATGAGTTGTGTTGCAATAATACAACACCCTGCCTTATTAATAAACTTCCCAATAGGTGGGACTTTGCTTTGTGACAACCCTGTTTTGTTCTGTTTGGCTTAGATTCAGCTGCCACCATGCACATCCTTGTCTGGGGTTTGGGGTTGGAGACATGGCATCTGTACATTTGGCATCTGTCCTGCTTGGCTGATCATGTCCATACCATATTTGATGTTGTTGAAAAGATATGGAAAAGATAGAAGATAGGAAGTATCTACTGCATGTGTGTGATAGTAATTGTGTTTTTGCCCTTTGTTGTACGCTCTAAACGTTTCCAGGCATATGTACATGACAGAAGTTGCAACACACACGGAATGCACGCACCCCCCACCCATTCGAGACATGAAAGCATCCTTGACCTTACCATCCCGCCAGTTTGAACCTTAAAACTGGAGCTTACCGGGATCGATCCGGTGACCTCACGCATGCGAAGCGCGCGCTCTACCACTGAGCTAAAGCCCCAAGCGGATGCAACAAAAGCATCTCACGCGCTCTCACCACAACTACCTAACCACAATGTGTCACTGCAAAGTGGTCCGCCGACATCACATGATGAGTTCGTGGACTCCTTCTGTCCATTCGTGGGGACTTAAATGGTATGGATACATCTGCCGTACACATTATTAGTGAACGGACTACTTGTACTACTACGGTCTGCTTGTGGCAGTAGTTATCATCTAAAATCCGTCATAATAAGAATGCACTGTTGTGTATACTCATGTTTACTATGAGTAAAGGTGCATCTTATGAGTCAGAACATATATTTATATAGATATTGCATCACATCACTCATACCATTGCTCCACATACAACGCCAAGGTATGGATGAGATATCATTTGACTGTCGCTTTTGCATGATTCCTCATCCATGGATTATTGATTATAAGCACATGTGCGCAGATGCATAATATTCAATAATGCACATCACGCGTGCACAATATCCGCACAACCCCAAACCCTATAAGCCAAAACCCGTAAAATGCACACCATAGTATCCTGCTGGCTGGGGTATCTATGGGTCGTATTTGGAACGATCAGTTGTGCAGTCATGCAGTCATGCACATCTTTTAATTGAGCCTTTGCTGGGCAAAGATAACAGAGACACAATAAGCTATTTATTTATATATGTATGTATATATGTATATATATACACATATTTATACATATACATCTATATATCATCCATATGACTGTATGATGACAACTGATGCAATTACTGTCATGATATGTGTGTGTTGCTGTAACTAAGGTTTTTGCAAACAACTCATCAGTAATCATCCATCATACATTGCCATCATCACCATGTACATATGGCATGCATAAACTGCATGACATGACACCACCAAGTGTGTGGTGAGGTGTGGACACATCACTGCCATACGTATCACTCCACCATCCATGTACGACACATGCATGGTTCCATGAGTTGTGTTGCAATAATACAACACCCTGCCTTATTAATAAACTTCCCAATAGGTGGGACTTTGCTTTGTGACAACCCTGTTTTGTTCTGTTTGGCTTAGATTCAGCTGCCACCATGCACATCCTTGTCTGGGGTTTGGGGTTGGAGACATGGCATCTGTACATTTGGCATCTGTCCTGCTTGGCTGATCATGTCCATACCATATTTGATGTTGTTGAAAAGATATGGAAAAGATAGAAGATAGGAAGTATCTACTGCATGTGTGTGATAGTAATTGTGTTTTTGCCCTTTGTTGTACGCTCTAAACGTTTCCAGGCATATGTACATGACAGAAGTTGCAACACACACGGAATGCACGCACCCCCCACCCATTCGAGACATGAAAGCATCCTTGACCTTACCATCCCGCCAGTTTGAACCTTAAAACTGGAGCTTACCGGGATCGATCCGGTGACCTCACGCATGCGAAGCGCGCGCTCTACCACTGAGCTAAAGCCCCAAGCGGATGCAACAAAAGCATCTCACGCGCTCTCACCACAACTACCTAACCACAATGTGTCACTGCAAAGTGGTCCGCCGACATCACATGATGAGTTCGTGGACTCCTTCTGTCCATTCGTGGGGACTTAAATGGTATGGATACATCTGCCGTACACATTATTAGTGAACGGACTACTTGTACTACTACGGTCTGCTTGTGGCAGTAGTTATCATCTAAAATCCGTCATAATAAGAATGCACTGTTGTGTATACTCATGTTTACTATGAGTAAAGGTGCATCTTATGAGTCAGAACATATATTTATATAGATATTGCATCACATCACTCATACCATTGCTCCACATACAACGCCAAGGTATGGATGAGATATCATTTGACTGTCGCTTTTGCATGATTCCTCATCCATGGATTATTGATTATAAGCACATGTGCGCAGATGCATAATATTCAATAATGCACATCACGCGTGCACAATATCCGCACAACCCCAAACCCTATAAGCCAAAACCCGTAAAATGCACACCATAGTATCCTGCTGGCTGGGGTATCTATGGGTCGTATTTGGAACGATCAGTTGTGCAGTCATGCAGTCATGCACATCTTTTAATTGAGCCTTTGCTGGGCAAAGATAACAGAGACACAATAAGCTATTTATTTATATATGTATGTATATATGTATATATATACACATATTTATACATATACATCTATATATCATCCATATGACTGTATGATGACAACTGATGCAATTACTGTCATGATATGTGTGTGTTGCTGTAACTAAGGTTTTTGCAAACAACTCATCAGTAATCATCCATCATACATTGCCATCATCACCATGTACATATGGCATGCATAAACTGCATGACATGACACCACCAAGTGTGTGGTGAGGTGTGGACACATCACTGCCATACGTATCACTCCACCATCCATGTACGACACATGCATGGTTCCATGAGTTGTGTTGCAATAATACAACACCCTGCCTTATTAATAAACTTCCCAATAGGTGGGACTTTGCTTTGTGACAACCCTGTTTTGTTCTGTTTGGCTTAGATTCAGCTGCCACCATGCACATCCTTGTCTGGGGTTTGGGGTTGGAGACATGGCATCTGTACATTTGGCATCTGTCCTGCTTGGCTGATCATGTCCATACCATATTTGATGTTGTTGAAAAGATATGGAAAAGATAGAAGATAGGAAGTATCTACTGCATGTGTGTGATAGTAATTGTGTTTTTGCCCTTTGTTGTACGCTCTAAACGTTTCCAGGCATATGTACATGACAGAAGTTGCAACACACACGGAATGCACGCACCCCCCACCCATTCGAGACATGAAAGCATCCTTGACCTTACCATCCCGCCAGTTTGAACCTTAAAACTGGAGCTTACCGGGATCGATCCGGTGACCTCACGCATGCGAAGCGCGCGCTCTACCACTGAGCTAAAGCCCCAAGCGGATGCAACAAAAGCATCTCACGCGCTCTCACCACAACTACCTAACCACAATGTGTCACTGCAAAGTGGTCCGCCGACATCACATGATGAGTTCGTGGACTCCTTCTGTCCATTCGTGGGGACTTAAATGGTATGGATACATCTGCCGTACACATTATTAGTGAACGGACTACTTGTACTACTACGGTCTGCTTGTGGCAGTAGTTATCATCTAAAATCCGTCATAATAAGAATGCACTGTTGTGTATACTCATGTTTACTATGAGTAAAGGTGCATCTTATGAGTCAGAACATATATTTATATAGATATTGCATCACATCACTCATACCATTGCTCCACATACAACGCCAAGGTATGGATGAGATATCATTTGACTGTCGCTTTTGCATGATTCCTCATCCATGGATTATTGATTATAAGCACATGTGCGCAGATGCATAATATTCAATAATGCACATCACGCGTGCACAATATCCGCACAACCCCAAACCCTATAAGCCAAAACCCGTAAAATGCACACCATAGTATCCTGCTGGCTGGGGTATCTATGGGTCGTATTTGGAACGATCAGTTGTGCAGTCATGCAGTCATGCACATCTTTTAATTGAGCCTTTGCTGGGCAAAGATAACAGAGACACAATAAGCTATTTATTTATATATGTATGTATATATGTATATATATACACATATTTATACATATACATCTATATATCATCCATATGACTGTATGATGACAACTGATGCAATTACTGTCATGATATGTGTGTGTTGCTGTAACTAAGGTTTTTGCAAACAACTCATCAGTAATCATCCATCATACATTGCCATCATCACCATGTACATATGGCATGCATAAACTGCATGACATGACACCACCAAGTGTGTGGTGAGGTGTGGACACATCACTGCCATACGTATCACTCCACCATCCATGTACGACACATGCATGGTTCCATGAGTTGTGTTGCAATAATACAACACCCTGCCTTATTAATAAACTTCCCAATAGGTGGGACTTTGCTTTGTGACAACCCTGTTTTGTTCTGTTTGGCTTAGATTCAGCTGCCACCATGCACATCCTTGTCTGGGGTTTGGGGTTGGAGACATGGCATCTGTACATTTGGCATCTGTCCTGCTTGGCTGATCATGTCCATACCATATTTGATGTTGTTGAAAAGATATGGAAAAGATAGAAGATAGGAAGTATCTACTGCATGTGTGTGATAGTAATTGTGTTTTTGCCCTTTGTTGTACGCTCTAAACGTTTCCAGGCATATGTACATGACAGAAGTTGCAACACACACGGAATGCACGCACCCCCCACCCATTCGAGACATGAAAGCATCCTTGACCTTACCATCCCGCCAGTTTGAACCTTAAAACTGGAGCTTACCGGGATCGATCCGGTGACCTCACGCATGCGAAGCGCGCGCTCTACCACTGAGCTAAAGCCCCAAGCGGATGCAACAAAAGCATCTCACGCGCTCTCACCACAACTACCTAACCACAATGTGTCACTGCAAAGTGGTCCGCCGACATCACATGATGAGTTCGTGGACTCCTTCTGTCCATTCGTGGGGACTTAAATGGTATGGATACATCTGCCGTACACATTATTAGTGAACGGACTACTTGTACTACTACGGTCTGCTTGTGGCAGTAGTTATCATCTAAAATCCGTCATAATAAGAATGCACTGTTGTGTATACTCATGTTTACTATGAGTAAAGGTGCATCTTATGAGTCAGAACATATATTTATATAGATATTGCATCACATCACTCATACCATTGCTCCACATACAACGCCAAGGTATGGATGAGATATCATTTGACTGTCGCTTTTGCATGATTCCTCATCCATGGATTATTGATTATAAGCACATGTGCGCAGATGCATAATATTCAATAATGCACATCACGCGTGCACAATATCCGCACAACCCCAAACCCTATAAGCCAAAACCCGTAAAATGCACACCATAGTATCCTGCTGGCTGGGGTATCTATGGGTCGTATTTGGAACGATCAGTTGTGCAGTCATGCAGTCATGCACATCTTTTAATTGAGCCTTTGCTGGGCAAAGATAACAGAGACACAATAAGCTATTTATTTATATATGTATGTATATATGTATATATATACACATATTTATACATATACATCTATATATCATCCATATGACTGTATGATGACAACTGATGCAATTACTGTCATGATATGTGTGTGTTGCTGTAACTAAGGTTTTTGCAAACAACTCATCAGTAATCATCCATCATACATTGCCATCATCACCATGTACATATGGCATGCATAAACTGCATGACATGACACCACCAAGTGTGTGGTGAGGTGTGGACACATCACTGCCATACGTATCACTCCACCATCCATGTACGACACATGCATGGTTCCATGAGTTGTGTTGCAATAATACAACACCCTGCCTTATTAATAAACTTCCCAATAGGTGGGACTTTGCTTTGTGACAACCCTGTTTTGTTCTGTTTGGCTTAGATTCAGCTGCCACCATGCACATCCTTGTCTGGGGTTTGGGGTTGGAGACATGGCATCTGTACATTTGGCATCTGTCCTGCTTGGCTGATCATGTCCATACCATATTTGATGTTGTTGAAAAGATATGGAAAAGATAGAAGATAGGAAGTATCTACTGCATGTGTGTGATAGTAATTGTGTTTTTGCCCTTTGTTGTACGCTCTAAACGTTTCCAGGCATATGTACATGACAGAAGTTGCAACACACACGGAATGCACGCACCCCCCACCCATTCGAGACATGAAAGCATCCTTGACCTTACCATCCCGCCAGTTTGAACCTTAAAACTGGAGCTTACCGGGATCGATCCGGTGACCTCACGCATGCGAAGCGCGCGCTCTACCACTGAGCTAAAGCCCCAAGCGGATGCAACAAAAGCATCTCACGCGCTCTCACCACAACTACCTAACCACAATGTGTCACTGCAAAGTGGTCCGCCGACATCACATGATGAGTTCGTGGACTCCTTCTGTCCATTCGTGGGGACTTAAATGGTATGGATACATCTGCCGTACACATTATTAGTGAACGGACTACTTGTACTACTACGGTCTGCTTGTGGCAGTAGTTATCATCTAAAATCCGTCATAATAAGAATGCACTGTTGTGTATACTCATGTTTACTATGAGTAAAGGTGCATCTTATGAGTCAGAACATATATTTATATAGATATTGCATCACATCACTCATACCATTGCTCCACATACAACGCCAAGGTATGGATGAGATATCATTTGACTGTCGCTTTTGCATGATTCCTCATCCATGGATTATTGATTATAAGCACATGTGCGCAGATGCATAATATTCAATAATGCACATCACGCGTGCACAATATCCGCACAACCCCAAACCCTATAAGCCAAAACCCGTAAAATGCACACCATAGTATCCTGCTGGCTGGGGTATCTATGGGTCGTATTTGGAACGATCAGTTGTGCAGTCATGCAGTCATGCACATCTTTTAATTGAGCCTTTGCTGGGCAAAGATAACAGAGACACAATAAGCTATTTATTTATATATGTATGTATATATGTATATATATACACATATTTATACATATACATCTATATATCATCCATATGACTGTATGATGACAACTGATGCAATTACTGTCATGATATGTGTGTGTTGCTGTAACTAAGGTTTTTGCAAACAACTCATCAGTAATCATCCATCATACATTGCCATCATCACCATGTACATATGGCATGCATAAACTGCATGACATGACACCACCAAGTGTGTGGTGAGGTGTGGACACATCACTGCCATACGTATCACTCCACCATCCATGTACGACACATGCATGGTTCCATGAGTTGTGTTGCAATAATACAACACCCTGCCTTATTAATAAACTTCCCAATAGGTGGGACTTTGCTTTGTGACAACCCTGTTTTGTTCTGTTTGGCTTAGATTCAGCTGCCACCATGCACATCCTTGTCTGGGGTTTGGGGTTGGAGACATGGCATCTGTACATTTGGCATCTGTCCTGCTTGGCTGATCATGTCCATACCATATTTGATGTTGTTGAAAAGATATGGAAAAGATAGAAGATAGGAAGTATCTACTGCATGTGTGTGATAGTAATTGTGTTTTTGCCCTTTGTTGTACGCTCTAAACGTTTCCAGGCATATGTACATGACAGAAGTTGCAACACACACGGAATGCACGCACCCCCCACCCATTCGAGACATGAAAGCATCCTTGACCTTACCATCCCGCCAGTTTGAACCTTAAAACTGGAGCTTACCGGGATCGATCCGGTGACCTCACGCATGCGAAGCGCGCGCTCTACCACTGAGCTAAAGCCCCAAGCGGATGCAACAAAAGCATCTCACGCGCTCTCACCACAACTACCTAACCACAATGTGTCACTGCAAAGTGGTCCGCCGACATCACATGATGAGTTCGTGGACTCCTTCTGTCCATTCGTGGGGACTTAAATGGTATGGATACATCTGCCGTACACATTATTAGTGAACGGACTACTTGTACTACTACGGTCTGCTTGTGGCAGTAGTTATCATCTAAAATCCGTCATAATAAGAATGCACTGTTGTGTATACTCATGTTTACTATGAGTAAAGGTGCATCTTATGAGTCAGAACATATATTTATATAGATATTGCATCACATCACTCATACCATTGCTCCACATACAACGCCAAGGTATGGATGAGATATCATTTGACTGTCGCTTTTGCATGATTCCTCATCCATGGATTATTGATTATAAGCACATGTGCGCAGATGCATAATATTCAATAATGCACATCACGCGTGCACAATATCCGCACAACCCCAAACCCTATAAGCCAAAACCCGTAAAATGCACACCATAGTATCCTGCTGGCTGGGGTATCTATGGGTCGTATTTGGAACGATCAGTTGTGCAGTCATGCAGTCATGCACATCTTTTAATTGAGCCTTTGCTGGGCAAAGATAACAGAGACACAATAAGCTATTTATTTATATATGTATGTATATATGTATATATATACACATATTTATACATATACATCTATATATCATCCATATGACTGTATGATGACAACTGATGCAATTACTGTCATGATATGTGTGTGTTGCTGTAACTAAGGTTTTTGCAAACAACTCATCAGTAATCATCCATCATACATTGCCATCATCACCATGTACATATGGCATGCATAAACTGCATGACATGACACCACCAAGTGTGTGGTGAGGTGTGGACACATCACTGCCATACGTATCACTCCACCATCCATGTACGACACATGCATGGTTCCATGAGTTGTGTTGCAATAATACAACACCCTGCCTTATTAATAAACTTCCCAATAGGTGGGACTTTGCTTTGTGACAACCCTGTTTTGTTCTGTTTGGCTTAGATTCAGCTGCCACCATGCACATCCTTGTCTGGGGTTTGGGGTTGGAGACATGGCATCTGTACATTTGGCATCTGTCCTGCTTGGCTGATCATGTCCATACCATATTTGATGTTGTTGAAAAGATATGGAAAAGATAGAAGATAGGAAGTATCTACTGCATGTGTGTGATAGTAATTGTGTTTTTGCCCTTTGTTGTACGCTCTAAACGTTTCCAGGCATATGTACATGACAGAAGTTGCAACACACACGGAATGCACGCACCCCCCACCCATTCGAGACATGAAAGCATCCTTGACCTTACCATCCCGCCAGTTTGAACCTTAAAACTGGAGCTTACCGGGATCGATCCGGTGACCTCACGCATGCGAAGCGCGCGCTCTACCACTGAGCTAAAGCCCCAAGCGGATGCAACAAAAGCATCTCACGCGCTCTCACCACAACTACCTAACCACAATGTGTCACTGCAAAGTGGTCCGCCGACATCACATGATGAGTTCGTGGACTCCTTCTGTCCATTCGTGGGGACTTAAATGGTATGGATACATCTGCCGTACACATTATTAGTGAACGGACTACTTGTACTACTACGGTCTGCTTGTGGCAGTAGTTATCATCTAAAATCCGTCATAATAAGAATGCACTGTTGTGTATACTCATGTTTACTATGAGTAAAGGTGCATCTTATGAGTCAGAACATATATTTATATAGATATTGCATCACATCACTCATACCATTGCTCCACATACAACGCCAAGGTATGGATGAGATATCATTTGACTGTCGCTTTTGCATGATTCCTCATCCATGGATTATTGATTATAAGCACATGTGCGCAGATGCATAATATTCAATAATGCACATCACGCGTGCACAATATCCGCACAACCCCAAACCCTATAAGCCAAAACCCGTAAAATGCACACCATAGTATCCTGCTGGCTGGGGTATCTATGGGTCGTATTTGGAACGATCAGTTGTGCAGTCATGCAGTCATGCACATCTTTTAATTGAGCCTTTGCTGGGCAAAGATAACAGAGACACAATAAGCTATTTATATATATATATGTATGTATATATGTATATATATACACATATTTATACATATACATCTATATATCATCCATATGACTGTATGATGACAACTGATGCAATTACTGTCATGATATGTGTGTGTTGCTGTAACTAAGGTTTTTGCAAACAACTCATCAGTAATCATCCATCATACATTGCTATCATCACCATGTACATATGGCATGCATAAACTGCATGACATGACACCACCAAGTGTGTGGTGAGGTGTGGACACATCACTGCCATACGTATCACTCCACCATCCATGTACGACACATGCATGGTTCCATGAGTTGTGTTGCAATAATACAACACCCTGCCTTATTAATAAACTTCCCAATAGGTGGGACTTTGCTTTGTGACAACCCTGTTTTGTTCTGTTTGGCTTAGATTCAGCTGCCACCATGCACATCCTTGTCTGGGGTTTGGGGTTGGAGACATGGCATCTGTACATTTGGCATCTGTCCTGCTTGGCTGATCATGTCCATACCATATTTGATGTTGTTGAAAAGATATGGAAAAGATAGAAGATAGGAAGTATCTACTGCATGTGTGTGATAGTAATTGTGTTTTTGCCCTTTGTTGTACGCTCTAAACGTTTCCAGGCATATGTACATGACAGAAGTTGCAACACACACGGAATGCACGCACCCCCCACCCATTCGAGACATGAAAGCATCCTTGACCTTACCATCCCGCCAGTTTGAACCTTAAAACTGGAGCTTACCGGGATCGATCCGGTGACCTCACGCATGCGAAGCGCGCGCTCTACCACTGAGCTAAAGCCCCAAGCGGATGCAACATAAGCATCTCACGCGCTCTCACCACAACTACCTAACCACAATGTGTCACTGCAAAGTGGTCCGCCAACATCACATGATGAGTTCGTGGACTCCTTCTGTCCATTCGTGGGGACTTAAATGGTATGGATACATCTGCCGTACACATTATTAGTGAACGGACTACTTGTACTACTACGGTCTGCTTGTGGCAGTAGTTATCATCTAAAATCCGTCATAATAAGAATGCACTGTTGTGTATACTCATGTTTACTATGAGTAAAGGTGCATCTTATGAGTCAGAACATATATTTATATAGATATTGCATCACATCACTCATACCATTGCTCCACATACAACGCCAAGGTATGGATGAGATATCATTTGACTGTCGCTTTTGCATGATTCCTCATCCATGGATTATTGATTATAAGCACATGTGCGCAGATGCATAATATTCAATAATGCACATCACGCGTGCACAATATCCGCACAACCCCAAACCCTATAAGCCAAAACCCGTAAAATGCACACCATAGTATCCTGCTGGCTGGGGTTGTTGTATCACTCCTCATAATCGCCCATTGATTCTGCGGAGAACCAGGCTTAGTGCATCATGCTCGATTATATCGGAACGTACCAATCGAGGCAGCGGAAGTCTTCGATGCAAGGAGTTACAACGTTTATTCCAAGACAGGCGAAGATGACGTGATAGGCTATCAGTGCCTAGCCGAGGCAATCATCATCTAACCGATGCGAATCGGCGCTCGGGCTTATCCAAGAAATACGACCATAAGCGATATAAAAGGCGTAACCTCAACCAAAGCGCGGTTAGCTTATATGAATGTCAATCGCAATGTTCGCGTGGTGATTCTCCACTTAGGCCGTCAATGCGCATAGCAGATATACTCGCAGCGACGGCTCGCGGTACAAGAGATCTGCAAGTAGTAAGTGTACTACCGTGATCCCGCGTGCGGATATTGCTATATAAGCCGTCATAGCAATAATGCAATGTTCTTTACTCGCGTAAAGGTGCCGACTACGCCATCGCGCGTAGTGTTGCATTCGACGCGCCGCATCGCTCGAGCCATTGCCTCGCGACCTCAAGGTACGCTTGCGTTATCGTGCTCGTGCGCGCGCGTATGCATAATGCACGTGTTATCGTTAGTGCGCGTTGATATGTGATGCCTCATGCATTCTAGATCGTCCGCGACCAAGTCGTCGGATCATGCGCACTATTCACGATACCGGTCACGCGATGCATGCTTGCAGCGTTGTGCACAATGCATTAGGCGATACGCTCTCTGCGGGTTGCTTGTGCCCTTAGCCAGTGCGCTCTGCGTGTGCGGTGCGACGTGCTGCATGACATGCGTGCGATCGCGTCGCGCCCGCTGCCGTACTACTCCAAGTGTATCCACGTACGACAGCTGACGTCATCGGTGCCGTACCGCTCCACAGTGTCCACGTACGACAGGGGTGATGTCATCAGTGCCGTATCGCTCCACAGTGTCCACGTACGACAGTGATGTCATCATTGCCGTACCGTTCGATAGTGCCGTACCGTCGTACCATGCCGTACTGTCGTACCGTGCCGTACTGTCGTACCGTGCCGTACCGCTCCGTCGCGCCCACGTACGACAGTGCCGTACTGCTCCATCGCGCCCACGTACGACAGTGCCGTACCGCTCCGTCGCGCCCACGTACAACAGTGCCGTACCGCTCCGTTGCGCCCACATACGACAGGGCGACGTGGTGTCGCGCGCGATGGTGGGTGCAACTCTAGCTGGGCTTAGGAAAGGTGACGCGTGGTAACAATTATTCCCCCCCCCATAGGCAGCGTCCTCGCTGCCGCTCAGGCGACCAGAGCTACTGAGATTGCGTGGCACGCAACCTAGCCTCCTCGAGGATGGGCGCCATCTCCGGGGAGAAATTGCGCGCAGGTTCCCACGAGTTGTGCTCACTTGAGTAGTCCGTCCACTTGACCAGGTACTCGTGCACGGTGCGCTTGCGCCGGTGTCTACCCACACGTCGAGTGCGGTAGTCCAGAATGCGCTCCACATCGTATACCTTCTGCTTGCCTGCGGCCCAAGTCTCAGGACCTGGTTCGACTGCTGCAGGGGTATCAGTGGTGACAGGCGCGGGCTCCGTGCCACGATACGGACGAACAAGGGACACATGGAACGTAGGGTGGATGTTCATGTTAGAGGGCAACGCGAGCTCGACGGCTGCGTTCCCTACCATGCGCACAACGGGGTACGGACCAATCCAGCGGGGCAAAAGCTTGCGGGATCCTTCGGCAAAGGAACGCAGGTTCTTCGTGCTCAGCAGAACCATCTGCCCTTCCGAAAAGACCACGTCCCGCTTGGACTTGTTGTAGTACTCCGTTGCTCGTTGCTGTGCCGCGTCCAAACACGACTTCGCGTCTGTCATCCGGGATAAAAACGTCTTGGCAAAGGTCTTAGCCGCAGGGACATACACCTCCAGCTCACGCCACACAGGTAGCGCCGAGTGAAACCCATAAGTCAGAAAGAACGGGCTTTGACCTGTCGACCGATTAACAGCATTGTTAATCGCGAACTCTGCCGCAGTCAGGTAAGTATCCCAAACGAGAGGCGTGCGACCAGCAAAGTTGCGCAACATATCCCCCAGGGTGCGGTTCGTGCGCTCGGTCTGGCCGTCAGACTGCGGGTGGTATGCCGTGCTCAGGTTAACCCGCATGCCCACCAGCTTGCAAAGCGCTTCCCAAAACTTAGACGTGAACTGACCGCCACGGTCTGAGACCACGTTCTTAGGGACGCCGTGCAACCGAACCACGTTATCGAAAAACAGGCGTGCAGTCTGCTCAGCAGTGCAGGTCGACGTGGTAGGTGCGAGGTGGACCATCTTAGTCAAACGGTCGACCATGACAAGTCCCGAGTCGTATCCCCCCTCAGTTTTGGGCAGCGCGACCACGAAGTCCATGGAAACACTTTCCCAAGGCGCGTCAGGGACAGGCAATGGTTGTAGTAACCCGTGGCCCCTACCGGACAAAGCCTTGTTGCGCTGGCACAAACTGCATGTCTGCACGAAGTTCTCGGTGTCTCTCGCCAGACGAGACCACCAGAATGAGAGTCGCACCAACTCGACCAGCCGCGTGCTACCTGGGTGTCCTGCCAACGGATCCTCATGGAAACGGGAAAGGATATCGCGACGAAGGGAATCGTCGTTAGGCACGACGATCTGAGTCGTCGATCCTTCCGTCCGTAGCCAAAGACCATCCTGCTTGCGTAGGTGCTCAACGTTGCCAGGCGAAGCAAACCAAGAGTCGCCCGCATAGGCAGCCTTCAGGCGAGCGGCGAGGTCTGAGGACAGAGGCACGTCCGGGGTCGGTGGACGTTGGACAGGCGCCGCCAAAATCGCAGCATGTAGCGACGGATGTCGACTGAGAGCGTCGGCAATGTTAATCCGGCCGGCAACGTGCTCCCAGATGCAGTCAAACCGCGCGAGGTACTCCATCCACCTCGCTTGTCGTCGATTCAACGTGGGGACGCTTTGCAAAAACGTCAGGGGCTTGTGGTCAGTCTTAAGGGTGAAGGGTCGTCCCTCTAGGTAACAACGCCACTCCTTAAGCGCGTGCAAGACCGCTAGCAGCTCCTGCTCCCCGGTAGTGTAACGGGTTTCTGCGCCCGTAAACTTCTTACTCGTGAAGGCGATCGGTCGCCCTTCCTGCAACAGTACAGCGCCGCTCCCATACAACGAAGCATCCGAAAACACTTCGACACGAAACGGCAACGAGTAGTCGGGGAACGCAAGGGTAACGTCATCGGCAACGACACGCTTTAGCTCTTCGAACGCCAGCTGACACTCGGGCGTCCAGGCACCAGGCGAATCGAAAGCTCCCTTACGCGTCAAATCAGTGAGCGGGGCCGAAAGGACAGAGTACTGCTTGATGAACTTACGGAAATAGTTGGTCAAGCCGAGGAAGCTACGAAGCTCCTGAAGGTTCCGAGGCGCTGGCCAATCGCGAACCACAGCTACCTTCCATGGGTCCATCTTGACGCCGGTGGCCGACACAATGTGGCCCAAGTACTCCACCTGAGGCTGCGCCCAAAAGCATTTGGCACGCTTCGCAAACAATTGCTCCCGTCTCAACACCTCAAGCACAAGCTTAAGATGCTCCAGGTGCTCCTCGCGCGTTTTGGAGTAGACCAGGATGTCGTCCAAGTAGCAAACGACGAACCTGTCGATATACGGTCTAAACATGCGATCCATGACCGCCTGAAACGTCGCGGGGGCATTGGTCAACCCAAACGACAAGACCGTGTACTCGAAGTGACCAAAGGGCGTCCGAAAAGCGGTTTTCGGCACATCAGACGCAGCGATGCGAATCTGATTGTATCCCTGTTGCAAGTCGATCGAGCTGAAGTAGGCCGAGCCCTTTAGCTTATCGAGCAGGTCGTCCACGCGCGGCAATGGGTAACGGTTTTTGACCGTCGTCGCATTCAACCCTCGGTAATCGATGCACATGCGCAAGCTCCCATCCTTCTTACCGACAAACAGAATCGGCGCAGAATACGGAGATGTGCTGGGGGCGAATCATACCCTTTGCGAGCAGATCAGTTACCTGGCGCTTCACCTCGTCCAACTCCAGAGGACTTAACCTGTACATAGGTCTTGACACAGGCTGAGCGCCGGGTACGAGTGGGATGGTATGGTCCACGGGACGCAAAGGAGGAAGCCCAGGCACGTCACGAAAAACGTCTGCGTACCCTGTGAGCAAGGCTTCAACCTCAGGATCCAAAGAAGGCTGAGCGGTCGTCGCATTCAAATGCAACCTAGGCCTCACAAGCAGTCCGTGGGCACCCTTCCGGATCATCCGGATGGCCTCTTTACGCCCGACTGGCTTGGGTTCAGCACGCTGCCCCATGGCTTTCACAGCGTAGTTAACCACAGGCTCCGCCTCAGACTTACCCCCCTCTGGCTCAACACTTGCAAACGGCACGAAGGGTACTTTGCACGACAGAGTCCCCTTACGAAGGCGAAGGGTTCCAGACTCTAGGTCAATGCCGGCCCCATACTGCCGTAATGTTGAGGACCCCAGTATATATGTCGCAGCATCAGTCAGCTCACGCAACACATAAGGTTGGGTCGTGATACGCAGAGGGCCTATACACAGGCGAAGGGTGACCCTGCCCAATATGGGTTGCTTACCCCCATCCGCGAGGGTAACCTGCGACCATTCCGACGACTGTGGGCACAGACCCAATGCATTCACCTCTGCCGATGAGATGAAGTCGTCACTGGCGCTGGTATCGACGAGCGCCTTCAGGGTGCGACCAGCAAGATCGACCTGAATCAAGGGAACCCGATTGTCTGCCGGTACCGACTCTGCGGACGAAAGCAAGACGCTCAGGGCGGGTTCGAAACGTTCGGCAGAACCCTCAGAATGAGGTGCAGGAGCATCGTACCAAACGTCAACGGCGTAGGCCTGGACCGACAACGGAACAGGTGCACCTGCTAAATCAACACCGTTATACAAAACGGTGCCCGGCTCGAACCGGCAGACTTTCCGCATACCCGTTAGCAAAGTCGAGGCTTTTCGCCGACTATAAGCGGGTAGAAGGACGCAAGCGGCAGTGTCTGGACGTTGACGCCTACTTCTCCTATAGAAGGTCAGCTGCACTGACAGCTCGCGCAGAGATGAGGGGAGGAACAGAACGGTGTGGCCTAACAAATCGATAGACGCCAGCGGCTTGCTCGGTGCATACAGATTACACAGCGAGTCAAAACCTACACGTCCTGAGCGACCGTCGAGCGACAGTCGACGTCCAATCGCGCGTTCGATTTGTTCAAGGACCGAAGGCAACGGTGCCCTCACGGCTTGCCGCACGGACGACAACCGCCCACCCTCTAGTTCCGACTTCCCAGGTGGAGTCCCCTCCGAACCATCCTGGGCAATCCCCTACTTCGGCCGCTGAGCCAAAGGCGGTAGGTGCGGACACTCCCTCGTAGGATGTTCCGCCGACGCGCATCTCAGGCAAACCTTCTTGCTCTTCCGACGCGCAAGCTCGGAGTGCGTGCAACCCCATTTATCCAACCAACCGTCGCTGGTGCGTTGCCGCTTGGTCTCGTTCTTAGCTTCGTGCGCAACCGCTGCAGACGGCGAACCCCCTTTCCTCTTGCCCTTGGCTGGATCCGCGCGTTGACCTGCGCCGGTTGACCCTTTGTGGTTACCCGATCCGGAAGCGCCGCGAACGCCGTGACCGCGATCCGTACGAACGGTGGTCACTGCTGCCGTTGGCGTTCGACGCTCCGTTTCGGCCCCCTGGTCCATGGCCGCAGCGTCAGACGCCGGATCCTGCACTCGCATGGCATTAGCACGAGGGACGGGTTTAATAGCACGCTGGCCAGCTAAGAGACGCTTCTCGACCCCTTGCGCAAATTGCACCAAATCCTCATAGGACCCAAAGTCCTTTCCCGCCAAATCCGTGGCGCATCGCTGCGCCAGGGCCTCAGACAATCCACGCTGAAACCAAAAGATGCGGTCCTCCTCCGTCAGGTTACCGATGGGCGTGATCAGGGCCTCATAGCGCGACTGGTACGCAGGTACTGTTTCATCAGGGCGCATGCGATATGTGCCAGATGCTAACGTACTGCGAGCCTTAGCACTTAACGATTGAACCTCGGGAGCGAAGCGCGCAAGCAAAGCACGGGCCAACTCCTCAAACGTGTATGTCTGCCTTGCCATTGTCCATTGATCGTACCATGCCTTCGCCTCACCCGCGAGGGTGTTCCCGACGAGATAGCATTTCACAGGGTCACGATCACCACCACGGACCAGTCGCAAGTACAAGCGGACATCACGCAGGTATGCACGAGTTGTATCGGCAATGCTTCGCCCAGCAATCTTTTGTTTCGCATCATGCGGGATGTCTAATTTCGGGACAGGAAGCGACAGTTTCATCACCTCTTCTTCGTCGTCAGATCGACCTTGACGAAGTGGTGCAGACGGACCCCTCTGCTCCTCGCGTCCAACGGGGCCTGCTTCGGCTGCCGTGACAGGAACAGTCGGATGGATGGGAGTCCGTGGGTCTAGTAGCGCAGGGGGATCTCGGACACCGTCAACAACATGCGTGTAAGGGCCCCTCCGAGATGTCTCAGGGACGACGGACGTGTCGGCACGACCGTCCCCCACTACTAGCCCTACATCACCGCTACCAGATGCCATGGTAAATCGGCGACTGACCGGCCGCAACCTCGTGCGATAAAGGCACTCTCACACAGGTATCGGTCGAGCGACAATCAGACGGTTTTTAGGCCTACCGACGGAAAGCGCTCCCTGCAGATACAGCAAGTATCCGTCCAACGAATCTCGCACTTCGCGCGTGAGCGCAATAAGCGCCCGCAACTGATCCGGACTCGGATTCGAATCAGTCGATGCAGCAGCGAGTGAGACTCGATTCGATTCACCTGCAGCTCAGAAGCACGTACTTCGAACAGGCAAAACGAACGGCAATGCAAGAGCAGCAAGGCAATTACAGACCAGAGGCGGCCGCGGCCATCACAGCTCGGCCAAGCTCCTCCGCGAATGTATCCAAAGGGCTAAGATTGCCATCGCTGACTCCAGCCATATAAGTGACCTACTTACGGAAGAGATCAGGGTGAGACAGCAGGTCGTGAACGAACCTTGCGTCTCGATACCAAATTTGTTGTATCACTCCTCATAATCGCCCATTGATTCTGCGGAGAACCAGGCTTAGTGCATCATGCTCGATTATATCGGAACGTACCAATCGAGGCAGCGGAAGTCTTCGATGCAAGGAGTTACAACGTTTATTCCAAGACAGGCGAAGATGACGTGATAGGCTATCAGTGCCTAGCCGAGGCAATCATCATCTAACCGATGCGAATCGGCGCTCGGGCTTATCCAAGAAATACGACCATAAGCGATATAAAAGGCGTAACCTCAACCAAAGCGCGGTTAGCTTATATGAATGTCAATCGCAATGTTCGCGTGGTGATTCTCCACTTAGGCCGTCAATGCGCATAGCAGATATACTCGCAGCGACGGCTCGCGGTACAAGAGATCTGCAAGTAGTAAGTGTACTACCGTGATCCCGCGTGCGGATATTGCTATATAAGCCGTCATAGCAATAATGCAATGTTCTTTACTCGCGTAAAGGTGCCGACTACGCCATTGCGCGTAGTGTTGCATTCGACGCGCCGCATCGCTCGAGCCATTGCCTCGCGACCTCAAGGTACGCTTGCGTTATCGTGCTCGTGCGCGCGCGTATGCATAATGCACGTGTTGTCGTTAGTGCGCGTTGATATGCGATGCCTCATGCATTCTAGATCGTCCGCGACCAAGTCGTCGGATCATGCGCACTATTCGCGATACCGGTCACGCGATGCATGCTTGCAGCGTTGTGCACAATGCATTAGGCGATACGCTCTCTCCGGGTTGCTTGTGCCCTTAGCCAGTGCGCTCTGCGTGTGCGGTGCGACGTGCTGCATGACATGCGTGCGATCGCGTCGCGCCCGCTGCCGTACTACTCCAAGTGTATCCACGTACGACAGCTGACGTCATCAGTGCCGTACCGCTCCACAGTGTCCACGTACGACAGGGGTGATGTCATCAGTGCCGTATCGCTCCACAGTGTCCACGTACGACAGTGACGTCATCATTGCCGTACCGTTCGATAGTGCCGTACCGTCGTACCGTGCCGTACTGTCGTACCGTGCCGTACTGTCGTACCGTGTCGTACCGCTCCGTCGCGCCCACGTACGACAGTGCCGTACCGCTCCGTCGCGCCCACGTACGACAGGGCGACGTGGTGTCGTGCGCGATGGTGGGTGCAACTCTAGCTGTGCTTAGGAAAGGTGATGCGTGGTACAACAGGGGTATCTATGGGTCGTATTTGGAACGATCAGTTGTGCAGTCATGCAGTCATGCACATCTTTTAATTGAGCCTTTGCTGGGCAAAGATAACAGAGACACAATAAGCTATTTATATATATATATATGTATATATGTATATATATACACATATTTATACATATACATCTATATATCATCCATATGACTGTATGATGACAACTGATGCAATTACTGTCATGATATGTGTGTGTTGCTGTAACTAAGGTTTTTGCAAACAACTCATCAGTAATCATCTGTTGTATCACTCCTCATAATCGCCCATTGATTCTGCGGAGAACCAGGCTTAGTGCATCATGCTCGATTATATCGGAACGTACCAATCGAGGCAGCGGAAGTCTTTGATGCGAAGAGTTACAACGTATAATCCAAGACAGGCGTAGATGACGTGATAGGCTATCAGTGCCTAGCCGAGGCAATCATCACCTAACCGATGCGGATCGGTGCTCGGGCTTATCCAAGAAATACGACCATAAGCGATATAAAAGGCATAAGCTCAACCAAGGCGCGGTTAGCTTATATAAATGGCAATCGTAATGTTCGCGTGGCGATTCTCTCTTAGGCCATCAATGCGCATAGCAGATATACTCGCAGCGACGGCTCGCGGTACAAAGATCTGCAAGTAGTAAGTGTACTACCGTGATCCCGCGTGCGGATATTGCTATATAAGCCGTCATAGCAATAATGCAATGTTCTTTACTCGCGTAAAGGTGCCGACTACGCCATTGCGCGTAGTGTTGCATTCGACGCGCCGCATCGCTCGAGCCATTGCCTCGCGACCTCAAGGTACGCTTGCGTTATCGTGCTCGTGCGCGCGCGTATGCATAATGCACGTGTTGTCGTTAGTGCGCGTTGATATGCGATGCCTCATGCATTCTAGATCGTCCGCGACCAAGTCGTCGGATCATGCGCACTATTCGCGATACCGGTCACGCGATGCATGCTTGCAGCGTTGTGCACAATGCATTAGGCGATACGCTCTCTCCGGGTTGCTTGTGCCCTTAGCCAGTGCGCTCTGCGTGTGCGGTGCGACGTGCTGCATGACATGCGTGCGATCGCGTCGCGCCCGCTGCCGTACTACTCCAAGTGTATCCACGTACGACAGCTGATGTCATCAGTGCCGTACCGCTCCACAGTGTCCACGTACGACAGGGGTGATGTCATCAGTGCCGTATCGCTCCACAGTGTCCACGTACGACAGTGACGTCATCATTGCCGTACCGTTCGATAGTGCCGTACCGTCGTACCGTGCCGTACTGTCGTACCGTGCCGTACTGTCGTACCGTGTCGTACCGCTCCGTCGCGCCCACGTACGACAGTGCCGTACCGCTCCGTCGCGCCCACGTACGACAGGGCGACGTGGTGTCGTGCGCGATGGTGGGTGCAACTCTAGCTGTGCTTAGGAAAGGTGATGCGTGGTACAACAGGGGTATCTATGGGTCGTATTTGGAACGATCAGTTGTGCAGTCATGCAGTCATGCACATCTTTTAATTGAGCCTTTGCTGGGCAAAGATAACAGAGACACAATAAGCTATTTATATATATGTATATATGTATATATATATACGCATATTTGTACATATACATCTATATATCATCCATATGACTGTATGATGACAACTGATGCAATTACTGTCATGATATGTGTGTGTTGCTGTAACTAAGGTTTTTGCAAACAACTCATCAGTAATCATCCATCATACATTGCTATCATCACCATGTACATATGGCATGCATAAACTGCATGACATGACACCACCAAGTGTGTGGTGAGGTGTGGACACATCACTGCCATACGTATCACTCCATCATCCATGTACGACACATGCATGGTTCCATGAGTTGTGTTGCAATAATACAACACCCTGCCTTATTAATAAACTTCCCAATAGGTGGGACTTTGCTTTGTGACAACCCTGTTTTGTTCTGTTTGGCTTAGATTCAGCTGCCACCATGCACATCCTTGTCTGGGGTTTGGGGTTGGAGACATGGCATCTGTACATTTGGCATCTGTCCTGCTTGGCTGATCATGTCCATACCATATTTGATGTTGTTGAAAAGATATGGAAAAGATAGAAGATAGGAAGTATCTACTGCATGTGTGTGATAGTAATTGTGTTTTTGCCCTTTGTTGTACGCTCTAAACGTTTCCAGGCATATGTACATGACAGAAGTTGCAACACACACGGAATGCACGCACCCCCCACCCATTCGAGACATGAAAGCATCCTTGACCTTACCATCCCGCCAGTTTGAACCTTAAAACTGGAGCTTACCGGGATCGATCCGGTGACCTCACGCATGCGAAGCGCGCGCTCTACCACTGAGCTAAAGCCCCAAGCGGATGCAACAAAAGCATCTCACGCGCTCTCACCACAACTACCTAACCACAATGTGTCACTGCAAAGTGGTCCGCCGACATCACATGATGAGTTCGTGGACTCCTTCTGTCCATTCGTGGGGACTTAAATGGTATGGATACATCTGCCGTACACATTATTAGTGAACGGACTACTTGTACTACTACGGTCTGCTTGTGGCAGTAGTTATCATCTAAAATCCGTCATAATAAGAATGCACTGTTGTGTATACTCATGTTTACTATGAGTAAAGGTGCATCTTATGAGTCAGAACATATATTTATATAGATATTGCATCACATCACTCATACCATTGCTCCACATACAACACCAAGGTATGGATGAGATATCATTTGACTGTCGCTTTTGCATGATTCCTCATCCATGGATTATTGATTATAAGCACATGTGCGCAGATGCATAATATTCAATAATGCACATCACGCGTGCACAATATCCGCACAACCCCAAACCCTATAAGCCAAAACCCGTAAAATGCACACCATAGTATCCTGCTGGCTGGGGTATCTATGGGTCGTATTTGGAACGATCAGTTGTGCAGTCATGCAGTCATGCACATCTTTTAATTGAGCCTTTGCTGGGCAAAGATAACAGAGACACAATAAGCTATTTATATATATATATGTATATATGTATATATATACACATATTTATACATATACATCTATATATCATCCATATGACTGTATGATGACAACTGATGCAATTACTGTCATGATATGTGTGTGTTGCTGTAACTAAGGTTTTTGCAAACAACTCATCAGTAATCATCTGTTGTATCACTCCTCATAATCGCCCATTGATTCTGCGGAGAACCAGGCTTAGTGCATCATGCTCGATTATATCGGAACGTACCAATCGAGGCAGCGGAAGTCTTTGATGCGAAGAGTTACAACGTATAATCCAAGACAGGCGTAGATGACGTGATAGGCTATCAGTGCCTAGCCGAGGCAATCATCACCTAACCGATGCGGATCGGTGCTCGGGCTTATCCAAGAAATACGACCATAAGCGATATAAAAGGCATAAGCTCAACCAAGGCGCGGTTAGCTTATATAAATGGCAATCGTAATGTTCGCGTGGCGATTCTCTCTTAGGCCATCAATGCGCATAGCAGATATACTCGCAGCGACGGCTCGCGGTACAAAGATCTGCAAGTAGTAAGTGTACTACCGTGATCCCGCGTGCGGATATTGCTATATAAGCCGTCATAGCAATAATGCAATGTTCTTTACTCGCGTAAAGGTGCCGACTACACCATTGCGCGTAGTGTTGCATTCGACGCGCCGCATCGCTCGAGCCATTGCCTCGCGACCTCAAGGTACGCTTGCGTTATCGTGCTCGTGCGCGCGCGTATGCATAATGCACGTGTTGTCGTTAGTGCGCGTTGATATGCGATGCCTCATGCATTCTAGATCGTCCACGACCAAGTCGTCGGATCATGCGCACTATTCGCGATACCGGTCACGCGATGCATGCTTGCAGCGTTGTGCACAATGCATTAGGCGATACGCTCTCTCCGGGTTGCTTGTGCCCTTAGCCAGTGCGCTCTGCGTGTGCGGTGCGACGTGCTGCATGACATGCGTGCGATCGCGTCGCGCCCGCTGCCGTACTACTCCAAGTGTATCCACGTACGACAGCTGACGTCATCAGTGCCGTACCGCTCCACAGTGTCCACGTACGACAGGGGTGATGTCATCAGTGCCGTATCGCTCCACAGTGTCCACGTACGACAGTGACGTCATCATTGCCGTACCGTTCGATAGTGCCGTACCGTCGTACCGTGCCGTACTGTCGTACCGTGCCGTACTGTCGTACCGTGTCGTACCGCTCCGTCGCGCCCACGTACGACAGTGCCGTACCGCTCCGTCGCGCCCACGTACGACAGGGCGACGTGGTGTCGTGCGCGATGGTGGGTGCAACTCTAGCTGTGCTTAGGAAAGGTGATGCGTGGTACAACAGGGGTATCTATGGGTCGTATTTGGAACGATCAGTTGTGCAGTCATGCAGTCATGCACATCTTTTAATTGAGCCTTTGCTGGGCAAAGATAACAGAGACACAATAAGCTATTTATATATATATATATATATATGTATATATGTATATATATACACATATTTATACATATACATCTATATATCATCCATATGACTGTATGATGACAACTGATGCAATTACTGTCATGATATGTGTGTGTTGCTGTAACTAAGGTTTTTGCAAACAACTCATCAGTAATCATCTGTTGTATCACTCCTCATAATCGCCCATTGATTCTGCGGAGAACCAGGCTTAGTGCATCATGCTCGATTATATCGGAACGTACCAATCGAGGCAGCGGAAGTCTTTTGATGCGAAGAGTTACAACGTATAATCCAAGACAGGCGTAGATGACGTGATAGGCTATCAGTGCCTAGCCGAGGCAATCATCACCTAACCGATGCGGATCGGTGCTCGGGCTTATCCAAGAAATACGACCATAAGCGATATAAAAGGCATAAGCTCAACCAAGGCGCGGTTTGCTTATATAAATGGCAATCGTAATGTTCGCGTGGCGATTCTCTCTTAGGCCATCAATGCGCATAGCAGATATACTCGCAGCGACGGCTCGCGGTACAAAGATCTGCAAGTAGTAAGTGTACTACCGTGATCCCGCGTGCGGATATTGCTATATAAGCCGTCATAGCAATAATGCAATGTTCTTTACTCGCGTAAAGGTGCCGACTACACCATCGCGCGTAGTGTTGCGTTCGACGCGCCGCATCACTCGAGCCATTGCCTCGCGACCTCAAGGTACGCTCGCATTATCATGCTCGTGCGTGCGCGTATGCATAATGCTCGTGTTATCGTTAGTGTGCGTTGATACGCGATGCCTCATGCATTCTAGGTCGTCCGCGACCAAGTCGCCGGACCATGCGCACTTCTCGCGATACCGGTCACGCGATGCATGCTTGCAGCGTTGTGCACAATGCATTAGGCGTTATGCTGTCCGTGGGTTGCTTGTGCCCTTAGCCAGTGCGCCTAACGTGTGCGGTGCGACGTGCTGCGTGACATGCGTGCGATCGTACTACTCCAAGCGTCCACGTACGACAGGGGTGACGTCATCAGTGCCATATCGCTCCACAGTGTCCACGTACGACAGGGGTGACGTCATCAATGCCGTATCGCTCCACAGTGTCCACGTACGACAGCTGACGTCATCGGTGCCGTACCGCTCCCCGCGTCCACGTACGACAGTGACGTCATCATTGCCGTATCGCTCCCCGCGTCCACGTACAACAGGGCCGTACCGATCCAAGTACGATAGTGCCGTACCGTCGTACCGTGCTGCCGTACCGTACGATGGTGCCGTACTGTCGTACCATGCTGCCGTATTGTACGATAGTGCCGTATCGCTCCGCGCGTCCACGTACGACAGTGCCGTACCATTCCGTGTACGACGGTGCCGTATCGCTCCGCGCGTCCACGTACGACAGTAACGGGGTGTCGTGCGTGATAGAGCGATGGTGGGTGCAACTCTAACAGAGCTTAGGAAAAGTGACGCGTGGTACAACAATTATTCCCCCCCCCATAGGCAGCGTCCTCGCTGCCGCTCAGGCGACCAGGGCTACCGAGATTGCGTGGCACGCAACCTAGCCTCTTCGAGGATGGGCGCCATCTCCGGGGAGAAATTGCGCGCAGGTTCCCACGAGTTGTGCTCACTCGAGTAGTCCGTCCACTTGACCAGGTACTCGTGCACGGTGCGCTTGCGCCGGTGTCTACCCACACGTCGAGTGCGGTAGTCCAGAATGCGCTCCACATCGTATACCTTCTGCTTGCCTGCGACCCAAGTCTCAGGACCTGGTTCGACTGCTGCAGGGGTATCAGTGGTGACAGGCACGGGCTCCGTGCCACGATACGGACGAACAAGTGACACATGGAACGTAGGGTGGATGTTCATGTTAGAGGGCAACGCGAGCTGGACAGCTGCGTTCCCTACCATGCGCACAACGGGGTACGGACCAATCCAGCGGGGCAAAAGCTTGCGGGATCCTTCGGCAAAGGAACGCAGGTTCTTAGTGCTCAGCAGAACCATCTGTCCTTCCGAAAAGACCACGTCCCGCTTGGACTTGTTGTAGTACTCCGTTGCTCGTTGCTGCGCCGCGTCCAAACACGACTTTGCGTCTGTCATTCGGGATAGAAACGTCTTGGCAAAGGTCTTAGCCGCAGGGACATACACTTCCAGCTCACGCCACACAGGTAGCGCCGGGTGAAACCCGTAAGTCAGAAAGAACGGGCTTTGACCGGTCGACCGATTAACAGCATTGTTAATCGCAAACTCTGCCGCAGTCAGGTAAGTATCCCAAACGAGAGGCGTGCGACCAGCAAAGTTGCGCAACATATCCCCCAAGGTGCGGTTCGTGCGTTCGGTCTGGCCGTCAGACTGCGGGTGGTATGCCGTACTCAGGTAAACCCGCATGCCCACAAGCTTGCAGAGCGCCTCCCAAAACTTAGACGTGAACTGACCGCCACGGTCCGAGACCACGTTCTTGGGGACGCCGTGCAACCGAACCACGTTATCGAAAAACAGGCGTGCAGTCTGCTCAGCAGTGCAGGTCGACGTGGTAGGTGCAAGGTGAACCATCTTAGTCAAACGGTCTACCATGACAAGCACCGAGTCGTACCCTCCCTCAGTTTTGGGCAGCGCGACCACGAAGTCCATGGAAACACTTTCCCAAGGCGCGTCAGGGACAGGCAAAGGTTGCAACAACCCGTGGCCCTTACCGGACAAAGCCTTGTTGCGCTGGCACAAACTGCATGTCTGCACGAAGTTCTCGGCGTCTCTCGCCAGACGAGACCACCAGAATGAGCGCCGCACCAACTCGACCAGCCGTGTGCTACCTGGGTGTCCTGCCAACGGATCCTCATGGAAACGGGAAAGGATATCGCGACGAAGGGAGTCGTCGTTAGGCACGACAATCTGAGTCGTCGACCCTTCCGTCCGTAGCCAAAGACCATCCTGCTTGCGTAGGTGCTCAACGTTGCCAGGCGAAGTGAACCAGGAATCGCCCGCATAGGCAGCCTTCAGGCGAGCCGCGAGGTCTGAGGACAGAGGCACGTCCGGGGTCGGTGGACGTTGGACAGGCGCCGCCAAAATCGCAGCGTGTAGCGACAGATGTCGACTGAGAGCGTCGGCGATGTTAATCCGGCCGGCAACGTGCTCCCAGGTGCAGTCAAACCGCGCGAGGTACTCCATCCACCTCGCTTGACGCCGGTTCAACGTGGGGACGCTTTGCAAAAACGTCAGGGGCTTATGGTCAGTCTTAAGGGTGAAGGGTCGTCCCTCTAGGTAACAACGCCACTCCTTAAGCGCGTGCAAGACCGCTAGCAGCTCCTGCTCCCCGGTAGTGTAACGGGTTTCTGCGCCCGTAAACTTCTTACTCGTGAAGGCGATCGGTCGCCCTTCCTGCAACAGAACAGCGCCGCTCCCAAACAGCGAAGCGTCCGAAAACACTTCGACACGAAACGGCAACGAGTAGTCGGGGAATGCAAGGGTAACGTCGTCGGCAACGACACGCTTTAGCTCTTCGAATGCCAGCTGACACTCGGGTGTCCAGGCACCAGGCGAATCGAAAGCTCCCTTACGCGTCAAATCGGTGAGCGGGGCCGCCAGGACAGAGTACTGCTTGATGAACTTACGGAAATAGTTGGTCAGGCCGAGGAAGCTACGAAGCTCCTGAAGGTTCCAAGGCGCTGGCCAATCGCGAACCACGACTACCTTCCGCGGGTCCATCTTGACGCCGGTGGCCGACACAATGTGGCCCAAGTACTCCACTTGAGGCTGCGCCCAAAAGCACTTGGCGCGCTTAGCAAACAGTTGCTCCCGCCTCAACACCTCAAGCACAAGCTTAAGATGCTCCAGATGCTCCTCGCGCGTCTTGGAGTAGACCAGGATGTCGTCCAAGTAGCACACGACGAACCTGTCGATATACGGTCTGAACATGCGATCCATGACCGCCTGAAACGTCGCAGGGGCATTAGTCAACCCGAACGACAAGACCGTGTACTCGAAGTGACCAAAGGGCATCCGAAAAGCGGTTTTCGGCACATCAGACGCAGCGATGCGAATCTGATTGTATCCCTGTTGCAAGTCGATCGAGCTGAAGTAGGCCGAGCCCTTGAGCTTATCGAGCAGGTCGTCCACGCGCGGCAATGGGTAACGGTTTTTGACCGTCGTCGCATTCAACCCCCGGTAATCGATGCACATGCGCAAGCTCCCATCCTTCTTACCGACAAACAAAATTGGCGCAGAATACGGAGATGTGCTGGGGCGAATCATACCCTTTGCGAGCAGATCGGTTACCTGGCGCTTCACCTCGTCCAACTCCAAAGGACTTAACCTGTACATAGGTCTGGAGACAGGCTGAGCGCCGGGTACGAGTGGGATGGTATGGTCCACGGGACGCAAAGGAGGAAGCCCAGGTACGTCACGAAAAACGTCTGCGTACCCTGTGAGTAAGGCTTCGACCTCAGGATCCAAAGAAGACTGAGCGGTGGTCGCATTCAAATGCAACCTAGGCCTCACAAGCAGTCCGTGGGCACCCTTCCGGATCATCCGGATGGCCTCTTTACGCCCGACTGGCTTGGGATCAGCACGCTGCCCCATGGCTTTCACAGCGTAGTTAACCACAGGCTCCGCTTCAGACTTACCCCCCTCTGGCTCAACACTTGCAAACGGCACGAAGGGTATTTTGCACGACAGAGTCCCCTTACGAAGGCGAAGGGTTCCAGACTCTAGGTCAATGCCGGCCCCATACTGCCGTAATGTTGAGGACCCCAGTATATATGTCGCAGCATCGGTCAGCTCGCGCAACACATAAGGTTGGGTCGTAATACGTAGAGGACCTATACACAGGCGAAGGGTGACCCTGCCCAATATGGGTTGCTTACCCCCATCCGCTAGGGTAACCTGCGACCATTCCGACGACTGTGGGCACAGACCCAATGCATTCACCTCTGCCGATGAGATGAAGTCGTCACTGGCGCCGGTATCGACGAGCGCCTTCAGGGTGCGACCAGCAAGATCGACCTGAATCAAGGGAACCCGATTGTCTGCCGGTACCGACTCTGCGGACGAAAGCAAGACGCTCAGGGCGGGTTCGAAACGTTCGGCAGAACCCTCAGAATGAGGTGCAGGAGCATCGTACCAAACGTCAACGGCGTAGGCCTGGGCTGACAACGGCACAGGTGCACCTGCTAAATCAACACCGTTATACAGAACGGTGCCCGGCTCGAACCGGCAGACTTTCCGCATACCCGTTAGCAAAGTCGAGGCTTTTCGCCGACTATAAGCGGGTAGAAGGACGCAAGCGGCAGTGTCTGGACGTTGACGCCTACTTCTCCTATAGAAGGTCAGCTGCACTGACAGCTCACGCAGAGATGAGGGGAGGAACAAGACGGTGTGACCTAACAAATCGATAGACGCCAGCGGTTTACTCGGTGCATACAAGTTACACAGGGAGTCAAAACCTACACGTCCTGAGCGACCGTCGAGCGACAATCGACGTTCAATCGCGCGTTCGATTTGTTCAAGGACCAAAGGCAACGGTGCCCTCACGGCTTGCCGCACTGACGACAACCGCCCACCCTCTAGTTCCGACTTCCCAGGTGGAGTCCCCTCCGAGCCATCCTGGGCAATCCCCTACTTCGGCCGCTGAGCCAAAGGCGGTAGGTGCGGACACTCCCTCGTAGGATGTTCCGCCGACGCGCATCTCAGGCAAACCTTCTTGCTCTTCCGACGCGCAAGCTCGGAGTGCGTGCAACCCCATTTTTCCAACCAACCGTCGCTGGTGCGTTGTCGCTTGGTCTCGTTCTTAGCTTCGTGCGCAGCCGCAGCGGACGGCGAACCCCCTTTCCTCTTGCCCTTGGCTGGATCCGCACGTTGACCTGCGCCGGTTGACCCTTTGCGGTTACCCGATCCGTAAGCGCCGCGAACGCCGTGACCGCAATCCGTACGAACAGTGGTCACTGCTGCCGTACCGTACGATGGTGCCGTACCGTCGTACCATGCTGCCGTACCGTACGATAGTGCCGTACCGTACGATAGTGTCGTATCGCTCCGCGCGTCCACGTACGACAGTGCCGTACCATTCCGTGTACGACGGTGCCGTATCGCTCCGCGCGTCCACGTACGACAGTAACGGGGTGTCGTGCGTGATAGAGCGATGGTGGGTGCAACTCTAACAGAGCTTAGGAAAAGTGACGCGTGGTACAACATCATCCATCATACATTGCCATCATCACCATGTACATATGGCATGCATAAACTGCATGACATGACACCACCAAGTGTGTGGTGAGGTGTGGACACATCACTGCCATACGTATCACTCCACCATCCATGTACGACACATGCATGGTTCCATGAGTTGTGTTGCAATAATACAACACCCTGCCTTATTAATAAACTTCCCAATAGGTGGGACTTTGCTTTGTGACAACCCTGTTTTGTTCTGTTTGGCTTAGATTCAGCTGCCACCATGCACATCCTTGTCTGGGGTTTGGGGTTGGAGACATGGCATCTGTACATTTGGCATCTGTCCTGCTTGGCTGATCATGTCCATACCATATTTGATGTTGTTGAAAAGATATGGAAAAGATAGAAGATAGGAAGTATCTACTGCATGTGTGTGATAGTAATTGTGTTTTTGCCCTTTGTTGTACGCTCTAAACGTTTCCAGGCATATGTACATGACAGAAGTTGCAACACACACGGAATGCACGCACCCCCCACCCATTCGAGACATGAAAGCATCCTTGACCTTACCATCCCGCCAGTTTGAACCTTAAAACTGGAGCTTACCGGGATCGATCCGGTGACCTCACGCATGCGAAGCGCGCGCTCTACCACTGAGCTAAAGCCCCAAGCGGATGCAACAAAAGCACGCGCTCTCACGACAACTACCTTACCACAATGTGTCACTGCAAAGTGGTCCGCCGACATCACATGATGAGTTCGTGGACTCCTTCTGTCCATTCGTGGGGACTTAAATGGTATGGATACATCTGCCGTACACATTATTAGTGAACGGACTACTTGTACTACTACGGTCTGCTTGTGGCAGTAGTTATCATCTAAAATCCGTCATAATAAGAATGCACTGTTGTGTATACTCATGTTTACTATGAGTAAAGGTGCATCTTATGAGTCAGAACATATATTTATATAGATATTGCATCACATCACTCATACCATTGCTCCACATACAACGCCAAGGTATGGATGAGATATCATTTGACTGTCGCTTTTGCATGATTCCTCATCCATGGATTATTGATTATAAGCATATGTGCGCAGATGCATAATATTCAATAATGCACATCACGCGTGCACAATATCCGCACAACCCCAAACCCTATAAGCCAAAACCCGTAAAATGCACACCATAGTATCCTGCTGGCTGGGGTATCTATGGGTCGTATTTGGAACGATCAGTTGTGCAGTCATGCACATCTTTTAATTGAGCCTTTGCTGGGCAAAGATAACAGAGACACAATAAGCTATATATATATATGTATATATGTATATATATACACATATTTATACATATACATCTATATATCATCCATATGACTGTATGATGACAACTGATGCAATTACTGTTGTATCACTCCTCATAATCGCCCATTGATTCTGCGGAGAACCAGGCTTAGTGCATCATGCTCGATTATATCGGAACGTACCAATCGAGGCAGCGGAAGTCTTTGATGCGAAGAGTTACAACGTATAATCCAAGACAGGCGTAGATGACGTGATAGGCTATCAGTGCCTAGCCGAGGCAATCATCATCTAACCGATGCGGATCGGTGCTCGGGCTTATCCAAGAAATACGACCATAAGCGATATAAAAGGCATAAGCTCAACCAAGGCGCGGTTAGCTTATATAAATGGCAATCGTAATGTTCGCGTGGCGATTCTCTCTTAGGCCGTCAATGCGCATAGCAGATATACTCGCAGCGACGGCTCGCGGTACAAAGATCTGCAAGTAGTAAGTGTACTACCGTGATCCCGCGTGCGGATATTGCTATATAAGCCGTCATAGCAATAATGCAATGTTCTTTACTCGCGTAAAGGTGCCGACTACGCCATCGCGCGTAGTGTTGCGTTCGACGCGCCGCATACGATAGTGCCGTACCGTCGTACCGTGCTGTCGTACCGTACGATGGTGCCGTACCGTCGTACCATGCTGCCGTACCGTACGATAGTGCCGTACCGTACGATAGTGTCGTATCGCTCCGCGCGTCCACGTACGACAGTGCCGTACCATTCCGTGTACGACGGTGCCGTATCGCTCCGCGCGTCCACGTACGACAGTAACGGGGTGTCGTGCGTGATAGAGCGATGGTGGGTGCAACTCTAACAGAGCTTAGGAAAAGTGACGCGTGGTACAACAATTATTCCCCCCCCCATAGGCAGCGTCCTCGCTGCCGCTCAGGCGACCAGGGCTACCGAGATTGCGTGGCACGCAACCTAGCCTCTTCGAGGATGGGCGCCATCTCCGGGGAGAAATTGCGCGCAGGTTCCCACGAGTTGTGCTCACTCGAGTAGTCCGTCCACTTGACCAGGTACTCGTGCACGGTGCGCTTGCGCCGGTGTCTACCCACACGTCGAGTGCGGTAGTCCAGAATGCGCTCCACATCGTATACCTTCTGCTTGCCTGCGACCCAAGTCTCAGGACCTGGTTCGACTGCTGCAGGGGTATCAGTGGTGACAGGCACGGGCTCCGTGCCACGATACGGACGAACAAGTGACACATGGAACGTAGGGTGGATGTTCATGTTAGAGGGCAACGCGAGCTGGACAGCTGCGTTCCCTACCATGCGCACAACGGGGTACGGACCAATCCAGCGGGGCAAAAGCTTGCGGGATCCTTCGGCAAAGGAACGCAGGTTCTTAGTGCTCAGCAGAACCATCTGTCCTTCCGAAAAGACCACGTCCCGCTTGGACTTGTTGTAGTACTCCGTTGCTCGTTGCTGCGCCGCGTCCAAACACGACTTTGCGTCTGTCATTCGGGATAGAAACGTCTTGGCAAAGGTCTTAGCCGCAGGGACATACACTTCCAGCTCACGCCACACAGGTAGCGCCGGGTGAAACCCGTAAGTCAGAAAGAACGGGCTTTGACCGGTCGACCGATTAACAGCATTGTTAATCGCAAACTCTGCCGCAGTCAGGTAAGTATCCCAAACGAGAGGCGTGCGACCAGCAAAGTTGCGCAACATATCCCCCAAGGTGCGGTTCGTGCGTTCGGTCTGGCCGTCAGACTGCGGGTGGTATGCCGTACTCAGGTAAACCCGCATGCCCACAAGCTTGCAGAGCGCCTCCCAAAACTTAGACGTGAACTGACCGCCACGGTCCGAGACCACGTTCTTGGGGACGCCGTGCAACCGAACCACGTTATCGAAAAACAGGCGTGCAGTCTGCTCAGCAGTGCAGGTCGACGTGGTAGGTGCAAGGTGAACCATCTTAGTCAAACGGTCTACCATGACAAGCACCGAGTCGTACCCTCCCTCAGTTTTGGGCAGCGCGACCACGAAGTCCATGGAAACACTTTCCCAAGGCGCGTCAGGGACAGGCAAAGGTTGCAACAACCCGTGGCCCTTACCGGACAAAGCCTTGTTGCGCTGGCACAAACTGCATGTCTGCACGAAGTTCTCGGCGTCTCTCGCCAGACGAGACCACCAGAATGAGCGCCGCACCAACTCGACCAGCCGTGTGCTACCTGGGTGTCCTGCCAACGGATCCTCATGGAAACGGGAAAGGATATCGCGACGAAGGGAGTCGTCGTTAGGCACAACGATCTGAGTCGTCGACCCTTCCGTCCGTAGCCAAAGACCATCCTGCTTGCGTAGGTGCTCAACGTTGCCAGGCGAAGTGAACCAGGAATCGCCCGCATAGGCAGCCTTCAGGCGAGCAGCGAGGTCTGAGGACAGAGGCACGTCCGGGGTCGGTGGACGTTGGACAGGCGCCGCCAAAATCGCAGCGTGTAGCGACAGATGTCGACTGAGAGCGTCGGCGATGTTAATCCGGCCGGCAACGTGCTCCCAGGTGCAGTCAAACCGCGCGAGGTACTCCATCCACCTCGCTTGACGCCGGTTCAACGTGGGGACGCTTTGCAAAAACGTCAGGGGCTTATGGTCAGTCTTAAGGGTGAAGGGTCGTCCCTCTAGGTAACAACGCCACTCCTTAAGCGCGTGCAAGACCGCTAGCAGCTCCTGCTCCCCGGTAGTGTAACGGGTTTCTGCGCCCGTAAACTTCTTACTCGTGAAGGCGATCGGTCGCCCTTCCTGCAACAGAACAGCGCCGCTCCCAAACAGCGAAGCGTCCGAAAACACTTCGACACGAAACGGCAACGAGTAGTCGGGGAATGCAAGGGTAACGTCGTCGGCAACGACACGCTTTAGCTCTTCGAATGCCAGCTGACACTCGGGTGTCCAGGCACCAGGCGAATCGAAAGCTCCCTTACGCGTCAAATCGGTGAGCGGGGCCGCCAGGACAGAGTACTGCTTGATGAACTTACGGAAATAGTTGGTCAGGCCGAGGAAGCTACGAAGCTCCTGAAGGTTCCAAGGCGCTGGCCAATCGCGAACCACGACTACCTTCCGCGGGTCCATCTTGACGCCGGTGGCCGACACAATGTGGCCCAAGTACTCCACTTGAGGCTGCGCCCAAAAGCACTTGGCGCGCTTAGCAAACAGTTGCTCCCGCCTCAACACCTCAAGCACAAGCTTAAGATGCTCCAGATGCTCCTCGCGCGTCTTGGAGTAGACCAGGATGTCGTCCAAGTAGCACACGACGAACCTGTCGATATACGGTCTGAACATGCGATCCATGACCGCCTGAAACGTCGCAGGGGCATTAGTCAACCCGAACGACAAGACCGTGTACTCGAAGTGACCAAAGGGCGTCCGAAAAGCGGTTTTCGGCACATCAGACGCAGCGATGCGAATCTGATTGTATCCCTGTTGCAAGTCGATCGAGCTGAAGTAGGCCGAGCCCTTGAGCTTATCGAGCAGGTCGTCCACGCGCGGCAATGGGTAACGGTTTTTGACCGTCGTCGCATTCAACCCCCGGTAATCGATGCACATGCGCAAGCTCCCATCCTTCTTACCGACAAACAAAATTGGCGCAGAATACGGAGATGTGCTGGGGCGAATCATACCCTTTGCGAGCAGATCGGTTACCTGGCGCTTCACCTCGTCCAACTCCAAAGGACTTAACCTGTACATAGGTCTGGAGACAGGCTGAGCGCCGGGTACGAGTGGGATGGTATGGTCCACGGGACGCAAAGGAGGAAGCCCAGGTACGTCACGAAAAACGTCTGCGTACCCTGTGAGCAAGGCTTCAACCTCAGGATCCAAAGAAGACTGAGCGGTGGTCGCATTCAAATGCAACCTAGGCCTCACAAGCAGTCCGTGGGCACCCTTCCGGATCATCCGGATGGCCTCTTTACGCCCGACTGGCTTGGGATCAGCACGCTGCCCCATGGCTTTCACAGCGTAGTTAACCACAGGCTCCGCTTCAGACTTACCCCCCTCTGGCTCAACACTTGCAAACGGCACGAAGGGTATTTTGCACGACAGAGTCCCCTTACGAAGGCGAAGGGTTCCAGACTCTAGGTCAATGCCGGCCCCATACTGCCGTAATGTTGAGGACCCCAGTATATATGTCGCAGCATCGGTCAGCTCGCGCAACACATAAGGTTGGGTCGTAATACGTAGAGGACCTATACACAGGCGAAGGGTGACCCTGCCCAATATGGGTTGCTTACCCCCATCCGCTAGGGTAACCTGCGACCATTCCGACGACTGTGGGCACAGACCCAATGCATTCACCTCTGCCGATGAGATGAAGTCGTCACTGGCGCCGGTATCGACGAGCGCCTTCAGGGTGCGACCAGCAAGATCGACCTGAATCAAGGGAACCCGATTGTCTGCCGGTACCGACTCTGCGGACGAAAGCAAGACGCTCAGGGCGGGTTCGAAACGTTCGGCAGAACCCTCAGAATGAGGTGCAGGAGCATCGTACCAAACGTCAAGGGCGTAGGCCTGGGCCGACAACGGCACAGGTGCACCTGCTAAATCAACACCGTTATACAGAACGGTGCCCGGCTCGAACCGGCAGACTTTCCGCATACCCGTTAGCAAAGTCAAGGCTTTTCGTCGACTATAAGCGGGTAGAAGGACGCAAGCGGCAGTGTCTGGACGTTGACGCCTATTTCTCCTATAGAAGGTCAGCTGCACTGACAGCTCACGCAGAGATGAGGGGAGGAACAAGACGGTGTGACCTAACAAATCGATAGACGCCAGCGGTTTACTCGGTGCATACAAGTTACACAGGGAGTCAAAACCTACACGTCCTGAGCGACCGTCGAGCGACAATCGACGTTCAATCGCGCGTTCGATTTGTTCAAGGACCGAAGGCAACGGTGCCCTCACGGCTTGCCGCACTGACGACAACCGCCCACCCTCTAGTTCCGACTTCCCAGGTGGAGTCCCCTCCGAGCCATCCTGGGCAATCCCCTACTTCGGCCGCTGAGCCAAAGGCGGTAGGTGCGGACACTCCCTCGTAGGATGTTCCGCCGACGCGCATCTCAGGCAAACCTTCTTGCTCTTCCGACGCGCAAGCTCGGAGTGCGTGCAACCCCATTTTTCCAACCAACCGTCGCTGGTGCGTTGTCGCTTGGTCTCGTTCTTAGCTTCGTGCGCAGCCGCAGCGGACGGCGAACCCCCTTTCCTCTTGCCCTTGGCTGGATCCGCACGTTGACCTGCGCCGGTTGACCCTTTGCGGTTACCCGATCCGGAAGCGCCGCGAACGCCGTGACCGCGATCCGTACGAACGGTGGTCACTGCTGCCGTACCGTACGATGGTGCCGTACCGTCGTACCATGCTGCCGTACCGTACGATAGTGCCGTACCGTACGATAGTGTCGTATCGCTCCGCGCGTCCACGTACGACAGTGCCGTACCATTCCGTGTATGACGGTGCCGTATCGCTCCGCGCGTCCACGTACGACAGTAACGGGGTGTCGTGCGTGATAGAGCGATGGTGGGTGCAACTCTAACAGAGCTTAGGAAAAGTGACGCGTGGTACAACATCATCCATCATACATTGCCATCATCACCATGTACATATGGCATGCATAAACTGCATGACATGACACCACCAAGTGTGTGGTGAGGTGTGGACACATCACTGCCATACGTATCACTCCACCATCCATGTACGACACATGCATGGTTCCATGAGTTGTGTTGCAATAATACAACACCCTGCCTTATTAATAAACTTCCCAATAGGTGGGACTTTGCTTTGTGACAACCCTGTTTTGTTCTGTTTGGCTTAGATTCAGCTGCCACCATGCACATCCTTGTCTGGGGTTTGGGGTTGGAGACATGGCATCTGTACATTTGGCATCTGTCCTGCTTGGCTGATCATGTCCATACCATATTTGATGTTGTTGAAAAGATATGGAAAAGATAGAAGATAGGAAGTATCTACTGCATGTGTGTGATAGTAATTGTGTTTTTGCCCTTTGTTGTACGCTCTAAACGTTTCCAGGCATATGTACATGACAGAAGTTGCAACACACACGGAATGCACGCACCCCCCACCCATTCGAGACATGAAAGCATCCTTGACCTTACCATCCCGCCAGTTTGAACCTTAAAACTGGAGCTTACCGGGATCGATCCGGTGACCTCACGCATGCGAAGCGCGCGCTCTACCACTGAGCTAAAGCCCCAAGCGGATGCAACAAAAGCATCTCACGCGCTCTCACCACAACTACCTAACCACAATGTGTCACTGCAAAGTGGTCCGCCGACATCACATGATGAGTTCGTGGACTCCTTCTGTCCATTCGTGGGGACTTAAATGGTATGGATACATCTGCCGTACACATTATTAGTGAACGGACTACTTGTACTACTACGGTCTGCTTGTGGCAGTAGTTATCATCTAAAATCCGTCATAATAAGAATGCACTGTTGTGTATACTCATGTTTACTATGAGTAAAGGTGCATCTTATGAGTCAGAACATATATTTATATAGATATTGCATCACATCACTCATACCATTGCTCCACATACAACGCCAAGGTATGGATGAGATATCATTTGACTGTCGCTTTTGCATGATTCCTCATCCATGGATTATTGATTATAAGCATATGTGCGCAGATGCATAATATTCAATAATGCACATCACGCGTGCACAATATCCGCACAACCCCAAACCCTATAAGCCAAAACCCGTAAAATGCACACCATAGTATCCTGCTGGCTGGGGTATCTATGGGTCGTATTTGGAACGATCAGTTGTGCAGTCATGCACATCTTTTAATTGAGCCTTTGCTGGGCAAAGATAACAGAGACACAATAAGCTATATATATATATGTATATATGTATATATATACACATATTTATACATATACATCTATATATCATCCATATGACTGTATGATGACAACTGATGCAATTACTGTTGTATCACTCCTCATAATCGCCCATTGATTCTGCGGAGAACCAGGCTTAGTGCATCATGCTCGATTATATCGGAACGTACCAATCGAGGCAGCGGAAGTCTTTGATGCGAAGAGTTACAACGTATAATCCAAGACAGGCGTAGATGACGTGATAGGCTATCAGTGCCTAGCCGAGGCAATCATCATCTAACCGATGCGGATCGGTGCTCGGGCTTATCCAAGAAATACGACCATAAGCGATATAAAAGGCATAAGCTCAACCAAGGCGCGGTTAGCTTATATAAATGGCAATCGTAATGTTCGCGTGGCGATTCTCTCTTAGGCCGTCAATGCGCATAGCAGATATACTCGCAGCGACGGCTCGCGGTACAAAGATCTGCAAGTAGTAAGTGTACTACCGTGATCCCGCATGCGGATATTGCTATATAAGCCGTCATAGCAATAATGCAATGTTCTTTACTCGCGTAAAGGTGCCGACTACGCCATCGCGCGTAGTGTTGCGTTCGACGCGCCGCATACGATATTGCCGTACCGTCGTACCATGCTGTCGTACCGTACGATGGTGCCGTACCGTCGTACCATGCTGCCGTACCGTACGATAGTGCCGTACCGTACGATAGTGTCGTATCGCTCCGCGCGTCCACGTACGACAGTGCCGTACCATTCCGTGTACGACGGTGCCGTATCGCTCCGCGCGTCCACGTACGACAGTAACGGGGTGTCGTGCGTGATAGAGCGATGGTGGGTGCAACTCTAACAGAGCTTAGGAAAAGTGACGCGTGGTACAACAATTATTCCCCCCCCATAGGCAGCGTCCTCGCTGCCGCTCAGGCGACCAGGGCTACCGAGATTGCGTGGCACGCAACCTAGCCTCTTCGAGGATGGGCGCCATCTCCGGGGAGAAATTGCGCGCAGGTTCCCACGAGTTGTGCTCACTCGAGTAGTCCGTCCACTTGACCAGGTACTCGTGCACGGTGCGCTTGCGCCGGTGTCTACCCACACGTCGAGTGCGGTAGTCCAGAATGCGCTCCACATCGTATACCTTCTGCTTGCCTGCGACCCAAGTCTCAGGACCTGGTTCGACTGCTGCAGGGGTATCAGTGGTGACAGGCACGGGCTCCGTGCCACGATACGGACGAACAAGTGACACATGGAACGTAGGGTGGATGTTCATGTTAGAGGGCAACGCGAGCTGGACAGCTGCGTTCCCTACCATGCGCACAACGGGGTACGGACCAATCCAGCGGGGCAAAAGCTTGCGGGATCCTTCGGCAAAGGAACGCAGGTTCTTAGTGCTCAGCAGAACCATCTGTCCTTCCGAAAAGACCACGTCCCGCTTGGACTTGTTGTAGTACTCCGTTGCTCGTTGCTGCGCCTGCGTCCAAACACGACTTTGCGTCTGTCATTCGGGATAGAAACGTCTTGGCAAAGGTCTTAGCCGCAGGGACATACACTTCCAGCTCACGCCACACAGGTAGCGCCGGGTGAAACCCGTAAGTCAGAAAGAACGGGCTTTGACCGGTCGACCGATTAACAGCATTGTTAATCGCAAACTCTGCCGCAGTCAGGTAAGTATCCTAAACGAGAGGCGTGCGACCAGCAAAGTTGCGCAACATATCCCCCAAGGTGCGGTTCGTGCGTTCGGTCTGGCCGTCAGACTGCGGGTGGTATGCCGTACTCAGGTAAACCCGCATGCCCACAAGCTTGCAGAGCGCCTCCCAAAACTTAGACGTGAACTGACCGCCACGGTCCGAGACCACGTTCTTGGGGACGCCGTGCAACCGAACCACGTTATCGAAAAACAGGCGTGCAGTCTGCTCAGCAGTGCAGGTCGACGTGGTAGGTGCAAGGTGAACCATCTTAGTCAAACGGTCAACCATGACAAGCACCGAGTCGTACCCTCCCTCAGTTTTGGGCAGCGCGACTACGAAGTCCATGGAAACGCTTTCCCAAGGCGCGTCAGGGACCGGCAATGGTTGCAATAACCCGTGGCCCTTACCGGACAAAGCCTTGTTGCGCTGGCACAGACTGCATGTCTGCACGAAGTTCTCGGCATCTCTCGCCAGACGAGACCACCAGAATGAGCGCCGCACCAACTCGACCAGCCGTGTGCTACCTGGGTGTCCTGCCAACGGGTCCTCATGGAAACGGGAAAGGATATCGCGACGAAGGGAGTCGTCGTTAGGCACGACAATCTGAGTCGTCGATCCTTCCGTCCGTAGCCAAAGACCATTCTGCTTGCGTAGGTGCTCAACGTTGCCAGGCGACGCAAACCAGGAGTCGCCCGCATAGGCAGCCTTCAGGCGAGCAGCGAGGTCTGAGGACAGAGGCACGTCCGGGGTCGGTGGACGTTGGACAGGCGCCGCCAAAATCGCAGCGTGTAGCGACGGATGTCGACTGAGAGCGTCGGTGATGTTAATCCGGCCGGCAACGTGCTCCCAGGTGCAGTCAAACCGCGCAAGGTACTCCATCCACCTCGCTTGACGCCGGTTCAACGTGGGGACGCTTTGCAAAAACGTCAGGGGCTTATGGTCAGTCTTAAGGGTGAAGGGTCGTCCCTCTAGGTAACAACGCCACTCCTTAAGCGCGTGCAAGACCGCTAGCAGCTCCTGCTCCCCGGTAGTGTAACGGGTTTCTGCGCCCGTAAACTTCTTACTCGTGAAGGCGATCGGTCGCCCTTCCTGCAACAGAACAGCGCCGCTCCCAAACAGCGAAGCGTCCGAAAACACTTCGACACGAAACGGCAACGAGTAGTCGGGGAATGCAAGGGTAACGTCGTCGGCAACGACACGCTTTAGCTCTTCGAATGCCAGCTGACACTCGGGTGTCCAGGCACCAGGCGAATCGAAAGCTCCCTTACGCGTCAAATCGGTGAGCGGGGCCGCCAGGACAGAGTACTGCTTGATGAACTTACGGAAATAGTTGGTCAGGCCGAGGAAGCTACGAAGCTCCTGAAGGTTCCGAGGCGCTGGCCAATCGCGAACCACGGCTACCTTCCGCGGGTCCATCTTGACGCCGGTGGCCGACACAATGTGGCCCAAGTACTCCACTTGAGGCTGCGCCCAAAAGCACTTGGCGCGCTTAGCAAACAGTTGCTCCCGCCTCAACACCTCAAGCACAAGCTTAAGATGCTCCAGATGCTCCTCACACGTCTTGGAGTAGACCAGGATGTCGTCCAAGTAGCACACGACGAACCTGTCGATATACGGTCTGAACATGCGATCCATGACCGCCTGAAACGTCGCAGGGGCATTAGTCAACCCGAACGACAAGACCGTGTACTCGAAGTGACCAAAGGGCGTCCGAAAAGCGGTTTTCGGCACATCAGACGCAGCGATGCGAATCTGATTGTATCCCTGTTGCAAGTCGATCGAGCTGAAGTAGGCCGAGCCCTTGAGCTTATCGAGCAGGTCGTCCACGCGCGGCAATGGGTAACGGTTTTTGACCGTCGTCGCATTCAACCCCCGGTAATCGATGCACATGCGCAAGCTCCCATCCTTCTTACCGACAAACAAAATTGGCGCAGAATACGGAGATGTGCTGGGGCGAATCATACCCTTTGCGAGCAGATCGGTTACCTGGCGCTTCACCTCGTCCAACTCCAAAGGACTTAACCTGTACATAGGTCTGGAGACAGGCTGAGCGCCGGGTACGAGTGGGATGGTATGGTCCACGGGACGCAAAGGAGGAAGCCCAGGTACGTCACGAAAAACGTCTGCGTACCCTGTGAGCAAGGCTTCAACCTCAGGATCCAAAGAAGACTGAGCGGTGGTCGCATTCAAATGCAACCTAGGCCTCACAAGCAGTCCGTGGGCACCCTTCCGGATCATCCGGATGGCCTCTTTACGCCCGACTGGCTTGGGATCAGCACGCTGCCCCATGGCTTTCACAGCGTAGTTAACCACAGGCTCCGCTTCAGACTTACCCCCCTCTGGCTCAACACTTGCAAACGGCACGAAGGGTATTTTGCACGACAGAGTCCCCTTACGAAGGCGAAGGGTTCCAGACTCTAGGTCAATGCCGGCCCCATACTGCCGTAATGTTGAGGACCCCAGTATATATGTCGCAGCATCGGTCAGCTCGCGCAACACATAAGGTTGGGTCGTAATACGTAGAGGACCTATACACAGGCGAAGGGTGACCCTGCCCAATATGGGTTGCTTACCCCCATCCGCTAGGGTAACCTGCGACCATTCCGACGACTGTGGGCACAGACCCAATGCATTCACCTCTGCCGATGAGATGAAGTCGTCACTGGCGCCGGTATCGACGAGCGCCTTCAGGGTGCGACCAGCAAGATCGACCTGAATCAAGGGAACCCGATTGTCTGCCGGTACCGACTCTGCGGACGAAAGCAAGACGCTCAGGGCGGGTTCGAAACGTTCGGCAGAACCCTCAGAATGAGGTGCAGGAGCATCGTACCAAACGTCAAGGGCGTAGGCCTGGGCCGACAACGGCACAGGTGCACCTGCTAAATCAACACCGTTATACAGAACGGTGCCCGGCTCGAACCGGCAGACTTTCCGCATACCCGTTAGCAAAGTCAAGGCTTTTCGTCGACTATAAGCGGGTAGAAGGACGCAAGCGGCAGTGTCTGGACGTTGACGCCTACTTCTCCTATAGAAGGTCAGCTGCACTGACAGCTCACGCAGAGATGAGGGGAGGAACAAGACGGTGTGACCTAACAAATCGATAGACGCCAGCGGTTTACTCGGTGCATACAAGTTACACAGGGAGTCAAAACCTACACGTCCTGAGCGACCGTCGAGCGACAATCGACGTTCAATCGCGCGTTCGATTTGTTCAAGGACCGAAGGCAACGGTGCCCTCACGGCTTGCCGCACTGACGACAACCGCCCACCCTCTAGTTCCGACTTCCCAGGTGGAGTCCCCTCCGAGCCATCCTGGGCAATCCCCTACTTCGGCCGCTGAGCCAAAGGCGGTAGGTGCGGACACTCCCTCGTAGGATGTTCCGCCGACGCGCATCTCAGGCAAACCTTCTTGCTCTTCCGACGCGCAAGCTCGGAGTGCGTGCAACCCCATTTTTCCAACCAACCGTCGCTGGTGCGTTGTCGCTTGGTCTCGTTCTTAGCTTCGTGCGCAGCCGCAGCGGACGGCGAACCCCCTTTCCTCTTGCCCTTGGCTGGATCCGCACGTTGACCTGCGCCGGTTGACCCTTTGCGGTTACCCGATCCGGAAGCGCCGCGAACGCCGTGACCGCGATCCGTACGAACGGTGGTCACTGCTGCCGTACCGTACGATGGTGCCGTACCGTCGTACCATGCTGCCGTACCGTACGATAGTGCCGTACCGTACGATAGTGTCGTATCGCTCCGCGCGTCCACGTACGACAGTGCCGTACCATTCCGTGTATGACGGTGCCGTATCGCTCCGCGCGTCCACGTACGACAGTAACGGGGTGTCGTGCGTGATAGAGCGATGGTGGGTGCAACTCTAACAGAGCTTAGGAAAAGTGACGCGTGGTACAACATCATCCATCATACATTGCCATCATCACCATGTACATATGGCATGCATAAACTGCATGACATGACACCACCAAGTGTGTGGTGAGGTGTGGACACATCACTGCCATACGTATCACTCCACCATCCATGTACGACACATGCATGGTTCCATGAGTTGTGTTGCAATAATACAACACCCTGCCTTATTAATAAACTTCCCAATAGGTGGGACTTTGCTTTGTGACAACCCTGTTTTGTTCTGTTTGGCTTAGATTCAGCTGCCACCATGCACATCCTTGTCTGGGGTTTGGGGTTGGAGACATGGCATCTGTACATTTGGCATCTGTCCTGCTTGGCTGATCATGTCCATACCATATTTGATGTTGTTGAAAAGATATGGAAAAGATAGAAGATAGGAAGTATCTACTGCATGTGTGTGATAGTAATTGTGTTTTTGCCCTTTGTTGTACGCTCTAAACGTTTCCAGGCATATGTACATGACAGAAGTTGCAACACACACGGAATGCACGCACCCCCCACCCATTCGAGACATGAAAGCATCCTTGACCTTACCATCCCGCCAGTTTGAACCTTAAAACTGGAGCTTACCGGGATCGATCCGGTGACCTCACGCATGCGAAGCGCGCGCTCTACCACTGAGCTAAAGCCCCAAGCGGATGCAACAAAAGCATCTCACGCGCTCTCACCACAACTACCTAACCACAATGTGTCACTGCAAAGTGGTCCGCCGACATCACATGATGAGTTCGTGGACTCCTTCTGTCCATTCGTGGGGACTTAAATGGTATGGATACATCTGCCGTACACATTATTAGTGAACGGACTACTTGTACTACTACGGTCTGCTTGTGGCAGTAGTTATCATCTAAAATCCGTCATAATAAGAATGCACTGTTGTGTATACTCATGTTTACTATGAGTAAAGGTGCATCTTATGAGTCAGAACATATATTTATATAGATATTGCATCACATCACTCATACCATTGCTCCACATACAACGCCAAGGTATGGATGAGATATCATTTGACTGTCGCTTTTGCATGATTCCTCATCCATGGATTATTGATTATAAGCATATGTGCGCAGATGCATAATATTCAATAATGCACATCACGCGTGCACAATATCCGCACAACCCCAAACCCTATAAGCCAAAACCCGTAAAATGCACACCATAGTATCCTGCTGGCTGGGGTATCTATGGGTCGTATTTGGAACGATCAGTTGTGCAGTCATGCACATCTTTTAATTGAGCCTTTGCTGGGCAAAGATAACAGAGACACAATAAGCTATATATATATATGTATATATGTATATATATACACATATTTATACATATACATCTATATATCATCCATATGACTGTATGATGACAACTGATGCAATTACTGTTGTATCACTCCTCATAATCGCCCATTGATTCTGCGGAGAACCAGGCTTAGTGCATCATGCTCGATTATATCGGAACGTACCAATCGAGGCAGCGGAAGTCTTTGATGCGAAGAGTTACAACGTATAATCCAAGACAGGCGTAGATGACGTGATAGGCTATCAGTGCCTAGCCGAGGCAATCATCATCTAACCGATGCGGATCGGTGCTCGGGCTTATCCAAGAAATACGACCATAAGCGATATAAAAGGCATAAGCTCAACCAAGGCGCGGTTAGCTTATATAAATGGCAATCGTAATGTTCGCGTGGCGATTCTCTCTTAGGCCGTCAATGCGCATAGCAGATATACTCGCAGCGACGGCTCGCGGTACAAAGATCTGCAAGTAGTAAGTGTACTACCGTGATCCCGCGTGCGGATATTGCTATATAAGCCGTCATAGCAATAATGCAATGTTCTTTACTCGCGTAAAGGTGCCGACTACGCCATCGCGCGTAGTGTTGCGTTCGACGCGCCGCATACGATAGTGCCGTACCGTCGTACCGTGCTGTCGTACCGTACGATGGTGCCGTACCGTCGTACCATGCTGCCGTACCGTACGATAGTGCCGTACCGTACGATAGTGTCGTATCGCTCCGCGCGTCCACGTACGACAGTGCCGTACCATTCCGTGTACGACGGTGCCGTATCGCTCCGCGCGTCCACGTACGACAGTAACGGGGTGTCGTGCGTGATAGAGCGATGGTGGGTGCAACTCTAACAGAGCTTAGGAAAAGTGACGCGTGGTACAACAATTATTCCCCCCCCCATAGGCAGCGTCCTCGCTGCCGCTCAGGCGACCAGGGCTACCGAGATTGCGTGGCACGCAACCTAGCCTCTTCGAGGATGGGCGCCATCTCCGGGGAGAAATTGCGCGCAGGTTCCCACGAGTTGTGCTCACTCGAGTAGTCCGTCCACTTGACCAGGTACTCGTGCACGGTGCGCTTGCGCCGGTGTCTACCCACACGTCGAGTGCGGTAGTCCAGAATGCGCTCCACATCGTATACCTTCTGCTTGCCTGCGACCCAAGTCTCAGGACCTGGTTCGACTGCTGCAGGGGTATCAGTGGTGACAGGCACGGGCTCCGTGCCACGATACGGACGAACAAGTGACACATGGAACGTAGGGTGGATGTTCATGTTAGAGGGCAACGCGAGCTGGACAGCTGCGTTCCCTACCATGCGCACAACGGGGTACGGACCAATCCAGCGGGGCAAAAGCTTGCGGGATCCTTCGGCAAAGGAACGCAGGTTCTTAGTGCTCAGCAGAACCATCTGTCCTTCCGAAAAGACCACGTCCCGCTTGGACTTGTTGTAGTACTCCGTTGCTCGTTGCTGCGCCGCGTCCAAACACGACTTTGCGTCTGTCATTCGGGATAGAAACGTCTTGGCAAAGGTCTTAGCCGCAGGGACATACACTTCCAGCTCACGCCACACAGGTAGCGCCGGGTGAAACCCGTAAGTCAGAAAGAACGGGCTTTGACCGGTCGACCGATTAACAGCATTGTTAATCGCAAACTCTGCCGCAGTCAGGTAAGTATCCTAAACGAGAGGCGTGCGACCAGCAAAGTTGCGCAACATATCCCCCAAGGTGCGGTTCGTGCGTTCGGTCTGGCCGTCAGACTGCGGGTGGTATGCCGTACTCAGGTAAACCCGCATGCCCACAAGCTTGCAGAGCGCCTCCCAAAACTTAGACGTGAACTGACCGCCACGGTCCGAGACCACGTTCTTGGGGACGCCGTGCAACCGAACCACGTTATCGAAAAACAGGCGTGCAGTCTGCTCAGCAGTGCAGGTCGACGTGGTAGGTGCAAGGTGAACCATCTTAGTCAAACGGTCAACCATGACAAGCACCGAGTCGTACCCTCCCTCAGTTTTGGGCAGCGCGACTACGAAGTCCATGGAAACGCTTTCCCAAGGCGCGTCAGGGACCGGCAATGGTTGCAATAACCCGTGGCCCTTACCGGACAAAGCCTTGTTGCGCTGGCACAGACTGCATGTCTGCACGAAGTTCTCGGCATCTCTCGCCAGACGAGACCACCAGAATGAGCGCCGCACCAACTCGACCAGCCGTGTGCTACCTGGGTGTCCTGCCAACGGGTCCTCATGGAAACGGGAAAGGATATCGCGACGAAGGGAGTCGTCGTTAGGCACGACAATCTGAGTCATCGATCCTTCCGTCCGTAGCCAAAGACCATTCTGCTTGCGTAGGTGCTCAACGTTGCCAGGCGACGCAAACCAGGAGTCGCCCGCATAGGCAGCCTTCAGGCGAGCAGCGAGGTCTGAGGACAGAGGCACGTCCGGGGTCGGTGGACGTTGGACAGGCGCCGCCAAAATCGCAGCGTGTAGCGACGGATGTCGACTGAGAGCGTCGGTGATGTTAATCCGGCCGGCAACGTGCTCCCAGGTGCAGTCAAACCGCGCAAGGTACTCCATCCACCTCGCTTGACGCCGGTTCAACGTGGGGACGCTTTGCAAAAACGTCAGGGGCTTATGGTCAGTCTTAAGGGTGAAGGGTCGTCCCTCTAGGTAACAACGCCACTCCTTAAGCGCGTGCAAGACCGCTAGCAGCTCCTGCTCCCCGGTAGTGTAACGGGTTTCTGCGCCCGTAAACTTCTTACTCGTGAAGGCGATCGGTCGCCCTTCCTGCAACAGAACAGCGCCGCTCCCAAACAGCGAAGCGTCCGAAAACACTTCGACACGAAACGGCAACGAGTAGTCGGGGAATGCAAGGGTAACGTCGTCGGCAACGACACGCTTTAGCTCTTCGAATGCCAGCTGACACTCGGGTGTCCAGGCACCAGGCGAATCGAAAGCTCCCTTACGCGTCAAATCGGTGAGCGGGGCCGCCAGGACAGAGTACTGCTTGATGAACTTACGGAAATAGTTGGTCAGGCCGAGGAAGCTACGAAGCTCCTGAAGGTTCCGAGGCGCTGGCCAATCGCGAACCACGGCTACCTTCCGCGGGTCCATCTTGACGCCGGTGGCCGACACAATGTGGCCCAAGTACTCCACTTGAGGCTGCGCCCAAAAGCACTTGGCGCGCTTAGCAAACAGTTGCTCCCGCCTCAACACCTCAAGCACAAGCTTAAGATGCTCCAGATGCTCCTCACACGTCTTGGAGTAGACCAGGATGTCGTCCAAGTAGCACACGACGAACCTGTCGATATACGGTCTGAACATGCGATCCATGACCGCCTGAAACGTCGCAGGGGCATTAGTCAACCCGAACGACAAGACCGTGTACTCGAAGTGACCAAAGGGCGTCCGAAAAGCGGTTTTCGGCACATCAGACGCAGCGATGCGAATCTGATTGTATCCCTGTTGCAAGTCGATCGAGCTGAAGTAGGCCGAGCCCTTGAGCTTATCGAGCAGGTCGTCCACGCGCGGCAATGGGTAACGGTTTTTGACCGTCGTCGCATTCAACCCCCGGTAATCGATGCACATGCGCAAGCTCCCATCCTTCTTACCGACAAACAAAATTGGCGCAGAATACGGAGATGTGCTGGGGCGAATCATACCCTTTGCGAGCAGATCGGTTACCTGGCGCTTCACCTCGTCCAACTCCAAAGGACTTAACCTGTACATAGGTCTGGAGACAGGCTGAGCGCCGGGTACGAGTGGGATGGTATGGTCCACGGGACGCAAAGGAGGAAGCCCAGGTACGTCACGAAAAACGTCTGCGTACCCTGTGAGCAAGGCTTCAACCTCAGGATCCAAAGAAGACTGAGCGGTGGTCGCATTCAAATGCAACCTAGGCCTCACAAGCAGTCCGTGGGCACCCTTCCGGATCATCCGGATGGCCTCTTTACGCCCGACTGGCTTGGGATCAGCACGCTGCCCCATGGCTTTCACAGCGTAGTTAACCACAGGCTCCGCTTCAGACTTACCCCCCTCTGGCTCAACACTTGCAAACGGCACGAAGGGTATTTTGCACGACAGAGTCCCCTTACGAAGGCGAAGGGTTCCAGACTCTAGGTCAATGCCGGCCCCATACTGCCGTAATGTTGAGGACCCCAGTATATATGTCGCAGCATCGGTCAGCTCGCGCAACACATAAGGTTGGGTCGTAATACGTAGAGGACCTATACACAGGCGAAGGGTGACCCTGCCCAATATGGGTTGCTTACCCCCATCCGCTAGGGTAACCTGCGACCATTCCGACGACTGTGGGCACAGACCCAATGCATTCACCTCTGCCGATGAGATGAAGTCGTCACTGGCGCCGGTATCGACGAGCGCCTTCAGGGTGCGACCAGCAAGATCGACCTGAATCAAGGGAACCCGATTGTCTGCCGGTACCGACTCTGCGGACGAAAGCAAGACGCTCAGGGCGGGTTCGAAACGTTCGGCAGAACCCTCAGAATGAGGTGCAGGAGCATCGTACCAAACGTCAAGGGCGTAGGCCTGGGCCGACAACGGCACAGGTGCACCTGCTAAATCAACACCGTTATACAGAACGGTGCCCGGCTCGAACCGGCAGACTTTCCGCATACCCGTTAGCAAAGTCAAGGCTTTTCGTCGACTATAAGCGGGTAGAAGGACGCAAGCGGCAGTGTCTGGACGTTGACGCCTACTTCTCCTATAGAAGGTCAGCTGCACTGACAGCTCACGCAGAGATGAGGGGAGGAACAAGACGGTGTGACCTAACAAATCGATAGACGCCAGCGGTTTACTCGGTGCATACAAGTTACACAGGGAGTCAAAACCTACACGTCCTGAGCGACCGTCGAGCGACAATCGACGTTCAATCGCGCGTTCGATTTGTTCAAGGACCGAAGGCAACGGTGCCCTCACGGCTTGCCGCACTGACGACAACCGCCCACCCTCTAGTTCCGACTTCCCAGGTGGAGTCCCCTCCGAGCCATCCTGGGCAATCCCCTACTTCGGCCGCTGAGCCAAAGGCGGTAGGTGCGGACACTCCCTCGTAGGATGTTCCGCCGACGCGCATCTCAGGCAAACCTTCTTGCTCTTCCGACGCGCAAGCTCGGAGTGCGTGCAACCCCATTTTTCCAACCAACCGTCGCTGGTGCGTTGTCGCTTGGTCTCGTTCTTAGCTTCGTGCGCAGCCGCAGCGGACGGCGAACCCCCTTTCCTCTTGCCCTTGGCTGGATCCGCACGTTGACCTGCGCCGGTTGACCCTTTGCGGTTACCCGATCCGGAAGCGCCGCGAACGCCGTGACCGCGATCCGTACGAACGGTGGTCACTGCTGCCGTACCGTACGATGGTGCCGTACCGTCGTACCATGCTGCCGTACCGTACGATAGTGCCGTACCGTACGATAGTGTCGTATCGCTCCGCGCGTCCACGTACGACAGTGCCGTACCATTCATCGTGTATGACGGTGCCGTATCGCTCCGCGCGTCCACGTACGACAGTAACGGGGTGTCGTGCGTGATAGAGCGATGGTGGGTGCAACTCTAACAGAGCTTAGGAAAAGTGACGCGTGGTACAACATCATCCATCATACATTGCCATCATCACCATGTACATATGGCATGCATAAACTGCATGACATGACACCACCAAGTGTGTGGTGAGGTGTGGACACATCACTGCCATACGTATCACTCCACCATCCATGTACGACACATGCATGGTTCCATGAGTTGTGTTGCAATAATACAACACCCTGCCTTATTAATAAACTTCCCAATAGGTGGGACTTTGCTTTGTGACAACCCTGTTTTGTTCTGTTTGGCTTAGATTCAGCTGCCACCATGCACATCCTTGTCTGGGGTTTGGGGTTGGAGACATGGCATCTGTACATTTGGCATCTGTCCTGCTTGGCTGATCATGTCCATACCATATTTGATGTTGTTGAAAAGATATGGAAAAGATAGAAGATAGGAAGTATCTACTGCATGTGTGTGATAGTAATTGTGTTTTTGCCCTTTGTTGTACGCTCTAAACGTTTCCAGGCATATGTACATGACAGAAGTTGCAACACACACGGAATGCACGCACCCCCCACCCATTCGAGACATGAAAGCATCCTTGACCTTACCATCCCGCCAGTTTGAACCTTAAAACTGGAGCTTACCGGGATCGATCCGGTGACCTCACGCATGCGAAGCGCGCGCTCTACCACTGAGCTAAAGCCCCAAGCGGATGCAACAAAAGCATCTCACGCGCTCTCACCACAACTACCTAACCACAATGTGTCACTGCAAAGTGGTCCGCCGACATCACATGATGAGTTCGTGGACTCCTTCTGTCCATTCGTGGGGACTTAAATGGTATGGATACATCTGCCGTACACATTATTAGTGAACGGACTACTTGTACTACTACGGTCTGCTTGTGGCAGTAGTTATCATCTAAAATCCGTCATAATAAGAATGCACTGTTGTGTATACTCATGTTTACTATGAGTAAAGGTGCATCTTATGAGTCAGAACATATATTTATATAGATATTGCATCACATCACTCATACCATTGCTCCACATACAACGCCAAGGTATGGATGAGATATCATTTGACTGTCGCTTTTGCATGATTCCTCATCCATGGATTATTGATTATAAGCATATGTGCGCAGATGCATAATATTCAATAATGCACATCACGCGTGCACAATATCCGCACAACCCCAAACCCTATAAGCCAAAACCCGTAAAATGCACACCATAGTATCCTGCTGGCTGGGGTATCTATGGGTCGTATTTGGAACGATCAGTTGTGCAGTCATGCACATCTTTTAATTGAGCCTTTGCTGGGCAAAGATAACAGAGACACAATAAGCTATATATATATATATGTATATATGTATATATATACACATATTTATACATATACATCTATATATCATCCATATGACTGTATGATGACAACTGATGCAATTACTGTTGTATCACTCCTCATAATCGCCCATTGATTCTGCGGAGAACCAGGCTTAGTGCATCATGCTCGATTATATCGGAACGTACCAATCGAGGCAGCGGAAGTCTTTGATGCGAAGAGTTACAACGTATAATCCAAGACAGGCGTAGATGACGTGATAGGCTATCAGTGCCTAGCCGAGGCAATCATCATCTAACCGATGCGGATCGGTGCTCGGGCTTATCCAAGAAATACGACCATAAGCGATATAAAAGGCATAAGCTCAACCAAGGCGCGGTTAGCTTATATAAATGGCAATCGTAATGTTCGCGTGGCGATTCTCTCTTAGGCCGTCAATGCGCATAGCAGATATACTCGCAGCGACGGCTCGCGGTACAAAGATCTGCAAGTAGTAAGTGTACTACCGTGATCCCGCGTGCGGATATTGCTATATAAGCCGTCATAGCAATAATGCAATGTTCTTTACTCGCGTAAAGGTGCCGACTACGCCATCGCGCGTAGTGTTGCGTTCGACGCGCCGCATACGATAGTGCCGTACCGTCGTACCGTGCTGTCGTACCGTACGATGGTGCCGTACCGTCGTACCATGCTGCCGTACCGTACGATAGTGCCGTACCGTACGATAGTGTCGTATCGCTCCGCGCGTCCACGTACGACAGTGCCGTACCATTCCGTGTACGACGGTGCCGTATCGCTCCGCGCGTCCACGTACGACAGTAACGGGGTGTCGTGCGTGATAGAGCGATGGTGGGTGCAACTCTAACAGAGCTTAGGAAAAGTGACGCGTGGTACAACAATTATTCCCCCCCCCATAGGCAGCGTCCTCGCTGCCGCTCAGGCGACCAGGGCTACCGAGATTGCGTGGCACGCAACCTAGCCTCTTCGAGGATGGGCGCCATCTCCGGGGAGAAATTGCGCGCAGGTTCCCACGAGTTGTGCTCACTCGAGTAGTCCGTCCACTTGACCAGGTACTCGTGCACGGTGCGCTTGCGCCGGTGTCTACCCACACGTCGAGTGCGGTAGTCCAGAATGCGCTCCACATCGTATACCTTCTGCTTGCCTGCGACCCAAGTCTCAGGACCTGGTTCGACTGCTGCAGGGGTATCAGTGGTGACAGGCACGGGCTCCGTGCCACGATACGGACGAACAAGTGACACATGGAACGTAGGGTGGATGTTCATGTTAGAGGGCAACGCGAGCTGGACAGCTGCGTTCCCTACCATGCGCACAACGGGGTACGGACCAATCCAGCGGGGCAAAAGCTTGCGGGATCCTTCGGCAAAGGAACGCAGGTTCTTAGTGCTCAGCAGAACCATCTGTCCTTCCGAAAAGACCACGTCCCGCTTGGACTTGTTGTAGTACTCCGTTGCTCGATGCTGCGCCGCGTCCAAACACGACTTTGCGTCTGTCATTCGGGATAGAAACGTCTTGGCAAAGGTCTTAGCCGCAGGGACATACACTTCCAGCTCACGCCACACAGGTAGCGCCGGGTGAAACCCGTAAGTCAGAAAGAACGGGCTTTGACCGGTCGACCGATTAACAGCATTGTTAATCGCAAACTCTGCCGCAGTCAGGTAAGTATCCTAAACGAGAGGCGTGCGACCAGCAAAGTTGCGCAACATATCCCCCAAGGTGCGGTTCGTGCGTTCGGTCTGGCCGTCAGACTGCGGGTGGTATGCCGTACTCAGGTAAACCCGCATGCCCACAAGCTTGCAGAGCGCCTCCCAAAACTTAGACGTGAACTGACCGCCACGGTCCGAGACCACGTTCTTGGGGACGCCGTGCAACCGAACCACGTTATCGAAAAACAGGCGTGCAGTCTGCTCAGCAGTGCAGGTCGACGTGGTAGGTGCAAGGTGAACCATCTTAGTCAAACGGTCAACCATGACAAGCACCGAGTCGTACCCTCCCTCAGTTTTGGGCAGCGCGACTACGAAGTCCATGGAAACGCTTTCCCAAGGCGCGTCAGGGACCGGCAATGGTTGCAATAACCCGTGGCCCTTACCGGACAAAGCCTTGTTGCGCTGGCACAGACTGCATGTCTGCACGAAGTTCTCGGCATCTCTCGCCAGACGAGACCACCAGAATGAGCGCCGCACCAACTCGACCAGCCGTGTGCTACCTGGGTGTCCTGCCAACGGGTCCTCATGGAAACGGGAAAGGATATCGCGACGAAGGGAGTCGTCGTTAGGCACGACAATCTGAGTCGTCGATCCTTCCGTCCGTAGCCAAAGACCATTCTGCTTGCGTAGGTGCTCAACGTTGCCAGGCGACGCAAACCAGGAGTCGCCCGCATAGGCAGCCTTCAGGCGAGCAGCGAGGTCTGAGGACAGAGGCACGTCCGGGGTCGGTGGACGTTGGACAGGCGCCGCCAAAATCGCAGCGTGTAGCGACGGATGTCGACTGAGAGCGTCGGTGATGTTAATCCGGCCGGCAACGTGCTCCCAGGTGCAGTCAAACCGCGCAAGGTACTCCATCCACCTCGCTTGACGCCGGTTCAACGTGGGGACGCTTTGCAAAAACGTCAGGGGCTTATGGTCAGTCTTAAGGGTGAAGGGTCGTCCCTCTAGGTAACAACGCCACTCCTTAAGCGCGTGCAAGACCGCTAGCAGCTCCTGCTCCCCGGTAGTGTAACGGGTTTCTGCGCCCGTAAACTTCTTACTCGTGAAGGCGATCGGTCGCCCTTCCTGCAACAGAACAGCGCCGCTCCCAAACAGCGAAGCGTCCGAAAACACTTCGACACGAAACGGCAACGAGTAGTCGGGGAATGCAAGGGTAACGTCGTCGGCAACGACACGCTTTAGCTCTTCGAACGCCAGCTGACACTCGGGTGTCCAGGCACCAGGCGAATCGAAAGCTCCCTTACGCGTCAAATCGGTGAGCGGGGCCGCCAGGACAGAGTACTGCTTGATGAACTTACGGAAATAGTTGGTCAGGCCGAGGAAGCTACGAAGCTCCTGAAGGTTCCGAGGCGCTGGCCAATCGCGAACCACGGCTACCTTCCGCGGGTCCATCTTGACGCCGGTGGCCGACACAATGTGGCCCAAGTACTCCACTTGAGGCTGCGCCCAAAAGCACTTGGCGCGCTTAGCAAACAGTTGCTCCCGCCTCAACACCTCAAGCACAAGCTTAAGATGCTCCAGATGCTCCTCACACGTCTTGGAGTAGACCAGGATGTCGTCCAAGTAGCACACGACGAACCTGTCGATATACGGTCTGAACATGCGATCCATGACCGCCTGAAACGTCGCAGGGGCATTAGTCAACCCGAACGACAAGACCGTGTACTCGAAGTGACCAAAGGGCGTCCGAAAAGCGGTTTTCGGCACATCAGACGCAGCGATGCGAATCTGATTGTATCCCTGTTGCAAGTCGATCGAGCTGAAGTAGGCCGAGCCCTTGAGCTTATCGAGCAGGTCGTCCACGCGCGGCAATGGGTAACGGTTTTTGACCGTCGTCGCATTCAACCCCCGGTAATCGATGCACATGCGCAAGCTCCCATCCTTCTTACCGACAAACAAAATTGGCGCAGAATACGGAGATGTGCTGGGGCGAATCATACCCTTTGCGAGCAGATCGGTTACCTGGCGCTTCACCTCGTCCAACTCCAAAGGACTTAACCTGTACATAGGTCTGGAGACAGGCTGAGCGCCGGGTACGAGTGGGATGGTATGGTCCACGGGACGCAAAGGAGGAAGCCCAGGTACGTCACGAAAAACGTCTGCGTACCCTGTGAGCAAGGCTTCAACCTCAGGATCCAAAGAAGACTGAGCGGTGGTCGCATTCAAATGCAACCTAGGCCTCACAAGCAGTCCGTGGGCACCCTTCCGGATCATCCGGATGGCCTCTTTACGCCCGACTGGCTTGGGATCAGCACGCTGCCCCATGGCTTTCACAGCGTAGTTAACCACAGGCTCCGCTTCAGACTTACCCCCCTCTGGCTCAACACTTGCAAACGGCACGAAGGGTATTTTGCACGACAGAGTCCCCTTACGAAGGCGAAGGGTTCCAGACTCTAGGTCAATGCCGGCCCCATACTGCCGTAATGTTGAGGACCCCAGTATATGTCGCAGCATCGGTCAGCTCGCGCAACACATAAGGTTGGGTCGTAATACGTAGAGGACCTATACACAGGCGAAGGGTGACCCTGCCCAATATGGGTTGCTTACCCCCATCCGCTAGGGTAACCTGCGACCATTCCGACGACTGTGGGCACAGACCCAATGCATTCACCTCTGCCGATGAGATGAAGTCGTCACTGGCGCCGGTATCGACGAGCGCCTTCAGGGTGCGACCAGCAAGATCGACCTGAATCAAGGGAACCCGATTGTCTGCCGGTACCGACTCTGCGGACGAAAGCAAGACGCTCAGGGCGGGTTCGAAACGTTCGGCAGAACCCTCAGAATGAGGTGCAGGAGCATCGTACCAAACGTCAAGGGCGTAGGCCTGGGCCGACAACGGCACAGGTGCACCTGCTAAATCAACACCGTTATACAGAACGGTGCCCGGCTCGAACCGGCAGACTTTCCGCATACCCGTTAGCAAAGTCAAGGCTTTTCGTCGACTATAAGCGGGTAGAAGGACGCAAGCGGCAGTGTCTGGACGTTGACGCCTACTTCTCCTATAGAAGGTCAGCTGCACTGACAGCTCACGCAGAGATGAGGGGAGGAACAAGACGGTGTGACCTAACAAATCGATAGACGCCAGCGGTTTACTCGGTGCATACAAGTTACACAGGGAGTCAAAACCTACACGTCCTGAGCGACCGTCGAGCGACAATCGACGTTCAATCGCGCGTTCGATTTGTTCAAGGACCGAAGGCAACGGTGCCCTCACGGCTTGCCGCACTGACGACAACCGCCCACCCTCTAGTTCCGACTTCCCAGGTGGAGTCCCCTCCGAGCCATCCTGGGCAATCCCCTACTTCGGCCGCTGAGCCAAAGGCGGTAGGTGCGGACACTCCCTCGTAGGATGTTCCGCCGACGCGCATCTCAGGCAAACCTTCTTGCTCTTCCGACGCGCAAGCTCGGAGTGCGTGCAACCCCATTTTTCCAACCAACCGTCGCTGGTGCGTTGTCGCTTGGTCTCGTTCTTAGCTTCGTGCGCAGCCGCAGCGGACGGCGAACCCCCTTTCCTCTTGCCCTTGGCTGGATCCGCACGTTGACCTGCGCCGGTTGACCCTTTGCGGTTACCCGATCCGGAAGCGCCGCGAACGCCGTGACCGCGATCCGTACGAACGGTGGTCACTGCTGCCGTACCGTACGATGGTGCCGTACCGTCGTACCATGCTGCCGTACCGTACGATAGTGCCGTACCGTACGATAGTGTCGTATCGCTCCGCGCGTCCACGTACGACAGTGCCGTACCATTCCGTGTATGACGGTGCCGTATCGCTCCGCGCGTCCACGTACGACAGTAACGGGGTGTCGTGCGTGATAGAGCGATGGTGGGTGCAACTCTAACAGAGCTTAGGAAAAGTGACGCGTGGTACAACATCATCCATCATACATTGCCATCATCACCATGTACATATGGCATGCATAAACTGCATGACATGACACCACCAAGTGTGTGGTGAGGTGTGGACACATCACTGCCATACGTATCACTCCACCATCCATGTACGACACATGCATGGTTCCATGAGTTGTGTTGCAATAATACAACACCCTGCCTTATTAATAAACTTCCCAATAGGTGGGACTTTGCTTTGTGACAACCCTGTTTTGTTCTGTTTGGCTTAGATTCAGCTGCCACCATGCACATCCTTGTCTGGGGTTTGGGGTTGGAGACATGGCATCTGTACATTTGGCATCTGTCCTGCTTGGCTGATCATGTCCATACCATATTTGATGTTGTTGAAAAGATATGGAAAAGATAGAAGATAGGAAGTATCTACTGCATGTGTGTGATAGTAATTGTGTTTTTGCCCTTTGTTGTACGCTCTAAACGTTTCCAGGCATATGTACATGACAGAAGTTGCAACACACACGGAATGCACGCACCCCCCACCCATTCGAGACATGAAAGCATCCTTGACCTTACCATCCCGCCAGTTTGAACCTTAAAACTGGAGCTTACCGGGATCGATCCGGTGACCTCACGCATGCGAAGCGCGCGCTCTACCACTGAGCTAAAGCCCCAAGCGGATGCAACAAAAGCATCTCACGCGCTCTCACCACAACTACCTAACCACAATGTGTCACTGCAAAGTGGTCCGCCGACATCACATGATGAGTTCGTGGACTCCTTCTGTCCATTCGTGGGGACTTAAATGGTATGGATACATCTGCCGTACACATTATTAGTGAACGGACTACTTGTACTACTACGGTCTGCTTGTGGCAGTAGTTATCATCTAAAATCCGTCATAATAAGAATGCACTGTTGTGTATACTCATGTTTACTATGAGTAAAGGTGCATCTTATGAGTCAGAACATATATTTATATAGATATTGCATCACATCACTCATACCATTGCTCCACATACAACGCCAAGGTATGGATGAGATATCATTTGACTGTCGCTTTTGCATGATTCCTCATCCATGGATTATTGATTATAAGCATATGTGCGCAGATGCATAATATTCAATAATGCACATCACGCGTGCACAATATCCGCACAACCCCAAACCCTATAAGCCAAAACCCGTAAAATGCACACCATAGTATCCTGCTGGCTGGGGTATCTATGGGTCGTATTTGGAACGATCAGTTGTGCAGTCATGCACATCTTTTAATTGAGCCTTTGCTGGGCAAAGATAACAGAGACACAATAAGCTATATATATATATGTATATATGTATATATATACACATATTTATACATATACATCTATATATCATCCATATGACTGTATGATGACAACTGATGCAATTACTGTTGTATCACTCCTCATAATCGCCCATTGATTCTGCGGAGAACCAGGCTTAGTGCATCATGCTCGATTATATCGGAACGTACCAATCGAGGCAGCGGAAGTCTTTGATGCGAAGAGTTACAACGTATAATCCAAGACAGGCGTAGATGACGTGATAGGCTATCAGTGCCTAGCCGAGGCAATCATCATCTAACCGATGCGGATCGGTGCTCGGGCTTATCCAAGAAATACGACCATAAGCGATATAAAAGGCATAAGCTCAACCAAGGCGCGGTTAGCTTATATAAATGGCAATCGTAATGTTCGCGTGGCGATTCTCTCTTAGGCCGTCAATGCGCATAGCAGATATACTCGCAGCGACGGCTCGCGGTACAAAGATCTGCAAGTAGTAAGTGTACTACCGTGATCCCGCGTGCGGATATTGCTATATAAGCCGTCATAGCAATAATGCAATGTTCTTTACTCGCGTAAAGGTGCCGACTACGCCATCGCGCGTAGTGTTGCGTTCGACGCGCCGCATACGATAGTGCCGTACCGTCGTACCGTGCTGTCGTACCGTACGATGGTGCCGTACCGTCGTACCATGCTGCCGTACCGTACGATAGTGCCGTACCGTACGATAGTGTCGTATCGCTCCGCGCGTCCACGTACGACAGTGCCGTACCATTCCGTGTACGACGGTGCCGTATCGCTCCGCGCGTCCACGTACGACAGTAACGGGGTGTCGTGCGTGATAGAGCGATGGTGGGTGCAACTCTAACAGAGCTTAGGAAAAGTGACGCGTGGTACAACAATTATTCCCCCCCCCATAGGCAGCGTCCTCGCTGCCGCTCAGGCGACCAGGGCTACCGAGATTGCGTGGCACGCAACCTAGCCTCTTCGAGGATGGGCGCCATCTCCGGGGAGAAATTGCGCGCAGGTTCCCACGAGTTGTGCTCACTCGAGTAGTCCGTCCACTTGACCAGGTACTCGTGCACGGTGCGCTTGCGCCGGTGTCTACCCACACGTCGAGTGCGGTAGTCCAGAATGCGCTCCACATCGTATACCTTCTGCTTGCCTGCGACCCAAGTCTCAGGACCTGGTTCGACTGCTGCAGGGGTATCAGTGGTGACAGGCACGGGCTCCGTGCCACGATACGGACGAACAAGTGACACATGGAACGTAGGGTGGATGTTCATGTTAGAGGGCAACGCGAGCTGGACAGCTGCGTTCCCTACCATGCGCACAACGGGGTACGGACCAATCCAGCGGGGCAAAAGCTTGCGGGATCCTTCGGCAAAGGAACGCAGGTTCTTAGTGCTCAGCAGAACCATCTGTCCTTCCGAAAAGACCACGTCCCGCTTGGACTTGTTGTAGTACTCCGTTGCTCGTTGCTGCGCCGCGTCCAAACACGACTTTGCGTCTGTCATTCGGGATAGAAACGTCTTGGCAAAGGTCTTAGCCGCAGGGACATACACTTCCAGCTCACGCCACACAGGTAGCGCCGGGTGAAACCCGTAAGTCAGAAAGAACGGGCTTTGACCGGTCGACCGATTAACAGCATTGTTAATCGCAAACTCTGCCGCAGTCAGGTAAGTATCCTAAACGAGAGGCGTGCGACCAGCAAAGTTGCGCAACATATCCCCCAAGGTGCGGTTCGTGCGTTCGGTCTGGCCGTCAGACTGCGGGTGGTATGCCGTACTCAGGTAAACCCGCATGCCCACAAGCTTGCAGAGCGCCTCCCAAAACTTAGACGTGAACTGACCGCCACGGTCCGAGACCACGTTCTTGGGGACGCCGTGCAACCGAACCACGTTATCGAAAAACAGGTGTGCAGTCTGCTCAGCAGTGCAGGTCGACGTGGTAGGTGCAAGGTGAACCATCTTAGTCAAACGGTCAACCATGACAAGCACCGAGTCGTACCCTCCCTCAGTTTTGGGCAGCGCGACTACGAAGTCCATGGAAACGCTTTCCCAAGGCGCGTCAGGGACCGGCAATGGTTGCAATAACCCGTGGCCCTTACCGGACAAAGCCTTGTTGCGCTGGCACAGACTGCATGTCTGCACGAAGTTCTCGGCATCTCTCGCCAGACGAGACCACCAGAATGAGCGCCGCACCAACTCGACCAGCCGTGTGCTACCTGGGTGTCCTGCCAACGGGTCCTCATGGAAACGGGAAAGGATATCGCGACGAAGGGAGTCGTCGTTAGGCACGACAATCTGAGTCGTCGATCCTTCCGTCCGTAGCCAAAGACCATTCTGCTTGCGTAGGTGCTCAACGTTGCCAGGCGACGCAAACCAGGAGTCGCCCGCATAGGCAGCCTTCAGGCGAGCAGCGAGGTCTGAGGACAGAGGCACGTCCGGGGTCGGTGGACGTTGGACAGGCGCCGCCAAAATCGCAGCGTGTAGCGACGGATGTCGACTGAGAGCGTCGGTGATGTTAATCCGGCCGGCAACGTGCTCCCAGGTGCAGTCAAACCGCGCAAGGTACTCCATCCACCTCGCTTGACGCCGGTTCAACGTGGGGACGCTTTGCAAAAACGTCAGGGGCTTATGGTCAGTCTTAAGGGTGAAGGGTCGTCCCTCTAGGTAACAACGCCACTCCTTAAGCGCGTGCAAGACCGCTAGCAGCTCCTGCTCCCCGGTAGTGTAACGGGTTTCTGCGCCCGTAAACTTCTTACTCGTGAAGGCGATCGGTCGCCCTTCCTGCAACAGAACAGCGCCGCTCCCAAACAGCGAAGCGTCCGAAAACACTTCGACACGAAACGGCAACGAGTAGTCGGGGAATGCAAGGGTAACGTCGTCGGCAACGACACGCTTTAGCTCTTCGAACGCCAGCTGACACTCGGGTGTCCAGGCACCAGGCGAATCGAAAGCTCCCTTACGCGTCAAATCGGTGAGCGGGGCCGCCAGGACAGAGTACTGCTTGATGAACTTACGGAAATAGTTGGTCAGGCCGAGGAAGCTACGAAGCTCCTGAAGGTTCCGAGGCGCTGGCCAATCGCGAACCACGGCTACCTTCCGCGGGTCCATCTTGACGCCGGTGGCCGACACAATGTGGCCCAAGTACTCCACTTGAGGCTGCGCCCAAAAGCACTTGGCGCGCTTAGCAAACAGTTGCTCCCGCCTCAACACCTCAAGCACAAGCTTAAGATGCTCCAGATGCTCCTCACACGTCTTGGAGTAGACCAGGATGTCGTCCAAGTAGCACACGACGAACCTGTCGATATACGGTCTGAACATGCGATCCATGACCGCCTGAAACGTCGCAGGGGCATTAGTCAACCCGAACGACAAGACCGTGTACTCGAAGTGACCAAAGGGCGTCCGAAAAGCGGTTTTCGGCACATCAGACGCAGCGATGCGAATCTGATTGTATCCCTGTTGCAAGTCGATCGAGCTGAAGTAGGCCGAGCCCTTGAGCTTATCGAGCAGGTCGTCCACGCGCGGCAATGGGTAACGGTTTTTGACCGTCGTCGCATTCAACCCCCGGTAATCGATGCACATGCGCAAGCTCCCATCCTTCTTACCGACAAACAAAATTGGCGCAGAATACGGAGATGTGCTGGGGCGAATCATACCCTTTGCGAGCAGATCGGTTACCTGGCGCTTCACCTCGTCCAACTCCAAAGGACTTAACCTGTACATAGGTCTGGAGACAGGCTGAGCGCCGGGTACGAGTGGGATGGTATGGTCCACGGGACGCAAAGGAGGAAGCCCAGGTACGTCACGAAAAACGTCTGCGTACCCTGTGAGCAAGGCTTCAACCTCAGGATCCAAAGAAGACTGAGCGGTGGTCGCATTCAAATGCAACCTAGGCCTCACAAGCAGTCCGTGGGCACCCTTCCGGATCATCCGGATGGCCTCTTTACGCCCGACTGGCTTGGGATCAGCACGCTGCCCCATGGCTTTCACAGCGTAGTTAACCACAGGCTCCGCTTCAGACTTACCCCCCTCTGGCTCAACACTTGCAAACGGCACGAAGGGTATTTTGCACGACAGAGTCCCCTTACGAAGGCGAAGGGTTCCAGACTCTAGGTCAATGCCGGCCCCATACTGCCGTAATGTTGAGGACCCCAGTATATATGTCGCAGCATCGGTCAGCTCGCGCAACACATAAGGTTGGGTCGTAATACGTAGAGGACCTATACACAGGCGAAGGGTGACCCTGCCCAATATGGGTTGCTTACCCCCATCCGCTAGGGTAACCTGCGACCATTCCGACGACTGTGGGCACAGACCCAATGCATTCACCTCTGCCGATGAGATGAAGTCGTCACTGGCGCCGGTATCGACGAGCGCCTTCAGGGTGCGACCAGCAAGATCGACCTGAATCAAGGGAACCCGATTGTCTGCCGGTACCGACTCTGCGGACGAAAGCAAGACGCTCAGGGCGGGTTCGAAACGTTCGGCAGAACCCTCAGAATGAGGTGCAGGAGCATCGTACCAAACGTCAAGGGCGTAGGCCTGGGCCGACAACGGCACAGGTGCACCTGCTAAATCAACACCGTTATACAGAACGGTGCCCGGCTCGAACCGGCAGACTTTCCGCATACCCGTTAGCAAAGTCAAGGCTTTTCGTCGACTATAAGCGGGTAGAAGGACGCAAGCGGCAGTGTCTGGACGTTGACGCCTACTTCTCCTATAGAAGGTCAGCTGCACTGACAGCTCACGCAGAGATGAGGGGAGGAACAAGACGGTGTGACCTAACAAATCGATAGACGCCAGCGGTTTACTCGGTGCATACAAGTTACACAGGGAGTCAAAACCTACACGTCCTGAGCGACCGTCGAGCGACAATCGACGTTCAATCGCGCGTTCGATTTGTTCAAGGACCGAAGGCAACGGTGCCCTCACGGCTTGCCGCACTGACGACAACCGCCCACCCTCTAGTTCCGACTTCCCAGGTGGAGTCCCCTCCGAGCCATCCTGGGCAATCCCCTACTTCGGCCGCTGAGCCAAAGGCGGTAGGTGCGGACACTCCCTCGTAGGATGTTCCGCCGACGCGCATCTCAGGCAAACCTTCTTGCTCTTCCGACGCGCAAGCTCGGAGTGCGTGCAACCCCATTTTTCCAACCAACCGTCGCTGGTGCGTTGTCGCTTGGTCTCGTTCTTAGCTTCGTGCGCAGCCGCAGCGGACGGCGAACCCCCTTTCCTCTTGCCCTTGGCTGGATCCGCACGTTGACCTGCGCCGGTTGACCCTTTGCGGTTACCCGATCCGGAAGCGCCGCGAACGCCGTGACCGCGATCCGTACGAACGGTGGTCACTGCTGCCGTACCGTACGATGGTGCCGTACCGTCGTACCATGCTGCCGTACCGTACGATAGTGCCGTACCGTACGATAGTGTCGTATCGCTCCGCGCGTCCACGTACGACAGTGCCGTACCATTCCGTGTATGACGGTGCCGTATCGCTCCGCGCGTCCACGTACGACAGTAACGGGGTGTCGTGCGTGATAGAGCGATGGTGGGTGCAACTCTAACAGAGCTTAGGAAAAGTGACGCGTGGTACAACATCATCCATCATACATTGCCATCATCACCATGTACATATGGCATGCATAAACTGCATGACATGACACCACCAAGTGTGTGGTGAGGTGTGGACACATCACTGCCATACGTATCACTCCACCATCCATGTACGACACATGCATGGTTCCATGAGTTGTGTTGCAATAATACAACACCCTGCCTTATTAATAAACTTCCCAATAGGTGGGACTTTGCTTTGTGACAACCCTGTTTTGTTCTGTTTGGCTTAGATTCAGCTGCCACCATGCACATCCTTGTCTGGGGTTTGGGGTTGGAGACATGGCATCTGTACATTTGGCATCTGTCCTGCTTGGCTGATCATGTCCATACCATATTTGATGTTGTTGAAAAGATATGGAAAAGATAGAAGATAGGAAGTATCTACTGCATGTGTGTGATAGTAATTGTGTTTTTGCCCTTTGTTGTACGCTCTAAACGTTTCCAGGCATATGTACATGACAGAAGTTGCAACACACACGGAATGCACGCACCCCCCACCCATTCGAGACATGAAAGCATCCTTGACCTTACCATCCCGCCAGTTTGAACCTTAAAACTGGAGCTTACCGGGATCGATCCGGTGACCTCACGCATGCGAAGCGCGCGCTCTACCACTGAGCTAAAGCCCCAAGCGGATGCAACAAAAGCATCTCACGCGCTCTCACCACAACTACCTAACCACAATGTGTCACTGCAAAGTGGTCCGCCGACATCACATGATGAGTTCGTGGACTCCTTCTGTCCATTCGTGGGGACTTAAATGGTATGGATACATCTGCCGTACACATTATTAGTGAACGGACTACTTGTACTACTACGGTCTGCTTGTGGCAGTAGTTATCATCTAAAATCCGTCATAATAAGAATGCACTGTTGTGTATACTCATGTTTACTATGAGTAAAGGTGCATCTTATGAGTCAGAACATATATTTATATAGATATTGCATCACATCACTCATACCATTGCTCCACATACAACGCCAAGGTATGGATGAGATATCATTTGACTGTCGCTTTTGCATGATTCCTCATCCATGGATTATTGATTATAAGCATATGTGCGCAGATGCATAATATTCAATAATGCACATCACGCGTGCACAATATCCGCACAACCCCAAACCCTATAAGCCAAAACCCGTAAAATGCACACCATAGTATCCTGCTGGCTGGGGTATCTATGGGTCGTATTTGGAACGATCAGTTGTGCAGTCATGCACATCTTTTAATTGAGCCTTTGCTGGGCAAAGATAACAGAGACACAATAAGCTATATATATATATGTATATATGTATATATATACACATATTTATACATATACATCTATATATCATCCATATGACTGTATGATGACAACTGATGCAATTACTGTTGTATCACTCCTCATAATCGCCCATTGATTCTGCGGAGAACCAGGCTTAGTGCATCATGCTCGATTATATCGGAACGTACCAATCGAGGCAGCGGAAGTCTTTGATGCGAAGAGTTACAACGTATAATCCAAGACAGGCGTAGATGACGTGATAGGCTATCAGTGCCTAGCCGAGGCAATCATCATCTAACCGATGCGGATCGGTGCTCGGGCTTATCCAAGAAATACGACCATAAGCGATATAAAAGGCATAAGCTCAACCAAGGCGCGGTTAGCTTATATAAATGGCAATCGTAATGTTCGCGTGGCGATTCTCTCTTAGGCCGTCAATGCGCATAGCAGATATACTCGCAGCGACGGCTCGCGGTACAAAGATCTGCAAGTAGTAAGTGTACTACCGTGATCCCGCGTGCGGATATTGCTATATAAGCCGTCATAGCAATAATGCAATGTTCTTTACTCGCGTAAAGGTGCCGACTACGCCATCGCGCGTAGTGTTGCGTTCGACGCGCCGCATACGATAGTGCCGTACCGTCGTACCGTGCTGTCGTACCGTACGATGGTGCCGTACCGTCGTACCATGCTGCCGTACCGTACGATAGTGCCGTACCGTACGATAGTGTCGTATCGCTCCGCGCGTCCACGTACGACAGTGCCGTACCATTCCGTGTACGACGGTGCCGTATCGCTCCGCGCGTCCACGTACGACAGTAACGGGGTGTCGTGCGTGATAGAGCGATGGTGGGTGCAACTCTAACAGAGCTTAGGAAAAGTGACGCGTGGTACAACAATTATTCCCCCCCCCATAGGCAGCGTCCTCGCTGCCGCTCAGGCGACCAGGGCTACCGAGATTGCGTGGCACGCAACCTAGCCTCTTCGAGGATGGGCGCCATCTCCGGGGAGAAATTGCGCGCAGGTTCCCACGAGTTGTGCTCACTCGAGTAGTCCGTCCACTTGACCAGGTACTCGTGCACGGTGCGCTTGCGCCGGTGTCTACCCACACGTCGAGTGCGGTAGTCCAGAATGCGCTCCACATCGTATACCTTCTGCTTGCCTGCGACCCAAGTCTCAGGACCTGGTTCGACTGCTGCAGGGGTATCAGTGGTGACAGGCACGGGCTCCGTGCCACGATACGGACGAACAAGTGACACATGGAACGTAGGGTGGATGTTCATGTTAGAGGGCAACGCGAGCTGGACAGCTGCGTTCCCTACCATGCGCACAACGGGGTACGGACCAATCCAGCGGGGCAAAAGCTTGCGGGATCCTTCGGCAAAGGAACGCAGGTTCTTAGTGCTCAGCAGAACCATCTGTCCTTCCGAAAAGACCACGTCCCGCTTGGACTTGTTGTAGTACTCCGTTGCTCGTTGCTGCGCCGCGTCCAAACACGACTTTGCGTCTGTCATTCGGGATAGAAACGTCTTGGCAAAGGTCTTAGCCGCAGGGACATACACTTCCAGCTCACGCCACACAGGTAGCGCCGGGTGAAACCCGTAAGTCAGAAAGAACGGGCTTTGACCGGTCGACCGATTAACAGCATTGTTAATCGCAAACTCTGCCGCAGTCAGGTAAGTATCCTAAACGAGAGGCGTGCGACCAGCAAAGTTGCGCAACATATCCCCCAAGGTGCGGTTCGTGCGTTCGGTCTGGCCGTCAGACTGCGGGTGGTATGCCGTACTCAGGTAAACCCGCATGCCCACAAGCTTGCAGAGCGCCTCCCAAAACTTAGACGTGAACTGACCGCCACGGTCCGAGACCACGTTCTTGGGGACGCCGTGCAACCGAACCACGTTATCGAAAAACAGGTGTGCAGTCTGCTCAGCAGTGCAGGTCGACGTGGTAGGTGCAAGGTGAACCATCTTAGTCAAACGGTCAACCATGACAAGCACCGAGTCGTACCCTCCCTCAGTTTTGGGCAGCGCGACTACGAAGTCCATGGAAACGCTTTCCCAAGGCGCGTCAGGGACCGGCAATGGTTGCAATAACCCGTGGCCCTTACCGGACAAAGCCTTGTTGCGCTGGCACAGACTGCATGTCTGCACGAAGTTCTCGGCATCTCTCGCCAGACGAGACCACCAGAATGAGCGCCGCACCAACTCGACCAGCCGTGTGCTACCTGGGTGTCCTGCCAACGGGTCCTCATGGAAACGGGAAAGGATATCGCGACGAAGGGAGTCGTCGTTAGGCACGACAATCTGAGTCGTCGATCCTTCCGTCCGTAGCCAAAGACCATTCTGCTTGCGTAGGTGCTCAACGTTGCCAGGCGACGCAAACCAGGAGTCGCCCGCATAGGCAGCCTTCAGGCGAGCAGCGAGGTCTGAGGACAGAGGCACGTCCGGGGTCGGTGGACGTTGGACAGGCGCCGCCAAAATCGCAGCGTGTAGCGACGGATGTCGACTGAGAGCGTCGGTGATGTTAATCTGGCCGGCAACGTGCTCCCAGGTGCAGTCAAACCGCGCAAGGTACTCCATCCACCTCGCTTGACGCCGGTTCAACGTGGGGACGCTTTGCAAAAACGTCAGGGGCTTATGGTCAGTCTTAAGGGTGAAGGGTCGTCCCTCTAGGTAACAACGCCACTCCTTAAGCGCGTGCAAGACCGCTAGCAGCTCCTGCTCCCCGGTAGTGTAACGGGTTTCTGCGCCCGTAAACTTCTTACTCGTGAAGGCGATCGGTCGCCCTTCCTGCAACAGAACAGCGCCGCTCCCAAACAGCGAAGCGTCCGAAAACACTTCGACACGAAACGGCAACGAGTAGTCGGGGAATGCAAGGGTAACGTCGTCGGCAACGACACGCTTTAGCTCTTCGAACGCCAGCTGACACTCGGGTGTCCAGGCACCAGGCGAATCGAAAGCTCCCTTACGCGTCAAATCGGTGAGCGGGGCCGCCAGGACAGAGTACTGCTTGATGAACTTACGGAAATAGTTGGTCAGGCCGAGGAAGCTACGAAGCTCCTGAAGGTTCAGAGGCGCTGGCCAATCGCGAACCACGGCTACCTTCCGCGGGTCCATCTTGACGCCGGTGGCCGACACAATGTGGCCCAAGTACTCCACTTGAGGCTGCGCCCAAAAGCACTTGGCGCGCTTAGCAAACAGTTGCTCCCGCCTCAACACCTCAAGCACAAGCTTAAGATGCTCCAGATGCTCCTCACACGTCTTGGAGTAGACCAGGATGTCGTCCAAGTAGCACACGACGAACCTGTCGATATACGGTCTGAACATGCGATCCATGACCGCCTGAAACGTCGCAGGGGCATTAGTCAACCCGAACGACAAGACCGTGTACTCGAAGTGACCAAAGGGCGTCCGAAAAGCGGTTTTCGGCACATCAGACGCAGCGATGCGAATCTGATTGTATCCCTGTTGCAAGTCGATCGAGCTGAAGTAGGCCGAGCCCTTGAGCTTATCGAGCAGGTCGTCCACGCGCGGCAATGGGTAACGGTTTTTGACCGTCGTCGCATTCAACCCCCGGTAATCGATGCACATGCGCAAGCTCCCATCCTTCTTACCGACAAACAAAATTGGCGCAGAATACGGAGATGTGCTGGGGCGAATCATACCCTTTGCGAGCAGATCGGTTACCTGGCGCTTCACCTCGTCCAACTCCAAAGGACTTAACCTGTACATAGGTCTGGAGACAGGCTGAGCGCCGGGTACGAGTGGGATGGTATGGTCCACGGGACGCAAAGGAGGAAGCCCAGGTACGTCACGAAAAACGTCTGCGTACCCTGTGAGCAAGGCTTCAACCTCAGGATCCAAAGAAGACTGAGCGGTGGTCGCATTCAAATGCAACCTAGGCCTCACAAGCAGTCCGTGGGCACCCTTCCGGATCATCCGGATGGCCTCTTTACGCCCGACTGGCTTGGGATCAGCACGCTGCCCCATGGCTTTCACAGCGTAGTTAACCACAGGCTCCGCTTCAGACTTACCCCCCTCTGGCTCAACACTTGCAAACGGCACGAAGGGTATTTTGCACGACAGAGTCCCCTTACGAAGGCGAAGGGTTCCAGACTCTAGGTCAATGCCGGCCCCATACTGCCGTAATGTTGAGGACCCCAGTATATATGTCGCAGCATCGGTCAGCTCGCGCAACACATAAGGTTGGGTCGTAATACGTAGAGGACCTATACACAGGCGAAGGGTGACCCTGCCCAATATGGGTTGCTTACCCCCATCCGCTAGGGTAACCTGCGACCATTCCGACGACTGTGGGCACAGACCCAATGCATTCACCTCTGCCGATGAGATGAAGTCGTCACTGGCGCCGGTATCGACGAGCGCCTTCAGGGTGCGACCAGCAAGATCGACCTGAATCAAGGGAACCCGATTGTCTGCCGGTACCGACTCTGCGGACGAAAGCAAGACGCTCAGGGCGGGTTCGAAACGTTCGGCAGAACCCTCAGAATGAGGTGCAGGAGCATCGTACCAAACGTCAAGGGCGTAGGCCTGGGCCGACAACGGCACAGGTGCACCTGCTAAATCAACACCGTTATACAGAACGGTGCCCGGCTCGAACCGGCAGACTTTCCGCATACCCGTTAGCAAAGTCAAGGCTTTTCGTCGACTATAAGCGGGTAGAAGGACGCAAGCGGCAGTGTCTGGACGTTGACGCCTACTTCTCCTATAGAAGGTCAGCTGCACTGACAGCTCACGCAGAGATGAGGGGAGGAACAAGACGGTGTGACCTAACAAATCGATAGACGCCAGCGGTTTACTCGGTGCATACAAGTTACACAGGGAGTCAAAACCTACACGTCCTGAGCGACCGTCGAGCGACAATCGACGTTCAATCGCGCGTTCGATTTGTTCAAGGACCGAAGGCAACGGTGCCCTCACGGCTTGCCGCACTGACGACAACCGCCCACCCTCTAGTTCCGACTTCCCAGGTGGAGTCCCCTCCGAGCCATCCTGGGCAATCCCCTACTTCGGCCGCTGAGCCAAAGGCGGTAGGTGCGGACACTCCCTCGTAGGATGTTCCGCCGACGCGCATCTCAGGCAAACCTTCTTGCTCTTCCGACGCGCAAGCTCGGAGTGCGTGCAACCCCATTTTTCCAACCAACCGTCGCTGGTGCGTTGTCGCTTGGTCTCGTTCTTAGCTTCGTGCGCAGCCGCAGCGGACGGCGAACCCCCTTTCCTCTTGCCCTTGGCTGGATCCGCACGTTGACCTGCGCCGGTTGACCCTTTGCGGTTACCCGATCCGGAAGCGCCGCGAACGCCGTGACCGCGATCCGTACGAACGGTGGTCACTGCTGCCGTACCGTACGATGGTGCCGTACCGTCGTACCATGCTGCCGTACCGTACGATAGTGCCGTACCGTACGATAGTGTCGTATCGCTCCGCGCGTCCACGTACGACAGTGCCGTACCATTCCGTGTACGACGGTGCCGTATCGCTCCGCGCGTCCACGTACGACAGTAACGGGGTGTCGTGCGTGATAGAGCGATGGTGGGTGCAACTCTAACAGAGCTTAGGAAAAGTGACGCGTGGTACAACAATTATTCCCCCCCCCATAGGCAGCGTCCTCGCTGCCGCTCAGGCGACCAGGGCTACCGAGATTGCGTGGCACGCAACCTAGCCTCTTCGAGGATGGGCGCCATCTCCGGGGAGAAATTGCGCGCAGGTTCCCACGAGTTGTGCTCACTCGAGTAGTCCGTCCACTTGACCAGGTACTCGTGCACGGTGCGCTTGCGCCGGTGTCTACCCACACGTCGAGTGCGGTAGTCCAGAATGCGCTCCACATCGTATACCTTCTGCTTGCCTGCGACCCAAGTCTCAGGACCTGGTTCGACTGCTGCAGGGGTATCAGTGGTGACAGGCACGGGCTCCGTGCCACGATACGGACGAACAAGTGACACATGGAACGTAGGGTGGATGTTCATGTTAGAGGGCAACGCGAGCTGGACAGCTGCGTTCCCTACCATGCGCACAACGGGGTACGGACCAATCCAGCGGGGCAAAAGCTTGCGGGATCCTTCGGCAAAGGAACGCAGGTTCTTAGTGCTCAGCAGAACCATCTGTCCTTCCGAAAAGACCACGTCCCGCTTGGACTTGTTGTAGTACTCCGTTGCTCGTTGCTGCGCCGCGTCCAAACACGACTTTGCGTCTGTCATTCGGGATAGAAACGTCTTGGCAAAGGTCTTAGCCGCAGGGACATACACTTCCAGCTCACGCCACACAGGTAGCGCCGGGTGAAACCCGTAAGTCAGAAAGAACGGGCTTTGACCGGTCGACCGATTAACAGCATTGTTAATCGCAAACTCTGCCGCAGTCAGGTAAGTATCCTAAACGAGAGGCGTGCGACCAGCAAAGTTGCGCAACATATCCCCCAAGGTGCGGTTCGTGCGTTCGGTCTGGCCGTCAGACTGCGGGTGGTATGCCGTACTCAGGTAAACCCGCATGCCCACAAGCTTGCAGAGCGCCTCCCAAAACTTAGACGTGAACTGACCGCCACGGTCCGAGACCACGTTCTTGGGGACGCCGTGCAACCGAACCACGTTATCGAAAAACAGGTGTGCAGTCTGCTCAGCAGTGCAGGTCGACGTGGTAGGTGCAAGGTGAACCATCTTAGTCAAACGGTCAACCATGACAAGCACCGAGTCGTACCCTCCCTCAGTTTTGGGCAGCGCGACTACGAAGTCCATGGAAACGCTTTCCCAAGGCGCGTCAGGGACCGGCAATGGTTGCAATAACCCGTGGCCCTTACCGGACAAAGCCTTGTTGCGCTGGCACAGACTGCATGTCTGCACGAAGTTCTCGGCATCTCTCGCCAGACGAGACCACCAGAATGAGCGCCGCACCAACTCGACCAGCCGTGTGCTACCTGGGTGTCCTGCCAACGGGTCCTCATGGAAACGGGAAAGGATATCGCGACGAAGGGAGTCGTCGTTAGGCACGACAATCTGAGTCGTCGATCCTTCCGTCCGTAGCCAAAGACCATTCTGCTTGCGTAGGTGCTCAACGTTGCCAGGCGACGCAAACCAGGAGTCGCCCGCATAGGCAGCCTTCAGGCGAGCAGCGAGGTCTGAGGACAGAGGCACGTCCGGGGTCGGTGGACGTTGGACAGGCGCCGCCAAAATCGCAGCGTGTAGCGACGGATGTCGACTGAGAGCGTCGGTGATGTTAATCTGGCCGGCAACGTGCTCCCAGGTGCAGTCAAACCGCGCAAGGTACTCCATCCACCTCGCTTGACGCCGGTTCAACGTGGGGACGCTTTGCAAAAACGTCAGGGGCTTATGGTCAGTCTTAAGGGTGAAGGGTCGTCCCTCTAGGTAACAACGCCACTCCTTAAGCGCGTGCAAGACCGCTAGCAGCTCCTGCTCCCCGGTAGTGTAACGGGTTTCTGCGCCCGTAAACTTCTTACTCGTGAAGGCGATCGGTCGCCCTTCCTGCAACAGAACAGCGCCGCTCCCAAACAGCGAAGCGTCCGAAAACACTTCGACACGAAACGGCAACGAGTAGTCGGGGAATGCAAGGGTAACGTCGTCGGCAACGACACGCTTTAGCTCTTCGAACGCCAGCTGACACTCGGGTGTCCAGGCACCAGGCGAATCGAAAGCTCCCTTACGCGTCAAATCGGTGAGCGGGGCCGCCAGGACAGAGTACTGCTTGATGAACTTACGGAAATAGTTGGTCAGGCCGAGGAAGCTACGAAGCTCCTGAAGGTTCAGAGGCGCTGGCCAATCGCGAACCACGGCTACCTTCCGCGGGTCCATCTTGACGCCGGTGGCCGACACAATGTGGCCCAAGTACTCCACTTGAGGCTGCGCCCAAAAGCACTTGGCGCGCTTAGCAAACAGTTGCTCCCGCCTCAACACCTCAAGCACAAGCTTAAGATGCTCCAGATGCTCCTCACACGTCTTGGAGTAGACCAGGATGTCGTCCAAGTAGCACACGACGAACCTGTCGATATACGGTCTGAACATGCGATCCATGACCGCCTGAAACGTCGCAGGGGCATTAGTCAACCCGAACGACAAGACCGTGTACTCGAAGTGACCAAAGGGCGTCCGAAAAGCGGTTTTCGGCACATCAGACGCAGCGATGCGAATCTGATTGTATCCCTGTTGCAAGTCGATCGAGCTGAAGTAGGCCGAGCCCTTGAGCTTATCGAGCAGGTCGTCCACGCGCGGCAATGGGTAACGGTTTTTGACCGTCGTCGCATTCAACCCCCGGTAATCGATGCACATGCGCAAGCTCCCATCCTTCTTACCGACAAACAAAATTGGCGCAGAATACGGAGATGTGCTGGGGCGAATCATACCCTTTGCGAGCAGATCGGTTACCTGGCGCTTCACCTCGTCCAACTCCAAAGGACTTAACCTGTACATAGGTCTGGAGACAGGCTGAGCGCCGGGTACGAGTGGGATGGTATGGTCCACGGGACGCAAAGGAGGAAGCCCAGGTACGTCACGAAAAACGTCTGCGTACCCTGTGAGCAAGGCTTCAACCTCAGGATCCAAAGAAGACTGAGCGGTGGTCGCATTCAAATGCAACCTAGGCCTCACAAGCAGTCCGTGGGCACCCTTCCGGATCATCCGGATGGCCTCTTTACGCCCGACTGGCTTGGGATCAGCACGCTGCCCCATGGCTTTCACAGCGTAGTTAACCACAGGCTCCGCTTCAGACTTACCCCCCTCTGGCTCAACACTTGCAAACGGCACGAAGGGTATTTTGCACGACAGAGTCCCCTTACGAAGGCGAAGGGTTCCAGACTCTAGGTCAATGCCGGCCCCATACTGCCGTAATGTTGAGGACCCCAGTATATATGTCGCAGCATCGGTCAGCTCGCGCAACACATAAGGTTGGGTCGTAATACGTAGAGGACCTATACACAGGCGAAGGGTGACCCTGCCCAATATGGGTTGCTTACCCCCATCCGCTAGGGTAACCTGCGACCATTCCGACGACTGTGGGCACAGACCCAATGCATTCACCTCTGCCGATGAGATGAAGTCGTCACTGGCGCCGGTATCGACGAGCGCCTTCAGGGTGCGACCAGCAAGATCGACCTGAATCAAGGGAACCCGATTGTCTGCCGGTACCGACTCTGCGGACGAAAGCAAGACGCTCAGGGCGGGTTCGAAACGTTCGGCAGAACCCTCAGAATGAGGTGCAGGAGCATCGTACCAAACGTCAAGGGCGTAGGCCTGGGCCGACAACGGCACAGGTGCACCTGCTAAATCAACACCGTTATACAGAACGGTGCCCGGCTCGAACCGGCAGACTTTCCGCATACCCGTTAGCAAAGTCAAGGCTTTTCGTCGACTATAAGCGGGTAGAAGGACGCAAGCGGCAGTGTCTGGACGTTGACGCCTACTTCTCCTATAGAAGGTCAGCTGCACTGACAGCTCACGCAGAGATGAGGGGAGGAACAAGACGGTGTGACCTAACAAATCGATAGACGCCAGCGGTTTACTCGGTGCATACAAGTTACACAGGGAGTCAAAACCTACACGTCCTGAGCGACCGTCGAGCGACAATCGACGTTCAATCGCGCGTTCGATTTGTTCAAGGACCGAAGGCAACGGTGCCCTCACGGCTTGCCGCACTGACGACAACCGCCCACCCTCTAGTTCCGACTTCCCAGGTGGAGTCCCCTCCGAGCCATCCTGGGCAATCCCCTACTTCGGCCGCTGAGCCAAAGGCGGTAGGTGCGGACACTCCCTCGTAGGATGTTCCGCCGACGCGCATCTCAGGCAAACCTTCTTGCTCTTCCGACGCGCAAGCTCGGAGTGCGTGCAACCCCATTTTTCCAACCAACCGTCGCTGGTGCGTTGTCGCTTGGTCTCGTTCTTAGCTTCGTGCGCAGCCGCAGCGGACGGCGAACCCCCTTTCCTCTTGCCCTTGGCTGGATCCGCACGTTGACCTGCGCCGGTTGACCCTTTGCGGTTACCCGATCCGGAAGCGCCGCGAACGCCGTGACCGCGATCCGTACGAACGGTGGTCACTGCTGCCGTACCGTACGATGGTGCCGTACCGTCGTACCATGCTGCCGTACCGTACGATAGTGCCGTACCGTACGATAGTGTCGTATCGCTCCGCGCGTCCACGTACGACAGTGCCGTACCATTCCGTGTATGACGGTGCCGTATCGCTCCGCGCGTCCACGTACGACAGTAACGGGGTGTCGTGCGTGATAGAGCGATGGTGGGTGCAACTCTAACAGAGCTTAGGAAAAGTGACGCGTGGTACAACATCATCCATCATACATTGCCATCATCACCATGTACATATGGCATGCATAAACTGCATGACATGACACCACCAAGTGTGTGGTGAGGTGTGGACACATCACTGCCATACGTATCACTCCACCATCCATGTACGACACATGCATGGTTCCATGAGTTGTGTTGCAATAATACAACACCCTGCCTTATTAATAAACTTCCCAATAGGTGGGACTTTGCTTTGTGACAACCCTGTTTTGTTCTGTTTGGCTTAGATTCAGCTGCCACCATGCACATCCTTGTCTGGGGTTTGGGGTTGGAGACATGGCATCTGTACATTTGGCATCTGTCCTGCTTGGCTGATCATGTCCATACCATATTTGATGTTGTTGAAAAGATATGGAAAAGATAGAAGATAGGAAGTATCTACTGCATGTGTGCATGCAACAAAAGCACGCGCTCTCACCACAACTACCTTACCACAATGTGTCACTGCAAAGTGGTCCGCCGACATCACATGATGAGTTCGTGGACTCCTTCTGTCCATTCGTGGGGACTTAAATGGTATGGATACATCTGCCGTACACATTATTAGTGAACGGACTACTTGTACTACTACGGTCTGCTTGTGGCAGTAGTTATCATCTAAAATCCGTCATAATAAGAATGCACTGTTGTGTATACTCATGTTTACTATGAGTAAAGGTGCATCTTATGAGTCAGAACATATATTTATATAGATATTGCATCACATCACTCATACCATTGCTCCACATACAACGCCAAGGTATGGATGAGATATCATTTGACTGTCGCTTTTGCATGATTCCTCATCCATGGATTATTGATTATAAGCATATGTGCGCAGATGCATAATATTCAATAATGCACATCACGCGTGCACAATATCCGCACAACCCCAAACCCTATAAGCCAAAACCCGTGAAATGCACACCATAGTATCCTGCTGGCTGGGGTATCTATGGGTCGTATTTGGAACGATCAGTTGTGCAGTCATGCACATCTTTTAATTGAGCCTTTGCTGGGCAAAGATAACAGAGACACAATAAGCTATATATATATATATGTATATATGTATATATATACACATATTTATACATATACATCTATATATCATCCATATGACTGTATGATGACAACTGATGCAATTACTGTTGTATCACTCCTCATAATCGCCCATTGATTCTGCGGAGAACCAGGCTTAGTGCATCATGCTCGATTATATCGGAACGTACCAATCGAGGCAGCGGAAGTCTTTGATGCGAAGAGTTACAACGTATAATCCAAGACAGGCGTAGATGACGTGATAGGCTATCAGTGCCTAGCCGAGGCAATCATCATCTAACCGATGCGGATCGGTGCTCGGGCTTATCCAAGAAATACGACCATAAGCGATATAAAAGGCATAAGCTCAACCAAGGCGCGGTTAGCTTATATAAATGGCAATCGTAATGTTCGCGTGGCGATTCTCTCTTAGGCCGTCAATGCGCATAGCAGATATACTCGCAGCGACGGCTCGCGGTACAAAGATCTGCAAGTAGTAAGTGTACTACCGTGATCCCGCGTGCGGATATTGCTATATAAGCCGTCATAGCAATAATGCAATGTTCTTTACTCGCGTAAAGGTGCCGACTACGCCATCGCGCGTAGTGTTGCGTTCGACGCGCCGCATCGCTCGAGCCATTGCCTCGCGACCTCAAGGTACGCTCGCATTATCATGCTCGTGCGCGCGCGTATGCATAATGCTCGTGTTATCGTTAGTGCGCGTTGATATGCGATGCCTCATGCATTCTAGGTCGTCCGCGACCAAGTCGCCGGACCATGCGCACTTCTCGCGATACCGGTCACGCGATGCATGCTTGCAGCGTTGTGCACAATGCATTAGGCGTTATGCTGTCCGTGGGTTGCTTGTGCCCTTAGCCAGTGCGCCTAACGTGTGCGGTGCGACGTGCTGCGTGACATGCGTGCGATCGCGTCGCGCCCGCTGCCGTACTACTCCAAGCGTCCACGTACGACAGGGGTGACGTCATCAGTGCCGTATCGCTCCACAGTGTCCACGTACGACAGCTGACGTCATCGGTGCCGTACCGCTCCCCGCGTCCACGTACGACAGTGACGTCATCATTGCCGTATCGCTCCCCGCGTCCACGTACGACAGGGCCGTACCGATCCAAGTACGGTAGTGCCGTACCGTCGTACCGTGCTGCCATATCGTACGATAGTGCCGTACCGTCGTACCATGCTGCCGTACCGTACGATAGTGCCGTACCGTACGATAGTGTCGTATCGCTCCGCGCGTCCACGTACGACAGTGCCGTACCATTCCGTGTACGACGGTGCCGTATCGCTCCGCGCGTCCACGTACGACAGTAACGGGGTGTCGTGCGTGATAGAGCGATGGTGGGTGCAACTCTAACAGAGCTTAGGAAAAGTGACGCGTGGTACAACAATTACTGTCATGATATGTGTGTGTTGCTGTAACTAAGGTTTTTGCAAACAACTCATCAGTAATCATCCATCATACATTGCCATCATCACCATGTACATATGAATGACACCACCAAGTGTGTGGTGAGGTGTGGACACATCACTGCCATACGTATCACTCCACCATCCATGTACGACACATGCATGGTTCCATGAGCTGTGTTGCAATAATACAACACCCTGCCTTATTAATAAACTTCCCAATAGGTGGGACTTTGCTTTGTGACAACCCTGTTTTGTTCTGTTTGGCTTAGATTCAGCTGCCACCATGCACATCCTTGTCTGGGGTTTGGGGTTGGAGACATGGCATCTGTACATTTGGCATCTGTCCTGCTTGGCTGATCATGTCCATACCATATTTGATGTTGTTGAAAAGATATGGAAAAGATAGAAGATAGGAAGTATCTACTGCATGTGTGTGATAGTAATTGTGTTTTTGCCCTTTGTTGTACGCTCTAAACGTTTCCAGGCATATGTACATGACAGAAGTTGCAACACACACGGAATGCACGCACCCCCCACCCATTCGAGACATGAAAGCATCCTTGACCTTACCATCCCGCCAGTTTGAACCTTAAAACTGGAGCTTACCGGGATCGATCCGGTGACCTCACGCATGCAAAGCGCGCGCTCTACCACTGAGCTAAAGCCCCAAGCGGATGCAACAAAAGCACGCGCTCTCACCACAACTACTAACCACAATGTGTCACTGCAAAGTGGTCCGCCGACATCACATGATGAGTTCGTGGACTCCTTCTGTCCATTCGTGGGGACTTAAATAGTATGGATACATCTGCCGTACACATTATTAGTGAACGGACTACTTGTACTACTACGGTCTGCTTGTGGCAGTAGTTATCATCTAAAATCCGTCATAATAAGAATGCACTGTTGTGTATACTCATGTTTACTATGAGTAAAGGTGCATCTTATGAGTCAGAACATATATTTATATAGATATTGCATCACATCACTCATACCATTGCTCCACATACAACGCCAAGGTATGGATGAGAGTTTGGGTACTTAGGTCGCTGCTGAGCCTCATTGAGAAGCGGTATAGACGTAAATCCACCTTAAGACAACTACTCCTTTTGTAACCAACAATCGGATCGTTGAATGTGCGTTCTCTTGCTGAAGTCACCTTCAGCATCGACGAGGCCTAGTCAAGCCAAGACAACTCTCCCGAGCTCACGGCATCACAGCTGGCAAGACACCTCCCTCCCACGCAGCATCGAGAAGCGCCAACCGTCTCGCCGTGCATCGACAGCTCGTCACGTCCAAGGTCGATACATGGACCTTAGATGTGACGAGCTGTCGATGCACGTCACTCCCCAAGGGCCGGCCCAAGGCGCAGCCAGCAGTAGTTGTGTCATTCTGGGTCGCTGCAGGAACCCGGTCTTTCAAAACCGAACACCGCCAGCAACACTCTGTCACGCTGCGCAACATGCAGCATGTCATGACATACACAACAATGCCACGTGCCCCTCCCCTGCGCTATGGCTCGGTCCGATCAGGGCCCCCGGTGCTCGTCGTTATAGGGTGAGTCGCCCACATTCTAACACCCCTTCAGAATGCAGCAGGTGTGCTATGGATGATTACATGAGGCGTGCAGTCGTATAGGAATGCGGTTAAAAAGCAGACGCGCAGACATGCAAGTACAGAGTCATTATTAAAGTGAACCGTTAGGAACTTTCCACCCGGTGTCCAGGGAATAGACAGCTACTACTGCTTCCGCTACTGTCACATGTGATGAAGGAATTGTGTATACGGGCACTACGGACAGTGCGTACAGCACACATATGCTCAGTTTATGCGATACATGCATCAGCAACACATTCAGCAACACAATCCCAACTAAATTTGAGATTAATATCTGTCGTACAGATGCACCGTACATTGGGAACCAGTTCTACACATAAGTGTACATAATATCCATGACCATATCGATGAATCCCAGGAGCGCGCACGTCAGATCAGCCAATAAGCAAGTCTTGAGCCTCATAAAGCCCATAATAACTACTCCTCAGCCTCGTCCTCTCCTACATCTTGGTCGTAGACTGGTTTGGGCTGCGTAGCACGGTATGCAGCTGTCCAGGCTGAAAACTCATCTTTTGCCTGCAGCGCCGGCAAACATTGCTTCATTCAGTATTTAATCCTGGCTCCAATTCCCGCGATAGATAAGCATGTTTCGGACAACGTGAACGTGCAATAATTACAAAAGATGATTCCCGTAAATATTCCCATCGCAGGGATCAACGAGGCCACAGCTGTCCATAGACAAGCCGATCTGCGAGTGAAACCTTCATACTGTAGTAACAGCACCATTGTCCGAAACAACAGCAAGGAAAGCTTCAAGGGTGTCATACTGGGGAAAGCTGTTTCTCTGTTAGCCTGCGCGATCAGCTATGAACGGCATTTCATTAATGAAATGTATAAGGTGCGAAAAGCACGCACTCAGCATCTCGAGGAGCCATGGCGGCACTCAACTACGACTTTGTTATTTGTTGGTCTTTTGCCATTCGCGCTGTTTGATTTCCTTTTTCTTGCTTCTGCTTGATTTGCGGTCCTTTGAGCCTCCTGTCTCAGCTCATATGGGCCTTACCACGCAGCTCTAACGTGTTTGCAATCATCATCATCCCCGAAATCGAGTAGTAATAAAATAAAACTCTTTTCATCTTAAGAAAGATAGAGTTGATATGAATTGTTTCATTTATGCTCCGTCTCGTTTCCCCAAGTTTTGCAGCCCGTCCCAATGCCCGATCGAGCTGATCTTCGGAGCTGTCATCCGTACCTTGTCTGCATGTCGCAGAAGAGCCTCACGTGGGTCCATTTCTTGCTCAGGAGCCATTAGCCCACCACGCTGCAGTCAAGAGATGCAGCATTATTCATGATATGATTAAACATTTGTCAATGATGGATGGAAGTTCGTGCATGCACACTCAATACGGTAAAAAACACGACAATGTACTGCCAGGACCTACAACAGAACAACATACCTCGCTTGCGGACCAGGCAATCGAGAATAGATTTGCACATGTCGTACAGACTTCACACCACGTGTATGAAACTACGTAGACCATAGAACGAATACTTATACTATGGCGTGCATCAATTTCAAGCCCCCGCCGTACATGAGAGTACTTATCTTACGGCATAATCAGAGGACTTCCATATTGTCGCGAAAATGACTTAGTCAGTCCTGAGTCAAGAGACTCAGTGGGGGTGTCGGACCTCGCTATAGGGCATTCACAACGCCAAATAGCGGGCTTCGCAGCTGGCGGCCATCATCCCTTAAGTTGAACGGAGGATGGATGGAGCCACCAACGCTTTGACAACCCGAGATAAATTCCTTAGACGACATTCGCCCCAACTTTTCCCAGCTTCCAAAAATGTAATAAAATAAAAAATCTTTTTTCGTCAAATCTTCGACAAAGCCCTATAGAAAATGAGTGACCAAAAGCATTTCCTTGTATTACCTGACACTGACACAGCCACACACCTGCTTCAAGAGGTGCTGGGTTAGCAGAGTGCCTCCGGTGGCACCTAGCCTGCCCTGCTTGCCACGGCCAGCGACCATGCCGGGATCCGGCCGACGCGCCTTCATGGCCTCGCGCTCCGCTTTGCGTTTCTTAGCTGGATCCTCCCTGGAGTGGGCCGTACCAACCGTACCATCAGGATAATCCGAGGACACCACACGTGTCCAATGCCGATATTCATAATGTGGCGAGTACGACATACACATTACGGATATGCAGGATAACGCACCCTCCCTTTCGTAACCCGGAGATAACCCCCTCCGGCCGGATAGAGCTCGTGGGCGGGGAGGTGCCCACCACCCAGATGAGGCATCAGACCAGGAGGCACACATCACTTCATTCCCTTCACGGAAGGGGCCCCCTGTTTTCCCCCCCTCCGGCTGGTACCCCGCGTGGCCCCCACACGCGATAAGGCCCCCTTATTAGGTCTTACGCCCGTTTGGGTTTACATTTACCCATACAGCCAGCTGAGTCCGCCCCTCCAGGGCCGGAAACAAGCTACCATGGGAAATCCGTACAAAGCAGGCGAAGTCCATGAAGAATGCATGAGCGATGGTGGTGCACTGCGTACAGCCTGAGCGTGCAACATGCACGAACACACGCTCACAATAAGCGAACCTGAACATCGGCAATGCATGCGGCGTCTTAATGATGACTGGAGGGGTATAATCCAATGGATTAGGTGGCCGGGGCCTCCGGGATGCTGCTGCCACTACGCCACGTTCACTACGCGTCAAGTCGTACAATGCATGCGTCTCTCCGATCTTGCGGTTCCCTGCATGATGTGGTAATGTGGCAACATGGCAGTACAGGCCGTACAGGCAACATGGTGGCGGGGACCATACATGCGTAAGAATTTATCAACCGTTCCCATTCTGCTTCTATGTTTCCACTTTTTGGGGAGAGCCTTATAAGGTTTGATAATTTACAACGTTGTATTATCATAAAAATACAATAAATATATCATAGAATATAATCATATATAATCATATACATTGTATACATAAATGTCGCCCACAGTGTAACACCCTGTCAAGATATATGTATATATATACATATACATGTTGGGCAAAAGAATGGGCACATGCAGCCTGCTTGAGGGATGCAATCCAACTCACAAATGATGGCTTCGATCACATGCATGCATGCATGCGATTCGTCACGTTCATGTACAGAACGAACCTACCAAGCCCCACGAAGATCTGGTTCAGGCGGTGATGCCAGGCCAGTGCCGTCACGTTGCCGGGCATACCAACCTGCGCAGGTCGTGAAGACGAAGACCCACCAGACCGTAAGCGCGTCATGCGATAATGATCAGAGAATAAGGAGAAATATGACACGTATTTAGGGTTAGGGCGCACACGCAGCTGTACATACGCAAAATCACAATTTAGGGCTTCACAAAATTACAAGGGCAAAGTCGCAGCCAGCTGAAAGCACTATTTGTGGTATATCCGCATTTTTGTTATATCCGCATCCATCAAATAAGACCCAATCGGAGGATCTCATCCAGGCAACTAATTGGCCATTCCAGATGTATACGACCTGTAGATATCCTATTCTACTGTTCCTGCAGCAGAAAACCTTATAACTTGTACATTACGTCATAGTGATATATGAATGATGAATATATATATATATATATATGAGTAATGATAATAATAGGTAACAATGAATGATAATATGCTTTTAGATCTTCCTGGGGGTGACTACCGCTTTCCCCGCCCTCCTAGCCTTTAGGAGGGGGTACGGTGTTGTGTGGGTACGGTGTTGTGTGGGTAGGTACTGGGCGGGGCCTGCTGGCCCAGTCAGTTTCTCACGCTTTCATCCGCCGTCTTGACATACAGAAAACGCTGAAAATAGCTTAAGGTATAAAATTGCACAAACATGGAATAATGCATTTTATTTTTTGCGAACTAGTCAGCAGTGAAAATTCGTCAGCGACGGTTAAAATTCCCCGGGGACCACGCACCTTTCGGATGAGCTCGTTCTTGGCGCGACTGAAAAACACGACTGCGCCCTCGCTACTACCACCTTCCATGTTATCGTCCCTGGCTCCGCTAGTCCCTGTGTACGGCCGCGCAGATAGATGAAGCGGAGGCGCGACCACCTCGATACACGCGTACGACTACACGTGCAGGACATCGCGAATCCATTAGATTGCCCCCATGCGTCGCGACCAGCGCGTACATACAGACACGTACAAATACGAGAACAGGGCCCTTAAGGCAACCTTACAGCAAAACGTAACGGTAAAAATTACGCGGGCCTTTGCCTTTGCGAACACATGCTGACAGGATGCAGATCTGCCGTACTTGCCGTACCCCACCTCTTTGGTGTCCTCATCGAGAACGAAACAGCGTGTGATGCGACAGAATGCAAAAGCGCTTTTCAATCCTGAAGAGCTTATTCACTCGTTACACGCACGCGCATTTTCTGGATAGGCCCCCGGTGGCCACCCACTGTTGCATTTCTGGTTTGGTAGCCGAATGAGCTGCAGTGTGTGCAGCGATAACCCAGGTTAGCTTCCAACTACCACAGGTATTGACGAGGCCTCCGCTGAGAAGTCCGCCTTCTCGCCAGGTGCGCTGTATGCCCCATACATGCCCTCGCCTCATCCTTCTCTCAATAAGAAGGTATGAGAACACGTGCTAGCAGTACACTCATAAGAACATGCAAAAAGGTATATACATAATATAATATAATATAATAATATTAATATAAATATGATATAAATATGATATAATATAATATAATATTACAATGATATATATATATATATTATTTATGAGAGCATAAAAGGCATGGAAGTACATATCATACAAGAACGTATAGGAGCACATATATGTACGCCGCATGAGCCCCACGTGCACCTCCACCCCGCACCTGTGAGTATCAGCGACTCGTCCGGGCTAAAGATAGCCCGAGCCTGCGCATACGCCGCAGGAAGGTTGCTATGTACATGTACGGGGGTTTGAAACCTGCAGCGGCAGATACGGCGGACAAGGCGTACGATGGCACATAGGGCCCCACGGGTAAATCGTCATTCGGTGGGCGCTTCCCACCACACACACTACGCCCACTACGCATACCCAACAGGACAGAAGCCAGCGAGCAGGCGGGGAAGCAGGCTCGACTGTCGGCTGGGATGATCGATCGATTATTGTGAAGCTGTCGGTCTATGGCTATGAAATTCCGAAGAGGAAGGTGGCGGGAAGGTGGCGGGAAGGTGGCGGGAAAACACATACACCCGTGTGTGTCCGCCTCCCCCTCGCTCCCCTCCCCCCGATCCACTGCATGCTCACCTTCTCAGGTCCCAGACCTTGAGCGTGCCGTCCGTGCCCCGACTGAGCAGTGTGTGGTTGTCGGAGCTGAAACACAGTGAGGTAATTTCAGTACCCTGATGGAAGCGTGGAGATGTGTTGGCGAATCGCGAGGGAGCGAGGGAGCACCCGATGACGATATGAGTTGAGGTGATGAGTGGAGGAAGAAAGAGACGGAGCAGGGGGGAGAGGGAATCAGGAACGGGTTTTCCCGCGTTGGGTTTTTCACCCAACATCACGAATGGCATCTTTGAGGGGCCAGACACAGACAGACAGACAGACACACAGACAGACAGACAGACACACACACACAGACAGACAGACAGACAGACAGACACACACACAGACAGACAGACAGACACACAGACAGACACACAGACAGACAGACAGAATGTCGCATAATATCCCTCCATCCTATGTTGTGTCGTCTTAAGTCGCCATTGCTTCGACGCCCCCTACAACCCCCTCCCAGCGATGACCCGCCCCGCCTCCATCCCGCCCCGCCTCCATCCCGCCCTGCCTCCATCCCGCCCCGCACCTCACCGACTCATGGGCATCCCGGATCAGCTGGTTGGGCTTGCTCACGTACGTCCAGCCCTGCTTCTCGACCATCTGAGTGCATGTGCATGCACGCGGTACATAAGAGTGATGCGAGTTCCGGGTAATGGGGGGGTGGAAACGCAGGCGTGGGGGTGGCACAGAGGGAGTACGTCTGCCTGTTTGTTTCGAATAGCCTGATACGGGCAGAATGGAGGGAACGTACAGTATGGCAAAACACAAACATGATTATAAGGTGTTAAAAGCACACCCCAGCATTTCGAGAGGCCTTTTCGGCAAACCAACACTACAGGGAAGGCTGGAGGGAGGGACGAAGGGAGGGAAGGGGAAAAGGGGGGAGGAAGGATGGCAAACACTCGAGATTTCACCATCGTCACGCCAACGCAACGAGGGGTTTGGAAGTAGGATATGAAGATACGCCATAGGTTACCGTAGGAAACTAACCTTCCCTGGACCTGAATCGCTTCTTAATAAAGAAGCTCTCAAACGTGTGGGCGCCCCCCCCCCATATTCCCCACTTCTCTCTTTATATAACCACCTCCTCCACTCCTACCAAGGACCCTTAATTAAAAGAACTTTCGACCTGCAGACTGTACGAATTATATCCACTTGTAAAATACCATTACGGCAACAAGAGCATGTCCCTTGTCTAGCCCCGCTGATATCATATCATGTGCGCCGGTCTTATTCGCCATCGCGATATATTGGCGAATGCGTGCTGGCCAGGTCAAACCCTCTGATACTCCCACCTGCGGTTTCGGAGGCAGCACCTGTCCCACTGCCGCGGATACTCCAAACTTCCCTGGTGGCGCACACGAGCAGAGGCGGCGGGAGGTTCTTTCTTTTCCGCGACAAGAAACAGTATGGCTCTGTTCGTGTTTGGTATTGAGACTAATGTCGGACACTTGCAAACCGATGCCGTGGTCTGGGGCTTAAGATCACCCCCCATCCAGCCCCTACCGAACCACCACCATTCACCCCTTATCACTGGTCTTGTGTATTTCTATGTCCGGGTCAGCTGCTGGTCTCCTCCCCTGGAGCATCCTGGGCCAGGTAGGTACGGGCTAGCTCGTATTGCAGATGCCGTTATCAGCTGCGGCTGTGTGGACGTCTTCTAATCGGGTCTTTGATTGATGTGGGCGGATGAGGTAGGAGAGAAAACACAGCGTCCCTCACCTCCCCCACCTAGCTCCTCCTCCTCCCCCCCCCCGCACACACATACATACACACACACGCGCGCCCGCGCGCACTCACGCACGCTGCTCCCCATCACTCACCACCCACACTCCAGACCTGCACCGTGCCATCTGCGAGACCAGCGCCGATCATGGAACCTGTCGTGTTGTACGACACGGCCGTCACGGCCGTACGCGCGGGGCGTGCGAGGGTGGGCTTGATGACCGTCTTCTGCAAGATGTTGTGTGTGTCCCAAATCCGCACCTGGAGGCCCCCGAGGAAAATGAGGAGTAGGAGCTAAAACGACAGGACAGCACACTGCTGTCAATCTTACGACAGCAGAATAACAGTACGGAATTAACCAACGGAGTGAGGGATGATCGCCAGACCCACACCTCTGCTGCATTCTTCCCTACCCCCCAACACACACACACACACACACACGATACCTTCCCACCCCATTCAACCCCCTTTGTCCCCCAATCCTTTATGCTACTTACTGAGGTACGGCTGTGTTCCCATTGTTCCCACTGGGCATGGGAGTTGCAAACCCTCAATACTGTGAAATTCTTTCGTTTCCGTTCTCTTCCCAATCCTTACCAGGGATCCAACGGTAACGAACAACGAACAACGAACAACCAACAACAATACGACGCAACACGAAGGGGCTGCATGCCGGCAAGGAATTGCTTGTTACACACCCGGGCTCCCCCCCCACCCCCCCACCCCCCCACCCCCACCCCCACCACCCACACATGCACCGCAGCTCACCGTGCCGTCCTCACTGCTTGTGATGGCGGTGTAGCGGTCGGTGGGGTGCCACCAGCCGCCCGTCAGACCGCTGATGTGGCCCTTGGTGTTCCTCGCGTCCCGGATGTACATGTCGCCCCGCACAAACTCGCCCAGGGAGCGGCCGTCGCGGTCGTAGATCTTGGCCTGGGGTGGGGGTGTAGAAGCTCGAGTGCGAGGTCAAAGCGGTTTGCGGTCAAACCGCTTGGACGAGGCTGGAGCCGACCGCGGCCACTGCCCTAAGCCAGCCCGGCACGGCACAGCCCTGCCGCCCCCTCCCCTCTACTCCCCGGCCCTCCGAAACCCAACACCGCCCAGGCAGCTCAGCGCACCTGGGCGGCTCCGGTGACCACCAGGAAGGCATCTCCGGAGGGTGACCAGGACACGGAGAGCACGGGGTGGCCGTCTGAGGGCTCCAAATCTCTGCGGGCAGGTGCGGCCGACCGACAGACCGACCGACCGACCGACCGACAGACAGACAGAGACGATACGGAGGGGCAGGCGGTCCACAGGGCACTGAGTGAGGTCGCCATTCTTCGGTAATGGCCACCTCAACCTAATGGTCAACCTAATGGTCAACCTGATACACTACAAATTAACACTAAGAAACTTCGGACAATGAGGACGCATGATTCATGATGACGTTGAGATGCAGCGATGGAGAAGCTGTAGCAATCAAGAGGCTGTAGCAATTCAGAGGCTGTAGCAACGAAAGGTGCACGGTGGCTATCTTCAAACCCTCCCTCCCAACCCACCTCATGCAAACCCACCCAACCCACCTGAAGCTCCGCATGTCCGATTTCATGCCGTGAAAGTCGTACAAACGGACTGTGTAGTCGTACGACCCCGTGACCTGGACGAATTCAAACGTTATGGCATCGATAATGACGATATGGCTTCACTTGGACTGGGCTGGCTGAGTTGTAATATTATAACATTTCCATTGTACGGCATGTACGGCATGTGCATATGTACCGCGAAAAACGGTACTACAAAACAACGGTGTCAGGGCGTGGCACAGCTCCTAATGGAAGACCATGTGCATATCTAATACAGTATTTACACACACACATATATATAAATGTACATGTCCCCGGGTCATCCTCCCGTTCCCCCCACCCGCACCATGCGCGTGCCGCTGTGCTCCACATCAAGGCATGACACCGCCTTCGTGTGGCCCTTCAGGATCGCCTGCGAGTTGGCGGGGAGGGCGGAGGGGGGGAGGGGGGAGGGGGGGAGGGGGGGAGGGGGAGGGGGGAGGGGGGAGGGGGGGAGGGGGGGAGGGGGGGAGGGGGGGAGGGGGGGAGGGGGGAGGGGGGGGAGGGGGGGAGGGGGGGGAGGGGCGGAGGGGGGGAGGGGGGGAGGGGGGGAGGGGGGGAGGGGCGGAGGGGGGAGGGGGGGAGGGGGGAGGGGGGAGGGGCGGAGGGGGGGAGGGGGGGAGGGGGGGGGGAGGGGGGAGGGGGGAGGGGGAGGGGGGAGGGGGGGGAGGGGGGGAGGGGGGGAGGGGGGAGGGGGAGGGGAGGGGGGGAGGGGGGAGGGGCGGAGGGGGGAGGGCGGAGGGGGACGAAGGGGCGAACATAGGAAACCCGGTGCCACCGGTGCTGACGAACCAACGACCAACCGTGAAGGTTGCCCTCGGCCAATCTGGTAGCCGACGAGGAGAAAACATCATCTCTAAACTAGGTCGCCGCCACCAAGGCCGTAAATGAAGGCAGAAAAAAAACGCAGTAGGAGCCGTACTGCTGTATCCTACCAGCCTCATGCTCCTGGCGGCGACACGGCACCGCTCTGAAGCAACACGTGGGCTGCTCCTGAGAGAAGAAAAATAATAGCTGTCTGCCGGCGCTGCTCGTGCCTGTGCTCCTCCCGGACCCCCTGTATTGTTACCAAGCAAACCCCCCGACCTAAGACCGACCCACCAACCCGCCCTGCGCGAACCAACCGAACGGAGTCCGGTCCCGCGCGAACTCACTCACCTAAGGTGGAGGAGGCGGCGGAACCGGTACAAGCAGCAAAGCCGTGCACATGCAGTCAGCAGGAAAGAGAGTCAGTGTGCGCAGACCCGAGGCCACGCAGGGCCGCAAAAGCAAAAGAGGCAGGAAGAAGACATGCACCCGCCCCCAAGGGAAACCGTGCAGCAGCTGATCGGGTTAAGAGAAGTAGGGAGGAAGAGAAGCAAAGCGGTGACAAGCGGCTGATGAATAGTGATCGGAAAAAGAAAGGTAGGAATTATCTGAGGAAGAGAAAGTACGACACACACACACACATGCAGAAAGAAAGAAGTGTTAGGGATTATTCGGGGGAGGGGAAGGGGGAAAGGAAAGCCGCATTCGGCGGCGCGCATACATCGATCACAGGGAAGCAAATACGACAGTCGCAACAGTCAGGGGAAGGGAAGGGGGAAAGACAAACAAACGCTCAGACGAGACCTGGAGACGAGGCTAGACACATAAAATAGTTGCATCACACTTGGTCACATTTTATTCACATTTTGCAACCTCATGCCCGAATAAAGCTACATATGTCGCACCTCATGCGTGATCGGCAGTCCGTACGGGTCGTCCTCCAAGTTTTCAACACACCGACCCGTGGGTCTCCTCCTTCCCCATCACTGTCACCTTCCTCCTCCTCGTCCGCATCGTCCGAGCCTGTGATTACCGCCGCGTGGAACCGGAAGAACGGAGTTCGGACTTATACACATACACATACACACACACACATACACACACTCGTATCCTCAACGGATATGATGCGAAGCTGCCTGGCCAAGCAGCTGGCTGGATGGCCCTCTGGGCTCCCCCCCCCCCGGTTTCCCTTCAGCAGTTCGCTGCAGTTGGTCAATATATTCACCTCCCTTCCCCCCCTCCCCTCCCCCCTCCCTTCCTCCCCCTTGGACGAGGACAACAGTCAGCCAACCTTGACGGCTAGCCCTTGCTTCGTCAGCGATCACCACAAGCGTTTCGTCTTCCTCCCTTCCACCTCCTCTGCACCACCGCCTTCCCCCCCACCACCACCACCATCAGGCGATGAACGGGGCCGAACCGCCCCCTCAGCATACCTTCCCTCCCTCGGGCCCCGCACCTCCGCTGCTGCCACCGGCCTCCAAAAGTAGCAGTGTCCAGGACCAACCCACACCCCCTCTCCCGCCTGTCCGGTCTCTCATGGCTGTTCCCGCATACTTCAGACGCTTCCTCTGCTGGGCGCCCCGCAGGGCCCCCCCTAGAGCCGTACGGCATTGCATTACAGCCGCACACATATACGCTCGTTTTACTTTCCTGGGTGGAGGCTGAGCCTCCCTGCGACATCGGATAACACGACGTGCGTACCTTTTCCCGCGCTTTCCTCCACGCCTCTGTCCTTAGGTCCCAATGCAGAGGCGGGCCCACCTCCCCCGACGCCACTGCTGCCAGTAGCCCGCCCTGGTGGTTTCGGAGGACCGTACAGGTAAGATACCTTTTTTTAAGAAGATCCAGGAACACCATGTTCGCAGAGACAGAGGAACTGATCAGTGGAGGGACGGAGTTTATAATAAGGCATCTTAAGGCTCTCACCGAACGATATGGGAAGGTGAGCCCGAGTGGGATCGTCCGTTCGATCCACATCCATCGACCAGCCGCTACCCGGGTTCTTCTGGTCCCCCGCTGAAGCAGCAGCAGTAGCAGCAGTAGCAGCAGTAGCATCACCACCACCGTTACCATCGTCTTCGTCCATGTCATCCTGAGCAACACTGCGCCAACCACGCGAAACGCCCTGGGCGGGAAGGCGGGAAATGGGACGGAAGCGACGAGGACTCGAGAGGGAGGAAGTGTGTGTATATGTATGTGCCGATGAAAAGCGTTGCATGCTACGGTGAAGGAAAAGGAATACGGTGATGGTATGGACACACGCACATACGCACACACGCACCCGCTCCCCCTCCCCCCTTCTCTCTCTACCCAACCCCCTCACCTCCGCACGACGCTGGAAGACGGGAGGGCGAGGAGGGCCCACTAGCGGCGCCCTAGCGTCTGTGTGATCGCCGCCACTGGCTTGCTACTGCCCTGCAATGCTCGGGGAGGGGTTCGGAGAGGGGGTTCGGGGAGGGGTTCGGGGAGGATGGTCGGCAACAGGGTTTTCCGCAGCAGTGGAAAGTGCCGCCCCATTTACGGGAGCCTGTTGAGGAGACTGAGGGCTTACAGCCTCGTTCTAAACATTCAATTGCCCGAATTATTCTCCATCCAAGCCCGATTTTCAGGACTAAACACAGGGCCCATTTTCAGGGCTAAGCAAGGATGCCCCACCAGGGCTTAACAGACGCCCCCTTAGGGCTAAAGAAGGCACTTGGTCATGTCCACGGTCACATGCGCACCTGTCCCCATCTTCGAAGTAGTCCTTCCTGCCGGCATCCGCTGCGTCCGCCCGACGATGCAACTCCCTTAGTTGTGACTGTATGGATTGCGCGTGTTTGTGACAATCCGAAAGTGATGGATGAAAGCTTGCCAGATTATTGAATGTTCAAGTGTTAATACACTTGTCGGAAAAAAAGTTACAAAAGAAGGCTCCGCATCGTCTAATGCGCCTTCAAGGTGCAAGATTGTTGTTCATGTTGCTATTTAAAAATTCCTCGATTACTAAGACAAACTTACAAGTGTCGCAGCGCCACCCATACGAGCTGCTCGTTGCGCTCGCATTGCTGCCAGCTCCTCGGCATCATCATCGCTATGCATCCTTGTAATTGCTAAGGTCTTCACGTATCTAGTTTTACATAATTAGACCTAATATTTCGTCTTGGAGCGAAAACAAATGCCTTCACGAAGCCTGTAAGGACGTTGGGCCCGATGAGCCGCTCGTCTATTCGTTTAACGGGCTTAAAACAGCTTAACTGAGCTGGATAAACGAGCCCAAAAGCGGTTTTTGAAATCACAGCACCGAAACCGAAACCAGCCTCATAACTGAAACCAGCTTTCACACCATTAATATAACATCCTAAATTAGAAATTCTTCCGACATGGATCTAACTTTCGCACTAACCAAGGCCTTCTGAACTTGGACAAATGCAGGTGAAAAATACTGCGCCAATTCTAAAACGGTATTGTTCAATGCCTCCTTTTGCGGGTTACCAGTCGTTACAGGTCTATTGGGTTAGTTGAGCACTGCTTAGGCCCCTATAGGGACCAAGCGCCATAACAGCTCACTTCCAAGCTCTGTTGGCGCGATGCGCCGGTCGACGTCTCTAACTGGCAATTCCGCATTACCAATACGAGCGTGTGTACGCGTATTTTGCTCTCCACCCAGCGTATACCGTAGCTGGGAAGCCTGTGCCGATCAAAAGCGCTTAATGCGCTCAACGGGATGATCTGCGGTGACCGTCGTGGTGCACGAAATTATGCGGCGGAAGCGTGAGTGTGGGTTGTACCTTCCCCCGCTGGCTCCAAAAGCCCCCAACCGTGCGTGATAGAATGGAGTTTGCCACAGCCGTTGAACGCCCGCGACACGACGTTGTTAGCCATATAATAATCCAAGCGCTAATGCTAGTTTGTTATTAATGCTAGTTTCTGCTGGACAGTTCTGCTGGACAGGCAAACGGCGCGTTTTCCTTCTAGGGAGATGGTGCGCGGTCCTGACGGGTGAAGGGAAGAAGACTACAGTACTACTCCAGTAGGACTGAATGACTGGCTCGAATTTTACAGAGAACTGGATTTTCCCGCGCAAAATGCATTTCCTTTGCATTGTAAGCATTACATACTGAAGGATTTTTCCTCCTCATCCCTCGCCACTGCGCTCCTCTGCACCTATAACCCACCCGTGCGCAAATTCGCCCTTTGCTTTCCGTCTTGGTTCCATCCTGGTAGTACAGCGGGGCCAAGAGCATCAAAGCCCTCTGCGGGACCCTTGCAAAGCTTGCGTCGTTTCGGGCAACATACAGCGGAAGTCCATGATGTTGAGGGCTGGGGGAGCTTCCAGTTCGGCGTTTCCATTTTCCCGCCTTATAAGCGAAAAGCCTCTGCGGCCTCTCCCCTCCCCCTCACAGTACTCGTAGTTGGCCCATTGGGCCCGATGCTCCAGGTCCTTGGGTGCCCGAGCTTTTCGACCACCTGCATTGGGACCCCATGGGGGTTTGAAGGGGGGTCAGTAACTCAGTATCCGGGGCAGGGGGGCGTCAGGTAAAAGTCAGATCGTACAAGTTGGAAGTGTGTGTGATGATGTGCTCGGGGAACCAGCGACCCAGTTGGTCACTTGCAATGAAAGTCGTACTTCAGTTGTACTTTCTTTTCGTACCATGACATGCAGAAGGTGAGGGGTACATAGAAGATAGCAAACTTTTGGAGTGGGGGGGTTGATGCTCGGGGCGCGCGACCCTGGATCAGATGTGGCTGTGTACGATATGTACGGAGATTTCCAACTGCAATTTATCCTCATGCACCCACATGGCATATATATGAACCCGGATAGCCTCTTCCCTCCCCCCCACCCAGGTGAACAGAAGTAGAGAAGGACGAGAGACATTCAAAAGACATGCCAAGGATCACCACCACCTCCATCACCGCTCACCACCACCCCTTCCCATCAATACCGTTCGCCACCACTACAACCACACACACATACACACATGCACACACACATACACATATACATACACATACACATGCACACATACACATGCACACATACACATGCACATGCACACGCAACCACAATTTCCACTCACCTCCACAACCTCCTCCCCGCTCAGCTTCTCCTTGGCCAGCAGCTGTTCAATAAGAGCATCCAGAGCCGCCCGGTTGCGCTGAAGCATGGCCAAGACCTGGAGGGAGGGAGCCAGCACGCCAGGGAGGGTGGACGGGAAAGTTGAGAGAAGCCGAGAAGCTCGCACGACACGCCCCGCACTTCATCACGGGTTCGGAAGGTCTGTACGAAATCCGTCCGTTCAGTTCGTCTGTGCATCAGGCCCTTCTGAAGGGGCGAAGAGAAGGGCCTGATGCGCAGATGGTGGAAGGAGCAGGGCTCCTGGACGACCTCACGGAGGCGGCCCAGGTCCGGAGGAGATGATGAAAGCATCAACGCATGTCGTACATTTGACGTGAGGGAGCCTGGGTTTCAAAACATGTTCTCTCGCCAGGCGTACGGAAATGTGCATTTCAACAGTGCCAGAAAAAATTAACAAAAACGGACATTCATTCCGTCAGACGAATAAACTCATATCTGGACCAGACGGAGCGACGGGGGAGGGTTGGGAGGAGGAAAAAGGAAAAGTGTGATTCGGACGGCGATTGGTGTGTACGACGCAAAGCCGGCCAGGTCAGGGGTAAGGGGGTTTAGGGCACATGAAAGGGTGACAGACAGGGAAGTCTTCATCACACAAAAGACAGTTGGCAGCATTGGATCTCGGCCCGCTAAAAGCAGAAGAACGCTGGATTGCCTGCATTGTGAATGGTGTGAAAGATCAAAAAAACATAAAAACGAAAGCCGTTTAAACGCCTGGGCCTACCTCGTAACCATCAACTGGCAACCGCCAACTGCCAACTACCCAGTTCCCTTGTTGCTGAGTCAAAACCCACCTCTCGGTAGCTCTCATTGAGCCGCGCCTCCACTTCCATGTCCATGTCGATGGCCTCAGAGCGTGACTGGTTCGAGTCCAGAGTTACGGTGTACTGCAGGTTAAAACACACACACACACACACGGACGGAGGGAGGGGGGTTTAGCCAGGGAAAGGGAATATGAAGCAGCTGACAAACGGGTACTGTGAAAACCCAGAAGCACGCGAACATGAGAACGAAGCGGTAGGGCGGTAGAGCGTAGAAGCGCAATAACGGGCCTAAGCAATATTTATTGGATAAAATATACGAAATAAATATTATATAATATACATATACACGAATATATATTCACGAATGTTTACAAAATATCTCAACAATAAGATGTAATCCACGCAACCAATAACTTTGTAAAAAAGATATTATTTTTATTTCCCGCGATTAGGAAAGTGTGAAGCATCCATACGAGTAAGCCACCATCGCCTAGTGGCCATCACGTACCATAGTGAACCGGCCGGCTCAGAGGAAGGGTCGTAATTATTTGACCCAAGCCGCGGATGTGCTCGTAGTCAGGATGTTCCGACATGCCTGTTGGGACGGTTAACGGTAACGGTTGGAACAGTTAAGACGGTACGACGTTATTGGTTGTTGGGGCAGATGACGGGTGTGTCCCCCTTCATGTGTTTTGGGGAACGCCCTTCCTCCGTCTCCCCCCTCCCGCATCAATGCACGCAAACCCCTTCCACACCGGAATTGCCCCCAGGGGCCCCTCCCTCCTTGTACCCCCCCCTCGCCCCCTCCTCCTCCTTGCCCCCTTCTTCGCCATTCCCTCCTCCTCCTTCCCCTCCTCCTTCCCCCCCTCCTCGCCCCCTCCTCCTCCTTCCCCCCTCCCCTCTTCTTTCTTTCCCCTCCTCTTCCTCGCAATTCCCCTCTCCTCCCCTTTTCCCACAAACCCTCCCTCCGCCCACCTGAGTTCATGATCTTGAAGGCGATCTGACGGGCGAACTGCAGGCGGTCCTGGTTAAGGGAGCTCAGCTCCTCGCGCCCCATGACCAGCTCCTCCGCCGCACGCCCGGCTAGCGCCACCAGCAGCTGCTCACGGAGGTAGCGGTACGTCCACACGCCCGTGGTGTAGCGGCCAACGTGGGGCTGCGGGTATGAGGGGGCGGGGGAGAAGGAAGCGTGGCGAGAGGAGGCGGGTGAGAGGAGGCGGATGAGTCCGTCATTATCGAGTGGAGCTCCTTGCTCGGTGACATGATGTACATCACGTGGAAAGGAAGCAGGGGGACCGGAGAAAAGAAGAAGGACGAAGAGGGTTTGTGCTTCAGCGTGCTCGGATGCAAAGAAGCCGAACCCAATGGGGGGGGGACCACCCGCACCACCCGCACCTTGAGCACTGTCCTGCCCAGCGGACTCCTCAGCGAGGGCTGGATCGTGATGTAGTCCACCGGCTCGATGGCGGGCAGCAGGGTGGCGGTCAGGCTGATGCCCGCCTCCATCACCGCGAATCGCCGCTTGCGCGCAGCGCCCACGAACCTAGGTACAACACGGCGATGAAGGGACGGCGATGAAGGAGACACCCGGCAGGGTGAGGGCCACAGAGTACGCAGCAGGGGGCTAGGGGGCTAGGGGGCTAGCCACGTACGAACATAACTGCATCGTATCTGTTGGGCTGAGTTTATATGGACTGAAGACTGAAGACTGAAAAAACATGATGATTTGCCAATTTGCCCATTGGATTAAGGAGGAGTGCTTTGGAAAAAACGATTCCTACGTGCGAAGCGCTTTTTTATAGCAGATCATCGTACCTGCCCTGGTCGTACGCACGGCCGTACTTGGCCTGCTCGATGGCCGCAGTTAAGTCCAACTGTCCGGCAAAAAGAGAGGGGGACATGTGAGAGTGTACGGCACGTTGTACAGTTCCCCGCCTCACCCCCTGCGTTCACCCACCCCCACTCCCACTGCCACCCCCACCCCCATCCTCTCACCTGGCTGACCTCCTCCCGTCCCTCCCTTGACGCCAGGAAGCAGGCGGTGTTTGCCACCCCCCGCAATCTGCGCCCCGCTCATTCCTCCCATCAGGCTGGCCAGTGTCACGTAGTCGATTTCGGACGACACGGGCTTGTCGCGGAGATGCACCTGTGGTTGGGAGTTGGCAGTTGGCAGTTGGGCGAGAAACGAGGATTGCAGCTGAAGGCACCAGAGCTGTAATTTCATACCAACCACATTGTGAAGATATTGGGTATCCAGATATGGGGGAAAAGGGGAGGACATCCGTACATCCGTACATCCGTACATACCTTCACTGCCTCCAGCCGGCCTTGGAAATCCGGCCGGCGGACTTCAATGGACTGTCGAAGCGGCCGGGACGGGTGAGTGCCGCGTCGAGCACGTCCTTGCGGTTGGTGGCGCCCATTACCACAATACCCTGGAAAACGACACGGAGGGGGGAGGCGCGGGGGGAAGGGGCGCGGGGAAGGGGGGGAGGACAAGATGACAACACGATAAGCAGGGAGGATAAGGCGGCAAGGGCGCTGCGGGGGCTGAGTCCGCCCGCATGCTGGTATTCGGAGACGCAGCGGTGCTTGGGCGCACAGCACAGAGGCGGTGGTGCATCTGGATGCTTCGGAATGGGAGGAGAAGAGGTCGCGAGTCCCGACAGGCCTCCAGACGGCGGAAGCGGGAGGGGGAGGAGGTCAGTGTGACCTTCCGCAGCTTTGCAGCATCACCCCCTCCCAACATCCACATCCACATCCACATAGGCACAGACACATCCACATACAGGCTCGCAGACTCACAGACTTACAGACACACCCTCCCACCTGCTGTTCCGCCTCAAATCCATCCATCTCCGTGAGCAGCTGGTTCACGGTGTTGTCCCGCTCGTCATTGGACCGGCCCGCTCCCTGGCGCTGACGACCCACGGCATCCAGCTCATCGATGAAGATGATACAAGGGGCGACAGATCGGGCCTGTAGCGGGGCAGGCGGGCAGGCGGGGGGTGGGGGGGTGGTAACGGCAGAGTCGGAGTAGAGTGGGAGCGCAGCCAAACAAGGCATGGATAAAAAGCCACACGTCACTGCGAAGAATGGATGGGCGGGCAAGCGGGAGACGAGGCTGCCCGGTGGGGGACAGCGAGCCGAAGCATTGGGGTATGGGCTAGACAACTGGCCATCAACGTCAAGAGTCCGGGTCAACGCCAAAGTCAAAGCCGCAGTCAATAGTCAAGAGATATGTGGGGACAGCTGGAAAGGCTCCCTGGAGTGAGGGCGGAATGAGGGCTCCCTCCACCGGGGGCGAGCAATACCCAAATAATAATAAGAATGATGATGATGATGATGCGCACACACACGTCCCCCCTCCCACACACAAAACACAAACAAATGCCGCGTGCTCCTTACCGTGTTGAACAGGTCCCTGACGCGGGCAGCACCCAGGCCCATGTACATTTCTATGAACTCTGCCGCCGACGAGGAGATGAACGCCACGCCGCTTTCACCAGCTACTGCACGGGCCATCAGCGTCTTGCCATTGCCCGGGGGACCCACCTGCACGATAACATGGGGAGGGGAATGCGGAAGTGGTGGGGGAATTGAAATAAGGAAAAAGAAAGATAAGGATTTACGGAAGAAGGTGGATTCGAAGAACAATCAGTCGCTGCACTTAAGACGAGGAGGAGAAATATAGTGAGGGCTGTTGGGTGGATCGCGTGGTTTGGATGGATGGGTAAATAAGGCCCAAGGCTGTTCGGGGTGGGTTTCGGGCGCGGTTGCCCACGGGCTGCGGTCAGGTTGGGCGAGCGAGGGGACACGCGGAAGAAGAGGCGCACAAGAGGCAATATGCGCTAGGTCTGGATCAACAGTGTAATTACTACAATAATTTAATTATATTATGTTCAAGAATTTAGAATTTAGATAATTAATGAGTTTAATAATTTTAATATTAAAATGTTGACAAGTTAATAGCTTAATAATTTAATCGGCCGTCATGCAGTCTCCTAAACATCACTGCGAACTAATCCCATCAAAATGACAAGCGATGACCGAATTTGCAAGCTCTATTAGACGATCGTCTGAAGCAAAGGTCTGACCAAAGCTTCACGAACAGTGTACGACCTAAGGTCCTCTTCCAGCACCCACCAGCAGCACGCCCTTGGGCGCCCTGGCGCCACTGGCTCGGAACTTTTCCGGCGTCCGGAAGAAGTCCACCACCTCCATCAGCTCAACCTGCGGGTGAAGGTGACACGTGATTGGGTTAGAGGAGCAGGAGGAGGAGCAGGAGGAGGAGCAGGAGGAGGATAGTGATGTAGTGGAGGTGTGGTATTGGCGTCGTCATCGATATCCTTCTTTTTACCCCTCATGAGACTGAGCAGTTCGCATTCCCTTCATTTCGCAAATCAGCCAGCCGCATCAGCATCAGCATCAGCATCAGCATCAGCATCAGCCAGACCGGGAAATATGTAGAAGTGCCAAAACTCCAATTCCCCCAATCCCCGCACCTCCTTTCCCCCACCCCCACCCCCACCCCGCACGCACACACACACACACACACACACACACACACACACACACACACACACACACACACACACACACTCCCTTCCCCCTGACAGCTTTTGGCTGGTGAGAGATTTTCCGTACCTTGGCCTGCTTGTTGCCCGCAACGTCATCGAAGAAGATGATCTCGTCACTGAGCTGGACTTTAGACTCTCGCTTGAGCTTCCGCCGTACATCGCGCACGCGCTTCTTGACGTCCAAGATCTTTGGGTCGGTGGCCTGAGGTGAGGGGGAGGTGAGGGGAAGGTGAGGGGTTTAAAGCGTGGGGAAAGAGGAGTAGAGTTGGGATAGTGCGGAAAGTGCAGTACGGCAAGAACGAGCCCAGAACATACCGCAACATACCGCAACAGATCCAAGAACCCCCCATATACACACACACATACACACATACACACACACAGGCAGACACACACACACACACATACACACACACACACACCTTGCGAATACGGGCCGTGTTGAGTTTGCCCATATCCATGAGAGCATTCATACTCTCATCGCCGCCGCCCTCCGCACCCATGGCGGCCGCCTTGCGCTCATCGCTCCTGTCACCGTACGCCACGGTACAACACCGTACATAACACAACGTACACTCAGCACAGTTCAGAATGCCGGTACAGTGTCAGGGAGCCGCGGAATGCCGCGTGTTATGCCTTCAGTAATGCATGAATTTCAGACAGCGATGCCGATCACGATGGAACCTGTACGGAAATCGCAGACTGCCAATCGCGATGCAACCAGCATGTTGACGAAACTGTACGGTTGGTTACGTAATACCAGAATAATACCGGAATGATACCGGAATTTAATACCGGAACAACGAACGCAGCCTATGATCAACATAGACAAATGCGAAATTCCATTCACACGACAAATTAACTCCCGCGTAACGCGTGTGTGTGAGAAATGGAAGGACCCCAGCGATATAGGACGCAACTCACTGAGTACGATTTTTGGTTATTGGTTAACGATACATCATATACGGTACATCATATTGCTTTACATGTACACGTTACTACTCCCCCTCCCCCCACCGGGGGGGGAGGGCAACCGTCAGTCAACCTTCACGGTTAGTCCTTGTTCGGTCAGCACCAGTGGCACCGGGTTTCGTTTACTCGCCTTTCCTCCCCCCTCCCCCCCTTCCCCGCCAACTCACTCCATTTGCGCCAGAGAGGCTGTGGCGGCGGAAGACGAAACAGCGGACAGATCCACCCCCTCCGATAACAGCATACGGCAGGCGTCGTACGTGGATACTAGCTGCGGACGAAGGTACGGAGTTAGAACCGGAGAACAGAACTTAACATAAGATGAGGAGCAGCAGGGGTCGTGTAATACACGAGACCTTGGGGGGAGAGGCATTTTATTGCGGAGGGAGAAGGAGTGAACAGTCACGACACAGCCCAGTGTGAAACACAGCCTCTATAGCCCCCTAACCCTCTTGACGTGAGTGGACACCTCGTTCGGGTAGGTCGTGGCGACCCCCGTCATCTTCTGGTGTGTGTGTGTGTGTGTAACATGCACTTAACAGCGTCTTGAGTCCGTCACAGTTCCTGAGTCTCATGGTTTACCCACCCACCCCCCACGCGTGCCCCCCCACACACACATGCACACACAGCCTGTGTTCTTCCAACCCCTCTCTCCCCCCTTTCACCCTCCCCCCACCCACCCCTCACCCCTCTCCCCTCTCCCCCTCCCCTCCCTCCACGTCCTCCCCCCCATCACCTCCGAATCCGCAATCGCCAGTTTGGACCCCAGGCGGGAATTGATGGAGCGGCAGCGGCTCCGAATCTCGTCTGTACGGGGGCCGAAGAAATGGTAATTACGGGCGCTTAATCAAGATAAGGGGTTAAAGGTGACACACGATTTTGTGTGTATGTTCGCGTATGTTTGCGTATGGTGGTGGTGGGGTTGGTGGTGGTAGGGTTGGTGGTGATGGTGGTTGGCGACGTGCGCGTGAGGGATGGGGGCCCGGTGAGCGGGAGGTGTCGGGAGTGGGGAAAGACGAACGCACGGGAGTCTGGTGTGATGGGATGTGAGGATAACCGAAGTGAGAACGCAGAAGGTTACCACAATATGTCCTTGCCTCCGAAAACAAAAGTGACCAGTTTTTCCCATTTCCTAAACAAGCCCAGCCTTATCGAACATCTCCGAAACCAAACTTCCCGCCAAAACCCACCACCCACTCACCAATCGTGGCGCCCTTCGCCACCATGCCGGGCACCTCCTCTTCCAGGAAGGCGATGCGGGCCTCCTGCAGAAGATAAACCGAATCGTTGGGAGTTGGCGTACCGGTCGTTGTAGGTTAGAAAGTGAATGGAGGTCGTTGGCAGTCGTTGAAACTCTACAGTTGTCACGACATTGATTGCCGTGACCGTACCGGTCGATGAGGGACGCGTTAAAGTGGGGGGGGAGGGGGGCTGCAACGCGGGGTGTTTGTTACATACCCAGGGTCGTCGTACAGCCGACAGTGTGGGGAAGACTCATCGTCCCCACATCCGCGCCCACATCCCCGCTCACCCACCTTGAGCGCCATCTTCTTCTTCTTCTCCGCCTCCAGGTCCATCATCTTCATTCGGTCCGTGAGGTCACCCTGCGAGCGATGTGAGAGACGGGAGGGGGCGCCGCTGCGCACTGAAGAGAACAGCACCGGGGACTTGATGATCATCCGAGTAGTTGTAGACCCCACCCAAGTAAGGAGGGAGAGGCGTGTGTGTGTTGTGATGATTTTGATGATGACATTGATGATAATGATAATGATAATGATGATGATGATGATAATGATAATGATAATGATAATGATAATGATGATGACATTGATGATGATGATGATGATGATGATGATGATGATGATGATGATGATGATGATGATGATGATGATGATGATGATGATGATGATGATGGCATTGATGATGATGATGATGATGATGATGGCATTGATGATGATGATGATGATGATGATGTTAAGTGTATGAGTGCATGAGTGCACTTGGCATTGAAGGAGCTGCCCGGCCGTGCATGAACCCACCAACAGACGCACATGACCCGACGATAGGCGACATAAGGCCCAGAAAGATTCCCACCCACCATCGTGGGAACGAAGTCCATCCTCGTCACCGCTCACTCACCTTGACGAGTCGAGCCAGGAGGTACAGTCCCAGGATGAACCCCGAGCCAAGCACGGGCCCCAGCAGCGGCACGTACTTGAGCACCAGCGCCTGCTGCTCGTTGGTCAGCTGTATGGAGTCCAGCCAGCTGGTCAGGCTGAAGCCGCCGGCCGCAGCGCCCCGCTGCGAAGATGCAGCCGCAGCGGCTGCCGCGGCGGACCGCTCCAGCCTGGCCGCCTCCTCGATGTCCTCCTGCTCCTTCAGCCAGGCCTCGCGCTTCGCGAGCAGGGCTGATACCTCGGAAGCGGCCAGCTGGCGGGGGCAGAAGAAGACTTTATTAATTACGTCTTCTTAATTATTAATGTTAACTTTTTTATAAATATTTTTAAGAAATCATATATTGGCATATAATTTACGTGTTTTATGTTCAACGATAGGCTTCGGGGGCTTTGAGGGGGCCCCGGGGGGGGGCGGAAGGTGTGGTGGGTTTGGGAGAGTGCTCTTGGTTCGTACTTGCAGCGCTTCCTTTCCTCTCCTCCTCCTCCTCCGCCCTCCCTCCCTCCCTTCTTTCTTTCCCCCCCCTTTTCACCACACCCGTGCACGTAACACACATTCCCCCCGCCGACCCAGATCAGATCGTCGAAGCGGACTCCGTTTTCCCCCAACCCCTCAGCCACTCACACACAGCGGGAAAAGGGTGAAAGAGGTACACGCGCCACGGCCATAGAGAGCCGGTACTGACTGTGCCGTACCTACCTCTTTGTTGTACGATAACGTTTCATCCAGCTGCTCCCGAGTGCCGTACGCCAGCAACGCCTCCAGAGTGGTGGGCCCTACGGGCGGGCCCCGCCGGAGACCCTGTTGGAAAACAGCAATGGAAAAGGAACAAGGAGGGCAGATGGACGGACGGACGGACGGACAGACGAATATACGGACAAACAGACAAGCAGTCATTGGTTGAATCGTGTTGACGGGACGGATGTACGGGACGGCGGAGAAATGCGGAGGGACGGACGGACGGACAGACGTGCAGATAGACATGGTACATGAAGTTTCAGGATGGGCGCCTGGGAGTCGCTTTTGAAAGTCTACTCAGGACTGGTTTTCGGAGAAAAGCCATCCTCGCGCACGGGATTGCAGGTATAAAAACGCCAACATTTCCTGCCCGTCATACGACGGTGTTTGCCCCTCCCCACACCTCGGGGGGCTCGACCGTCACTCCCGTCAGCGGCTCCTCCTCCATAGCTGCCGTACCAACCACCTCCGCGACTGGATCCGAGGATCCAGCGTAGTTGGCCTTCCGTACCGCCGCTAGCTCCAGCTTGTGGCGGGGCTCCAGGGGGATGAAACCGGCGGCGGCGCCGTACTCGTGAATAGCCTGTACGGATAGGGCATGAAGGGGCGGCGCGAGAGGGTGAAGAAGCCCGAGACACGGAAGTACGGCACCTCCAGAGGGGGTGGTGGTGCGAGGGCGCCACCACAAGGCTGCCCTGCTCGGTGCAACGCGCGTCTTGGATATCCTGCTGCTCGTGTTGCTCCTGCTATTACTGCTATTACTGCTATTACTGCTATTACTGCTATTACTGCTATTACTGCTATTACTGCTATTACTGCAATTACTGCTATTACTGCTATTACTGCTATTACTGCTCCTGCCGATCAGTTGCATCATATACGCGCCTTCACCCTCAGGGTACACAGATGCCCCAAAAGGCTTCGCCGCTTCCTCTACACCGTACAAACATCGTGGGGCTCCCTCTCCCCTTCTTCTCCCCCCCCCCCAAACACACACATACACACACAAACAACATACATCATATCATCACACACACACACACATCGTCTCAAACGCCCACCTGCATTATCCGCGGCTCGCCGTACGGTATGACCGACTGCTTCACCTGAGGTGAGAAGACGCATGATGTACGGCACACGTTAAGGGACGAGCGCGGGGCAAGACGTTAAAAGACAAAAAAATATAACGCGGGGCGATGCTTTCCCCCTTCCATTTGGGGGCAGGCCATAGGGAGTTGGAGCAGTGGTGATATCGTCCTGAGCTCGTCCTGACAGCCGTACAGCGAAGAGGTCACGCGCACAGCAGAGATCCAAACAGGAAGCAGTTGGTTTCGGAGCCCAACCCATGACGGCTGCTGGCGGCTCAGCTGCAACTGCCCGTCAGCGCGTGTCAAGATATCCCACACGCTCTAGCACATGATCTTCCCCTACTCCCCCTCTTCTCTCCCCCTCCTCTTCGAGGCCAACCGTCAGCCATATTTAACGGTTATTCCTCGTTCTCGTCAGCAGCAGCAACCACCAGCGTTCCTATATTCGTCCTGCCTCCTCTTCCCCCCTCCCCCCCGTCCTCCGTCCCACCTCCTCTCCCCCGTCTTGACCCCCGCCTTCCCCTTCCCCACACACACCACTTCTTGCGATGATGACATTGACCCCATCCAATACACCCACCTCCGACCAAATACTCACCCCGGAGCCCCCCTTTTCACTCGTCCACTTCCCACCCGTCCGAAATCCAGCGTCCCATTCCCATTCTGTTTGGTTTGAATAGGTGTTTCGGAGCTCCTTCCCCCCCCTCCTCCTCTCTGCGGTTTCCCCGGGGATTCCCAAAACACGCTCAGACACCACCCCGCGTCCTGTCGTACCCTCCCTTTCGTAACCCGGAGATAACCCCCTCCGGCCGGATAGAGCTCGTGGGCGGGGATGGGATCACCACCCAGATGAGGCACCAGACCAGGAGGCACACATCACTTCATTCCCTTCACGGAAAGGGCCCCCTGTTTTCACCCCCCCTTCCGGCTGGTACCCCGCGTGGCCCCCACACGCGATAAGGCCCCCTTATTAGGTCTTACGCCCGTTTGGCTTTACATTTACCCATATAGCCAGCTGAGTCCGCCCCTCCAGGACCGGAAACAAGCTACCATGGGAAATCCGTACAAAGCAGGCGAAGCCCATGAAGAATGCATGAGCGATGGTGGTGCACTGCGTACAGCCTGAGCGTGCAACATGCACGAACACACGCTCACAATAGGTTGATCATGATTCCAGCCATAGGTTGACAGCCAGCAGAGGGCGCCGTGCCGTTGCCTGAAAGGGTATCCTCATGACGTTCGCCACTACTATTCACGCATCGTCATTCATACGTCGATGCCGGACGCCCTCACCTGCCCGCTGGCGTATCTGAGCAAGCACCTCCCGTCCGCCGCTGTCCTCAGCGCCTCGCTGGACCCTCCCACCGTGTTGGCCGGTAGCGGCTGGAACCACAGGACCTCCGTGATGCGCCCGCTCCTGTGCAGGGTGAGTGGAGGGTGGGGGAATGGGGAAGTGGGTGAGTGGGGGGTTTGGGACATCGATGGCGATGGTACGGTGAGAAGGAACACGGCGGAACACGGAGGAACACGGACGGAACACGCTTCGTGATCTCGAGACATCATGGGTTTCGTAATGTGCACTCCAGTACCACTCCAGGGTAACCACTCCCTCCCAGACCGCGTCCCGGAGTGGGTCTGCCAAGGTGACTAATCCTCACGTCCGCACCTGAGCCCCTCAAGTGCCTCCCCATAGCTCGCGACTTGCCGTACGACGGGCAAGCCGTACAAGTTATCGTACAGGAAAGGATACCGGCCGCCACGCAGCACGCCAAAGTTTTTCTCTGGTAGCGGCTCCACCACCGCCTCCTGGCTGACCTCCACAGCGGCCGCCACCACGGCGGGTGTGCGAGCGCCGTTGCTAGGGCTGGCTTCCATCACAGCCACCTGATGTGTAGGATAAGGCCCAGGAAAGGTGCAAAAACGTATCGTCAAAGAAGGCGCTAAAAGGGCGAACAAAGTATTTTGCGGTGTGAGATTTTGGAAACTCCCTCTGCGCGTGGTGATGGCGCTTACCATACACACCCACACACCCACACATACACACATACACACATACACACATACACACATACACACCCGCGCCTACACGCCTACACATACACATATACACACAGGAACACATAACATATATAAACATGCACTCAGTAACACCACCACCACCTTGTGTCCGGTGGTGTTGCCGAAAACAGCAGACTCATTGCCCGAAGGTTAGGAAAGGGTAAATGCATGATCCATGATGCCCGTCGGGTCCAGAGCCCAAACCACGGGGTTCGGAGTCGGGAGGTAAAGGGCTCGGGCGCATTAAGGCAGGACGCGGGAGTCGAAGTATTACGTAATGTGGTGATAAGTGGTGCTGAGGAGGGCTTGGGTCCATAAATATAATACCACTGCTGCCGACGGTGGCTCGTGTCAATGACGCAACAAGTTGCATGCAACCGGCAACCCACGCTGGCTGCACCTCCGGGTGGCCACCCACCGCTGATTCAGCATCCGTTGCCGATACTCGAAGCGGCAGTCTTCGCTGCTGTGTGAACCGGGCCTCCGATGGCCAGCAAGGGGAAAATGGTGTAGTGCGACCCCATGGGCAACGAGCCGTCCGCATCGGCAAGCATGGAAGGCCCGATACCTGCATAATACTTTATAGTATGTCAGTAATATACTTGATGTAAATTGATCTTGCATGGTCGAGTCAATACGCGATGGCAAGGGGTTAAGACCAACGCAATAAGTCAGATTTGGCACGGGAAGTAAACGGACTACTAAAATGCAAGGTTGAAATGTGGAATGGTGAACCAGATTTCCGCTTGCCTTCATTCGACAGCTCCACAGCCGCCTGCGCTCGGGCCAAGCGCCGACAGCCTTCCAACGCAAAATCTAGGCCTATCAAAAATGATTCAATATTTTGATGTAATATCAACGAAAATTCATTTCACCCATATTAGCGCCGGCCGTCAGGCCCAACCTGCCCGATATACGTGAAGCCCAAATAGATCTAGGTGATCTGTCAAGTATACACCATACAAAGAACAAAAATCATAAGCTCAGTCCCGATGATTTTCGTGTCCTCGACTCCTCGACTCCTCGTTCTGTGTTGTACGCGAAAGCTTGGCAAACAACTGAATTGATGCAATTATCTCCCAGCATGTATCAGTGTGCTTGCTTTGAACTTTATATTTAATCCTATAAGGTCTATCCATAATTTTGGAACACGGCTTTTCATCCAGTGCAAGTTCAAGCCCCGATGATGAAGCCCCAAGTCCGATGGTCACCAACGAACGCGTCAGCGTAATCACGAATTGCAATATCCCTTTTATAAAGATCCAAAATACCGAGCTTGGACGCAGGCGCCTTCCCCCGATAAGGCGAAGTGAATCGATATGTTCCTTCGCCATGATATACACCAATGACATCACATGGCTGCGCTAAACGTTACGAATAAGATGAGAAAGAATTAACATGTTATCAAACTATCACCTTGCCCTCGAAGCCCGGAAACCGTCATGGTTGATGACCGGACAACCGACAACGACTTTATTGACGCATCTTTCAGACGCCATCTTGCCATGTTGCCAACTTGCCATCCAGACTTCCAGACTTCCAGACAGACGTCGACAAACGCCATTTTATGGCTTCGGAAGGAGAACGGATTCCATCATGGTGGCACATCTTCTGTACGTACGAGGAAGGTACCAGGTACGGCAACGCAATTTTTTCCTTCAGTACGCAGCAACCGCCCCGTCCTTACCTCATTAAAAATTGTTCAAAAAATTTCAGAACTTTAAAGAATTTCAAAACATTTCAGAACTAAAACATAACTGCATCAAAGAAATTTTACAATCATAGACCGAACACAAATAATAGCATATCGACGTTCCCGCATTCTCATTATGCTACTCTACTTTGGCAAACACCGATCGTGCGTCATAGGCTCGGCAAGCATTATCCCCGTTTCCGATCATGATGCGGATTCCGATCGAGGAAGTCCAGTAGTCTAAAAAAAACAAAACCTGGGTGCCGCTTCTTCGAGCTTTTTCCTGCAGTGTCACTTTTAGCTGTACACAGCTTAAGTATATCAGCCTCAATCATAGACCATTTTCATATTTTCCAAGTCCAGTTTCTTGCTGAATCATTTGCGAAGGTTAGTTCGTACATAGGCCGGTAATAAAAATATCGGGAAATTTACAGTGTTGTACAGGACGGTACAGGTATCGATAAATGATCAGCATACATCGAAAACATCGAAGAACCCTAAAAACACCCAAGAGCTAAACTGTTTGCGAGATGCCGTGATGGCTGCCTAGACTACAATAAACAACATAGGAGCTTGCGGGACCAGCTTTGGGTGGGGCCGGGAGGCTTTCTAGGGGGGCCAGTTTGGCTCGTCATCCTACCTCCCCTCCGTCTTTAGTTTGGTTCTTCCAGCTCGGCTGTGTAAGAGTGTGTTATGCTGCTGGCATCTCTTCTCTGAGGGTTTCTGGTTTTTTTGTCAGGTCAGAATCGTGGTGGAGGAGCGTGGTTCCCATCTTTACAGCAGGTAGTTCTCCTTTTTCTTGAGTTCCCTCTGCGCTCTGTTTTCTGAGGTGCCCCTCTGTGCTCCGTTAGTGGCCAGGCTAAAACCTCTGAGGTTCTGTTTGCTCTAGCTGGTCCGAGTGAGAGGGGGAGCACGTGGCAGGACAGACTTACGAAGCCACGTGCCCCTCCCTTGCGCTGTGGCTCGGTCCGGTCAGGACCCCCGGTGCTCATCTTTGCAGGGCGAGTCGCCCACAGTGTAACGTCCCTTAATATATGCAATACATATGCACCTTAACAGTATCTGGGGACACGAACAAGGTACACACGATGCCGACACAGTACCAATCTTACATCCCGCTTCAGCCCGGGCAGCATGCGGCTTCATTCCAGGCCCCGTCCTCACCTGTTGGGCTCCTGCTGTTCAGTGGCACCCCACACTCTCACTTGGGACGACCCGCTTCCTGGGTCCCCCGGGCCGTGTACGAATATTTACGTGCCCCTGCTGATTTCCTAATCATGCCCGCATGACGCCCTCTATCATTGGGAGCGCCATGAATCCCAGCTCACTGGTGGCTCCAGCTTCTTACAAGGCATATCAACAGGACAGGCCATGCCGCCGAAGCATAGATCGGTGTCATTCACTCCCCCCCTCTTCCACGACGTAGGCCTGGAGGCCAGCGCCCACGCTGTTCGATGTTCGGCCCATGTATGGGCCCATGTAATATGGACTGCTCGCATCTGTATGGGTCGTGAGCTCGCTGCAGAGCATTCGTAGGTACTCTTGAAAGTACGCACAGGAGCAGCTCTCGGCCCACCCTGCCTAATCAAGAAGGCAGTACCTCAGCACCACAGGTAACCATCAATAATTGCATGAGCAGCACAGCACAGCCACTCTTCCAGACTGGGCCACAGCTGTCCCAGGAGGTCTGGTGGCTCACGCCCGTCTCAAGAATACGCCAATCGACTCAACCCGTCACAAGACCGCCTTCCGGCAACTGATGATATAGGACAGCAATGGCCGCTGCGTGAACCCCTCCCATCAACTTGCCTTGCTCCGTGCTTGCTTCCATCTGGATCCGTCATTCGGATACGGGCATACCTGATTCCTGATTGCCGTCCTTACCGTAAGCTGTCCCGGGCATGTCGCAACGCTTGTGGTAATCTGGACTAGAGGACACATCTAGATCTCTTACTTCCTCTGAAAGCCCAAACACTGCACCCAAAGAGCACTGCTGCATTCAGCTCGACCTGACATCCTTGCCGCCCCACCAATACATTCCGTTCCTTTCCCGACTCGCTCCACCCATCAAGTAGATACACACACACACACACACACTTAAACACACATATTCCAGCTCACGGTAGGTGCTGTTGTTTGAGCCTGACCAGCGTTCTTCACCCCGGACGGGACCCGGAAAATTTTCAGTTTTTAGGAAAATGCCCGCAAGAATGTTGGGGCTGCTCCGGGGATCCCCGGAAAACGTTTCCAGTGTGAAGCGTAGCTTCCCGTGTTTTGGGGCCTAGCACGGAAGAGCTCCGCGGAATCCCCCCCGGAAAAGTATTTTTAGGGTTCCAGGGAACCCCGGAACAGACAGCTACCCCCTTTAAGAACCCTGAGCCCGACCGCCCAGCCTGGCTACGGGTAACGGCGCGGAAAGCCTTGGCTCTCACCTTGTGCTGAGTTCGCTGCAAGTCAGCAATGTTGCCCCATGCATGTCAGGAAACGTCATCGCGGCGACATGTATGGCTGATCCGTCCGTACTTCGGTGTTAGCCCAACGGGACATTGCGCGGGGGTCCGTGCATTGGCGCGTCCGTAAACACAGATGGACAGATGGACGGATTACAGATGGTCGGTCGACCATCTGTAATCCGTCCATCTGTAATCCGTCCATCTGTCCATCTGTCCATCCGTCCGACCGTCTGTCCATCCGACCGTCTGTAATCCGTCTTAACACCCCCCACCGTTACCCACGCATCCCGTGTAAGCTAGTGCCTTATAGGCCATTATTGCGTCATCGATCAGACAAAAGAGCAGGCGGTGATGGTGCAGGCGGTGGTGGTGCGTCAGGAAGTCAGCGCAACCAAGAGTGCCAAGTTGCCGCCTAAACAAGGATGGACGGATGGATGGATGCCTAAGCCATCCTAGCTTTAGGCAGTTGCGACTCTCGGAGCTCGCTCTCACCGTCTCGGAACCTGCCGCACCTCAACAACGCCCCAAGCGATTGAGCTGTCGACTACATCTGTATTTATCGGGTCATGACGATCACCACGCCATGACCATCTTGACCTTCTTGGCCATGCCCTTGGCGATGTACGGCTCATCCCGACAGCACCAGTTGGCAGTCACGTTGAAAGCAAGCTGGTCGACTGACGCCTTCAGGATCTGGAAATAAATAAAACGGTTGAAACGGTTAGGAGGTTAGCGGTTACGAGAACCCCAAACCCTCTCCTCTCCTGCTTCCTTCCGTCTTTCCCTCCCTCCAAACAATACCGCCCTCCGGTACATGCCACGGTTTTCATTCCTCCGCAGCTGCGGACTCACGTTATCATTGAAGCCCCCAAACAGCTTCAGCGGATGACGCAATCGGAGGACCTTCGCGTCCTGTTGGGCAGAAGCGGAGAATGAAAACGGCGGAAGATTGACGACATGGTTCCGAGAGGAACGGGGGGGGGGGAGAAACAAGACGAAGATCCGCAAGGGTCCAGCGAAGGGAAACAGGCAATATGCACTGACGCTGCACAGTGAGGACTATATATATATGTGTGTCTATGTGTAGATTTTTTATTATTATTAATTTAATTTAATTTAGCACCACCGAATCTGGGGGCGGTGCATCACCAGCTTCACCCCCAATACATTATATCATTTATTTAATTTATTATTAATATATTATATATAATAAGAAAAGATGACAATATGTGGTTAAGACAGGTACGCATCGTCCCCACATAAGCCTCGGGTCCGACAAAGCACAGCCTCGTTTGATTAATGATCCTCCACTCATATAGACAAAAATACATTAATGTTCTACCATTTAACGATTGAGGTCTGCACCAACCAAAAAGGGTAAAACTCAATAATTTCAAATCCATAATCTCCGTCCCCCGTATCGGCCCTACCTTGACCTCCTCCAGCGCTTTGACCAGGTCGTTCTGCATTCAGGCGAAAAGCAAGAGCGGATTAGGTTAAAATGCAGGAATTAGCTCAAATATAGGAAAATGACTCAATAATAATAATAATAATTATTATTATTATAAGCTTAGATCCTAGTGCTCCTAAACCGTCACACAATAAGGTCATGTGTGAGGTAATCTGAAGCTTCGCATCCACGCTTAAGCTAGGCAGCAGCACATGTCTGTGCGAGTAAGTGTTTTGCAGCAAGTCCTTTTCCTACAACATATGGATAAACGCCCATCAGTGTGTGTTCTGGTGATTCTTCCGACCTCTCCCCGCCCTTAACCCCCACCCCAACCCGCCCCTGAGGGAGGGTTCTCGTAACCCATGCATGGGTCCGTTGCTCCCACAGGTCCCTAGCCTCCAACCATCCACCCACCCACCCGGCCACCCACCCAAACACCCAAAAAGGTGGTGGATGTGCGGGTGGATAGATGGCTGGGTGGGTTGGTGTGTGGGTGGCTGGGTGGGCAGGATGGAGGGTGAGTGGGTGAGTGTGTGGGTGGGCTGGGTGGGCGGTCTCCCACACGATCCCGCCCCCGATGCCCCATCCCGTCCATGATCGTCTCTCTCCATTTCCCACCTGCATAAGATTGGGCTTTATGCGCACCACCCGAATGAAGCCCGTCGTGTTGCCCGCATCGGCGCCCTCGGGCACCACCAACACCTGCGACCATTGACAGTTGGCGGCAGATACCGTTGACGTCCTCCCGCTATGCCGCCACGACCGAACCTATCTTCCAGCATTTTCTTTTGAATCATCATAGCCCTTCATTCACTACGCGAAGGGCTCGCGAGTTGACGCAACCCATTCATACATGACGTATCTCAATTTTATCCAAGACCACATCTTGATGCTAATAGACCTCCTTTCCTGCGCCTCTTCCCTCCCACCCTCAAGTGCGCCACCTGCTCCGTCCGTCCACATGCTTCATGCTCAGGCAGCGCCAACCCCTCTTTACCTGGCCTTTCTTGACCGAATCGGGCGTGCGGGGATTGTCGAGGAGGCTGTACTCGCGGAACGTGAAGTTCTGGAAAAGGGGAGGCGACCCCGGGGGACATGCTGGTGAGAGCCTTGAGTGTTGTGCCACCACCACCCCACAGTGGGGGAAAGCTGCGTCTCCGTAACGTTCTTCGGCGGGGGACCAAACTGGCCATGTCACCCTGTCTAAACTTTTCCATTTCATTCCGTTCCCGTTCCCGGCGCCCCCCCCCCACACACACACCAGCGGACACCACAGGACCCTATTGAACCGCTCTTGCCCTGCCTGTGTTCCCCAGAAAGCAACACGCAGGCACACGACACGCCCTCCTAAATAACGAACGAATGAGGGATACGATACGAAGCCCCGAAACCAAGGCTTGTTCGTCGCGGCCCACACACCCCACGTAGTTTGGCGCTTATCCTACGATTTAGAGATTCCAAATCCCCACCTGCGGCCCGTCTTTGGTAGCCAGTGGCGGGTAATTGTACAGCACCTTGGGCCGGAAGATCTGTCAGAAGAAGCCCCGCAACCAAAACCGAATATATGTTTATACTTATATGTCTTTGTTTTTACATTTTTCTATTACAAAGAAGGTACGGATGAAAATGGTATTAGTTGCTGAAATAGATGCGAAATTTAGCAAAACACGACATACGGCAGCGCCTTTAACAACGCAATTGCGCGTGTTTGGAGGGGCGAGGTGCGTGCCACCGGTTCCGGTGCGGTGCCCGCTCAGGTTGCAACGGGGATGGAAGGTGAATGAAAAGAGGGGGGGAGGGCAAAAGGGGGCAACATGACCGCAAAATCACGAATCAGTCCCGAGGGGTCTATGATCCCTCCTCCGCAGGCGTAAATTTATAACCGCAGCTCATGACAGAGTAGCAATCGCAGATCGGCACAAACCCCTGAACACTCCTCCCCCCTCGGTAAGCACTAAAGCTACAAAGGGCGCGTCCACAAGCGGGGAAGCACGAACAGATGCCGGCCCTGACTGTGCGCCCATACCTGGTCCAGCGCGCAGTCCAGCGGGAACTGCGGAGATGGGTTAGGGCCCATCACAGAGGGATGGAGAGGGATGGAGAGGGAGGGGGATCAGAGAAGGTGCGGTGCGCGCACATATGTGTGTATGTACTCGTGTATGCATGTGTGCGAGCGCCATTCCTCCCGATCATGCCATCGCCCATCGGATGATACAGGTAGAACGTATCAGGTACCATTATTAATTTAAGCCGTACAATGAAGCCAAGAAGGCGCTCAATCAACAGTGTGGTTGTTGCGTGTTGACCAATCACCCAACCCGTCCACGTCACCTCCCCTGCCGGACCCCCGAGCCTCCCAGATTTCCCCGAGCCTCCGTGTTCTGCGCATACTCGCCCCCTCCCGTCCCCCACCACACACATTCAATTCGACATCCGGCAACTTAACCTCAATATTCTTCACCTCAACATGCTAATGGTTCAGCTCCCACCTAAACATGCCAATGTGTCTACTCCGTCGGCATCCCAACTTGCCGCCATCATTCTTGCCGCTGTCGAGTCACAGTATTCAGGATTGGTTATAGTAGGTTCGTTATGCTATGGATGCGTGCCCGCGCATAGTCAGGTCACGCGACATGCAGGTTACGTGATGTGCCGTGACACGCTGGTGCTTATTTGAATACACACACACGCACACGTGCGCACATGTCTATTTACATTTAGACATATGTGTACATACACATCTACATGAGGGAACCCATACGCAAACATGTACCGACAGCCACAGCCACAGCCACAGCCACAGCCACAGCCACAGCCACAGCCACAGCCACAGCCACAGCCACAGCCACAGCCACAGCCACAGCCACAGCCACAGCCACAGCCACAGCCACAGCCACAGCCACAGCCACAGCCAGTAAACACGTTCCCACTGCCCTGCCCCGGCGTCCCCGCCTCCTCCCACCTGAGTGACTTTGTCTCCCGGAATACGGCACTGCTCACTCATGAACCAGTTCTTGAAGCAGAAGCACCGCAGACGGGGGAAGATGAGGGTGCGCTTCAGGATCAGCGCCACCGCCACGGCGCGGTACACCTACACGGGTAGGGGCCGGGTAGGAGCCGGGTAGGGGCCGGGTAGGGGCCGGGTAGGGGCCGGGTAGGAGCCGGGTAGGGGCCGGGTAGGGGCCGGGTAGGGGCCGGGTAGGGGCCGGGTAGGAGCCGGGTAGGAGCCGGGTAGGGGCCGGGTAGGGGCCGGGTAGGAGCCGGGTAGGAGCCGGGTAGGGGCCGGGTAGGAGCCGGAGAAAATCCTGTCACCGCGTCGCATTGGAGACGCCACTACGTAGGACAAGTCCACTATGAATCCAGCCCACAATGAAAATCCAAGAGTGACAGACAGACAGACAGACAGACAGATATACAAACCCTCTAAACGACAGTTCTTTTAATCATATCCATCCGAGCAGCCACCGGCCTGTCATTACGCCCGCGTGAAATCAGAAAGGATAAATCCCCGTCACGTCGCATGGCGCCAAGGGCTAAGACAGCGGGCTAAGGCAACATCCTGGCCTTGGAGCAGCCATCCTGGCCTAGCCTGGCCTTGGCGATCCGGCACGACGTCAGATCCCGCACACCTGTTTGAGCTGCGGCGGCATGTTCTTCAGGTGCACCTGCGCGCACACGGGGGTCGTACGATTGTGAATGTGCATGAGGGGAAACGCAGGGAGGGAGAGGGGAGGGAGAGGGGAGGGAGAGGGGAGGGAGAGGGGAGGGAGAGGGGAGGGAGAGGGGAGGGAGAGGGGAGGGAGAGGGGAGGGAGAGGGGAGGGAGAGGGGAGGGAGAGGGGAGGGAGAGGGGAGGGAGAGGGGAGGGAGAGGGGAGGGAGAGGGGAGGGAGAGGGGAGATGGGAACAGCAGCCGAAGGCCAGGAAATGGGGACGGGGAGGTGAAATTTGGATCAGGTGGGAGGGCAGGGGAAAGCGAGGGGGGGATGAGGGCGACGCGAGATGAGCGGGGAGAGTGAGAGAGAGAGAAGATCAACGGGGTCATGGTCATGGCAGGGGGCCAGGAGACCAGGGGAAGGGAGTAGGCTTCAAATGCACCGAAACCACACGAGGGAAAGGGATGTACGGATTCTTTTACGTGTACATGTGTCTTAGTGCTTCAGTGTATGTCAGCGCCCCACCTGGATCATATCCTCGGTCTCCATCCAGGAGTTGTAGCCCGGGGGCGCGTCAGGGGCCTGCAGGGATAAGGGGACGGACGGACGGATGGACAGACGGATGGACGACGGGGAGGGAAGGAGGAAGAGAGGGGAGGGAAGGACATTAAGTCGGGGTCGAGGATGTAAGCGTCTTCGGGTGTCGTAAAGCTCACCGCCCCCTTCGTACGCAAATAAAGGAGGCTCTCAGCAATGAGACGTATTGCTTTATTATGCTCAAATAGTTTATCAGAGTTTATGTGGTTATTTATTATTACTTATTTTTTATATTAAATTTATTTATTTTTGAAAAGCAATTGATAATTATGCTGCTATTTGTGTTCATTCTGTTGCTGATATATTTAATGTTCATGCTTTACTTTCCTTTACCGCCCTAATAACTGGTACATATATAAAATTACATTATCCTATCAGTTATTTCTCGGTGACTTTCCTGGCTCAAGCGTGAGTAAACCCCAAGTACGTGACGTCACCTGTACGACCGGACCCCAAGTACGTGACGTCACCTGTACGACCGGAGATCTACACGCGGTCCGGACCCAGACCCGGACCCAGAAAATGAACAACACATGAGTGCACAGAATTCACGATCAAGCCGGAAGTAACAAAAGGCGCATCGGACTCAGCGACGACCTACATCAATATCTGCCGTCAGGTACTTGAGACCCGGCGCATCGTAGTACTCCGGAGGGTCGTCGTACAGCATCCCATCACGGAACCGGTGAAATTTGCCTTCCCTGTGCAGGAGAGGCGGTGGGAGCGGCGCACCCGGGTAAAGGGACCGTGCTCGGAACAGAAGGGGAGCCGTTCAAGCTTAGCTGACGGCCAAAGTTGGGAGCTCACTGGCTGATGAGTAGTGGCGTGCACGTGCGTGTATGAGGCCGCCGTGTACACTGGCCCTCTCACATAAGGCCCTCTACATCGGGGAGTAGTGATTTATTTATTATCCCTCCGCCCTCCGCCTTTCCGCGGCAGCCAGCCACCTCTGCTCCCGGCGCAATGTCTTGTCTGTCCGTCCCTTTGCCTCTCCCTCCCCGCACCGTGGGCTCCTGTGCCCCATGGGTCCGTTGGTGCTCACGGAATATGAGTGTTAGCCCCTTCCGCCCTCTGGGGGGAAGCGGCAACTCTTCGCAAGTGCTGACTCCGTGAAGAGTAGGAAGGAGAGGAGGTAATAATGAATGAATCATTCCCTGTTAGGTAAATACTATATTTATTTGGTGTCGTACTTCTTCGCTCCAGGAGGGTTCCGCCCAGTTCAGGTTAGTTGGCCTCCTGCTGGTGAAGAAGACCACCAAAGACCAAACCCGGTTACACCGACCACCTGAGGACCTTACCCATCCGAGCCCTTGTGCCCATCCGTGCGCTTGTGCCCATCCGTGCGCTTGTGCCCATCCGAGCCCTTGTGCCCATCCGTGCGCTTGTGCCCATCCGTGCCCTTGTGCCCATCCGTGCCCTTGTGCCCATCCGTGCCCTTGTGCCCATCCGTGCCCTTGTGCCCATCCGTGCGCTTGTGCCCATCCGTGCGCTTGTGCCCATCCGTGCCCTTGTGCCCATCCGTGCCCTTGTGCCCATCCGTGCCCTTGTGCCCATCCGTGCCCTTGTGCCCATCCGTGCGCTTGTGCCCATCCGTGCGCTTGTGCCCATCCGTGCCCTTGTGCCCATCCGTGCCCTTGTGCCCATCCGTGCGCTTGTGCCCATCCGAGCCCTTGTGCCCATCCGTGCCCTTGTGCCCATCCGTGCGCTTGTGCCCATCCGAGCCCTTGTGCCCATCCGAGCCCTTGTGCCCATCCGTGCCCTTGTGCCCATCCGTGCCCTTGTGCCCATCCGTGCCCTTGTGCCCATCCGTGCGCCCGTTACCCTATAATCACTCACTTGCTCAGCGGCACCCAGGTCATGTGTATCCCCAGCGGAGTGATGTTCATGCGCTCGTGAAGGTGGGGGATGAAGTAGCTGCGGAGCGAAGGGGAAAGCGGACAGGGAGGCTCATGGTTACTGGCGCGTGATGAACGGTCCGTGAGTAATTCCTGCCTAACCTTCGAGATATGGGCGATATGGGCGATATGGGCGATATGGGCGGCTCGGGAGCTGTAAAGACCCGTACATGCAGGTGAGGGACAGAGTCGGCATTCTCTTCCTCTTCTTCTCCCGCTACCCCAAGGCCTGGCTCTTGGGCTCTTCCAAATTCCCCCCCTCCCAACACAATCCCCGCCAGTCTTACCTGTATCCATTCAGCAGCATGTGAACCCCCAGCGCCCCGAGCCGAATCTCCGTTGACACTGGCAGGGGGTCCTGGTAGGGTGGGGAGAAGAGGCGAACGTGCAGGGTAAGGGGGTCAGTCAGCACTGGCGGTGGCTCCAAAAGCGGAATGGAGAGGTCGGGTGGGAAGACACGAATAGACGAGATAAGGCACCGCGTAAAAACCTTAACCCCTACCTTAACCCTACCCGAAAGGCAGGAACCCAGGTCCAGCTGTGTATGGGAAAACCCTAAGCTGATTTCCCTTACCCGCAACCATCCTCCTGTTACTCAACCGCAACTATCACTTTATGTGTTTTATTAACGTCGTTGCAAACATGACGTGATAGACTAAATTCTTAACTAACATCCCACCCGCGTCCATTGCGTCCATTGTGTTCATGACGTTATCTCCCCCCGTCCCCCTCCCCATCAACCCCCCTCAATCCCCAAAAGTGCTTTCCACTACCCAGGTTTCCTCTTGCTCTTTTCCTCCCCCACTCCCTCCCCCCCTCCTCCTCCCCTCCTCCTCCCCTCCTCCTCCCCTCCTCCTCCCCTCCTCCTCCCCTCCTCCCCCCTCCTCCTCCCCTCCTCCTCCCCTCCTCCTCCCCTCCTCCTCCCCTCCTCCTCCCCTCCTCCTCCCCTCCTCCTCCCCTCCTCCTCCCCTCCCTCCACCACTCCAACACCACACCACCCACCATCGTCGAGAACCTCTCGAACTTATCCGGATTGCTAGCGAACCGCTGCGCCGCCGTGTCCTCGCCCGGCATCGGCTCCAGAACCAAAACACGGCCCATGTGTCGGGCCCGCCGGTTCCGGATGAACTTGTAGATGCCGAACTGTGTGCGCCAGTAGAGTGGGAAGTAAGGTACATAGGTAAGCAGGAGCGCAGGCAGGCAGGTGCGCCTCATTTTACGTGCACCACACAGGGGACCGTAATGATATGGGAGCAGGACAAGGACAAGGGCAAGTGCCTGGGAGGCCGCCATACAAGGTCATATCGTATGCCCTCATAATCATCGCACAGAGGGGGTTGCGACTGACAAATAAAGAATCCCATGAGGATCAGTTTAAAAGATATGTCCGCTACCAACTAACACACGAACTAACTCCGTTGACGAACTAACTCCAACAAACTCGTGAACGTCTTCGAGTAACAAACTCACGAACGAACTCAGTTGGGCAGATTAAGAGACCTTTGCCCAATAATTAATTGATACCGTTGTGTTCCTGACCTGGTCATTGTCGTGTGCGTTAGTCGTGCGCATGGAGGCCCAGGCGGCCATCAGGGCCTTACCGCCTGTACGGGAGAGGTATCGTTGGGATTCGGGTCAACGGGGATCAGACGAGCCGGGACAGGCGGGCCGACTTATCGTGAGAAATGCGAGTGGCTGGAATGTAGAATGGTGGAGAAGCGATTGGAACGGAAGCTGATTGGCCGGGGAAAGGGAAGCCACGTCACGGCAGCGAGGTAAGGGACTCGCCGCAGCCTCAGCCATCATTAGGCTGTGCGCTCAAGCGCCCCATCATCCACTCACTTCCAACCATAACGCCGTAACGCCGTAAACAACGATTGATACTCTGCTTTGCCCGCTTAGCTTTGCCCCCTTCTTTCCTAGATTACTTGAATGTCGTCCTCGTACGGCCCCTCCCTCCCTCCTAATTTCCGACGCTTGTTAATTAATTAATTTCCGACGCTTGTGTTTCGTAAACAGGAGCGTATCAGGTCCGATTGACCCATTCATCTTCCCTCTCCCCCCCCGAGGTCTCCCATTTTCCCCAACCCCCCCACCCAGAACCCCTCTCTCCCCTCTCCCCGCGGCCCCCCTTCTTCCCCTTCCAACCTGGTGTTGCCTTCACAAAGTACACTCCGGTGTTGAAGTTCGTGTGCTGATGCATGCCCACCTCCAGACCGTCATCACCCTGCCCGTTCTGCGTGCTAATCAGGTCTACATTTGGGGATGTGTGTGTGTGAGGGGGGGCCCGGGGGGGAGGAAAGAAACATGAGTGCGGATCCCGAGCAATGGACAACAGGGCCCGGGTAGCGTTGGGTGGGGTGGGGTGGGAGACGGGACTATGTGAATATGTAATCCAACAAAATGTACGCGAAGACCGGGGGGGCTGGGTTTCGAACCCGGGTTTGCTACCCCGGGTTATATATTAAGGAACGGGGCTTGTGATAGCAAACAGATACACGGGCCCCGCGTACATGGTGGGTTAGGAAACCAGCGGGAGTTAAAGACGCATGTCTGCGCGATCATACATATGAGAGACCCTGCGCGTGTGCACTGGGCGTGATGAATGAGCAGTGAGTGCAGGAGGAAGGAGGCTGGATATGGGGTGGGCGACGTTAAGGATTCGAATGCAAGAAAGGAACAAACAACCGAACCCAACCGAACCGGAATGGGGGTGGCCGCAACGGACGAGTTGTTATGTACAGCTCGTTTCCAGGGGGCGATGTTTGAGCAGGAGCAAGGACGACCCCACCAGCCACTCCACATACCATTCACAGCATATTTGCACGCTAAGCTGCCAGCCGCCACAATCACCACTCACCAGATGATACCGCCATGTCCACATCTTTGAGAGCCGGGCCTAGGAAGTACGGCAGTGGATCTCTGCACGGCAGGGGAACATGGAATTTACCCAACCCCCTCCGCGGGTGAGGGTGTCCGTGAGGAGTGTCGCGGCTCACAACACACCCACCAAACAGCACCTCACTGCCCTTTGCCCACCCCACTGCCCTTTGCCCACTGCCCCACCCCACTGCCCTTTGCCCACCCCACTGCCCTTTGCCCACTGCCCCACCCCACTGCCCGCCCCGCCCCATAATCGCAGATCCGTCTTAAGCCAACCGTCTGTGTCTCCTGCCCCCTGTCACCCAAGGCCCTACCTGAACCACACCACGTCCACATCGCTGTGTATGACGTTGAAACCCCAATGAACCATGCGGCTCACGACCACCACCTTGCGCCACGTGGCGGCATTGTAGTGCAGATCGCCGTACCTGTCCACACCATGTACGACGCAGCCACACCCACAGCAGCGCATAAGTATCAAACAGAGAGTTCATTACGAGTCACCGGGAGGGGTAAGATTACATCATCAAATAAGTTATCACTTACACTTCCACCCATTGACCAAAAAACACCCAAAATAAGATCAAGCTGGCAAGTGTTATTGCCCGGTCCCAATCCAGCCCAGGCTGCCTGCCCTCGGCCCTGGAAGCCTACCCGGCAGCCTACCAACCAGATCCCATACACAGCGACAGCAGCCGCAACACCACCACCACCTACTGCGGCGGTGAGAGCGGCAGAGGCAACAAAAACAATAACAATAGAAGCAGCGGCAGTAGCGGCAGTAGCGGCAGTAATGCCATTAGGGGCAGTAGCGGCAGTAGCAGCTGCAGGCACCCACTTGTATTCGTCGCTGCCGTGTCGGGCGCCGTCCTCGTAGAAACGGAAACACGGGTGCTTGCCCTTGTGACCCAGGAACTGGGTGGGGGGGGGAAAGAGTCACATCAGAATCAACAGCTCTCCATGATATGAAGCTTATACCGTTAACCTTATTAACCGTCATTTCGTCTAAATCCCATTTATCATTTGGCCTACGCTCGCGTTTCTCCACAGCGGAGCGGCACGTTGGCATGTTAATCGCTACCGGTCAATTTGACGAGTGGTTATGGAATCTCTGTGGTTTGTGTGAGTGCAATGAAGCGTGTGCAGGGGCAGCGATGTCATCACCATTCCTGAGTCCCGTTCATTCCCACCTTACTGCTACGAATGCTAACCGCTACCGGTGCTAACCGCTACCCGTGCTTACAGTTTCCGGTGCTGCTCGTCCTAACTCCTCCGTCCGTCGAAAGGGCCTACCGCCAAAGACCCGTCAAAGACCCATGCAAGGCTGGCCCTCAACGGGTTACAACGTGCGCGCAAACATGGAGCATAATAGAAGTGCATAAGGCCCTCGTGGAATCTGCTGTTCGTAAGCCGCCGTGGGTTACATGCCCTTCACATGCCCGTAACATGTCCGTAACATGTCATGCCATTCGTGACCAACTGCTCGGCCTCCTCCCCAACCTTCCAGCCTGCGCTATCCCCCTTGCTTTCATGTTCTCGGTTCGTTGTGTGGCAGAAGGGTTGTACGGCCGCAGCCAGTTACCGGGTAATATGCACAGCTCCTGGTGAGTGTATAAGGCCCGCATAAGGGGTTCGTCCGCGACCCATGGATCGGTCGGTTGATTATTTGATCTAACCCTCCCCACCTTCACCCCTGAACCCCACCTCCCAACACCACCCCGCCCGTGAGAGAAGGGTTCCTCCGTGAACCATGGGTCTGCTGTTTTCCTACCAGCGACCTGGCCCCCCGCCTGGTCCCCCACCTGCGCTGTCTTGACGTCCGTGGCCCCGACCAGGTAGTAGTCCACGCCCCACTTGGCCAGGTGCTTCATCCAGTTGATTCCTGCACGGTGACAACAGTGGGGAGCGGCGCGTGTAATCGTGGTAAGGGCAAGGATGATCGGGAAGCGATAACACATACGTGGTGGCGGGGACATGACAAGAGCGCAAATACCTCTGCATGTCCTCACACAACGGAACTGCTCGACGTGACGTACATACACAGGTGACTTCCGTGTGCCTCCCGTACATCGTGGGTTTTCATTTCGCCTTCTTAGTCTCGCAAAGGGCTCAACAGACAATACAGGGGGCAGCCGTGGAGTTCTGTGCACCCCTAGTCACAGCCTGTATTATAACCTTCTCCAAAACTTGGTTGTGTCAGGATGTGGAAGGGCGGCTCCACGCTCTCTCTCTCTCTCTCTCTCTCTCTCTCTCTCTCTCTCTCTCTCTCTCTCTCTCTCTCTCTCTCTCTCTCTCTCTCTCTCACACACACACACACACACACACACACACACACTCACACACACCTTGAAACTCTTTGTACCTTTTAAACGCAACGACGACGTGATGGACTTTGATGTCCATTCAGCTATCTGTCTGTTTGTCTGTCTGTCTATACGTATGCCTGGGTGTGCATATAAACCCTAACTTCGCGACATTCACATTCATATTGAGTTCCCCGGTTCCCGGCTCCCGGCTCCCGGTTGTCGGATTGGTTTGGTTATTGGCTGAGGCGGTTACGGTGGAATGAGTGCTTCATGGCAGTAGTACCAGGTCTCTCTCCCTTGTACCTGTCTTCCCACTTTCCCTCCGTCTCTCATTTGTCCCCCCCCCCTGGACCTCCCTGCCCTTGTTCGCTTGCGCTCAAACTTGAGCCTAAACTTGAGCTTAAACTTGAGCTTAAACGTACACGTACCCATAGTCCCGAAGATGCGCCAATCTGCCACCGTCAGCATGATGGTGTTTTGGCGGGCGAACTGCGCCACATATTCCCGGGACAGCTCAGGGCACCCCGTCGACGAGGAGTCAGAAGCCGATTGGGACACACCCGCCGTCCCTGTCGTCATTGCCTTCTTGGACGGTGCCGGCGGCGGTGGTGAGGGCGGTGGGGGTGGGGGTGGCGAGGGCGGCGGTGGCGAAGGCGGCACTGCCGTCGCCGCGCTAATGGCGGCAGCGGCGGCGCTGAGATCCACCTCAGTGTCCTCATCGTCGTAATCCAAGATCGCCGCTATCCCATGAACGTCCCCAACATCCGCATCTTCATCATAGGCCTCCGCCCCGTCTGCCTCCTCGCCCTCCAGAACCTCGAACTCCTCCTCTGCTGCTGCTGCTGCTGCCGCGTCAGCATCCAAACCCCCGGCCCCGTAACCGTAGTCCCCCTCATCCATTGCGTTATGCACGCTGTTATCCCCAGTGTCAAATTTATGTGCCATAGGGCCATCTTCGCCTGCACCAGCCTGCTGCTGCTGCTGCTGGGCCTCTCTCCGCACTCGCTGTTGTTGCTGCTGCTGTGCCGCACTTAGCGAAGCTGCCGCCCGCGCCGTCTCCTCTTCCCGCCGCTGCTGGCTCTCCCTTAGCATGTTCGCGAACTCCTGGATGGACAGCTTCGAGTCACGATCTTGGTCATATCTGTCGCATTCGAGCAAGAAACATTTTCAGATATTTTACTTCGAATTTAGGGGTCTTAATTAAATAAGGTCTTAAATAAGGTCTTAATGGGGACCTCTATTAAATAAGGTCTTAACAAAATAGGGTATTTATTAAAGTCTGAATTAAATGAAGTCTGAATTAAATGAAGTCTGAGCCGAGCCGAGCCGAGCCGAGCCGAGCCGAGCCGAGCCGAGCCGAGCCGAGCCGAGCTACTGGCGGGCTGAAGAGGTGGCCGAGCCCTGTAAGGGTCATGCCCCTGTTCGCGCCGTCACCTCGCAGCGCTTTTACTTCCCTTTTGCAAGTGGAAGGAAGGGTGCACGATCTGTGAACCAACCCCTCCCCCTCTCCTCCTTAACCCGCCACCCTGTGCTACCTGCCTGTGTTGCCGCCAAAAGGCTGCACCCCGCACGATTAGTTGCGATAACCAGGCCTGATGGTATGAGAGTCAAGATGAAAGAGGTGAACGCCACCGCGCACAGGTCAACCGATGCCCGTCACCGGACTCCTCCCTTTTTCATGGCATGGTTGGTAATTGTCTCACAGCCAAAATGTCAGGTCTCGTCTGTTTGTCTGTTCGTCCTTCCTCACCGTACCCCACCCCACGGCCCACCCCACTGCAATCCCTCAGCGCACCCCGAACTCATTCCCAACCCGGCACGAAACCTACTTCACGAAGTCTTCAAGCAGCAAATGGTGCAGAGTCTCCACGGCTAGTTTCTCTCGGTGCGCATGAGGATGGCTGCCGGCCAACTCGGAGAACTGCGGAGGAGATGGGAGGACCGAGATGAGAGGAAGCGTAAGAGATTCGGATCGGATTGCTCAAACCAATCGGAAAGCTGCATTTCAGGGCAAAGGCCCTAAACGAACAATGAACAGCAGATGGCAGAAAGGATAGATCGCGAATAGTGGAGAGATCTCGATATGGGAATGCCGAGGCGGGGATTGCCGAGGCGGGGTCGTTCCATTTCTACATCCCATGGCGGGAGTATGGCAAATAGGGCGGGCAGATGTCGTTTAGTAAAGCTAGCCGACTTCAAGCTTGCCCCTGCAGCAGGCGGCATCCCCTTCATCCATATACACATCCCACTCCCATTGTTGAAAGTTCTACACTCTGCAGTCGAGGAAAACCATATACAGCGTGGCACAGGACCACAGGGACGCACGGGAAAACGTTGGAAGAGGGACCCACGCACAATCTAATACGCCGTGAAGCATCAGAAAATTAAAGGTTACTACACACACTCCTGGCATCGCTAATATTTGTTATCACTTGCGCCATTACACAGATGAGTTTGAAATGAACGGGCATCCTATTTATAAATTCCCACAGATTTAGTATACCTTAGGAAGTCGTAGGTGGTGTGTGACAACGAGAACGTACATGACGATTGCCACGAACAGCGTAAAGCCAAGGAAAAGGACACGCGTGCCCGTCCGTGGAAGCACCATGTTGCCCTTTTCTAATTTAAATATACCTAAATGTTGTAATAAGCTTATGCCGTTGTCCTTTAGAAAGCAAAACAACTGGTCTGTGGAGCTGCAGACTACGAAGGACCTCCCGTGCACAGTGCACAGAAGCGAGATAATTACTCAAAGCATCATTATTAAAATAAGTAGAATTGGAATCAATTGTGATCAAAGAAGCTCTTTGTCGTTCTACTTTCCTGTTGGTTATATTATATGATATCATACAAGTAAATCTCATGTACGCCAATGGAAATAATTGGCAGCAATTATCATTCAATATATTTCTTTGAGCATAGTACATGCAACATGGTCACCTGGTCAGAGCTTTGACAGATGGTTGGGATTTGTGGTCCGGTTAACGGATGCAACGGCCAAACGATCTAACGCAACGGCCAAACGAAATGCTGCAATCAAGACGAACAGCGAAAGATGTCCAGAAGAAGACTTGCGCGGCATAACCCCGGCTGATCCCTGCACCAACAACGGATCGAAGCTTTACATATTTACAAGGTTGTTTAGTGGACAGTGCATGCCAAGATCTGGACGAATTTTGGCACCTCACTCACCATTTCAGCCAACCATCCTCAAACCGACGGCCAAACCGAACGGACCTACCGTACCCGCGAACAGATCATCTGCGCGTACACCCAACCCACGCAAGACTTTCTGCGCTCTAATCCATCAACTAGATTCCCTCATGGGCCTTATCTCCAAAATCAGTACCCTCACGCAAGTACCCGTATATACGGGGTTAACTGTTTGCGGTACAACTGGCTCCAGATTTCGTCTGTTCCAAAGAAGGCCAATAGAACAAATAATTGTGACTCATTTCTATTTATGTGTAAGGGAAATCTTTATCGCACAAAGCATGCTGAGTGCGCTATTATTTCACCCCACGGGTGAAATAACGCACTTTGCGTACCTACCCATCACCGAAGCCGCCTAAAAAACCTCTCCCCACGCTAGCTCCGGAACCACACCTTTTTTCGCCACCTATGCATGGCTGCCACCCCCTCATACAACACTCGCTACCCTCTACGGCCCGCAAAATAACTCCCGCTCCACCCATCCCGCTGCCACTGACCTCCTCACCTGCCCCCACGACATCCACTCCACCATCACCACCAACGAGATCGAAGCAACCAAGGCCCGCTACGCCGCCACCTAGCGCCAACCAGCAAGCATCATAGTGACATCACCTTCAATCAAAAGGAGCGACATTGTCCGCCCCAGCGCTGACCACCTCAACCTCCCGGCTTACCCCTCCACAAACTTCGCCCCCGCTAACTTGGCCCCTTCACCATCTCCGCAGTCATCTCCCCAGTCGCCTACCACCTCAACCTACCCGCCAATTTCGGCCGCATCCACCCAGTTTTCTATATCTCCCGCCTCCTACCCTGGACCACCAGTGACGATTACCTATTTGCCATCGCACGGGAGCTGACACAGCCCCCGGAGCTGGGGAGGGAGTGAGTGTTTCGCATGTAGTATATTTGCTGGGCGGTAATCGGGCGTAACCCAACGCTGTCGCCACCACCGATCCATACGACCGCGTTGACGCCATCACAACTGTTTGACTTGAGTGAAACGAAAAGCTGCGGCCATCAGTCTTTCCTCACGCAATGGGCGGCCACCATTGGCCGTGAGCCGTCCTGGGAACTCTACGGGAGGCAGTCCGACGTCTGCTGCGTTATGGACCTTCGTGGAGTCTTCAACGTGGATGACCTTCAACTTATCGCAATATGACCGTTTTGCGTGGTTTCGGAGGAAGTTTTCCTATATTTCCTATTGGGAAAAAGTATCCCGCATTTGGTCCATTTCCCGTTACCCCTTCGTATTAGTGCATACTGCGTCCAAAATCATCATGTCTGTTTATCTGCATCAGTACGACGTCCTAGACTTTCCCTCGCAGCCCCTTGCCACGTCTTGCCCGATACCACCGAAGGCTGCTTCGCTCACATCTAGACTCGCTCTCCTCATCCCTACTGCACATCCTTGACTGACATCCTTTGGATTTTTGTACCTGAGTGAATGACCCATTTCCTTACAGCACCGAGGACGGTGTTTTCATGCACAGCAGGGGGCTGAGTAATGTAATCGAGGTAGGGAAGTTGCTGTGCGTGCATGGGTTGCCCTGCGAAGTACGTTGGGCGTGTACGACGCTAGGTTCAACTTAGTGGATCTTTCTCTGGGAAGTCTTTAAATAGTCGCATTGTGATTATTAATTGCAGAGTTGTTCTCATCGCAAACTTCGGGCTAACTCGACTAACAACACGGGCGTTCGGACATAATCGATAGCATTAAACCTTCTAACCATTACGCTTCCTATACGAGCCCTTCCTCTTCAATATGTATCAGGTTTGTTCATATATGGGACGCCAACTCCTAACCTTACGGGTTTATGCCAGATTCACATGCGCCAAAACGCGCCAAAAAGCATTAAGCAACGCTCGCGCTTTGTGCGCACATTCTTTCGCCGCCATATGACGGCCAATCCATGTTGACAGTCAAAATGCGTCCATACATGTGCCCTTATTGTCGCGGCCGGGGTTTTTAGAGAGGCAAGAGGCATGTGCCAGCATTCTTCTTGCAAATGATACAAGGATACAAATAAGTGAGGAGGTATTCACCATTCCATAGGTCACGTTCTGGGCTCATGCTTTGTGCCTGAAGGTTTTGCTAAGCAGGGTCAGCCCGTATGACCTCGCGATACGGCAAGCATCATGCTGAGGATTTCGCAAAAATGCCGATAATCTTCCCCCTACGAACAAAGCAGCCCAAGGACCTAATGTCCATAGATCACATGTTATAGTTACGCCTGTGCCTTTGAACTGTATGCAGCCTATTTCTTGTACAAACGGAAATAGTTGCGTTGACATACTTTCTCATTTGGATAGCGCGGTATCACTGCCCTGGAAAATACTAAAGTGTTCTTGTTTCATAATATATCGCGACGCTTTGTCATTGTTTTCGGTGCTTGGAGGTGTCAGTTGCAAGGGCCGAAGGTGAGTGAACACGCTCAGTGTCCGAAAGCGCAGCGCTAAAACGAACGACCGATGTAAGTTACATATACCTTGCTACAGCACTCCCGGAAGGCATATGTGTACAATATGGATATGCAGTTTCCTCACAAGGGTTTCGCGCGGCATCCTTTGTCGCGCGGTATTGTCCACCTATATCGACGGAAAATCATATATAAATCGCCTGCAAACCCCACAGGACGAGTGTATGTATCTTTAGCTGCTGTAAAGCAAGTCTCCGATACTAAGATGCTTCTGCTACTTCGTTGCGGGTCTTCGTTGCCGCCCGCTGCATCCAGTATGCACTCTGACTTTTATATTACCTCAAATCAATGCTGCTTATAACGATTCTGCAGAATAACATGCGTTACTGTCGCCTTTCTGCTTACGCCTTGAAGCATGTTTAGATTTGCCCGCCATGGCCAGCTTACAAGTTCGATAACCCATCTCCGTTTTTCATCTTAGTCAAACTAATCTTCCTAAGCTAAATCATCCGTGGTCGGTTCGTATTTGGCGCGCGAATCACTCTCAGTGCGGACGGTTGGCCTTTACCAGAGCCCGTTGGCCAGTCTCGGCCAGTCAACCTGTCTGGCTTATAGCTGGCTCTACATTCCTGAGTACCTCCTCCTTTCAATACCCTATCCCCTTCCCGAATGGATCCTCCTTTTCCCGACGCCCTATCTCACATTCACGCTTTTAGTCGGTTTAGTTACATCACTCAGTCACTGTCAGTCCCTGGCCGCCGCTCTCCCATCCCCGCAGGTAGAAAACAGGGAAAGCCCTACAAAGCTGGCCACGCGGTAGGGCATCGACGTATCTTACATTCCTGCGAAGTAAAAAACACGTTTCTGTCTAAATCACAAGCGCAGCATATTCATATATAACTATCTGGCTCACTCACTCAGATGCTGAAGCGGTGTACAAGCACTGGCCGTGTGCAGCGGATTCAAGCAACCGCAGCCGTACCAGCAGCTCAAACCAGCTCAAGCATCACACCTTTCGTCGCTTCTTCCCCTGCTGCTGCTACTGCTGCTGCTGCTGCTGCTGCGTGGACCTCTCCGCGCTGTTGCCGCCGCCACAGTATACGTGTCGCTGGTGCAGCTAGGGCCACGGCAATTGCCAGCAGCCACCGGCGGCAGCATTTCGGCTGCGCATCGGCGCCATGCGGCGGCGCTCCGGGCGGCAGCAGAAGCAGCAGCGGTGGCGATGGCGGTGCTGTGAGCTGCCACACGGGTAGTCGGTGTCAGCTTCATGTCACGCTACGCCGGCATTTAGGGAGTTCCAGTCCACGCTTGGTGATCGCGCAACATGGATCTGGATCTGGATCTGGATTCGAAGTGCGGGTGGGCAAGATGGATATGGCGTCGAGGCGGTGCATAATAGTGGCGTGCATGCCGTCCAGTGCGGCGAGTTACAGTCATCACCGCCGAGGTGGCAAGCGTGGCGGCAGGTGGGGATTTGTCTCATTTTATCTCGGCTCCCCACCACTCCCCCCCCGTCCCCCCCCCCACCACTCCCCACCCCCCCCCACCACTCCCCTTCACTCCCCACCAATTCCCACCGCTCGTCTGCGACGTAAAGCCAATGATATCAGGCCTATTATGGTTTGTGTCATTCGTCATGTTGGGCGGTCAGCCTTTTTCTGTCGGGTGTCAGGGCCGTTGCATCGACAAAGGTTCCGTACAGATGCAGGCCCTTCACGTGTGCTGTTCACCTGTGCTGTCGTAACAGCTACTTCATGCCCGCGTGCGCATCCTATCCAATGATGAGCGACTTCTTCGCGACGGCCTGTCATAGCTATGAACGGCTGCACAACGGGTATGAACAGAGGGGAAAGGGGAGTTATTGTCTCTTATCGGACTTCTGCCCACTTTCTGATGCACCTCCGGCTCTGGATTGCCGGGTATTAATGAGTTCAGCAGCAGCGGTTTATACATCACCGCAGCCGCTTCTCTCTCATATTCCCTCCCACATGTGCAAATCCTGACAAAACCTCTTCACGTCCGCGCTAGGCGATCACCGAAACCGGACTTGGCTGCGCCGGTGCCGACCGCACCAGCAGGCGCCACAGCTGGCAGCGGTGGCAGCAGCAGCGGCATATCCCCCACCTCGGGCCCTGCACCTTCGGCAGCGTTCTCCCCCGTGCCGGCACCGAGCACAAACGCCGGTAGCGGTAGCGGTAGTGGTGCCAGCAAAGGGAAGGGTGTTACGACGGCAGCGACCCGCGGGTCGGCATCCACAGCATCTTCAGCCGCGGTGGTGGTGGCAAGCCGCTCCGAAGACGGCAGCGATTCTGATTACGAGGTGATAACTTCATCACGAGGCCGATGTTCTGTTGTCATCTTTTGTTACCCTTCTAGACCCCTAGATCGTGTTCGAGCCCTTATAACCGTTACAACTAAATAACCGAATCAACTGATTGTACTAGAATACACCGTATTAAAACCCAATTGTAATCAAAATCTTTAACAGAAACGAAATATTATAATTTTATATCTGTATATACGTGCACTTTGTTACGGTCGCGACTTATTTAGCTGCACAGGCTGTGTGTGTAATTGCCCACCTGCGCCTTCACACAGCCTGTGGCGCTGCGCAAGGCGATGCGGTTGGAGAGAAAAGCGCCCCTGGTCCCCCGGTCAACCCCCTCCAACCCCCCTCCACCCCACCACCGCTCCCCCTATAGGGTGCCATCGCATCATTACTTCGATCTCATGATCGTCATCTCATTAGCCTCGATCTTAGTCCTGATTAGGCACATCATGTCACGTCGCCTGTGTCGAGTCACACGTCTCATCATCTGTAGGTTGCGTCTCACCGCATGTTTCGCGCCCTGTTAACCTCGCTGCCCGGGCGCGCAGACTGCTGCTGCCGGTTCCTCCAATACTGTGGCTGGCAACATTGTGCCGTTTGCTCGTCGTCAGCCGCGGGCCCTCGTGCTGGACTGCGCCTACCGCCCCATCAACGTGTAAGCGATATGGCGGGATTGCGGGCGTGCCATTTTCCGATTCCACCGAATTGGCACGCGCGCGCGCGCGCACGCTGGCCCCTTTCCTCCGCATGCCCTGTTCGTTAGCTGACCTGGCCACCTGGCACTTCACTCGAATGCGAATGGAGCTCGACAACCTCGGGGGTGAAGCCCCCAAGGGGGGCATTGAACGTCGGGAACCTCTTGTCAATTTTTTGTGTCATTAGCTGTTGTTTAGATTAGGTTAGGTGTAGGTGTGTGAGGCGAGTGTGGTATACCGGGATGGGATGTAGGTGGTGGTGGTGTTACAGGAACAGGCAGAGCTTACGTCCTTTTCCTTTTCTTCCCCACAGAGCTAACTGTGGCCCCGTGCTCTCCCACACTGCAGCCTGACCTGGTACAAGGCCTTCCACTTCGACTACTTCGGGAAGGTATGCGGGCACTGGAGAACGCGAAACGAAATGTGAATCACTAAATGGTATTCGTGATAGCGTTCACAAGCGGATTTAGCTCAGTTGGGAGAGCGCTAGACTGAAGATCTAGAGGTCGCTAGTTCGATCCTAGCAGTTCGCAGGCGAAATGCCCTCCATAATAAATGGATGGAGTACTATGACCCTTTTCAGAATATCTCAATAAAGACGGCAATCTCTTTTGTGATTTGGGAGGGGTAGGGGCACCGGTTGCCTACCGCGTAGTTCTTGCATATCACCGGCATCCGGGTGGGCGCTTTCCTGGAGAACTTTCCTCTTGGAAAGCATTGGGAAAAAGTCCGAGCGGAAAGGTCCGAGTCTTAGGTCGCACCTGCCCGCGGCTTTTATCCCATCCCTTATACGATCTTCAGCCCCATATCTCTTTGCCTACGGTCTGGGCAGGGCGTTGATGGGGGTAAAGACGAAGCAGTTACAGATAGCTAGGAAAATACTACAGCATAACATTCCATTGCTCCAGTTGCGATTAACACTACGGCATTATGGCGATTTGAGGTAATGCTGGAGAGCTGGACGTTGCTAGTTCGCGCATGCTTGATTCCAATCGCGCAAATGCAGTTCACAATGGAATGTGCCTTACTTGTCCTGTACAAGAAGCTGTTGCTGCACTGTGCGTCCACCTGTTAGTGTTGAGCAGTTTTACTCTTTACAGTTAGGACAGCCGTAAAGCTCACCCGCGTTCCGCTCTATACATCGAAATGGATATATGCATAGCAAGCATCCTGAAGAAAGATAACATTGTTTGATCTTATGCGACAGAAAATGGCACTGTGAGCCGACGTTTCCTAATAAGACACCCGGAAAGCCGAGGTGGCATCAAGGTCATCCCGATAATGTAGCCCAGTTGGATGACACCATTTTGATTCGAGTAAGATCTAAAACTGTGCATAAGTTTTGGATTGATAAGCTTTAAGACGAGGCGCCAAGCTAAAACGTACGAGAAATACGTCGAGCAACCGTTTTACTCTTTTTTCAGCGGGTTTTCTTGATGCAAAGATGTACTCATCATTTTATGCAATTGGTTGCGCGGTTCGTTGAATATTATCCTAGAAGACAAAAGCCATGCCGGTATCTGATTCATTAATGTTTTAGAAATAGCTTACAAATCACAATGTCACACATTTTTGACGCATAACACTTCACACGATACTTATTTACCGATGAAAGTGGCCTGCTGGTAGTAATTCTCATAACGCCGAAGCACCGACTTAGTCATTTTGTTCTGCCTATTTCCTTCTTCGTTCCCGCTGTACCACCCCAATTCTTAGGGCGAGGTGTTGGAGTACTATCCTCCTCCGGCGGTATGCACCACTGGTTCGGGGGAGCACCCGTTGCCGGCCGTCCTCAGGGTGCCACAGTATACCGCCGACATGCAGGTGGGGGAACATGGCGGCGTCACCACGCGTAGGTGTGTCTGTGTATGCGGGCATTAGGATCGTACGCGCCATTTGGGTTCATTGTTTTGCGAGGAAATCACACTCGGCCTGTCCAGTTTCATCATGACACATGTACGGAAGGCCTCAGGAGAGGGAAAGAAGTAATACGGCTTACCCCGGGGGCTGGGGCGCGGGCTGGGGCTGGGGCGGGAACGCTTTCCTTGCCAAAACGGTCTCTTGCCAAAACCTTTGAAACCTGACACTTGCGATGTCACGCTGTTGTCCCATTGACGATAAGAAAAGCCGTCTCTGGTTCCTGAGAGCCTGTGCGGGAGGCTTGGGGCGGGGGGCTTGGGGCGGGGGGCTTGGGCCGGGAGGCTTGGGGCGGGGGGCTTGCGACGATGCGTTTTATAATGCAAAACAGCACACACGCACCGCACAAGAGACGTTCTGTACTGAATACGTTGTTACTCATGCCGTACAAAGGGCCCGTCCAGGGCTTGCTATTTCTCCACTCATTCCTTCATGGCTTTACTCCCCGAGCCGCTGAACGCCAGCCGCCTTTCCGCGGCAGCAATATATCCACTATAGCCACTTTGGAAGCCCATGCTCTCCCATTCTACCGCTTAACGAAAATGGCCGTTATATTTCCCTTCATCTCACTCATTGCGAGTTGCGCAGGACTTGTGCTCACGGGTCGCTTGCACTCGCCGCAACATCATGGTCCGGGACGGCTTCTGTTGCCAGTGAGTGCTGCCGGCTCGGGGCTTCGATATGGGGATCGATCCGGCGGCCCCGGAAAGAAATGGGCTCGAAAATTTGTCAATTTCATTCCTTCATACGCTGTGCTGAGAAAGGTCTCGCGGCTGCACGCAACAGCAAGAGGCAAAGCACGAGGGCGGGGGGAGGAAGTTGCAGTGACCGTTAAGATCGAAGGGGCAACCGAAGATGCCCACCAACGAGAAGATGGGCACACCCACTGTGAAAGGCGGTATAGCGGCATTGGGCGGGAGGTGAAGCGGAGTGAAGGGCAGCTGAGGCCCCAGGAGTGTGCCTCCTCTCGGGGACTCTGATTTCGTCGTTCATGTTTCACCAAATCCGTACTTGACAAATCACGTACATAAGGCCCTGCTGTAGGTGTGGCTCATCATGCCACCATCATGGTGGTATCGCAGCATATCATAGCAGAGAGCCGGCCATAAGGCCCGACGGGGGCCTTCTCCTGGAGCCGGTCATCACCTGTTTCCGATTATTGTTCGCTAGATGGGGACCCAGTTGTCTGCTGTGCGGGTTTCCCCTGCTTTCAACTGCAGTACCAGATCTTGCCCCATGCCGCATGCCCCATGCCCCATGCCCCATGCCCCATGCCCCATGCCCCATGCCCCATGCCCCATGCCCCATGCCCCATGCCCCATGCCCCATGCCCCATGCCCCATGCCCCATGCCCCATGCCCCATGCCCCATGCCCCATGCCCCATGCCCCATGCCCCATGCCCCATGCCCCATGCCCCATGCCCCATGCCCCATGCCCCATGCCCCATGCCCCATGCCCCATGCCCCATGCCCCATGCCCCATGCCCCATGCCGCCGTCCAGATACTGCGGCTCGCGGAGGGATTTGACATTGGATCATGTGCATCCCGTCAGCAAAGGGGGGAAGGAAACCTGGGAGAATCTGGTACGTAGGACACATAGCAAAACCCGACCCGGGTTGCCGTACTGTTCAAGGGGGAAACGAGGACTCGTTTTCCGTCGCTGTGTCTCGCCGTGCTTTGGTGTGATAATATGGCAGCTGGCCAGCGAACGGACCGTGACTGGAGGTGTTGCTCTTCCGGGAGGTATAAGGCCTGGTTAGAATGGGATTTTGGAGACGCTTTAAGCTCCAGGAGGGGATGACCTGATCTGACATGGATAAGGGTCCGCCCGGATGGGTGAATGGGGGGTTGGGGGGTGGGGGGGGTTTACGTCTTGCAGCTACTACCTCTCCTGCCGGGTGCTACCCCACCCGAGCTCCCCACGACACAGAACCCCAAACACACACACTCGTCACACACACACACACACACACACACACAAACCCCAAACACAAAAACATAACCAAACATGTGCACGCACCCCAGGTGACCGCTTGCATGCGATGCAACCAGAAGAAGTCCGACCGCACGTTGCGGGAGCTGGGCTGGAAGCTGCGGCGTCAACCCAAAGTGAGTGGCACGGTTGTGGTGTAGAAGAGCACGGGGCGGAGGGGCGGAGGGGGCGTTGGGGCGGAGGGGGCGGAGGGGCCATAGCGACGTGGCCGAAAACCCCCCTCCGGGAATGTGAGGTTGGTTGTATCATCAACGGAGTGACACACGCCGCGGCTTTACAGCATACCTTCCCCCCTGGAGGAGATCGTGTGCCAGGCACCGCTTTGACGCCCCCGTGACAACCCGTAACGTCGGTTGTTTTCCTAAGCCGTGGGATGGCGTTACGTACGGCAATTACCCGCACGTTAGTTCACTGCGTTCACTTCTCCGTATCTCCCATCTTCGTACGACGAAACGTAGGAGCCCACGCCATTCGAGATCGGTATCGTGGCAGGTATTGCCACGTCCGACATCCTCCGGCCGCCCCCCGAGTGGGATGCGTACATCGCGCCGTACAGGGAGCGGTTGGAGATGTACCGCAAAGCGGCGGTGGAGGCGGGGCTGGTCAACTTGATTGACGACGACCGATTTGGTTAAGACGCGAATGAAAGGGCCGGTCCTCTAGCGCTCTCCCTCTCTCTTTTTTGTTCTCTCTCTCTCTCTTTTCTCCCCCCTGATCATCTTCGACCCAGCAAGGGGACGCGTCAAGCGTGTACGCTAACGGGCGGCTGCCATGGAGGGGGTGGGGATCAAGGCGGGGTAGGGGGCGCGGTCGGGATCGAGATTGAGAGGAGGGCTCAGTAGAAGGCGCTGGAGAGAATGAGAGCAGATGGACAGACCACGCCGGGGCATGTGTGTGTGTATGTGTATGTGGGGGGGAAGAGAGGAGACGTCTTCGACATGCGCCTTGCTGGCGTCTGTCGGAGGAGGTGCTGGTGCCGGTGCCGGTGAGTGGGAGGAGACGCACGGAGGCCATTTGCAGTCTGCCCGTCCGCCTACCTGTCTGTCTGTTCGTTCGTCTCTCAACCTGTCTGTCTGTCTGTCTGTTTCAGGGTTTATGCCCACGGGTACATTTATCGCACGGAGGGTCACACGGCGCGGTTACGGGTAATGGGCGGTGCCGAACAAAGGGGGGGCCCCCGCACGAGGGACGCGTGCGGATACGTCGTCGGGTTCCGGACACGGAGGCCAGCCGAAGTGATCCTCCGCTCTTCACATGCAGGCGCTGACGAATAAGCGAAAAGGTTTCGGAAGAAGGAAGGGCGAAGGGGCCAGGAGTCCCAAGAGCCGGTGCCGGTGAGGGGCGGCTTCTAAATCTACATGTCGTGGTTGGCGGGGGGGGAGAGCGAGGGAGAAGAGAGGAGGGGGGGGAAGGAGGGGGGGGAAGGGTCTTGCTGGACTTGGAAAGCTGTCTACCTGAGTGGGGTTAGCAGGTGAGTGTCGGGCGGCCATGGCTGTTCGATGAAAGCAGAACAGCGGCCCCCGCGTTGCCGGCCTTCGCCTGGTCTTAGGGCTTTTTGAAGGCATCGCTGTCAGAGAGACATGTGCGCGCGCGCGGTGTGTGGTCCCGGGAGGCGGGCGGTCGCCGTATAGGGCCCAACCAGCAAGCCTGACACGGCAGGCTTCCGGTCGTTGGTCAATGGGTTGCCGGTAGTTGGTAGGTAACTGGCCGGTGGTTGAACGTTAGTTGGGCGGTAGTAGTTAGATGAGTGTGTGGTGTTCCCTACGGTAGCGTGGTGTTGTCGTCCGCGTGAGGCCCCTCTCACCACCTGCGAACGATACGGTTTCGGAGCCGCGGGTGTCCTGAAAGACCAGGAGAAGAAGGAGGAGAAGATGAATATGACATTTTGCGTGGGGCACCGTTAGTATGCCTTTTGTCCTACATCGGAACGCTGCTGATGATCTGCCGCCCCAGGTGATGTGCACGTCGTCCGTTTGCGTATTTGTCTGTATGTCTGTGTGGATCTGTAAATGGTCATAGGGCCCATTAAGAGAAGAAAACTGACTTTTTGTAATTTTGGAGCGAATGGCGCTACCGGAATGGACGGCGCAGCTCAGCGAACCCGGCGGTGGTTGGGCTGTTGGCGAGATGATGGCGACCCGATTCCATGATTCTTTAAGCCGTTGTATTCGTTGGTGAGCCGTTGTATTCGCCGTATTGTACGATATGCCCAGCCGACGCCCGTCTGTCGGGGTCGGGAATAGGGCTTCCACCAGTACCTTTTTGTACGAGTGCACCTGTGTATTAGCCGAGTAGTATCTGTACGTTTAGAAGGGCATATACGTTACGGCGTGGCTTCGTCTGCCTCTGTTTCTTTATCGTACGTGGGTGGTTGGGTAGGTTGTTATGGAAAAACGGCAGCGCGTCTGTCGGCCACCGCATCGTCGCGACTGCTGCGCGCTTCAGAGGTCAGAGGTTCATTGACTCGTTTGTTGCGTGTTCCGTTGACTGTCTGCCAGCTGGCATAAGCCCCGGCTTTTGTACGTCATCCAGATGGTGCTGTTTCTGAATGTGTCGTCCCTTCAGCTCCTTCGTTGGTCTGGCGCATTCCACGCTCTGCTTGAACGCCTCCTCGTCACTGACAGGAGCGAAGGGGTTGAGACCCTCTTCGGACCCTGCGCCAGCCGCTATGTCATTAGGTTGCCCGATAACATAGACACACACACACACACACACAGAGATACCTCTCCGATGCGTCTGCCATGCTGTGTGTTAGTTGCTGCTGCGTGGAAATGTCCGGACAGTGCGGGTGGGTCGGGAGATGAAGCGACGCGGTGGTGAAGTGCGATGTGGCCGCACGCACAAGAGGGCGCACCGAGTTGAGACTTAAAATTGTCCCAAAGCCGCACCGATGGCGGTGGGATGTGGACACGTGGATGCTTGTTCAAGAGTTGGCGGTTGTTCGGTACTTTGTTGTGCGAAGGAAGAGAAAGAGAGGGGAACGAAGTCGTGTTCGGCGTGAAATTTGAAAAGTAGAGAGAAAAAGGAACCGCGATCGTACGAAAGAGAGGGGGGGGGTGGAGAGAGAGAGAGAGAGAGACAGCGGCTGGCGATGCGAAACTCATGCCGTTGGGCAGAGAGCCTCTCTCTCTCTCTCTTAGTTGCCTCAATCTCCAGAAAGCCTTTCTGGCGGCACGGAGCAAGCTGAGAGGCCGTCCGCATAGGTTCCGGTCTGGTGGCGGCGTATGTAGAGTGAATGATCTGGTCATGGTTGTGCGCGGGGACGTGAGAGCAAAGAGCGTGTGCCGTGTGTTTTCCTGTCGTACGCATGTCATGTACGTTTGTTGTTGTGCATACGTTTTATCGTAGCGCTGTTGTGTGTTTTGTTCTGTACGGGTGCTTGTTTGTGTGTGTGTGTGTGTGTGCGTGCGTCTGTTGACGGTTGGCGAGGATCAAGCAGCGGCCAGTCACCCGTCCCCCCCAAATATGTGTCAGTTTTTGTGTCGCCCCGCGCAGCGCTCAGCATGTTGCCGTACGAGCCTTGCGATCGGGATGTGTGCTGCTGCTCACACAGACCGCCATGTGCCGGTGGCTGCTGGTGAATGGGTTTCTGGTATTGGGCAGGTGTCTGCATCCTTTGCGGTGGTTGCTGCCTCGTGCTGTCATCCGGTTTTGTTTCGTGGAGACGTGTCAGTTTGGGGCATCCGTACGGTGTGTACCATTTAGGGGTGCGACCACCTTCCTTCAGCCGTCCCCAGCCAGCTGCGGTATCTCCGGCTTGGGTGCTGATGGACACCCCCCCACCTACGACTACCACCGCCCACAAGCAAGCAGGAGCACTAAGATATCAATATGTTCAAGAAGGAGAAAACAGATTTCCAGGTTTCACACTAAGGGGTTTCACCAGTGTGTGCCTCCCATGTGCCCATCTAGACTATGGGATATGAGCCCCCCGGGGAGCTCTCCATGAGCTCGAGAAGACTGGCGGAACCACGGAACCGCGGTGAAGCGGTGGAGCGGTGACGCAGGAAGCGGCAGCGAGAGCTCAGACATCAAGATATCCGGATATGATGGGCAGCAGCCAGCAGCGGCAGCAGCAGGGGGTCCGGGGGCAGCAGTCCGGGGGCTTATTAATGCGTGTGGATCGATGTGTGATCTGATCGGAATCCGGTACATGTTCCCCTTTCCTGAAGGCGACGACGACGGCGATGAAAAAGAAGCAGAAGAACATATTCATTCCCCGAACCTGACGAACCTGACGAAACCAACTGCAATGCTATAACGACCAGCTCAGTTTCTGAAGGCCGAGGGAAGCCAATCCTTCCGTCAGCCTAAAAATCACCCCACCTACGTATACATCGCTTTGCATCATCATCATCATCATCATCATCATCATCATCATCATCATCATCATCATCATCATCATCATCATCATCATCATCATCATATACCTGCAGCAACAAACAGCGACATTCTCCCCCCTCCCAGCAACCCTGATCCAACCCTCTTAAGAGAGTTCGCGCTGTCGGCTTCTACCGCCTTGGCGCTAAGGAGAAACTCCCTCCTCTCACACCGGAGAACGCGCCCATTTGGTAAAGCTAGAGGACAGAGAGCCACACCTATTCTCACATACGTGTGCCACTTGCGCATCATAGCTTACAAGATTGCAGTGGGAATAGAGAGCATCAATCAAATAAGCGACACCTAATAAGTAAGAGACACACTAAATGGCAGTCTCAACGTGTCGAATCGAATAGCCGTACATACGTACAGCAAGCATCTGCCCAACATACGCACTGCGGCCACTGGCGCTCGACGCAGCTCCCCTCACAACTCCCCTCACGAATGAAGCCCCAGCTAGGCGCGCTCGTCCTCTGACTCGTCGTTCCGGAGAGCGCCGGAGTAGACAGGCTCACGGCTGCGATCAAAGGAAACGAAACAAAATCCACCTGGCTCTCACCCGGCTCTGTGATACATGCGCTTCCCGTACACCACCCTGTAGCATCGACCGGTACCCGTACATTACCGGTACGTGCAGAGGGAGAAACCAACCGACACACCGACACCTGACACACGGCCTCTCTATGACGTAAAAGCCTTTCCGTTACCACCTGGCCAAACCTGCTGAAAAAACGCGCGCGTATGTGCCCTCTCAGTTGGGGTACCCGAAAACGGCATACAACGTTTCATGCGTGTGCGCTGCGTAAGGACACGTGGGTCCACCCCCCTGGCCTGCATGGCAGCGCCTCCACCACATCAGGCAGTAAATCCTTCCCCGCACACAACCCCGCCTTGACGGCAAGCAAAGAGCACTGAAAGGATCTCCAACTCATGCGCCTCTATTTGCTCCTTCCGGTTTGTTTTTTGACCCCCTGCCGCGTACCCTGCCGCGTACTCCGCTACACCACTCCCACCCCCCGCCATAACAGCCACTTTCTTTCCGTACACACACACACACACACACACACACACACGCACACACCGTCAGCCACCCAGCCCTGGCTGAATTTACCGTGACGGCCACCCTGAGGGGCTCACATCTCGTCTGGCTCCGAAACCGGTCCAGACCTTTTATTGTGTGTATGGGGGGGTATGAGGCCGGGGCAGCCCGGATTGGCCACCTGCCACATTCGGCCTCTCTCTTTTCCCTCACCGCCTCCGGTCCAGAGTCGCAGTCCAAGGGGTTCATCGATCTCTAAGCAGCCCTTATCACGAGTCGCGGCCAAGTGCCTGTTAACCTAAGGTAGGTCAAGATCTAAGATCTAGAGGATCAAGCCGGATTGAGTGTACGTTCGTTGCGCCCCCAAGTCCATTCCCCAGCACCATGCACAGGAGCAGCCGCCAGTGCCACTGCTCATGAACTGCACCCGCAGGCCCTAACCCACGGCATTGAAGCGCCACCGTTGCTGCCGCTCCAGCGCCTGACTCCCCCTTTTTTACTACTGGGACACTGAGACATCTTCTCCCCTCTGTTTCATCACACCACCGCGGACATACTCGCTGATGACTCAGCAGCAGCCGACGTTCACTCCAACTGGCAGCTATCTACCGCCCATTCCCTTTTCCCACCACACCCGTGGTGGGGAACACCCATAGCATGTGTCAAGCCGTCCCCACCTCGCCGCCAATAGGCGCCATTCCCGACCCAAACACCCACCCAGCCTCACCCAACCCCACCCACGATTTTAGCTAGGCCCATGCAACAATCGATAATGGACACGTCGGTAATTCTAAATTTCTCCCCTGGCAGTCCTGCCCGCTGTTACCGTGCCTCTGACGTGTTGCAGCCCGGTCTTTATCGGCGCATGTGCGCGCCACGTCCACCGCCTGCCGCTAGCCGCCCCGGCTTCGCCATGATGTCCTTGCACTTGGGGATGTGCCGCTCTGCCGTCAGCTCCGCGAACTTGCGGCCGCAGTGCGGGCACTGGATGCGGTCGTCGGGGACTGCCGGCCCGCTGTCGAACTTGATGTCCTTTGGGGTTGGGAGGTGGGGTTGGGAGGTGGGGTTGGGGTGTGGGCGGCACGCACGAGAGGAAATCAAACTAGTATGCAGCGGATAGACAAGGGTGGAGGCGGAGGGTGTGCGTGCGGGTTTTACACTTTAAGGGCGACAACGAGGGAGAGCACCGGCGTACCGGCGAACTCAAAAAGGTCACCGGTACGTTGGGCTACGGTCTCTGTCGCATCTCACAAAACCAACGCAAATGTGTGTGTGGGGGGAAAGACAGGGAGTGACCGTTAATGCTATAAGGGTGGTGCGCGGAGCCGGTTCTTGACCGGTTGTTCAGGTGGTTGCGCAACCGTTGTCACCATCTCACGCCACCGGCCTTCTGTGAGCTCAATCAATGTTTTGGCACTAGCACTAGCACCGCCGGTAGGCTGCCAGCGCGCACAGTCCCTCCACACAGACCTACTTTGATATCCATTCCTTTGGATTTGGCCTCCGCTATTTTGCGATTGGCGGACATCGCCGCACGCAGCTGATCCGACTGCGCCTTCCATTTGGGCATCTGGGTAGGGCGGCACGAGATGGGGCGGCATGGGGGGGCCTCACGGGTAAGTCACATGAAACACATTGAATGCAAATATAATAATAAAATGATAATAAATAAGTAAATATAAATAAATAAATAAAATAATAAAATTATTTATTATAAAAATGGCCTAGGAGATGAAGGCTTGGAGGAGGATAATTGATATACGGAGGCCCCTAGCAAAGAAGGCGGCCGCCTACAAGGAGGCACATCCTCTTCTTATCCATCACTCATTTCTCATCATTCAAGTTCTGCGTTGGACGCCACTGCCTCCACCACATTGCATGGGACCCCGATCCCGAAAATACTCCGACGATACGGAGTCGTACGCGGTGTTGTACACGGTGGTGGGGGCTTACCTTAGAACCTGGCAACGGCCGGTCGTCAAGACCTGCACCCCGACCCATGGGTCCACGACCCCCGGCGGCGGCTTGTTGCGGCTGCTGCTTGGCCTCTGACTTGGGCAGGCCCTTTCGCAAATCGAAGAACTTGACGGCCTCAGAGCCTGACAAGAATTCGTGAAACACTTCGGTAAACATTTTACCGTAACAATATATCATACGGTTTCATAGAATATGGTCTAATTATAATATAATGTATTTATCTGATTAATGAAATCGCTGTTGTGGTGGGGGTTCGCAGCACCAGCTTCCTCGCGCAGTATGCTTGGACAGACGGACAGACGGCACCCACATAGAAGACACTTCTCAGGGTGATGCCAAATCATGACTCCACACACACATATGTATATATATATTTACATATATAAAGGCTAACTTTTTGTATATTGTTTCGTAGTTTTTGCATTGTATTTTGTCGTACTTTGTAGTTCGTTGAGCCCAGACTAGTGTTCGTTGTCCCGGGCGGCCCCGGGCTGTTGTGTCTAAATCCTGGTCGAAGTTCACGGCAGCACCTCAGGATCCCGTCAGCACGGACGTCGAACAAAACGTACGGCCCGTACCAGCCATCCATACGACATCAATGCTCTTAGGCCTTCCTTAGATCAGTTCTAATAGCACATGTCTGTCCATCTGTGTCTTCCCTTCACTCCCATCCCACGCCCTGGCGCCCACCTTCCAACCGCTTGGCCGCCATATTGACCGGTTTCCGCTTCGTTGCGAACACCTTCTCGCATATCTGCGGGCGTGTGAGATAATAGGAAGTACGGCATGTACGGTAGGATAGTACGAAACCAGAGAATCGGTGATGTACGATTTCGAGGATTCGGTTACATATCCCGTATCGCAAGATCGATTGTTTAAATGATGGCAGGAACGGGACGAGCTGATCGGGCGAGCAAGCAAGGGATTGTGACGGGGATAGCACCTGTGCTCGCAAACGCGTGTACGAGGTGGTGCCACATGTATTATGCAGCGCATGAGCACAACGCGCGACGTTGATGATACCTTGATGATACCCCGCTCATGCGTCAGAGCCAGGAGAGCGTATACGATAAGCGGTAGCCCCATGGCTATCTAAAGGTATGATTTTCACCACTGCTTGATATTTGATTGTGAGCTTCCACTTGTCACCTTAACCGTTCTGGGAGCAAACGGCGCAGTACACGCGCCAAGTATCTGCCGTACAGATGCCTCAAATCGGCCATGGCCAGACACATGCAGAAACACACGCAGGTGCGCAATAACGGGAAGGAGGAGAGCCAGCCCACGGTCGTGCTTACCTTGGCGTGCTTAGAATAAGCCATCTCGTTGAAGCTGCGGCCGCAAGTAGGACACTCAACCATAGGGCCCGATGGGACATCCTCCTCGGCACCTGGCGGGATGCTGCCCCCTCCGAAACCGCTACCCCCCCCTCCAAACCCGCCACCACCGCCGCCTCCGAAACCACCGCCGCCAGCGTTGAACCCCAGGTCCTCGCCGCCGTGGTGATGGTGGTGGTGCGCTGGAGGTTGTGGAGGGCGGGCCGCAGGTCGCGGCTTCGGCTCCGGCGGCTGGGGCGGAGCCGGCGCGGGTGCGGCGAGGGCCTGGCGGCGAGCGGCCGCCGCCGTCGCCGCTGGCGGCTGCTGGCCGCCGCCGCCGCCGTATTCCCGTGCACTACTACCTGCGGCGGCGTTGCGACCGTAGCCGCCACCGGGCGCTGCTGCCCCTGACGCCGCTGACCCAAATGAGGGCTGCTGCTGCTGCCGCGTGCTACTGCCACCGTAACCACTAGAGCCCCCGCCAGCGGTATGGCCTGTAGACCTTCCCGAGGGTGGCCGCCCAGATGCTGTCATGGCCGGCCCCGTCGACGCGGAGCGCGCAGAGCTTGTTGATGGCCCCGGGCCGGAACCGTAGCCGCCGCCGCCGGCAGCGGCGGAGCCGTTGCCGCCGGCGCTGCCTCCGAAGCCCCCGCTGCGGCCGCCCGAGTTAGTGCGAGCGGGTAAGTTGCGGGCCGGCTGGGGGTTGGTCATTGCGGATGGCACATAGCCGCCCGTCTCACCTGCCACGACGTAGGGTTTTGGTACGCCGACCCCATCATCACCCATTGCAAGTAAATAGGTTAGGGGTCAACTTCTTACATTGAGAAATAAGTTTGGTTTCGGAGCTGAGTTAACGCATCAGAACCCCATCAGAAGCCCAAGAGCTCAGATCATTGCAGGCTACAGGTGACAACGCAGCGCAGGGGTGGTGATCCAAGTACCACAGGATTGAAGTGCCACTGAGTTTGCCATTGGGGTTGGTGCTCTCTCTCTCTCTCTCTCTCTCTCTTTCTCTCTCTCTTACACACACACACACACACACCGTCGCCACGGTCTTTCCATCTTCCCGTAAAGGAAACGTCGTCGCTTCTGTGAGTGGCAGGAACGCAGCCGCAGCACCAATCGTAGCAGTGGGCGCCGCAGGCTAGCACCCGCCCAATTAGTGTCAACTGTCAACGGTCAACGGTCATGAGCCTAAATCTATTGTGCTGTCGAGCTATCTCCCGACACTAAGCCCTGTCTTAAGCCGCTCAGATACGAGATGCTTTCTTCAAAATCCCTAAGATGGCAAAGCCGTGGAGGAGATGAGTGGGGGGTATGTACTGTATTGAGCCTGCTCGTATGCTCGACAGCCATGTGCTCGACAGAGCACCCTCGACAGCCCGCCCCACACACCACCCCAGACCCCACACACCACCCCAGACCCCACTCCTCGCCCCACCTGACGTCCGGCCGTTCGCGGACGGGATTCGGCTGGCGAGGCGCGCCGTCGACGCCTCCTTAAGTCGCTGCAGCCCGGCGAGCTTACTGCTCATTCCCCCCGCACTGCCGCCTCCCGCCGTGCCGGCCGAGGCGACCGCCGCGGCACCGGAAGGCGCACCCGAGCCAGACGTCGGCCCCCTAGGTAGGATTCCTCCACCCGCAGGCATCCCCCGGCCCGAGGAGGGGATCCTTGGAGGATCCATGTCCATGCCGCTGCCTGCATGGGACAATAATAGCGACATGGGGGGGGCGGGAAAGAGGGCGTGACTCCGATGTATAGGTGTGGGTGGATGGGGTGTTAGATGGGTGGGTAGGGAAAGGGTTTCCTTGCTGCTGCCGCAAGGGAACGAACTAGCTACAAGCTACGGGTCAGGCTAACGTACAGGATTTGGGTGTGTGTATGTGTATGTACGGGGGCTAAGCCAGAACGTAACTAGGCGCCCGCTTGATGTGCAGCGGCCGAGGTAGTGTTACGGAAACTGGAGGCATGGAGAGAGGACAACGCCGCATGCCGGCATGGGAGCAGAACAAAGCATGCGACATATATCGGTTGTTGGAGAAGTGCATCTTTAATATGCGATGCCTGATCAGTTAAGCATGTCGTCAGGTCGATCCTGGAACACCCCGTCATGATGCATACGAGCATGCGTAAGAGCTGGCGGAGCGCTGTTTAACAGCACGATGTATATAAACCGCCTTGCCTGTCGGGGTAGATCCTGGCGACGCTCTCCTCCCGAAACGAGGTACATGCGACCCCTGACCAGAATCGGAGGAATGTGGAGAGTAACCGATGCTTGCGCTGTCGTCCCCCGAGGTTGACCGAACATTGCCGGCACGCCGGCCTGCGAACAACAAGCCGCGGACAAGCATCCCCCGGCAGTTTAAACAAACGATGCTAGGGTATCGGCCAAATGTATTACAGCTAATCGAAAAAGTCTTGAAAAGAAAACGGACATGTGGCCTTCGAAACGCTTGGTGTGGTTGGTCTCACCTGAAGAGATCATATTATTATGCGAGTTTCCAGAGTAATTTCCTTGTCCCTGTGCAGAGGGCATATGGCGGGACATGTCCTGACTCACACATTCTAGCTTCATGAACGCGGTGCAAGTACTTACAACGTAGTTTCGCTCCATTCTCCAGCAATCAGAGACTGCAGATAAACCTATTCCTCTCGCTCTGCTAAAAATAATGCATATTGCTAAACGAACATTGCTTCACTACCTCCCGCGCGTAAGTATGAAAAGCAATTTCCCCGCCCAAAAGTTATTCCATCACCAAATATTAATCTGAAGTCTTGAGACAGCAATCACGATTACGAGATGTTGTTTATGGGCCGCAGAATCGAAATATGATACAGCCGAGGTACTGCACGACTTTGCGTGAAGCTGTAAAGCTGTTTAATTTGACAAAACTGCCAACTGCATGCTCTTAAAGCAATTGTAATGAAATATTCGCGGTCGATGACACCCAAAATCGCAGAATACGCAAACAGCCAAGTTACACCGTATCGTACGAAAACTTTGTAATTGCCCACCCGGCATGTCAATAAGCTATATACGTCCTTGACATGTACTTTTAAAAAGGTGAGAGGTGACCGTTACTCGAGAGACAGGGGCTAGAGCGCGTCTGCTGGCTCGCTCATGCCTGCAGTTGTATATGTACGGCACCGAGCGTGCGAGTGTGTGTAAATCTGGAGACCTTTTCAATCCGTGTAAAAGTAAAGGATGTTGATTGGGGGATTTGTGACAATCGCTACGTAACGCAAGCTGCTGCATCCAGTAAAAATCCCTGAAAAGGCGGCCTCCCTCGAGGTCGTACAAATTGACGACCGCCCTTGACCAGCAGCATCAGGGATTGGCAAACGCCTATTTTCGGTTAGTTGCTGGTCCGAAATTCTTTAATCCCCTTATGAAATCCCCTTATCAAAATATGAAGTCTCAATGGCGTAAGGCGTACCCTGCCGTACAATTTTGGACCAGCGCTGAAGGCTTCAGGCGAATTTCTGCTGCTGGTAGTACTGATGTACCAGTACGACCAGCACTGTAGTAGTGGATTGCCGCAAAGGCCTCGCGAGATGTTGACAGGGTGCTTCTTGCACCTTGTATTCGTTCTGATACTGTGTGCCGTACGTCTACGACTACTACAAGCACAGTTTGCCGACCTCGGATCGGAGCAGCACCTTTCATAGGCTACGGGACTGCAGATGATTCAGCCTGATATAGAGCAAAGTAAAATGAATCACATGCATCACACGAAATGTCATTTAAGATATCAACTTGACAGATAGAAGACATACATGTCACAGGTAATTGCAGCTAAAATCACACCCCTCAGCAGCAAGGGGACTGAGATGTCGGTAGGTTGTTGCCCTAGCAACATCAACATCAACAAAGCTGTCGCTGGGCACATCATGATGTGTTAGTGGAAGAATCCATAGCCCACCGGTAGTAGTCGTAGACGTACGACACACATTATCACAATATAAGGTGCAAGAAGCACCCTGTCAACATCTCGAGAGGCCTTTGCGGCAATCAACTACTACACCACCAGCCACTTAACATGTATTGCATGCCGTGGCGGCATGCTGATACAACAAGGCCATTCAAGTGTATGTAAGACTCTCTCCTGTCGCTGTATGTGCGTCACAATCACATATACTTGCATGCAATGACGGTTCACGCACGGTACAAAGATTCCAGGTAGTAGTAAGTGTACTACCATGATCCCGCATGCTGATATTGCTATATAAGCCGTCATCATAGTAATAGTGCAACATTCTTTACTTCGTGTAAAGGTGCCGACTAGACCGCATCGCGTGTCGGTCCACCATCACAAACTCCCTGACCAGGCTCGGCCCAGCCATTGACCATGGACAAAAGCCATCAAGCCCTCCATCCTGGACATCCAGCTACCCGAAGGTCTCAGCCTGGAGGGGCGCCTTGTGGACGAGAGCGCGGCGGTCGTGGCGCCGAGCGCTTTCAGAACAGAGCACACAGCACGGCCTAGTCTTGCTGGTGTTCTTTGTCACGCAGTTGTTCGGTCCCTCCATTCAGCTTATGATGTGGGCGTCGTGGACGCACATGCGGGTTTGCCCTTGGGGCGGGTGTCAAGAGGAGCATGGTTATCGATGCTGTGCTTAGTTGCATACTGCCTGTGTGTGTTTTTAAAAAATTCAGGCCGTGCCGGTGTGGCCGCGCCTAGCGTTTTCTGACTGCGCCCTGTGGCGCCAGCCTGTGCTTTGGCGCCCGCGCGCTTACTTCTGGCGCTCAGAGAGCTTTAGCTCCTGCAGTGGTTAGGCCTGTAGTGTAAGGCCCTTGGCAGACAGCGTCCGTTGCTTCGGCCCTAAGTTACCGCCAGCTTTCCCCAGTACAGCAAGCCAGGGAGGCTATACAACATAAACCACGCGTGGGAGGCTACGTGCGTGGGAGGCTACGTAGGGTCTCGACGTCGTCCTCTTTACCCACCAAGGTCAGCCTTTGTCGTATATAAGGGAATACAGAAAAATATTCCAACCCCGAAGACTATTGGCTTTGCTGCAATGGCCCTGCCTGTGGATGAGCGAATTTAGCGAATGATAAAGTATAGCTAGTGAAACTTGATCTGATGATGATTGAAAATATTATAAGCTTTATGATTACGTATGTTACGGTATTACTTAACAATTATATTGCTTGTTTTGGGCTGTTTTCAGTTAGTGGCAGCTCCTTACACGTTCGTCAAAAACCGTTTCTTCCCATACCTTGTTCAAAAGCCGTTTAACTGTTAGTTTTCAGATGTTATTTTATTCAGCTATATCTTTTTTCAGTGCCCTCTTTCATCAGCCTTCCTTCTACGCAGGCTAAGTCGATAGTGCAGCACGTACGCATGCAGCAGTTATTACACTATCACCACACGGGATGGCTCCTCGAGATTTTCATAGGATCATAGCGTGCATGAGCCTTCTATTACTGGAAAGCCTCCTGACGGCTTCGGCTGCGTCTCCCCTCACAGACTTCATGACTTTCAATTCCATTACGAACCATGGCGACCTGGCGATGTACTCCGGAGTTTTTAAAAAACTCAAAGACAAGAGTTGCTTGAATATTATTGCGATAGGTATGTGACAGGGTACGTGGGCTACCAGCCTGGGGAACGAAGGAAATTATTATTGTTGCCATAATAATAACAGCGACTGCTCCACATACATATTTATCCAAATGATCCGCCGTGTGCCGCATCCAGGGAAAATATAAGAAATATAAATATAATATAAGAAAACAGCGGCATAATAACGAATGCCAGCGTTGTAGAGGAAGTCGTCGGCATCCTTGCTGCTGGGTCCCCGAATGTCGATATTTGTCGATATTTTCGATGCCATGCCTCCCTTCCTCACAGTGCCTGCCTCCCTTCCTCCCTGTTCCTCCCTCCCTCGCAGTGCCTGCCTCCCTTCCTTCCTGTGCTTCCCTCCCTCCTGGTGCCTTCTGTGCCTTCCTTCCCTCCTCCCTGTCCCTCCCTTCCTGCCTGTTATTCAGCTACTTCATAGCAATAGGCATCTAAGCCTGGTACAAGGCTTTTGAGTGGCTAAACCTTAGTGTTTTTGTTAGGAAAACGGATTAGAAAACCCTAAAATCCTGCTGGAAAACCATACAAATCCATAAATTTAATACATAAAACTTTCCGTAAACCACAGTTTTCCTTCCGTAAAGGTTTTCCATAGACCCTACGTACAGTAAAATTAAATCCTATATCCCTACATAATCCATGTAATCCTATAACCCTAACCCTAACCCTAACCCTAACCCTAACCCTAACCCTAACCCTAACCCTAACCCTAACCCTAACCCTAACCCTAACCCTAACCCTAACCCTATTATAGTCCTATATCCTCCTCGACCCAGCTAGCTACATAGATAACACGATCGGCAGCCCTTGCTTATTTTGCGTGGCTGGGTCATGGCCTCAATACCCGCTCCATCCGCCTGGCCCTTATTACTCGTTAGCTGGCTTGCATTCGCTGCATTTAATATGCAGGTGGCAGTGTGACCGTCCGTCGGTGGACGCACACTCTAATCCCCGACAATCTTCGCTGGCCTGCTCTGCTGGGGGATTTGCTGAATGCCCACTTCCCCTGCAACGACCCGGCGGGACACGTGGTTCAGAACCAAGCCCGAGGATCGACATCAACCGGCCTATGGATTGAGATATTCACGGGGCAACAGGAAGCGTGGTTCCAAGGCGTTGACCTAGTCATTCTGGAGACGGCCGTCAACCAGGCGGCAGAAGGCAAGCAGGCCCAGATCGACGCGGAGATCATCATGTCGATGGTCACCAAGCAGTCCCGGCGGAATATGACGAAGTCTCAGCAGGAGCAGGCGACGACCAGTGATGGGAAGTTCGTCCGGGGCTTCACCGGCACTGCGGTCATGTGGCTAGTTGCTTCTACACGTCGATTCACACCAGTTTGGTGCGTTCCGTTATTAGTTGGGAGTGTCTACGGATGCTCGCTGGTAGATATGGAAGATAGTGCAGCAGGCTTATCACATGACCGGAAAGAACGGCTGGCTGGCTGAATGGATGATTTCATCAGACCTGATGGACTAAATCTGTCTACGGATAATTCTTTACATACTCTGGACCCCATGATGCAGCTCGCTAACGAATCCCTGTTGTTTAATTCGCGTTTGCAGGACTGGAGTGCCGTACGAAAGAATTTCTGATGCGATGTACGCGCAGCTGCCAGTTGCACAGCATCACGGTGTGCCAATCATTTCAGGTAAGCGAACACGAGTGCGTGCATGAAGGCACCCACGCAGAGCTGTGGATGGAAGAGCAAAGGTACAGGTAGGTGCTGCTTGCGAAAGGAGGCAGGGCGCAAGGATGGGAGACACCCTCCGTTTCCTCGGCTTATTTGACGACAATATGTAGATGTATGCTATTATTGTCATGAATGCTGCCTGCGTAATGTAATGTTCGCTGCAGCTTCATTATTTGTCGTTGTCCACACAATTGGCTGCTGGGCACAATATTCGACACGTGCTCTACGTTCGAATTCGCAAACCAATACAGACAAGAATAAGCCGCCATCCACCTGCGCCTGTGTGTGCCTGTCTGCATACATACATACGTACATACTTACGTACCTTCCCGCCACTGCACGCAGCCATTGACGCCCTGGGGCCCTTCCCAACAACGGAGCTTCAGGCCTGGTTCAACGAAACCTGGTAATAGGGAGACGACATTCACCCCTGCCAACATGGCCACGCTCTTTCGGCGGACCTGGTGTTTCATTACTTGAAGACAGCTTACGAGCACACAAGACTCTTTCAGTGGTACGACCTGCCGCAGGACTATATTCCTAGGCAGGCGCTGTTCGTCACCCAAGACATTCTCGACTTATTCCTCGATCAGAGGCCAGTCAAGGTAACCCTAACGAACATGCACGATGTTAACTTAAGAAAGGTGACGCCATGCCCTGGCTGGATTACCCAGAAAGATGTCCCCGAAAAAATTGGCTTGATTGCGACGAAGGTGGGGTCATACTGTGTATTAGCACTCGAACCAGAGGAGATTCGCGAATTTAGCGTTGGGAAGGCGCACGTGCTTATGCAGAAGTCGTACGAAAACGTGGGCATATTTAAGATGACGGTTACGGAGGGCCGAGTAAATGTAATAAATGGGACGTGTAAGGGCGCTGATAATCCGAACGCGCGGGTGCTGGGTTCTATGACTGTGGATTCCTTGTGGGCGGTGAAGGCATCTCTCGCGGAGGTTGCTGTCCTGCAGTTTGAGTTGCCACCAGCTTCCGACACGTCGGCATGCTTGTTGGTGCACCTGGCTGTGGTCGAGGCCAATCCAACACGGTCGAGTAACAAGGTCAAACTCCTAGGCATGTCGTTCTTTTAGGAAGTAGTAAGCTGAGGCCGCAGGTAGGGTTGACCAAGCAGGGTTGAGGATGGAGTTGGACGTGTTGGGTGCAGATGTAGTTCACTATGGAGCTGTGTGAATTTGCCTGCATGCATGCACGTGCGGTAGGGAGTGTGTGGAGTGTGTGTGTGTGTGTGTGGGGGGGGGTTGTAACATGAACCCGAACCGAACATGCAAGAATTACTTTGTGGGATCTTATTAGGGATGGACCTGCCAGCGATGAAAGGATCATTCAAAGCTCATATCACCTAAGTAACATGACACCAGAGTATGTACCAATAATATGAGTCATTCCGAAGCCTGAATGCAGAGACTGAGTTATCCTGCCAACCTGGTCCGTTTTATGAGGATACCTGATTTAGGGTATATATATATATATCCACCCCATGGGCAAGGCATCAATCTGATACAGGTGACCACAGAAACGGAAGCAAAAGTACTTCCGATGAGCAGGGTGGATGGGATGGTAGGTAATCTGCGAGGTCAACCTTCACCACCGAGGCACCCTTTACGCCCATACATATAATGCAACAGGCGCAGGGATGCATAACAACACTTGCGGTGTAGTAGTTGATTGATTCTTGCTAGACCCATTAGCAGGCTATTGACTAGGAACTTTTTATATTCTATACAAAAATAAAACCTTTAGAGCATGAATCTTGCAGGGCTGGCCAGTGCCCTGCAAGATACATAGCTACTACATGCAACAAAAGACTGAAACACCTAGCTAAAGAGGTCAGGAAATGCTTTAATAGCCTAGAAATTGCCCAACAGAAATCATTGCATTTTCCTCGCGATGGCATAAATTCCCAAGGGCCTTACACTACTAGGTTTCCGTACAGGGGTGGATGACTATGAGAATTCCCAGGGGCCTTACATAAATGATTACATAAACGATGAAAACTAACATAAACAAAACTAAATAAACAAAATAAACAAACTAAAAATAACTAAAAATTAATAGAATAGCTAATAAGAGCGGTAGCAATGACCCAACTTCTTTCCACAGCACAGGAAACACTCGGGGAAAAGCCATCCTCCATATTTTCTGTTGGATCCATAAAATGGATATGGAGTTCCATAAAATCGATATGGAGTTCCATAAAATCAATATGGAAGGCAAGAGTGCAGATGTAAAGTCCTGCAAATACTCGTTAGATATTAAGCTTTTCATTACAGAGAGTGAAAACATGTGTGTCTGTCACATCAGTTCGCTTTTGTCCTGTTAGTTGCCCGTTAACTTCCATAAACCATCGCTACAAGAACTCAAAAGTAGACAATAAATAGAAAATAACGACAGAAAATTACCTGTATAGAAAGTCAGCCTAATGCATACAGTTTCCAAGTTGAATCCTGTACGATGCATAGGTCGCCCTATGGTGCTGTACCGCTGCACCAGAAAATACTTCCTTTGGGCAAGCTATGAACTACAGGTTTCAGTTATTATATTTAATCGTAATACTCATAACGAATTACATTATTCTATGCACATGCTTTCCTGGTAGGACGGAGCAAAATAAAGTTGTGAGGACGGAGCAATCTTGAGCTTCAAGGGCCCGAATGTTCTTAATACAACAAATTGCGATAAGATAAGAAAATAAGAATAATTAGGTAACTGTAGGGAGTATTGTTGACCAGCCGCTGCCGCCGCACTTGGAGGTCAACACCGCAGATTGCTGCAGCAGGAGCCCCGAAAGTACCTGTAAGTCACATTTCTAATAGCTATGAAAATAGGGATGAGAATGTGCGTGTCTGCTGACCACAGAAACTTCTTCGTTGCCCCAATGCTAAGTTCGCGACTCTTTTACTGTATGCAGGAACCTCAGCCAGGTCTGACTGAAATATAAACAAGAAAGAACATTTTAATTTGTGCAATCCGGACTACAAAACATGTGCCTTGCTAATTAAGTTCGGATTGTGCTAAGCCTAGCTAAGTCCGGACATAGATGCCTAAGTCCAGGTTGCTTGCTTCTCAGTTATATCGCTAAGTCCGGACTTAGCTAGGCTCAGCACGATGCCCAGGTTCTCCCTTCCATAAAATCCAGTCTCAGTTCCATAAAGTGCTTCCATATCCTGGTGGCAGGCTTATGGATTCCATACCGAAATAATATGGAGGCCATTTTATGGAAAAGGACGATGGATTTTATGGAAGCCGAGCCCCCCCGTTTTCCCAGAGTGAAACTGACTTAAAGAACTCGCTTCCCATGCAAATCGATTCCATAACCATTACTACAAATCTCACTATGACACCAGCTGTTCCCCACAAAGAAAACATGATTATGTAATCTCTAAATGACAATACATAATTTGAATCACAATTTCTTAGCGAACAAGTGCATTTTCCAGGCCAACATGCTGTGTTATCTTGTAAGCAATGCCACCAGCATGCTTACCAAGGTGGCAAATAAAGGCGATGTTGAGGATTCCATAAAATTGCTGAAGCTCCATCCAAAGGAATATTTATCTATAGAAATCATGCTTTTAAATATGCATTTGACTACCGCTTTCAATGCTGTAACTCCCAGAAGTGTACGGTGGTTGTGCGGGGACTGGGGCCTGCCGCCCCAGTTCCCCGCACTTCCACCGTCTTGGTGTACTGGGGTCCAAAGTAGATTCACTGCCCCAGTTCCCCACACTTCCACTTGCCATAGATGTTTCACCCTAGGTATTCCTTTGATTTTTCTCTTAGTTGTTTGTGGTGGTGTGTATGTAGCTAATATTTTGGTTCAACATTTTCCCACGTTGTAGTCTAGTGGGGGCATCCAGGCCGCCCTCCACCTTCATCATATCCCTCCTTTATTTGGCATTCATGGCTCGCACTGTCCATATGTGTACATTTATTTAGCTTCGATGCGCCATCCATGAGTTTTGAAATGCGACTTATTAAAGAAATAAGTGGGAGCTGCACTGCGTGGCAGCAGCACCCTGCAGTGGGAGCTGCTGTAGTATCCTGGGGTATCTCATGGCTAACATCCAGGTTGGCCAGTTGACTGGCATCCTTGGATCGAGCCTTTGCTTTAGGCGGATATGACAGAGATACAACAGCTGCACCATGCATCAGCAGCAGCACATGGCAGCTGCACCCCTTGCAAAATCCAGCAAATCATCGATGATCGATCAAAAAATCGATCAAAAAATCAATATCGTCTTCTAGCTAATCAAACGAAATTAGCAGCATATTGTACTCTCTTCATGATTAACTTTATCCCAAGTTTCTTAATTGTTTTAATGGCCATTTAGCCTATAAATAATATATAGGCTAATTATATATATAATATATTAAATAATCCAAACTGACTTAATATCCACTACATAACTTTATATTGCTTTAGGGTTTTCCTGAATCAGACAGGTTTTCGTTAATTATTCCATCCATAATTAAAAATGAATGAAAAATAGAGGTATAACAATACGAATTCATGGGCTCCAAAATAAACTTTCAAAATCAGTGGATATTATACCAAAGAGCTTGGCAGGTAATGGGAATCTAGTACTTTGTCCGAATCAGCGATAAATTACATGAGCCAATATTATTTTGAAGTTATTCATCCATTTATTGGATTGCTTTAAATGCCTAATATATATAAGTACATATTTAATGTACACATATGAATATGAAAATCATGAAATCTATGCAGAAATAACCAACCTTAAAGATCTGAAATCGGAATTAAATAATGATCAATCTTATGAGTATGAGCTGCCTAAACATCGTGTAAATAATCATGGCAACTGAAATTCTTAAAGTTAATATTTTTTGCATTTTATGCAAAATGGATACGGCAAAATATCTACAAAAAATGTTGATTGCAAGAGTGATAATGCAGTTAAACTTGGTGCCGCTGTTGAATGTACTCATATGGCTAGCACACCCTTACTTGGGTCTAAATTAAATTTAGGATATCACGTGGCAGCTGCACTGCACTGCAGCAGCACCATGCAGTGGCAACTGCACCATGTGGCAATGGCAGCACACTGCAGCAACAGCACGCAGCAGCACGCAGCAGGTGGCAGCGGCCCCACACAGCAGCAGCACTGCATGGCAGCTGCACTGCATGGCAGCAGCAGTGCATGGCAACTGCACTATGCAGCAGCAGCGGCAGTGTGTGGCAGCGGCACCGTGCAGCAGCAGCAGCACACAGCAGTGGCAACATGTGACAATGGCAGCGCATGGCAGCGGCAGTGAGTGGCAATGGCAGTGCACGGCAGCAGCAGCATGCGGCAGAGGCAGTGCGCAGCCATTGCCATTCACTGCCGCTGCCATGCGCTGCCATTGTCACATGTTGCCACTGCTGTGGGCTGCTGCTGCTGCACGGTGCCGCTGCCACACACTGCCGCTGCTGCTGCATAGTGCAGTTGCCATACACTGCTGCTGCCGTGGCAATGGCAGTGCACGGCAGCAGCAGCATGCGGCAGAGGCAGTGCGCAGCAGTGGCACCAAGTGGCACCTAGCAGCAGTGCATGGCAGCTGCACTGCATGGCAGCAGCGGCAGCACGCGGCAGCAGCACCGTGCAGCAGCAGCAGCACATGGCAGTGGCAGCACGCGGCAATGGCAGTGCACGGTACTGGCAACATGTGGCAGCGCCAACATGTGGCAGCTGCAACACACGGCAGCAGCAGCGTTCTGAAATCACATTTAGAATTATATTATTATTATTGTTATTTGGAGACTTACCTGAGCGAGTAAAAGCAGAATGGCAAAGGTGATGTTGGCAAGATCCAACAAATTGCTGAAGCTCCAAGTTTGGCAGCCAAAATGCTTAATATCTATACAAATTGCGGCTAAAGATGAAGCGGTAGCTATAACAGCGGACAATAATTGCTGTGCGATACAGATTAACTGTCAACTGAATGTTGTAAGGATATTTCTTTCTAGACCCATTAGCAGGCCATTGACTAGAAACATTTTATATCCTAAACAAAAATAAAACCTTTAGAGCATTAATCTTGCAGGGCTGGCCAGTGCCTTGCAGGATACATAGCTGCTACATGCAACAAAAGACTGAAAACACCTAGCTAAAGAGGTCAGGAAATGCTTTAAAAAGCTTTAAAATTGCCCAACAGAAATCATTTCATTTTCGTCGCGACGGCATAAATTCCCGAGGGCCTTACACTACTAGGTCTCCTTACAGGGGCGGACGACTAAACAAATTCCCAGGGGCCTTACATAAACGATTACATAACCGACAAAAAACTATAACAACAAAAACGAGATAAACTAAATAAAAAAACTAAAAGCAACTAAAAATTACTAGACTAGCTAATAAAAGCGGTAGCAATTATTGCAACGTAGAAATAAAGCGGTAGCAGCTATAACAGCTGAAAAGCATCACTGTATGATACAGATTAACTGTCAACTGAATGTTGTAAAGATTTGTCTTGTTTGACCTGTTAGCAGGCCGTTCACTATAAATATTATGTAGTGCATAATAAAGACTTTAGAGCATAAATCCTGCAGGGCTAGCCAGTGCCCTGCAGGATACATAGCTACTACATGAAACAAAAGACTGAAATAACCTAGCTAAAGAGCTCAGAAAACGCTTTAAGTATCCTAGCAATTGACCGACAGAAATCATTGCATTTTCCTTGCGATGGCATAAATTCCCAAGGGCCTTACATGACTAGCACTCCTTACAGGGGCGACTGAATGTACGACATGAAAACTAAAAAACCTAAAATCAAAACAATAACATAACTAAACATAAAAATTAACTAAATAAACTATTAAACTACAAGCAACTAAAAATGACTAGGCTAGCTAATAAAAGCGGTAGCAAATAGAGCTTATATAGAAGGCCCGTTCGAGCCAGGAGCCTCAAGTAAGGGGCCACAATGTTGAGTGATAAAAGTTGAAACATGTACACAAGCTAGAATGGAAACAGGGTCTAATCAAACATGGGTGAGAAAAGTTGACAAAGCTTTCAGGAGTTCATGCCTTGTGTTGCTCTGTCATTTGACTGCTGTTCCATCCTGTAAAGGACCATTGATATTCACGGTGCCCCCCTGCCATCAAACTGAATAGCCACTTCACGTCAATCGCATGCCATGCATTCATTATTGGATGTTAACCATAAGCGTTGGAATAAAAGCACTAATATAGCAATGTCAAGCCCCCATATACTAGGTACGTATGTCAGTCATATATAGGGGCACATATGATAAGCATTAACCATGCAAAAGTCACACAGGATAGGGCCATGGAGGACATCAGGGTGTTCCATATACGTTAAGTAGTGACCCCATGATTGTGTGTCACCAATACAATTTATTGGCGGTCTGTCTACAGGTAGAAGTATCCGGGATGACACCTGGCCATCTTCCAATCGGGCCTTTGTTGTAGGTGGAAATAACAGAGATACAACATTGTCTATAGCTAGCTTCTGTGTCAAGAACTAGTGCCTTGATAGCTAGCTAAATCATGCAGAACAATCAGCCTGTACAGATATTGCCACCAAGTGGACACTGTCTGTAGATTTTAATAATATAAATATCATTTGTATGTACCTCAGTATATAAACCATGCATGTGAGCGTGTGCATGATATGCATATGTACTGGATTGATGGATTAATCTCAATACTCCATCCAGGGATGCATGGTTACATTTCACAGTTTTGACTGCTTCAAGTCACAGGGCAATCTAATCAGGGAAGGGCAATATGCCCAACTGGCAAAGTGCAACTCTTTGCCTCAACTGTCACCTCAGCATTCATCATCAATTCTTAAAACACAACGGTGGCCATTCAACTAGCCATATATAATCCAAAAGCCGCCGCCTACATACCATATATATGATGAAGCCATATATGAAGAAGCCATGCTAACCTGCAGAGAATATATATCTACTCCATAGGAATCCTGCACACCTACGTATCCCAGGCTGCTACTAACCTGCCTAGATAGCTACAACTGCGTGCTGCACTGATGTGCCCATGCCTATCAGTTAACAGTTTATAAAGCGACCCTAGGCTATTGAGGTACGCTGTCTTTGGTGGTGAGGACAGATACCCAGCCCCAAGCAAATACCCCATATATACTCCGAAAGGCCAATATGAGTAATAAAAAAACATGGATATTCAGCATGTGCTTTTAAGAGGAAATCTGAATTCCTGCAGCCAGAAAAACACACTGGCGGCACCGTTAGATGCATTCCTCCTCACTTGACAAATAAATGCCACGCTCACATACATGAGACCATATCCAGAGAATAATGATGGTGAATGCCAAAAGGGTGTAGCCCTCAAAACAGTGTCAAGTTCTCATTCCTGCCACATATTACTCACTGCTGCCATTCAACACAGATAACTACTCACTGCCGACTCTCTGCAGTTGAGGACATCTTTCCCACCAGTCTTCCCACCAGTCTTCCCACCAGTCTTCTTTCCATCTTTCCCATCTTGAGCATTGTATCCCGCCATCAGGAAGCCTAAAGGGCTATACAAATCCTGCCTGAAAGCTGTCGGATTGCAGGGCCAAACTTTACCAGAAATAAAGGGGCCATGAGAGCGTCACAAAATGCACACTTAAACGAAGGTGCCCGCCTGCCATCAAAGTAAATAACCACTTCATTTCATCAATCCAGCTCCATTCATTATTTAGTGTTCACTGTTAACAGTGGAATAAATGTGCTCATTGATATGTTCCAGTGCCCGGCCCCCGGCATACTATCTAGGTATGTCAGTTGAAGGTAGGGGCACATATGGTTAGCATCAACTGTACGACAGTCACATAGGACAGCTACCTTCAGACAGGTACCGTTGATTGGTATGTTGGACAGCAGGCCTTTGAAGAAGCAGCGTTGAACAGGGAGACGTAACTGTGGACAAGTACACCAGGTTTGAATTCATGTTAATAATGGGGCCAACGAAGGTCAGGATTGTGGACCCGAGGCCATTTGTGTAGTAGTCGTAGATGTACGGCACACACAATCACAATATAAGGTGCAAGAAACACCCTGTCAGCATCTCGAGAGGCCTTTGCGGCAATCAACTACTACAATTTGCGCCTGGTACCTATGCCCCACTCTGTTCATATAACCAGAAGACATACATAGCCTGTCTATGGCGCAGCAAGGAAGGTAAACATGCCAGCTCACTATCTTCTCAGGCAGTGATAGGCCCTAGATAGTACGCACCAGATTCCGTTGTCCAAACAGAACTGTCTTAAGCTGATGTCACTTCTGAGCTCCAAACAAATCTTTGCTCCATTGGCAGTGGCCTTGTTCCACTTGATGCCAGAAACTGCATACAAAGTCAGTTGGCACACATCAGTTGGATCGATGGCCATGCCATGCACCAGAAATATGAGCTGGGATAAACTATAGCACAGAGTTGCCCAGCAAGTGGCAAACTACGCTTCCCACGCATCCATGCTTTGGCTATAATTATTTACCATACTGCATTTAGGCGCACTTAGGATATACATAGCGCACATATTTATCTTTTCGCCCATCTATTCCCGTAGTGGACCAAACTGCATGTGTGCGCACCTTTAGCAGTGTTTGAGCCCTTGGCGCCCCATGAAGGGGCCACCCACTTGGTCCTGCCATCAGATGTCGTCAGGCGAATTCCCCGCAGCTTACCCCGCCTGGCCTCATCTGCGGGCGTGTAAGACAGATCATAACATTATTATCCACAACTAACTCTGGACGAAACACAACGTGCATGAATTCACATGCTGGCATTTCACATTGTGCAGGAGTACGAAGCTTGTAAGGATCTATGGCAGCACGGCAGCTACCAACTTACTGGCCCAAAACTCGGCCTTGTATAACGTGCTGCTCGTGTTGCACCGACCCTGCAAACGAGAAATATGCAGATTGATCCACTACCGGGATGGGCAAACATGTCGGAACAGCATTCTAAATGCAACCTTACTGGCAGGAGAAAGTCATTCGGGAGGATGCCTATGGCGAAGCAGTACTGAACAGTATCATTTGTGCGGCCATCTTCAATGGATGCTGTTGGATCCACAAAGAATGGTGTCGCGTAGCGGTTCCTCAAGCAGCTGTAAAGTACAGTACGGGAGCAGGCATTGAGAGAAGAAGTGAGCTAGAATTAATTGATGATCACGTTATGTAGGAACAACTTCGAAGGAATCAGCACCACAACAGATGATGACCGACAGACCCAAAATTCATGACATCAATCAACTACCTTGCATCTGTCACTCGTCTGCCAAGTGTATTTACCCCCCAGTTGACGGCAATCAATAAACCCCACTTTGCCGTTGTTATCATCATACCCCCTACTTACCTGCAGAATGGGAAATCACTGGGCCCTGGACTGCACGTCCGAGCTGTTGAAATGGCCATGCAGGCATCCGTTGTGATCCGAAATGTGTAGCCATACATTGCAGGTTCACAAACACCCGACGCCGCAAAAATCCAAAACTGTTCTGCTTGGATTTGTGCCCAGCTCTCTAATTTGGCTGCATCATCCTCTGAAGCGAAGATCCCACAGATGCTGACCTTGTTGGGGCCACACTTATTGGGATCAACGGAAAAATTTTGCACCAATGGCATAAGGCCCTGCGTGATGACCTGTTTGTTAATGTCGAATGAAATGCGCTCCTGGATACGAGCACATGTTGATGCATCGAACTGGTATGGCGGGAAGATGTGAGCAACATCAACTAAAACATCTATGCACATTGCACACGAGGGAATTGGAGGGGGGAATGGAGAAGGGGGACGAGGAAAGAATGGTGGGTGCGGTGATGGTGTTGAGGGAGAAGGTGGTGGGGACGACAGTGGCGACGGAGAAGGTGATGGAGGCAGCAATGAAGGCGATGCAGGAGAGGGTGGCAGAGGTGATGGTGGTGAGGAAGGTGGTGACGGCGATGGTGGTGAAGGTGACGGTGGCAGGGGCGACGGCGGTGGAGAGGGAGAAGGTGGTGAAGGGGACGGTGGCAGTGGGGACGGTGGCGAGGGAGAGGGTGGCGAGGGAGAGGGTGGCAGGGGGGACGGTGGCAGGGGGGACGGTCGCGAGGGAGAGGGTGGCGAGGGAGAGGGTGGCAGGGGGGACGGTGGCGAGGGAGAGGGTGGCGAGGGAGAGGGTGGCAGGGGGGACGGTGGCAGGGGGGACGGTGGCGAGGGAGAGGGTGGCGAGGGAGATGGTGGCAGGGGGGACGGTGGAGAGGCAGAGGGTGGTGAGGGGGAGGGCGGCGAGGGAGAGGGTGGCAGGGGGGACGGTGGTGAGGGTGATGGTGGCAGGGGGGACGGTGGTGAGGGTGATGGTGGTGAAGGTGACGGTGGAGAGGGAGAGGGTGGCAGGGGGGACGGTGGTGAGGGTGAGGGTGGCAGGGGGGACGGTGGCGAGGGAGAGGGTGGCGATGGGGACGGTGGCAGGGGGGACGGTGGAGAGGGAGAGGGTGGCAGGGGGGACGGTGGTGAGGGTGATGGTGGTGAAGGTGACGGTGGCGAGGGAGAGGGTGGCAGGGGGGACGGTGGCGAGGGAGAGGGTGGCGATGGGGACGGTGGTGAAGGTGATGGTGGCAGGGGGGACGGTGGCGAGGGGGAGGGTGGCGATGGGGACGGTGGCAGGGGGAACGGTGGAGAGGGAGAGGGTGGCAGGGGGGACGGTGGTGAGGGTGATGGTGGTGAAGGTGACGGTGGCGAGGGAGAGGGTGGCAGGGGGGACGGTGGCAGGGGGGACGGTGGAGAGGGAGAGGGTGGTGAGGGGGAGGGCGGCAGGGGGGACGGTGGTGAGGGAGAGGGTGGCAGGGGGGACGGTGGTGAGGGTGATGGTGGCAGGGGGGACGGTGGTGAGGGAGAGGGTGGCGATGGGGACGGTGGTGAAGGTGACGGTGGTGAAGGAGAGGGCGGTAAAGGCGATGGTGGCTGGGGTGACGGTGGTGAGGGAGAGGGTGGTCGAGGAGACGGTTGTGAGGGGGAAGGTGGGCTGGGCGCAGGGGGGCTTTGGAATGGCGGAGTCGGCATGGGTGGTTGTGGTGACTTCAGAGTGGTCCCAGTTCGGGAAATTGGGCAGCAGTCCAGAGTTGAGTCAAACATTGCGACAAGGCAAGATCCGGGAGCCATGCCATTCGGTGGAATACACAGCTGCTCAAGGGTTGTACAGCCATTCCCATAGCGGTTGGCGGTGAGGGTGAGGCAGATCTTGGTTCCGTTGCTCGACATGTTCAAACCCAACTGGGTCACTCGCAACACAGCAGTTCCATTTGGTCCGTCGTACGGCTTGTCATAGAACGGCCCGACCTTGGTTGGGACGCCGTTGATGGTGGCCTTTACCTCAGCTCCGTTCACAACACAGCTGCTAAAGACGTTGAACTGCATGCAAGGAAATCACGGGAAGGTGTAGTGTGTATGCCATGCCATGTGTTGCCGCCCATCAGTGGTATGACATGTATGGCTGTGTAAAAATGAACGCTTTATGTGCTCGACTCGAGGGACTGAGCGCCAAAGGGTGTCGTAAAGGGATCGTAAACGGCAGCGGCAGATTAAGACGCAATTTGTGTGTGGTGCGCATGCATACATGTATGTATCAAACACGTAAGGCGACATATATTCGAACATGAATCTTCATCAAAGTTCGTCTGGAACTGCCAAAAGTTTGGGAAAGCCGGTTGCTTGATTTCGACCTAGTCGGCATATTTAACGGATTGCGCAGAATGTCATGATGAGTAAGCTCGGCAGCTAGCTGCTAGCTGTCAATCCTTGCTACGCGCTCACCTCGAGTTTTTTCAAATCTCTGTTACAACATTGGTTGCGTGTACAGTTGGCAGCCATGACGGTGAAGCAATACTGCTGGCCGCCCATAAATGTCACCTCCGGCGCTAGGCTGTACGAAGAAGCAGCCCGGGCGCAATCAAAATAAGGGAAGAAGGATATCGTACCAATCTGAAGTGATGACGCTTGAAGATCTTCAGAAACTTGCGCGCGCGTTTTAGGTCCCCTGCATATCGTCATCAACATCGATCAGCAGCGAGCATGGCGAGCGAGGGAAAACGGGCCAACCAAGTCAGATCTCCAGACGAATCGGTAATAAATTATGCGAGATCTATCATACAGCAGGTGCATGCGGATGCAAAACGGCTGCAATTGCGCGCGCATAGTAGTAGTAATAAAAAAGGCGCTAAAATAAGATGACCCCGTTATGTACTTCGAAATGTGAAGAAGTAAAGTAATATAGTAATAACAAGTAGCACAAAGGTTACAAACGTAGAGATTATTACCGACCAATCTGCTAAAAGTGTGATGAAACTCTTTTTTGAATTACGAGCGAGGCAATCCTCCGTCGTTATCTTGCCAGCATGCAGCAGTCAGAGTGACAACGCATGTAAGGTCTCACCAAGATAATGCGGTAAGCATAGCCACAATCCAAACGAGCTGAGCCGCCATGTTGCCTGCCGTTGCCGAACCCCCGCTACGGCCGTGATTGTTTAGCGGCCGCCACTGCCCTGAGCACCCGTAAGAAATGGTACCACAGCCTGACTGAGATGACTTACCACATAATAGTTGAACTTCAGGTCCTTATAGTTGAGGAATTCCATGAAATCCGGGGGCCTTACAGAATCGATAACATCTGCCGTACGTTAGTCACGACAGGGGGTTGCTTGGTTTGCTTCTGGCAATTTGTCGTGCGAGTGATCTTCCTATAGGCCTTACGTATTGGATGTATTAATACTTATGTGTGGTGAAGCTGCAAGCCACGGAATGGCCTATAGGATAGAGACTGTATGTGCGCGCGGACGGCTTGCGTACGTACGTGATGCATGACGCACATGCTCGTGTCGCGCAACACGTCGTTATGCGACCCAATTTGCAGCGCATTCAGTTATACATGGGTCACATATGCCTTTGAATTAAAAAACGCTTGGATAACTGGTTTGTCCGCTGCTCAAGCCGAACGAAGCTTACAGCAGGCAGCAAGTACCGACCGATCCAGCTCCCCTCTCAAATTTTCGGGCGGCAATAATGCGCACACCTTGACGACTTGATTGATTGATGTGTGCAAACAAGAATATTTTCAAAATTTTATCCAAGTTCTTTCTCAACGTTTCCGGAGGATTATTTATTGGGGTGATGATTACCAGCAGCGAGTTAGAGGTCATATCAAGCAGGATTACGTGGTAAAGATAGAAGATCAAAAAAGAAGCTCTAAAGAAGCCGAAACCTCAAAAACGCCGCTGTCAACTCACTTCCCCCCAAAAGCGAGACGTATTGGATTATTGTGTGCCATTCGGGCGGGATTAACAAAAATATTGTGTGGGTAGGTGTTGAATGTCATACACACAGACACACGCAGACCACCATCAGTAGAGGAAATGTAGAGGAAATAGTAGAGGAAATGTAGAGGAAATAGTAGAGGAAATGTAGAGGAAATAGATCAGGCATTTCCTCTACATGTTTGATTGCAGGTCCTGCTGGCACCCGTTTTTGACTCCTCTATCTATCGACACACCCTTGAAGATTACTTGCCCCGGGATGACAAACATGACGATATAGTACTGATCGATCAGTACTGCAACAGCTGCATCCCGTGTTGGCCTAACCTTATCGAGCGTCTTGAAGACCTCCGTGATGGTGGTCTGGCTGGAATTCAACAGTGATGCGGTGTTGGCAGTCTCCGATCTGCCATTATTCTTGGCGGCCGTGGGACTAGTTGCCACTGCTTAGCAGCCAGTGACGAAACATCACAAGGGTGCGAGCAATACCTCGTAAAGGTGCCGTCGCAATTCGTATGACGTTTAAAGTTGACCAAAAAATGAGAAATAGAGGTGGATGTAAATGATAATACTACAAAGTATTAAGTGGAATGGTTTCACAATCCAAGATTGGATTACAATTAGTAATAAAAAAAGTCATTATGGGCGATGGTAAGGTACCTTGTCGTAAGGTAGGCAATGAATTAGGCTTAGAGATTAAATGAGATGAGAATGTTGTCAGGAGGAGAAGAAACATTACAGTAACATTAATTGATTAGCTATAGTCACGAATAAAATGTAATGTAAGGTGAAACCATAGTAATAGCCACCAGAAGACATATAGTCTACCAATAGCAAATGACATCCATACTGCCAGTGAAGAGATGATGTGTATCATGTTAGTCGATTGGATGAGCCACAGAGTAAGATTGCTCCATCCAACAAGCATGAAAAATTAAAAACATCCAGACGAAAGTTGAACTGGGAATGATATATATGAGAATTGTCAAGTACAATATGCAAGCCAAAAATGTGAATAAATCAAGTACGTTATGGGAGCCACAACCATATGTATGCCAACACTCTGGGAAAATGGGGGGTCCCGGCTTCCATAAAATTTATCGTCCTTTTCCATAAAATGGCCTCCATATTATTTTGGTATGGAATCCATAAGCCTGCCACCAGGTTATGGAAGGTATTTTATGGAAGGCATTTTATGGAATGGAAACGGCATTTTATGGAAAGTTACAATGGCTGGCATGGAGGGTACAAATGGAAGCGACCATTTCGCATTCCAAATTCGGTGATTATTCGGCTTCATGGCCTGTCATTAGCGTCATGTCCTATCATATTATTAGGCATCATCTATCGAACCTACCATTACTATGCTATGCATGATATGTAGATAGGGTATCTAGGGTATCTCTGCCCACCTATCTAGCTTCCTAGCTAACCAACTAACTAACGTTGTACCTATCTATGGTTACCTAATGATGGTCTCTATTTTGTAACTATCTAAATACATACTGCTGCAAGTAAAGGTTATTGTCGCATACTTGCACATGTCCGCCACTTCTTTGAAGACTACACACAGAGTTACCGCAATCCATGCAAGTAACCGCAATCCACACTGCCACAAGTAAGAAAACCAATGTCGGAGTCAGAACAAATCTAATACTCGTCATACATACAGCACGGTTCAAGCAAAAGAAGGATAGGCATGTACGTGCCATTTTCTCTGCACTAACGCCCACCCCTGCTCCCTCTGGGGCGCCGGCTACTTGTGCCCTGCTTGCCGCAAACAGCCTGCTTCGTACGTGCTGTCACAGGAGGCAGCGCCCCTCGGGTACCCCGGCGTGACGACCTCATTTCCGGTTGATGTGCATGGCCCCCACTGCTTCCCGTGCCACTTGAAACCCCCGATGATCGTGCCATATCGCTGCTACTTGCGGAGGTGTCCCCACTTGCCGCCTCCCCCTCCTCCTCCTCCTCCTCCTCCTCCTCTGCGTCATCCCCTGTACGGCGGCGGTTACTTGCTGCCCGACGCATGCCCCGCCGTCCAGTTGATGCCCCCCTACCACGCGCTCGGCCACCACTTTCCCTGCGTTGCTTCTTTCTCCCCCCGCCAGCCCCCATATCGTCATCATCATCATCACGTTGTCGGCGCTGTTTGGGCTTCCCAGCGCGCAATGTTGGATTCGGTAATGGTGCTGTAAGCCAGGCTTTCTCAGCTGGGTCCATGTTGTCTTCACTGGCCTCCTGCTAGAAGTGCATCCAAAGATAGGTACAACGCCATAATCAGGTAAGGGAATCCCAATTGGGTTGCTGGTAGGTATAGCGACCAAAACGGCCTGGGGTCACGACCTGCCATGGTACATGCATGCCGCCATTTCATGGACTGGCCCTTGTATTCATTATCAGGATGCAGCTGAAGGCGTACGTCAGCTACACTACGCCTGAGTGGATTTGTACGTCCCGACATGCAGTACTTCGTTCCGAAAAAACAATACAGATGTGTCCAATCCGCGCGAAATACCACATCAAAACCTACCTCGTCATACGTGCCCATGTTGGCACCAGCACCATGCGCGGCCAATGGGGTGTCTTCACCTGTCTGGTCCGGCTCCACAGTTGCACCGGCGGCAACTTGTAGCTCGCCCTGTTGTTGCGTCGGCCCCTGATCCTACAGACATATGCAATGCACGGCGTGAATAATTTAAAGTGCTCTTTATAGCATTGCAGCGTGTGTCTAGCTCAGTTAATTGCACAAGGAGTGAAATGGCAGTAGGTGTATATAGAGCGAGAGTGGGTATGCCAGTCATTTTAATTGGCCACAGGATGATAAAAACCTGGAGCCATTATGTGGTTGAAACTAAGTTCACTTACATATCCAACAGGTCAACATACGTGTCTAACAAAATGAAGGGTTTCTCACCATGAGTGCAGGCGAGTTGCCGACCTGACTGGCTGTCCGGTGAAGCTCACGAGCTGTTGCCAGCAGCGGCCTTGCAGGCCGAAGCTCCCCTTCATCAGGCAACGCCGTGGCAACCTCTTGGACCAATGCAGCTGCAGTCCTGTCCAGAGGCATGACTGCGGCCCCTGCATTGGCCTGCTCCTGGTTTACTGGTACCTGGCGCTCATCAGCTGCAAGCTGCGTAGCTGCACGTTCGCGCTCTGGCCCCAGCCCAAAGAACATGCGGCTGGCTGCTGTTACACTGCCAGCCAGAGGCGGCCCTGTGGTCGTGTGGTTCAATATTGCCCATCGTCATTAACATGTATAGGAATTTTGCGACGGACGATTTTCAAATCAATTCCAAAATTACTATGCTAAGTTGGTACAATCGCATGTGTGACCCACGGTGTGGGATGGCTAGCGATGGCATTATTGTCCAGTGTACGACACAAATCCAATTTGAAATTAGCATACAGTATATATGGTACATCTGGTCAGTACGGATACATATGAAATACACATTTCACGCTGGATGACTATGCCTATACATATACAACTAGCATGCACATTGTCACGCATCCAAAAACCCATGTGTTTCACCACATACCATTGTCCCTTGCCCGTGTGGCATTGTACTCGTCGATGAGCCGGCCTGCCATGATGTATGTGTCGCATGCACCAAGAGCCAGAAGCAAACCGATGGGAGCTGCAGAGTCACGCTTGCAGCGCCGCGCCAGTCTCCCTCCATACTCCAGGTACATCCCCCGGCGCTTCTGCATGCCACTGAGCACGCCATTCCCAGTGACAGGGCACTTCGTCAGCAACCATCAACATGCAGCCAATAATCCATGTCGATCCATCCAATAACCTAAAAGCGGTCCCCATATACTAGTCAGTCCAACTAATAAGACAGCAAAGTAAACGCACAAGCCCACGCCAATGCAACGACCAAGCTCCGAATTTCTTTGCGAAGGATTCATGCATGGCCTCAAGAGGCCAAGTTGCGTTGTTCACTGTTTTTCACAAGTTTCGTAGCTAGTCTGCGCTTAGGCATGCAACCTCAGCGACCATGCGTCCTCTTTGCCAGCATCTCCAGTGTGGGCAGTGTTACCATCAAGTAGCACCATCTGGCCAGGGTGCATGTGCAAATGCAGGACTCGCTGCACAGAGAATCTCATGGTAATGTAATTCGCAGTTTCCATCGAAACACCATGGTAATTGTCATAAATGCCATCGCTTTCCAGCTGGTTATCGTCAGAAGAATTATAACCGGAGGAGACCTGGTTCTCACTGTTGTGATGTTGCGGACCAGATGTTGGAGCAGTTGCAGGCCGGGAGTTGACAAGCGGCCTGATTAGGTTAGACGTTGGAGCAGTTGCAGGCCGGGAGTTGCCCTATGTCAGCCCTTTCCCCCCTGATGGGTCAGTTTTAACCCCGTAATTGCAATCTGGCCAATTATGGGGTACCCCCATAATGGCCATTGGGGTCCATCATGGGGGCTCTGGTGTTGTATCACTCCTCATAAACGCCCATTGATTCTGCGGAGAACCCGGCTCAGTGCATCGTGCTCGATTATATCAGAACGTACCAATCGAGGCAGCGGAAGTCTTTGATGCGAGGAGTTACAACGTTTAATCCAAGACAGGCGAAGATGACGTGATAGGCTATCAGTGCCTAGCCGAGGCAATCATCATCTAACCGATGCAAATCGGTGCTCGGGCTTATCCAAGAAACACGACCATAAGTGATATAAAAGGCGTAAGCTCAACCAAAGCGCGGTTAGCTTGTATTAGTGTCAATCGTCCAGATTGCGCATTCATTTGCTTGTATATTCATACTTAGGCCGTCAATGCGTATAGCAGATATACTCGCAGCGACGGCTCGCGGTACAAGAGATCTGCAAGTAGTAAGTGTACTACCGTGATCCCGCGTGCGGATATTGCTATATAAGCCGTCATAGCAATAATGCAATGTTCTTTACTCGCGTAAAGGTGCCGACTACGCCATCACGCGTAGTGTTGCATTCGACGCGCCGCATCGCTCGAGCCATTGCCTCGCGACCTCAAGGTACGCTCGCGTTATCGTGCTTGTGCGCGCGCGTATGCATAATGCACGTGTTATCGTTAGTGCGCGTTGCTATGCAATGCCTCATGCATTCTAGGTTGTCCGCGACCAAGTCGCCGGACCATGCGCACTTATCGCGATGCCGATCACGCAATGCATGCTTGCAGCGTTGTGCACAGTGCATTAGGCGATATGCTCATTGCGGGTTGCTTGTGCCCTTAGCCAGTGCGCCTAACGCGTGCGGTGCGACGTGCTGCGTGACATGCGTGCGATCGCGTCGCGCCCGCTGCCGTACTACTCCGCGCGTGTCCACGTACGACAGCTGACGTAATCAATGCCGTATCGCTCCACCGCGTCCACGTACGACAGTGACGTCATCATTGCCGTATCGCTCCACCGCGTCCACGTACGACAGTGACGTCATCATTGCCGTATCGCTCCACCGCGTCCACGTACGACAGCTGACGTCATCGGTGCCGTACCGTGCCGTATCATCATCATCATCAGTGCCGTATCACTCCATCGTGTCCACGTACGACAGCTGACGTGGTGTCGTGCGCGACCGAGCGATGGTGGGTGCAACTCTAGCAGAGCGTAGGAAAGTGACGCGTGGTACAACACATTACGGGGTTTCCAGCCATAATGGGGTTCTACTTCTCCTATAGAAGGTCAGCTGCACTGACAGCTCGCGCAGAGATGAGGGGAGGAACAGAACGGTGTGGCCTAACAAATCGATAGACGTCAACGGTTTACTCGGTGCATACAGGTTACACAGCGAGTCAAAACCTACACGTCCTGAGCGACCATCGAGCGACAATCGACGTCCAATCGCGCGTTCGATTTGTTCAAGGACCGAAGGCAACGGTGCCCTCACGGCTTGCCGCACTGACGACAACCGCCCACCCTCTAATTCCGACTTCCCAGGTGGAGTCCCCTCCGAGCCATCCTGGGCAATCCCCTACTTCGGCCGCTGAGCCAAAGGCGGTAGGTGCGGACATTCCCTCGTAGGATGTTCCGCCGACGCGCATCTCAGGCAAACCTTCTTGCTCTTCCGACGCGCAAGCTCGGAATGCGTGCAACCCCATTTATCCAACCAACCGTCGCTGGTGCGTTGCCGCTTGGTCTCGTTCTTAGCTTCGTGCGCAGCCGCTGCAGACGGCGAACCCCCTTTCCTCTTGCCCTTGGCTGGATCCGCGCGTTGACCTGCGCCGGTCGACCCTTTGCGGTTACCCGATCCGGAAGCACCGCGAACGCCGTGACCGCGATCCGTACGAACGGTGGTCACTGCTGCCGTGGGCGTTCGACGCTCCGTTTCGGCCCCCTGGTCCATGGCCGCAGCGTCAGACGCCGGATCCTGCACTCGCATGGCATTAGCACGAGGGACAGGTTTAATAGCACGCTGGCCAGCTAAGAGACGCTTCTCGACCCCTTGCGCAAATTGCACCAAATCCTCATAGGAGCCAAACTCCTTTCCCGCTAAATCCGTGGCACATCGTTGCGCCAGGACTTCAGACAATCCACGCTGAAACCAAAAGATGCGGTCCTCCTCCGTCAGGTTACCGATGGGCGTGATCAGGGCCTCATAGCGCGACTGGTACGCAGGTACTGTTTCATCAGGGCGCATACGATATGTGCCAGATGCTAACGTACTGCGAGCCTTAGCACTTAACGATTGAACCTCGGGAGCGAAGCGCGCAAGCAAAGCACGGGCCAACTCCTCAAACGTGTATGTCTGCCTTGCCATCGTCCATTGATCGTACCATGCCTTCGCCTCACCCGCGAGGGTGTTCCCGACGAGATAGCATTTCACGGGGTCACGATCACCACCACGGACCAGTCGCAAGTACAAGCGGACATCACGCAGGTACGCACGAGTTGTATCGGCAATGCTTCGCCCAGCAATCTTTTGTTTCGCATCATGCGGGATGTCTAATTTCGGGACAGGAAGCGACAGTTTCATCACCTCTTCTTCGTCGTCAGATCGACCTTGACGAAGTGGTGCAGACGGACCCCTCTGCTCCTCGCGTCCAACGGGGCCTGCTTCGGCTGCCGTGACAGGAACAGTCGGATGGATGGGAGTCCGTGGGTCTAGTAGCGCAGGGGGATCTCGGACACCGTCAACAACATGCGTGTAAGGGCCCCTCCGAGATGTCTCAGGGACGACGGACGTGTCGGCACGACCGTCCCCCACTACTAGCCCTACATCACCGCTACCAGATGCCATGGTAAATCGGCGACTGACCGGCCGCAACCTTGTGCGATAAAGGCACTCTCACACAGGTATCGGTCGAGCGACAATCAGACGGTTTTTAAGCCTACCGACGGAAAGCGCTCCCTGCAGATACAGCAAGTATCCGTCCAACGAATCTCGCACTTCGCGCGTGCGCGCAATAAGCGCCCGCAACTGATCCGGACTCAGATTCGAATCAGTCGATGCAGTAGCGAGTGAGACTCGATTCGATTCACCTGCAGCTCAGAAGCGCGTACTTCGAACAGGCAAAACGAATGACAATGCAAGAGCAGCAAGGCAATTACAGACCAGAGGCGGCCGCGGCCATCACAGCTCGGCCAAGCTCCTCCGCGAATGTATCCAAAGGACTAAGATTGCCATCGCCGACTCCAGCCATATAGGTGACCTACTTACGAAAGAGATCAGGGTGAGACAGCAGGCCGTGAACGAACCTGGTCTCGCTACCAAATTTGTTGTATCACTCCTCATAAACGCCCATTGATTCTGCGGAGAACCCGGCTCAGTGCATCGTGCTCGATTATATCAGAACGTACCGATCGAGGCAGCGGAAGTCTTTGATGCGAGGAGTTACAACGTTTAATCCAAGACAGGCGAAGATGACGTGATAGGCTATCAGTGCCTAGCCGAGGCAATCATCATCTAACCGATGCAAATCGGTGCTCGGGCTTATCCAAGAAACACGACCATAAGTGATATAAAAGGCGTAAGCTCAACCAAAGCGCGGTTAGCTTGTATTAGTGTCAATCGTCCAGATTGCGCATTCATTTGCTTGTATATTCATACTTAGGCCGTCAATGCGTATAGCAGATATACTCGCAGCGACGGCTCGCGGTACAAGAGATCTGCAAGTAGTAAGTGTACTACCGTGATCCGCGTGCGGATATTGCTATATAAGCCGTCATAGCAATAATGCAATGTTCTTTACTCGCGTAAAGGTGCCGACTACGCCATCACGCGTAGTGTTGCATTCGACGCGCCGCATCGCTCGAGCCATTGCCTCGCGACCTCAAGGTACGCTCGCGTTATCGTGCTTGTGCGCGCGCGTATGCATAATGCACGTGTTATCGTTAGTGCGCGTTGCTATGCAATGCCTCATGCATTCTAGGTTGTCCGCGACCAAGTCGCCGGACCATGCGCACTTATCGCGATGCCGATCACGCAATGCATGCTTGCAGCGTTGTGCACAGTGCATTAGGCGATATGCTCATTGCGGGTTGCTTGTGCCCTTAGCCAGTGCGCCTAACGCGTGCGGTGCGACGTGCTGCGTGACATGCGTGCGATCGCGTCGCGCCCGCTGCCGTACTACTCCGCGCGTGTCCACGTACGACAGCTGACGTAATCAATGCCGTATCGCTCCACCGCGTCCACGTACGACAGTGACGTCATCATTGCCGTATCGCTCCACCGCGTCCACGTACGACAGTGACGTCATCATTGCCGTATCGCTCCACCGCGTCCACGTACGACAGGGGTGACGTCATCAGTGCCGTATCGCTCCACAGTGTCCACGTACGACAGGGGTGACGTCATCAGTGCCGTATCACTCCATCGTGTCCACGTACGACAGCTGACGTGGTGTCGTGCGCGACCGAGCGATGGTGGGTGCAACTCTAGCAGAGCGTAGGAAAGTGACGCGTGGTACAACACATTACGGGGTTTCCAGCCATAATGGGGTTCTACTTCTCCTATAGAAGGTCAGCTGCACTGACAGCTCGCGCAGAGATGAGGGGAGGAACAGAACGGTGTGGCCTAACAAATCGATAGACGTCAACGGTTTACTCGGTGCATACAGGTTACACAGCGAGTCAAAACCTACACGTCCTGAGCGACCATCGAGCGACAATCGACGTCCAATCGCGCGTTCGATTTGTTCAAGGACCGAAGGCAACGGTGCCCTCACGGCTTGCCGCACTGACGACAACCGCCCACCCTCTAATTCCGACTTCCCAGGTGGAGTCCCCTCCGAGCCATCCTGGGCAATCCCCTACTTCGGCCGCTGAGCCAAAGGCGGTAGGTGCGGACATTCCCTCGTAGGATGTTCCGCCGACGCGCATCTCAGGCAAACCTTCTTGCTCTTCCGACGCGCAAGCTCGGAATGCGTGCAACTCCATTTATCCAACCAACCGTCGCTGGTGCGTTGCCGCTTGGTCTCGTTCTTAGCTTCGTGCGCAGCCGCTGCAGACGGCGAACCCCCTTTCCTCTTGCCCTTGGCTGGATCCGCGCGTTGACCTGCGCCGGTTGACCCTTTGCGGTTACCCGATCCGGAAGCACCGCGAACGCCGTGACCGCGATCCGTACGAACGGTGGTCACTGCTGCCGTGGGCGTTCGACGCTCCGTTTCGGCCCCCTGGTCCATGGCCGCAGCGTCAGACGCCGGATCCTGCACTCGCATGGCATTAGCACGAGGGACAGGTTTAATAGCACGCTGGCCAGCTAAGAGACGCTTCTCGACCCCTTGCGCAAATTGCACCAAATCCTCATAGGAGCCAAACTCCTTTCCCGCTAAATCCGTGGCACATCGTTGCGCCAGGACTTCAGACAATCCACGCTGAAACCAAAAGATGCGGTCCTCCTCCGTCAGGTTACCGATGGGCGTGATCAGGGCCTCATAGCGCGACTGGTACGCAGGTACTGTTTCATCAGGGCGCATACGATATGTGCCAGATGCTAACGTACTGCGAGCCTTAGCACTTAACGATTGAACCTCGGGAGCGAAGCGCGCAAGCAAAGCACGGGCCAACTCCTCAAACGTGTATGTCTGCCTTGCCATCGTCCATTGATCGTACCATGCCTTCGCCTCACCCGCGAGGGTGTTCCCGACGAGATAGCATTTCACGGGGTCACGATCACCACCACGGACCAGTCGCAAGTACAAGCGGACATCACGCAGGTACGCACGAGTTGTATCGGCAATGCTTCGCCCAGCAATCTTTTGTTTCGCATCATGCGGGATGTCTAATTTCGGGACAGGAAGCGACAGTTTCATCACCTCTTCTTCGTCGTCAGATCGACCTTGACGAAGTGGTGCAGACGGACCCCTCTGCTCCTCGCGTCCAACGGGGCCTGCTTCGGCTGCCGTGACAGGAACAGTCGGATGGATGGGAGTCCGTGGGTCTAGTAGCGCAGGGGGATCTCGGACACCGTCAACAACATGCGTGTAAGGGCCCCTCCGAGATGTCTCAGGGACGACGGACGTGTCGGCACGACCGTCCCCCACTACTAGCCCTACATCACCGCTACCAGATGCCATGGTAAATCGGCGACTGACCGGCCGCAACCTTGTGCGATAAAGGCACTCTCACACAGGTATCGGTCGAGCGACAATCAGACGGTTTTTAAGCCTACCGACGGAAAGCGCTCCCTGCGGATACAGCAAGTATCCGTCCAACGAATCTCGCACTTCGCGCGTGCGCGCAATAAGCGCCCGCAACTGATCCGGACTCAGATTCGAATCAGTCGATGCAGTAGCGAGTGAGACTCGATTCGATTCACCTGCAGCTCAGAAGCGCGTACTTCGAACAGGCAAAACGAATGACAATGCAAGAGCAGCAAGGCAATTACAGACCAGAGGCGGCCGCGGCCATCACAGCTCGGCCAAGCTCCTCCGCGAATGTATCCAAAGGACTAAGATTGCCATCGCCGACTCCAGCCATATAGGTGACCTACTTACGAAAGAGATCAGGGTGAGACAGCAGGCCGTGAACGAACCTGGTCTCGCTACCAAATTTGTTGTATCACTCCTCATAAACGCCCATTGATTCTGCGGAGAACCCGGCTCAGTGCATCGTGCTCGATTATATCAGAACGTACCGATCGAGGCAGCGGAAGTCTTTGATGCGAGGAGTTACAACGTTTAATCCAAGACAGGCGAAGATGACGTGATAGGCTATCAGTGCCTAGCCGAGGCAATCATCATCTAACCGATGCAAATCGGTGCTCGGGCTTATCCAAGAAACACGACCATAAGTGATATAAAAGGCGTAAGCTCAACCAAAGCGCGGTTAGCTTGTATTAGTGTCAATCGTCCAGATTGCGCATTCATTTGCTTGTATATTCATACTTAGGCCGTCAATGCGTATAGCAGATATACTCGCAGCGACGGCTCGCGGTACAAGAGATCTGCAAGTAGTAAGTGTACTACCGTGATCCGCGTGCGGATATTGCTATATAAGCCGTCATAGCAATAATGCAATGTTCTTTACTCGCGTAAAGGTGCCGACTACGCCATCACGCGTAGTGTTGCATTCGACGCGCCGCATCGCTCGAGCCATTGCCTCGCGACCTCAAGGTACGCTCGCGTTATCGTGCTTGTGCGCGCGCGTATGCATAATGCACGTGTTATCGTTAGTGCGCGTTGCTATGCAATGCCTCATGCATTCTAGGTTGTCCGCGACCAAGTCGCCGGACCATGCGCACTTATCGCGATGCCGATCACGCAATGCATGCTTGCAGCGTTGTGCACAGTGCATTAGGCGATATGCTCATTGCGGGTTGCTTGTGCCCTTAGCCAGTGCGCCTCACGCGTGCGGTGCGACGTGCTGCGTGACATGCGTGCGATCGCGTCGCGCCCGCTGCCGTACTACTCCGCGCGTGTCCACGTACGACAGCTGACGTAATCAATGCCGTATCGCTCCACCGCGTCCACGTACGACAGTGACGTCATCATTGCCGTATCGCTCCACCGCGTCCACGTACGACAGTGACGTCATCATTGCCGTACCGTGCCGTACCATCGTACCGCGCCGTACCATCGTACCGTGCCGTACTGTCGTACCGTGCCGTACCGTCGTACCGTGCTGTACCGTCGTACCGTGTCGTACCAAGCGTCACTTTTCCTAAGCTCTGCTAGAGTTGCACCCACTATCGCTCTGTCGCGCACGACACCACGTCAGCTGTCGTACGTGGACACTGTGGAGCGATACGGCACTGATGACGTCACCCCTGTCGTACGTGGACACTGTGGAGCGATACGGCACTGATGACGTCACCCCTGTCGTACGTGGACACTGTGGAGCATCGTACGGTACGACACGGTACGACGGTACGGCACGGTACGACGGTACGGCACGGTACGACAGTACGGCATGGTACGATGGTACGGCATGGTACGATGGTACGGCACGGTACGATGGTACGGCACGGTACGGCACCGATGACGTCAGCTGTCGTACGTGGACGCGGTGGAGCGATACGGCAATGATGACGTCACTGTCGTACGTGGACGCGGTGGAGCGATACGGCATTGATTACGTCAGCTGTCGTACGTGGACGCGGTGGAGCGATACGGCAATGATGACGTCACTGTCATACGTGGACGCGGTGGAGCGATACGGCAATGATGACGTCACTGTCGTACGTGGACGCGGTGGAGCGATACGGCAATGATGACGTCACTGTCGTACGTGGACGCGGTGGAGCGATACGGCAATGATGACGTCACTGTCATACGTGGACGCGGTGGAGCGATACGGCATTGATTATGTCAGTTGTCGTACGTGGACACGCGCGGAGTAGTACGGCAGCGGGCGCGGCGCGATCGCACACATGTCACGCAGCACGTCGCACCGCGCACGCTAGGCGCACTGGCTAAGGGCACAAGCAACCCGCAATGAGCATATCGCCTAATGCACTGTGCACAACGCTGCAAGCATGCATTGCGTGAACCGGCATCGCGATAAGTGCGCATGGTCCGGCGACTTGGTCGCGGACAGGCTAAAATGCATGAGGCATTGCATAGCAACGCGCACTAACGATAACACGTGCATTATGCATACGCGCGCGCACGATAACGCAAGCGTACCTTGAGGTCGCGAGGCAATGGCTCGAGCGATGCGGCGCGTCGAATGCAACACTACGCGCGATGGCGTAGTCGGCACCTTTACGCGAGTAAAGAACATTGCATTATTGCTATGACGGCTTATATAGCAATATCCGCACGCGGGATCACGGTAGTACGCTTACTACTTGCAGATCTCTTGTACCGCGAGCCGTCGTTGCGAGTATATCTGCTATGCGCATTGACGGCCTAAGTGTGAATATGTGCGAGAATCACCACGCGAACATTGCGATTGACATTAATATAAGCTAACCGCGCTTTGGTTGAGCTTACGCCTTTTATATCGCTTATGGTCGTATTTCTTGGATAAGCCCGAGCACCGATTCGCATCGGTTAGATGATGATTGCCTCGGCTAGGCACTGATAGCCTATCACGTCATCTTCGCCTGTCTTGGATTATACGTTGTAACTCCTCGCATCAAAGACTTCCGCTGCCTCGATCGGTACGTTCTGATATAATCGAGCATGATGCACTGAGCCTGGTTCTCCGCAGAATCAATGGGCGATTATGAGGAGTGATACAACAAATTTGGTATCGAGACGCAAGGTTCGTTCACGGCCTGCTGTCTCACCCTGATCTCTTTCGTAAGTAGGTCACTTATATGGCTGGAGTCGGCGATGGCAATCTTAGTCCTTTGGATACATTCGCGGAGGAGCTTGGCCGAGCTGTGATGGCCGTGGCCGCCTCTGGTCTGTAATTGCCTTGCTGCCCTTGCATTACCATTCGTTTTGCCTGTTCGAAGTACGTGCTTCTGAGCTGCAGGTGGATCGAATCGAGTCTCACTCGCTGCTGCATCGACTGATTCGAACCCGAGTCCGGATCAGTTGCGGGCGCTTATTGCGCGCACGCGCGAAGTGCGGGACTCTTTGGACGGATACTTGCTGTATCTGCAGGGAGCGCTTTCCGTCAGTAGGCTTAAAAACCGTCTGATTGTCGCTCGACCGATACCTGTGTGAGAGTGCCTTTATCGCACGAGGTTGCGGCCGGTCAGTCGCCGATTTACCATGGCATCTGGTAGCGGTGATGTAGGGCTAGTAGTGGGGGACGGTCGTGCCGACACGTCCGTCGTCCCTGAGACATCTCGGAGGGGCCCTTACACGCATGTTGTTGACGGTGTCCGAGATCCCCCTGCGCTACTAGACCCACGGACTCCCATCCATCCGACTGTTCCTGTCACGGCAGCCGAAGCAGGCCCCGTTGGACGCGAGGAGCAGAGGGGTCCGTCTGCACCACTTCGTCAAGGTCGATCTGACGACGAAGAAGAGGTGATGAAACTGTCGCTTCCTGTCCCGAAATTAGACATCCCGCACGATGCGAAACAAAAGATTGCGGGGCGAAGCATTGCTGATACAACTCGGGCATACCTGCGTGATGTCCGCTTGTACTTGCGACTGGTCCGTGGCGGTGATCGTGACCCTGTGAAATGCTATCTCGTCGGGAACACCCTCGCGGGTGAGGCGAAGGCATGGTACGATCAATGGACGATGGCAAGGCAGACATACACGTTTGAGGAATTGGCCCGTGCTTTGCTTGCGCGCTTTGCTCCCGAGGTTCAATCGTTAAGTGCTAAGGCTCGCAGTACGTTAGCATCTGGCACATATCGCATGCGCCCTGATGAAACAGTACCTGCGTACCAGTCGCGCTATGAGGCCCTGATCACGCCCATCGGTAACCTGACGGAGGAGGACCGCATCTTCTGGTTTCAGCGTGGATTGTCTGAGGTCCTGGCACAGCAATGTGCCACGGACTTGGCGGGAAAGGACTTTGGGTCCTATGAGGATTTGGTGCAATTTGCGCAAGGGGTCGAGAAGCGTCTCTTAGCTGGCCAGTGTGCTATTAAACCTGTCCCTCGTGCTAATGCCATGCGAGTGCAGGATCCGGCGTCTGACGCTGCGGCCATGGACCAGGGGGCCGAGACGGAGCGTCGAACGCCCACGGCAGCAGTGACCACCGTTCGTACGGATCGCGGTCACGGTGTTCGCGGCGCTTCCGGATCGGGTAACCGCAAAGGGTCAACCGGCGCAGGTCAACGCACGGATCCAGCCAAGGGCAAGAGGAAAGGGGGTTCGCCGTCTGCAGCGGCTGCGCACGAAGCTAAGAACGAGACCAAGCGGCAACGCACTAGCGACGGTTGGTTGGATAAATGGGGTTGCACGCACTCCGAGCTTGCGCGCCGGAAGAGCAAGAAGGTTTGCCTGAGATGCGCGTCGGCGGAACATCCTACGAGGGAGTGTCCGCACTTACCGCCTTTGGCCCAGCGGCCGAAGTAGGGGATTGCCCAGGATGGCTCGGAGGGGACTCCACCTGGGAAGTCGGAACTAGAGGGTGGGCGGTTGTCGTCCGTGCAGCAAGCCGTGAGGGCACCGTTGCCTTCGGTCCTTGAACAGATCGAACGCGCGATTGGACGTCGATTGTCGCTCGATGGTCGCTCAGGACGTGTAGGTTTTGACTCGCTGTGTAACCTGTATGCACCGAGTAAACCGCTGACGTCTATCGATTTGTTAGGCCACACCGTTTTGTTCCTCCCCTCATCTCTGCGCGAGCTGTCAGTGCAGCTGACCTTCTGTAGGAGAAGTAGGCGTCAACGTCCAGACACTGCTGCTTGCGTCCTTCTACCCGCTTATAGTCGGCGAAAAGCCTCGACTTTGCTAACGGGTATGCGGAAAGTCTGCCGGTTCGAGCCGGGCACCGTTCTGTATAACGGTGTTGATTTAGCAGGTGCACCTGTGCCGTTGTCGGTCCAGGCCTACGTCGTTGACGTTTGGTACGATGCTCCTGCACCTCATTCTGAGGGTTCTGCCGAACGTTTCGAACCCGCCCTGAGCGTCTTGCTTTCGTCCGCAGAGTCGGTACCGGCAGACAATCGGGTTCCCTTGATTCAGGTCGATCTTGCTGGTCGCACCCTGAAGGCGCTCGTCGATACCGGCGCCAGTGACGACTTCATCTCATCGGCAGAGGTGAATGCATTGGGTCTGTGCCCACAGTCGTCGGAATGGTCGCAGGTTACCCTCGCGGATGGGGGTAAGCAACCCATATTGGGCAGGGTCACCCTTCGCCTGTGTATAGGTCCTCTGCGTATTACGACCCAACCTTATGTGTTGCGTGAGCTGACTGATGCTGCGACATATATACTGGGGTCCTCAACATTACGGCAGTATGGGGCCGGCATTGACCTAGAGTCTGGAACCCTTCGCCTTCGTAAGGGGACTCTGTCGTGCAAAGTACCCTTCGTGCCGTTTGTAAGTAGTGTTGAGCCAGAGGGGGGTAAGTCTGAGGCGGAGCCTGTGGTTAACTACGCTGTGAAAGCCATGGGGCAGCGTGCTGAACCCAAGCCAGTCGGGCGTAAAGAGGCCATCCGGATGATCCGGAAGGGTGCCCACGGACTGCTTGTGAGGCCTAGGTTGCATTTGAATGCGACGACCGCCCAGTCTTCTTTGGATCCTGAGGTTGAGGCCTTGCTCACAGGGTACGCAGACGTTTTTCGTGATGTGCCTGGGCTTCCTCCTTTGCGTCCCGTGGACCATACCATCCCACTCGTACCCGGCGCTCAGCCTGTTTCCAGTCCTCTGGAGTTGGACGAGGTGAAGCGCCAGGTAACTGATCTGCTCACAAAGGGTATGATTCGCCCCAGCACATCTCCGTATTCTGCGCCGATTCTGTTTGTCGGTAAGAAGGATGGGAGCTGTTGTATCACTCCTCATAAACGCCCATTGATTCTGCGGAGAACCAGGCTCAGTGCATCATGCTCGATTATATCAGAACGTACCAATCGAGGCAGCGGAAGTCTTCGATGCGAGAAGTTACAACGTATAATCCAAGACAGGCGAAGATGATGTGATAGGCTATCAGTGCCTAGTCGAGGCTGTCATCATTTAACCGATGCGAATCGGTGCTCGGGCTTATCCAAGAAATACGACCCTAAGCGATATAAAAGGCGTAAGCTCAACCAAAGCGCGGTTAGCTTATATAAATATCAATCGCAATGTTCGCGTGGTGATTCTCCACTTAAATTCACACTTAGGCCGTCAATGCGTATAGCAGATATACTCGCAGCGACGGCTCGCGGTACAAGAGATCTGTAAGTAGTAAGTGTACTACCGTGATCCCGCGTGCGGATATTGCTATATAAGCCGTCATAGCAATAATGCAATGTTCTTTACTCGCGTAAAGGTGCCGACTACGCCATCGCGCGTAGTGTTGCATTCGACGCGCCGCATCGCTCGAGCCATTGCCTCGCGACCTCAAGGTGCGCTCGCATTATCGTGCTCGTGCGCGCGCGTATGCATAATGCACGTGTTATCGTTAGTGCGCATTGCTATGCAATGCCTCATGCATTCTAGGTTGTCCGCGACCAAGTCGCCGGACCATGCACACTCATCGCGATGCCGATCACGCAATGCATGCTTGCAGCGTTGTGCACAGTGCATTAGGCGATATGCTCATTGCGGGTTGCTTGTGCCCTTAGCCAGTGCGCCTAGCGTGTGCGGTGCGACGTGCTGCGTGACATGCGTGCGATCGCGTCGCGCCCGCTGCCGTACTACTCCACGCGTGTCCACGTACGACAGTGACGTCATCATTGCCGTATCGCTCCACCGCGTCCACGTATGACAGTGACGTCATCATTGCCGTATCGCTCCACCGTGTCCACGTACGACAGTGACGTCATCATTGCCGTATCGCTCCACCGCGTCCACGTACGACAGTGACGTCATCATTGCCGTATCGTGCCGTACCGTCGTACCGTGCCGTACCGTGCCGTACCATGTCGTACCGTACGATAGTGCCGTATCGCTCCACCGGGTCCACGTACGACAGGGGTGACGTCATCAGTGCCGTATCGCTCCACAGTGTCCACGTACGACAGCCGACGCGCATCTCAGGCAAACCTTCTTGCTCTTCCGACGCGCAAGCTCGGAATGCGTGCAACCCCATTTATCCAACCAACCGTCGCTGGTGCGTTGCCGCTTGGTCTCGTTCTTAGCTTCGTGCGCAGCCGCTGCAGACGGCGAACCCCCTTTCCTCTTGCCCTTGGCTGGATCCGCGCGTTGACCTGCGCCGGTCGACCCTTTGCGGTTACCCGATCCGGAAGCACCGCGAACGCCGTGACCGCGATCCGTACGAACGGTGGTCACTGCTGCCGTGGGCGTTCGACGCTCCGTTTCGGCCCCCTGGTCCATGGCCGCAGCGTCAGACGCCGGATCCTGCACTCGCATGGCATTAGCACGAGGGACAGGTTTAATAGCACGCTGGCCAGCTAAGAGACGCTTCTCGACCCCTTGCGCAAATTGCACCAAATCCTCATAGGAGCCAAACTCCTTTCCCGCTAAATCCGTGGCACATCGTTGCGCCAGGACTTCAGACAATCCACGCTGAAACCAAAAGATGCGGTCCTCCTCCGTCAGGTTACCGATGGGCGTGATCAGGGCCTCATAGCGCGACTGGTACGCAGGTACTGTTTCATCAGGGCGCATACGATATGTGCCAGATGCTAACGTACTGCGAGCCTTAGCACTTAACGATTGAACCTCGGGAGCGAAGCGCGCAAGCAAAGCACGGGCCAACTCCTCAAACGTGTATGTCTGCCTTGCCATCGTCCATTGATCGTACCATGCCTTTGCCTCACCCGCGAGGGTGTTCCCGACGAGATAGCATTTCACGGGGTCACGATCACCACCACGGACCAGTCGCAAGTACAAGCGGACATCACGCAGGTACGCACGAGTTGTATCGGCAATGCTTCGCCCAGCAATCTTTTGTTTCGCATCATGCGGGATGTCTAATTTCGGGACAGGAAGCGACAGTTTCATCACCTCTTCTTCGTCGTCAGATCGACCTTGACGAAGTGGTGCAGACGGACCCCTCTGCTCCTCGCGTCCAACGGGGCCTGCTTCGGCTGCCGTGACAGGAACAGTCGGATGGATGGGAGTCCGTGGGTCTAGTAGCGCAGGGGGATCTCGGACACCGTCAACAACATGCGTGTAAGGGCCCCTCCGAGATGTCTCAGGGACGACGGACGTGTCGGCACGACCGTCCCCCACTACTAGCCCTACATCACCGCTACCAGATGCCATGGTAAATCGGCGACTGACCGGCCGCAACCTTGTGCGATAAAGGCACTCTCACACAGGTATCGGTCGAGCGACAATCAGACGGTTTTTAAGCCTACCGACGGAAAGCGCTCCCTGCGGATACAGCAAGTATCCGTCCAACGAATCTCGCACTTCGCGCGTGCGCGCAATAAGTGCCCGCAACTGATCCGGACTCAGATTCGAATCAGTCGATGCAGTAGCGAGTGAGACTCGATTCGATTCACCTGCAGCTCAGAAGCGCGTACTTCGAACAGGCAAAACGAATGACAATGCAAGAGCAGCAAGGCAATTACAGACCAGAGGCGGCCGCGGCCATCACAGCTCGGCCAAGCTCCTCCGCGAATGTATCCAAAGGACTAAGATTGCCATCGCCGACTCCAGCCATATAGGTGACCTACTTACGAAAGAGATCAGGGTGAGACAGCAGGCCGTGAACGAACCTGGTCTCGCTACCAAATTTGTTGTATCACTCCTCATAAACGCCCATTGATTCTGCGGAGAACCCGGCTCAGTGCGTCGTGCTCGATTATATCAGAACGTACCAATCGAGGCAGCGGAAGTCTTTGATGCGAGGAGTTACAACGTTTAATCCAAGACAGGCGAAGATGACGTGATAGGCTATCAGTGCCTAGCCGAGGCAATCATCATCTAACCGATGCAAATCGGTGCTCGGGCTTATCCAAGAAACACGACCATAAGTGATATAAAAGGCGTAAGCTCAACCAAAGCGCGGTTAGCTTGTATTAGTGTCAATCGTCCAGATTGCGCATTCATTTGCTTGTATATTCATACTTAGGCCGTCAATGCGTATAGCAGATATACTCGCAGCGACGGCTCGCGGTACAAGAGATCTGCAAGTAGTAAGTGTACTACCGTGATCCGCGTGCGGATATTGCTATATAAGCCGTCATAGCAATAATGCAATGTTCTTTACTCGCGTAAAGGTGCCGACTACGCCATCACGCGTAGTGTTGCATTCGACGCGCCGCATCGCTCAAGCCATTGCCTCGCGACCTCAAGGTACGCTCGCGTTATCGTGCTTGTGCGCGCGCGTATGCATAATGCACGTGTTATCGTTAGTGCGCGTTGCTATGCAATGCCTCATGCATTCTAGGTTGTCCGCGACCAAGTCGCCGGACCATGCGCACTCATCGCGATGCCGATCACGCAATGCATGCTTGCAGCGTTGTGCACAGTGCATTAGGCGATATGCTCATTGCGGGTTGCTTGTGCCCTTAGCCAGTGCGCCTCACGCGTGCGGTGCGACGTGCTGCGTGACATGCGTGCGATCGCGTCGTGCCCGCTGCCGTACTACTCCGCGCGTGTCCACGTACGACAGCTGACGTAATCAATGCCGTATCGCTCCACCGCGTCCACGTACGACAGTGACGTCATCATTGCCGTATCGCTCCACCGCGTCCACGTACGACAGCTGACGTCATCGGTGCCATACCGTGCCGTACCATCGTACCGTGCCGTACTGTCGTACCGTGCCGTACCGTCGTACCGTGCCGTACCATCGTACCGTGTCGTACCGTACGATAGTGCCGTATCGCTCCACAGTGTCCACGTACGACAGGGGTGACGTCATCAGTGCCGTATCGCTCCACAGTGTCCACGTACGACAGCTGACGTGGTGTCGTGCGCGACCGAGCGATGGTGGGTGCAACTCTAGCAGAGCGTAGGAAAGTGACGCGTGGTACAACATCTGGTACCCCATTATGGCTGGAAACCCCGTAATGTGTTGTACCACGCGTCACTTTTCCTAAGCTCTGCTAGAGTTGCACCCACCATCGCTCTGTCGCGCACGACACCACGTCAGCTGTCGTACGTGGACACTGTGGAGCGATACGGCACTGATGACGTCACCCCTGTCGTACGTGGACACTGTGGAGCGATACGGCACTGATGACGTCACCCCTGTCGTACGTGGACACTGTGGAGCGATACGGCACTATCGTACGGTACGACACGGTACGACGGTACGGCATGGTACGACGGTACGGCACGGTACGACGGTACGGCACGGTACGGCACCGATGACGTCAGCTGTCGTACGTGGACGCGGTGGAGCGATACGGCAATGATGACGTCACTGTCGTACGTGGACGCGGTGGAGCGATACGGCAATGATGACGTCACTGTCGTACGTGGACGCGGTGGAGCGATACGGCATTGATTACGTCAGCTGTCGTACGTGGACGCGGTGGAGCGATACGGCAATGATGACGTCACTGTCATACGTGGACGCGGTGGAGCGATACGGCAATGATGACGTCACTGTCGTACGTGGACGCGGTGGAGCGATACGGCAATGATGACGTCACTGTCGTACGTGGACGCGGTGGAGCGATACGGCAATGATGACGTCACTGTCATATGTGGACGCGGTGGAGCGATACGGCATTGATTACGTCAGTTGTCGTACGTGGACACGCGCGGAGTAGTACGGCAGCGGGCGCGGCGCGATCGCACACATGTCACGCAGCACGTCGCACCGCGCACGCTAGGCGCACTGGCTAAGGGCACAAGCAACCCGCAATGAGCATATCGCCTAATGCACTGTGCACAACGCTGCAAGCATGCATTGCGTGAACCGGCATCGCGATAAGTGCGCATGGTCCGGCGACTTGGTCGCGGACAGGCTAAAATGCATGAGGCATTGCATAGCAACGCGCACTAACGATAACACGTGCATTATGCATACGCGCGCGCACGATAACGCAAGCGTACCTTGAGGTCGCGAGGCAATGGCTCGAGCGATGCGGCGCGTCGAATGCAACACTACGCGCGATGGCGTAGTCGGCACCTTTACGCGAGTAAAGAACATTGCATTATTGCTATGACGGCTTATATAGCAATATCCGCACGCGGGATCACGGTAGTACGCTTACTACTTGCAGATCTCTTGTACCGCGAGCCGTCGTTGCGAGTATATCTGCTATGCGCATTGACGGCCTAAGTGTGAATATGTGCGAGAATCACCACGCGAACATTGCGATTGACATTAATATAAGCTAACCGCGCTTTGGTTGAGCTTACGCCTTTTATATCGCTTATGGTCGTATTTCTTGGATAAGCCCGAGCACCGATTCGCATCGGTTAGATGATGATTGCCTCGGCTAGGCACTGATAGCCTATCACGTCATCTTCGCCTGTCTTGGATTATACGTTGTAACTCCTCGCATCAAAGACTTCCGCTGCCTCGATCGGTACGTTCTGATATAATCGAGCATGATGCACTGAGCCTGGTTCTCCGCAGAATCAATGGGCGATTATGAGGAGTGATACAACAAATTTGGTATCGAGACGCAAGGTTCGTTCACGGCCTGCTGTCTCACCCTGATCTCTTTCGTAAGTAGGTCACTTATATGGCTGGAGTCGGCGATGGCAATCTTAGTCCTTTGGATACATTCGCGGAGGAGCTTGGCCGAGCTGTGATGGCCGCGGCCGCCTCTGGTCTGTAATTGCCTTGCTGCCCTTGCATTACCATTCGTTTTGCCTGTTCGAAGTACGTGCTTCTGAGCTGCAGGTGGATCGAATCGAGTCTCACTCGCTGCTGCATCGACTGATTCGAACCCGAGTCCGGATCAGTTGCGGGCGCTTATTGCGCGCACGCGCGAAGTGCGGGACTCTTTGGACGGATACTTGCTGTATCTGCAGGGAGCGCTTTCCGTCGGTAGGCTTAAAAACCGTCTGATTGTCGCTCGACCGATACCTGTGTGAGAGTGCCTTTATCGCACGAGGTTGCGGCCGGTCAGTCGCCGATTTACCATGGCATCTGGTAGCGGTGATGTAGGGCTAGTAGTGGGGGACGGTCGTGCCGACACGTCCGTCGTCCCTGAGACATCTCGGAGGGGCCCTTACACGCATGTTGTTGACGGTGTCCGAGATCCCCCTGCGCTACTAGACCCACGGACTCCCATCCATCCGACTGTTCCTGTCACGGCAGCCGAAGCAGGCCCCGTTGGACGCGAGGAGCAGAGGGGTCCGTCTGCACCACTTCGTCAAGGTCGATCTGACGACGAAGAAGAGGTGATGAAACTGTCGCTTCCTGTCCCAAAATTAGACATCCCGCACGATGCGAAACAAAAGATTGCGGGGCGAAGCATTGCTGATACAACTCGGGCATACCTGCGTGATGTCCGCTTGTACTTGCGACTGGTCCGTGGCGGTGATCGTGACCCTGTGAAATGCTATCTCGTCGGGAACACCCTCGCGGGTGAGGCAAAGGCATGGTACGATCAATGGACGATGGCAAGGCAGACATACACGTTTGAGGAGTTGGCCCGTGCTTTGCTTGCGCGCTTTGCTCCCGAGGTTCAATCGTTAAGTGCTAAGGCTCGCAGTACGTTAGCATCTGGCACATATCGCATGCGCCCTGATGAAACAGTACCTGCGTACCAGTCGCGCTATGAGGCCCTGATCACGCCCATCGGTAACCTGACGGAGGAGGACCGCATCTTCTGGTTTCAGCGTGGATTGTCTGAGGTCCTGGCACAGCAATGTGCCACGGACTTGGCGGGAAAGGACTTTGGGTCCTATGAGGATTTGGTGCAATTTGCGCAAGGGGTCGAGAAGCGTCTCTTAGCTGGCCAGTGTGCTATTAAACCTGTCCCTCGTGCTAATGCCATGCGAGTGCAGGATCCGGCGTCTGACGCTGCGGCCATGGACCAGGGGGCCGAGACGGAGCGTCGAACGCCCACGGCAGCAGTGACCACCGTTCGTACGGATCGCGGTCACGGTGTTCGCGGCGCTTCCGGATCGGGTAACCGCAAAGGGTCAACCGGCGCAGGTCAACGCGCGGATCCAGCCAAGGGCAAGAGGAAAGGGGGTTCGCCGTCTGCAGCGGCTGCGCACGAAGCTAAGAACGAGACCAAGCGGCAACGCACTAGCGACGGTTGGTTGGATAAATGGGGTTGCACGCACTCCGAGCTTGCGCGCCGGAAGAGCAAGAAGGTTTGCCTGAGATGCGCGTCGGCGGAACATCCTACGAGGGAGTGTCCGCACTTACCGCCTTTGGCCCAGCGGCCGAAGTAGGGGATTGCCCAGGATGGCTCGGAGGGGACTCCACCTGGGAAGTCGGAACTAGAGGGTGGGCGGTTGTCGTCCGTGCGGCAAGCCGTGAGGGCACCGTTGCCTTCGGTCCTTGAACAGATCGAACGCGCGATTGGACGTCGATTGTCGCTCGATGGTCGCTCAGGACGTGTAGGTTTTGACTCGCTGTGTAACCTGTATGCACCGAGTAAACCGCTGACGTCTATCGATTTGTTAGGCCACACCGTTTTGTTCCTCCCCTCATCTCTGCGCGAGCTGTCAGTGCAGCTGACCTTCTGTAGGAGAAGTAGGCGTCAACGTCCAGACACTGCCGCTTGCGTCCTTCTACCCGCTTATAGTCGGCGAAAAGCCTCGACTTTGCTAACGGGTATGCGGAAAGTCTGCCGGTTCGAGCCGGGCACCGTTCTGTATAACGGTGTTGATTTAGCAGGTGCACCTGTTCCGTTGTCGGTCCAGGCCTACGCCGTTGACGTTTGGTACGATGCTCCTGCACCTCATTCTGAGGGTTCTGCCGAACGTTTCGAACCCGCCCTGAGCGTCTTGCTTTCGTCCGCAGAGTCGGTACCGGCAGACAATCGGGTTCCCTTGATTCAGGTCGATCTTGCTGGTCGCACCCTGAAGGCGCTCGTCGATACCGGCGCCAGTGACGACTTCATCTCATCGGCAGAGGTGAATGCATTGGGTCTGTGCCCACAGTCGTCGGAATGGTCGCAGGTTACCCTCGCGGATGGGGGTAAGCAACCCATATTGGGCAGGGTCACCCTTCGCCTGTGTATAGGTCCTCTGCGTATTACGACCCAACCTTATGTGTTGCGTGAGCTGACTGATGCTGCGACATATATACTGGGGTCCTCAACATTACGGCAGTATGGGGCCGGCATTGACCTAGAGTCTGGAACCCTTCGCCTTCGTAAGGGGACTCTGTCGTGCAAAGTACCCTTCGTGCCGTTTGTAAGTGTTGAGCCAGAGGGGGGTAAGTCTGAGGCGGAGCCTGTGGTTAACTACGCTGTGAAAGCCATGGGGCAGCGTGCTGAACCCAAGCCAGTCGGGCGTAAAGAGGCCATCCGGATGATCCGGAAGGGTGCCCACGGACTGCTTGTGAGGCCTAGGTTGCATTTGAATGCGACGACCGCCCAGTCTTCTTTGGATCCTGAGGTTGAGGCCTTGCTCACAGGGTACGCAGACGTTTTTCGTGATGTGCCTGGGCTTCCTCCTTTGCGTCCCGTGGACCATACCATCCCACTCGTACCCGGCGCTCAGCCTGTTTCCAGTCCTCTGGAGTTGGACGAGGTGAAGCGCCAGGTAACTGATCTGCTCACAAAGGGTATGATTCGCCCCAGCACATCTCCGTATTCTGCGCCGATTCTGTTTGTCGGTAAGAAGGATGGGAGCTGTTGTATCACTCCTCATAAACGCCCATTGATTCTGCGGAGAACCAGGCTCAGTGCATCATGCTCGATTATATCAGAACGTACCAATCGAGGCAGCGGAAGTCTTCGATGCGAGAAGTTACAACGTATAATCCAAGACAGGCGAAGATGATGTGATAGGCTATCAGTGCCTAGCCGAGGCTGTCATCATTTAACCGATGCGAATCGGTGCTCGGGCTTATCCAAGAAATACGACCCTAAGCGATATAAAAGGCGTAAGCTCAACCAAAGCGCGGTTAGCTTATATAAATATCAATCGCAATGTTCGCGTGGTGATTCTCCACTTAAATTCACACTTAGGCCGTCAATGCGTATAGCAGATATACTCGCAGCGACGGCTCGCGGTACAAGAGATCTGTAAGTAGTAAGTGTACTACCGTGATCCCGCGTGCGGATATTGCTATATAAGCCGTCATAGCAATAATGCAATGTTCTTTACTCGCGTAAAGGTGCCGACTACGCCATCGCGCGTAGTGTTGCATTCGACGCGCCGCATCGCTCGAGCCATTGCCTCGCGACCTCAAGGTGCGCTCGCATTATCGTGCTCGTGCGCGCGCGTATGCATAATGCACGTGTTATCGTTAGTGCGCATTGCTATGCAATGCCTCATGCATTCTAGGTTGTCCGCGACCAAGTCGCCGGACCATGCACACTCATCGCGATGCCGATCACGCAATGCATGCTTGCAGCGTTGTGCACAGTGCATTAGGCGATATGCTCATTGCGGGTTGCTTGTGCCCTTAGCCAGTGCGCCTAGCGTGTGCGGTGCGACGTGCTGCGTGACATGCGTGCGATCGCGTCGCGCCCGCTGCCGTACTACTCCACGCGTGTCCACGTACGACAGTGACGTCATCATTGCCGTATCGCTCCACCGCGTCCACGTATGACAGTGACGTCATCATTGCCGTATCGCTCCACCGTGTCCACGTACGACAGTGACGTCATCATTGCCGTATCGCTCCACCGCGTCCACGTACGACAGTGACGTCATCATTGCCGTATCGTGCCGTACCGTCGTACCGTGCCGTGCCGTGCCGTACCATGTCGTACCGTGCCGTACCATGTCGTACCGTACAATAGTGCCGTATCGCTCCACCGTGTCCACGTACGACAGGGGTGACGTCATCAGTGCCGTATCGCTCCACAGTGTCCACGTACGACAGCTGACGTGGTGTCGTGCGCGACAGAGCGATGGTGGGTGCAACTCTAGCAGGGCTTAGGAAAAGTGACGCGTGGTACAACAATTATTCCCCCCCCCCATAGGCAGCGTCCTCGCTGCCGCTCAGGCGACCAGAGCTACTGAGATTGCGTGGCACGCAACCTAGCCTCCTCGAGGATGGGCGCCATCTCCGGGGAGAAATTGCGCGCAGGTTCCCACGAATTGTGCTCACTTGAGTAGTCCGTCCACTTGACCAGGTACTCGTGCACGGTGCGCTTGCGCCGGTGTTTACCCACTCGCCGAGTGCGGTAGTCCAAGATGCGTTCCACGTCGTATACCTTCTGCTTGCCTGCGGCCCAAGTCTCAGGACCCGGTTCGACTGCTGCAGGGGTATCAGTGGTAACAGGCGCGGGCTCCGTGCCACGATACGGGCGAACAAGTGACACATGGAACGTAGGGTGGATGTTCATGTCAGAGGGCAACGCGAGTTCGACGGCTGCGTTCCCGACCATGCGCACAACGGGGTACGGACCAATCCAACGGGGCAAAAGCTTACGGGATCCCTCGGCAAAGGAACGCAGGTTCTTAGTGCTCAGCAGAACCATTTGCCCTTCCGAAAAGACCACGTCCCGCTTGGACTTGTTGTAGTACTCCGTTGCTCGTTGCTGTGCCGCGTCCAAACACGACTTCGCATCTGTGATTCGGGATAAGAACGTCTTGGCAAAGGTCTTAGCCGCAGGGACATACACCTCGAGCTCACGCCACACAGGTAGCGCCGGGTGGAACCCATACGTCAGGAAAAACGGGCTTTGACCAGTCGATCGATTGACAGCATTGTTAATCGCGAACTCTGCCGCAGTCAGGTAAGTATCCCAAACGAGAGGCGTGCGACCAGCAAAGTTGCGCAACATATCCCCTAGTGTGCGGTTCGTGCGTTCGGTCTGGCCGTCAGACTGCGGGTGGTATGCCGTGCTCAGGTTAACCCGCATGCCCACCAGCTTGCAGAGCGCTTCCCAAAACTTGGACGTGAACTGACCGCCACGGTCCGAGACCACGTTCTTAGGGACGCCGTGCAACCGAACCACGTTATCGAAAAACAGGCGTGCAGTCTGCTCAGCAGTGCAGGTCGACGTGGTAGGTGCAAGGTGAACCATCTTAGTCAAACGGTCGACCATGACAAGCACCGAGTCGTACCCTCCCTCAGTTTTGGGCAGCGCGACTACGAAGTCCATGGAAACGCTTTCCCAAGGCGCGTCAGGGACAGGCAATGGTTGCAGCAACCCGTGGCCCCTACCGGACAAAGCCTTGTTGCGCTGGCACAAACTGCATGTCTGCACGAAGTTCTCGGCATCTCTCGCCAGACGAGACCACCAGAACGAGCGTCGCACCAGCTCGACCAGCCGCGTGCTACCTGGGTGCCCTGCCAACGGATCCTCATGGAAACGGGAAAGGATATCGCGACGAAGGGAATCGTCGTTAGGCACAACGATCTGAGTCGTCGATCCTTCCGTCCGTAGCCAAAGACCATCCTGCTTGCGTAGGTGCTCAACGTTGCCAGGCGAAGCAAACCAAGAGTCGCCCGCATAGGCAGCCTTCAGGCGAGCCGCGAGGTCTGAGGACAGAGGCACGTCCGGGGTCGGTGGACGTTGGACAGGCGCCGCCAAAATCGCAGCATGTAGCGACGGATGTCGACTGAGAGCGTCGGCGATGTTAATCCGGCCGGCAACGTGCTCCCAGATGCAGTCAAACCGCGCGAGGTACTCCATCCACCTTGCTTGACGCCGGTTCAACGTGGGGACGCTTTGCAAAAACGTCAGGGGCTTGTGGTCAGTCTTAAGGGTGAACGGTCGTCCCTCTAGGTAACAACGCCACTCCTTAAGCGCATGCAAGACCGCTAGAAGCTCCTGCTCCCCTGTAGTGTAACGGGTTTCCGCGCCCGTAAACTTCTTACTCGTGAAGGCGATCGGTCGCCCTTCCTGCAACAGTACAGCGCCGCTCCCATACAACGAAGCATCCGGAAACACTTCGACACGAAACGGCAACGAGTAGTCGGGGAACGCAAGGGTAACGTCGTCGGCAACGACACGCTTTAGCTCCTCGAACGCTAGCTGACACTCGGGCGTCCATGCGCCAGGCGAATCGAAAGCTCCCTTACGCGTCAAACCAGTGAGCGGGGCCGAAAGGACAGAGTATTGCTTGATGAACTTACGGAAATAATTGGTCAAGCCGAGGAAGCTACGAAGCTCCTGAAGGTTCCGAGGCGCTGGCCAATCGCGAACCACGGCTACCTTCCGCGGGTCCATCTTGACGCCGGTGGCCGACACAATGTGGCCCAAGTACTCCACCTGAGGCTGCGCCCAAAAGCACTTGGCGCACTTCGCAAACAATTGCTCCCGCCTCAACACCTCAAGCACAAGCTTAAGATGCTCCAGATGCTCCTCGCGCGTCTTGGAGTAGACCAGAATATCGTCCAAGTAGCAAACGACGAACCTGTCGATATATGGTCTAAACATGCGATCCATGACCGCCTGAAACGTCGCAGGGGCATTAGTCAACCCGAACGACAAGACCGTGTATTCGAAGTGACCAAAGGGCGTCCGAAAAGCGGTTTTCGGCACATCAGACGCAGCGATGCGGATCTGATTGTATCCCTGTTGCAAGTCGATCGAGCTGAAGTAGGCCGAGCCCTTCAGCTTATCGAGCAGGTCGTCCACGCGCGGCAATGGGTAACGGTTTTTGACCGTCATCGCATTCAACCCCCGGTAATCGATGCACATGCGCAAGCTCCCATCCTTCTTACCGACGAACAGAATCGGCGCAGAATACGGAGATGTGCTGGGGCGAATCATACCCTTTGCGAGCAGATCAGTTACCTGGCGCTTCACCTCGTCCAACTCCAGAGGACTTAACCTGTACATAGGTCTGGAAACAGGCTGAGCGCCGGGTACGAGTGGGATGGTATGGTCCACGGGACGCAAAGGAGGAAGCCCAGGCACGTCACGAAAAACGTCTGCGTACCCTGTGAGCAAGGCCTCAACCTCAGGATCCACAGAAGACTGAGCGGTCGTCGCATTCAAATGCAACCTAGGCCTCACAAGCAGTCCGTGGGCACCCTTCCGGATCATCCGGATGGCCTCTTTACGCCCGACTGGCTTGGGTTCGGAACGCTGCCCCATGGCTTTCACAGCGTAGTTAACCACAGGCTCCGCCTCAGACTTACCCCCCTCTGGCTCAACACTTACAAACGGCACGAAGGGTACTTTGCACGACAGAGTCCCCTTACGAAGGCGAAGGGTTCCAGACTCTAGGTCAATGCCGGCCCCATACTGCCGTAATGTTGAGGACCCCAGTATATATGTCGCAGCATCAGTCAGCTCACGCAACACATAAGGTTGGGTCGTAATACGCAGAGGACCTATACACAGGCGAAGGGTGACCCTGCCCAATATGGGTTGCTTACCCCCATCCGCGAGGGTAACCTGCGACCATTCCGACGACTGTGGGCACAGACCCAATGCATTCACCTCTGCCGATGAGATGAAGTCGTCACTGGCGCCGGTATCGACGAGCGCCTTCAGGGTGCGACCAGCAAGATCGACCTGAATCAAAGGAACCCGATTGTCTGCCGGTACCGACTCTGCGGACGAAAGCAAGACGCTCAGGGCGGGTTCGAAACGTTCGGCAGAACCCTCAGAATGAGGTGCAGGAGCATCGTACCAAACGTCAACGGCGTAGGCCTGGACCGACAACGGAACAGGTGCACCTGCTAAATCAACACCGTTATACAGAACGGTGCCCGGCTCGAACCGGCAGACTTTCCGCATACCCGTTAGCAAAGTCGAGGCTTTTCGCCGACTATAAGCGGGCAGAAGGACGCAAGCGGCAGTGTCTGGACGTTGACGCCTACTTCTCCTATAGAAGGTCAGCTGCACTGACAGCTCGCGCAGAGATGAGGGGAGGAACAAAACGGTGTGGCCTAACAAATCGATAGACGTCAGCGGCTTGCTCGGTGCATACAGGTTACACAGCGAGTCAAAACCTACACGTCCTGAGCGACCATCGAGCGACAATCGACGTCCAATCGCGCGTTCGATTTGTTCAAGGACCGAAGGCAATGGTGCCCTCACGGCTTGCCGCACGGACGACAACCGCCCACCCTCTAGTCCCGACTTCCCAGGTGGAGTCCCCTCCGAGCCATCCTGGGCAATCCCCTACTTCGGCCGCTGAGCCAAAGGCGGTAAGTGCGGACACTCCCTCGTAGGATGTTCCGCCGACGCGCATCTCAGGCAAACCTTCTTGCTCTTCCGGCGCGCAAGCTCGGAATGCGTGCAACCCCATTTATCCAACCAACCGTCGCTAGTGCGTTGCCGCTTGGTCTCGTTCTTAGCTTCGTGCGCAGCCGCTGCAGACGGCGAACCCCCTTTCCTCTTGCCCTTGGCTGGATCCGCGCGTTGACCTGCGCCGGTCGACCCTTTGCGGTTACCCGATCCGGAAGCACCGCGAACGCCGTGACCGCGATCCGTACGAACGGTGGTCACTGCTGCCGTGGGCGTTCGACGCTCCGTTTCGGCCCCCTGGTCCATGGCCGCAGCGTCAGACGCCGGATCCTGCACTCGCATGGCATTAGCACGAGGGACAGGTTTAATAGCACGCTGGCCAGCTAAGAGACGCTTCTCGACCCCTTGCGCAAATTGCACCAAATCCTCATAGGAGCCAAACTCCTTTCCCGCTAAATCCGTGGCACATCGTTGCGCCAGGACTTCAGACAATCCACGCTGAAACCAAAAGATGCGGTCCTCCTCCGTCAGGTTACCGATGGGCGTGATCAGGGCCTCATAGCGCGACTGGTACGCAGGTACTGTTTCATCAGGGCGCATACGATATGTGCCAGATGCTAACGTACTGCGAGCCTTAGCACTTAACGATTGAACCTCGGGAGCGAAGCGCGCAAGCAAAGCACGGGCCAACTCCTCAAACGTGTATGTCTGCCTTGCCATCGTCCATTGATCGTACCATGCCTTTGCCTCACCTGCGAGGGTGTTCCCGACGAGATAGCATTTCACGGGGTCACGATCACCACCACGGACCAGTCGCAAGTACAAGCGGACATCACGCAGGTACGCACGAGTTGTATCGGCAATGCTTCGCCCAGCAATCTTTTGTTTCGCATCATGCGGGATGTCTAATTTCGGGACAGGAAGCGACAGTTTCATCACCTCTTCTTCGTCGTCAGATCGACCTTGACGAAGTGGTGCAGACGGACCCCTCTGCTCCTCGCGTCCAACGGGGCCTGCTTCGGCTGCCGTGACAGGAACAGTCGGATGGATGGGAGTCCGTGGGTCTAGTAGCGCAGGGGGATCTCGGACACCGTCAACAACATGCGTGTAAGGGCCCCTCCGAGATGTCTCAGGGACGACGGACGTGTCGGCACGACCGTCCCCCACTACTAGCCCTACATCACCGCTACCAGATGCCATGGTAAATCGGCGACTGACCGGCCGCAACCTTGTGCGATAAAGGCACTCTCACACAGGTATCGGTCGAGCGACAATCAGACGGTTTTTAAGCCTACCGACGGAAAGCGCTCCCTGCGGATACAGCAAGTATCCGTCCAACGAATCTCGCACTTCGCGCGTGCGCGCAATAAGTGCCCGCAACTGATCCGGACTCAGATTCGAATCAGTCGATGCAGTAGCGAGTGAGACTCGATTCGATTCACCTGCAGCTCAGAAGCGCGTACTTCGAACAGGCAAAACGAATGACAATGCAAGAGCAGCAAGGCAATTACAGACCAGAGGCGGCCGCGGCCATCACAGCTCGGCCAAGCTCCTCCGCGAATGTATCCAAAGGACTAAGATTGCCATCGCCGACTCCAGCCATATAGGTGACCTACTTACGAAAGAGATCAGGGTGAGACAGCAGGCCGTGAACGAACCTGGTCTCGCTACCAAATTTGTTGTATCACTCCTCATAAACGCCCATTGATTCTGCGGAGAACCCGGCTCAGTGCGTCGTGCTCGATTATATCAGAACGTACCAATCGAGGCAGCGGAAGTCTTTGATGCGAGGAGTTACAACGTTTAATCCAAGACAGGCGAAGATGACGTGATAGGCTATCAGTGCCTAGCCGAGGCAATCATCATCTAACCGATGCAAATCGGTGCTCGGGCTTATCCAAGAAACACGACCATAAGTGATATAAAAGGCGTAAGCTCAACCAAAGCGCGGTTAGCTTGTATTAGTGTCAATCGTCCAGATTGCGCATTCATTTGCTTGTATATTCACACTTAGGCCGTCAATGCGTATAGCAGATATACTCGCAGCGACGGCTCGCGGTACAAGAGATCTGCAAGTAGTAAGTGTACTACCGTGATCCGCGTGCGGATATTGCTATATAAGCCGTCATAGCAATAATGCAATGTTCTTTACTCGCGTAAAGGTGCCGACTACGCCATCACGCGTAGTGTTGCATTCGACGCGCCGCATCGCTCAAGCCATTGCCTCGCGACCTCAAGGTACGCTCGCGTTATCGTGCTTGTGCGCGCGCGTATGCATAATGCACGTGTTATCGTTAGTGCGCGTTGCTATGCAATGCCTCATGCATTCTAGGTTGTCCGCGACCAAGTCGCCGGACCATGCGCACTTATCGCGATGCCGATCACGCAATGCATGCTTGCAGCGTTGTGCACAGTGCATTAGGCGATATGCTCATTGCGGGTTGCTTGTGCCCTTAGCCAGTGCGCCTCACGCGTGCGGTGCGACGTGCTGCGTGACATGCGTGCGATCGCGTCGTGCCCGCTGCCGTACTACTCCGCGCGTGTCCACGTACGACAGCTGACGTAATCAATGCCGTATCGCTCCACCGCGTCCACGTACGACAGTGACGTCATCATTGCCGTATCGCTCCACCGCGTCCACGTACGACAGCTGACGTCATCGGTGCCATACCGTGCCGTACCATCGTACCGTGCCGTACTGTCGTACCGTGCCGTACCGTCGTACCGTGCCGTACCATCGTACCGTGTCGTACCGTACGATAGTGCCGTATCGCTCCACAGTGTCCACGTACGACAGGGGTGACGTCATCAGTGCCGTATCGCTCCACAGTGTCCACGTACGACAGCTGACGTGGTGTCGTGCGCGACCGAGCGATGGTGGGTGCAACTCTAGCAGAGCGTAGGAAAGTGACGCGTGGTACAACATCTGGTACCCCATTATGGCTGGAAACCCCGTAATGTGTTGTACCACGCGTCACTTTTCCTAAGCTCTGCTAGAGTTGCACCCACCATCGCTCTGTCGCGCACGACACCACGTCAGCTGTCGTACGTGGACACTGTGGAGCGATACGGCACTGATGACGTCACCCCTGTCGTACGTGGACACTGTGGAGCGATACGGCACTGATGACGTCACCCCTGTCGTACGTGGACACTGTGGAGCGATACGGCACTATCGTACGGTACGACACGGTACGACGGTACGGCATGGTACGACGGTACGGCACGGTACGACGGTACGGCACGGTACGGCACCGATGACGTCAGCTGTCGTACGTGGACGCGGTGGAGCGATACGGCAATGATGACGTCACTGTCGTACGTGGACGCGGTGGAGCGATACGGCAATGATGACGTCACTGTCGTACGTGGACGCGGTGGAGCGATACGGCATTGATTACGTCAGCTGTCGTACGTGGACGCGGTGGAGCGATACGGCAATGATGACGTCACTGTCATACGTGGACGCGGTGGAGCGATACGGCAATGATGACGTCACTGTCGTACGTGGACGCGGTGGAGCGATACGGCAATGATGACGTCACTGTCGTACGTGGACGCGGTGGAGCGATACGGCAATGATGACGTCACTGTCATATGTGGACGCGGTGGAGCGATACGGCATTGATTACGTCAGTTGTCGTACGTGGACACGCGCGGAGTAGTACGGCAGCGGGCGCGGCGCGATCGCACACATGTCACGCAGCACGTCGCACCGCGCACGCTAGGCGCACTGGCTAAGGGCACAAGCAACCCGCAATGAGCATATCGCCTAATGCACTGTGCACAACGCTGCAAGCATGCATTGCGTGAACCGGCATCGCGATAAGTGCGCATGGTCCGGCGACTTGGTCGCGGACAGGCTAAAATGCATGAGGCATTGCATAGCAACGCGCACTAACGATAACACGTGCATTATGCATACGCGCGCGCACGATAACGCAAGCGTACCTTGAGGTCGCGAGGCAATGGCTCGAGCGATGCGGCGCGTCGAATGCAACACTACGCGCGATGGCGTAGTCGGCACCTTTACGCGAGTAAAGAACATTGCATTATTGCTATGACGGCTTATATAGCAATATCCGCACGCGGGATCACGGTAGTACGCTTACTACTTGCAGATCTCTTGTACCGCGAGCCGTCGTTGCGAGTATATCTGCTATGCGCATTGACGGCCTAAGTGTGAATATGTGCGAGAATCACCACGCGAACATTGCGATTGACATTAATATAAGCTAACCGCGCTTTGGTTGAGCTTACGCCTTTTATATCGCTTATGGTCGTATTTCTTGGATAAGCCCGAGCACCGATTCGCATCGGTTAGATGATGATTGCCTCGGCTAGGCACTGATAGCCTATCACGTCATCTTCGCCTGTCTTGGATTATACGTTGTAACTCCTCGCATCAAAGACTTCCGCTGCCTCGATCGGTACGTTCTGATATAATCGAGCATGATGCACTGAGCCTGGTTCTCCGCAGAATCAATGGGCGATTATGAGGAGTGATACAACAAATTTGGTATCGAGACGCAAGGTTCGTTCACGGCCTGCTGTCTCACCCTGATCTCTTTCGTAAGTAGGTCACTTATATGGCTGGAGTCGGCGATGGCAATCTTAGTCCTTTGGATACATTCGCGGAGGAGCTTGGCCGAGCTGTGATGGCCGCGGCCGCCTCTGGTCTGTAATTGCCTTGCTGCCCTTGCATTACCATTCGTTTTGCCTGTTCGAAGTACGTGCTTCTGAGCTGCAGGTGGATCGAATCGAGTCTCACTCGCTGCTGCATCGACTGATTCGAACCCGAGTCCGGATCAGTTGCGGGCGCTTATTGCGCGCACGCGCGAAGTGCGGGACTCTTTGGACGGATACTTGCTGTATCTGCAGGGAGCGCTTTCCGTCGGTAGGCTTAAAAACCGTCTGATTGTCGCTCGACCGATACCTGTGTGAGAGTGCCTTTATCGCACGAGGTTGCGGCCGGTCAGTCGCCGATTTACCATGGCATCTGGTAGCGGTGATGTAGGGCTAGTAGTGGGGGACGGTCGTGCCGACACGTCCGTCGTCCCTGAGACATCTCGGAGGGGCCCTTACACGCATGTTGTTGACGGTGTCCGAGATCCCCCTGCGCTACTAGACCCACGGACTCCCATCCATCCGACTGTTCCTGTCACGGCAGCCGAAGCAGGCCCCGTTGGACGCGAGGAGCAGAGGGGTCCGTCTGCACCACTTCGTCAAGGTCGATCTGACGACGAAGAAGAGGTGATGAAACTGTCGCTTCCTGTCCCAAAATTAGACATCCCGCACGATGCGAAACAAAAGATTGCGGGGCGAAGCATTGCTGATACAACTCGGGCATACCTGCGTGATGTCCGCTTGTACTTGCGACTGGTCCGTGGCGGTGATCGTGACCCTGTGAAATGCTATCTCGTCGGGAACACCCTCGCGGGTGAGGCAAAGGCATGGTACGATCAATGGACGATGGCAAGGCAGACATACACGTTTGAGGAGTTGGCCCGTGCTTTGCTTGCGCGCTTTGCTCCCGAGGTTCAATCGTTAAGTGCTAAGGCTCGCAGTACGTTAGCATCTGGCACATATCGCATGCGCCCTGATGAAACAGTACCTGCGTACCAGTCGCGCTATGAGGCCCTGATCACGCCCATCGGTAACCTGACGGAGGAGGACCGCATCTTCTGGTTTCAGCGTGGATTGTCTGAGGTCCTGGCACAGCAATGTGCCACGGACTTGGCGGGAAAGGACTTTGGGTCCTATGAGGATTTGGTGCAATTTGCGCAAGGGGTCGAGAAGCGTCTCTTAGCTGGCCAGTGTGCTATTAAACCTGTCCCTCGTGCTAATGCCATGCGAGTGCAGGATCCGGCGTCTGACGCTGCGGCCATGGACCAGGGGGCCGAGACGGAGCGTCGAACGCCCACGGCAGCAGTGACCACCGTTCGTACGGATCGCGGTCACGGTGTTCGCGGCGCTTCCGGATCGGGTAACCGCAAAGGGTCAACCGGCGCAGGTCAACGCGCGGATCCAGCCAAGGGCAAGAGGAAAGGGGGTTCGCCGTCTGCAGCGGCTGCGCACGAAGCTAAGAACGAGACCAAGCGGCAACGCACTAGCGACGGTTGGTTGGATAAATGGGGTTGCACGCACTCCGAGCTTGCGCGCCGGAAGAGCAAGAAGGTTTGCCTGAGATGCGCGTCGGCGGAACATCCTACGAGGGAGTGTCCGCACTTACCGCCTTTGGCCCAGCGGCCGAAGTAGGGGATTGCCCAGGATGGCTCGGAGGGGACTCCACCTGGGAAGTCGGAACTAGAGGGTGGGCGGTTGTCGTCCGTGCGGCAAGCCGTGAGGGCACCGTTGCCTTCGGTCCTTGAACAGATCGAACGCGCGATTGGACGTCGATTGTCGCTCGATGGTCGCTCAGGACGTGTAGGTTTTGACTCGCTGTGTAACCTGTATGCACCGAGTAAACCGCTGACGTCTATCGATTTGTTAGGCCACACCGTTTTGTTCCTCCCCTCATCTCTGCGCGAGCTGTCAGTGCAGCTGACCTTCTGTAGGAGAAGTAGGCGTCAACGTCCAGACACTGCCGCTTGCGTCCTTCTACCCGCTTATAGTCGGCGAAAAGCCTCGACTTTGCTAACGGGTATGCGGAAAGTCTGCCGGTTCGAGCCGGGCACCGTTCTGTATAACGGTGTTGATTTAGCAGGTGCACCTGTTCCGTTGTCGGTCCAGGCCTACGCCGTTGACGTTTGGTACGATGCTCCTGCACCTCATTCTGAGGGTTCTGCCGAACGTTTCGAACCCGCCCTGAGCGTCTTGCTTTCGTCCGCAGAGTCGGTACCGGCAGACAATCGGGTTCCCTTGATTCAGGTCGATCTTGCTGGTCGCACCCTGAAGGCGCTCGTCGATACCGGCGCCAGTGACGACTTCATCTCATCGGCAGAGGTGAATGCATTGGGTCTGTGCCCACAGTCGTCGGAATGGTCGCAGGTTACCCTCGCGGATGGGGGTAAGCAACCCATATTGGGCAGGGTCACCCTTCGCCTGTGTATAGGTCCTCTGCGTATTACGACCCAACCTTATGTGTTGCGTGAGCTGACTGATGCTGCGACATATATACTGGGGTCCTCAACATTACGGCAGTATGGGGCCGGCATTGACCTAGAGTCTGGAACCCTTCGCCTTCGTAAGGGGACTCTGTCGTGCAAAGTACCCTTCGTGCCGTTTGTAAGTGTTGAGCCAGAGGGGGGTAAGTCTGAGGCGGAGCCTGTGGTTAACTACGCTGTGAAAGCCATGGGGCAGCGTGCTGAACCCAAGCCAGTCGGGCGTAAAGAGGCCATCCGGATGATCCGGAAGGGTGCCCACGGACTGCTTGTGAGGCCTAGGTTGCATTTGAATGCGACGACCGCCCAGTCTTCTTTGGATCCTGAGGTTGAGGCCTTGCTCACAGGGTACGCAGACGTTTTTCGTGATGTGCCTGGGCTTCCTCCTTTGCGTCCCGTGGACCATACCATCCCACTCGTACCCGGCGCTCAGCCTGTTTCCAGTCCTCTGGAGTTGGACGAGGTGAAGCGCCAGGTAACTGATCTGCTCACAAAGGGTATGATTCGCCCCAGCACATCTCCGTATTCTGCGCCGATTCTGTTTGTCGGTAAGAAGGATGGGAGCTGTTGTATCACTCCTCATAAACGCCCATTGATTCTGCGGAGAACCAGGCTCAGTGCATCATGCTCGATTATATCAGAACGTACCAATCGAGGCAGCGGAAGTCTTCGATGCGAGAAGTTACAACGTATAATCCAAGACAGGCGAAGATGATGTGATAGGCTATCAGTGCCTAGCCGAGGCTGTCATCATTTAACCGATGCGAATCGGTGCTCGGGCTTATCCAAGAAATACGACCCTAAGCGATATAAAAGGCGTAAGCTCAACCAAAGCGCGGTTAGCTTATATAAATATCAATCGCAATGTTCGCGTGGTGATTCTCCACTTAAATTCACACTTAGGCCGTCAATGCGTATAGCAGATATACTCGCAGCGACGGCTCGCGGTACAAGAGATCTGTAAGTAGTAAGTGTACTACCGTGATCCCGCGTGCGGATATTGCTATATAAGCCGTCATAGCAATAATGCAATGTTCTTTACTCGCGTAAAGGTGCCGACTACGCCATCGCGCGTAGTGTTGCATTCGACGCGCCGCATCGCTCGAGCCATTGCCTCGCGACCTCAAGGTGCGCTCGCATTATCGTGCTCGTGCGCGCGCGTATGCATAATGCACGTGTTATCGTTAGTGCGCATTGCTATGCAATGCCTCATGCATTCTAGGTTGTCCGCGACCAAGTCGCCGGACCATGCACACTCATCGCGATGCCGATCACGCAATGCATGCTTGCAGCGTTGTGCACAGTGCATTAGGCGATATGCTCATTGCGGGTTGCTTGTGCCCTTAGCCAGTGCGCCTAGCGTGTGCGGTGCGACGTGCTGCGTGACATGCGTGCGATCGCGTCGCGCCCGCTGCCGTACTACTCCACGCGTGTCCACGTACGACAGTGACGTCATCATTGCCGTATCGCTCCACCGCGTCCACGTATGACAGTGACGTCATCATTGCCGTATCGCTCCACCGTGTCCACGTACGACAGTGACGTCATCATTGCCGTATCGCTCCACCGCGTCCACGTACGACAGTGACGTCATCATTGCCGTATCGTGCCGTACCGTCGTACCGTGCCGTGCCGTGCCGTACCATGTCGTACCGTGCCGTACCATGTCGTACCGTACAATAGTGCCGTATCGCTCCACCGTGTCCACGTACGACAGGGGTGACGTCATCAGTGCCGTATCGCTCCACAGTGTCCACGTACGACAGCTGACGTGGTGTCGTGCGCGACAGAGCGATGGTGGGTGCAACTCTAGCAGGGCTTAGGAAAAGTGACGCGTGGTACAACAATTATTCCCCCCCCCCATAGGCAGCGTCCTCGCTGCCGCTCAGGCGACCAGAGCTACTGAGATTGCGTGGCACGCAACCTAGCCTCCTCGAGGATGGGCGCCATCTCCGGGGAGAAATTGCGCGCAGGTTCCCACGAATTGTGCTCACTTGAGTAGTCCGTCCACTTGACCAGGTACTCGTGCACGGTGCGCTTGCGCCGGTGTTTACCCACTCGCCGAGTGCGGTAGTCCAAGATGCGTTCCACGTCGTATACCTTCTGCTTGCCTGCGGCCCAAGTCTCAGGACCCGGTTCGACTGCTGCAGGGGTATCAGTGGTAACAGGCGCGGGCTCCGTGCCACGATACGGGCGAACAAGTGACACATGGAACGTAGGGTGGATGTTCATGTCAGAGGGCAACGCGAGTTCGACGGCTGCGTTCCCGACCATGCGCACAACGGGGTACGGACCAATCCAACGGGGCAAAAGCTTACGGGATCCCTCGGCAAAGGAACGCAGGTTCTTAGTGCTCAGCAGAACCATTTGCCCTTCCGAAAAGACCACGTCCCGCTTGGACTTGTTGTAGTACTCCGTTGCTCGTTGCTGTGCCGCGTCCAAACACGACTTCGCATCTGTGATTCGGGATAAGAACGTCTTGGCAAAGGTCTTAGCCGCAGGGACATACACCTCGAGCTCACGCCACACAGGTAGCGCCGGGTGGAACCCATACGTCAGGAAAAACGGGCTTTGACCAGTCGATCGATTGACAGCATTGTTAATCGCGAACTCTGCCGCAGTCAGGTAAGTATCCCAAACGAGAGGCGTGCGACCAGCAAAGTTGCGCAACATATCCCCTAGTGTGCGGTTCGTGCGTTCGGTCTGGCCGTCAGACTGCGGGTGGTATGCCGTGCTCAGGTTAACCCGCATGCCCACCAGCTTGCAGAGCGCTTCCCAAAACTTGGACGTGAACTGACCGCCACGGTCCGAGACCACGTTCTTAGGGACGCCGTGCAACCGAACCACGTTATCGAAAAACAGGCGTGCAGTCTGCTCAGCAGTGCAGGTCGACGTGGTAGGTGCAAGGTGAACCATCTTAGTCAAACGGTCGACCATGACAAGCACCGAGTCGTACCCTCCCTCAGTTTTGGGCAGCGCGACTACGAAGTCCATGGAAACGCTTTCCCAAGGCGCGTCAGGGACAGGCAATGGTTGCAGCAACCCGTGGCCCCTACCGGACAAAGCCTTGTTGCGCTGGCACAAACTGCATGTCTGCACGAAGTTCTCGGCATCTCTCGCCAGACGAGACCACCAGAACGAGCGTCGCACCAGCTCGACCAGCCGCGTGCTACCTGGGTGCCCTGCCAACGGATCCTCATGGAAACGGGAAAGGATATCGCGACGAAGGGAATCGTCGTTAGGCACAACGATCTGAGTCGTCGATCCTTCCGTCCGTAGCCAAAGACCATCCTGCTTGCGTAGGTGCTCAACGTTGCCAGGCGAAGCAAACCAAGAGTCGCCCGCATAGGCAGCCTTCAGGCGAGCCGCGAGGTCTGAGGACAGAGGCACGTCCGGGGTCGGTGGACGTTGGACAGGCGCCGCCAAAATCGCAGCATGTAGCGACGGATGTCGACTGAGAGCGTCGGCGATGTTAATCCGGCCGGCAACGTGCTCCCAGATGCAGTCAAACCGCGCGAGGTACTCCATCCACCTTGCTTGACGCCGGTTCAACGTGGGGACGCTTTGCAAAAACGTCAGGGGCTTGTGGTCAGTCTTAAGGGTGAACGGTCGTCCCTCTAGGTAACAACGCCACTCCTTAAGCGCATGCAAGACCGCTAGAAGCTCCTGCTCCCCTGTAGTGTAACGGGTTTCCGCGCCCGTAAACTTCTTACTCGTGAAGGCGATCGGTCGCCCTTCCTGCAACAGTACAGCGCCGCTCCCATACAACGAAGCATCCGGAAACACTTCGACACGAAACGGCAACGAGTAGTCGGGGAACGCAAGGGTAACGTCGTCGGCAACGACACGCTTTAGCTCCTCGAACGCTAGCTGACACTCGGGCGTCCATGCGCCAGGCGAATCGAAAGCTCCCTTACGCGTCAAACCAGTGAGCGGGGCCGAAAGGACAGAGTATTGCTTGATGAACTTACGGAAATAATTGGTCAAGCCGAGGAAGCTACGAAGCTCCTGAAGGTTCCGAGGCGCTGGCCAATCGCGAACCACGGCTACCTTCCGCGGGTCCATCTTGACGCCGGTGGCCGACACAATGTGGCCCAAGTACTCCACCTGAGGCTGCGCCCAAAAGCACTTGGCGCACTTCGCAAACAATTGCTCCCGCCTCAACACCTCAAGCACAAGCTTAAGATGCTCCAGATGCTCCTCGCGCGTCTTGGAGTAGACCAGAATATCGTCCAAGTAGCAAACGACGAACCTGTCGATATATGGTCTAAACATGCGATCCATGACCGCCTGAAACGTCGCAGGGGCATTAGTCAACCCGAACGACAAGACCGTGTATTCGAAGTGACCAAAGGGCGTCCGAAAAGCGGTTTTCGGCACATCAGACGCAGCGATGCGGATCTGATTGTATCCCTGTTGCAAGTCGATCGAGCTGAAGTAGGCCGAGCCCTTCAGCTTATCGAGCAGGTCGTCCACGCGCGGCAATGGGTAACGGTTTTTGACCGTCATCGCATTCAACCCCCGGTAATCGATGCACATGCGCAAGCTCCCATCCTTCTTACCGACGAACAGAATCGGCGCAGAATACGGAGATGTGCTGGGGCGAATCATACCCTTTGCGAGCAGATCAGTTACCTGGCGCTTCACCTCGTCCAACTCCAGAGGACTTAACCTGTACATAGGTCTGGAAACAGGCTGAGCGCCGGGTACGAGTGGGATGGTATGGTCCACGGGACGCAAAGGAGGAAGCCCAGGCACGTCACGAAAAACGTCTGCGTACCCTGTGAGCAAGGCCTCAACCTCAGGATCCACAGAAGACTGAGCGGTCGTCGCATTCAAATGCAACCTAGGCCTCACAAGCAGTCCGTGGGCACCCTTCCGGATCATCCGGATGGCCTCTTTACGCCCGACTGGCTTGGGTTCGGAACGCTGCCCCATGGCTTTCACAGCGTAGTTAACCACAGGCTCCGCCTCAGACTTACCCCCCTCTGGCTCAACACTTACAAACGGCACGAAGGGTACTTTGCACGACAGAGTCCCCTTACGAAGGCGAAGGGTTCCAGACTCTAGGTCAATGCCGGCCCCATACTGCCGTAATGTTGAGGACCCCAGTATATATGTCGCAGCATCAGTCAGCTCACGCAACACATAAGGTTGGGTCGTAATACGCAGAGGACCTATACACAGGCGAAGGGTGACCCTGCCCAATATGGGTTGCTTACCCCCATCCGCGAGGGTAACCTGCGACCATTCCGACGACTGTGGGCACAGACCCAATGCATTCACCTCTGCCGATGAGATGAAGTCGTCACTGGCGCCGGTATCGACGAGCGCCTTCAGGGTGCGACCAGCAAGATCGACCTGAATCAAAGGAACCCGATTGTCTGCCGGTACCGACTCTGCGGACGAAAGCAAGACGCTCAGGGTGGGTTCGAAACGTTCGGCAGAACCCTCAGAATGAGGTGCAGGAGCATCGTACCAAACGTCAACGGCGTAGGCCTGGACCGACAACGGAACAGGTGCACCTGCTAAATCAACACCGTTATACAGAACGGTGCCCGGCTCGAACCGGCAGACTTTCCGCATACCCGTTAGCAAAGTCGAGGCTTTTCGCCGACTATAAGCGGGCAGAAGGACGCAAGCGGCAGTGTCTGGACGTTGACGCCTACTTCTCCTATAGAAGGTCAGCTGCACTGACAGCTCGCGCAGAGATGAGGGGAGGAACAAAACGGTGTGGCCTAACAAATCGATAGACGTCAGCGGCTTGCTCGGTGCATACAGGTTACACAGCGAGTCAAAACCTACACGTCCTGAGCGACCATCGAGCGACAATCGACGTCCAATCGCGCGTTCGATTTGTTCAAGGACCGAAGGCAATGGTGCCCTCACGGCTTGCCGCACGGACGACAACCGCCCACCCTCTAGTCCCGACTTCCCAGGTGGAGTCCCCTCCGAGCCATCCTGGGCAATCCCCTACTTCGGCCGCTGAGCCAAAGGCGGTAAGTGCGGACACTCCCTCGTAGGATGTTCCGCCGACGCGCATCTCAGGCAAACCTTCTTGCTCTTCCGGCGCGCAAGCTCGGAATGCGTGCAACCCCATTTATCCAACCAACCGTCGCTAGTGCGTTGCCGCTTGGTCTCGTTCTTAGCTTCGTGCGCAGCCGCTGCAGACGGCGAACCCCCTTTCCTCTTGCCCTTGGCTGGATCCGCGCGTTGACCTGCGCCGGTTGACCCTTTGCGGTTACCCGATCCGGAAGCGCCGCGAACGCTGTGACCGCGATCCGTACGAATGGTGGTCACTGCTGCCGTGGGCGTTCGACGCTCCGTCTCGGCCCCCTGGTCCATGGCCGCAGCGTCAGACGCCGGATCCTGCACTCGCATGGCATTAGCACGAGGGACAGGTTTAATAGCACACTGGCCAGCTAAGAGACGCTTCTCGACCCCTTGCGCAATTTGCACCAAATCCTCATAGGACCCAAAGTCCTTTCCCGCCAAGTCCGTGGCACATTGCTGCGCCAGGACCTCAGACAATCCACGCTGAAACCAAAAGATGCGGTCCTCCTCCGTCAGGTTACCGATGGGCGTGATCAGGGCCTCATAGCGCGACTGGTACGCAGGTACTGTTTCATCAGGGTGCATGCGATATGTGCCCGATGCTAACGTACTGCGAGCCTTAGCACTTAACGATTGAACCTCGGGAGCAAAGCGCGCAAGCAAGGCACGGGCCAACTCCTCAAACGTGTATGTCTGCCTTGCCATCGTCCATTGATCGTACCATGCCTTCGCCTCACCCGCGAGGGTGTTCCCGACGAGATAGCATTTCACAGGGTCACGATCACCACCACGGACCAGTCACAAGTACAAGCGGACATCACGCAGGTATGCACGAGTTGTATCGACAATGCTTCGCCCAGCAATCTTTTGTTTCGCATCATGCGGGATGTCTAATTTCGGGACAGGAAGCGACAGTTTCATCACCTCTTCTTCGTCGTCAGATCGACCTTGACGAAGGGGTGCAGACGGACCCCTCTGCTCCTCGCGTCCAACGGGGCCTGCTTCGGCTGCCGTGATAGGAACAGTCGGATGGATGGGAGTCCGTGGGTCTAGTAGCGTAGGGGGATCTCGGACACCGTCAACAACATGCGTGTAAGGGCCCCTCCGAGATGTCTCAGGGATGACGGACGTGTCGGCACGGCCGTCCCCCACTACTAGCCCTACATCACCGCTACCAGATGCCATGGTAAATCGGCGACTGACCGGCCGCAACCTCGTGCGATAAAGGCACTCTCACACAGGTATCGGTCGAGCGACAATCAGACGGTTTTTAAGCCTACCGACGGAAAGCGCTCCCTGCAGATACAGCAAGTATCCGTCCAAAGAATCTCGCACTTCGCGTGTGCGCGCAATAAGCGCCCGCAACTGATCCGGACTCGGGTTCGAATCAGTCGATGCAGCAGCGAGTGAGACTCGATTCGATTCACCTGCGGCTCAGAAGCACGTACTTCGAACAGGCAAAACGATTGGCAATGCAAGTGCAGCAAGGCAATTACAGACCAGAGGCGGCCGCGGCCATCACAGCTCGGCCAAGCTCCTCCGCGAATGTATCCAAAGGACTAAGATCGCCATCGCCGACTCCAGCCATAAAAGTGACCTACTTACGAAAGATATCAGGATGAGACAGCAGGCCGTGAACGAACCTAGCGTCTCGCTACCAAATTTGTTGTATCACTCCTCATAAACGCCCATTGATTCTGCGGAGAACCAGGCTCAGTGCATCATGCTCGATTATATCAGAACGTACCAATCGAGGCAGCGGAAGTCTTCGATGCGAGAAGTTACAACGTATAATCCAAGACAGGCGAAGATGATGTGATAGGCTATCAGTGCCTAGCCGAGGCTGTCATCATTTAACCGATGCGAATCGGTGCTCGGGCTTATCCAAGAAATACGACCCTAAGCGATATAAAAGGCGTAAGCTCAACCAAAGCGCGGTTAGCTTATATAAATATCAATCGCAATGTTCGCGTGGTGATTCTCCACTTAAATTCACACTTAGGCCGTCAATGCGTATAGCAGATATACTCGCAGCGACGGCTCGCGGTACAAGAGATCTGTAAGTAGTAAGTGTACTACCGTGATCCCGCGTGCGGATATTGCTATATAAGCCGTCATAGCAATAATGCAATGTTCTTTACTCGCGTAAAGGTGCCGACTACGCCATCGCGCGTAGTGTTGCATTCGACGCGCCGCATCGCTCGAGCCATTGCCACGCGACCTCAAGGTGCGCTCGCATTATCGTGCTCGTGCGCGCGCGTATGCATAATGCACGTGTTATCGTTAGTGCGCATTGCTATGCAATGCCTCATGCATTCTAGGTTGTCCGCGACCAAGTCGCCGGACCATGCACACTCATCGCGATGCCGATCACGCAATGCATGCTTGCAGCGTTGTGCACAGTGCATTAGGCGATATGCTCATTGCGGGTTGCTTGTGCCCTTAGCCAGTGCGCCTAGCGTGTGCGGTGCGACGTGCTGCGTGACATGCGTGCGATCGCGTCGCGCCCGCTGCCGTACTACTCCACGCGTGTCCACGTACGACAGTGACGTCATCATTGCCATATCGCTCCACCGCGTCCACGTACGACAGTGACGTCATCATTGCCGTATCGTGCCGTACCGTCGTACCGTGCCGTACCGTGCCGTACCGTGTCGTACCGTACCGTGTCGTACCGTGCCGTACCGTGTCGTACCGTACGATAGTGCCGTATCGCTCCACCGTGTCCACGTACGACAGGGGTGACGTCATCAGTGCCGTATCGCTCCACAGTGTCCACGTACGACAGCTGACGTGGTTTCGTGCGCGACAGAGCGATGGTGGGTGCAACTCTAGCAGGGCTTAGGAAAAGTGACGCGTGGTACAACAGGAGCTTGTGCATGTGCATCGATTACCGGGGGTTGAATGCGACGACGGTCAAAAACCGTTACCCATTGCCGCGCGTGGACGACCTGCTCGATAAGCTAAAGGGCTCGGCCTACTTCAGCTCGATCGACTTGCAACAGGGATACAATCAGATCCGCATCGCTGCGTCTGACGTGCCGAAAACCGCTTTTCGGACGCCCTTTGGTCACTTCGAGTACACGGTCTTGTCGTTCGGGTTGACTAATGCCCCTGCGACGTTTCAGGCGGTCATGGATTGCATGTTTAGACCGTATATCGACAGGTTCGTCGTTTGCTACTTGGACGACATTCTGGTCTACTCCAAGACGCGCGAGGAGCATCTGGAGCATCTTAAGCTTGTGCTTGAGGTGTTGAGGCGGGAGCAATTGTTTGCGAAGCGCGCCAAGTGCTTTTGGGCGCAGCCTCAGGTGGAGTACTTGGGCCACATTGTGTCGGCCACCGGCGTCAAGATGGACCCGCGGAAAGTAGCCGTGGTTCGCGATTGGCCAGCGCCTCGGAACCTTCAGGAGCTTCGTAGCTTCCTCGGCTTGACCAATTATTTCCGTAAGTTCATCAAGCAGTACTCTGTCCTTTCGGCCCCGCTCACTGGTTTGACGCGTAAGGGAGCTTTCGATTCGCCTGGCGCATGGACGCCCGAGTGTCAGCTGGCGTTCGAGGAGCTAAAGCGTGTCGTTGCCGACGACGTTACCCTCGCATTCCCCGACTACTCGTTGCCGTTTCGTGTCGAAGTGTTTTCGGATGCTTCGTTGTATGGGGGCGGCGCTGTACTGTTGCAGGAAGGGCGACCGATCGCCTTCACGAGTAAGAAGTTTACGGGCGCAGAAACCCGTTACACTACAGGGGAGCAGGAGCTGCTAGCGGTCTTGCATGCGCTTAAGGAGTGGCGTTGTTACCTAGAAGGACGGCCCTTCACCCTTAAGACTGACCACAAGCCCCTGACGTTTTTGCAAAGCGTCCCCACGTTGAACTGACGTCAAGCGAGGTGGATGGAGTACCTCGCGCGGTTTGACTGCATCTGGGAGCACGTTGCCGGCCGGATTAACATCGCCGACGCTCTCAGTCGACATCCGTCGCTACACGCTGCGATTTTGGCGGCGCCTGTCCAATGTCCACCGACCCCGGACGTGCCTCTGTCCTCAGACCTCGCGGCTCGCCTGAAGGCTGCCTATGCGGGCGACTCTTGGTTTGCTTCGCCCGGCAACGTTGAGCACCTACGCCAGCAGGATGGTCTTTGGCTACGGACGGAAGGATCGACGACTCAGATCGTCGTACCTAACGACGACTCCCTTCATCGCGATATCCTCTCCCGTTTCCATGAGGACCCGTTGGCAGGACACCCCGGTAGCACACGGCTGGTCGAGTTGGTACGACGCTCATTCTGGTGGCCTCGTCTGGCGAGAGATGCTGAGAACTTCGTGCAGACATGCAGTTTGTGCCAGCGCAACAATGTCACGACGGATTAGGTGACCGGACATGATAGGTGGCACGGTCAGTAGTAGCATGCGACATGCAAGGCCGCATAAGGGCAAAAGGGCATAACAAGACCAATAGTTGCATAAGAGAACTATTAATCAGATAGGGAACCAGATGTCTGGCCTTTCGCATGACTGAGTTGAGAATGTTTTGTGGAATAGCCGGGCCAAGCGAGTCTTATATAGCGAGCTGGTTGTACGGCATAGCTATTTGGCGGGTAGAGCGATGACGCTCATAAGTTTGCCATAATTCAATCTGTTTATGTCTTAATGACTATTTCCGTGAGTTCTATTTACTGCTATTTTTGGAGTCCGTGAGAGGTATTCTGGACCTTTCGACTGTCACGACGAAGATGTACGGCATCAGCAGTCGAATAGGTATATTAGCGATGCTAGAGCAAGTGAGCTTTGTCACTTGGCTCTAGAAGCGTAGTACTTCTTGAGCGTAATAGACCTACCCTATATTATTTTTGCCTTATTTTCTTTAGTGCCGACTAGTGTAACGTGTACGCTAGCCAAGCCCCCTTCCGAGCCGTGTCTGGAGCAAAGGACTACGAGTCAAGCCCTTCGGTTGGCAGGAATCCGATCCTGCAACCCGCGGACGAGAATCAGCTGGTTTAGGCGTGCAACGGAGCTCAGTCGAGTACCTTTCAAGGCCATAGCCCATCCCATAGCCAAGTGACGACACTGCCGCGTAGCAGTAAGTCAGTCGGGGAGAAACATACACGTTGACGCTAGAGCTCTGGGTCTCTGGAACCTAGCCTAGCGCAGCGGTTGCTGCTCTGCTTGTCATCACTGTCGGTGTCCAACACCTAGTGCAGCGAGCGCTTAGCTTTAGCGGCCCATCCGAGGGTCGCCTAGGCACGCTTGTCTGACTTGCGAGCAGCCAAAATCGTGGACGTTGTGCATCCAAGGGACAACGCCACCACTCACATCAGCGGCACGTCGCTACTAGTGGCGACGCCGGCAACTATTGCGAGCCCTGTAGACCTGTGACCGTGCTTCGCTCAGGTTGCATTCCGTTGCCTCCTGTGCATTAGTGTCAAGCAGGCGCATCGACAGGGGCCTCGCGCGGCACTCACGTGACGACAGGTCACGGAGCCCGCATCAACATCGTCAGGACCGCCTACCCCCACGCCGACCTTGGGAGGAGGGCCGTCACTCGCCGCACAGAGAGGGAAATCCTGCCCCGGGGCAGCACGACCCTCACCAGCGAGACCCCCACAGGTCTCCTTCACGTGCGAGGCGCATCAGCACTGAGCCCGGGCGCCGTCGTGGTGCCCAGGATCCAGGTACCCGGAACCGCTCACCACCCCCGCGCCCAAGCCGACAGCGGCACCATCCACGCCTGCACTCGCGATCCCGGTCACGAAGTGCTGAGCGTCGGGAGGAGCACGCTACTCGACGGCCTGCCCATCACCGAGGTAGGCAGGAAGCGGGGAGCCCTGGGGAACCACGATCCCCAGTAGGCGGGCCAGCGTCAGGCACCGGTACTGTACTACTGAGGGAGCTGATAAAGGGCTGCGTCTTACACGGGCCGGAGACGGGACATCACAGCTCTAGCTGCTTCCTGATAAGGCAGCTGAGCCAGGACCGGCAACTTCTATCCTACGCTGAGGACCTGTACCCGGCGGAGCGTTACCATTGTGCCCCAGGGTGCTATTTTCACGGCAGGAACGCGAGACACACCACAGAGGAGTGCAGGCTACTGAATTACCTGCGCAGCACCTTTGGTGGATCCTTGCGCCACACCCAGGTGCAGTGCGGGGACGGGGATATCAGGAACTACCCCCCCTTGCATCCGGATGAACCCGTGGGTGTACAGCAGGTAGCTCCGGGACCTAGTGCTCAGCAAACCCAGCGCGCATCTCCACAGGTGCAGCCAGAGGCACGGGCAAGGGAGCAGGAGCAAGGGCAGGTACGCATAGGTACTGATAGCACCATTGGTACCTCAGCGCCGTTGCCCACGTCAAGTGTGTCCACAGAGTGCTAGACGGCATCTGCACCCCTGGCGGACACATCACAGCCCCGGCGCAATCCCCCGCGCGCTGTAAGGGCGTCTACTAGCTCGGCATCGGGAGCTCATTCGTCTGGGGAGGCCAAGGCAGGTGAAGTGCGGCGGGCAACGTTGGAGTGGCAGCGTAACCCCGAGTACGAGGAGGAGGACGAGTACGTGCCAGTTGTCACACCACACCCTAGGCGCAGGACCTTCCCTAAGCCAGTGCAGCGGTCCCCGTCGGCCCCCGAGCTGTACGTAGGTCCGCGGCAGGCTTCTCCCTCCACAAGCGAGAGTCAAGCAGTTGAAGACAGCACCAGCGCGTCACCTGGAGAGGGACCGTCGCCCTTGCACCTGTCATCGGAGGACCCGGACTCCCCGATTGATAACTTGGGCGACGCAGACGACGCTGAGTCAGTGAGTAGTAGTGAAGCTTCGCAGTTGGACGACGGTAGTGAGGAGGAGACCATGCAAAGCACGGGCCCCCACAACATGCCCAAATTCACCTATGATGAATTCCCCTTCTTTCAACAAGCGGCGTACAAGGCCTTGGCCAACCTCCAGCAGCGCAAGGAGTATGCCAAGGGCTGCTTTCCCATCACTCATGCTCTCAGCATCTTGCGGAATATGCCGGTGCCAGGCTCTAGCTTTGCAGCGTGGCATAAGGAGCAGCTCCCAACCCTGGAGCGTGACGCTGAGGCGTGGCTGGCGGCTAAAGATCCCTCAGCCAAGTTCGATGGTGAAGCCCTCATGGACTTTTATGTCCACAAGCTGGAAAAGCACTTCGAACCGGAGATGATCAGCAGCAAAATTGCGCAGTACATTCCACTTCGGCAGGGCACAACATCGCCGAAATCCTACCTTAGGCAAGTACGGGAGCTGGTGCCCTTCATCACGGAGCACTACCCCCTATCAACAATAGCGCGGCGCTACGTCATGCGCCTTGAGCCGCGAGTCCGAGACCATGTCCTAGGCAAGTACGGATCGGTGGACAACAAGCTGTGGTACGAGCGCCTGGGGGAGATAGCTGACTATGCTGAGCAGTATTGGCAAAACTTGGTGCAGATCAGGGCCGAAGACGAAGACTACAAGCCTGCACCCGCTTCCGCGCGGGCACAGGAAAGGTCAGCGTCGGCTCAGCGGGACAGCACCAGGAGGAGCACGCCGAAGGCCCAAGAAGGCAAGCACTACTGCTCCCATCATGGCCAAAACTCCACGCACGACACCAAGGACTGCAGGGTGCTAAACAGGCGCAAATCGGCAGCATCTACATCCGTGCAACATCGGTCCAAGCAAGAGGAGTCGCTGGATGAGAAGATTGCCAGGGCGGTCCAGGCTGCACTCGCGACCCAGCATGGAGCTGCACCGGCGCAGCCCAAGCCAGCACATCAGGCGGGGCCAAGGCGGCAGGAGGGCCAAGTGTGTGACTACTGCGGGCGTAATGGTCACGATGAGCGCCATTGCCACGTCCTTCACCCAGATCAGGCGGAGCCAGGCTGGGAACCAAGGTCAATACCGCTACGTCGCCTGTTCCTGCAGAACAAGGAGAAGCTGCAGGCGCAGCCGCAGAGACAGCAGCAGCAACAGGCAAGACCCCAGCGTGCAGCTGCAGTGGCGGCGGTGGTGCACAGCGACGACGATGAGGAGGAAGTATACGTGCCTCACCGCCGCAATGCCAACGTATCCATGACGCAGGCAGTGGAAGTCAAAGGGAAGCCGCGGGTGCACTGGAGCCAGGAGGTGATGGAGCGCACAAGAGCCATGGATGATGAGCCGCAGGGGGAGGCTTGTGCGACGCTGACCCATCAGGCGCCACCCTTGTCTTTTGAACCGGTGGAGATCAAGCCCGACGCTTATCCACTCCCCAGGCCGGCACCCCGTGCACGTCCGCAGCCACGCAGCCAGACGGATGATGCCCTGCACCTGCGCCTTGACATCACGGCAGGGCCGAGCACCATGCGCCGTGTAATCAACGTGCTTCAGGAGGAAGAGGAAGGCGTCAAGCAAGAAACGGCTGTGCGGGTGATCTCGGCAGCTCCGGCTGCCAGAGATGTGCCCCCAGCTGTGCAGCACGCCACTCCGCAAGCGCAGCAGGGGAATCAGGAGACAACGACGTTCCAGGCTCAACATGCGGCAGCTAGCACGGCCATCCAAACACGAACGACGCCCTCGGGGGTGCCGTATTGCGTTGCTGGGGCTGTGGAGGGACGTGTGCGAGGTATCGAGGACATACCCTCAAGCGTAGCTAGCATGCTGCTGAAGCGAGATCAGCAAGCCGCGAGCTACTTCGACCGTAAACAGCTGATGTTTTATTATCCGGAAGGTGCCATCCAGATAGGAGAAACGGCAGCCCCACAGCTGCGCTACCTAAGGGATCACTGTGCCGACGTGAACTTAATCACGAGGCGTGCAGCAGCCTTGCTGGGCTTACCAATCCGGAGGACGTCCACGAGCCTAAACACTTCTGCGGACCAAGACGCTGAGGTCATCGGGGAGGTGGAGGCCCAAGGGGTCAAGGTCACGATACTGCCAGGCACGGCACACGAGGTACGGCTGGGCCTCACGCAGATGCTGGTGGTTGAAGATGCGGCCATGTACGATATACTAGTGGGCAATGACCAAATGCACCCAGTTGCGGACGCTATCACCCAGTACCCCGTTGCCCAGCTGCATTTGTACCCCAACCTACTCGAATACCCGAAGTACATTGTCTCCATCCCCATGACGGCGGTCAAGCGGACTACCAAAGAGGCCGTGGTCGCACACAAACGGGTGGCCTGCGCTACCTCCAGCTTCCCCAACGACCCCGAATCGTTTGGGAAGCTGGGGGGGGGGGATGCAGCTCGGCGACGACCACTTCCACAGCAACACCGGACCACTCAGGCACGGAGAAACGAGACTGGGGGTGGCCTATGCAAGCGCTCAGTGTGGCTAGTGCACTGGGTGACTTAGCAGTCAACGCCGTGAGCAATCTGGCAGAAGCAGCGGTACCCAAGGTGGAGTTGCAGCTGATCCCGCAGTCAAGCCCACGCCGCCGCGGCAAGAGGAAACGGCCAACCAGGCGGGTACGTGAAGAAAAGTACCTGCGGGTCAAGCGCCGTACATGGTGGACCTCCGTCTCTGCGAGCCTGCTGGCCCTTATCCTCATCTCTCTCACGGTGGGGGCAGGAGCTATGCAGGGCCATGTCACCGGGAGCCATGGTGTTGAGTTAGCCACACATGCAGCAGCCACCGGAGGCTACATGCTGCGTCAAACCGGGTGGGATTGTACGGCCCCGAACCGTGCAGCCCCACAAGGACAAGCAGTGGCGGATGCTGGAAGACAAGTGCGCTGGGACAGCGACCCGTCATCAGCCCTGGCAAGCGTGGCGTCATTCACACCGGAGGGAAATTCGGCGGCAACCGCCTATGAGAGGTATCAGAAGGATGCGGAGGGTGGCTGGATCTGGGGCAACAGCATCACCCTGGATACCACGACCAATGCAGCACTGAAGGAGGCCGTGCGAGCACGCAAGCATTCCGCCTTTGCATATAGCATGGAGGAACTCCCGGGCTACTCTGGTGATCAAGGCCCCTTCTCCCTGGACCTCGACACAGATAAGCCAGTGGTGCAGCCCCCGCGACGTTACAGCCCCAAGGAAAAGGAGGTCATCGTTGCCAAGACAGCGGAACTGATCAAGCCCGGCATTGTCAAGGAGTACGTCGGCCCAACCATATGTGCGGTGAACCCGGTGCTGGCAGCCAAAAAGGATCCGCAGACAGGCATGTGGACGGATTACCGCATGGCTCAAGACTACAGGCCGGTCAACCAGCACACCTTGTCAGACAGGTACGGCCTGCACCGCCCAGAGGAGATCTTCCAGCGGGTGGGCAAGGCCGTCATTTTCTCCAAACTGGACCTACGGCAGGGTTTTCTGCAGATCCCAATCAAGCCGGAGGACCAGCCCAAGACGGCTTACTGGGTCGGAAACAAGCTGATGATGTACACAAGGATGCCTTATGGGCTGAAGAATGCCAGCGCCAAGTTCCAGCGGGTCATGGACTACGAGCTGGCAAAGGCAGGGCTTGATGATATCAGTGTGGCCTTCATTGATGACGTGCTGATCTGGTCGGAAACCCCGGAGCAGCATGTACGTGACGTGGAGCGCGTGCTGGACGCCTTGTCTGCGTGTGGCCTCCGAGCCCACCCGGACAAATCTATCTTTGGTGCGGACGTTATCGAGTACCTGGGCCACAACCTCAGCCCGTTTGGCATCAGTCCGCATCAAGCCAAGGTCGCCGCCATCATGGCACTCCAACCGCCCAAGAACGTCTCTGAGCTACGCACGCAGCTTGGCTTCGTCAATTACTACCGCTGTTATGTACCCAACATGAGCCAGATGGTGGTGGAGCTAAACAAGCTACTCAAGAAGGATGTGCCCTGGAGCTGGGGACCGGCGCAGCAGGAGGCTCACGATGCGATCAAGGCCGCCTTCCTCCGAGAGGGTATGGTCCTTCGTCGCATTGACTACAGCCGGCCATTAATCCTGCACACTGACTTCTCCAACAGGGGCATTGGCGCCGTGCTGGGCCAGCTGGATGACGATGGGAATGAGTACATGTGCGCCTGCATCAGTCGGTCACTCAACAAGCACGAGGCACAGTACAGCAGCTACAAAGGGGAGATGCTGGCAGCGGTCTGGGCAGTGAAAATGTTCAGGCATCATCTCATTGGTGGGCCGCCATTCAAGCTTGTCACTGATCATCAGCCGCTCACCTACCTTATGAGCGCTGAGGGTCTGACGGGTCAGTATGCGCGGTTTGCCCTGGTGCTGCAGGAATACAACTTCATCATCGAGCACCGTCCAGGCATACGTCATCAAAACGCGGATACACTTTCCCGCCATCCCCGTGCAAGCTGTGCGGACAACACCGGCGCCAGATTGGACGAGGATTCGGAGCAGGCAGCTGAGCTGGGCCCGGCACCCAGGGAGGTGTTGGCTACAGTCCGAGCAGCATGGGCGGACAATCAGCTGGCGAGCGCATCTGTGCACTTTACAACGTTGGTGGCGCCGTTCAGCGAGGACTTCTGCCCATCACCGGCGGAGGCCATCTTGGGTTGGAACGGGTGGCGTCTTGAGGAACGGATGCCACCACCTGAGCCAACGAACCCTGTCAAGACGCGTGAGAGGAGGCAGCTGCACGGTACTGCTCATGAATGGTTCACAACCGCCAAACGGCTGGGGGGGCTATGTGATCACTGTGAGGGCGACACCAGGCTGCACAACGTGGGATCACCCTTCTTTCAGCACGCCATACAGCGAGGTATCACCCTGTACGAACCCCTGGGTTGTAGTAGTTGAGAGCTGCAAAGGCCTCTCGAGATGTTGATGGCGTGTATCTGCACACATATATTGTGCGACTACTACACTCTCCCCCCTCTGGAGGGCACGTCTCGGGCACTTAAGCCCCATCAACCGATGTTAACCATCGCCTACCCTGGCCATGGGAAGGTTTTACTCAATCCCACGTCGCGACATGTGCCACCTAACATGCGCCCTAGCTCTCACGGGCTTTTCCAACATCAGACTTTATAGCCATCAACTACTCTCCAACATTTACGTTGGGAACCTGGATCACGTCAGATTCGAGACATCGCTGTCCGAAGGTATCGAACCGGCGATCTCAGGATTTGAATCTGACGGTTCCGCTCGCTACCATTTGTAGTAGTTGAGAGCTGCAAAGGCCTCTCGAGATGTTGATGGCGTGTATCTGCACACATATATTGTGCGACTACTACATGGGTGGTGTCTGCACCGGCCTGGAGTCCTGCCTTCGCAACGGAATCCGAGTGAACCGGTACTTGTACTCAGACACCAACCCTCAGGCCCGTAAGGTTGCAGCAGCCAGGCTGGCCGCGTTGACAGCTGCATATCCGGAGCTGCTACCCCCGGAGGCCTGGAGTGACGCCTTCTCCAGTTTGCCAGCGGACGTAAGGGAGGTAACAAGGGAGCAGCTAAGGGCAGCGGGAGCCCAGAACGGCAATGCTTGGATGACGGTGGCATTCTGGAGCACGGAGTCAGTGCAGGCGGTGCCGTCAGTGCTGCGAACAGTGGAGTTGCTGCAGGAGCTCGTCACAGATCCTTGCCCTGCATGTATCCTTGGCCGCTTCGCACCCATCCATACAGCCGAATCAGACGAGGAGGAGCAGGTGGTGGCGGAAGTTAGTCTAATGCTGGGGGGGTCCGTACTGGCTGACGCAGCCAGATTCGGATCTTATGCGCATCGGATGTACCAGAGCTGGAGCAACTTAAGTGCCCCGGAACATGTCAGTGGCATAGTGGAGAACGCGGCGCGGCCTACAGGCCGACGGCTGGTGGAGATCCTGACGCCGTATCACGCAGTGCCCATCATGGGGAAGCAAATGAGAACCCCGTACTACCCCTGTGACCATGGCGGTATGCCAGCTGTGGCCTTCTATCCAGGCGCGGTAGGTTGCACGGGTGTTTCGGAGAAGCAGGGCATCTGCACGCCCTTGTTCAACAGCCACACGGGAAAATACGAAGCCCCGTCAGCTGTGGAGTGTGAGCGTGCCCTGGGATTGGAGGAAGACAGCACAGCGGTCGCTAGCTTGTCCCTGGATGAGCGGCGGAGCTTGCTGGCTCACGCCACTGACGTCACCTACTTGTCCAGCCTGCTGGCGATTCATCGTGTCATGGCCGGGCAAGTTAAGGGAGTGGTGCCCATGAAATCCTACGCAGCCTCGACTCAAGTCTGCAGCAACGGCCTGGCTCGGCCCCTCGCCGATTCTGCTCTCAGTAGGCACGGTGGCGCACTAATCGCCATGGCCTCAGCTCAGACGCCAGCAGCGCAGGTGGAGGATGCTAAGGGCCGGGACATCTGGGACGACGAGCAGACCCTGCACCTGCTGCGTCATGGAGTCATGCCGCAGGGCTTATCCACTCCGGAGCAGAAGCGCTGTGCGCGAAGGGCACGGTTGTACCGCTTCCAAGGGGACACCTTGTACCGCATCGAGGGTGACGCCAAGGCACGTGTCGTACCTCGGCCGGCCGAGCGTACTGACATCATCAAGCGGACTCACGAGGATACTGGTCACTTTGGGGTGCGTCGAACCACAGGACTAATCCTGACAAGCTACTGGTGGCGTGGGATGTCGGAGGATGTGGCAGCCGTCGTGAGGCATTGCTCGGCCTGTGACCGCGTCAACGCCAGTTTCAATAGTAGGACACCTGAGCTTAACCCCCTACCCATCTCGGGACTCTTCTACCGCTGGGGCGTGGATCTATGTGGGCCGTTCGATCGCACTGCTAGGGGCAACGTCTACACCATGATCTGCATTGAGCACTTCTCCAAGTACGTGGTCATGATCCCGCTGCCGGACAAGCAAGCAGAGCACACGGCCTTCGCCTTTCAGCAACACGATACGGAGCTACGGAGATACGGAGCTTGCGCGGAGGTGTGCTCGGACCAGGGCAGCGAATGGAAAGGGGAGTTCGCGCAGATGTTGGTAGATTCGTTCATTGATCACCGACAGACGTCAGCCAGTCATCCCCAGGCTAATGGGCTAACGGAGCGCGCAGTGCAGACGTGCAAAAATGCGCTCCGGCGCATTGCGCATGCGGGAGGCGGCAACCAGGACTGGGACAAGCAGCTGGCCTATATCATGCTGGGCTACAACTGCTCGGTTCAGTCATCCTCTCGCCTTGCGCCCTATCATATCATGCACGCCGTGGAGCCCACGATACCACCAGCTATCAAGGAGCGAGGAGGTGAATTTGGATGACCAAGACACGGCAGCCCGCTCAGTCATGCAACGTGCGGCGGTGCTACGGCGACACATGGCGGTGGCGGGCAGCAACCTATTGATAGCCCAGCATCGAGACACCCTACGCTACGCACGGATGAGGGGGGGTGCTGTGCTACCGCGCTTGCGCCGATTTGATATTGGCGATTATGTGTACTACAGGAACACGACGGCGAGAACCACGCTGGATCCACAGACACGGCCGGAGATTCTGCGCGTCACTGAGGTTCGTCCTACGGGCGTGCTAGTCCTGGAGGGTCGCTGTGGGAATACTATCACGGCGCATGTCACCCATTGTGCGCCGTGCCACCTGCCTATCAGCGACCATCAGGTGGACCCTAGGCTTGCTCGGCCCTCGCCCAGCCTGCCTTGTGAGGTTTGCAGCTTTCCTGACGGAGAAGAATGGATGCTGCTGTGTGACAGTTGCGGGACTGGGTGGCATACCTACTGTCTACGACCCCCGCTGAGTCATATCCCGGAGGGCGCGTGGGTTTGTCCCCGGTGTGAGATGAAGGGGGTCAAAGTGAGTGATTTGCAGGCGTTGGGCCCCGACCCCTCGTCTGGGAAGCCGTTGCAGCCGCCCAAGCACTTGCTGGAGCTTCAGGGGGCCGCGATCATGAGGGAGTCACGGGGACGTGGACGTCGCAGTACGACCCACCTCGGGGTGGCATCGTACGTGGGGCGACAAGGACGTGCGCATCGTTTTCAAGTTACCTACGACGACGGTTTTGTGGAGGCGACGGATTAGGTGACCGGACATGATAGGTGGCACGGTCAGTAGTAGCATGCGACATGCAAGGCCGCATAAGGGCAAAAGGGCATAACAAGACCAATAGTTGCATAAGAGAACTATTAATCAGATAGGGAACCAGATGTCTGGCCTTTCGCATGACTGAGTTGAGAATGTTTTGTGGAATAGCCGGGCCAAGCGAGTCTTATATAGCGAGCTGGTTGTACGGCATAGCTATTTGGCGGGTAGAGCGATGACGCTCATAAGTTTGCCATAATTCAATCTGTTTATGTCTTAATGACTATTTCCGTGAGTTCTATTTACTGCTATTTTTGGAGTCCGTGAGAGGTATTCTGGACCTTTCGACTGTCACGACGAAGATGTACGGCATCAGCAGTCGAATAGGTATATTAGCGATGCTAGAGCAAGTGAGCTTTGTCACTTGGCTCTAGAAGCGTAGTACTTCTTGAGCGTAATAGACCTACCCTATATTATTTTTGCCTTATTTTCTTTAGTGCCGACTAGTGTAACGTGTACGCTAGCCAAGCCCCCTTCCGAGCCGTGTCTGGAGCAAAGGACTACGAGTCAAGCCCTTCGGTTGGCAGGAATCCGATCCTGCAACCCGCGGACGAGAATCAGCTGGTTTAGGCGTGCAACGGAGCTCAGTCGAGTACCTTTCAAGGCCATAGCCCATCCCACGGGCGTGACAACAAGGCTTTGTCCGGTAGGGGCCAGGGGTTGCTGCAACCATTGCCTGTTCCTGACGCGCCTTGGGAAAGTGTTTCCATGGACTTCGTGGTCGCGCTGCCCAAAACTGAGGGAGGGTACGACTCGGTGCTTGTCATGGTCGACCGTTTGACTAAGATGGTCCACCTTGCACCTACCACGTCGACCTGCACTGCTGAGCAGACTGCACGCCTGTTTTTCGATAACGTGGTTCGGTTGCACGGCGTCCCTAAGAACGTGGTCTCGGACCGTGGCGGTCAGTTCACGTCTAAGTTCTGGGAGGCGCTTTGCAAACTGGTGGGCATGCGGGTTAACCTGAGCACGGCATACCACCCGCAGTCTGACGGCCAGACCGAACGCACGAACCGCACCCTGGGGGATATGTTGCGCAATTTTGCTGGTCGCACGCCTCTCGTTTGGGATACTTACCTGACTGCGGCAGAGTTCGCGATTAACAATGCTGTTAATCGGTCGACAGGTCAAAGCCCGTTCTTCCTGACGTATGGGTTTCACCCGGCGCTACCTGTGTGGCGTGAGCTGGAGGTGTATGTCCCTGCGGCTAAGACCTTTGCCAAGACGTTCTTATCCCGAATCACAGACGCGAAGTCGTGTTTGGACGCGGCGCAGCAACGAGCAACGGAGTACTACAACAAGTCCAAGCGGGACGTGGTCTTTTCGGAAGGACAGATGGTTCTGCTGAGCACTAAGAACCTGCGTTCCTTTGCCGAGGGACCCCGAAAGCTTTTGCCCCGTTGGATTGGTCCGTACCCCGTTGTGCGCATGGTAGGGAACGCGGCTGTCGAGCTCGCGTTGCCCTCTGACATGAACATCCACCCTACGTTCCATGTGTCACTCGTTCGTCCGTATCGTGGCACGGAGCCCGCGCCCATCACCACTGATACCCCTGCAGCAGTCGAACCAGGTCCTGAGACCTGGGTTGCAGGCAAGCAGAAGGTATACGACGTGGAGCGCATCCTGGACTACCGCACTCGACGTGTGGGTAGACACCGGCGCAAGCGCACCGTGCACGAGTACCTGGTCAAGTGGACGGACTACTCAAGTGAGCACAATTCGTGGGAACCTGCGCGCAATTTCTCCCCGGAGATGGCGCCCATCCTCGAGGAGGCTAGGTTGCGTGCCACGCAATCTCAGTAGCTCTGGTCGCCCGAACGGCAGCGAGGACGCTGCCTATGGGGAGGGGGAATAATTGTTGTACCACGCGTCACTTTTCCTAAGCTCTGCTAGAGTTGCACCCACCATCGCTCTGTCGCGCACGACACCACGTCAGCTGTCGTACGTGGACACTGTGGAGCGATACGGCACTGATGACGTCACCCCTGTCGTACGTGGACACTGTGGAGCGATACGGCACTGATGACGTCACCCCTGTCGTACGTGGACACGGTGGAGCGATACGGCACTATCGTACGGTACGGCACGGTATGACGGTACGGCACGGTACGACGGTACGGCACGGTACGGCACGGTACGGCACGGTACGACGGTACGGTAATGATGACGTCACTGTCGTACGTGGACGCGGTGGAGCGATACGGCAATGATGACGTCACTGTCGTACGTGGACACGGTGGAGCGATACGGCATTGATTACGTCAGTTGTCGTACGTGGACACGCGCGGAGTAGTACGGCAGCGGGCGCGGCGCGATCGCACGCATGTCACGCAGCATGTCGCACCGCGCACGCTAGGCGCACTGGCTAAGGGCACAAGCAACCCGCAATGAGCATATCGCCTAATGCACTGTGCACAACGCTGCAAGCATGCATTGCGTGAACCGGCATCGCGATAAGTGCGCATGGTCCGGCGACTTGGTCGCGGACAGGCTAAAACGCATGAGGCATTGCATAGCAACGCGCACTAACGATAACACGTGCATTATGCATACGCGCGCGCACGATAACGCAAGCGTACCTTGAGGTCGCGAGGCAATGGCTCGAGCGATGCGGCGCGTCGAATGCAACACTACGCGCGATGGCGTAGTCGGCACCTTTACGCGAGTAAAGAACATTGCATTATTGCTATGACGGCTTATATAGCAATATCCGCACGCGGGATCACGGTAGTACGCTTACTACTTGCAGATCTCTTGTACCGCGAGCCGTTGTTGCGAGTATATCTGCTATGCGCATTGACGGCCTAAGTGTGAATATGTGCGAGAATCACCACGCGAACATTGCGATTGACATTAATATAAGCTAACCGCGCTTTGGTTGAGCTTACGCCTTTTATATCGCTTATGGTCGTATTTCTTGGATAAGCCCGAGCACCGATTCGCATCGGTTAGATGATGATTGCCTCGGCTAGGCACTGATAGCCTATCACGTCATCTTCGCCTGTCTTGGATTATACGTTGTAACTCCTCGCATCAAAGACTTCCGCTGCCTCGATTGGTACGTTCTGATATAATCGAGCATGATGCACTGAGCCTGGTTCTCCGCAGAATCAATGGGCGATTATGAGGAGTGATACAACATAATGGACCATCATAACCAATAAGCACCCCATATCTAAGCCCCCAACATACTCAATAAACATCTTCAATCAAGTCAAAAGCGGTATAATATCAACAAACATTCTTGCCTGTTATAAATTGTTGGGATAAAATATCCATCTAACATGTAATAATAATGCTGGAACAGCAGTCTGTTGGCATTATTTGTGTAATTGCAGCAGGTAAGAAGCATGCATGTTGACAAAATGTAAGAAGTAAGGAATTGTGTTGTTGATCGTCCTCTGTCTATCATAGGTGGGGTAGGGCGGGGTGAGGCGGCGGGGTGGGGTGAGGCGGGGTGGGGTGAGGCGGGGTGAGGTGCGGTGGGGTTGATTCCATTTCGGGCATCATGGGGGCTCATAGCAGCTCTTAAGGGCTGGGCTATGGTTGTCTTGGCTTCATGCAGCATTTATATAGACAGAGGCTGATCACTGTCTGGGGTTGTTAGGGGATCTTAACAAAGCCAAAATCATGTATCCAATTGTAGCTATTTGGTCATGTTGCTTGTACCTTTGATTCTTATATGTATGAATGCTACCTTAAAAGGGATGTTATACTGTGGCTGGATGACTTTCCCTGCAAAGACAACCCATGGCAATTTATGGACGCATTAGGTGCTTCACTGTGAAGACAATAAAGTCAGGACATGCTTTCCCACCTGTGTACCCCATCTCTTCCTCTCCTTCCTTTTTCCCTCCCTCTTCTTCCCTCTTTCCCTGCATCTCCTACCCTCTTTCCCTCCCTGTCTCTCCCCCTCTCCTTCAATTCTTCTTCTTCCCTCTTTCCCTCCCTATCTCTCCCTCTTTCTCTCCCTCTTCTGCCTTCCCACCTTTTCTCTTTCCCTTGCTTTCCTTCCATATTTCCCTTCCTATCCTTCCCTACTGTTGTACCACGCGTCACTTTTGCCTCAGCTCTGCTAGAGTTGCACCCACCATCACTCTATCGCGCACGGCACCACGTCACTCTGTCGTACGTGGATGCGCGGAGCGATACGGCACCGTCGTACATGGAATGGTACGGCACTGTCGTACGTGGACGCGCGGAGCGATATGGCACTATCGTACGGAACGGCAGCACGGTACGACGGTACGGCACTATCGTACGGTACGGCAGCACGGTACGACGGTACGGCACTATCGTACGGTACTGCAGCACGGTACGACGGTACGGCACCGATGATGTCAGCTGTCGTACGTGGACGCGCGGAGCGATACGGCAATGCGCTGTCGTACGTGGACACGCGGAGCGATACGGCAATGATGACGTCACTGTCGTACGTGGACGCGGGGAGCGATACGGCATCAATGACGTCAGATGTCGTACGTGGACGCGGGGAGCGGTACGACACTGATGACGTCACCTGTCGTACGTGGACGCTGTGGAGCGATACTGCACTAATGACGTCACCCCTGTCGTACGTGGACGCTTGGAGTAGTACGGCAGCGGGCGCGACGCGATCGCACGCATGTCACGCAGCACGTCGCACCGCACATGTTAGGCGCACCGGCTAAGGGCACAAGCAACCCGCAAATAGCATATCGACTAATGTATTGTGCACAACGCCGCAAGCATGCATTGCGTGGTCGGCATCGTGATAAGTGCGCATGGCTCGGCGACTTGGTCGCGGACGATCTAGGATGCATGAGGCATCGCATATCAACGCGCACTAACAATAACACGTGCATTATGCGTACGCGCGCGCACGAGCATGATAAAGCGAGCACACCTTGAGGTCGCGAGGCAATGGCTCGAGCGATGCAGCGCGTCGAATGCAACACTACGCGCGATGGCGTAGTCGGCACCTTTACGCGAGTAAAGAACATTGCATTATTGCTATGACGGCTTATATAGCAATATCCGCACGCGGGATCACGGTAGTACACTTACTACTTGCAGATCTCTTGTACCGCGAGCCGTCGCTGCGAGTATATCTGCTATGCGCATTGACGGCCTAAGAGAGAATCGCCACGCGAACATTGCGATTGACGTTTATATAAGCTAACCGCGCTTTGGTTGAGCTTCCACCTTATATATCGTTTATGGCCGCATTTCTTGGATAAGCCCGAGCACCGATCTGCATCGGTTAGATGATGATTGCCTCGGCTAGGCACTGATAGCCTATCACGTCATCTACGCCTGTCTTGGAATATACGTTGTAACTCCTTGCATCATAGACTTCCGCTGCCTCGATTGGTACGTTCCGATATAATCGAGCATGATGCACTAAGCCTGGTTCTCCGCAGAATCAATGGGCGATTATGAGGAGTGATACAACACCTACCTCGTACCTTTGCTCCCTCCCTCCCTCTTTCCCTCCCTCTCCTTCCCTTCTCTCTCCCTACTCCCTCCCTTCTCCCTCCCTACTTCCTCCCTTCTCTCTCCCTACTCTCTCCCTTTCTCATTTCTCCCATCCTCGTTTCTCCCTTTCCTTTCCCTCTCCTTCCTTGACCCTTATTTCTTTCACCCCTCTTCCTTCTGTCTTCCTACTTCCCATCTGCCACACTTTCCTTTCCCTACTCCCTCCTTCCATCTATCTCCCTCCTTGATCCCTTCCTCTGTCTCTTCTTACTCCTTCTCTCCCAACTATCTCCCTACCTCGGTTATGCTGGATGGTTTGCTGGAGAACATTGTGGTTATATCTGTTAATCTATATAAATAGGAATGTATCTTGTATGTGACATATGTTACGCTCTTCGAGAAACTTGATGAAGACTTCGGTTCAATTCCTTGGTAAGTTTATTTTTACATGTTATATCCGTAAATTGAAGGCACATGGGCCATATCTCTTATTCGCGAAAAACCACCTATAACCACCGTTGCCCCTTCTCCCAGTCCTATTAGTGCTCAGCAGAACCATCTGCCCTTCCGAAAAGACCACGTCCAGCTTGGACTTGTTGTAGTACTCCGTTGCTCGTTGCTGTGCCGCGTCCAAACACGACTTCGCGTCTGTCATTCGGGATAAGAACATCTTGGCGAAGGTCTTAGCCGCAGGGACATACACCTCCAGCTCACGCCACACAGGTAGCGCCGGGTGGAACCCATAGGTCAGGAAGAACGGGCTTTGACCTGTCGACTGATTAACAGCATTGTTAATCGCAAACTCTGCCGCAGTTAGGTAAGTATCCCAAACGAGAGGCGTGCGACCAGCAAAGTTGCGCAACATATCCCCCAGTGTGCGATTCGTGCGTTCGGTCTGGCCGTCGGTCTGCGGGTGGTATGCCGTGCTCAGGTTAACCCGCATGCCCACAAGCTTGCAGAGCGCTTCCCAAAACTTAGACGTGAACTGACCGCCTCGGTCCGAGACCACGTTCTTAGGGACGCCGTGCAACCGAACCACATTATCGAAAAACAGGCGTGCAGTCTGCTCCGCAGTGCAGGTCGACGTGGTAGGTGCAAGGTGAACCATCTTAGTCAAACGGTCTACCATGACAAGCACCGAGTCGTATCCCCCCTCAGTTTTGGGCAGCGTGACCACGAAGTCCATGGAAACACTTTCCCAAGGCGCGTCAGGAACAGGCAATGGTTGCAACAACCCGTGGCCCCTACCGGACAAAGCCTTGTTGCGCTGGCACAAATTGCATGTCTGCACGAAGTTCTCGGCATCTCTCGCCAGACGAGACCACCAGAATGAGCGTCGCACCAACTCGACCAGCCGTGTGCTACCTGGGTGTCCTGCCAACGGATCCTCATGGAAACGGGCAAGGATATCGCGACGAAGGGAGTCGTCGTTGGGCACGACAATCTGAGTCGTCGATCCTTCCGTCCGTAGCCAAAGACCATTCCGCTTGTGAAGGTGCTCGACATTGCCAGGCGAAGCAAACCAGGAGTCGCCGGCATAGGCAGCCTTCAAGCGAACCGCGAGGTCCGAGGGCAGAGGCACGTCCGGGGTCTGTGGACGTTGGACAGGCGCCGCCAAAATCGCAGCATGTAGCGACGGATGTCGGCTGAGAGCGTCGGCGATGTTAATCCGGCCGGCCACGTGCTCCCAGGTGCAGTCAAACCGCGCGAGGTACTCCATCCACCTCGCTTGACACTGGTTCAACGTAGGGACGCTTTGCAAAAACGTCAGGGGCTTGTGGTCAGTTTTAAGGGTGAATGGTCGTCCCTCTAGGTAACAACTGTTGTACCACGCGTCACTTTTCCTAAGCTCTGCTAGAGTTGCACCCACCATCGCTCTGTCGCGCACGACACCATGACCCCTGTCATACGTGGACACTGTGGAGCGATACGGCACTGATGACGTCACCCCTGTCGTACGTGGACACTGTGGAGCGATACGGCACTGATGACGTCACCCCTGTCGTACGTGGACACTGTGGAGCGATACGGCACTGATGACGTCACCCCTGTCGTACGTGGACACTGTGGAGCGATACGGCACTGATGATGTCACCCCTGTCGTACGTGGACACTGTGGAGCGATACGGCACTGATGACGTCACCCCTGTCGTACGTGGACACTGTGGAGCGATACGGCAATGATGACGTCACCCCTGTCGTACGTGGACACTGTGGAGCGATACGGCACTGATGACGTCACCCCTGTCGTACGTGGACACTGTGGAGCGATACGGCACTGATGATGTCACCCCTGTCGTACGTGGACACTGTGGAGCGATACGGCACTGATGACGTCACCCCTGTCGTACGTGGACACTGTGGAGCGATACGGCAATGATGACGTCACCCCTGTCGTACGTGGACACTGTGGAGCGATACGGCACTATCGTACGGTACGGCACGGTACGACGGTACGGCACGGTACGACGGTACGGCACGGTACGACGGTACGACGGTACGGCACGGTACGACGATACGGCAATGATGACGTCACTGTCGTACGTGGACGCGGTGGAGCGATACGGCAGGGTAAGGACGTGGTAGGTGCAAGGTGAACCATCTTAGTCAAACGGTCTACCATGACAAGCATCGAGTCGTATCCCCCCTCAGTTTTGGGCAGCGTGACCACGAAGTCCATGGAAACACTTTCCCAAGGCGCGTCAGGAACAGGCAATGGTTGCAACAACCCGTGGCCCCTACCGGACAAAGCCTTGTTGCGCTGGCACAAATTGCATGTCTGCACGAAGTTCTCGGCATCTCTCGCCAGACGAGACCACCAGAATGAGCGTCGCACCAACTCGACCAGCCGTGTGCTACCTGGGTGTCCTGCCAACGGATCCTCATGGAAACGGGCAAGGATATCGCGACGAAGGGAGTCGTCGTTGGGCACGACAATCTGAGTCGTCGATCCTTCCGTCCGTAGCCAAAGACCATTCCGCTTGTGAAGGTGCTCGACATTGCCAGGCGAAGCAAACCAGGAGTCGCCGGCATAGGCAGCCTTCAAGCGAACCGCGAGGTCCGAGGGCAGAGGCACGTCCGGGGTCTGTGGACGTTGGACAGGCGCCGCCAAAATCGCAGCATGTAGCGACGGATGTCGGCTGAGAGCGTCGGCGATGTTAATCCGGCCGGCCACGTGCTCCCAGGTGCAGTCAAACCGCGCGAGGTACTCCATCCACCTCGCTTGACACTGGTTCAACGTAGGGACGCTTTGCAAAAACGTCAGGGGCTTGTGGTCAGTTTTAAGGGTGAATGGTCGTCCCTCTAGGTAACAACTGTTGTACCACGCGTCACTTTTCCTAAGCTCTGCTAGAGTTGCACCCACCATCGCTCTGTCGCGCACGACACCATGACCCCTGTCGTACATGGACACTGTGGAGCGATACGGCACTGATGACGTCACCCCTGTCGTACGTGGACACTGTGGAGCGATACGGCACTGATGACGTCACCCCTGTCGTACGTGGACACTGTGGAGCGATACGGCACTGATGACGTCACCCCTGTCGTACGTGGACACTGTGGAGCGATACGGCACTGATGATGTCACCCCTGTCGTACGTGGACACTGTGGAGCGATACGGCACTGATGACGTCACCCCTGTCGTACGTGGACGCGGTGGAGCGATACGGCAATGATGACGTCACTGTCGTACGTGGACACACGTGGAGTAGTACGGCAGCGGGCGCGGCGCGATCGCACGCATGTCACGCAGCACGTCGCACCGCACGCGTTAGGCGCACTGGCTAAGGGCACAAGCAACCCACGGACAGCATAACGCCTAATGCATTGTGCACAACGCTGCAAGCATGTATTGCGTGATCGGCATCGTGATAAGTGCGCATGGTCCAGCGACTTGGTCGCGGACGATCTAGAATGCATGAGGCATCGCATACATACGCGCACTAACGATAACACGTGCGTTATGCATACGCGCGCGCACGAGCATGATAAAGCAGGCGCACCTTGAGGTCGCGAGGCAATGGCTCGAGCGATGCGGCGCGTCGAATGCAACACTACGCGCGATGGCGTAGTCGGCACCTTTACGCGAGTAAAGAACATTGCATTATTGCTATGACGGCTTATATAGCAATATCCGCACGCGGGATCACGGTAGTACACTTACTACTTGCAGATCTCTTGTACCGCGAGCCGTCGCTGCGAGTATATCTGCTATGCGCATTGACGGCCTAAGTGTGAATATAAGGGAGAATCACCACGCGAACATTGCGATTGACACTTACATAAGCTAACCGCGCTTTGGTTGAGCTTACACCTTTTATATCGCTTATGGTCGTATTTCTTGGATAAGCCCGAGCACCGATCTGCATCGGTTAGATGATGATTGCCTCGGCTAGGCACTGATAGCCTATCACGTCATCTTTGCCTGTCTTGGATTATACGTTGTAACTCCTCGCATCAAAGACTTCCGCTGCCTCAATTGGTATGTTCTGATATAATCGAGCATGATGCACTGAGCCTGGTTCTCCGCAGAATCAATGGGCGATTATGAGGAGTGATACAACAACAACGCCACTCCTTAAGCGCGTGCAAGACCGCTAGCAGCTCCTGCTCCCCTGTGGTGTAACGGGTCTCTGCGCCCGTAAACTTCTTACTCGTGAAGGCGATTGGTCGCCCTTCCTGCAACAGTACAGCGCCGCTCCCATACAATGAAGCATCCGAAAACACTTCGACACGAAACGGCAACGAGTAGTCGGGGAATGCAAGGGTAACATCGTTTCAACGACACGTTTCAGCTCTTCGAACGCCAGCTGACACTCGGGCGTCCATGCATTAGGTGAATCGAAAGCTCCCTTACGCGTCAAATCAGTGAGCGGGGCCGCAAGGACAGAGTACTGCTTGATGAACTTACGGAAATAGTTGGTCAAGCCGAGGAAGCGACGAAGCTCCTGAAGGTTCCGAGGCGCTGGCCAATCACGAACCACAGCTACCTTCCGTGGGTCCATCTTGACACCGGTGGCCGACATGATGTGGCCCAAGTACTCCACCTGAGGCTGCGCCCAAAAGCATTTGGCACGCTTAGCAAACAATTGCTCCCGCCTCAACACCTCAAGCACAAGCTTAAGATGCTCCAGATGCTCCTCGCGCGTTTTGGAGTAGACCAGGATGTCGTCCAAGTAGCAAACGACGAACCTGTCGATGTACGGTCTGAACATGCGATCCATGACCGCCTGAAACGTCGCAGGGGCATTAGTCAACCCGAACGACAAGACCGTGTACTCGAAATGACCAAAGGGCGTCCGAAAAGCGGGTTTCGGCACATCAGACGCAGCGATGCGAATCTGATTGTATCCCTGTTGCAAGTCGATCGAGCTGAAGTAGGCCGAGCCCTTTAGCTTATCGAGCAGGTCGTCCACATGCGGCAATGGGTAACGGTTTTTGACCGTCGTTGCATTCAACCCCCTGTAGTCAATGCACATGCGCAAGCTCCCATCCTTCTTACCGACAAACAGAATCGGCGCAGAGTACGGAGACGTGCTGGGGCGAATCATACCCTTTGCGAGCAGATCAGTTACCTGGCGCTTCACCTCGTCCAACTCCAGAGGACTTAACCTGTACATAGGTCGTGACACGGGCTGAGCGCCGGGTATGAGTGGGATGGTATGGTCCACGGGACGCAAAGGAGGAAGCCCAGGTACGTCACGAAAAACGTCTGCGTACCCTGTGAGCAAGGCTTCAACCTCAGGATCCAAAGAAGACTGAGCGGTGGTCGCATTCAAATGCAACCTAGGCCTCACAAGCAGTCCGTGGGCACCCTTCCGGATCATCCGGATGGCCTCTTTACGCCCGACCGGCTTGGGTTCAGCACGCTGCCCCATGGCTTTCACAGCGTAGTTAACCACAGGCTCCGCTTGAGTCTTACCCCCCTCTGGCTCAACACTTGCAAACGGCACGAAGGGTATTTTGCACGACAGAGTCCCCTTACGAAGGCGAAGGGTTCCAGACTCTAGGTCAATGCCAGCCCCATACTGCCGTAATGTTGAGGACCCCAGTATATATGTCGCAGCGTCAGTCAGCTCACGCAACACATAAGGTTGGGTCGTAATACACAGAGGACCTATACACAGGCGAAGGGTGACCCTGCCCAAAATGGGTTGCTTACCCCCATCCGCGAGGGTAACCTGCGACCATTCCGACGACTGTGGGCACAGACCCAATGCATTCACCTCTGCCGATGAGATGAAGTCGTCACTGGCGCCGGTATCGACGAGCGCCTTCAGGGTGCGACCAGCAAGATCGACCTGAATCAAGGGAACCCGATTGTCTGCCGGTACCGACTCTGGGGACGAAAGCAAGACGCTCAGGGCGGGTTTGAAACGTTCGGCAGAACCCTCAGAATGAGGTGCAGGAGATTCGTACCAAACGTCAACGGCGTAGGCCCGAACCGACAACGGCACAGGTGCACCTGCTAAATCAACACCGTTATACAAAACGGTGCCCGGCTCGAACCGGCAGACTTTCCGCATACCCGTTAGCAACGTCGAAGCTTTTCGCAGACTATAAGCGGGTAGAAGGACGCAAGCGGTAGTGTCTGGACGTTGACGCCTACATCTCCTATAGAAGGTCAGCTGCACTGACAGCTCGCGCAGAGATGAGGGGAGGAACAAGACGGTGTGACCTAACAAATCGATAGACGCCAGCGGCTTGCTCGGTGCATACAGGTTACACAGCGAGTCAAAACCTACACGTCCTGAGCGACCGTCGAGCGACAATCGACGTCCAATCGCGTGCTCGATTTGTTCAAGGACCGAAGGCAACGGTGCCCTCACGGCTTGCCGCACTGACGACAACCGCCCACCCTCTAGTTCCGGCTTCCCAGGTGGAGTCCCCTCCGAACCATCCTGGGCAATCCCCTACTTCGGCCGCTGAGCCAAAGGCGGTAGCATCGGGCAATCCTTCGTAGGATGTTCCGCAGACGCGCATCTCAGGCAAACCTTCATGCTCTTCCGATGCTTAAGCTCGGAGTGCGTGCAACCCCATTTTTCCAACCAACCGTCGCTGGTGCGTTGTCGCTTTGTCTTGTTCTTAGCTTCGTGCGCAGCCGCAGCAGACGGCGAACCCCCTTTCCTCTTGCCCTTGGCCGGATCCGCGCGTTGACCTGCGCCTGTTGACCCTTTGCGGTTACCCGATCCGGAAGCGCCGCGAACGCCGTGACCGCGATCCGTGCGAACGGTGGTCACCGCTAACGTTGGCGTTCGACGCTCCGTTTCGGCCCCCTGGTCCATGGCCGCAGCGTCAGACGTCGGATCCTGCACTCGCATGGCATTAACACGAGGGACAGGTTTAATAGCACGCTGGCCAGCTAAGAGATGCCTCTCGACCCCTTGCGCAAAATGCACCAGTTCCTCATAGGACCCAAAGTCCTTTCCCGCCAAGTCCGTGGCACATTGTTGCGCCAGGACCTCAGACAATCCACGCTGAAACCAGAAGATGCGTTCGTCCTCCGTCAGGTTACCGATGGGCGTGATCAGGGCCTCGAAGCGCGACTGGTACGCAGGTACTGTTTCATCATGGCGCATGCGGTATGTGCCAGATGCTAACGTACTGCGAGCCTCAGCACTTAGCGGTTGAACCTCGGGAGCAAAGCGCGCAAGCAAAGCACGAGCCAACTCCTCAAACGTGTATGTCTGCCTTGCCATTGTCCATTGATCGTACCATGTCTTCGCCACACCCGCGAGGGTGTTCCCGACGAACAGACATTTCACAGGGTCACGATCACCACCACGGACCAGTCGCAAGTACACGTGGACATCACGCAGATATGCACGAGTTGTATCTGCAATGCTACGCTCGGCATTCTTATGTTTCGCGTCATGTGGGATGTCTAATTTCGGGACAGGAAGCGACAGTTTTATCACCTCTCCTTCGTCGTCAGATCGACCTTGACGAGGCGGTGCAGCAGACGGACCCCTCTGCTCCTCGCGTCCAACGGGGCCTGCTTCGGCTGCCGTGACAGGAACAGTCGGATGGATAGGAGTCCGTGGGTCTAGTAGCGCAGGGGGATCTCGGACACCGTCAACAACATGCGTGTATGGGCCCCTCCGAGATGTCTCAGGAACGACGGACGTGTCGGCACGACCGTCCCCCACTACTAACCCTACATCACCGCTACCAGATGCCATGGTAAATCGGCGACTGACCGGTCACAACCTCGTGCGATAAAGGCACTCTCGCACAGGTATCGGTCGAGCGACAATCAGACGGTTTTTAAGCCTACCGACGGAAAGCGCTCCCTGCAGATACAGCAAGTATCCGTCCAAAGAGTCTCGCACTTCGCACTTGCGCGCAATAAGCGCCCGCAACTGATCCGGACTCGGATTCGAATCAGTCGATGCAGTGGCGAGTGAGACTCGGTTCGGTTCACCTGCGGCTCAGAAGCACGTACTTCGAACAGGCAAGACGAACGGCAATGCAAGAGCAGCAAGGCAATTACAGACCAGAGGCCGCCGCGGCCATCACAGCTCGGCCAAGCTCCAAAGGACTAAGATTGCCATCGCTGACTCCAGCCATGGAAGTGACCTACTTACGGAAGAGATCAGGGTGAGACAACAGGCCGTGAACGAACCTTACGTCTCGATACCAAATTTGTTGTACCACTCCTCATAATCGCCCATTGATTCTGCGGAGAACCAGGCTTGGTGCATCATGCTCGATTATATCGGAACGTACCAATTGAGGCAGCGGAAGTCTTCGATGCGAGGAGTTACAACGTATATTCCAAGACAGGTGTAGATGACGTGATAGGCTATCAGTGCCTAGCCGAGGCAATCATCATCTAACCGATGCAAATCGGTGCTCGGGCTTATCCAAGAAATACGACCATAAGCGACATAAAAGGTGTAAGCGCAACCAAAGCGAGGTTAGCTTGTCTTAGAGTCAATCATTATGATTGCGCATTAATGTGCACGTATTTCTCATGTATATTCGCGCTTAGGCCGTCAATGCGCATAGCAGATATACTCGCAGCGACGGCTCGCGGTACAAGAGATCTGAAAGTAGTAAGTGTACTACTGTGATCCCGCGTGCGGATATTGCTATATAAGCCGTCATAGCAATAGTGCAATGTTCTTTACTCGTGTAAAGGTGCCGACTACGCCATCGCGCGTAGTGCTGCATTCGGCGCGCCGCATCGCTCGAGCCATTGCCTCGCGACCTCAAGGTAGGCCCGCATTATCATGCTCGAGCGCGCGCGTATGCATAATGCACGTGTTATCGTTAGTGCGCGTTGATATGTGATGCCTCATGCATTTTAGGTCGTCCGCGACCAAGTCGCCGGACCATGCGCACTATTCGCGATACCGGTCACGCGATGTATGCTTGCAGCGCTGTGCACAATGCATTAGGCGATATGCTATTTGCGGGTTGCCTGTGCCCTTAGCCAGTGCGCCCAACGCGTGCGGTGCAACGTGCTGCGTGGCATGCGTGCGGTCGCGTCGTGCCCGCTGCCGTACTACTCCAAGCGTCCACGTACGACAGGTGACGTCATCAGTGCCGTATCGCTCCGCGCGTCCACGTACGACAGGTGACATCATCAGTGCCGTATCGCTCCGCGCGTCCACGTACGACAGTGCCGTACCGATCCATGTACGATAGTGCCGTACCGCCGTACCGTGCTGTCGTACCGTGCGATAGTGCCGTATCGCTCCGCGCGTCCACATACGACAGTGCCGTACCATTCCGTGTACGACAGTGCCGTATCGCTCCGCGCGTCCACATACGACAGTGCCGTACCATTCCGTGTACGACAGTGCCGTATCGCTCCGCGCGTCCACGTACGACAGTGCCGTACCATTCCGTGTACGACAGGGCCATATCGCTCCGCGCGTCCGCGTACGGCGGGTAACGGGGTGCCGTGCGCGATATAGCGATGGTGGGTGCAACTCTAGCAGAGCTTAGGCAAAGTGACGCGTGGTACAACAGGTGATTGGTCGGCACAAGTGTGGGCGACATCAGCCATCCAGGGTTGATCGCACAAGATCTGTGGATAACGCCTGGAGTTGATTGGTCGGCACAAGGCGTAAGTCAGCGAGATGGGTGAAGAGAAGTTGGCAGACCCTTTGGACTTGCACGATTACGACATGTGGTCAAACCGTTTGGAGATGACGCTAAGGAGCGGCAGCAGAGGAGCACCCCCCGGAGAAGGTGCCTCTGGCCGCGGCTGTGCCGGGCGAGGCGAGCAGCAGCCGTGCTGGAGCTGCGGGGAGCTTGGGCACGTCTCACGACAGTGTCAGATGCCACAGGTGCCTCAAGACCCGAGCAATCGTCGATGGCCACGGGATTGGCCAGATGCGGAGCAGCCCCACCATGATTACAGGGGCGGACATCAGGACACCGCGGGAGAGCCTGGCGCAACATGGGCGGCCGACCACCATGGGATGAGCAGCCAGGAGAGGTCCAGAGCACGATGTATGGACCGACCCAAGAACTTCGCGGTTATGGAATCTGAGTATGATGAGCGGGAAGGTTGGTTCCTGGACTCGGGTGCATCACATTATATCATGTACGACCCAAGCGAACTTTTCCTTGTCTGCAACCTGCCAGGGAGTGAGCGTTTTGATAGTGAGGGGATGGGCACCGAGATTGTCCGACCCATTGCCTTTGGTGTGGTTAAACTGGCACCCAGTGTTGGCCCGGATAGCCAGATCACCATCAACAGGGTGTACGTGGTGCCCGAGAGCTGCGTGAAGGTGTTATCCATTGCTGCCTTGGAGAAGAGGGGGGCATGCATTCGGCTTGATGGGGGCACGGTGAATGGCTCTGATGGGAACGTCGAGCGGTACAAGGCACGCTGAGTGGCCATGGCTCCACACAGCGTGAGGGGGTGGAAATAGTCCTATTCACCACGTCCCAAGGACTGGCCGGAATTTCGAGCACAAGGTTGAGCGCAGAGCTGATGATTAGGGGCTGAGACAGTAGAGATGGAGTAGGGACATAAGCCTACAGGCTAGAGGCACTAGAGACACCGAAGGGTAGTTTGCGAATGAGGCCGTTGCCTTAGCAGCAACACCCGCATGGCGCATGGTGCACCCACGTCTGTTCCGAGGGGGTGTGTTGCGATGTTGCGGACCAGACGTTGGAGCAGTTGCAGGCCGGGAGTTGACAAGCGGCCTGATTAGGTTAGACGTTGGAGCAGTTGCAGGCCGGGAGTTGGCGAGGGGCTTGACTAGGCAAGTGCCACCGTCGAGTGCCATCTGTCGGAGGTTGGACCGTCTGTCATCGGTTGGATCAGCGTGTGTCATGTCAGTCTGGCTAACTCAGACTGGAGTGAACCGACTCCCTGGAGCTCATCTCATCCGCAGTACAGGGCAGGTCAGTTGGGCCCTACTGATTGGTATAAATAGGGTGCTAGTTCAGTCCTATCCACCACAATAAGCAATCCGCTGACTATCATCCAACCTGACTTGTAAGGTCTTGGCCACACCGCTGCGATTGATCTCGCAACACTCACTGGCGTCATCTTCCTTCTGCTCCTGCTGGTCATCTTGTGCAGGTTCAGTCTCTTCCACCTGTTCCTCGTGCTGTCATCTTGTTCCTCAGATAATTCCTCATCTTCCTCTTCTTCTTCGTCGTCATCTACTTGTTCCTTGCTTCTCCATCTAGCCATTTTTTGTACTTTAAGATCCGAACCATCGCCCGTAGACAGTTGGAAGTCGTTGTACCCTTGATACCCAGATGGTGGTATCGATATATAATAGATAGATAGATAGATAAATAGATAGATAAATAGATACCGATTGAGGCACATGGTTAGAATAAATACCAGCACGCCACGTGAGGCTTACGCCATCAGATCAGGGGATCACTATCCCAGTCAGACTGGGCGATGTGCAGTACGATTATAATCCATAATCCATAATCCTCGCATGGATTATCCTCAACCGGAGACCAATCATACCAGGAGTATGAGCCCCAGTCTGAAACATTTAAACATGTATCCCTGCGCATGCTCAAATATGGACTTCCGCTCATCGCGCGGCATTACATAATAAGGCAAAGCTAGCATCACAACCGACAACTGGGTTAAGTTTTTACACAGACGTAGCATTTATGGAAAAGAAGTTCTTAGGTTATATTACAATCGGAGGAATGAAAGTCAAAATTCCCAGGTCGTAGCATGACCTGCCTAGCTTATTACGACCTTATTTACGCAAAATATCAGGATACAAACGAAATCATGCATGCCATTAAGGCCTTGTTGTTAATGCATGTGACCAATCGTGCACTGCATAAACATACAAAGGGCCAATGAAAGACGTTTTGGTCCTCAAATGTAAAACCTCAGAACCGATCATAGGCATACTTGGCGAATGAATGCGGAATGAATGGATACAGATAGAAAGATAGAAAGATAGATAGATAGATAGATAGATAGATAGATAGATAGAGAGAGAGAGAGAGAGAGAGAGAGAGAGAGAGAGAGAGAGATGCTGAAAGCAGTGATGAATGATGCTACAGCGAGCAGAAAGCGACAGCTAAATGAAAAGACCCCAAGGAATCACAGGATATTAAAAAATATGAAAAGCATGTAAATTAAAGCTCTAGAAATAAACAGAACATGTCATCCTCAATTCATTGTAATGCAGGTTTGTTAGGAATGTGGATAAGGTATGTAGATTATAAAAATATATGTAATATGTTGCGGCGGGTGCAACTCCATACTCATGCAAGCATGCATGCATGCCTAGCAAATAATTCTGGTAGATGTAAATACGTTGAGTCGGTAATCAAATACATACGGCAGCAGGCAGGGCCGTCTACTGAAGAAAGAATCTTCAGCGGGATGGACTGAGTGGAGCTAAGTTTCCAACTTCCCCAGACCTGATCTGAACATGCACATACCTTGCGCGTGGGAATTTAAGGATGAGCATGCAGCTGGTGGACGAAGGATGCTTGCTGGGTGGATGATGAATGGCACGCTGTCCACATATACACCCACCCACGCACGTTCGTTGTCATCGTGAGTCCCTTAATGTAGTAGTCGTACACACTCTAGCACAATATAGATGTGCAGATACACGCCATCAACATCTCGAGAGGCCTTTGCGGCTCTCAACTACTACACTTAAAGTAATTGTAAAGCAAGAGGTCCGTGCGTGCGTGTTTATACATACCGCTGTTGCTGGATGCGGCACACTGATCATCATTGTAATTGTTTGTGTTTAATAAAATATATATTCATTATGTATGGATAATATATTTATGTATATGAGGCATGTTAAACGCAACAAATCCAGATGCCTTAGTGACGGATAGAAACCAAATATAAACACCATTAACTAAATTTTCACGTCGACGCATGCAGGTCCTACAATGCATTGTTCCTGCAGGAATGACGGGCATAGAGATCCTTCGACCCATTTATCGTTCGCCTGCCATAGTGCTGAATAATGAGCAACTAATAACCTGCATGTGGAGAGCCCAGACACCGAACGTTCACAAAGGAATTAATTATGGCTGATTGCAATGTGCGTCAGGTTAAATAAAAAGCTTGCATGCAGGTTATTAGTTGCTCATTATTCAGCACTATGGCAGGCGAACGATAAATGGGTCGAAGGATCTCCCCATGCCCGTCAATATTGATGATGATCGATAATGGTTACATTGATTTCACATGCCACATTATTACTTCACTGCTTCAGAAAATATAAAAAGGTGTTGTTGGAAAACATTCAGCCGGGTGACACCGATACGTCGATTGGCGTGTGATGGATAACGCAAGCACTGGAGTTCGGGGCGGCGGGTAACGTATCCTATATGCATGTCCCCACGTTCTTCCCCAAGTCCAGAACGTTATCGAAAGCTACAGCACGATTGATCCAATTTAGTATAAATTTAAAGACGTTACTTTAGGCTGCTGTTAATTGCTGCTGCTATAAGATTTGCAAAGTTGATGATTTGAAAGAACCTGCATGCTAGAACTTAAAGAAATGTAAAATATTACCCTATCTACTTTTTACAAACCAAATCAGGTAACTCTAAGGACCCAATAACGAACGTAACGTATGTAACATGCTGCGAACTCATCATAGCTATGTATCAAAATTCATGCGTTATTACAGAAACATAACAATTAGGAAAGTAAGGATGATCGTTTCAATATCAATAATATGCATGACTAAATTTATCAGTTTTTTGAAGCGTAGCGAAGAAAACTACGGTTTTCTGCTACACTCGACTTCCGAGCAATTGTGGGTCATTGTGGAGCAGGGAAGGTTTGTAGGCGGCGGTGTGTTATTGGCTGGTGTTACTTTTCGAGTTGCGTACGTACGTAGTCATCGGTGGTGGGCCTTGGGCTGGCCATTCTTCGTCGCATCTGCATCGGTGTTCCCATTCGTTCGGCTCGACCCATCCCTTTGTTTATTACCCCACTGGGGATAATAGTGTGTAACGTGATTTAGCAAAAAACCAAATAAACGCCTGACTTAATTCTTTGATGCATCAATGCATGAAACACTAAATTTCCAACTACTGTGATACTGTTTTCTGCATTGCTGCATGATAGACTTCTAGCATACAGACATACATATATACGGTATACCGTCGGTGAGAATCAGCCGTACTGCAAGCACTTGATCCTTCTTTAAGTATGTGCGAAATAGTAAACCTGCTCTGATCTGTTTATTTTGGGTGCGTTGGGTGGATACACAGGCGCTGGCGCACTGCTATCGATCTATCTCTATCTAATATGAGGGTTGCAAGGAATTAAGATAAGGTAAGCGATTGAATATGTAAAAAACCGCGAAATGCATTATGGATTGCCATTTAGTAAAATTTTCCACACTACTGTGCGCGCGCGATTCATCATGTATTTTAATTGCATGTTCAGACGACGGATCGGATGCATGCATGCATGCATGCTGCGGTGTTGCCGCAGGCTAATAACGTTGACATGGAAAACAGCAGGCGTTCCCATCAGTTGCGTTTCGCCAGACAACGTGTTTGCCAGACCACGACTACGACTACCACTGGTGGCCGTTTGAGCAACGCGTCAAGGGTGGTGCTCTTATTCGGCGTTCTGACATCCACTATTGGACAGGCGCTTGCGCAAGGTGCTTACATATATACTTGTGTAGGCACCATGGTACATTCTATTTATTATGAGCTCCCATTTAATAACCAATCAAGGTATCCGTCGGTGTGTGCCATATATATACATACGGCTGGCTGCTGAATCTGTACGTACGTAACGTTTCAGCTAGCTGTGTACATATTATAATTCTTCGCGTGGATGGGCGGGAGAGCGCGCGAGTCGGTGTACATGTAGCTAGGAAATAAGCTGCGTGTATTGTGCCCACCAACATTATGTCTACATACAGTAGCCAAGCAAACCAAATAATAAAGAGTTCATTTACATGTATTCATTCATATATGTGATAATTATTCTCGTTATTAAAAATGAGATGCTCGACAACTTTTGCATTTACATATATACATGTATAATTCTTACGCATTAAAAATAAAAAGGCAAATGTGGGCGCTGCTGTCCATCCTAGTTCGTTGTCATTATTGTCGTTCAGAACCTGCTGTTTGCTGGCATCACAACAATGTAATCGCAAAGGCTATTATAACACCATTTCATGGAGTCGCGAACATCGCTTTGCACTCTACAAAGGAGTCGGAAGCAATATACACCAATAATCGTAAAGACGGAATATTGTTTTGGTCGTCTATGCTGGCCTGTATGTCAATAACCCGAATCACCTCTAATCACCCCTAACGTTATGTAAACCTCTAACGGTGTGTACATTGCATTGAGTGATAACCTGCATTAACGCATGTGCAGGTGGTGGTGCACAAAACATCTACAATCTTGCGCTTAATCAACCGGCCTACAGCTCTTCAGTCTTAGGTGATAAGTTCAGACCCGGAAAAGCTGTGGACGGTGTCTACTATGACTGGCCTCGTGCAAACGCCCAGTCCTTTATTTCAAACAGCACTGACTATTACCCATGGTTCTCAGTCGACCTGGGTAATCTATCGTGCATCGTGCAAGTGGTTATTTATAACCGTTGTGATTGCTCTAGCCGTGATATCAGTTGTGACTCTCTGATGAAAAATGCTGAGTTGCGTATCGGCAATGTTAGCATCCCCGGGGGCAGTAATATAAGCAGCCTGAGCAGCAACCCCCTGAAGTGGACACAGACGACCAACATGGGTATATGTGGACGCAGTTCCATCTCTTTCAAACCACCCATAGTTGGGCGCTGGGTGACACTGTCGATGAACAATAGTCTACCCGAGCCAAATCTTCGTCTGACCGAGTTCGAGGTTATGGGCTGGCCTTACGTGTAAGTTCAGTACACATGATAAGTTTCCATAGTGGGGCATTCTTCGCTTGTAAATTACATGATGAAGGAAGATGGCAAAAGCAGTACTTGATGATCTTTATGCAAGTCCACCTCTCTTACATATTTCCCGCTGAGGCATATATACATATGGCGGACCCAGTAAACACTCGCTGTTATGTTACTTCCTTGATCTCGACCTTTGATTCCTTTACCATTCCGCTGATTCCTTGACCAGCTGCTGAATGGTCTGTACGAAGTTATTCATGCTGAATATAATGATGAAGTTGCATGTGGCTGCATGCGGCTGCATGTGGCGACTGCATTCTCTTGAACCTAGTTCTGTAATGAGATGAAGCTGATTGCCCTTCATTCTTTGCTCGTGTCTGTTTTCACTGCCCCTGAGCCAAATTTCCCTGCCTGGGCGGGATGTGCAGGCCACAGCCACCTTCCCCACCCTCCCCACCGCCACCCTCCCCACCGCCACCCTCCCCACCCTCCCCACCGCCACCCTCCCCACCGCCACCCTCCCCACCCTCCCCACCGCCACCCTCCCCACCGCCACCCTCCCCACTGCCATCACCGCCACCCTCCCCACCGCCATCACCGCCACCCTCCCCACCGCCACCCTCCCCACTGCCCTCACCGCCATCCTCCCCACTGCCATCACCGCCACCCTCCCCACTGCCATCACCGCCACCCTCCCCAGCGCCACCCTCCCCAGCGCCACAATCGCCACCCCCCCCACCGCCACCAAGACCACCATCACCGCCACTAGTGCGACCTTACCCGCTGCCGACTCCGCCACGACTGTCATCACCGCCACCCTGCCCACCGCCACCCTCTCTACCGCCACCCTCCCCACCGCCACCCTCCTCACCACCACCTTTCCCACCGCCACCACTGCCACAATCGCCACCCCCCCCACCGCCACCAAGACCACCATCACCACCACTACTGCGACCTTATCCGCTGCCGCCTCCGCCACGACTGTCATCACCGCCACCCTCCCCACCGCTGCCACTGACATTCGCATTACTATTGCTGCCATCTGGTGATATTGTGGACCAGCTTCGATCACTTGTGCTGATGGACATCAGCAAGACCCCAAGGGTTCGTGGAGCATTATCAGCCCTAGTGGAATTCTTCTGGAAGCCTGACATAGATGATCAACCCAACGCCGTGTTTGATATGTTCGAGGAATACATGGTGGAGGTACTGCACGACTTTACGGACCAAGGCCAGATTAAAGACGTGGCATCATTGACCGCTGGTAGGTACAAGGAACAACAACATGACGCTGTGCAATCATTGGTGAAGCAATACTACTTAGGCCAGGGATTTGACCAGCCATATATCCAGTACCAGCAACGCAATATATATGTAGCAAGTTTGTGAGGATCTCCTGCGACCAGGCATGAAAGAAATAAAGGCTCACATCGCTATCTCCACATTAGTAGCAACTAGCTATCCAGCATGTTATACCAAACATGCATTATTGACAGCACTGATGATTGTGCGTGTGCTGTCTGCGTGCATGTGTAATTGTCGTACATACAGCAGTCCAGATACGGCGCACACAGACACAATTACGACACAAGGTGCAAAAAGACAATTATGACACAAACACTGAGCATTACAAAATGGGTATCAACTGCTACTACGGCATGTACGGCATGTATGCGCATGCATGCTTACATACCTTTATGTGCTGTACACATGCATGACGAAGGTCTGCAGAGTTTCGCAAGTCTATATGGAATTTCAAGCTATGGTAACCTGCAGAAGGGTATATATCTGGCGAAGCTGATGGGCCGCATCACAGAGCTGGGGCCCAAGTTCTTCTCATCATCAGACCCAGGCACCATAGCGCAGGTGCTGCCATACTTTATCACACTTGGCACGCTCAAGCTGACGATGCTTCGGGAGCAGTACACCATGTACAAGCAGTTGTACGGCATGGTAAGCAGTTGCGATGATACTATTAAACAATCAAGCAAATGAAAATGGAATTTTATTTCCAATTTTATTTCCAGGTTGCCAAACCTAGCAACTACGATTACTTTATTTGTGTGCACCCATGGATATGTACATATATGCCATTACGATGACGAAGAATCAAAGGATCAAGCATGGCTTCATTGTACTTTTTCAATGGCACCCAAGCACAGAGGCCAATATATAGTCATGATGGACCAATACGCCATCACTAGATGCTACAGGAGCACGGCATGTAATTAACCTGAATGGATGGACAAGCGGCAGCTAGTGAAAGCATGTCTACTTCTGCACGTGCGTAAGCACATCTATACATGCGGGAACCAATTAGGGCACATATGATATTATGCATGCCCGCTGTGACACACAGTACACACACACACACACACACACACACCACTCACACACACACACACACATTACCAAACCACAAGTCAAGCTATTAAGTAGAATCATGAAGACGTTTAATTTGAGGTCGCGTCAGAAAGTCAGGTATTATTCCACGACAAGGATGTGGACAAGGATGTTCCGCATTATTGACATACAAAGATTGCATAGCAAAGTTTAACCACGTAATCCAAACGTGAATGCACGGTCTTACTTGATGACAGAATAATAAAGATAGAGATAGACATAGAGATGAAGGTAGAGATAGAGATAGATGAAGGTAGCGATAGAGTCGAGGTAGAGGCAGGGCATATAGGCTACATACCTGGGAAGCAAGGGCTGTGTATGTGGTTCGTACGTGAGTCATCCCACGCACTAACCTTTATCTAATTATTGTTTAGCTCATTGTATGCCTGGCTTGGGGTTTTGGGTGCAGCGTTATATGTGTACTCAGTGTAGTATCCTAGGTAGTATCCATGGGTAGTATCCGAGGTTGGCCAGTGGTCTGTCATCCCTTCAATCGAGCCTTTGCTGTAGGCGGATATAACAGAGATACAATACTCCGGCCAGCTCTGGTTTCGGTCACAAAACGTAGGCCGGTGTAGCCTGCTAAACCCTGCCAACTATGGGCCGGGCTAATTAAGCCTGACAAGCAGGGCTCTGGGCCGGGAAAAAATAGTTTTTGAAATGCGCAAATTGTCAATGATTCCAAACACTGCCTAACAGGGTCTGATTTAATCCATCCTGGGACCTAGAAGCCCATAATGTTATTAGTGTTACACTTTGCGTTAAGGACAGCCAATAATGATTAGCTTTAACATGAATCCTGTGATCCCATTCATCATTTGTGTGATTACATGTAAAAAATTTAGAAGCATTTGAGGCGGACAAGAATGTCAAGCACACTTGCTTGACTTCAAGAAGTACAGATGCACGCACGCAACCATTATTAGCATTTTTGGTTATATCCATCACAAATTTTACATGTACTTGTGTTTTTATTAGCCATGGTATAATCACGGAGTGTGCCATTGGTCGACGTTAAATGAACTTTTAAGTAATTTTTGATTAAGTTGTCCCTCCCATTAAGATGGAGTTAAATAAGTAAGCGATTTCCTGCATATTTCAGTTAGCAGCGTTGACATCAGTCCATTTAACATGTACTGTTGAAATGTATGTTACCAAAATCGCCTTGGTTGTTATTTGTGATATATACTGACCCATAGGCTATGAAACAGCAGCTCTTTGACTTTTTACCAGGAACATGTAAAATGCTTGTAATGATCAGTCACATACCAAGGCCACATGTTTTCTTCATCAAAATAGCAGCAATAGTTACAAATTGCATAAGATGATTCATTGTAAGGTATCATGCTTTTAAATATGCATTTGTCTACCACTTTCAATGCTGTTAACACCCAGAAGTGTACGGTGGTTGTGCAGGGACTGGGGCCTGCCGCCCCAGTTCCCCGCACTTCCAGCGTCTTGGTGTACTGGGGTCCAAAGTAGAACGTAGGTCCAAAATAGTATCTTATTTCTTGCATTATAAGATTTAAAAGGCAATATTGTAAGTAAGGGAGCAGCGTAATATAGTCCATATTGTTAATTTTGCCCTAGATGTTTCACCGTAGGTATTCCCCTGATTATTCTCTTAGATATTTGTAGTAGTCTATATGTAGCTAATATTCTTGGTAAACGTTTTTCCACATTGTAGTCCAGGGGGGCCCATCCAGACCGCCCTCCCCTTTCCTTTATCATGCCAGCTGCACCGCATGCCAGCTGCACCACATGCCAGCTGCACCGCGTGCCAGCGGCACCACATGCCAGCGGCACCGCATGCCAGTGGCACCCCATGCCAGCTGTTGTATCTCTGTTATATCCGCCTACAGCAAAGGCTCGATCGAAAGATTACCAGGTGCCACCTCGGATACTACCCGTAGATACCCCAGGATACTACAATTATCCCCCCTTCAGGCAGGTGCGTCCCCGCACCAGAGGGGCCAGAGTGAATCACCACCCTAAGACGTACACCAGATTCAACTCCTCACGGCCTGGTGATGGGGCCTGCCACCTCCCACCGACCAGTCTGACTGCTCACTCCATCTGGCAGGAGGGGGATTTGATCCCGGGTCAGTCTCAACCCGACCGATACCATTTGTTGTATTGCTGTTATATCCGCCTACAGCAAAGGCTCGATCGAAAGATGACCAGGTGCCACCTCGAATACTACCCGTAGATACCCCAGGATACTACACCAGCGGCACCACATGGCAGTGGCATCACACAGCAGTGGCACCTCATGCCAGCGGCACCACATGGCAGCAGCACCACATGGCAGTGGCACCGCATGCCAGCAGGCACTGCACAGCAGTGGCACCACATGCCAGTGGCACAGTGCAGCTGCGGTTCCCTAACAGAAACTAAAATAATTAAAACTAAGAGCAACTAAAAATTACTAGGCTAGCTAAATAAAGCGGTGGCAATAAATTCCCAGGGGCCTTACACTACTAGGACTCCTTACAGGGGCGGATGATTGAAAAAAATGCCAGGGGCTTTTGATAAACGGTGAAAACTAAAATAACTAAACTTAAATAAACAAACTTAAAAATAACTGAAAAATACTAGGCTAGCTAATAAAAGCAGTAGCAAATAACAAGACATTACCAGAGCAAAATGTGATTGGTGGTGTGAGGTGGCCAGCCATTACATACCATTCTTGCTCTACAAAGGGAAGCAATTAAATGACACAAGGGTAGTTAAGCCTATGCCATTTCATTGCCTTTGCAGTGGTAATGATGCAACATGCCAAGATGCAGTGAACACTACCTGAATGGGGTGTTTTATTGCTTTGCACCATAACTCCAGCAGAGGTGATAGCACTAGCACGTGCTCCATATGTGCCACCCCAATTCATTTGGGGGAAGATAGTATTATTATAATATTATTAGTAAGCTTTTCAAGATCTCTGACATAGAGTCTACTGCGGTAGCCATGAATGTGGACTGTGTAGGGTCAAAGCCTGCTCTCTGCATGTAACGGTGAAGAATATCTCATTTTAAAATCCTTTTGAGTGGTCAGGCAACGCATGCGACGACGCGCGACGATGAGCGACAACGCGCGCGAGAAAACACGCACGGTTCAGTGCACGAGTACCACTACTGCGCGAGTACCAAACTAAACAAATCATTTCCTATATAACTAACTTTTTATTATGCTTAAGAAGTTGGCCATGATGCTTACCTTTATCAAGATTGCTTGGCGGCGGTGGCTTGGTAATCATCTTCCAGAAAGGTCCAGCAATAGTTCAGCTCCAATATGTACTAGCCAAAAAAGTAGCTGACTAAACAATTTGCATGCTACAATATCAGATTAATGCTGTACGACTAAGATTAACTGTCAACTAGCATTGTGAGGATAATTCTTGTTTGACCAGGCTGGAAGTGTTTGACTAAAATTTTTCATATTCTATACCATTATATATCCTTAAAGCATGAATCCTGCAGGGCACTGGCCCGCCCTGCAGGAAACATTGGTGACTGCATGGAACAAAAGACTGAAAAATCCTAGCTAAAGAGGTCAGAAAATGCTTTTAAAAGCCTAGAAATTGCCGAACAGAAATCAGTGCATTTACCTCGCGATGGTATAAATTCCCGAGGGCCTTACACTACTAGGACTCCTTACAGGGGCGGACGACTGAACAAATTCTCAGGGGCCTTACATAAACAAACGACCAAAACTAAAATAACTAAAACAAAATAAGCTATATAACTAAATTAAAAATAATTAAAAAATACTAGACTAGCTAATAAAAGCGGTAGCAATTAAAGACTATCATGACAGGCGATGAATTTGAATGACAGTTGCTGGGCCCCAGAAGTTTAAACTACAACTCCCTTGCGTCAGCTAGCCAACTGTAGGATCCACTCTAAAACCCATCACTTTTTGTGCGGAAGAAGGTTGCATGTTTCTCTGGACTGCGCGGCCATGATGATTACACGTTAGTTATGACATCACCGAACAATATGGGCAAAAATTGCATCGCCTCATTATCTCCTCATTAATCTTAGGCAAACTTTACATGTGTAACCATGCATAACAAGGTCAGACAACATATACAATCAAATGCTCCCCTCGTAATTAAACCAGACAGCACCAGACACCTTGTAACACAAAACCAAAGGATAAGCTTATCCTGATTAAGCCTGACAGTTGCCGATAGTAATGTGATAAAACTGTAACACCTCTAACGTCTCTAATGTTTGGGCTGTCAGACTTAATTAACCCAGCCCGTAGTTGGCAGGGAAATCCTGTCTCGATTGATACCAATTCTGTAGTATCCTGGGGTATCTCGAGGCTAATATCCAGGTTGGCCAGTTGCCTGGCATCCTTCGATCGAGCCTTTGCTGTAGGCGGATATGACAGAGATACAACAATTGGTATCGAGCGGGTTGTGACTGACCCGGGTTCGAATCCCCCATCCATCAGTGTGGATGTGTGGATGGCTGATGTGTGCAAGGGAGGTGTAATCTCCATCATCAGGCCATCAGGGACGAGAATTCCATTGAGTCACGATTGCCCCTGTGGGTGTGAGGACACACCCATTGGAAGGGGGGGTAATTGTAGTATCCTGGGGTATCTCGAGGCTAATATCCCTGTAGGCGGATATGACAGAGATACAACAAATTCCACTTAACCTAATAAACCTATTAGGTGCGTGTTATCCGTACATGTCATATATTACTCATGTGGATATGTATGAGGTATATACCTAGAGAGTAGGATACTACACACATACATACACCATGCACATAATCCCCATAACCCTTTTATGCCTGCTGCTGCCTACTGTTAATATTACTTATTTGCAGGATGACCCAGACAGTGCCCAGCACTTGGCCGCCCTGCAGCGAGCTATAAGAAACTACACGAGTGACATCGTGGTCGCCGCCCGAGAAATCATCATGAACTGGCGTGAGTCGAAATTCCACTATGAAGAAGTTCAACAGACCTGGCCTTGCTATGTAGACACCTATTGGGCCTGGGATGACGCTGAGAGCTGCACATCAAATGCTCAGAACTCCACGTGTTTGTGGAATATTGTTGTGTCAAGCTCTGGGGATGTCAACTCATCTGATGCAAAGGATGATGCAAAGGAGAATGTGCGGAGCGCACTTGAAAGGCACAAGAAATCAGTTATGGAGGAGCTCGACATGCGACTCACCCACTTGCTGTTGCCGACACGCCTATGGCCCTACCTTGACCCGACAAACCCCAATCTTCCAGGTTGGTGCAACTCTGTGTCCTGGCCACTGCTGTGTTACGAGCACGCCTTACACTTCACTAAGAGTATGCCTGGCATATACGTAATACATAACAGTAACGACGTATATTGCATATACAGATGACAGCAGCACAGGCCTTAAAAACTGCTGCTGCAACTCGTATAGTTGAGTTCTGTGTCGTGGCTTTTGATATTTGTATATGTGCTATTTGGTTACATTTCAATGTATACGTGTGGCTGTTCGAGAGTTTATATGTTACATATATGGTGTTTTATATGTTAATGATTTAATCAGTGAGCCATAGATAGACCAGCAGAAAGCAGCAGCATGCATGCATTTTACACTCCGTTAGCCAGCTGCCATGTAGGTGCAGCAGGGGCAAAGCATACACGTGTATGCTTTGCCCCTGCTGCAAACATCAGTACTGCATTCCACGCCCTTACCACAAGAATTTGTGACCGCTTCCTAACATATTCCACAACCAATAAGTTCCTCAACCAATGCCGTTTATTTGTACGTTTAAGTGCACTAGGAAGCGGTCACAAATTCTTGTGGTAAGGGCGGGGAATGCAGTACTGATGTTTGCGGTGGAGGCCATGATGAGGCACCAGCAGAAAGCAGCAGAATGGACCGGTTGGAATGGTTGATTTATTTAAAGCAGAAGAAGAGGAAGAGAGGCCATCATAGAACGTAGAAGACTATGGCAGATGTACCACAGATAATGGATGGATAGATGGAGGGTCACCAATAAAACAAACTTCACATAACTTATGTCTACTCACCTAATTTGTCTACCATCCGTCCCCTACACTCGCTCTGCTGCATGCAGTTGTGCGAACCAATGATACCTGGTCGACATACTTTGGGGCCTGCAGCTCCATCACCTTTGAAAATGATACCCCTGAGGAGACCACCATCGCCGGTGTCGCCGTCAGCTACAGCAGCAGCCATGTCGAGGGTTTGGGGGTCCTTTATAGCGATGTCTCTGGTGGCACTTACGGTCTTGTGAGGGACAGCATCGTCCGTCTGGACGCTGATGAAGTGATTGTCAATGTGAAAGGGCGGGAAGGAGGCACTGTCAACCAACTGGTCTTTGTCACCAGCAAGGGTCGGAAGATTGGAGGTGGTGGCCCAGATGGCAGCTTCTTCAGCTCGGGTGCAGGCCGGCTCATCACTATCTCAGCTTACAATGGAACGAACAGTAGTTTGGATTGCATCCGGTTCCTATGGCGAGAGTACATCTTGGAGTAATTGCAAAACGATACGAACCTATCCATCTGTAGGTTCCCAAATCGCATACAATCATAACAATAATGCAACAATATGCAGGCAACAGCAGCTGCTGGTTAGCTTGCCATGCACACGCACCATGCATGGCTGCATAGCGATGGCCGGGCTCGCTGCTGTCTGTTTGCCTGTATAATGGGCGCCTACGAGCGAGGGAGGTTTCCGGCTATCCATGCATGGAAAGTCCTTGCTGGCATGTATGTGCTCCCTCACTTGCGTATGGTCGATGTACTCAGCATGTAGTCTGCTGCTGCAACTAACCTGGGCCTCAAAACGCTGGTGTTACAATTCGTTATGGCATGTAAGATGAATTCGTGCATGCCGGGGTTGTGATACCCTGGCATGCACGAATTAGGCATGGGTATGGATTAGGGTCCAATTTTGAAATGTAGCTGGGCAGATACACCATGCAGCATGCACGTGTTCTTCCACTGCTGATATGTACCACATCACTCAACCCCCTGCAAGATCCTTGTGCGTTACATAGCTAGTGCATCCCCCTCACACTCGCGAACACCCTCGTGAGCTTTTGTATATTCGCAAAGCTTCAAGCAACCTCAGGAGTGAAAACCCTCGCCTTGCTTCTAAGTTTCAAATTTTGCAATATAGCGCAATCAAACAAGTCATTTTGAACCGCCAGTTCTTACCTCTTTTGAGTGCCCCTTGAGGTCTCGGATGGTGCTTTTTGCACCTTACTTATACTGAATTTGATGTGCCGTACTGTGTATGTACGACTACTGCATCCTTGACAGTTATACAACGTGCACATTATTGGTGCAGGCAGGCGGGCAGGCGCCCTGCAAGACCTTCCCTCGCCATGTACATGACTAATTATCATATGTAACATATATAACAAATTAAGATTCTTTGTCGAACGCATGCATGTGTTCATAAACACTGTCTGTCTTAATTACATACAAGAGAAGTGTCGGAATCGCACAGCTGAGTGAGCCGTTCTTGCGTGCATGATGCATGAGAGCATACGAGATGTCGTACAACATCCTTAAAAGGTCCGCTGACCTAAGTCCTACACTGGTAGGCGGGGCTTCACGGGAAGCTTGGTGACACGCGTCACTGGTAGTTCGGGATGTCGACCATCCCACCGTATGAACTATCTATCGGTTGATAAATAAAAGTCGAATCTTTTATTAAGGCCTCGAATATAACTATCTCGATGATAGTCTGATCCGCCGTACGGGATCTCCCAGCGCTCATAAAGGTCTTCCGCTCTATCAATCGGTAGTTCTTACTACCACGTTTCAGTTCTCACCACCATGTTTGTGGGTTCTCTCGCCGTCTACAATATTAAATTGTATTATTAAGTTGTGTAATACAACACGAGAGGTCTTCCAAACAAAGCGTACAACACAGCAGCCATCACATGCCTGGTCGCAGGAGATCCTCATAAGCTTGCTACATATATATTGCGCTGCTGGTACTGGATGTATGGCTGGTATAATTTCTGGCCGAAGTAGAAACAGTTTCACCAATAATTGCACAGCGCCATGTTGTTACTCGTACTTATAAACCTGCCCTTATTTGGAACGCTTAAGAGCACACTTGGATGAAAAACGAGCGAGCGCCAAGCAATGCTCTTATGGGGTCTGTCCCCAGACTCTGGGTATGGAAATCATCAGGTAGCATGCACAATCATTCATGCATGCCATTGCGTGCCCTCTGCTGCACCACCATCCTTGGGTGAGCCTTCATAAGTCACCCAAGGAACTGCAACGGGTTGGGACGGCTGGATGTTTGTGCGAGGCTATTCAACTAGCAGACGACTACAACTGCGAATGCAACTCCGTCATCAGCGTCAATCTATCTGCGGCAGCTTCCCCCAGTTGGTGAACCATGAACATGCAAGTTGTTGTATAATAAGCCGTATCTTAGCATTGCACGACAAAGCATGCATGGGGGCAGTCCAGTGATACCATGTTGAGTACGTAGCAGATAGATGACAGGACCAGGTAGCATCCCTCCGTGCATGTGCACCTAGGTCAACATGCAGCAGATCCTTCCATGCAGCTAGTATGGTCCTTCAGAAACTGTGCCAATCAGGGCCAGCTTCCGGTCCTCTGGGACCGAGGTCAACAGGATTGCGGTAAATGAATTAATGAGTTTTCCGCAGCAGCAATGTAAGGGGACGGGACTGGTATCACTGTGAAGCACATATGCGGCTTATCCTCCACCTTACAACCGTCTTGGGTAAAATGGCATATGCATAGCACCATCGCTCAATATAAGACATGTATATGGAGAATGCATCGTAGGCATGTATGCTCTGTTTTAATGCTGAATATTTAGCTTGTCAGTTCAATTTTGGGGGGGTGTAGCAGACATGCTATTGATGCTAGCTTTAGGATGTGGAAGCGGTTTCTAATTATGATTATCAGCGAGAGTACGCAAGTAAATAATGTGCAAGTTTGGTACATCTATAGATAGTTACAGTCCTGCGGCAGCAGAGTCTTGAGCTCTGAACATTTAGTATCGTCATAATACTCTTCTGTCTGGCCAAAGCACTCCACCAGGGTAACTTTAACATGGGCTCACCTACCAAGATGTACCACAATCTAGCTGACAATCAATCAAGGCTTTATACCGGCTTCCTTAAAGCCAGAAAAGCAAAGTGTGGGGTCGTCCCGACCTACCTAATATCTGCACCATGCAATGTATGGCTTGTGGGATTAATGACTCCCATGCGCACAGATTGCAGCCACACAAAAACAAGCTAGCTACATTAACATATATTGGTAGGAATAATTGGACACATAAACACACGTATGTATGCACACGGACTGACGGACAAGGGCAACCGTACAGGATGGCGGGGCTCCCTGATGAGGGGCTTCACGCGCGCTGGGGCACCACCCAACTAAACATGTACTAACAAAAATAAGTTGGCGGCCTGCACTGACAGAATTCATGCTTCTCCATCTAGCCAAGTTTTGTTTTTCTGTACTTCAAAATCCGAACCATCGCCCGTAGACAGTCGGAAATCGTTGTACCCCTGATTACCAGATGGTGGTATCGATATATAATATATACCGATTGAGGCACATGGTTAGAATAAATACCAGCACGCCACGTGAGGCTTACGCCATCAGATCAGGGGATCACTATCCCAGTCAGACTGGGCGATGTGCAGTACGATTATAATCCATAATCCATAATCCTCGCATGGATTATCCTCAACCGGAGACCAATCATACCAGGAGTATGAGCCCCAGTCTGAAACATTTAAACATGTATCCCTGCGCATGCGCAAATATGGACTTCCGCTCATCGCGCGGCATTACATAATAAGGCAAAGCTAGCATCACAACCGACAACTGGGTTAAGTTTTTACACAGACGTAGCATTTATGGAAAAGAAGTTCTTAGGTTATATTACAATCGGAGGAATGAAAGTCAAAATTCCCAGCTCGTAGCATGACCTGCCTTGCTTATTACGACCTTATTTACGCAAAATGTCAGGACACAAACGAAATCATGCATGCCATTAAGGCCTTGTTGTTAATGCATGTGACCAATCGTGCACAGCATAAACATAAAAAGGGCCAATGAAAGACGTTTTGGTCCTCAAATGTAAAACCTCAGAACCGATCATAGGCATACTTGGCGATCGAATGAATGCGGAATGAATGGATACAGATAGAGAGAGAGAGAGAGAGAGAGAGAGAGAGAGAGAGAGAGAGAGAGAGAGAGAGAGAGAGAGAGAGAGAGAGAGAGATGCTGAAAGCAGTGATGAATGATGCTACAGCGAGCAGATAGAAAGCGACAGCTAAATGAAAAGACCCCAAGGAATCACAGGATATTAAAAAATATGAAAAGCATGTAAATTAAAGCTCTAGAAATAAACAGAACATGTCATCCTCAATTCATTGTAATGCAGGTTTGTTACGAATGTGGATAAGGTATGTAGATAATAAAAATAACTTACAGCGTTTTTGCTGTACGGTTTGTTAATTTATTTTTTGTGCTTAGGGTATATTTAATACAAAAATTAAAAATAGATTATTAATAAATATAACTTAAAAATTTTTTTTTATCAAGCTTTCTGCCTTTATTGAACAAAACTAAATTGCTTTGCAAGCAAATGATTTAAATAAAAGCACAACAAGTAAAACGTCAAAAAACTCGCGCAAAGCTCCATTAAAAGGTTTTGTATTCATTATGTTATTAATAGTTAGTTCACGAGGCGATGTCAAGTGCAAGCGTTCGATTTGGACCCTAATACGTTTTTCTTTTTTATTTTTTGTTTTTTTAAAAAAATCCTTTTTTTTGATTGATTATGTAATATGTTGCGGCGGGTGCAACTCCATACTCATGCAAGCATGCATGCATGCCTAGCAAATAATTCTGGTAGATGTAAATACGTTGAGTCGGTAATCAAATACATACGGCAGCAGGCAGGGCCGTCTACTGAAGAAAGAATCTTCAGCGGGATGGACTGAGTGGAGCTCAGTTTCCAACTTCCCCAGACCACAAAATCTGAACATGCACATAACTTGCGCGTGGGAATTTAAGGATGAGCATGCAGCTGGTGGACGAAGGATGCTTGCTGGGTGGATGATGAATGGCACGCTGTCCACGTTACACACAGGTAAATATACATATACACCCACCCACGCACGTTCGTTGTCATTGTGCGTCCCTTACAGTAATTGTAATCATGCTTTTAAATATGCATTTGACTACCGCTTTCCCCGACGTGACCCCGAAGTGTATGGTGGTTGTGCGGGGACTGGGACCTGTCGCCCCAGTTCCCCGCACTTCCACCGTCTTGGTGTACTGGGGTCCAAAGTATATTCATTGCCCCAGTTCCCCACACTTCCACTGTCTTGGAGTTCTGGGGTCCAAAGTAGATTCGTGTTGAATAGTATCTTATTTCTTGCATTATAAGATTTAAAAGGCAATATTGTAAGTAAAGGGAGCAGAGTAATATAGTCCATTTTTTTAATTTTGCCCTAGATGTTTCACCGTAGGTATTCCCCTGGTTATTCTCTTAGATATTTGTGGTGGTCTATATGTAGCTAATATTCTGGGTAAACGTTTTTCCACATTGTAGTCCAGGGGGTGCCATCCAGGCCGCCCTCCCCTTTCCTTTATCATGCCCGCTGCACCACATGCCAGCGGCACCACACGCCAGCGGCACCACACTGCAGCGGCATCGCATGCCAGTGGCACCACACTGCAGCTGCGCTACATGCCAGCGGGATTGCGGAGCAGCAGCACCGTGAAGCAGCTGCACCATACATGCAGCAGCAGCATCACACGTTGGCGGCACTGCATGGCAGTGGCACCACATGGCAGTGGCACCGCATGCCAGCGGCATTGCATGGCAGCCGCACCACATGCCAGCGGCACCATGCAGCAGCACTATGAGGCAGTGGCACCGTGCAGCTGCAGCACCATGCAGCAGCAGCACCACATACATGACTACGGTACAGTGTGGCAGCTGCACCGCGTGGCAGCTGCACCAAGCGGCAGCTGCACCGCACAGCAGCTGCACCACGGGGCAGCTGCACTGCGGGGCAGCTACACCGCGCGGCAGCTGCGTAAAGCATTCAAAAAATTACATTCTTAAACCGTGTGCATTCCAAAATTATTTGGTGACAGACTTTGGCGAGTAATGCTTACCAAGATGGGAAAGGCGATGTTGAGAATCCTCTTTAAAGATCATAAAATTGCTGAATGTTGTATCTCTGTCCTATCCGCCTAAAGCAAAGGCTCGATCGAAGGATGCCAGACAACTGGCCAACCTGGATATTAGCCATGAGATACCCCAGGATACTACACTGAAGCTCCAAAGGAATATTTATCTATAGAAATTACAAGGTAGAAATAAAGCGGTAGGTAAAACAGCTGAAAATCATCACTGTACAATACAGATTGATAACTGTCAACTGAACATTGTAAAGATTTGTTTTGTTTGACCTGTTAGCAGGCCGTTCATTAGGAAAATTATATAAAGCATACTTAAAACTTTAGTGCATGAATCCTGCAGGGCTGGCCAGTGCAGTTGTGATTCAAAAATGTTTTCTAAATTAGATACTGAAGTTCAAGTTAGACATCAGGAAGAAGCTGTTTTTATATACAATCGTTTAATAGCTGGGTATCTGGCTAAGAACAATGATGAAAGTGCTACAGAAATCCTTACCTTAATAGAAGATAAAATTAATGGAATAGCTAAGAAAATAGTATTAGATTTAGAACAGTATGCTTTACATTTGTACAATACTGGTAATCAAAAAGTTGCAATAACAATGCTCTTGACTCTTGCCCACGTTCAAAATGAAATAATTGATGCTACCTTTTTAGAAACTATCAAAGAAGATTTCCGCAAAGGCATCGATGGCCTTATTGCTGTTTGCAACCAAAAACTTACCATAAACCCTATGGGTGGGGCTTTATTTCTATTTGCTACCGCTTTTATTAGCTAGTATAGTATTTTTTAGTTGCTTTTAGTTTTTTATTTAGTTTATTTCGTTTTAGTTAATATAGTTTTTGTCATTTACGTAATCATTTATGTAAGGCCCCTGGGAATTCTTACAGTCGTCCGCCCCTGTAAGGAGTCCAAGTAGTGTAAGGCCCTCGAGAATTTATGCCGTCGCGAGGAAAATGCATGATTTTTATTAGGCAATTCCTATGCTATTAAAAGCATTTCTTGACCTCTTTAGCTAGTTTTTTTCAGTCTTTTGTTGCATGTAGTAGCTATGTATCCTGCAGGGCTGGCCAGTGCCCTGCAGGATTCATGCTCTAAAGTTTATATTAATTTGTTATGCTCTAGAACATTAAAATCGTTCAGTGAACGGCCTGCTAACAGCTCAAACATGGAATATCCTTGCACCGTTAGTTGACAGTTAATCTGAATCATACAGCAATGATTGTCCACTACTATAGCTACCGCTTTACTTGAAGCCTGCAATTATAGATATGTACTTCTTTGTTTACCAATTATTGGAGCTTCAGAAATTACGCAGATCTTCACTTAATGCCAACATCGTAAGGTAAGCATTACTCGCCAAGGTACGTCGCCAAGAAATCTTAGAATGCGATTTAAGAAGGCAATTTTATGATCCTAGGATTTCAGGATTTTAGGATGCGTGATGCTGCCAGCGTGGGGTGCCACTGCCCTGCAGTAGGTGCTGCTGCCGCGTGGTGCTGCTGCCACGCGGTGCTGCTGCTGCGCGGTACCGCTGCCGTGGGGTGCAGCTGCCGCATGGCGCAGCTGCCGCGCAGTGCAGCTGCTGCCTGGTGCAGCTGCCGTGCTGTGCAGCTGCCGCGCCATGCCACTGCCACACAGTGCTGCTGCCGTGCGTGTGGTGCCACTGCTACGTGGTACCACTGCCACACAGTGCCACTGCCACGCAGTGCTGCTGCGGTGTGGTGCTGCTGCCATGCGGTGCCGCTGCCACGTGGTGCTGCTGCCATGCTATGCAGCTGCCGCACGGTGCAGCTGCCATGTGGTACCGCTGCCGATGCCGCACGGTGCAGCTGCCACGTGGCACCACTGTCGCTGCCACACAGTGCAGCTGCCACGTGGCACTGCTGCCGTGTGGTGCCACTGCCACACGGTGCAGCTGCCACGTGGTTCAGCTGCTGCATGGTGCCGCTGCCATGCTGTACAGCTGCCGTGCTGTGCAGCTGCTGCATGGTACTGTGTACCGTGGTACACCCATGTACCATGTGGTATGCTATTGTGGGGTAATACTATTTCTAATGTTACCACTTCATTCAGCTGCACTTGTAATCACAACTATTATAATTATAATCAATATCTTTTGGTTGCTCTTTGAGTATATTATTATTATTATAAACATGTTATAGAGCCAGGTGAGCCACTGCCATGCCATGCCACTGGCATGCAGTGCCGCTGGTGCACAGTGGCGCTGTGTGCAGTGCCGCTGGCATGCAGTGCGCTGGCATGCAGCACTGCTGGCTTGCAATGCAAGATTATCAGGATACACCCGTTTAAACTATTTGGATCACATGCTATACTGATAGGAAGACAATCATACACGTGATTCATAAAATATATCATTTGCTATCTAGCTGATGAACGAGATGCTTGAGGTGATAAAAAATATTAACTACATACAGACCACCGCAAATATCAAAGAGAAAAATCAGGGGAATACCTAGACAGAAATTAATAATAAGAAATATATTACAATTGGCCCCCCTTGACTTACAACATTCCTTATAATGCAACAAATAATATACTATTCTGCCTTTACTTGTCTAAACGAGAATCTACTTTGGACCCCAGTAAACCGAGACGGTGGAAGTGCGGGGAACTGGGGCAGCAGGCCCCAGTCCCCGCACAACCACCGAACACTTCTGGGTGTTAACAGCATTGAAAGCGGTAGTGAAATGCATATATAAAAGCATGATTTTGTAATAAAAGCAAAACCACTATTAAAGTCCTATCGTTCGATGGATGTTTGATAGGGGGTATCTCTCTCCATACTTTGTAACAAATTCTGAAAAGATGATAGTTGAGCTTGATAATCCTTACATCCTTATTTTCGAGAAAAAACTTTCTTCCTTGCAGCCAATGTTACCTGTTCTTGAAGCTGTTGTTCAGTCTTCCAGACCATTATTGATCATTGCTGAGGATGTGGAAGGTGAAGCACTGGCAGCATTAGTCGTTAACAAACTCCGTGGTGGGCTAAAAGTAGCTGCAGTAAAAGCTCCTGGGTTTGGGGATAGAAGAAAATCTATGCTTGAAGGGTTTCTGTCTCATTTTTTGGTAATATACTGATAGAAACCTATAAAACAGGATTATGTTATTTTATCCCTGTTTTATTTGAGGTTGTTTGTTTTTTTATAGTAGGCTATTTTTTTATTCCTCGTATAGAGGAGGTTTTAGGCAAGCTTTCAATTGCGGAGGCAATGAAGGATATATATGGACAAAAAGTTAGAATTGTTACTAGTATATCAAGATTTATATTTGTTAGTGGATTAATAGCAGTCCAATTAAAAATAGCCGGTAGTGTTTTTGAGTATATTTCAAATATCAATAGTTTATATGGAATTATTTTATCCGGCTTGATTATTACATTATATTCAACTTTAGGCGGTATAAAATCAGTTGTTTTTACAGACTTAATCCAATTTTTTACTTTTTGTACTGTTATACCGGTAATTGTTTATTATTTCTTTTTTGGCCTGGATGGTACGACGATTTTTTTGTCTTTGGCAAAAAATCCTAATTTTAACTTTTCTGAGATTTTTACTTTCAGTAACGATAAAATATGGATGCTTATTTCTCTTAGTTTATATAGCTAAACCACTATAAATCAGTTACAATATTATATATTTCGGGAAATAAATAATATATAAGGAGAAGATGACATATTCAGTACACTTAAGGAAAAAAGTATTAGCAGTAAAAGAGAAAGAGCAATTAAGTTTTAGTACAATATCAAAAAGTTTAACATAGGAAGGAATACAGTATTTAGTTGGACAAAGAAATTACATCCGCAAAAGCATAGGGATAAGAAGGCAATAAAAATAGATCGCGATAAATTAGTACAAGATGTAAAAGAATACAGCGATGCTTACCAATATGAACGTGCTGAGCGATTAGGAGTTAGTAGATCTGGTATACAGAAGGCTCTTAAGAAATTAAAGATTACGTATAAAAAAGCTTTACGACACCCGAAGGCAAAAGAAGAAGAGAGATTGGAGTTTCGGGATAAAATGATAAATATTTTGCGAAATATGGCTGTTTATACCAATAATGTTTAGGGAATTAGGGGTTAAAATGTTTTGCTTTACTTGGGCATACTCTTCTACGTTTTTATAGCGGTCTAGGTGATCTGGAGTTATATTGGTAATTACAGATATTTTAGCATCTATGTTAGTTAAAAGTTCAATCTGGAATGAAGAAACCTCAAAAACATAAGAAGTACCGGTAATAATTAAAAATTTATCCAATAAGGAGATTCTTGAAATTGCCCTTATTGAAAACATTCAACGTGAAGAATTAACAGCCATAGAAGAAGCGGAAGGATACGAGAGATTGATAAAAGAGTTTGGTTATACCCAAGCAGAGCTAGCAGATGCGGTTGGTAAAAGTCGTAGTCATGTAGCAAATCTGCTAAGGTTAAATAATTTACCAGTATCTATTAAGCTTATGGTTAATAATGGCCAACTCAGTATGGGACACGCACGTTGTTTGATTAGCCTTGAGAATGCAGAAGAGTTAGCGGGTAAAGTTATAGCAAATGATTTAAATGTCCGTCAAACTGAGGAGTTAACTAGAAAAAATGAAATTTCAAACCGGATAAAAAAACAGAAACTTGGAAATAATAGAGATTCTGAAGTAGATAATGACTTTATACTCCTAGGCCAATCGCTTAGTGAGAAATATGGAGTGAAAGTTGTGGTAGAAAATTCATGGAATGGTGATAGGTTGATTGATATTGTTAATTCCCCCTAGATATTTCAGCCCAGCTGAATACTGCCCTGATTTTCCTCATAGATAGATATTTGTGGTGGCCAGCAGTAAATGTGGCCCTTAAAAAACCCTTTACTTCACCCATGGCCACTACCTGGCAGTCCCTACCTTCCCCAGTATTTCGGGGCACCCCCATCCATTCACCCACGCAGACTTCTCCAAAATCAGTGATGTTTCCAGGTTCAGCACTCACCACCATTGCATTATGTATTATGTGTACTATTGTCATCCTATCAGTAAAGCATGTTATCCTAAGAAATTGAAAGGGTGTATCCTAATTATCTGGTACAAACATGCCACCAGCACCATTCACCAGTGGCACCGTGTGGCAGCAGCACCACATGCCAGCAGCACGGCATGCGCATGCCAGCAGCATGGCATGCCAGCAGCATGGCAAGCCAGCAGCACCAAACGGCAGTGGCACGGCATGCCAACAGCACCACATGCATGCCCGCGGTACCTGGTGCCAGTGGCACCTGTAACAGACTACATCGCAGCACCACGCAGTAGCTGCCCTGCACAGCAGGCACACCACATGCCAGTGGCATTGCATGCCATCAGCACCGCATGGCAGCCACACCATGTGCCAGCAGCACGGCATGCCATTGGGGCTGCGCGGCAGTGGCCCTGCACGGCAGCCGCACCACGTGCCAGTGGCACCTCTTGCCAGCGGCACCACGTGGCACCCAAACCGCGTGCCAGTGGCACTGCATGCCGTGCTGACATTCAGTGCTGCTGGCATGTGGTGCCGCTGCCGCGCGGTGTGGCTGCTGCATAGTGCCGCTGGCATGAGGTGCTGCTGGCATGTGGTGCTGCTGGCATGTGGTGCAGCTGCCGTGCAGGGCCACTGCCGCCATGATGTGCAGCTGCTGCACGGTGCAGCTGCCACATGGCAGTGACCCTGCACGGCAGCCGCACCACGTGCCAGTGGCACCGTGTAGCAGCGGCACAGCATGGCAGCAACGCTGTGTGGCACCGGCACCACGCACACTACTGCAGCTGCACATCGTGGCACTGGCACCAGGCGATCCATCCTAAAATTTTCTTTCTAAATTTGCTGTCTAAAACTTGGTGAGTAATGCTTACCTTTCGCGACCAGGATGGCAAATATAAGCGAGATGTTGGCAATCCTCCTAAGTGAAAAGATCCAACAGATTGCTGAAGCTCCATTAATTGGAAATCAAAGAAGTGGGTAAAAATAAAGCGGTAGCCGTGATAGCGGACAATCATTGCTGTACACTTCAAACTAACTGCCAACTAACATTTTAAGGATATTCCTTGATTGACCCATTAGCAGGCCATTCACTAGAAACATGCAATATTCTAGAGCACAATTAAAGCCTTAGAGCATGTATCCTGCAGAGCTAGACAGTGCCCAGTAGAATACATAGCTAGTACATGGAACAAAAGACTGAAAAGTCCTAGCTAAAGAGGTCAGAAAATGCTTTTAAAAGCCTAGAAATTGCCTAACAGAAATCATTGCATTTTCCTCGCGACGGCATAAATTCCCGAGGCCCTTACACTACTAGGTCTCCTTACAGGGACTCCCGACTTTAAGAATTCCCAGGGGCCTTACATACTGAATATACGACACGAAAACTAAAATAACTAAAACTAAAAGCAACTAAAAAATACTAGACTAGCTAATAAAAGCGGTAGCAATCATGGATGGGGAACTTGTGTAAGAACCCGGCATAGGCAGGGGACATGTGGTGCACGTGCAAAGAAAATGCATGCATGGTGCGGCTGGGTGATGACCGGCGGACTTCAAAATGCAAGGATGGCTGGCTGGGTGATGACAGGACAATGGCTCAAACAATCCCAAAATTTATAATGCACCTATATACCTTATTGCTACCGCTGTATATAGCTGGTCTAGTAATCGTTATTAGTTAGGTAGTTATTTATTGTTTTTAGGTAGTTGTTTTAGATTATTTTAGGAAGTTGTTTTAGTTTAGCAGATTTCCTCTGTCGTACTGTCACCCCTATTACCGAGTCCTAGTAGTGTAAGGCCCTCGGGAATTTTGGCCGTCGCCGCCAAAACATGATTTTTTGTTCGTGAAATCCTCTTTGAAATCCTCTAGCTGGTCTAAAACTCCTAGATGCTATCTTTTAGCTGTGATCTTTTTTTCTTCTCTTAGTCGGTTTAGCAAACTTTTGTCTGTCATACCTTCACTTCTTTTGCTGTAGATGAATTTTTAACTATGATGTTTTATTTATTTTCTCTTTGTATTTTACTCGATGAAAATGTCTGATGATGTATGTATGGCAAGAGGTCCGTGCGTGTTTATACATACCGCTGCTGCTGGACGGAGTAAGAATTTATTTCTCTGGATGCGGCACACTGATCATCATTATAATTGTTTGTGTTTAATAAAATATATATTCATTATGTATGGATAATATATTTATATATATGAGACATGTTAAACGCAACAAATACAGATGCCTTAGTGACGGATCGAAACCAAATATAAACACCATTAACTAAATTTTCACGTCGATGCATGCAGGTCCTGCAATCCATTGTTCCTGCAGGAATGGCGGGCATGGAGATCCTTCGACCCATTTATCTTTCGCCTGCCATAGTGCTGAATAATGAGCAACTAATAACCTGCATGTGGAGAACCCAGACACCGAACGTTAATTAACGGAATTAATTATGGTCGATTGCAATGTGCGTCAAGTTAAATAAAAAGCTTGCATGCAGGTTATTAGTTGCTCATTATTCAGCACTATGGCAGGCGATCGATAAATGGGTCGAAGGATCTCCATGCCCGTCACTGCTGGTGCAGGAACCAGTCATTGATGATGATCGATAATGGTTACATTGATTTAACATGCCACATTACTACTTCACTGCTTCAGAAAATATAAAAGATGTTTTTTGGAAAACCCTACGTTCTTAGTAATTCCATAACGTTTTCAAAACCTACAGCACGATTGAGCCAACTTAGTATACATTTTAATATATAATATAAAGACGTTACTTTAGGCTGCTGTTAATTGCTGCTGCTATAAAATTTGCAAAGTTGATGATTTGCAAGAATCTGCATGCTAGGTAGAACATATAGGACCGTAAAATATTACTACATCTACATACTATTCCAAACCAAGTCAGGGTAACCTTATAACGTAGAGTAACATCCGAAATCATCAAATATACCTACCGGAATTCATATTTTAAAGAAGAATGAACAATTAAGGGCGATTGTGTCAATATCAATAATATGCATGACTAAACCAAATAAACGCCTGAACTGATGCTTTGATGCATCGATGCTGTTGCGAGATAGTCTAGCGGACATTGGCAAAGCTTGGCCGTATTACGAGGAAGTATTAATTACATAATTATATATTGGAATAAGAAAAGAGAGAGCGAGAAAAACGTCTATAGAAGCAACGTCTGTCGGATTGGTCCATGCAGCGGTACGTAAAAGGATAGGAACTTCGCCCACAAAACATACCACAATATACATAATTCGAAACCTTATAACGTACCACAAAAAGACCCCTGAAAAGCTCACTTCGCGTCCACGTCTAGGTCGTACTGCAAAGCTCGCTCACTGATACGCAAACCAGCTAGGACGGCTCGCTAAACATAACTAACGATAACGTTTTCATAACACGCCCCCTCGAGACGTTCCTAGCTCCAAAACGTCGGTCTGGCAAGTTAATAGCTCCAGCACCACAAAGATGTTGCGCGCTCACACCATCACCCTCAGTCACCAAAGCACGCAAAAGAAACGATAGGACTTCATGCCATAACTCCCATTCCGTTCCGAAACTTCTTAAACTTGATCTCTCCCAAAGCCTTCGTGAGAATATCGGCCACCATATCTTCCGTAGAGCAATAGGAAAGCGCTACCTCCCCTCTAGCAACCCGCTCTCGCACCAAGTGATGCTGCACATCAATGTGCTTGGACCGAACCGAAGTAATAGGGTTGTTTCCTAAGCTAAGCGCCCCCTGAGAGTCCATCCAGATCCCAATCGTGTCTGAGCACAGATCGAAATCTCCCGCCAGCTTTCGAAGCCATAGAGCCTCACGAACCGCTGCTGCCGTAGCCTGATATTCTGCCTCCACCGAAGATGCCGCCACGGTGCATTGTAGCTGACTGTTCCAGCTTATAGCTGCTCCACCCAATAGGAAAACGTATCAAGTCGTTGACCTGCGCGTCGCCGGATCACCAGCCCAGTCTGAGTCGCTGTATCCCTCCAATTTAAGTTCTCCAGCTCCGCCAAATCGTAGTCCTAGCTCCTTAGTGCCCGCCAAATAGCGAAGTACGCCCAGAGCCAGTCCCATGTGAGTCTTCGACGGTTTGCCCATAAAGCGCGCCAGCACGCTCATCGCCTGTGCGATGTCCGGTCTTGTGCTCGTCGCCAAGTAGTTCAGCTCTCCAATTAGCGTCCGGTACTCTGTGCTGTCCACAAGCTCCGTCTCACCGTCTCCTGCCGGTAGAACCTTCGAGCCAGGAGGTAATGGGGTGCTTCGCGGCTTAGCATCCGCGAGCTGGTGTCGCTGTAGCAGCTCCTCGATGTACCTCTGCTGCGAAAGCTTAACTTCGCCGTTCTCTCCCCTGCTGATCTCCATCCCCAAGAAGACTTTCGCCTCCCCAAGATCTCGAATCTTAAAAGCTTCTCCCACTGCCGCCTTCACCTTCTTGATTAGCTCCACGTCGTCGGATGTAGTGACAATATCGTCGACGTGCACCAGCAGATAAACAATCCCATTCTCGTCCTTCTTGATAAATAGCGCCGGGTCTGCTTGTGATGGTTTGAACCCGAGCTTGTCCAGCGCCGCCACCAGTTTCACGTACCAGCAGCGTGGGGCCTGCTTCAGCCCGTAGATAGACCTTTTAAGTCTGCACGCCTGGTTGGGATCTTTCGACTCATAGCCCGGCGGCTGCTGCATCCAAAGCTCTTCCTCCAGCTCTCCATTCAGAAAAGCCGTTGACACGTCCAGCTGATGGATGGGCATACCCTTAGCTGCCGCCACCGCCAGCAAAGCTCTTAGCAAAGCGAAACGCGAGGTAGGGGCAAACAGCTCCCCATAATCAATCCCCGCCCGCTGCTCATAGCCCTTCGCCACCAAACGCGCCTTGAAGCGCTCAATTTCCCCATCTGCTCCACGCTTAACTTTATATACCCACCGGCAAGGTAGCAGTCGAGTGCCCTCCGGCGGTCGTGCCAGCTCCCATGTTCCATTGGCAAGCTGCGCCGCAATCTCCTCGTCCATCGCCTTCTTCCATTCTTCTGCATGCGGCCCATTCGTAGCCTCAGCGTATGTTGACGGTTCAGGTATTTCTCCAGTAGATGCCGCATTGATCCGCCCATAGGTTACCCTCCCGTTGGGCTCCCGTCTCCACTCGATCAGCCGCTTGCGTTCACGCAATGGGTAGCGGCGATCCTGCATTTCCACATCTGCATTCCCTGCGGGTGCTAGTTGTCCTCCACTGGTTGAAGGCCCTCCGCTGCCATCGCCGCCACCACCACGTGACTGCTCTGTCCGTGGGAATAGCGCCAGCGGCATATTAGCTTGGCCTCTCGGTGGCGCCGTCTGCCCACTGCTGGTTGACGGCCCACTGTTGTTCTCAGCCATCTCAATGTCCATGTTTGAACCATCCAGGGCGCCTCCGCCACCCCCTGACGGCAGTACCATCCCAGCGCCGTCGTCAGCCTCCTCCTCATCGTCGTCAGAGTCCATACGGCTATTTCCAATGGCCGTCTCGTCAAACCTCACCGCAGAATGCTTAGTGATGCTGCCGTCGTCGAAAAGGATGCGATAGTGCCCACCGTGCTCGTATCCGACGAAAATCCCCTTCCGACTCACCGGCTCCAGCTTGTTGCGCTTCTCCTTAGGCACGTGCGCGTATGCTGCGCAGCCAAAGACCCTTAGGTGACTGATATCTGGTTTGGTGCCCATGAACGCCTCATGCGGTGTTACCTTAGCGCCAGCGACAGGCGAGATGTTGCGAAGGTAGTTCGCCGTCGCAAGTGCTTCTGCCCATAGCTGCTGCGGCAGTTCAGACTCCACCAGCATAGCCCGCGTTTTCTCCAGAAGAGTCCTGTTTAGGCGTTCTGCTGCCCCATTTTGCTCTGGAGTGTACCCCACCGTTGTGCCGTGGATAATGCCTTTGTTGCTGAAGTAGTCGCCCATGGTCTGGTTGACGAATTCCCGTCCACGGTCCGTGCGTACCTCCTTGACACGACGTCCAGCAATATTCTCCAGCGCCTCAAAAATGGCGCGAACCTTCTTGCCGATGGCGTCCTTGGTCTCTGTGAAGGCCACCGCTGAAAGTCCCGTGCAATCGTCCAGCACCGTAGTCACGTACCGGGATCCGCCAAGTGACGTCTCGGGCATGGGACCACAGACGTCCATATGAACCAGCCCAAGCGGTTTCACCGCCTTGTGTCCAGTAGCTGGGAACGGTCCACGTGATTGCTTCGCATAGATGCACGGCTCACAGATCCGTGAGCTGGCTGCCGCCAAGCTCCCGCGATCAAGCTCCATGCCGGTTACCATATTCTCCCGGCACATCCGTTCCAGGCTCCCGAAGCCCAGATGTCCCAAGCGCCGATGCCACAGCGCTGCCGCCGAGTCTACTGACCCGGTCGCCGCACATGAGCGGCTATCGCTGACCGAACGCCCTGCTGCGTTGTAGCGAATTGCGTAGAGGTTTCCAACCTTCTCGCCTTGTAGAATAGTCCGTCCTTGATGCTGCACCAGAGCCTTCCCGTCGCCCAGCACCACTTTGGCGCCACGGTCGTCGAGGATACCCGCCGAGATAAGCTTGACGGTAGCCTTCGGCACCACATACACGTTGAGTAGGTCAATCTCCAACCCTTCGATCACGTTGCTCTTTAAGGTGCACGATCCCACATGCGTCGGCTGATGCCTGGAGCCATCGTAGCCGATAACGTTGAACAGTTCCTCCGCCTTGACTGCACGAACGTTCTTCAACTCGGATGCATCGTAGGTAATGTGCCACTCCGATCCCGAGTCAATGTGCCAGTCCTTCAAGCGGGATTCTCCTCCAAGCGCGAATGCCAACTTACTGGGCATTGCCGATGCGCTCCCGCCACGTTGCTTGCCGTCTCCTCCACGCCCTTTGCTCCCCTGATCTGCTAGACGCTTACGGCAATCCCTCATAAAGTGTCCGGGTGTCCCGCAGTAATGGCAGGTAACGTTAGGTCTTCCGCCGGTCCTTGCTCCTTGACCTCGCCCTGACGAACCGGCGTTGCCGCCACCCCGGCGCGCACTAAACGCCGTCGTCTCCTTCCTACTGGCCTCTCGTTCCGCTGAGTCGTAAGCCATCAGCCTTGAAACGACTTGTTGAAAATCCAGCTCACCTTCGCGCGTCTCAAGGGCAGTCGTAATAACGTGATACGTGCGTGGGAGACCCTTGATGATAATCGTAGTCAGCTCGGCATCAGTGACCACGTGTCCGACATCCAGCAAGTCTGACTGGAGCTGCCGCGCCCTGCTGACGTAGACCGGCATATGCTCTCCATTGGCCATCTTGAAGTCGCTGAGCTCCTGTCGTAGAGCTATCTTCCTCGTGTTGCAGGTTGATGCGAACGTCGCCGCCAGAGCATCCCAGGCAGCCTTGGCGTTAGCTGCCCGCACAATGGTCTGGAGGTGGTGGTTCTTGGCGTTCTTGGCCATGACGCTCTTGACCTTGTTTGACATATTAACGTCTGCTTCTGAAATCGGTGCAGCAAGCAGAGCGTGACCGTATCCGAGCTCGCCACATAGTAGCTCGAATCGTAGCTTCCAGGTTGCGTAGTTGTTAAGGTCAAGCGGTTCGTCCAACCTATCCTTCCCCATTGTGAAGACCTATAATCGCGAAGATCAACACTAATAGATGGGCGAAAGATGCCAAGCTCCGCGGCACACGTTGCCGGGGCTCATAACCTGTTGCGAGATAGTCTAGCGGACATTGGCAAAGCTTGGCCGTATTACGAGGAAGTATTAATTACATAATTATATATTGGAATAAGAAAAGAGAGAGCGAGAAAAACGTCTATAGAAGCAACGTCTGTCGGATTGGTCCATGCAGCGGTACGTAAAAGGATAGGAACTTCGCCCACAAAACATACCACAATATACATAATTCGAAACCTTATAACGTACCACAAAAAGACCCCTGAAAAGCTCACTTCGCGTCCACGTCTAGGTCGTACTGCAAAGCTCGCTCACTGATACGCAAACCAGCTAGGACGGCTCGCTAAACATAACTAACGATAACGTTTTCATAACAGATGCATGAAACAATAACTTTCCAAGTACTGTGATACTGTTCTCCGTATTGGTTCTCCGGGTACGCGGCAGGCTCATCATTCATTCGTATTGCGGCAGCAGGCGATAGATCTTAGAATAAAATCAATCGAAGAGTCTTTATGCGCTCTCGTCACTTGTGCAGGGACCACTGCCGATGATCGATGTATGACAAACGTATGCACGCACGTGTCCCGTTGACGGATGAAGGAGAACGTTTATTTACTTGCATGCAGGACATGTCATCATGATGGAGTCTTATCGTGCACGGCAGATACGTATACGCCGTACGAATATATATGTACATATATACATGGTTCGTTGATGATGATAGATGGTAGGTCTGCTGGACTTCTACCGTCGGTGAGAATCAGCAGTACTGCAAGCACTTGATCCTTGTTTATGTATGTGCGAAATAGTAAACCCGCTCTGATCTTGGGGTGCATTGGGTGGATACACAGGCGCTGGCGCGCTGCTATCTATAATATGATGGTTGCAAGGAATAATAATACGGTAAGCGATCAAGTATGTAAAAAACCGCGAAATGCATTATGGATTGCCATGTAGTAGTACTTTCCACACTACTGTGCGCGCGCGCGATTCATCATGTATTTTAATTGCATGCTCAGACGACGGATCGGATGCATGCATGCATGCATGCTGCGGTGTTGCCGCAGGCTAATAACGTTGACATGGAAAACAGCAGGCGTTCCCATCAGTTGCGTTTCGCCAGACAACGTGTTTGCCAGACCACGACTACTCCTGGTGGCCGTTTGAGCAACGCGTCAAGGGTGGTGCTCTTATTCGGCGTTCTAACATCCACTATTGGACTGGCGCTTGCGCAAGGTACAACGTACATATTTATGTAGGCACCATGGTACATGCTATTTTCTGTTAGATAGTTTCAAAGCCATTTAAAGCATTTTCTGAGCTCCTTAGCTAGGTTATGTTGGTCTTCTGTTTCATGTAGCGCGCAGTGCTGCTGCCGCGCATTCATATGATATTAAAACAGCTCATACTTATAAGATTGATTATTTAATCCCGATCAGATTTTTAACGTTGGTTATTTCTGCATAGATTTGGTAATTTAAAGACAAGGTGAGCTGACACAAGAGGGATATATAATAACAAGCAAGCTTGCTTACAACTAACGGACGATCGATTAAGAAATATATAAATCTTAAATGTTATATATGTCATTGTGAGATAATTAGGCGGACAGGGACGATGAGATGCCTTGAGATACGTGTTAAGGTGGCCAGGAAAACACTAAAGAAGCATAAATAAGATGAATTACAAAAATAGAAGGAATAATATTATTGAAATTTAGCATATAATTTGAAAGATTAAAGACCAAGAGCAAAGCTAAGCTGTTACTGCTGCAAATTCAGTGATCTGAAATTTGTACTGGCTGGTATGGGCAGTCTACAAAACTGAAGAAATAATTTAAGCATCTCATCTTAACTTTTGCAAAATCTTTTGCAAAACCTTTCCTTTCCCGCCGTCGCCCCCTGGCCATTCATGGCCTACTGGCCAACCTGACGACCATCGGCGGCACACACAACACTCTTTATTATTAACCATTTCCCCAGCCGCCGTATGTAATCAACTGTTTCTTCCTTGTTTAATGTCACCTCGATTTGGCTGATTATATATATATATATATATATATATATATATATATATATATATATATATCATGCGCACAGTAAGAAAGGGATCTCTTTGTTTGATTGGTCAGCGGGCTCACACATCCTCGTCACTCTTCTCGTAGGTTTTGGAGTGTGATGACCTACAGGCATTTTCAGGGCTCCAGCTGGCTGGTGCCATATTGTACAACAGCATATTGGCTGACTAATAAATAAAGTTATCTTGCTTCATTCGGGCCATGCGTGCATGCATGTTAACTAACCTGCTGACTCACAGTGGCATCGCTTGTGAAATGTTGCATCATATATATGCATGCAAATGCAGGCAATCCAGTCATCTGGAATCTTGCTCTCCGTCAGCCGACCTTTTCCTCTTCCGTGTACCATGAAGGCGGCAGCTTTTATCGTCCCGAGAATGCTGTGGACGGAGTCACTCAGTACAGCACTTTGAACTCAACCAATCCACAGTTCTTCCACAGTGGTACCGGTGATAAATCACCCTGGCTTTCGGTCGACCTGGGCACCCCGTCAGTGATCACACAGGTGGTCATTTGGAGCCGCTGTGAAGTCTTTGAGAATAGCTTCAAACCCAGTCTGCGCATTGGTAACGTCAGCATTCAGACGCCTGCAGATGCCCGTTCCTTAACGAGCAACCCTTGGGTGTGGAATTGGACGGAGAGCAGCGCCGTCCCTCAGTGCTCCTCCTATGCCATCAATTTCACGACACCCGTGGTCGGCCGCTGGGTGGTTCTGCAGAACCCTGCTGGTGAACAACTGCAAGTGACGGAGCTCCAGGTCTTCGGCACCTCCCTCTTGTAAGTATGTATTTCAGTTCACATGACATAAATAAGGAGCATTTTCTTATTATGCCGCGCACACACACACACACACACACACACACACACACACACACTATATATATATATATATGTGTGTGTGTGTGTGTTAACTGATGAAAATGGAAATCCAACGTGGCATTAAGGTTAATAATTAGCGCCAAAGCACCTTGGTGCAGGATGGCCGATTTTCGCATTGAATTTTAGGGTTGGATTGTGCAAGTTTCCCTGTACTTAAAAAACACAAAAGTCGCATATATATATATATATATATATATATATATATATATATATATAGAGAGAGAGAGAGAGAGAGAGAGAGAGAGAGAGAGATGGAAATGGTTAATGCATGCCATAGCGGCAGGACTGCCAAAAATAGGTCGGTATGTCACTTGAATAAAGATTGGAACCAATGCTAGACAGCCAATGTGCGTGAGTGTAAAATGATCCTCGAAGACACAAAGCTATAAACAGTGCTAATGCGACAAAAGTGACAGTTTAAATTACCCTTTGGATGCAAAGATGAAACCACAAGTTATATGCGGATGTCATTACACATATATATACGACATTAACATATGCACTACACGTAAACAAATTATGGATAAGATACGCCTTAGTAAGAGGGCACAGTTACATGTATCAATAATGCATAGCAAATTCCAGTAGTGCTTTCCGAATAGATATGTTTCTCAAACAAAGGCGGCAGGGCCGTCGACTTCACAGCAATCCATTACAAGACAATCATAAATCAAGAAGGAAGGCTGAATTCATTGGGGCTTTCCTCAGGAATGAAGTGACATATATGTATGCACGGATAAACAAAGCCTTCGTTGGGGGGAAAGTATTTGTTCACGTGTTTGCTGACCCAGCAGCAGGGATGCCGTAAGATATGGATAACTGATATTTGTTTATAAGCATGATGGTAAAAATAAGAAATGATAATCCGTATTCGTTGACGTTTCAGCTTCTCTGGCCATGATTAAGAAGTTTCTATTATTATTCTCCCTATTTTCTCTGGATGCGGCACACTGATCATTATGTACATAACCCACACAGATGTATATACCCCCCCACACACACACACACATATTATATATATATATGTGGGTGGGTGTGTTGTATTACGGTACCGGCCTTAGCTCCTTGCTAAGTAAGTAGCCCCGTGGCTACACCCTCTATATGCTTATATGTAGAGGCTAAGGGTTGCATGCCCTAGTGCAACTGTGACACTGTCACTGGTAGACTCAGTTGAGTTCGGTTTCACTGGTTGATCCTATGTATTTCCTTAATACATAGCTCTGTTTTCTCTTCCTTAGGGATTACAGTTCTTTATGGAGGCTTGCCGTACTAAGCTCAGAGTACCTATGCTCTGCTCTTCCTATCAACCGGTAGTTATCACTACCACTAGTTGGGGGTGATACAACAAAACTGGTAGCGAGACGGTCTTTCTGGACACTTCTTTCTGTGCTTTTCGCTAATCATGGATATGGACGTTAGTCTGAACCTGGAAGCGATTAAAGCTGCACTTTACTCTGGTAAATAGAGTATTTCATAATATATTTATTGCTGTAAAATTTAGGCTAAGTCGTGCTTCTTGCAGACGACGGCGAGATTTCGCCTGCTTCTTCGTGTGAAGAGCAAGCACCTTTGTTGCACAATATCAGACGCTCCAGTGGAGTGGATATTGCAACGCAAACGTTCTTTACGTTTGAGAAGGGTACGTTTCTGGGTCCTTCCTAGAAAGTAACCTACAATGGCATCTCTCTTTGCCTTGGCTGGAGGACGTAATCGCGTGAATACCTATTCCGGATTACCTAATCCTCGTCCTATTGCTGTTGCAATGGCTTCTGGTTCTCAGGCTCGGCAAGCTGTGCCAGCTGTTGGTGCATTGCCTGATGCTGTTGACCAACACACGGGTCGCCTTGACGCCGTAGCCAATAGTGGCAATGAAACCACTTTAAATCATGTTCCTTCTATGGGAATTGCTAATGAACCTGTGAACGTTCTTGCTGCTGCGCCGCCTGTGCCAGCCACGCAAACGCCCAGCAGGCGCACGCGCGACGGGCAACCTATTTTGCCTATTGCGGAACAGAGTCCGTCTACGACTCACTCGGCTGCAGAGCTTCCGCGGGTCAGTTTGCCAACTCCGGCGTTGATGCTGGATGACAAACTAGATGCTAAGAAGGCTTCCGCCCGGGTTCGTGCTTTCATTCGGGATGTTAACCTATTCTTTGGGATCATTCCGTGGGGTCAGGACCAGCGTTCTTGCTGTCTGTTCCTGTCTCAGGCATTGCGTGGCAATGCTAAGGTCTGGTATGACGAGTGGTCTCTCTCCCAGACTCAGCTCACCGTGGAATCTATCCTAGAGAATTTGCGCATTCGTTTTGCCCCACAAATTCTGTCGGTTGAGCAGGAGGCTCGTCAGAAGCTTGCTGACAAGTCCTTCTATATGAGGACTGGTGAAAATGTCCCTGCATATCATGCCCGCCTTGAGGCATTATTCCAGGATATCCCTGATATCCACCCTCGTGAGAAACTGTTTTGGTTTCAGCAAGGGTTGTCTGGTGTCCTGCAGCCTAAGTGTGCAGCTGACGAAAAGGGTAGACCCTTCACCAGCTACGATGACCTTGTGCGTCATGCCTCTGGCGAAGAGGCCCGCATCCTCGCTGAGCGCCGGTTCCGTTCTGGTGTTCGCTCTAATGCCATCGCTATGCAGGATGTGGATGGAGACGACGCTATGGAGGCCTCTGATGGAGAGCCCCCAGCTAAGCGTGTGCGCGCTCACGCACCGCAGGCTGCCGCTGCTGCCGTAGGCGCCGGCCCTTCCTCAGCGTCTCGTCCCCGTCAGCGTGGCAAGCGTCCTAGTTTGGGAGGCAGGGGGAATGCGCGTGGGGACCGCCGTGGTCACCAGCAGGGTCGTGGTGGTGGTGGTGTCAACCCGCAGTCCTTGACGGCCGATCAGGAGCGTGAGCTCACCCGGTACTATAACCGGTACGGTCGCCAGCTCACCCGTGGTGACTTGAGGGATTTGCGTAAGGAGGCAGGGGGCAACGTTTGTTTTTGCTGCCGGGCTGCTGGCCACTCATATGATGAGTGCACGTTGCGTCCCCCTGAGGCTCGTGCCGCCGCGGCACAAGGCAATGGCCACTAGGGCCTTGCCCAGGCTGGTGCTGAGGAGAGCTTGCCTGGGTTTTCTAAGTCCGGACAGATAGGTTCGGGTGTGCGTAGCTTTGTGCGCGCCTTGCGCCCAGAGGTCCTTGCTGACCTTGAGACCGCTGTTGGTCGCCGGTTTTCGTTTGACGCCTTGGCTGTCAAGGCTGGGTTTGACTCCACGTGTAACCTCTTGGCACCTCGTGGACGTCCCCTCTCATCGGCTGACCTTGGTGGGCACACCGTCCTTCTGATCCCCTCCTCACTTCATCATTTTCGGGCCTTGCTCAGTCATTATCGCACCTGCAAGCAGCGTCGACCTGATACAGCAGCTGGTATTCTTTTGCCACAGCATGTAGCTCGTCTGGCCTCTGCTGAGCTTGCAGGTATGCGCAAGGTTCGGTCCTTTCCAACAGGTACGGGTCTCTTTAATGGTCTTGACCTTTCAGGCCAGCAGGTTGCTTTACCTGGCACCCCGTATCCTGCAGAGGTATGGTTTGATGCGCCGCAGCCATACACACCTGTGTCACCTGATCCTTTCACTTCTGCCCTTTTGGTAGCTGCGTCGGGTGCTATGACTGCAGGTTCATCTCTTCCTCTTATCTCTCTGGCAACGGCTGGACTCAGTTTCACCGCCTTGGTGGACTCGGGTGCTACCCACGACTTTATCAGTGAGTCACTGGTTCAGCGCTTGCGTTTGCCTGTTCGCTCTTGCCCGTGGTCTTCGGTTTCCTTAGCCGACGGGGGCAAGCAAGCCATCTTGGGGCAGGTGTCTCTGCGGGTGTCTGCAGGCTCTTTTCGTGCTTGCTTGCAGCCCTATGTGCTGCCGACCCTCACAGATGCCGCATCTTTCATTCTAGGCTCTGCCTCACTCCAGAAGCATGCTGCCGCGTTTGACTATGAGGAACGCACCCTTCGCCTGTCTAAGGGTTCAGCAACTTGCGTGCTTCGATGGCTGCCTACAGCCGCAGAGGAAGCTGTTCCTGATGACGCTCCTCAGGTCAATCATGTTATCACTGCCATGCGTGAAACCAAGAATACCCCAGAGTCTGTTAGCCGTAAAGCAGCTGTCCGTATGCTGCGTAAGGGTGCTCATGGCATTCTAGTGCGCCCCTCTCTTCGGCTCAACTCTGTTGGTGCTCAGACTTCCACGCAGGACACTGAAGTCTCTGCGTTGCTCACGGAGTATGCAGATGTGTTCCGCGACCTTCCAGGGATCCCGCCGGAACGACCGGTGGATCACACCATTCCTTTGGTGCCTGGCGCGCAACCCGTCTCACGCCCCATGTACCGTCTCAGCCCTTTGGAGCTTGATGAGGTAAAGCGGCAGGTTACTGACTTGCTTGCTAAGGGCTTGATCCGTCCGAGCACTTCCCCTTACTCCGCGCCTATCTTGTTCGTGGGTAAGAAGGATGGCACACTGCGCATGTGCATTGACTACCGTGGCCTTAATGCCGTTACGGTCAAAAACCGGTATCCTTTACCCCGGATCGATGACCTGCTTGATAAGCTGCGTGGCTCTGCTTACTTCAGCTCTATCGACCTGCAGCAGGGCTATAATCAGATCCGTATCTTGGAATCTGACATTCCTAAGACGGCTTTCCGTACCCCCTTTGGTCATTTCGAGTTTACGGTCCTGAGCTTTGGTTTGGCTAACGCCCCTGCGACCTTCCAAGCTGTCATTGACCGTATGTTCAGGCCCTACATTGACAAGTTTGTCGTGTGTTACCTGGACGATATCCTGATCTACTCGAAGACTAAGGAGGAACACCTTAAGCATCTCCGTCAGGTGCTGGAGGTCTTACGGCGTGAGCAGCTGTATGCCAAGCAGTCCAAGTGCTACTGGGCTCTTTCCCAGGTGGAGTACTTGGGGCATGTGGTGTCTGCCGATGGCATCCGCATGGACCCCCGTAAGACTGCTGCCGTAAAGGACTGGCCGACTCCGACCTCTTTGCCGGAGCTGCGCAAGTTTTTGGGCCTTACCAATTACTTCCGTAAGTTTATCTCTGGGTACTCTTCCCTTGCCGCACCTCTCACGTCACTCACTCGCAAAGACGCTTTTCAGTCTCCTGAGGCTTGGACTCCTGATTGCCAAGCTGCGTTTGATGCGATCAAGCACGCTGTTGCTAATGACGTGGTGCTGCACTTTCCTGATTACTCCTTGCCCTTTCATGTCGAGCTCATCTCTGATGCCTCGCTGCAAGGATCAGGCGCTGTTCTGGTGCAGAATGGGCGTCCCATTGCGTTCACCAGTAAGAAGTTCTCTCCGGCGGAGCGGGGCTATACTACCGGTGAGCAAGAGCTTCTGGCTATCATTCATGCCTTGCGTGAATGGCGCTGCTACCTGGAGGGTCGTCCCTTCGTGGTAAAGACAGACCATAAGCCCTTGACCTTCCTTCAGGGCGTTCCTACCCTTAACCGCCGCCAGGCGCGTTGGTTGGAATACATGGCACGTTTCAACTTCACCTGGGAGCATCTCTCCGGATCCCTCAATGTTGCCGATGCATTGAGTCGCCATCCATCCCTGCATGCCGTGATCCTTTCGGTGGTCACTCGGCGTCAATCTGCTGCCTCTGAGGTCACTACCTCTGGCTTTGCACAGCGCATTGTGCAGGGATATGCCTCTGACTCCTGGTTTAAGGATGCCCGCAATCTTGAGCCCTATAAACAGGAGCGCGGCCTATGGATCCGCACTGATGGTGAACGTCGCCAGATTGTCGTGCCTAACGACGACCTTCTTCGCCGGGATATCCTTGCACGCTTGCATAAGGACCCCCTGGCTGGACACGTGGGTGTTACCCGCTTGGTGGAGCTAGCACGTCGCAATTTCTGGTGGTCCTCCTTGGCCCAGGATGCTGCTCGATTTGTGCAGCAGTGTGACGATTGCCAGCGCTCTAAGCCTCTTTCCGGTAAACAAGCAGGGTTGCTTCAACCCTTGCCCATTCCGGTGGCTCCCTGGGAGAGTGTTTCCCTTGATTTTGTTGTTGGTCTTCCTCCGTCTGAGGGGGGGAACGATGCCGTGCTCGTCATGGTTGATCGTTTGACCAAGATGGTGCACCTTGCGCCTACCACCACCTCGGTGACTGCAGAGCAGACGGCTCGTCTGTTCTTTGATAATGTCGTGCGTTTGCATGGCATACCCAAGTCGGTCATTTCTGACCGTGGGCCCCAGTTTGGTGGCAAGTTCTGGGCGTCCCTGGGTGACCTTGTCAATGTTCGTGTGAACCTTTCCACTGCCTACCATCCCCAAACGGATGGGCAGACGGAACGCATGAACCGCACCTTTGGTGACATGCTGCGTACTTACGCTGGCAGCAATCCTCGCGCGTGGGATACTTTCCTCTCTGCTGCTGAGTTTGCCATGAACAATGCTGTTAACCGGTCTACGGGACAGTCTCCGTTCTTCTTGAACTATGGCTTCCACCCCGCAATTCCACTTGCTCGGGAGTTGGATGTGCCTGCCCCAGCTGCCAAAGCTTTCGTGAGGTCGTATAATGACCGCATGGATGAAGCTAAGCACCTCCTTGAGGCTGCACAGCAGCGTACCATCGAGTACTACAACCGTGGTAAGAAGGACACCACCTTCAAGCCTGGTGATTCCGTACTCCTCAGTACTAAAAACCTACGGCAACTTGCCACAGGTCCGCGCAAACTTTTGCCGCGATGGGTGGGACCTTACCCTGTGAAACGCATGGTTGGTCAGGCAGCGGCCGAGCTTGTCCTTCCCTCGAATATGCGTATTCACCCCACCTTCCACGTGTCTCTGCTGCGTCCTTACAGGGCAGCACCAGATACGTCGGTTACCAATGGATCCAATATTTCCTCTGGAAACCCCGGGACCAGTCCTGATGGACCGCCACCAGTAGATTGGTTGAACAACGAACCTCTCTACTCGGTTGAGCGCATTCTTGACTACCGTGCTCGCCGTATCGGGAAGAAACGAAAACGGCTGGTGCATGAGTACCTTGTCAAGTGGAAGGGTTATTCTTCCGACCAAAACAGCTGGGAACCTGCGCAGAACTTTACCCCTGACCTGATCCCTGATCTTGAAGCAGCTCGAGCCCGTGCACGAGGGCGCTGCGAGGACGCCGCGTCCTAAAGGGGGAATAGTTGTTGTATTACGGTACCGGCCTTAGCTCCTTGCTAAGTAAGTAGCCCCGTGGCTACACCCTCTATATGCTTATATGTAGAGGCTAAGGGTTGCATGCCCTAATGCAACTGTGACACTGTCACTGGTAGACTCAGTTGAGTTCGGTTTCACTGGTTGATCCTATGTATTTCCTTAATACATAGCTCTGTTTTCTCTTCCTTAGGGATTACAGTTCTTTATGGAGGCTTGCCGTACTAAGCTCAGAGTACCTATGCTCTGCTCTTCCTATCAACCGGTAGTTATCACTACCACTAGTTGGGGGTGATACAACAAAACTGGTAGCGAGACGGTCTTTCTGGACACTTCTTTCTGTGCTTTTCGCTAATCATGGATATGGACGTTAGTCTGAACCTGGAAGCGATTAAAGCTGCACTTTACTCTGGTAAATAGAGTATTTCATAATATATTTATTGCTGTAAAATTTAGGCTAAGTCGTGCTTCTTGCAGACGACGGCGAGATTTCGCCTGCTTCTTCGTGTGAAGAGCAAGCACCTTTGTTGCACAATATCAGACGCTCCAGTGGAGTGGATATTGCAACGCAAACGTTCTTTACGTTTGAGAAGGGTACGTTTCTGGGTCCTTCCTAGAAAGTAACCTACAATGGCATCTCTCTTTGCCTTGGCTGGAGGACGTAATCGCGTGAATACCTATTCCGGATTACCTAATCCTCGTCCTATTGCTGTTGCAATGGCTTCTGGTTCTCAGGCTCGGCAAGCTGTGCCAGCTGTTGGTGCATTGCCTGATGCTGTTGACCAACACACGGGTCGCCTTGACGCCGTAGCCAATAGTGGCAATGAAACCACTTTAAATCATGTTCCTTCTATGGGAATTGCTAATGAACCTGTGAACGTTCTTGCTGCTGCGCCGCCTGTGCCAGCCACGCAAACGCCCAGCAGGCGCACGCGCGACGGGCAACCTATTTTGCCTATTGCGGAACAGAGTCCGTCTACGACTCACTCGGCTGCAGAGCTTCCGCGGGTCAGTTTGCCAACTCCGGCGTTGATGCTGGATGACAAACTAGATGCTAAGAAGGCTTCCGCCCGGGTTCGTGCTTTCATTCGGGATGTTAACCTATTCTTTGGGATCATTCCGTGGGGTCAGGACCAGCGTTCTTGCTGTCTGTTCCTGTCTCAGGCATTGCGTGGCAATGCTAAGGTCTGGTATGACGAGTGGTCTCTCTCCCAGACTCAGCTCACCGTGGAATCTATCCTAGAGAATTTGCGCATTCGTTTTGCCCCACAAATTCTGTCGGTTGAGCAGGAGGCTCGTCAGAAGCTTGCTGACAAGTCCTTCTATATGAGGACTGGTGAAAATGTCCCTGCATATCATGCCCGCCTTGAGGCATTATTCCAGGATATCCCTGATATCCACCCTCGTGAGAAACTGTTTTGGTTTCAGCAAGGGTTGTCTGGTGTCCTGCAGCCTAAGTGTGCAGCTGACGAAAAGGGTAGACCCTTCACCAGCTACGATGACCTTGTGCGTCATGCCTCTGGCGAAGAGGCCCGCATCCTCGCTGAGCGCCGGTTCCGTTCTGGTGTTCGCTCTAATGCCATCGCTATGCAGGATGTGGATGGAGACGACGCTATGGAGGCCTCTGATGGAGAGCCCCCAGCTAAGCGTGTGCGCGCTCACGCACCGCAGGCTGCCGCTGCTGCCGTAGGCGCCGGCCCTTCCTCAGCGTCTCGTCCCCGTCAGCGTGGCAAGCGTCCTAGTTTGGGAGGCAGGGGGAATGCGCGTGGGGACCGCCGTGGTCACCAGCAGGGTCGTGGTGGTGGTGGTGTCAACCCGCAGTCCTTGACGGCCGATCAGGAGCGTGAGCTCACCCGGTACTATAACCGGTACGGTCGCCAGCTCACCCGTGGTGACTTGAGGGATTTGCGTAAGGAGGCAGGGGGCAACGTTTGTTTTTGCTGCCGGGCTGCTGGCCACTCATATGATGAGTGCACGTTGCGTCCCCCTGAGGCTCGTGCCGCCGCGGCACAAGGCAATGGCCACTAGGGCCTTGCCCAGGCTGGTGCTGAGGAGAGCTTGCCTGGGTTTTCTAAGTCCGGACAGATAGGTTCGGGTGTGCGTAGCTTTGTGCGCGCCTTGCGCCCAGAGGTCCTTGCTGACCTTGAGACCGCTGTTGGTCGCCGGTTTTCGTTTGACGCCTTGGCTGTCAAGGCTGGGTTTGACTCCACGTGTAACCTCTTGGCACCTCGTGGACGTCCCCTCTCATCGGCTGACCTTGGTGGGCACACCGTCCTTCTGATCCCCTCCTCACTTCATCATTTTCGGGCCTTGCTCAGTCATTATCGCACCTGCAAGCAGCGTCGACCTGATACAGCAGCTGGTATTCTTTTGCCACAGCATGTAGCTCGTCTGGCCTCTGCTGAGCTTGCAGGTATGCGCAAGGTTCGGTCCTTTCCAACAGGTACGGGTCTCTTTAATGGTCTTGACCTTTCAGGCCAGCAGGTTGCTTTACCTGGCACCCCGTATCCTGCAGAGGTATGGTTTGATGCGCCGCAGCCATACACACCTGTGTCACCTGATCCTTTCACTTCTGCCCTTTTGGTAGCTGCGTCGGGTGCTATGACTGCAGGTTCATCTCTTCCTCTTATCTCTCTGGCAACGGCTGGACTCAGTTTCACCGCCTTGGTGGACTCGGGTGCTACCCACGACTTTATCAGTGAGTCACTGGTTCAGCGCTTGCGTTTGCCTGTTCGCTCTTGCCCGTGGTCTTCGGTTTCCTTAGCCGACGGGGGCAAGCAAGCCATCTTGGGGCAGGTGTCTCTGCGGGTGTCTGCAGGCTCTTTTCGTGCTTGCTTGCAGCCCTATGTGCTGCCGACCCTCACAGATGCCGCATCTTTCATTCTAGGCTCTGCCTCACTCCAGAAGCATGCTGCCGCGTTTGACTATGAGGAACGCACCCTTCGCCTGTCTAAGGGTTCAGCAACTTGCGTGCTTCGATGGCTGCCTACAGCCGCAGAGGAAGCTGTTCCTGATGACGCTCCTCAGGTCAATCATGTTATCACTGCCATGCGTGAAACCAAGAATACCCCAGAGTCTGTTAGCCGTAAAGCAGCTGTCCGTATGCTGCGTAAGGGTGCTCATGGCATTCTAGTGCGCCCCTCTCTTCGGCTCAACTCTGTTGGTGCTCAGACTTCCACGCAGGACACTGAAGTCTCTGCGTTGCTCACGGAGTATGCAGATGTGTTCCGCGACCTTCCAGGGATCCCGCCGGAACGACCGGTGGATCACACCATTCCTTTGGTGCCTGGCGCGCAACCCGTCTCACGCCCCATGTACCGTCTCAGCCCTTTGGAGCTTGATGAGGTAAAGCGGCAGGTTACTGACTTGCTTGCTAAGGGCTTGATCCGTCCGAGCACTTCCCCTTACTCCGCGCCTATCTTGTTCGTGGGTAAGAAGGATGGCACACTGCGCATGTGCATTGACTACCGTGGCCTTAATGCCGTTACGGTCAAAAACCGGTATCCTTTACCCCGGATCGATGACCTGCTTGATAAGCTGCGTGGCTCTGCTTACTTCAGCTCTATCGACCTGCAGCAGGGCTATAATCAGATCCGTATCTTGGAATCTGACATTCCTAAGACGGCTTTCCGTACCCCCTTTGGTCATTTCGAGTTTACGGTCCTGAGCTTTGGTTTGGCTAACGCCCCTGCGACCTTCCAAGCTGTCATTGACCGTATGTTCAGGCCCTACATTGACAAGTTTGTCGTGTGTTACCTGGACGATATCCTGATCTACTCGAAGACTAAGGAGGAACACCTTAAGCATCTCCGTCAGGTGCTGGAGGTCTTACGGCGTGAGCAGCTGTATGCCAAGCAGTCCAAGTGCTACTGGGCTCTTTCCCAGGTGGAGTACTTGGGGCATGTGGTGTCTGCCGATGGCATCCGCATGGACCCCCGTAAGACTGCTGCCGTAAAGGACTGGCCGACTCCGACCTCTTTGCCGGAGCTGCGCAAGTTTTTGGGCCTTACCAATTACTTCCGTAAGTTTATCTCTGGGTACTCTTCCCTTGCCGCACCTCTCACGTCACTCACTCGCAAAGACGCTTTTCAGTCTCCTGAGGCTTGGACTCCTGATTGCCAAGCTGCGTTTGATGCGATCAAGCACGCTGTTGCTAATGACGTGGTGCTGCACTTTCCTGATTACTCCTTGCCCTTTCATGTCGAGCTCATCTCTGATGCCTCGCTGCAAGGATCAGGCGCTGTTCTGGTGCAGAATGGGCGTCCCATTGCGTTCACCAGTAAGAAGTTCTCTCCGGCGGAGCGGGGCTATACTACCGGTGAGCAAGAGCTTCTGGCTATCATTCATGCCTTGCGTGAATGGCGCTGCTACCTGGAGGGTCGTCCCTTCGTGGTAAAGACAGACCATAAGCCCTTGACCTTCCTTCAGGGCGTTCCTACCCTTAACCGCCGCCAGGCGCGTTGGTTGGAATACATGGCACGTTTCAACTTCACCTGGGAGCATCTCTCCGGATCCCTCAATGTTGCCGATGCATTGAGTCGCCATCCATCCCTGCATGCCGTGATCCTTTCGGTGGTCACTCGGCGTCAATCTGCTGCCTCTGAGGTCACTACCTCTGGCTTTGCACAGCGCATTGTGCAGGGATATGCCTCTGACTCCTGGTTTAAGGATGCCCGCAATCTTGAGCCCTATAAACAGGAGCGCGGCCTATGGATCCGCACTGATGGTGAACGTCGCCAGATTGTCGTGCCTAACGACGACCTTCTTCGCCGGGATATCCTTGCACGCTTGCATAAGGACCCCCTGGCTGGACACGTGGGTGTTACCCGCTTGGTGGAGCTAGCACGTCGCAATTTCTGGTGGTCCTCCTTGGCCCAGGATGCTGCTCGATTTGTGCAGCAGTGTGACGATTGCCAGCGCTCTAAGCCTCTTTCCGGTAAACAAGCAGGGTTGCTTCAACCCTTGCCCATTCCGGTGGCTCCCTGGGAGAGTGTTTCCCTTGATTTTGTTGTTGGTCTTCCTCCGTCTGAGGGGGGGAACGATGCCGTGCTCGTCATGGTTGATCGTTTGACCAAGATGGTGCACCTTGCGCCTACCACCACCTCGGTGACTGCAGAGCAGACGGCTCGTCTGTTCTTTGATAATGTCGTGCGTTTGCATGGCATACCCAAGTCGGTCATTTCTGACCGTGGGCCCCAGTTTGGTGGCAAGTTCTGGGCGTCCCTGGGTGACCTTGTCAATGTTCGTGTGAACCTTTCCACTGCCTACCATCCCCAAACGGATGGGCAGACGGAACGCATGAACCGCACCTTTGGTGACATGCTGCGTACTTACGCTGGCAGCAATCCTCGCGCGTGGGATACTTTCCTCTCTGCTGCTGAGTTTGCCATGAACAATGCTGTTAACCGGTCTACGGGACAGTCTCCGTTCTTCTTGAACTATGGCTTCCACCCCGCAATTCCACTTGCTCGGGAGTTGGATGTGCCTGCCCCAGCTGCCAAAGCTTTCGTGAGGTCGTATAATGACCGCATGGATGAAGCTAAGCACCTCCTTGAGGCTGCACAGCAGCGTACCATCGAGTACTACAACCGTGGTAAGAAGGACACCACCTTCAAGCCTGGTGATTCCGTACTCCTCAGTACTAAAAACCTACGGCAACTTGCCACAGGTCCGCGCAAACTTTTGCCGCGATGGGTGGGACCTTACCCTGTGAAACGCATGGTTGGTCAGGCAGCGGCCGAGCTTGTCCTTCCCTCGAATATGCGTATTCACCCCACCTTCCACGTGTCTCTGCTGCGTCCTTACAGGGCAGCACCAGATACGTCGGTTACCAATGGATCCAATATTTCCTCTGGAAACCCCGGGACCAGTCCTGATGGACCGCCACCAGTAGATTGGTTGAACAACGAACCTCTCTACTCGGTTGAGCGCATTCTTGACTACCGTGCTCGCCGTATCGGGAAGAAACGAAAACGGCTGGTGCATGAGTACCTTGTCAAGTGGAAGGGTTATTCTTCCGACCAAAACAGCTGGGAACCTGCGCAGAACTTTACCCCTGACCTGATCCCTGATCTTGAAGCAGCTCGAGCCCGTGCACGAGGGCGCTGCGAGGACGCCGCGTCCTAAAGGGGGAATAGTTGTTGTATTACGGTACCGGCCTTAGCTCCTTGCTAAGTAAGTAGCCCCGTGGCTACACCCTCTATATGCTTATATGTAGAGGCTAAGGGTTGCATGCCCTAATGCAACTGTGACACTGTCACTGGTAGACTCAGTTGAGTTCGGTTTCACTGGTTGATCCTATGTATTTCCTTAATACATAGCTCTGTTTTCTCTTCCTTAGGGATTACAGTTCTTTATGGAGGCTTGCCGTACTAAGCTCAGAGTACCTATGCTCTGCTCTTCCTATCAACCGGTAGTTATCACTACCACTAGTTGGGGGTGATACAACAGGGTGGGTCATGTACATAATGATCCGCATTTCTTATATAGTTGTAGATTGGATTGAAGATGATGCATATACAGTAGAGGGATATATACTTAGATATAGAGGGAAATATACTTAATAACGTACGATTGTCAGATTGATGCATATTATAGGTTGTAATTATTATTTTAATCCAGAAACGGGGAGTGTATATAGCAATACAACGTGCATGCCGTAATCCATTTTATAATGATTGAAGATGGAGTAAGCAGGACATTACGTGATGGAAACACATGTAGCACCACTAGTGCAGCTATTTCTTAGTGGACAGAAGAATGGTCGTCCGTGCGTATACGATACATATATATATATATATATCATATATGATGATTAGACACGTTTCGTATGGGTTTCGTATGGCACAAGCAACATTGTGTCCCTGGACGGAGATTCCAGGATCAATCCCGACATTGAGCGGGATGAAAGAAAAACCTTTTGATTGAGGTTGGATGAGCGCCCACGAAGATGGACGGTGATAGACCCCGATTAAAGTGACCTGCGACCTGATCAGAAATACGTAGAGTTGTTGCCACCATTGGATGCTGGTGGTGTAACGGTGTTACAGGCCCTACCAACTTATAGGGGGTATAACAGCTGTTAACATTGCTTAACAGCCAGCTAGAGGCTGTTCGTTTGGCTCCAGTTAAACCCCCTATAAGTTGGTAGGGAGGTGGTGGGTGCTGAAACCAGGAAATCACCATCATCGGGAATTTCGGAGAAGTCCGCGGATGAGGGTGAAAGGATCAGGGTGCCACGAAATACTGGGGAAGGTAGGGACTGCCAGGTAGTGGCCACGGGTGAAGCAACCCCCCCCTGAAGCAGAACCCCCCCTGCGTATCCCGCTCACATATAATATATGCATTATTAATATAGGATCTGAGAGGAATGCTTTGCAGCGAGAAACATTATCGTCTATATATTATTGTATACACAAATATATGTCAATAATATCCATTCTGCCTCCTATGTGGGGGTGATGCATGACGTTTATTATGTTTGCAGCGACTCCAATGTAATATGTGCATGCGCGTATACATGTGTTTCTATGTATGTGTGAGAGAGAGAAAGACAAAAAGAGAGAGAGGGGGGGGTTGGATAACGCTTGCAGGCTCTCGTGGCATATATCTAATGAGGGATAAGCCAGCCATCAGTTTTGTTAATAATGAATGAGGATGAAGCGAGTGGCTGCAACCCGTCAGACACATACACATATAAATAGGAGGTTTCCTTCGATATAGGAGGCTCTGGAATGAGATGAACTTGGTTCCTTCGTATTCATTTCTCTGCTGGTGCTTAGAAATAGTATTATTGGTTTTTACACTCCAGTCCCCTGCCGCCCGGTAAACATTCTTATAGGCCGGCGCCGCCATTGCGATCGTTGCCATCACGACGACCGCCATCAGCACCACCGCCATCATCGCGACCGCCATCATTGGCAAAATCATCATCGCCGCCACCACCATCATCGCCACCACCATCATCGCCGCCACCACCATCGTCGCCACCACCATCATCGCCGCCACCATCATCGCCGCCACCATCATCGCCGCCACCGCCATCATCGCCGCCACCATCATCGCCGCCACCATCATCGCCGCCACCGCCATCATCGCCGCCACCATCATCGCCGCCACCGCCATCATATCCACCGCCATCATCGCCGCCACCATCATCGCCGCCACCGCCATCATATCCACCGCCATCATCGCCACCACCATCGTCGCCACCACCATTATCGCCGCCACCGCCATCATATCCACCGCCATCATCGCCACCACCATCGTCGCCGCCACCGCCATCATATCCACCGCCATCATCGCCACCACCATCGTCGCCACCACCATCATCGCCGCCACCGCCATCATCGCCACCGCCATCATCACGACGACCACCACCACCACCACCACCACCACCACCACCACCACCACCACCACCACCACCACCACCACCACCACCACCACCACCACCACCACCACCACCGCGACCACCACCACCACCACCGCCATCACCACCACCGCCATCACCACCGCGACCACCATCACCACCACGGCCACCACCTCCACCGCCGCCAAGTGCGCTTTATTTCTCACCACTCATGCATACCGCCCACCCTTCTTTAACTTTATAATCTTTTGGACTCAATGTTTTAATAATGTTATTGCTGTGTACAGAATATACCAAAAAAGGAACATTATTAAGACATTGAGTCTATAAACACTGTAGGCCTATTGAACGGGTTTTCTGTTGTAATATTTTTCATAAACTGCAGTCTTCTGGCTGCGACGCTTAACGAGCAGCAGGCAGGGATCCACATAGTACGTGGTGTTAAAAGATACCGGCATACAGCACCGGTGTGGTTATATATATATATATATATATATTTTTTTTTTTTATATGTGTGTGTATATGTGTGTGTAGGATAGGGGGGTTTTGCTTCACCCGTGGCCACTGCCGGGCAGTCCCTACCTTCCCCAGTACAGTAGTATTTCGGGGCACCCTCATCCTTTCACCCTCATCCGCGGACTTCTCCGAAGTTCCCGATGATGGTGATTTCCCGGGCTTAGCTAGTACCCACCACCTGCCTGTAACACCGTTACACCACGCACCAGCATCCAATGGAGTCTGCCGGATCAACGGCGGCATCAACTCCATTTCTTGTCATCCCACAAGTTTATACCATCGTCTAAGGTTAAGGGGTCACATGCGCTGCCCTCCTGATCGACATGAGGACTTTATCCCGTTCAACAACGGGATCAATCCTGGAATCTCCAGGGACACGCACAATGTCGTGCCATATGAAACGTGTCTGATCAAACGTATCCTTTATTTACGTATCCACCCTCTTTGTACATCCAAATAATTAGACTATGTTATTTTGTTTCCATCTATCACGCACAGTACCGATTTGCGACTCGGTGGCATACGGCCGTGGAGTTGGCCTAGTTCCGTCTTCATGCCCAGCCGGATATGAGAGGAATGGAGCTCTGTGCTACCCTAATTGCGCCTCTGGGTTCTATGGAGTTGGACCTGTATGCTGGCAGATCTGCCCATCCTCATATACGGTATGCAACTGCAAACAAACATGCTCTTCCTTGCTATATATAACTAATACCTGCCTCGGGGACAGACACAAGGATTGGATTGTTATCGATCGTCCGCCGTGCTCTCACTACTCTGTATGTCGATCTATCTGAAGTAGTGCCATTATTCTGTTCTTCCAGGCTCTGCCAGTAGTAGTGATGCCATGTAAAAACTAACCCTGTCTCTTTATATTATGTTAGAAAGAAAAGCGCCCGGCCCCCGGCCGTATTCCTTCTTTCTCATTCTCCTGATATATCACCGTGTGTCGCTCATTCTCAACATATTATTATACCAACAAATATATATTATTCGTAATGATAAGTTTTGCTTGCAAGGAAACGTTCTATCTGCCTTCCTAGCAATAATCTGATCATCTGCTAGCTGGCAATAGTTCACCAGCCAGGCAGGTCCAAGTGTATGTACCGAACGCCAACTTCATCATCTTACATCATGAACCTTTTGTTCATCAGTGAAGCTCCAAAGATCATGCAGTAGTCCCACTAGCTAGGCAAACGGGTGGGCTGAGTAGCATGCATAGCTTGGGTACGGCAGTAGGTTGTGCGCGTGTCATCAGCAGCCTAAGAAGTATCGATCTATATATGCCACTGCCGTGCGTGGAGTCACCCAGCCAGCTAGCCACGCACCACACTCTTGGGTCTGGTGGTGGTACCGAGCTTGACAGGGTCATATGTATGCGTGGCTCTGGGCGACCCCTGCGTGCTGCATGCGAGCAAGATGTACGGGTATGCACGCATTGCTCCGTCAGGTGGTACATGCGCGCACATCCCATGTGAGCCTCTTGATATAGCGTGCTGCTCAAATTACCCTGAAGAGATGAGCGATTCTTATGTATATATATATATATATATATATATGTGTGTGTGTGTGTGTGTGTGTGTGTGTGTGAACCATACCATCCATCCGAGTCGGGGTCCTCTAGCTGTGACGCGCAGACCTTTGCGATAATAATGCGTATGTGCGCACTGTCGAAATATTTGCAGTATATAATGCCAATTGTAACACTGGTGCAATGCTATGGACAGATAAACCCTGCCTGCCTCTTTATTTCCGTCCGCCGCCATGCAGGACATTGGCGCGATCTGCTCAAGACCTGTTAGTGGCATCTCCTCAACCAGGAACTGCCCTTGGTATGACGTATGTGGACTCACGTTTGCCCGCGGCTGTTCATCGTGTCCGTCAGACTACCACAACGACGGCTGCACCTGCTCCCGTGGCGACCAGTCCTTCGCAAAGCAGAGCTACGGCCGGGGTGCGGGGATTGGCCTCACTTGCTCAGGCGACCAAGACTATGATGCCGGCCTGTGCTACACCAAGTGCCGTCCGGGGTACAATGGAGTTGGACCCGTGTGTTGGGCGGCATGTAATTATTGATATGTAATGGACATTGATTGATATGATGTTACTGCTGGCGGCAAGCCAGTCGCCAAGTCCGTCGAGGTCCGTCCCTTAAGTCCCGCTAGGTGCTGCTGCTGTGCTCTTTCTGGAGTAGTGAGGCGATGTATGATGTCACGCACATACATGCAGCATTATTACTGTATCGAATCGTGAATCAAACCATTTTAGCAATCGAGCAAGATGTATAGGTACCAAACCACGCATGATTCATGGACCGACGATTGCTTATTACTTGGTGTATGTAGTGCGTAGTTGGGTCTCACCGAAGGGCCTCTTGAGCGAGATGATGAGCAGTTGCTTATTACTAACTGTTTCCTGTTAGTTGTATGTACGTAGTCCCGTCATCCTCATGCATCCCCATTCTTTTCTGCGGTGTATTCCTATACATATATATGTGTGTGTGTGTGTGCGTATCGATTCCCGCTGCAAGCGAGCATGCAGCCTCCCTACCTTGCGCTTTTTCTGCGCCAGATACGAATCTATCAAGAGGGATCACTGGGATTCCTGGCGTCGGTTTCCAACGCTATATACTGTTGAGAATGAGCGACACACGGTGATATATCAGGGGAATGAGGAAGAAGTATTACGGCCGAGGGCCGGGCGCTTTTCTTCCGAACATATACGTTTTGCTTATATGAAAAACTTACTTAGGGCTTCATTAACAATAATGTAATCTTCCACGTTTTTTTACTACTATGTTTCGTGATGCCATGAAAACTATATGTAACGATAGATAGATAGATAGATAGATAGACAGATAGACAGATAGATAGATAGATAGATAGATAGATAGATAGATAGATAGATACATAGATAGATAGATAGATTGATTGATTGATTGATTGATTTATCCATGCGTAACACCCCTTAATTTTGGGGTGTTACACTACTGTGGGCGACTCACCCTACAAAGACGAGCACCGGGGGGCCTGACCGGACTGAGCCACAGCGCAGGGGAGGGGCACGTGGCTTTGTCTGCCTGTCCTGCCACGTGCTCCCCCTCTCACTCGGACCAGCTAGAGCAAAGAAAGACTTAATATATTATATCCATCTATCTATTGTGATATGCCTCACCTCACAAATCTCTCATGGCCAGGTTTGGAACATTCTAAAGAAGTATAAATAAAATGACTTATTACAGTAATAGAAGGAATATTGATCACTAGAATTAAGCAGATAATTTGCAAGAAAAGATGAAAGATGAAAGAGCGTGATATACGTGAAGCTTAACTGTGACTGCTGTTTATTCAGATTGGATGGACGTTGTTAGGACCAAAAGTCATTGCTGTACGTACCGACCAACGGACACACCTCATCATCTGCCGTACACAAAATGTGCGAGTACTCATCAGGTATGCAGCAGTCAATGTGCAGCAGAATTTTGTATATGCATGCGGGCTATCTACCCTGCAGTTTTACGCTGTTTCACACGTAAGCCGAAAATCCCTTTATTTGTAGATGTCGCGATTTTTCCATTCAGCAGCCCTTGCAGCAAAATTATGGAGATTAATTAGGTACACAGCGGTGTGAAAATCGCATCTTCGGAGCTAATACGGAAACTGAATCCATGTTTACAGTGACACAGTGGTCAGCTTATCAAACCTCAGTACGAAGTGGACAGGCTACAGTAGTATCATGCATGGGCTTAGGGTTTTAGTTTGTACAACTTTCACTACTAAAACCCTACGTTGTGACAATAATAATGGAATTGTGGCGCGTTCAAGTTCGTTAGAAATACGACAACGAGAGGAGAGTTTTCACTACATACTTTTATCCACGTACGCACGCATCGCACCACTCCAATCCAGCCCCAATTCACAGGTGACAGAGAGCGAGAAGCAGAGATCCCCTGCCTGCCTGCTGTGACACGTCTTTTTTCACGCAGGTAGGGAATCGGGTTATTAGGTTATTAGGGCTTTCATGGGCATGCATGTCATCCGGAGTATTCATACAGACAACGCAAGCAACTAACACAAAATAAGGCAGCCCCCTGCATGGTAAGAACTTTTGTAAGTTATTTACGCCCCTGCCCCTGATCGATCCTCTCTTCGTGCCGACATACGCATGCACATACACATAAACACACACACACACACACACACGCCAAAAACGATCAATTTATAATGTGCACTACACACTCCATAACCCCTCACCCCTCCCTGTAGAAATCGCGAAACTTCAGCATATTCCATTAATCTGATCCCATTCATCATCATGCGTCTTGTCTCGTTAGTTCTCATTCCTCTTCGACGGACCTGCTCTTCTATCTTGAGTGGAGTCGACATATCGATGTCGCAGCGGCATTCGAGATGCATGCAAACCTATTCAGCTTTGTTCCGGAAATGTTGATGCCAGCCAGATTGGTTATCGCTACGTCCCCATGGTATTATTATTATAAGTCCGGTGTACATTTGCACCCATGCGATTGGACAAGCAATGATGACACGGATAACCCCACGCAATACAAATAAACCAACATGCCGGCGTGCCTGCATGTATGCCCAGCACACATTCACTTTCCCATTCTCCCATCGCATCCCTGACTGCCTCAATTTGCTTCCATTGATATGTCATATCGATACGGCTGTTGTTGCTGCTGGTCCTGCTGCTGCTGCTGCTGTTCTTCATATGCCATGGCATTGCTGCTCTTGATGTTAGGTTGCAAAAATGGGGTCCTGGCTGTGTTAGTTAGTTAGTTGCCAATAATCAGGCCGGCGGGCGGTCCACGTTCGCATCTACGCGGATCACTCGACCTAGCAGCCGACTGCCGTCCAGCGACACTGCGTGGGCCTGGTGCCAAAGGTCAAAAGGGAAGCATCAAGGAAGGGCACATCGCGACGTCAACCAAATTTGGGGGTTGGTTGCACCAGGGCAGGCGCAGGTAGGGTGCCTCAGACGCACCAAATTGTGTGTGCGTGTGTGCGTGTGTGGAAGGTGGGGGTGGGGGGGGGAGAGAGGGTGGCGCCGGCAGAGAGAGCGGCCCGCAGACATCAGATGAACTGTCATTCAGTGAACGAATTGCAGCTATGGATTAATTGACATGCAGCTGTAGCTTTAATCCAGCGGCGACAGCCGAGATCGAGATCAAGATCGAGATCGAGAGATCGTCCGGGAGATGTAGCTACAGCTTGAGTCCTAGAGCTACAGCTTCCAGATGATCTCAAAACCCAATGGTCATGCTCTACGATGACACACACACATAACACACACATGTGACACACACGTGTATGTACACGAACAGCCGTACATACACGTGCTGGGCCACATTATTTAGTGTTGGCAAATGACCGCGGATTGCGAACCTCAGCACCCCGTGTCCCGCAGCTTCGAAACCATCCAACTCGTGTCGTACCTTCTCCTCGGGTGACTCGAAGACGACATAGGCGATGCCCTTGGGTGTACGGCGGGAATCGCACGGTAAGCGGATCTGCAAGCACGTCGCCGCGAAAAGACGTGAGTCTGTCATTTTGTATGTCCAGGGAAGGAAGGTTGTGGAGTCGTACAACCCTGAGATGTTCGTCCCGCGTCCTTCGTACCTTTTCCTCTTACAGATCCAACGACTTTTTTGTTGTTCGCGTTAGTAGTACCATCATGATTGGTACAACAATTCCCCCATACGTCCCAATATCATGCTACCATTACGTCATCAGCTCGCGAAACCCTAGTGTCCACGTACGGAAACGTAAGGCCCCCAGGCTATTGTGCCCCAACCCTCGCACCACGCAACCGACCTGGACAATGCGACCCGCAGATGAGAATAACTGCGTGAGCGTGGGGGGTGGGGGTAAGTCGGGGGAAGGGGAAAGAGGCGAAATATGTGACATCAGCCAATAAACTATAATCGCCGTATATTTGCAACTGTCGACAAACAAAAGGGTATTGAGCGTTCGTGTAGCAGAAGGTTCGTCTGTGACCCATGGGTCTGCAGTGTACCTTAACCCTCCCCACGACCTATGCCTACACACAACTGCTCACGCACTCCGTCCGCGATCGAAGTAACGATTAAAACGAACTGAAATCCAACGGTTGCGGTCATCCACTCAATTTCCCCCCTCCCCTCCCTGGATACACCTTTCCTCACACGTCCCGCCACCCCTCTGTATGCGCACCCTTTCTGCAAGTAAGTCCCCCCTTCTTCTTTTCCCCTCGGCCAATCAGCCCTCCTCAGTTGCAGTTTTCGTTGCTTCGCCTCCCTGACCCTCCCCCCGGCCTCCCCCCCGCTCCCCCTCACCTCCTCCTCACCTCCCCCCGCCTCCCCCCGCCTCCCCCCGCCTCCCCTTTCGGACACACCTGCGCCAGCGCCTCCCGCAGCTTCTCCTCCCCCTGCGTCGGGTCCAGCCCCTTGACGAACAACGTGGTTTCGGAGGTGCCCCGGGGCTTCCAGCCACCTTCATGCAATGAGTGGAGGGTTGGGTGCTTTGGTGAAGGGATATTGACAGTTGTACGACAAGAGAGGCATGCAACAGCCCGGGAAGAAACAGGGCCGCTTGCCAAAGGCTGCCTCGGTGCTGTCGGGGGAAAGAGTGGCCGGCCACTGAAGTTGATCAAATGCCAGGAGCGACGGGTGGAAAGGAAAAGAACAGAACAGAAAGACGGGAATTACGAGTGTACGGCAGAACGGCAAGAAATATAGTTGATGGCGTAACCGAAGGAGAAGATAGCCGAGAAAGCGAGATGGAACAGGGCCCGATGTCAGGGGTAGACACGCCGTACCGACTGCGCGGGGCCGTACAAAAATAGTGCACTGGCTCCAAAACCAAGCACACCATCCGCGGGGAGCGCCCTCCCCCCTGCTCCGCAGCACTTTTGGCTAAAGAGAACGACCTCTCACACAAACGATATCGTACGATAATGTCGTACGTCATACATCATCAAATAAAAAATGGTTTTGAACATTCCCAGTATACGCAATCTCTGAAAGCCTCATCAGGCAACGTTGCCAAACCCTGGCCAACCCTGGCCGAAGGTAAGATGTCCCTCTGGCCCAGGCCTTGCAGCTTACCCGGCGGCGCGGACGGCTTGGCGACGCCGTCACGCTGTAGCTGCAGCTGCGGTTGCGACGCCGTCGGGTTTTCTTGAATCGGTGACAAGTACCCGCCACTGCGCCGGCCGTTAGCGACTCCACTGTCTTTGAAATCCATCGTCGCCGGCGCCACCGCGGGCGAGCCGCCGCGGCCGTCGGCTCCGTTGCTACTGCTACTGCTACTGCTACCGCTACTGCTGCTGCCAGGTCTGCCGTCATTCGCCGGCTTTTGATGAGCTGCACCGCGCATTGGCGCCAGGAGCTCCTGTACGAGGAGCGCTGCTACTGCGTTGCTACTGCCACCAATGCCGCCGGTGCCGGTGCCGGTATTACTGCTGCTGCCGCGTGGACCGCTCTGCGTGTAGCCAGTTACGCTGCTGCTACTGCCAATGGCGACGCCGCTTCCCGGGATTACGTCAGTACCGGGAACGCCGTCGCTTCGATCGGCCCCGTTGGTGACACGACGGACGGCAACAGCTGGTACACTCGCATTTGGCCCCCCTGGAGATGTGCTACTGCCAACCACAGCGGCCCCCCCTGTAGCCATCCAATCCCCCTCCGGAATATCCGCTGCGGCAGTAGCATCATCATCGCCAACGACAACCCGGCCCGCATTGGCGATAGCTGCAGTAGCATCCTTGTCGGCAAATGGCGGCGCCGATGAAGACCCACGGGTCACCTTGCGAAACCGCACCTGCGCCCCTGACGGCGCCGGCGCCGGCACCGACGTCGGTGCCTTCGCCATGCCAGCTACGTTGCTCTTGTGCACTCGATTCAACCGTTCCCGTTCCCATTTATTACTCGCATTCGAATCCTGTACTTCAAATCGTCCCTGATCCGGATCCTGTACGGACGACGCGTTCCGATGTCTCGCCTCCGAGCGTCGAATCGCGCTTCGGTCCGGTTCCGGCGCCGCCGCATCAACCTCCCCAACTGCTGCGGCAACGGATGCAGATGTGGTAGCGGCGGCGGCGGTGGTTTGTAGCACTGCGTCGTCTGGCGGCGGCGATGCCGCCGTCAAGGCCGCAGCCCCGCCGCGGCTATTACTGTCATTACGACGAGTTCTGAGCTGTCGATCTTGTTTGATCTGATGATGCGAACCCCACCGGGGCGGCGGCGGCGGCGGCGGCCGCGGCGGCCGTGGAGCGGCCGTCGCCAATAGCTGAAGTGGCGCTTGGCCGGCGACAGGCGGAACATAGCTAAAGTCAAAGCCAAACAACTCGTCCTCATCGACATCGTACGACAACGGCACGCCGCCGCCTCCGCCGCCACTGCCGCCGACCACGACGTTGGACGCCAGCCCAGATGCAAAGGCTGCTGGAGTGGCGGAGGAATTGCTAGAGGTTTCTTTAAACACGCGGGTCCTGCCACCGCCGCTGCCACCGTCGACGCCGACGCCGACGCCGACGCCGCCACCACCGTCATCGCCATCGTCGCTCCAGCTGCCGCTGCTGTCCGCCGCAAACCCTAGCAATCCGTCCAAATCGTCAGTCAAGCGACTCTCCGCCGGCGGCGACAATGCTGCTTGTGATTCTGAAACGTCTTCTCCTGTCGCTGTCGCTGCCACGACCACCGGCCGCGCTGGCTGTCGCTGCCGACCGCCGCTGATGCCGCTTCTGGTATGAATGTTTTCGTTATCAACAAAGCGAGTGACGTGGTGGCCACCTGATCCGGCAGCAGGGGGGTTCCGGAGCAGCTCAAAACGCACGCCGTAAAGAAACTCACATGCATGACGCCGATGTGCGAATGCCGATGTTCCGTACAATGTCTATGTGTGTCTGAGTGTGTGTGTGTGTCCGTGTCTGTGTGTGTGTCTATGTCTCAGAAATGTCACGTGCATGTGAGTTGAGAGATATGGTATAAGTTCACGATAACAACCACACACAAATACACACACGTCTCTCGTGAAACAGAAACAGAAACAGAAACCCCAACGACCCCGTTACCTTCGTCTCCGCTGCTGCCATCATCATCTACCCACACAGACCCCATGGCAAGGTCATGCCCAAGGATATGACGCGAGCTGCCGTGTACGACATCCGAGGAGGAGGAGGAGGATGCCGCAATCGGATGTGTTGAAGCGCTGAAGGCTTCCGTCGCCGCAGCGGCGGCGGTAGCGGCTGTGCCGCCGTCGCCGCCAGTAGCAACGACTCTTGATGCGGCGGTGGCGGTGGCTAAGTCGTCAGGGCGCTGCCGTACAGCCCTATCGTAATCGGCTCCGAAATCCATGAGATCCACCATGCCCGCGAACTCATCCTCAAATAGTTGCTCGTACCCGCGGCTGCCGCTGCCGTACGATACAGTATCCGGGGAGCCGTACCGCTCGTCGCTGCCAGCTGCCGGTGCGTCCCTGTTCTGTTGGCATCCCGTAGACCCGGCGGCAACGGCGCCATCGCCAGTACCTAACGAACTCGCCGCCGCCGCCGCCGCCGCCGTGGACGCTGCAGTTGAGGATGCAGCAGTCGACGACGACCTGGCCGCCGCCGCCGCCGCCAATTTCCGCATGCGGCTGCGCATTGAAGATGTTTCGTCGCCGCCGTCGACGCTATCGAACAGGTCCCGCAAACGCGCCTCTCGCTCCTCAGCGGACATCTGCCGCCTGCGGGTACCGCCGCTTCCATCTGCCGCGCCACTGCCGGCAGTAGCAGCGGTGCTAGGCCCCGACAATTCGACCTCCGCCGCCCCCGCCCCCGCCGCCGCCACGCCATTCGATTCAGAATAGCCGCCGTACTCAGGGCTCACGGGGTTCCCGCCGTCACGGGTATCGACACTCGCGACTGCGGAGGACGCAGGCGCAGAAGCTGGTGGGACAATTGTGGGCTCGGCGGCGGCTATGGTGGTAGCTCCAGAGGTGGCGGCGGCGGCGGCGGTCGTTTCAGCGGCAGCGGGAGCGGCGGCATTGGTCTTTCCCGCCGGAAGCGCGTCCCGCGCCGCCGCCGGCCCGAAGGATATAGTAGCCGCAGCCGCAGAGTCCGTCTGGCGGTCATCCGTGCTGTTGCTACTGCTGTTGCTACTGCTGTTGCTACTGCTGTTGTTGGTGCGCCGTTGGCTTGGCCGACTAATCATGGTTCGCAGACCTGGGGGGTTGGGTGGAACCCCGGACAAGGGGACAAGGGGACAAGGGGATAAGAAGAAAGGAATTGGTGAGGAGAGCGGAAGGGCCCAGAAGAAAAGAGAGAGAGAGAGAGAGAGATAGAGAGATAGATAGATAGATAGATAGATAGATAGATAGATAGAGAGAGAGAGAGAGAGAGAGAGAGAGAGAGAGAATTTGGCCCGGTTGTACTGTGCCTAGAAGTTGGGCTGCTTCGGAAATAACTTATTTTGGACATGGATGGCCAGACGAACGATGACGGGCCTCCCGCAAGGTAAAGTGTCGTACGCGGCTCCACCTACTGTGGAAGCTTATAAAGCTAGGGGCCGGACCATTGCTGCCAGACTCCAAACTTGAGTGAAATGCAATTCGATGAAAAATATAATCAAAGTGGTAGCAATCAGAGACCTGCTGCTGCTGCTACTGTTACTGCTGCTGCTGCTGCTGCTGCTGCTGCTGCTGCTGCTGATGATGATGATGATGATGGTGATGATGATAGACGTTGCGCACACGGCCCATGTACGGCACCTTCCATACGCCCCAGTCATCCCTGACTCCTCCCCTTCCGGAGCCGGCCCCTGCTCCGGGACCTCAGGTGACCCAGCATTGACTCCACACAGCTGTTGACCCTGAGCTTGCCCATGGCTTACGGCATGATGTCAGGAGGGCCCTATGCCAGGGCAGCAGGGCCAGCTATCTAACAACCAGCACCCTGAACTTATCGATGTACCGTACAATACGTCGTACCATTTAGAATTAGAATTAAAGGTCTCCAATGTTTCTCACGCCGCGTTCTCCTACCTGTCAATGCACGGCCACGACCCGTGGACCGCAGACTTGTCGAGTGTGCGTTTTCACGGCTGGTCGGCCCCGCAGCGGCCATAGCGGCCATTGGCGTAGCGCCGGATGCTGCAGCGCCGGAAACGCCGTTAGTCGATGGCATTGAGATCGCTGTCCGTGTGCCGGCGGACTCCGTACCCGGCTCCTCTTGCCCGCCCAAGGAGACAGCCCCTGCACCTGGCACCTCAGTGCCGCGCCCACTCGCACCCGCGTCGGAAGGTTCGAGTCCCACTGACCCACGGGTCACGCGTTTGCGACTGCCGCGGCCTGTTCCTTCACGCTCCAAACCGCGACCCATTTCGCCAATGGGCATCAAGATATCGCCTTTGTCATCATGTCCACTGCGAGAGGCGCCATCGTGCGTGGCGCTACTGTCACGAAGGATGCCTGAGTCGCCTCTGTCGTCGTCCTTGACGCCGCCAACCGCCGTGCCGGCGGCGCTGCGCCTTACTGCCCCTGCTCGTCTGCTGGACGGCACCTCCTTCTCCGACCGGCCGCCCATCTCTCCAAAATCCTTTCCCCGGGGCCCATTGCGCTTTTCAGAGGTGGAGGCTACCGACAATACTCTGGCCGCTGTTGTACGGGAATCGGCTGTAGCAGCGGCGCGCGTACGGCCCGTACGAACGGAACCGCTCGAGCTCGCCACCTCCGAGACATCCCGGCTAGTGGCCGCGATCACCCCAGCGTTCTCTGCTGTAGAAGTGCCCGGCACATCGGCAGTGGATAAATTAACACCGCCTTGACCAGGAGCCATCGTTGCCGACAAGGCGTCCACGAATTTCCGTCGGGTGCGATGAATCTTTGGGCCGCTGCTACCGTCTTTATTATCAGCTGATGTGATCGAGTCATCGCCGCCGATGATGATGTCGCCGCCGCCGTCGCCTGCTGCATCGTTCGCTTTATCAGTGGACCTGCGCTTAGCGACTGCCGCCCCTTTGGTTTTGCCGCTTTGATGGCCGGCATTATCATCTTCCACATCGTGAGCGCTTCCGCTGCCGCCGCGGCCGATTCGGCTTCTGCTGTCGTTCGCGCCTGGCGTTGTTGCTGCGCGTGATGGCCGCCGTGCAGCGCACCTGACCCTGCACCGGCTGATGAGTCCCCCTCCCCCGCTGCCCCCGATGCCCCCGATGCCGAGGATTTCATCAACTACGCTATCAAGTTTTGCGCCGAGGCCCCGTCGGGATCTGCCAGACGGGGCCGGTCCCGCCGTCCGGTTGAGGGCGAATGATGACCCATGGGTCAATAGGCCAGGAACGTTCGACCCATCATGTGGGTCGGTGTAGGCCGCAGTTGCGCTACGGAGAGTCGTTTGACAGCGCCTGGAAAGGCAAGCAACTACGATGGTCGTTGCCCGTTGGCGCCAGTGGCCAGCTGGGACGTGGTTCCGGCCGGCGTGAGACTCGTTGTTGCCATCAGCACCACCGTGCCTTAAGGGCGTCCGTCCCTGAGGACCTCGGAATACGACGCCGGGCCGTCTACGGATCGTGACAACCGTGAAACATGGGCGGTTTAAGGCAGCTGTTGTTGTTGCTGCTGCAGACGACGACAATGGTGTCGCGAACGGCAAGGCCAGGGCACTGCAACCCGACATGCTGCACCACATTGCTCCGTGCATACCGTTGGCTGTTATAGACTTATTAATTTGTAAGAAGATGAAGTTATATTCAGTCTGCTAACAGAAGATATCGCGTCTCAGAGACGGCGTGTCTGAAATCCCACCATTTGGCGGTGCGCGCCAACGCAGCGGCCGCCAATAGATAGAAGATAAAAATGAAAATCCAGGTGGGTATATTAATATGCCCAAGATGATTGAAAAATGTATGCAACGGTATGTATGCAACGTAACACTGTGGCTGCAAATAGCAGAACTTTACGAAGAAAAGGATATGCAGGCGTTATATAGCTCTTCGGAATCCTATAGCGCAATGCAGAACACTTCCATGGAACCCAGATGCAAATTCACAGGTCAGCAGTGGGCGGCTTCCACATAAAAAAGTTGCCTCATGTAGCGGTGTCTATAAACCCACCATTCCCTAGCTAGGAATAATTAGTACTTCTTGGAGCCACACTCAGTAGGATTATTATGATGGTGTAAGGAGTATTTATACCATATAGGGTTTGCCGCAGTGATGCTCCCAATTAACAACACGAGCAGGATAACCTACATCTCACGAGGCGATGAACATGAAGAAGCTTACCTCAAATTGAATTGGCGTACCGGGTCAGGCCCCTTGGAAGGCTAGCTGTCTCCGTACTGCCGCAGTTAGTTGCTTCGGCGACGTTCGTTAAGACAAGAGCACAAATGGACGTGGCGATTCGTCCAGGGCAGACGACAACAGTGCATTTTATTTACTATAACAGTAACAGGTCTCAAGTATGTAGATAGCAGTCAACCTATACGTCGGAAACCAGAGCACGGCTATGTCCACATTTTGAGGGTCAGCGACGCGATATAAGTAACTACATATTTGATTATCACACCGGTTACGTTACGTCACCTTTTCCTAGCTTTCCCTGCAACGGTGTCGGCACCTGGACGCCGCGTGCTGCCCTCAGCACCAACGCGATTCAGGACGCGCAGATATTCCTGGCTCCATATGAGACCGCCATAGAGTTTAACGAGCCACACACAGAACGAATCCTCCGCGCGTGGCGGTACCGGACCATCTCTCGCGTTCCATGCGTACCATTGCAACAGGGCCTCCACGGCCGCTAGATCGACATCATCTCAGCGCCCGGCGATGGTTTCCTAAACCACGGCATGGTTTTGCTCGCCTTCTTACCAACAGCACGGCATTGCCCGCACGACCCGGGCTTGCGCATCTCCCTTGGGCAATACACCACGCCGCCAGCTTAAAATGGCCAACCTCACAAATGTCGCTGAGCTCGACATATTTCGCGCCCAAGGCATCCTCGCTGCGCAGTGGCGAAATGGACGGGTGCTCCTCACTCCACGGATCCCTCCCACCACCACGCGCCGCAGCTGCAGCAGGATTGCAAACATCATACCCATCCAAGGCCCCGCTGACATTGGCGTCTGTGTCCAGGGGCAGTGGGGTTCAGGCCCTTGGCCAGGTTGTCAGATGTCAGCCACTCACAGGGACGGAGGGCTTCCCAGCAGCAGCACCATCTGGGTCGCAGCTGCGGCTCAAGGACACTGAACGGGAAGATCCAGATCCAGATCCAGATCTACAGCAGCAGCAGAAGCAGAAGCAGAAGCAATCCTCGTTCTCGGGACCAGGTTCCGGACCAGGAGGTCCGGATCCGGATTTAGATCCCGGCAGCCGGACCACGTCGGTGTCAGCACCGCGTGGAGTCCCGGCAAGTTTCGGCTTGTCGGAGTTCTCTCCCCTGGAGCAGTACGAGGTTCCACCACCTGACGATTTGGCGGAGGCTGCACGGGACGGGGCTGCAACCGCCGCCCTGGAACGCTCGACAGCAGCGAGTCCCAGCACTTTCGGAGTTACGAGTAGCAGCAGTGGCATCGGTGGCACTGGTGGCATCGGTGGCGGCGGCTTCGGCATCAGTGCCCAGGAGCTGGCGCGCATGGTGTCGTACGCCTTCGACCACGATGGTGTTATGCCGGCCACAGTCACGGCTGGTGAGCTGATGTCAGCGTTGCACAGCTCCGTGGCGGAGGGCGTGCCAGGCACAGCAGAGGACACGGCGGCCCGCCAGGAGGCTTACGGCATCAACGCGCTGCCGCCGCCGCATCAAGTGTCCTTCCTGGAGCTGGTCCTGGAGGCGCTGGATGACTTTACCGTACAGGTACTGCAGCTAAAACAATTGCCGTGTCGTATATCATGACGCATATATTATGCAGAAGGTTGTCGACTCTTATGCCAAAACCGTACGTTGCATGTGTCCGCGTGTGTCTGTCTGTGTGTCTGTGTGTGTGTCTGTGTGTGTGTGTGTTCGTATGTGTGTCTGTGTGTGTGTCCGCGTGTGTCTGTGTGTGTGTGTGTGTTCGTATGTGTGTCTGTGTGTGTCTGTGTGTGTTCGTATGTGTGTCTGTGTGTGTGTTCGTATGTGTGTGTGTGTTCGTATGTGTGTGCCAATCTTGAATCGTGGGATGTAGGTCTCATCTGCGAACATTTTGCTACTACCACCACCACCATCACTACTACTACTTCTTCTTCTTCTTTACTAACACCTATATATGGTATAATTGTGGCTTGTGTCTTATTAGCGTTGTGCCCTGCGCGGCGTGGGGCCCCGCTCGCAGGCCCTCCTGGTGTCCGGTGTCCTGTCTCTGGCCCTGGCGGTGCTGGCGCCTGAATCAGGAAGCGAGGGCGTAATCGGCGGCGCAGCTGCGGGGCCCCCCTCTGCAGACTGGCTCGAAGGAACAGCCATTCTGGTGACCGTAGCACTGGTCGTCACGGTAAGAGGGGTTAGGCTACACATCTGACCCATGGGTCATAGAGGAGCCCTTATGGTGGGGTGGGGTAGGGGTGGGCGTTAGAGGCATTTTAGTGTATGTGTGTGTATGTTTGTGTGTGCGCGCGAGTACTCTCACGCATGTACCGATGGGCCGTGGTCCACGGCCGGTACGGCGGCAGGGATCGCAAATGTACAGCAATACGATGAAAATTAGAAGAATCGAAACAGGGACCGAATGAGGGGAGCTCCGGAAGACGTCACCGTCGGGTTGAGGACTGTGAAGCGGGAGAGCAGGGGCCGAAGGACATCCTAAGGTTGGATAAATCTATTTTGGAGCCTATCCATCCGTCTATCAGGCCGTCCATCTGTCAGGCCGTTACTCCGACGTGGAGTGCTGATTGCTTGTTGCTGTGTGTTTCGCCCTCCCGTACGTGCACAGGTCAGCGCAGCTACAGGCTACGCGAAAGAGTCCAAATTCCGGCAGCTCAACAGCCTTAAGGACGACGTCCAGGTGGGTGTGGGTTAGGGAATGCATCACACTCGGGGATGGAAGCAGGGAGGGGAGGGGAGGGGAGGGGAGGGGAGGGGAGGGGAGGGGAGGGGAGGGGAGGGGAGGGGAGGGGAGGGGATGGAAGCAGGGAGGGGATGGAAGCAGGGAGGGGATGGAAGCAGGGAGGGGATGGAAGCAGGGAGGGGATGGAAGCAGGGAGGGGATGGAAGCAGGGAGGGGATGGAAGCAGGGAGGGGATGGAAGCAGGGAGGGGAGGGGAGGGGAGAAGTTCAAATGACTTTATCTTTATGCGGATGGCTCATCCCCGTTGGCGCATGTCGTTGAGATACCCTGCGTGTTATCCAAACAATGCGACTCTGTTTCTTAGTTTCGGTTTGTGTTCGTTAACTATGCACCCGATTCAGTATACGTGAGGTTTTACCCCCACCCCCTTCCTCACCCCACCTGTACACACGGACATGTAGGTTCGTGTCATCCGTGGCGGTAGTCCGCCCACCCCACTGCCATCCCGCCAGCTGCTGGTCGGGGACTTGGCCATTGTGGAGGCGGGGGACATATTGCAGGTACGGCAAAACACAGTCAGGCACACGCACACTCACACAGGTTCACGAGATGCAGGGAATCCTTAACCGAAAACGGTCAGGTCGAAAAAAGGGAATGGACTGCGGAACCTGTGAAAGGGGGGGGCTTGGAAAAGAGCCCGAGGGGTATTCTGAAGGGGATGACGTGAAACCGTGCGTGTTTTCTTGATATCACGTCACGCACACGTTGTTCCCGCACTCGCTGTCACGCACGCACGGTGAGATAGCCTTTCCCTACAGTCGTGTGATTCAGTCGTGTGATTCGGCACTGGGGGAGCCGTCGCCTGTTCATAATTTGTTGCGTAGACCGCAGCGCCGATGAGGACCGTTGTGGCTGTGCTTGTGCGTGTTATCACCACCGTCCTTTTTGTTGCCGATGTTCGACAACCCCGTTCGGGCAGCCCTGCAGTGCTTCTATCTTGTCCGCGGGCGCCGTCCTTTCCTTTCCTTTCCCCGGCATTTCCCGCGCCTTCCCCTCCTTTCTTATCTTCCACGCATCCTCCAGTCCGTACTATATTTGGATTTTGGATCTATTCTATTCCCATTCCGCTGGATGTGCATGTCCGTAGGCTGACGGACTGCTGGTCGCTGGCGGCGAAATCAGGTTCGCGACTTGTCGTTATTACCCGGCAGCGGGAAGTGTGCAGGAGGGGCCGGGGCCGGCATTTCTTTCCGAAGGATGTCAGCGTGTGCGCGTGTGTATGTGTATGTGTATGTGTTGCCTCACCCCCCCAAAGAGCACTTGCCAAACAGGCTCCTCCAAGATCTAATCCGGAACTAAGCCTGCGTCGTACATGTGTCTCATATGCGCTACACTACACACCTGACAGATGGACATCATTCTCATGTGCCAGGCACAATTGAACCAAACAGAATAACCCCTGTCCAACCGCCAACTGTCGCACCTTCCGTTGGCAGGTTGGACCAGAGTCACCTCACGGGTGAGTCAGATGAAGTTGTCCGCTTCCCCATGGGCTTGGAAGCGCCAGCTGTCGTACTGTCCGGCAGCAAGGTGCTGGACGGCTACGGCAAAATGATTGTGCTGGCGGTGGGGCCGTACAGTCAGCAGGGTAGCATTAATGCGATGATGCGCCAAGCCTCCGGTGGCAGCGGTGCCGTTGCCAGTGGGGAAGGCGGCGGGAGTGGAGCTGCCGTACCGACGGCAGCGGCGACCGTCGCATCCGCCGCGTCCGTTGATGGAGAACAGGGGAACACAAGCCAACAGCAGCAGCAGCGGCAGCGGCGTCGACGACAGCGCAGCTTGGCGGGACTGAGCAACGGCGCCGCAACAGCCCTCAGGGCATCGGCCGCGGTGGCGGCGGCGGCGTTGGCGACGGTCAGCTCCGTCGCGAGCTATGACGGCACTGACGGCATCGACGCCGTCAATCCGCATCAAATGGCTGCTCGGCCGTCTACAGCAGATGCTACTGCCGCGAATTTGACGACTACTGCCATCAGCAGCCCGAGTGGCAGCCCGAGCAGCGGCAGCGGAGCTGAGAACGGGGGCATGCGAGTGGAGACGTTCCTGACACAGAAGCTGCAGGTTCGCACGCCGGGGCTTTGTTGTGTCAAATTATTACCGCGGAATATGGACTGGGGATAGTAGACTGATTTGTACCCGACCGCATCAGCATTGGCGCCACCAATTGATTGCCATTGCATCAGCATTGGCGCCACCAAGTGGTGTTAATGTTCTGCGGGGTGTTTAGGGGTTCGATTAGGGGTTTTATGAGGAACACGTCCGTAACATAAACATGCCCACGTGTACACGTGTGTATCTGCCCACGCGTACACGTGTGTGTATGCCCACGCGTATACACGTTGAGCTTAACCCCACCAAGGACACCCCGCTAAGCATTTCCTACCCACTCCGGGGGGAGAGCAAAAACACAGCAGCTTTCCTTTATTCGTCCTCCCTCCCCCTACCTCTCCCGGAGGAACGGAGAAAGAACTTCTGCCAAGTGTGGCGAATGTCACTTCCGGCATGCTTGGCACTATTAGCCCATCACTCGTTCTTCTTCTTCTTCTCCTTCTCAGCGTTTTAACCGTAAGCGTCTCTCCATCCACCAACTATCATCCCAGGTGCTAGCGCAGCGGATCGGTGCCGTCGGTGTCGCCGCTGCAGCAGGCATCTTCATTGTGAACGCGGCGGCCTACACGGCGGAGCTCTTGACAAGAGCTGGAGCAGGAGGATGGGCATCTGGGAGCCTGCTGAGCGGCGGTAGCGCTATGGACATTGCGCGGGTGAGTGTGTACCTGCACCCTGTCAGACATGGAAAAGATCGGTGAAGCTTTTAGTCGGCCAAGACGGGTGGTGAGGGAAAGCCTCACGATGGCAACGGAAATCCGATTAGTTTCGGTGTTTTAACAGGTTCTCAAAATGGAATCTGCGCTCGAGATTGCTAGCAAGTAGATGTAAGGAAACAGAACTGGTAGGGACGGTCGCTGAACAGATACAGAGGCATGAGAAGCTGAAATAGAGACAAGGCGGGAAGAAGTAATCAGCGGGTTCGTACGGTGGTTATGTGGATGAAGATGTAATGCCCACTCGGGGAAAACGACCTATATGGTTATGTAAAATATTAGTCATCGAAGTTGCTCGCGTGGTGTAGTGGTTAGCACTGTGGACTCTGAATCCACCGACCTGAGTTCAAATCTCAGCGCGAGCTGATCATGTTCTTCGACAGTATGTGTGCATGCATGGGAAATGAAGTTAATTTTGTTCTTCGTAATTCAGCATTTAAACGTTACGCAATTACGCCATGAAAGAGTAATACGAACCAATGAAGAAATTGTTCCATTTGCGCAAAACAAGTTCCAGTGATCATGCCTAGGTTTGTCACCAAATGCTGAACTAACAGAACTCTACAGTTGTCCCAAGGCAGCAGATAAAATAGGTGAATAGACATCTCAGCCCTTTTCCTGAGCCCGGTCATCTGAAACCTGTATATCTGGCCGTTATGCTCATGATGGATTTTTCTTCCTATTGCTTGTATAGTGTGATATGGATCAGCCACCAGGAATGCCTTTTCTGGGAAATGATGGTGGCTGATCCATATCACACTATACAAGCAATAGGAAGAAAAATCCATCATGAGCATAACGGCCAGATTATACAGGTTTCAGATGACCGGGCTCAGGAAAAGGGCTGAGACCTATTTTATCTGCTGCCTTGGGACAACTGTAGAGTTCTGTTAGTTCAGCATTTGGTGACAAACCTAGGCATGATCACTGGTCATTACCTAACTTGTTTTGCGCGAATATGACCTGGTAGCTAGGTGCCATTAATGATATGCCTGCATTGCCATCATCCATGTGCCTATGTATTATTAAGATATGTGCTCTATGGACCCTTTCATGGCGTGATTGCGTAGTATTTGGTGTGCTCAATGCTAATAAAACCAAGGTAGATGAAAATGAAAAGTGTGTAAAGGTGAAGCACAAAAAAGCGTAGCTCGCGCTGAGATTTGAACTCAGGTCGGTGGATTCAGAGTCCACAGTGCTAACCACTACACCACGCGAGCATCTGAGATGACTCTGACGAATTTCCTTATTTATTTATAGTCTGATTCCTCTATTCATAATGCGAAAATCCGACGTGCAATTTGCTTAATTGCTCCAAAGCGCCTAAGGGCATTTCAGCAGCGTTAGACAGTGTTCTTCTTCCCGTATTTGAAAACCACATAAGCCGCACCACATTTAAATAGCTGAAAATCATGCATGACATAAGGATAGGACCTGTCATTAATAATGTGATTAATAACGCACCACACGAATGAATCAGTAATGAATTTAATTATTCAATGAATTAAGCGGAAGTATCGGAACCGACTTCAAACACAAAGTGCGAGCGCAAAATGAAAAGCGGTGATGAAGCGACCTAACAAGACAGCTCAGAACATGAACCGACTTGTAGACGCTATATAGACAAACAGAAAATACTGCTCTAAAGGCTGAATATTGTTAAGCAATGTTCAAGCCCGTAAGCGCGAACAGGCCCAAACTTTCTCATTCCCTATATTTGCTCTGAATGCAGCACACTGATTAATTGAGCACATTATAATACCTTTAAAAGAATTTAAATTGTGCCTGAGGGATGGGGCCTTCGCTCTTGGGAAGAACAACGTTCTGCAGATCGGAGCTCCGACTGTGCCACATGAATAAAGCCGCATCATACCATCTGTTTATGGCAAAGACCATGACTGATGCACACGAGTGTGGAAACTCCCAACATGGTGACCAGCCTTTTGTTTGTCCATCCGCTCAAATGTCGCCACCCCATGCCGCGCACGTTTTAAACCAGCCGCCGGGGATGCTCCTCGCCCATATAAAATATTATATTACTTTAATAAAAAAACACCTACTATGGGGCTGAACATTGGGGGTGCCCAACAAATTCCACTCCCACCCAGCACGCCTACGAACATATTCGTTCAGCAAGTTGGGCACCACGTAGGCAATTTTCCCGATACAGTCCGTGGGGGACGCTGTGGGGGTTCCGCTGGCGAGGACCAGAAGTTGCACCGGAAAGCTTGGTCCGAGAGACAGAAAGCAATTGAGAACTCGATGATAGGGCTTGATTACATAGACAGACATAACAGCTGTTGAGATAGCAGCACAGGCGCATTCGTATAAAAATGGGTCCACCGGTACAACAAAACCCAAGTTGCCAAACCCATTCACGTCTGCCACCCGCCCGCCCACTACCCGCATATTGCTCCTTCCCCCCGTAATACTCCCCCCTTCCTTTCACACCTTCCCTTTCCCCCTTCTGCTCTCCTTTGCCCCCCCCTCTTCTCTTCACCTTTTTCCATTCTCCCCCAGTCCTACTTAGACCTTGTCATCACCTCCATTACCATCCTGGTCGTGGCCGTCCCTGAGGGACTGCCGCTGGCAGTAACGCTCGCATTGGCCTTCAGGTGTGAACTCACTGCACCTCAGCTGCGCCTGTACTGCCAAGTTATCGAAATCACTCTAATGACGTAATGCCTTTCTCGGTTCTGGATTCAGGTTCTGGATTCAGGTTCTGGATTCAGGGAACGGGATACAAACTGGGGATGGCATACGTGTGACTGGTGAACTCCCTCAGGGCTCCAGGGTGTTTTATTTTCTTGCTCGCATCCGATTCGACTGCTGACACCTCTGCTGACACCTCTACGGGTGGTGACGGGGACTGCCCCCCGCTTTTGCCATTGGCCCTACAGCGTGCAGCGCATGCTCGCGGACAACAACCTTGTTCGGCAGCTGGGGGCGTGTGAGACCATGGGGGCTGCCACCACCATCTGCAGGTAAGCTAGCCATACTGCAAGCAGTGCGAGTACGAGTAGTACGACTAGTACGACTAGTACGAGTAAAAGTAGAATAGGTGGGGGAGGAGCAGTTGCGGAGCAGCTGGTGTTGGTGGTCGTTATCATCACCTCAGTGATAGGTTTTGGATCACAACTGACGGCCGTTACAGCATCAGTTAGCTTTGCTCCTGGCTCTGGAATCCTCCTCGCACACGGTTGATAATTTTGTGCCTCAACAGCACTCCTAAAGGTTCTGTCTGTTCGCGTTTCTCTAACTTGTTCTTCATCTTGGACCTCCTCTTATCCTAATGTGAACAATCCCCTTCTGCACCATGCAGTGACAAGACTGGCACCCTAACCTCCAACGATATGACAGTTGTACGGCTATGGGCCGCTGGGCGACAGTTCCGGGTAGCTTGGCCGGTGGAGGAGACAACCACCAACCACCGTAACCATAATAACCGCCACCCTTCGAGCCTTCACCATAACAGTCTGAACCATAACGGTAACAACCAGAAGTCATCGTACAACAACCATTCGGACCCCGGGGGCGACCAGGGCACTGTTGTCCACGGAACCAGTGGCAGTAGCAGCCGCAGTAGCAGTAGCAGCCGCAGTAGCAGTAGCAGTAGCAGTAGCGGTTCAAGCCATACGGGTCGTCAACACGCAAGGCCGGTGGATTTCCCCGTCGGCCCGACGGCCCAGCTAGTTCCATGGGCGTTGGAGCCGGCGCGGCCGACCCATGGGTCCTCGGCCGCTACCGCCACCGCCGCCGCAATCACCGCAGGCACCTCCGACAGCCCCCTCCGTCTCCGTTCTTCGGGGCGTCCCTCCCACCCCTCCCAGCTGGAACGCCGTTCGGGACCTGCAGACAATTTGGCAGTGGAGGGGACACGGGCGGGGGAGCAGGCTTTCGACAGTGATGAGGTGCTTCTTCCAGCCGCCGTGCGTTCCCTGCTGGTCCAGGGGCTGGTCGTTAACTCTACAGCCAGCCTGCGGCGGAGCTGTGGCCAGGACACCGCCACCGCCACCGCCACCGCCACCGCCGGGAAGGGTTTGAGGAAGGGTGGGTGAACCCGGGACACGTGTCCCTCCTGCCTGGGCAAGCGGGCAGGCACAGCTCCGAGCTGGTCGACGTCTTCCGGCACATACATAGCACTTCTTTAGTCACGTCCGACGACACGTCTGACGACTAATCCTCCCAAAGTTGTCCGTTGTCAGTTGTGCATCTTTACGTAATATGATCCTGACCTTGATGCTGCGGGCATGCTCCTGGTGGTCATATGTACAACTCCCTCACTGTCATGTCTTCAAATGCAGTTTACGATTTCTCTCCCCGTGCCCCCAATCTCCTTTTGTCTTTCTGTCAATCTAACTATCTATCTATATCTATCTATCTATCTATATCTATCTATCTATCTATCTATCTATCTCTGGTAATCGATTTGTCATCTTTCATCATCTTTTTGCGCGGCAGAAACATCTTCAGCGCCGGTGTCGGCGCTGCCGTCCGGCGGGGGAGGCCCTCGGAGCGTCTTCCAACGCAGCGGCAGCCCGACGGAGTGCGCCCTGCTCGAGTTGCCGTACAATCTCGGCTGGGGATGGGACTGGGGCTGGGGGCTGGGGTGGGGATTCGGAGGCCGTGCAGGCGGAAGGGACGGCACGACCAACGGCAGCGCCTCCGCCGGGTCGGCGGCGTCATCGATCGACGGCGACTACTCCGGCCCCGCTGCGGCGGCAGCGGCAGCGCCGACCACTGCGGCACCTCAGCTGGCCGGGGGCACCTGCCAGGTTCTTCAGCTGGTGCCCTTCTCCTCGCAACGTAAGCGGATGAGCGTCGTGGTTTCGGCGCCACCGCCGCCACTGCGACCGGCGGCATCCCACGAGACACGGAGCGACAGTGCCGAGCCCGACCTCGTGTCCTTGTGCAGCGGGAGCTTGGATACGGAGCTGTACGGCAACGTGGGCCAGGCCGGAAGCGTGGGCGCGGGCGAGGTGGGCAGTTACGGATCACTAATGCCCGTACGGGTGTTGACTAAGGGCGCCGCTGAGCTGGTCCTGGAGCGCTGTGCGTGGCAACTTGGGGGCCCCGATGGTACGACAATATTGCCGTTAACGACCGAGCAACGGCGGAAGCTACTGACGTCATTCGCAGGTACATTGGGTTTTGTGTCGGAAGTCCGTGAATCGTGATGATACTACGGTGATGATAGGGGGGTGGAGAAAGGTCGGAGATCATCGGAAGATCGAATCCAAGATAACCGGAATAACACTCTTTTGCCATAAAACATTAAAAAATGAAAAATTATATATATATATATATATTAAATTCACAATATGCAATATGGAATTTAGATGGTTTTTCCCTGTTATTATTAGTGGAAATGTCGGCTTTCCAATATCTACATTTTTGACAATTCAATTAAAAATAAAATGTTATATCAAGAAAAACGGGGAACGTGAAAAGTGTAGTGCGATAAAAAAAGTGTGAAGACCCGATGGTAAATTTGGATCTGAGTGGTGGAGTCCCGAGGTGGCGCAAAAAAGGGGGGAGAGGGTGTCACCGACCGTGTGCGAATACACAAATACACCACCGGTACGACACAGCATTAAAGCTCCGCTTCCTAAACAGGCATGCAGGTTGGCCTATCCAACGTATGCATGAATGTACGACGCGGTTTTTACATTTTCGTACATGATCTGTAGTATTTTATTCGTACATCCGCCTGACAGGTCAGGGCGGCGGCTCACTGCGCCTGCTGGCATTGGCTTATCGGGATATGCTCGTACCCATGCGGGGTACGACAACCCCACCGCCGGCGGCGCCGGCAGCGGCGCCGGCCACTATCGCAGCCACCAGCACCCACTCCGCTGACGGCATCGTCGGGGGAGCTGCGTCGTACGGCCGTACCGGCGACAGCGATCCGGCCAGTGGCTTCGGACGATCAGCGGCCAATCTTTCTTTGGATGCGGATTTCCTAGAGAAGGTACAGCCGCTCGTCCTTCGAAATGCCGTACCTGACAGCGATTATTATTACTAATTATTACTCATTATTGTTATTGTTATCCGCCCTGCACGTGTTCGATATGTATGCATGTATGTACTAAAAGCCGCTTTGCCGGAATGTGTGGCAACCAGCCGCGATAAGGACTGCTGTGCTGTGCTGTGCTGTGCTGTGCTGTTCCTCCCCCTCCACCTTCTCCCCTTTTCCCGCACTGCCCCGCCGCTCTTCCAGGACTTGGTGCTGGTCGGACTGCTGGGTTTGGAGGACCCCCTGAGACCCGAGGTGCCCGCCGCGGTAGCCGCGTGCCAGAGAGCGGGTGAGTGTACGATATTGTACGACAGAGCTGCGCGAAATATAAGAACTCGACATATGTCTGTACGTATGTCGGCGGGGCGACGCGCGAGTCACTGAGCCCGTCCCTATTGGATGAGAGCTCCAGGGGGGGAGGGGGGGTAAGAAGAGTGAAGAGGCGAGAAAACTAGTGCAGCTGACTTTCCGACTTCCCTCCAGGATGTTCTTATCCTGTTTCACAGAGAGCTGAAACGACTTCTGTTGGCTGTTTCTAAAGTGTTCGATGTATCCCTGGAGTGACGGCCGAGCTGAGCCGTTACTAACAGGGTCAGTGGGTCATCAGGAGGTTACGGATATTTGTCGTAATGGAATTACGACGAATTCCAGTTCTAAACTTGTCTGGTTCTTTGTCTTGTATTTTGAATTTTCTTTTTAGTTTCCTTTTTTTCGAAGGTACGCTTGCTGCGCGATTCTAGAGCTTATAATATTATTGCTTATATTGCTTATAATAATATGCCAATAGATTGCTAGGACCCCACCAAATAGGGCCCGTGCAAATTTCCATAACCACCACCGTGTGTTATACAGACCTGGGTGTGCGAGTGGGAAGGGTACCGGATTTTGGATCTTGCACGAGTCACGGTTGGTGCGCCGTCACTGTGCCACTGGCGCTTGCATAAGCGTCTGCCGTTGCCGTTGACGCCGTCGCCTCCTGACGTCCCCGCTGACGCTGACGCTGACGCCGTCGCCGTCGCCACCGCAGGCATCACCGTCCGCATGGTGACGGGGGACAACGCAACCACCGCCGCATCCATTGCGCAACAGGCGGGCATCCTGCCGCCGGAAGTTGACGTGCGCGCCCTCGTCGCCGCCGGGCCTGCCGCCGCTGCCGCGGCGGCGGCGGCGGCGGCGGCCACCACCGCCGCTGGTAAACGCCACACCGCCGGCTCCCTTGCTGCCGTCACAACCCGGGCCGCCCCATCGGCGCCATCGCCGTTGTCGGATACAGTGACATCGACAGCGCCGTCGACTTCTTCCGCTGACGTCGTACCGCTGCCCGTCGATCAGGTGCCGTACCTGGTCTTGGAGGGTGCGACGTTCCGTCAGCTGGTGCTACGGGACCCTGGCGGCGCTGGCGGCGCCGCCGCTGCCGCCGTCGACACGGCGGCATTTCTGGCGCTGTGGCCCCGCTTGCGTGTTTTGGCACGCTGCAGTCCGGGGGATAAGTTCGTTCTGGTTTCGGCGCTAAAAAAGCTGCGTGAGGAGGGCCGGGTTGAGGAGGTGAGTGAGGGGGGAGGGGGGAAGGAAGGGGCCCGGACGGGGGCAGTTGGGATGATAAGGTAAAAGGAGTCATCGTGGGAACGCTTTTGGATTCTGGATACCAAAGCGCGCCGTCAGCAAAAGCTTATGGCGCAGCCTTTTTGTTTTGAAGGTTTGTGTTGTGAGGGGTGGGCATCCCTTCCCCCCTCCCCCGCCCATCTGGTGAAGGAGGCATCGATGGGGAAAGGGGAAACGGGTTAATAGTACGACGGGACGACTTTTGAGTCCTGACACACAACTGACACATTCGTACACAAACATATATATGTATGTACACACACACACACACGCCTTTTCTGTTACCTGGCGATATGATGGCGCCAACCGAGCCGTTGGTGTTGACGTTGGTGGCGGTTGGCATTGTGACAGGTAGTTGCGGTTACGGGCGACGGCACCAATGACGCGCCCGCGCTGACGGCGGCAGATGTGGGGTTCTGCATGGTCTCGGGCACGCCCATTGCTCGGTGAGAGGGGAGAGTCAAGAAAGGGGAGAGTCAAGAAAGGGGTGGCGGATTTGAGGGGAAGGAGGGGAGAGTTTAAGAAGGGGAGGGCACGTGGCCGTGTGTTGCCACTTCTTCTCTCTCTCTCAAAATTGAGATGCGAGCAAGAGTGGCTTGTGCGCGCGTGGGTGTGCTTCACGGACATTTGCGTTTGTGTGTGTGTTTGTGTTTGTGGTTTTTTGTGTGTGTACCTTTTGATCGAGCAAACAAACACACGGGAGGGAGGGCGATGCGGGGTCCGTCCCGTCAAAACCCCGCTGACACACTCTCCGCCTTTCCCCCCCTCCCTCCCCCGTCCCTCTCCACACTTTGCCGGCTGCTCCCCGGCCGCCCGCTTCCCCCCTACCTCCCTCTCCGCCGCTCCCCCCACGCAGCGAGGCGGCGGACATCCTGCTTCTGGACTCGTCCTTCACCTCCATCGTTTCGGCGGTGGCGTGGGGCCGTAACGTGTACGCCTCCGTGACCCGCTTCCTGCAGTTCCAACTTACGGCCAATGTGGTGCGTCGGGGGGTCGGGTGGGCAGTGGGGGATTGGTGATGGTTGTGATTAAGAGGGAGGGGTGAGGGTGAGGGTGAGGGTGAGGGTGAGGGTGAGGGTGAGGGTGAGGGTGAGGGTGAGGGTGAGGGTGAGGGTGAGGGTGAGGGTGAGGGTGAGGGTGAGGGTGGGGGTGATTGGGGGGGTTGAGGGTGAGGGTGGGGGTGACTGGGGGGGTTGAGGGTGAGGGTGGGGGTGACTGGGGGGGTTGAGGGTGAGGGTGGGGGTGACTGGGGGGGTTGAGGGTGAGGGTGGGGGTGACTGGGGGGGTTGAGGGTGAGGGTGGGGGTGACTGGGGGGGTTGAGGGGTGGGAGGGATTAGGGTTTTAGGGGGCAAAGTCAGCGATTAACTGGTCGCATGAACCCGTAGGGGTGTGTATGTGTATGTAGGGGTTTGGACACCCGGCGGGCAGCCAGGTCTATGCCGTCTTTGTACGGCATATGATACGACCAGCACCTCACTTTGAGAAAACGGGAAAAGGAAGAAATGACAATCAAAACTCATCATTGTCGTACTGGTGTGCGCCAACTTTGTGTTTTCGTGCCCCCGTGCCGCCCGCCCATCAACCCATCTAATCCCCCAACCCCCGTAACCTATCCCCTCCCCTTTTTCCGACCCCCCCACCCACGCCATGCCACTTACACACACGCACGCACACCGGTCAGGTGGCTGTCGCCGTGGCGGCCGGCGGTGCAGTCTGGCTCCGTTACTCCCCGCTATCTGCCGTACAGATGTTGTGGGTCAATCTCATAATGGACTCCCTCGCCTCCCTCGCATTGGCCACTGAAGCGCCAAACGGTGGGTGGGGGTCGGATTTGAATTTTAAATTTACATGTTATATTTTAAAAGATATATGAAACATGACTTTGTTTTTTATTTGAAAAAATAAGTAAAGGAAAGCTTATTAAGAATCATCCAGTTTTCATATATGATAAAGAACGTGGTGATGAATTAGAATTGTAGAATTGATAAATGAATTGCAGCGCTGCTTCAGGGCTATATAACCTAAGGTGGAAGTGCTGCAAGATATGTTATCGGTTGCCGTACTTCGCCACGTGCAGATGCGATGCTGGACGTTCCCCCCAACCGGCCCCATGACCCGCTCGTAACGCCAACCGTTCTGAAACACATCATCGGCCAGGCGGCCTTCCAGCTTGCCGTACTGTACGGCATGCTGGCGGCCCTGCAGCATTATGGCGGTGGCGACGCGGCCGCTGTGGCTACTGCCGGTGGAGGCTTTTTGGACAGCGTCATGGCGCCGCTGTTTGGCGGTGGTGGCGGTGGTGGTGGGGGCAATCATCATCACATGCTGGAGATGACGTTGGTATTTAATGCGTTCGTACAAATGCAGCTCTTCAACCAATTCAACTGCCGGTGAGTGAATGACCTTACTCCTTGCCGTACTCTGCCGTGTGAGCTGTCTGTGTGAACATCCGTCAACGAACGCCGTACAGTATCGTGTGAGGTTTCGAACTCACTTTGTGTGTCTGTCTGAATGTCTGAATGTCTGTCTGTTTGTCTATCAGAGAGAGAGAGAGAGTTTGGCCCGGTAGCGGAGGGGCCCAACAGAAAAGAGAGAGAGAGAGAGAGACCATGTCCATACCCTTTACCCAACCTGACCCGACCGCCTTCCTCCCGGTCTCACCTCGCCCGCATTCCGCCCGTAGACGTGTTCGCGACGAGGTCAATATTCTAGAGGGACTCGCCGCCCATCCCCTGTTCCTGGCCATCGTGGCGGGGGAGGCAGTACTGCAGTACATTATCGTACAATACGGTGGCGAAGCATTCAATACCACCCCGCTGACGGCGGCGCAGTGGGCCTTATGCGGCGGCCTGGGTGCGGCCACCCTTTTGGTTCGTGGACTACTGAGGGGTATTAAAGTGGGAGCCGGGGGGGGGACGGGCGTGGGTGTATCGGCACGAGAGGCGGGTAATACGCCCTGATGGAAGGGGTGACTGTACGACGCAGGAGGAGGAATTGGGTCCGCGAAAATGGGGAACAGGTGCTGGGGTTTGGGCCGTGGCCGTGAGAGGGAGGGGGATGTGTTTTTGAAGCAGCGTGTATTCTGCCCGATGATGGCATGATGAGAGGGAGCAGGAGGGCGAGAGGGTGCCCCTCCCATCCTGAAGCCTCGGTGGAGGCTGAATGTATCGATCAAGGCACGAACTCAAAAGGAGCAAAATGAAGACGGAGCTGTACTGGCAAACGCGAAGTATACAAGCACAACCCCTCCGTGTACGACATGGTAAGATATAGTACGATGTGCAGCGGCAAGACAGTAACGTATTGTAGCCGTTACAAAGGTGTGGAAGCGCGCGGCGGGATATATTTTGCGTGTGCAGATTACGTGTCCGGAATCGCCCGACTTGTTCCTGTTCGAGTTTTGGTTTCGGAGCCGGAAAAATTACGAAACCTGTGAAAATTCAATCCTAGCGTACGGATGTCGAATGGTGAAGAGGATGGATCCCGGCGTTAGGTAGCGGGCAGTTATTGCGTTCGCCATTGGTTGGTAAAGGGAGAGGGGAAACGAAGTCCCCACTGGTTCGGTTCGTTGCTAGCGGTTAGTGTTCGAAGGCGGTGATGATGATGATGATGATGATGATGATGATGAGGAGGAGGAGGAGGAGGAGGATGTTGGTAGTTCACGTCTGTCCGGCGAATTTCAGCATACAGCTTTACGTCATCTTGCCCTATCGTATTGCATCAGTCAGACTGCAAGATGTCTTATTGTACGGCTGATGATTTAATGTGGTTATACCACAGCATGATTTACGATTTTATCGCTGGGCAAAACTCTCACCGTTGAGATTAACTTATCATCATAAATCTAAGGATTTACGGGACGGTACGATTACGTTTCCGTTGTGAAGCCAGTCGAGCAGTGCATCAGCTAACGGTGAATTGAACATCAAATGCTGAGTTACGTGTTGTACGGAACGTACGGCATTAAGAAAAACGGTAATTTCTCGTGGTGGACTCCATTTCGTGCGGAGAGAGACAGTGCTGGTGGGACCGTTTGCGGATCTGCTGTTTGGTTTGTTCGTCTTCGTCCGTTTCCTCCTCCTCGTGTTGCGGCATCGTGTTGGTGTTTCATCAGTTGCTTCCGCATCAGTTGCGTCCGCACGTCCGTACGTCTGTTTGCGTCGGTATGTCCGTTTGTGTGTATGTCCGTTCTTCTTTGCTGAGCTTTCACCCCCGCTGCCGGGTCGGTCGGCGCTGTGTACTCCATCATGTTGATGATGTACTTACTCCCCCTGACGGGGGGGGTTGAGGAGCCGCCTGTCTCTTTTTTCCTTCTTTCCTCTCGTTCTGTTCCCTCCCCCCCTCCCCCCTATCACCCTCTCACCCCCGAACATCTGTAATTTGGTTGGTTTACGTGGCAGCTACGATTGTCCACAAGGTCAGCAAGGTCGGTGCAGTCCTTCACATTGTCGTGTCTTCACTCCCTCTATTATTCCCCCCCCGCCGCCGCCACCGCCACCACGGCTCTCCTGCGGGGTAATGTGTGAACACCTCCAGGATCCTTTCCTATTACACAGTTGGTAGAGTAAGCCGAGTTTGTGTTTAGGGGCCTGATGGACATTGGACGAGCCGCCGCTGAAAGGCGGACAAGTACGACATCTCATGTGTGCCGTACCTGCAAACACATGAGCGATGCGAAGTCGGGAAGCTCCACTGAAGATTGCCGTACAGTCGACAGTTAGTTTTTATGTCTCACCTTATTTTCATGGGAAAAAGTGTAGACCGGTCAGCAATCCTGTACGGCGAAGTCAGATTGTATTGATAGCTGGGCGTTGGGAGTTGATAGTTGGTTATCAGGCAGTCATTGTTTTATTGTCTACCTGTGCATGAAAAGCTGAAGATCTTCCACTGCCGTACTCATGTCACCACGGTGCAGGTTACCTTCATATGTTAAGAGAGACTTTTAAGCTTCGTGCCTTATACTTGGCTCGTGTCGTACGATCGTACTTCACTCGATGAAAGGCACCACGGGGAACGGCGCTTTGAGGAAGTATAAATGTGTGAGCCGGGGTCTCGGGGACGTGCTTGGCTTGATCATAGGTTTGTAAAGAGAGCTTGCCAGTGGAACCATATCCACATCCACATCCATATTTTTTATACTTGTATTATTCTATATCGTTACTGTTACCGCGTGTGAGAGTACACCAATTACTGTGCAGCTAAGTGTTAAGTCTTGACTGCACCGCATGGTGTGTGTATTCTACCATGATACAGGAACTGCGCGGAGCTGGCCTGCGCGGGGAGCACACACGACCGCAGCACCAGGGGGCCTTATGGGGGGATCAGGGAGAAGGCTCCCGGCCCTACAGCCTCCAGCTGCTACGAGGACAGAAGAGAAGGGAAAAGAATCTTCTTCTCCCCTCCCCCTCCTCCTCCCCCCCCAACCCCGTGCCGCTTACGTGTTTTGGCCTCCATCCACTTCGAGCGGCACACAACCGAAGAAGAAGCTGACACAGCAGCACCGCCCGGGAAGCGCACCGCCCCTTCCCGTTGCAGCCGTACGTACACGGAGGCCGTGCCCGTACATTTCAACATCTGTCCGTACACCCCTAAATTCGTAAAGAAAATTGACATCTGCCGACCTGTGGCCGGCCTTACAACCCGGCGTGACCGATTCCGGACTTCTCCTCCGGGCAGTCTGTACCACCGCGCCGTTCACCAAGTGGTGGTGGGACTGTGGCACGTGTCAATGTCCGAGCTGCCGGCTTCCCCCACCCAGCTGCCGTACACGCCAAGTTCGATAAGGCCCATCTTCACACGGCACGAGCACGTGCGTTACCCGGCCCGGGTATGCTGCACTTCCGCCGGTGGCGGTCAAGTACGAACCAGCCGTCACTGCCTGATGGAAGTGTACGAGAATCATATGCATGATGGAACCTTCACGTACGGTCGTACACGGCCGCCAGTGCACGACCGACCTCTCTGCGGCCCCAGTACGGCCGTATATGTACGATACGCATTATGTGTGTGTACGGAGTCGTCAGTGCTTTTGGAGGGCATCAATGAGCTGCTGGATGTCCATGATGTACCAGTCCGCCTTCTCGGCAATGTTCTTACGAACGACAACGCCGCCGTACCTAACAGTACGGCACGGGCGACAGCAATCCATCCTTGAGTAGGTTTATGTGTGTGTGGAGGGAGTGGTTAGTTTGGAGGGTTCTTAAGTTGAGGTTAGGGTTTCGCAACATCCCAAACGCAGTTGCGGTTGGGCTATTTATGTAGCAGCCAATCAGGCGAGGGACGTGAAGGGAAGGGTTAGGTTAGGGAAGGGAAGGAAAGCATCAAACAGGAACGAGCGGTGCGAACATTTAGGACTGCTTTTCCGTTGGTCGTTGCTCCTTCGTGGGCCCTACTGGCAGTATGGCCGAAGCGCCTTGCAGCCAACAGACCGGCGCCGGCCCCACCGGACCGAACTCTAAGAAGCGCGCACTCCCGAAGCGCCCTATGTCCTAATCTGGACACATCTGACCACTCCGATGTCCAAATAGGATCAGCCCTTGTCAGCGGGTTATCGCCCACCTTCCCCACGCGCCTTCTAGAACCAACCGCCCAACTGCCAACAGAAAGTGCCCAGCCACATAAGCAAACTACCTCAACGACGTGTCCTGAACAGCTGCGGATACCTCCCCGGCCACCCGCTTTTGTGAATCCTCCACCTCCATTTTTCCTTTCCCCACCTCATCCCCACCCCCCAGGTTTTCCCCTCCCCCAACATCATCATGTACCGCCGTACCCGATAAACAAGCTGGCAGCCCCTTCCAGACGAGCTTCTAAGTCCGTGGCACCATCGCCAACCATCACGACGCTGTCGTACCCGTACTTCTCCTACATGTACGGCAGCACGGGCACAGTACCATACTCGTGAGGTTATTAAGCAGACTGTGAGGAAAGGCTCTTTTGGCGGGTGAGCCGGGGCAGAAGTGGAGGTGCAATGCGCAACACACGCAGGGGCTTGACGTTTGTATTTGAAGTAGCGACAGCGGCGGTGGCGGATGCCGACACGGCGGCGGCGGCGGTGGCAGTGGCGGTGGCGGCGGCGGCGGTGGAGAAATCAGGGTGAAGGAGGCCCGTAGTGCATGAAGGAATGGTTAGGGGGAACAAAAGATGGGCAGCATCACAGGGTGGACCGAGCACTGGGCCGGCCAGCCCGAAACCAGGACGGGCGGCCGGCGGACGCCGGTGCTTCGTACACCAGTACGGCGTAAGTTACTGGAAAACTTGGAAGAGAGTACGATGCGACGAAACCCAAAGATCTTGAAAAGAGCTCCGAAACCAGAGAGGGGAAATGCCAGGGAGGGAAATGTCCGAGAGCTCTAATGGGACATCCGGGCATGCACACCGGTACGGCACCCTCCTGTGGCCCTAAACCCATCCCTCTGTGAACACCCCGCCCACCCGCCCCTGCATCCCCACCTTGATGTGTCGGATGGCCGCTGGCTTTCCTCCGCTGCGGCAAGTGAACTCGCTCTCATCAAACCCAGCGTACGTGCCGTCCGCCTGAGGGTGAGGGTGAGGGTGAGCGCGGATGTGAGAGGGCAAGAAAAGCGCGGGGAGAGGGGAGGGGCTAAGAAGACGGTTGGGATGCGGCCCAGGGTGGTTGGGATGCGGTCCCGGGGGTCCTCCCTCTCCACCATGGCCGCCGGCGGTCACATATCACGGAGGGATGGAAGAGCTCAGAGCGGCAGCAGCACCCTAGGGAAAATGGATTGAGGAGAGCAGCTTGAGACAGCCAGCCGCCGCCCCCGCCCCAACCGTCCCCACCGCCGCCGCCGCCGCCAGCTCCATAGATCAAAACCGTGACGGTATTCTACAGTCGTTTTCTGCAGTCGAAAACCGTGACAGTTTTCTGCAGTCTCGTCGTACACTCTTATCATGAGGTCCGGCGGAATGAATCAACTCACATTGAAGAGTATGGAGTTGGCGAAGACGTGGGAAAGGGGGATCCCCAGAGCCTCAGCCAGGGGGTGGATGATCTGTCAAAAAAGGGGGGAGGAAGGGCGCACATTTTATATGTGCTTATAAAATAGTTTGTTGACAGTTGGCTGATGACTGTTGACGGTTTGCCCGTCGACTATTCTGTTGTTGACCCGTGACCTTTTTGACTGTTTATTAGGGTTTATTAGGGTTTACTCGTTGACCTCATCCCTCCACTTCACGCGTCCCCCTACTTCCCGCCGTTTTCAGTTCCCCCCCCTTCGGTCTCCTCACCTGCCGGAACCCCCCCGACACCAGGAACACCTCCTGATCCCGGGACCGCAACAGCGCCACGAGTTCCGGAATACCTGGGATGGGTTGGGGGTTGAGTGGTGGGAATGGGACGGTACGGGATAAGGGGCCCTATATAGGACCTTATTATGTGAGAGTGAGAGTGAGGCCCAATGTGAGGGGAGGGCCTCCCTCGCTACGTGCCCCTTCTCTCCGCCCTTCCAAACCCTCCCCTTCCCTCTCCCTCTCCATTCTTCATCCCTCTCCCCATTCTGGCCCCATCCCTCCCCTCCCCCATCCCTCACCGCGAGTTACTCGGTGTGGGTGGTCCCGCAGGAAAGCGTCCAAAGCTGCCCGGGTGGGTTGCATCACCCCCAGCCTCGTGCGCAGCGCGTCCTTGAACTCCACCGTGCCCCCCATGGCCCTGTGCAGGAGAAGAGGGGCAATAAGGCCGAGGGAGGGGTTGGGAAAGGTGGACGGGTAAGAGGATGCCCACCGGGGAGGGGTCTCTTACATCCCTATACCGGGGTGGGTTCAATATCAAAGAGTCTGTGTGTCACGAGCTTGGTAGCACCGATGTGTTGTAGCTCGCAGTGCAAGCAGATGCGACAGAGCATCCGGCCCAGCAGTGTCATGAAGCGAATGAAGCCAAGACGGGCAATTGTCGCTTCGCTTGCAGGTGTCAAAGTCACGGTTGTTCGTCTCCGTGTTATGCTTATCCAGTATATGTTAAACCGCACATGCTTCCTGATACATTTCCCATACCCCCTTCCTCCGACACAGGCCATATGCTCGGTGACCCACTTTGCCGTGAGCGCTGCGACCTGCTCTCCCACGCCCAAGTAAGCTGCGAGCTCATCGATAGATTCGTCTTCGCAACTGCAGCGGATGGAGTGAGATACATTACGTGAGCTATGTTGAAGGCATGGCTTTTACAAATGTTATCATAATTAATTTATGTGATAACTTACAAAGTGCTATCGACGTCGAAGCATACGGCCTGCGAATGGATTAAAGCGGTAAGCTTGCACGGTCCTTATGGCCTCTGTCGGCGCGATACAGAAAGTGCTGAACAAATCTTGCACACCTCCGCTGTTCTTAATAATCGTGCAACTTCAGGCTTCAATTCCGTAGAACAGCTGGCTGCACGCAGCTGAACACCATTAATGGAGGACAACTGATGGAGCTCGGCAAGCGCTTACCTGGTTGGGCCGTTGATCGCATAAAAGCCCTGAATGCTTTTGGATATCGCGCTGCGCACCGATGATCAGTGACTGCAGTTAGCGAAGGGTTACGTGCAAATAAGTTTGCGTGCATTGTGGATCAAGTTATAAAAAGCTAAAGGTCCAAGCGAAATAATAACCTGTTAATCGCGGTTTGTTAAGATAATTGCGTGAAGTGCCTTTCCATGCTGTGTGCTGCCGTGGGGCGTGCTGAGTCACGTTGTCTTTGCGAATTAGTCTCATCGGCGAACCATAGGTAGCTTGTTTTGACTTTCATGTATGGCCTACATATTCTTACCTTAAGAAAAGGTAGATTGCGACCCGTAGATTCCTTTCCATGCGCCGGTTGCTGATGACGACGGTACATATCGGTATATGGGCTTTATGGCCGGTATGGCTCGTATAGGGGGTATTAATCTTTAGAACCGGTAATTGGCAGTACTGTTACACTTTGTGGATATGCTTTCTATGCTCATCCGTATACAACGCACGTACATGCATTAATGGGGGTAGGGATGGGTCTGCGCAGACCCATCCCTACCTAATAATGCGCCAAATTTCATAGATTTTCCAAGCGGGTCCTAACAACATTTAACAACATTTGAAGACAATACCGTCGCTGTCAACTAGTGTTTGTTTATCCTTTGGGGTTTGCAATTCGCGTGTGCGCAGATTCAGTAACAACAGAAAGGATCGTGCTGACCGTGCTTACAAACAAATGGCGGATGGACCGATAGAGGCAGGATAGAAATTCCCCAAATCATCTATCGTGCAAATAAAAGGCGCGAACTTGCCATGATGAATGTATTGGAATACGCGACCCGTCATTGGACAACTGAAAATAAAGCAGGATGTATCTATGGGATATATACTACGCACAAACTGAAGGGTGCGTACCATCCAGTCGATCGAGGCCTCAAAAAACGTTTTAGAACGGCATCGCGGCCTTTAAGCAGCATATAAAAACAGCTACGTTGCAGGCAGAAAAGATTCAAGTTTAAAATAACCTGCGGACCACGTTCGGTTCCGGACTTATCAAATATAACTGTTATCAGAGATACCTTGAGTACGGACAAATGCAGTGCACGAAAACGAAGCGACCCGGCCATCATATAGCCATATTGTTTGCTGCACTGCTCTGAGAGTAATAAATGTTACATTGTACGCAATCTAGAGGCGCTAACAAAACGCGCACGTGCGTGCGTGCACCACGTACCCGGCGGGTACGGCCGGACACGGGCATGCCGACATCCCCCTGTACACAAACAGCGTGTTGTACGGACAGCGTGACAGCTTACACCCTCATACCACTCGTGTACATACACGCGGCGGCGCCGGCGGCAGCCTCCACCTCCACCTCCACCTCCACCTCCACCTCCACCTCCACCTCCACCTCCACCTCCACCTCCACCTCCACCTCCACCTCCACCTCCACCTCCACCTCCACCTCCACCTCCACCTCCACCTCCACCTCCACCTCCACCTCCACCTCCACCTCCACCTCCACCTCCACCTCCACCTCCACCTCCACCTCCACCTCCACCTCCACCATCAGCCATCCTTCACCTGCACACCTTTGTTCCCGCCGTGTAACTCGCACGTGCTTTGCTTGCATACTTCATGGGTGGTGCGAAAAAGGACGTGCGTTGTGTTATTTACAGTGTGGCAGGAAGGCAAGAAAGCATAAACGCTCGCTTGCCAAGCCAAGCTGGAGCTCTGCATAATCTATGGCATCGATCGATTGCGGCCGACAATTGATGTGCCCCACCGATATATAACCACCTACTTCCACATAATCACAACACTTCTTCCCTTCTTACTTTTGAAGCTTCAACATTCGTCACCACCATGACGCAAATACCGTACAACATGACAAGCAGCTCATTCAAGCATAGGATGAATACCTCAAAGTACCGTACATACACGCGCAAATTTTTACATTCACATGAAGCCCATCCACGCACGCGTGGCAAACTTCTCATCATGAAGAACACGGTGACCGGATGGTGGGAATGAAGGAAGGATGGATACAACGGTTAGCAAACATTAATATTATTGTGGGGAATGAGCACGGGACCCAACAACCCCGAACCTACCCCGGGGGGGTCTGAGCGGTGCGTGGCTGGGCAGCGAGCGGGGTGTATCACGAGATGAAGAATGGCTGCTGGCGCTGCGGAATGAAGCGCCTGATTAATCACGCAGCACCAATCAGCAGCCAGCAGCCTCGTCGACCCACCAGGGTGGGCAGCAGCATTATCAATATAGAGATACTCTAAATAACGATATTCTAATGACCGCTAGTGCATCGATCGGCGATGTACACGCGTCTGAAGGACAATGTATAGGCAAACAGCAGCGTCCCCCTCCCACGTGCTTTCCGCGGGTGAGGCTCGAACCGACCAACCTAACCCACGCCACGCAGTAGCACCAGCAGTAGCACCAGCAGCAGCACCAGCAGTAGCACCAGCAGTAGCAGCAGAGCTGGTGGTGGTGGTGGTGGTGATGATGATGATGACATTGATGATAATGATAATGATGATAATGATGATGATGATGATGATGATGATGATGATGATGATGATGATGATGATGATGATGATGATGATGATGATGATGATGATGCCGACACCATGAATTGACCCAGCGTTGTCTCCACCCGCCTAGCACAATAGAAATACAGCACGCCGACCCGAACTCCCCCGAATCTCTAGGGGTGGCGATAGATGATGACGGACATTTCACCCGCTCCGAATAATCACCCAAATAACTAAAGGTGCGGCACGACGTACGTGGGGAACAGGGCGGGGGCCAAGTACCCACCACCGCCGCCTCCGTAGACACACGCACACTCTCCAGGGAGGGCCCCGCTTCACTTCGACACCTCCATTTTCCGCTCACAGACACAGAGGCGCGCGTGTGCATGTCTGCGTGCCTGCGTGTCGGCGCGTGTTCCACTGTTCCACTGTGCCTGCCCCTCCCCTTCGCTCACATGTCCACCCCGCGAACTATTTGGCCAACGGCATGCAGTACAGTACGGAGAATACAAAAACGAACGAGTATCTCCCAAAGAGCTCCTAGCCCCAGCCCTAGAGTACCCGATCATCGGTGGTAGCTGTAGTAGTTATAATCGTAGTCACCGTAATCGTACGGATTGTACGGCGGTGGTGGTGCATTATAATCAAACGACGGCGCATCGGGTGGTGGAGGTGGTGATCTTCGAGGCTTGATGCAGTCGCGTGAGCACGTGACGGAGGTCTCATTACGTGCGGAGCTGCAAATGCCGTCGCCTGCACCGTGAGAGGGATTCGCGTGGTGGGCGTTATGGAGGCTTTAGCGGAAGGCAGGGGGATGAGGCGGCGTGATCGTCTGTGTAGTGGGATGGTTTTGCTGATTGCGGACTGAATCCTTCGTCAAGGAATTAAGCAGTGGAGGATTGGTAGGCGTTGAGATGAGTCGTGAAGGCGAGGAAGACTTACCTCCCTATGTTAGCACCAGCGGACACAAGCACCAGCAGCGAGGGAACAGAAACCATGCAAATAGCTGTCACACTTTTGATTCGTAAGTTTTTAAACTGCACATATATTTAATTTAATTTGGATTCGGATTATCCGAATTGTATGATGCTTACCGCAGTACAACTTGTCGGTGCACTTTCCGCAGTCCGTAGAGCAGCCGGTGCAGCTCTCGCTGTATGAATTAATGCTGAAGGTGCAAATGCCGTCGCCGCATCTCGCAGCGCCGCAGGTACCACAATCGAGGCAGCCTTTCGCAGTGACGGGATTGTAGCAGGTCTCGCTGTAACGAGCACTCTCACAGATGCCGTTATTGTTGCAGGTTGGACACGCCCCGCAGTCTCTGGGGCAGGTGCTGCAGGTCTCATTATCACCGGGAGAGCAAACCGTGTCGCCACAGCAGGTCCTGACACCGTTCAACAACTTGAAGCAATCCTGGAAGCAGCTCCGACATGTCTCCCCGCCTGAAGGGGCAGACGCGCAGACGCACAGACACACAGACGCGCAGACGCGCAGACACACAGACACACAGACGCGCAGACGCACAGACAGACACACACACAACCGGAAGGTAAGAAGGGAGGTAAGGCGACAAGAGCCAGAAAAAGGTGGGGGCCCCTGATATCTGTACCGTGTATGTGGAAGGTGTTTTCCAAAGTGAATGTTCATTTATAGAACGCCGTTATCTTTCTCAGATTTCAGCTATGTTAAAGTAGATGCTACCCCACATCTCAAACATGTGAAAAAACGCGGCACTTCTTGGAATCAAATTTGGACATGGAGAAGTGTTGATATTGCTTTGACCTCAGTCGATGCAGATTGCCTAACTTGCTTGTTGTAGTAGTTGAGTGCCGAAAAGGCCTTCCGAGTTGTTGACAGCAGGGTGTTTCACCTTATAGCACCTTGTATTATTGTGATAGTGTGTGCCGTACATATGGGGGTCCCCGAGGCACTTCACGCTGGGGGCACTTGCGGCACTGCAGTGCTGTGGAATAATCGCGCTCTGTTGCCACCTCACCCCACTACCCACCTCATCCCAGTGCCCACCTCGTCCCACTGCCCAACCCCCAATGCCCAAACAAACCCCCCACCCCCCACCCCACCCCACTCTCAGCCAATTGGGATACCGCTCACCCGAGCAAACTCCGTCGCCGCACACCGCGCAAAAACCGCAGTCCCTGGGGCAGTCCGCGCAGGTCTCGTTGCCATTACAAATATTATCACCGCACGCAGGCTTCGGTGGTGAAGGGGGCGGCGGCCGGGTGGGTGGAGGACTCGGGGAACGACGGGGGGATGAGGGAAAAGGGGCGGGTGAAGGTGGCCTGGGAGAAGGTGGGCGGGGGTTCTTGGTGGGCGGTGGTGATTTTGCCAGTGGTGGTGGTGGCGGCGGTGACATAACTGGCGGAGGGCTGAAGATAGGTTGAGGCCTTACGTTGGGGGTAAATGTAAGGCCCACGATGTTGTCTTCGGAAGCCGTCATAAAACCCGCACGGTTTGTGTACGACATCCGGAAGAAACCCTTGTCGCCCCACGAGATGCCCCAGCTGTTCTTCACAATCCAGAAACGCCTGTCAAGATAGCGGTTGTTAAAGCACGGTTTTGGAATTTATATGTTTTACACACATACACACTCACGGACATGGCCCGATGGGAGAAAGCGGCAGAGAGATAAAGATTTCGGCGCTTGGAGCTGCTTGTTGTAGATAGGATTATGAAAAGGCATAGTTCTGGAAAAGAATGCTTTGATACTAGAGCAAGTTTGAAGCTTGTGTGTGTGTGTGTGCGTGTGCGTGTGCGTGTGTGGGAGGGGGGATTACATATTGGGGTGTTGGTGGAGGACGAGTTTGGCTTTGATGCGGGTTTAAACGAACAGGGTCGAGGATGAGGTATTGAACGGGATGTGAGGTAAAGCATTTGGGGTGTGGCGATGTGAAGAAGTGGGGCAAGATCTTGAGATGCATTCTTGAGGGTTGAGAAGCAAACGTGCACATGTTACATTCTCCCATTATATTGTTCAGGTGTTCATTGTTCTAGTGTGAGCTTTTTAGGTTTCCAGTTTCTAATTCGGCCAAAGCATGCCCCGTCCCTGAAGTCCATTATTATATACCATTTGGGTAGGTGCACCGTGTAGTATCCTGGGGTATCTCGAGGCTAATATCCAGGTTGGCCAGTTGCCTGGCATCCTTCAATCGAGCCTTTGCTTTAGGCGGATATGACAGAGATACAATGCACCGAACTAACGGGCATTCCACCCCCTCCCTTTCCCCTCCCTTTCCCCTCCCTTTCCCCTCCCTTTCCCCCTCCCTTTCCCCCTCCCTTTCCCCCTTCCTTCTCCCCCTCCCTTTCCCCCTCCCCTTTCCCCTCCCTTTCCCCCTCCCTTCCCCCCTCTCCGCCCCCTCCCCTTTCTATCCCTTTCCTCCCACATACCCCGTGTCGTTGTAACCGACGCATAAAACCTGATGGTAGCCAGCCAACGAACTCTTGCCATCCCAGACGTACGGCCTGCATGTGTGTACATCCGTGTTTATGCATTGTTCGTGTACGGCTTTCAAGTACGGCCGCCTAGATATGACCAATCAACATATTGAGAAACGTAGTATAAAATAAAAACAAAAATAAATAAATACAAACGTAATGTATGCTAGATCTGCAATTTCCCCCCACGCTCTTTAGCCAACGTACTTTTCAAATGTACGGGAGAGGTGCAGTACATATCGCTTATAGATGGCGGAGATGCGTCCTGTGACTAGTAGTACTGCTCATAGCACGCTAGACCGTACCCTACCCTAGTACAGTACTGAAATAATACAGTACAGTACAGTGCAGTACTCACGGGGACGTTGAACGCCAGTTAAAGAAGTCATTATACACAGCGAAGTACGTCAGTACTGCACCATACTGTCGGATGTACGTCTTGGCCTGCAAAACAACGATGGATTACAACAACCCGGAATTAGGAAACGTGACGACTATAGGTGAGCACCATTCCGGTGTCGTACCGGGAAGGGTTTTCAGCAGTGGTGGATTCAGCAGCGTACCCTAGTAGGGCGCCGGGCGCAGATGCTGCAGATAGCTGCTGCTTGTTTTGGCAATGCTTGGCTGAAAGGCTGTTAGTCCTTACCTAGGTTTGTTTATAGGTGTTTTTAAACTGCTGTCAGAGTCCTATTACTACTGAAACAACATTATAATCTGTCATATACTATGATATTATGTATTTGTCGGAAGTTATTAAATGATCAGTAAATTATATTCATTTTGATGAAAGAGTCTTAAACAGGCAGGTCATGGCAGGTAATGTTTTTCCCGCTTTCAGGGACGCAGGTTCACTCGGGCATTTCTAATTCACGTTCCAATGGTTGAAATGTAATAACATACTACTTTCTGTTCCCATTCAGCAATCTCTGTCCGTCGGTGACCGTCTGTCCGTCTGTCCTTGCATATCTCAGTGCATGTGCATGTACCTTCCCCTTCCCCTCCCACAAATTCCGCCGTCTAAGCACTCATGCATCAATTTCTCATCACCCATCACCCTTCTCCTGGGGTTCCCTGTGATCGTCATTCTGCAGGCTGTCGCAAACTGCCCGCATGCCCACCTGGTCAAGGTCATTGATCTGGACCCAGCCAAACTTTCCATCCGGCCTGGTTACGGTGCCCCTCAGACTGCAGGAACCCGCCTTGCCCGTGTACGGCAAATTGGACTCCATGGGGATTCCGAACGTCTTCAGAACATCTGAGGCCTCATTCGCCGTCCATCCGGTATCGCAGGTGGGGTTATACCTCCCGTTGCAGAAGAACAACCTCCGAAACAGAATCCGGATGTGTGCCAATCATCATCAAAATCGGGAAAACGGTAAGGTAAGGTAAGGTACGGCATTCCGCATAATTCGAAACAAAACGTATTGCGTACATCCATGAATGGCTGAACTTCGGAAGAATGGCGTTTGCAGCGTACGATATGTTGATGCAGCGAAGCACGATGAGGTTGATGTCTGCATAATCAGCCCCCCTCCTTAAAACAGGGTGGTTACACATTGCTGTGATACCACGTAATTCTAACCGTCAGCTAACCGTTTGAAAAACGAGGGACCTCCCGTACCCTTCTTACGTAACCCACACCAACCCAAACACGCACGCAACATTGCGTCATTCGGGGCCGGGGACTCCATGAGGGAGTCCATGAATTGGCAACCTTGATTTCCGCGTACGGCAATAAAAAAACACGCGTCAATGGGATTACTGCCCATTCCCAACTAACAACGGCGGCAAAACTGTAACCCAATAAATACCCCAGTAACAACTACCAACCACCATGACAGTGGTCAGTCTTACCCACCAACCACCATGACAACCACCATGACAGTGGTCAGTCTTACCCAACTATCCATCGACCTCGCACACACACAGCGATAAACTCCAGGGGTGCCAGTTCCCATGCACGTACCATTGCTCGGAGAAGTCGTTATTGTTGGTGGTGGAATTGAGTGCTGCGGCCACAGCCGCCTCAGCGCCGGCTGTGGCGGCGAAGGATACACAGCTTCCGCAGTCACCTTGGTCTTTGACGGAAGAGATGAAGTTGTTTTTGCCGTATGCCGTCCTAGAATCCCAAATAGGGTACAGAATGGCGTTTGCAACGGCGCTGAATGTGTAGTTGCCCGTACCGTTCGCAACTTGCGCGAGCGGCGTCTGCGTCCACACAGCGTGGCCGAGCGGAAAGCCAGGAGGAGGAAAAGCGGAGAGAAATAAGCACAGGTACTAGTCATACGCTTTCAGACGTTTAGTGTACAGCCGCCATGGGCCCGCGGTGCCCTAAGAGAACGTCTCCAGGTTCATGGTGATGGTGCCCGTTGACTGACCTAGTAACACCGACAACCGGATCGACAACCAGATCGACACCTTCGCAGCTTCTCAAAAAGTAGGAATCCCACCTCCAAAGGTTCTGCTGACCTTGTTGGCCGCCTTCTCCGTGGCCCCATGAAGCAATGCTCACGACCAACAGACAGATGCAATGCATGCAAGCTTGGCCCTGGACTAGGACTAGGACTAAACCCATGCACTCGGCGGCCGAGCCACCTACCTTCGCCGTCCGGAACGCCGTGGTCACTGGTGTGATCTGAGACAGAATGTTGCTCGGTGTGATGGGAACGTTTGCCGCCTTAAGCACGCTACTAACCTACATGCATACATGCATGTGGAGGAAACAAACTGTTCCTAGTATTCATTATGTTTTGACAGCGGGCTTTAGCGGACTTCGGACTCATAGAAGCAGAGAACCGTCCAGGGCACATATCGAGATGGTGTGACAGTGATGATGGTGTGTGTGGGGTGTGTGGGTGCAAGTAACCAAGCAAGTAGCAACGGACACAGTAGCTCAGCGAGGATAGACAGACAGATAGACAGACAGACAGACAGACAGACAGACAACTGAAGAAATAAACCACTCGTTGCACGATCGCTCTTCTCCCGTGCTTCACGGGGGCATGGAGACCGCCGTACAACACAGCCGCACAGTATGTACGACTGTGACATGTCGTGACATACCTGTCGAGTTAAAATACGTATTAATGCAAAATGTACCCTGCCGTACGGATTCCCAACTGTACGGATTCCCATAGTCTAGCTACCGGCACCCCCTCCCGTTTGCATACCCCTATAATTGCCCCGTTCGTTAGAGCTTACCCGGGAGGCTGCAGCAATCGCCGCCAACATATTGTAAGTGAAACTGCTTTCACGGAGGGTATCCATAGGAATGTTCTGTGGGTCGTACAATCCGTACACATTCACCATTGGTTGGCAACATGAAAGGCATGCTTACTTGGGTTAATTTGTCGCTGAAGCCTGAAAGGGTACGATAATGGGGGATAATTATATGGCTATTCATTGCGTGCGGCTTCATAGGATCTCATCGGACCGGCATCAGCTTGGTGTGGATCCGATTATTGTATCGGAGTGGCTGTCTAAGCGCCTGTAGTAATTGGAGTAATTGGAAAATGGGATTACGGATGCAGGTGGATGAGGTTGACCTCGCGTTCTACTTCTCTCGGTTTCTATCGGCCTGCGCTCGCGTCCTTCGCTGCGTTTCGTGACGAAACTGTCATCGGAGAAAACCGCCGCATTTGTTACCGGCTAACATTAGTTAACATGTAAAATGTATCTTACGTCCCAGCACTTTGGTAGCGAATTGCAATTGCGAATTTGAGGTGGGTTTGTGTGGTCATGCATGTGACTTAGGTGCGCAGCGGAGTCGGAAAGCGAACAGCTTATAGTCGTCGAATATCAGGGACGTCATAATGAGTCCAAACCTTCTCACGTCAGGTTTCAGTCCCGTAAGAGTGCGGTTAGAGATGTAGACGCCGTCGCATTGCGAACTAACGGTGTTATCCAAATAGGAAAAGACGGGCCTCAGCGGTGCAATCATAAGCCATCCTCGCGTGTTGAACGCGTTGCATCGTGATGTATTCTTGCAAATTACACCGAGGATAGCTAAGCTGGAAGGTACTGTAACGTTTTTCAGCTTGACGGCGTTGGCCACCTCCACTTGCGGTCGGAAGTCGTACCCATCCACAACTTGGCATCCTAAGAACGTGAAGCAAAACAAGAGAAAATTTAATTTCAGTTAAAATATTTATTTAGGTTTCAATTTTTAATTTAAAGGAAAGGATCATACCACTGGAAAAATGAGGGTATGCGAAGAATGCTTGTTGGAGGCAACTGGACGAGTGCATGTAACAGTTGTAAGATGTTCCGTATGTTTGACTTTGAGTTTGCGCGCACACGGTTCGGACATCGATTGCTCTCGTTACTGGCGGAACAAGTATACGCCATCCGGCAGGTAGGCCCGGGTGATACGGTACGCTACCTGCTGCGCTTGCAGTCCTCAGAGATACCACAACTATAGCCACGACGAGTAGTGGCAAGGCTCGGAAGGCTGTCATGATTGTATTGCGCCCTTCTGCAGCCAACATAGGGTAGGCCAAATACCTGCAACGTTAGGACTAAGCGCCCGTACGAGCAATGACAAGCACAGATTAATCCAACCCATCAAAGGAGATGCTGATAGCTGGCCGCGACCAAAACTGATCTTACCACCGCGGTAGGGACAACAAGGCCAGGTACGCCTCCCCACCATACTTTCGCTCGTTGCCTCTCGTGGCACTTGAACTCCTGCAGCTGACCAGGAGTAAGTACCGTACTAATAGACATATAATTTATGTGAAATTTTGGTAGCGCGTGTTAATAAGTACCGTCAGCAGCCTTATGTCGTACGATGACTCAGCGCGAATTCATGCCAAGCAGTTTATGCGTATCGTATATATTTTAAACTAAATTTATGGAGTGTTTGGCACTGTTTTACTGTATTCGTACACCCCTCTTCATGATGGTGCGTTTTGAACAAAACGCGAAGCGTGGAGAGCGATACTGGAACATTAGTATCGTGCGGACTTTTACTCAGCTTTCGTTCAGTTCGCTGATATAAAACTAAATTTATTTTTCATTACCTTCGAACGTAGGCAAAGCCATCTTATAAGCTATAGCTCGTAATAAGGTCGGATGTTCTGGACGGAACGCGGTGCTCAACCAACTCACACTTTGCAAATCGTATACATAATTTTTCTCTTGGTGTTTTCTCTAGAGTTGGGCAAACGGCTGATGATGAGTAGTTACAGTTGTGCTCAAAGAGTTTGGCCGGGAATGCGCTGACTAAGGCGCATACGAAACCCTAAGATAAATGCATACTCACGAACAAATAGTAAATTACTCTGATGTATTGCCGATGTAGTTATCTACGATCACATGCATGCTCACAGGTGCCCACCTGTCTGGTTATGAGATAGAGGGCAAGCACCATAACTTTCTGCCGGGAGAGGACGTCGTCACCATATCTTTTGCAGGACGTCAATAACAGATCAGGAAGTCAGCTTCAATACAGTACTTTGCCTGCGGTTACACGGCCGGCCTGAGCGGCATGGGCAGCTTGCGCCCGCCATTCGTCGCCCATGCATCGGAGCCTCCTGTTTACGTAACTCGGTTGAATACGTGCAAGCTGGTTATGCCGCTGGCACCTACAGCATTTTAACATTGCCTCTTCAACAATTTCCAAGGCGCATGATGGTACATCTGGTGGTACAACACCATCTACAACCAACGAAAACTCCATGTCCGTAACGCCATAAAAGTGGTACTATCCTGCGCTTTTAGGTCTCGCAACGTGGCCGAACTGCCCTTGTCTTTTCATTCTCCGAGTAAATAAGAAGAACCCAGATGATGGTCACCTACAGAAGTCCTGAGACGCCCGCGCCGAAGAACCCCGCGCCCTGGACCTTTTGAATCCCCAAGGGTAAAAACGTTCCGTTTCGTTGAAGAAATGAAAAGGTTGTTGCCCCCAAGGTCGTCCAAGCAGCCACGTCAGGCGGGAGGAAGGGAAGCATGGAGCGAAGGTGGCAGGGTTACGGAGGTTGTAAAGTGAGACATCTATGTATGACATGGGTGGCGGATGATGGAAGGATGGGCGAAGGATGAAGAGGCAACATTTGGATACAATAGTGGGCTGACAAGAGCCGACCATGTCATAGCGGGTGGGTGCTAGGGACAAGTGATGACCATTTTAATGCACAGGCCTGCTACTGCAACTGATGAGCGGGGATGCGGGTCCAAATCCTATCAGCAGCGGGACGGCATCACGACAAGTTGCGGTTGAATTGTACACACTTGTACACAATTGTACACAAAAGGTGCGGGGATAGGTTTAGGAGGGTTTCCATGAAAAGATGGGGTAATAGAGCGTGGATACAGGCACGGCGGTGGGAGGAAAAGGTCATTAACAATTGAACACAAAGCATGGACGAGCAGGACGGAGCAGGGCCAGGCAGGGCAAGTCAAAGGCTCAACCAAATGTCGACGGAAAATGTGAATGTTCATGCAAATGTAAATATCTTTTAGTCCTAATAAAATTAACCTCAATAACGTTCCTCTGCTTATGCGCTCCATGGGCTAGTAAACGGTGCCCGATGGAAATCAAAGGTACAGTTAGGATCGATCGGCTTCGGTCATGCCGACTGGATCAGGTTAAATTTTTTTCAATAAAATAAAGCATTATTAGTTTCAGATTATTGAAAGCAAAAGAGATAATAACTATCTCCGTGACAGTTTGGTTTCGCGCGTTTGGTAACGCGACTACATACGGCTAATTTTGAATGCAGGATTAAAACACTGGATCAGCTAGCCTTACCTAATACTGTTATTCGTAACCAGGATCTTTGGACTTGACAGCTTAGATTTGGCATGAACAAACCGATTTAATCATAAATTATAAACGATCGTTGAACGAGCCAAAAGGTTCATGGTCAGCCAAGCTGCAAAAAAAGGAAGACAGCATATTTGAAGTAAAAACAAAAAGAAGTACAGAGAAATATAATATGCGTCGAAGTGCTCTGATGACCGTCGGCTACGAATGCAGTCCAGCGGCGGGTACATACACTAGCCTGCGTTAGTTGGTTCTCAACACTCGCAGGCCTGTTCCTAAGCCTCTAGCTGACCCGTGGTTTCAGATGGATTCATTCGGCTCCTTACCGACAGTCATAATTTGCTTGCTTAGCCGCTTGCAAGCTTGGCTGTTTCTAATAAACGCACTCTAAACCAGCCACGTACGGTGGAACCACGACATGTTACGGTATACAATGTTCTCACTCAATGTTCTCACTGTGAGAATTGTATTGTTGTTGTTGTTATTAATGTGCTAAAGACTTTTGCCTGTCCGTCGATTGATCATGCGATGGTTCATGGACCCTGCTGAAGATGCCCAATGTCGCCGCCTCCTTTTCTTCTCGCTTCGTCTTTGTTTTTTCGGACTTTATTCCAACTGTCATCAACAAGGTCATTCAGGATGAGCGAGGATGGATGCGGTGGATGGCAGAACAGGCAGGGTGAACTCTCTACGCCTCCTCGCACCAAACGAAAGGAGATTTTCCAGGCTATCGTTGATGTGTGCACCGTAGACCTTCCGCGTGAGGATTCACAAGGATTAAGTTACATTCCATCCTATTCCACCGGGGGTCGTTACATTCCATGGCGCGTATGATGATCAAGTCCTCAGATTATACCCTTCATCCAAGCACGCCGTACACAGTTTGCAATAATCAAACCGTCTGCTCATCTAGGCCCCCTCGCAGCATAGCCCCTTCTGACACCTAGGTGATTGCATTGGTATATTTGCTTTATAAACGCCATCTATATATGCCAACATGTTACAGTATGTGGCTGGGACTGTTTTTCCAAGTCGGCTACAATGTCCCCATGCATGGGTGATCGATTCAAATCAACTGAATGTTGGCTGCAGTGTTGTGAGCGCCAGCAGCAGCGTCATGTGCCTACGTAATGTCGTACTACGTAAAACTGTCCTTTTGTTAAATGTCTGTGATGGAGAAATCGGGTGCGTGAGCCGCTTAATAAGTAGCTCCTGAAAGTTTGCAAAGTAAAGGCCCTCGCGCTCCACTGACGACTCCATCCATTCCTGGATGACCTGACTAGCTAGCTAGTACGGAGACTTACGGAGTGCCGCTGTAGCAGAGCTAACTGGCTCAGAAATAGTCTACGTAAAAAGTTAACTACGATACGTGTCAGTTAATAAACTGCTAACCTCCCAGAACTATTCTGCTTATTAGCTGCTTATTATTAGGTGAAACGTATTATTAGCTCCCATGGCTCAGCAAACAGTTTCTGTACACGGCAGCCACGTAGCTTGGCCAAGCTTAGGAACTAACAGGCAGCTTAGGAACTAACAGGCCAAATCACATCTATCCTGACGGTCTCCCAGAGCAGCTCCAAGGTATGTAGGTCTCGTAGGCTGGTACGAATATCCGCATATTGGCGCAGTAGTGTAACGGATGACAGATAGATGGTACGATACTGGCCCGAACGAAACCAGGGCTTGCTCATTACGTACATTCCGTTGCCGAACAGGCCGTACATGTCCTTAGTCCTCAATCGGCCTGCTGGGTTGCACAGGGTTCCACAGACCCGACGACACCACCTCTCCTTCATTCGATCGATATAGATAGATAGATAGATAGATAGATAGATAGATAGATAGATAGATAGATAGATAGATAGATAGATAGATAGATAGATAGATAGATAGATATAGGGCGAGTCGCCCACAGTGTAACACCCCTTTATATGATATGCATGTATGCACGGGCCACCGACCAGCTACACCTATATATGTCCAGCTCACCCTATGCCCAGCCTGTGGGATGCAGCGGTGTTTATCCTTGCAACTGTCATTTACCAGATTAACACCTACCAACCACGCAACCTAGCGCAACGAACAGATTATAACTGCTGTCGTACCGTAACCGGCTTGCTTGCCTTGGGTGGCACCCAGGGGCATTTATTAGGAGGCTAACCATGATAGATTCCCTAGTGATGTTAGACTGCACCACTCGCTCTCCATTATTAACCATATCCAGAAACAAAGATCATCTCTGGATGGATGGAGAATCTGCTGGATCTGAACTAACAACTTCCATATATCAAAAGCCTGTTGGTAGATCCAACGAACTAATTACCACGGCGAGCAAAGCGAGCATTGCCTCTATATCGTGCCAAACTACCGTCCCATAAACCCAATCACGCAAGTTATATACGGCAGCTGTATGTATGACTGGCTTGAAATTACTTCCAATTCTTGATACACCAAAGGTTTTGCAAAGTGCTCTTACATTGTAGAAGCTTTCTGCTGTTGCATTGTTCTCATCTCTTCTTCTGAGCGACCCTCTCACACGCAACCTCTCCTACCCGCCCTGATAAGCTTCCCATAACTCCGCCCACATGGCAGCAGCGGCAGCGAGGGCAGTAGTGAGGGCAGTAGTGAGGGCAGTAGTGAGGGCAGTAATGAGGGCAGTAGTGAGGGAAGCAGCGAGGGCAACAGCATTATTGATTGATGGAGGTGGCCATAACATGCCACGGACGGAGGCCGCAAGGGCCGGGGCAGCAACATCGAATGTAGGCAAAGCAACATGCATCCCACTAACCATGAAGTGTTGCAGGGAAGCAGATACGGTAACAAACTCAGCTGGACTGCGAATGGGCCTTACTTTCAGTTTGTGAAGCTTGTCCGTACGTTTTGTTTTCGTTATGGTGCCAGCAGGCTTAGTGGAGAACTCACAGCGCCCTCTGCTTCCCCATCAAGTAACTCCACAACCTCTGAGACCACCCCACGCAACCACACCGACCCTGTCGTAACCGAGACAGCACATCATCCGCAGCAAACGTGGACGTACGTCACTAGCGTACTGATGAACCTCAAAATTTCGCAAACCAATTGACAAATGGCCTTCTTGGTTGATGGCTTCCTTACAAGAACGCTTACGAACTAGCGGACCAAGCAGGACCAAGCTGATGACTATAAATGCGTGCTGGGACTAAACGTCCTGGTCACCTTTTGGCAGGACGGATATCGGATACCCGTTGTTGGCAACGGTTTACAGAATGCCGAAATCTAGCACGATCACGTACTTGACGGCTATAAACTGTCCTACTTGCCAGCAGGACCGTCTCCGGAGTCCGGACAAGGTTAATGCTAGAAATCGAGCTCATATCATATTACATTATATGTGATTTAGTCCAGTTTCGCTCCGTGGCATGCTTCTTTCTTGCAAGGGAGCTTGCAGCTGTCGGCTTCGTTTGCGGAATTGCGTAATCAGCTCCAATACAGGGCAAAACCATGCCGTGAAGTATTGCAGGTTATCTTGCGTAGCAAAATCTGCAGCATCTGAGGCTCCGTCGCACCACAAATCTCAACTTGATGCAGTATCACAGACGGCTACGCGGGGCCAGCCTCCCTCATCCCATTCAATCTTTCTGCCTTTATTAACGGCGCTCAAGAAAGTTAACAATGACCCTAAACAGCTGGTGGGATGGGAGGTTCGATTACTTCCCAAAGCTGCTGTCAGCAACAGGCGATCCCATGGCAGGTGTAAAAGCCCGTTCATCACTAAAGGCTCATGGAACAATTCCAACCCGGATGGAACCTTGGGATGTAGTCTGGGCCAGGTTGTGGAGGTGCTGACGACGGCAGCAAACCCCTCTGCCGATGCCGGTACGTGACGCAAGTCCGCTCTTACTTGCAAAGTGCCAGTCGCAGTCGTTCTGCCTCATTGTACCATTTCATTATATATCTCCATATCCTGCATTATCTACCGTGCTGGTTCCTGTACTCTCGACCCAAACCCATTTCGGCAATAGGCAGGCAGTTCGCCGGTAGCCTCTTGCCCATGCGACCCCAGCCTTCTCATGCTGAAGCTGGAGTGCAAATTCTGTTTTCATTTCGCTCTTACACGGCGAGGAGATGACCATTTTCAAACCATTTAGTTGTAGTAGGGAGTTGTCTGCACCGCTCCATTTGAACCTTAAACCCTGAATCGACCCAGACCTCGATCTGAAAATAGCAGCGGTGCGTCGTCGAGTCCGCTGATCGTCCTGTTCTCCATTACAGCAGAAAAGACAGCGGCGTCGGTCAACTCTCAGCAGAGCTCGGATGAAGAGAAGCCTCCACCACCACCGCCTCCACTACCCCCACCGCCGCTGTCGGGGCGGCGTTCCACCCCGGGTGGGACATCCGGGACAGGTGCCGCATGCAGCCCTGGGACTGAGCCGGCTGCCAGAACCGCCCGTGCCACCAGCCCCACTGTAACTGCAAGCCCAATCCCCAGCGCCGCGCCTGATGCGGATCAACTGCAGCCGCAGACCGTCATGCTGCGCGCCGTTCAGCACATTGTAGTGCAGGAGTATGACTTTGCAGGTTACGAGGAGTACGTCATACGGCTGGACCCAGAAGTTGTGCCATACGTGGACATATCGTCCCGGACATTGGTCGTAGAGCCATCTGAGGGTGGGTGGTAGGACGCGTTGAGGTTGGTTGGACAAGCCAGCAGGGCGGGAAGTGCGACACGCCAGTGGTGCACCATCACCACGTGCAGTCGTGCACCCAGGCAGATGCAGACATATCATACACACATGGGATGAGTGAACTAACTTCAGTTATGAAATCGTGGGTACTAGTAGCACTACTACTAGCACCAAGTAACCAGACAGTATATCAGCAGTACAGTATACCTGGATTTGATCCTTCGCATCTTAACGTTTATAATTTGTTACATTTGTCTGGAGGTTGCGGGTTCGAATTCCTCAAGGAATACTTTCCGCAATGTGAACTGACATCATAATTTTCATCGCACTATATATCACATCGCTCATGACTACCTGCCTCACGAGGAGGCTAGGCCGGTTGTCATGTACGCTGGTTTCGGCATTCCGCGCATTCCTTCATATCGTATCATATTATCTGTCGCTTGTTACGACTGCATCGCCATTATTACTGCTGGTAGCAGTATAGTACTAAGAACGTGAGTGGTGGTTTAGCCTGAGTAAAAACTAAATAGGCCTCCCACTACAGGGCGTACTGCCTTGCTTCATCCCAGGTTGCCCGTCGGGGATTTGCCATTCGAATGCTGCCAGCGCTCGTGAAAGAGCACGAACAGGCCAAAGCGAAATCCCTCAACTTCCCCTTCCCCTCCTCGTGTCACGATTTCGTCTCACGCATTTTCACCCTCCTCTATATAGGGCGGCGACCCCCAATGCCCTCCCACGTCCCACCAGCATGATCATCACCATGGGCAGCCAGCCATGAGGCCATGATGCCCAGAGCATGTGAATCACTTATGCTTTCACCCCGGCAAGCTTGATCACCCCAACAGCCAACCAAACCACCGCCTAAGCTATTATATTCTCACAACGCCTCGGCCTGTACTACTTTTTTTTACTTTCTTGTACATGTGTGTGCACTTCCGCAGGCCTCCTTCAACAAGGTCGCAAGAGCCTCTTGCTACAGCTGCTCCATCGAGAAATTACCAACCTCTCTAGCCCTGTCCTGGGTCCATTGGACCGCCATCTCCCAACCACGCCAACGGCCACGACGGAGGAAGAAGCCCCACGGAACTTGCCACAACAGCCCCGGGACGGAAGGGGCACTGCTGGCAGCGAGTCGTCCACCAGCCTATCCGGGGCTTCGACGGTATTGTCGGCAGCCTATCTTCTGCCATCCCGTCCTGCCGCCGAGATGGTCGTCTTCCAAGCTGGGCAAGCAGTGCCGGCGCGTGGGCAGGGGCATAGTCTGGGAAGAATGCCCACTCGGAAGGAGCTCCTGGATGCGGGTCGAGAAGATCTAGTAACTCTGATTTCGGAGGCAGGAGGCTTCAGCGAGGTGAGAAGTCAGCGAATCGGGGATTGTATGGGGAGTCCGAGGCTGAGCCTAAGAGTGGTTAGAGTGTAAGAGGGCAGGCGCTTGCGGGCGGTGTTCGCAGAAAAGACTTATCGCACCAGCCTGTCCCGCCTGCTCGTCTCCACCTCGGGCCCCGCGAATGAATGCAGGTCGCGCGGAATTTGGGCCTTCGATGCACGAGGCGGCGACGTGGTTATTGGAGCGGTCCTGGGAGCTGGAACCGGCTGCGCGAGGAGCTGGCGGCATTTGTGGCCTGTGGCTGGGTGGAGCTGCCACATCCGGATAACCCGGAGCGCACGTACTTCTACAACCAGGTGGATGCGGGGCTGTCGAGTTACCAATGGCTGAGTGGCTTTGGGGTTGTCGAGGGGCGGCTTTGGGGTTTTTAAGGCGGTGCTGATAATGGGGGGTTTAATTCTTGGCGTGCACCTTCTGTCCGCTGTCATTTTGTACCGGTATTGCGCTCATGTGCATATTATATTATATTATAAGTCAGTCTTAAGGACTGGGACTGAAGAAGTACATCTATATGGTATTTGTATATGTAAGCGGGAAACAGGCGGCATTCCATTCCTCCTACGTCGCCGCAACGCAGGGATAAGAAATACATTCACTTATGCGCTCATGGACATACACATCTGCTGAAGTAATGTTATATTCGATTTGGTGTTGAGATCTTACCGCCTCGCTCGTTGTGAGCCCGATGTGTCCAGATCAGTCAGCGAACCACATGGCGGCGTCCACCACCGCCGCAGCGGCTGCCCGCAGTCCCCGGCAGCTTGGGCGTTGATGGGGCCAGCAGCCGCAGCGGCGGCGGTGAGCGGTGGATGGTGGTGGAGGCGGCGGCGGACCGAGTGATGCCGTCACGGAGCCTTGTGCTTCAAGGTATGTGCGTGTATATGTGCTTGGGTATCTATGTGGCGTTGGCTTTCTGTGCGAGTGCGGATTGGATTTGTTGGGGGTTCGCATGGCAGGGAGATGGACATTGTTGATATATGGGGGGTTTGGGGGCTTGGGTTTTGGGGTGGGGATGCGTCGAGCAAATGGAGTAGGCCGTGGGTTCGACTGGAGGTGTGCCGCTGCTGCCTTGTCCGTAAGCATGTCCGTAAGTATGTCTGTAAGCATCCCCGCTGCCCTCTTCTTTGCAATCACTGTTTGCGACGCCACACCGGGGCGGCAGCCCGGCGGCTGGATCTGCATTATGCGATTGAAATCCATGGCGGCTACCTACACGTGGCGGCGCGACTGGGCCGCCGTGTCACGTGGGCCCCGTCAAAGCACTTGTACGATAGTCCAGCAGCTGTACGGCGGGAGCTATCTGCCGTGGCCAAAGAGCTCCAACTTCCTCCGGGTAGGTTACCTCTCATATAGTAAGGAAATGAGATCCGCCGTAGTGCAGAAACGGTTCATGGTTGTAAGTTGCAGGAAGTTTTGTTATGGAAAAGCGGTTTATTGGCGTTGGATTTATGCAGGTGTGCTGCCTACGTCACGTGAGCTGCGGCTGTCTGGGTACGGCACCCTGCTAAATGCTGTGCGCCGCCATGAGGGGCTACGTGATCTGTTGGGCATCCGGAGGCGCCACGGCAGCAGAAGCCGTAGGCCTAGGGACCGTTGGGATGACCTGGGCGTCTTAGCGAAGGAGCTGGCCAGGATCGCAGGTGAAAATGCAGAGGCAGGGACAACGGCTAAAGGGACTCGCTTCACCGACATGGATATCAGCGGCAGCCGCGGCTGTGGGACGTCATCTGCACCCATCAGCAGCGGCCATTCCGGCCAAGTCCCTGGGCAACAGCAACGAGAGCTCAGGTTGTCACGACTTATCGGCATCAAGGCAACGACCTACCCGGAGGACATGAGCGTCGGTGAAGTCGACGTGGTTGCGTCTGAGGTGGCCAACAGCGGTATCGAGCCAAGATCAGTTCGAAATGATGAAGGGCAAGAGCGCGGCGTGGGGAGCGAGCCTGTCGATGGCGGCCGGACAGAGACAGGAAAAGACGCTGTTGCTGGTGGTGCTCTTGGTACTGTTGTTGCTGCTGAGCCGGCCGTGTGCATCCCTGCTGTTGACGAGAGGTTAGGCGGGACGGCTCTGGAAGACTCTACAGTACCCAGCCGGCGAGGCCGCGGCCGGCCAAGAAGGACAGAGCAACAAGAGGCGCATTGTCGACATGCCCTTGTCCCTGGTCCTGATGCAGGTCGGGCCCCTGTCGGCGCCGATTCCGCGACCGTAGCGGCAATGACGACCCCTCCACTGCTTTTGCCGAGACTGAGTCAGCTGCGAACGGCTGGCCGGCATGATTTAATTTATGCTCTGTCGATTCGCCACGCCGGCCGGCAGCAGGAGTTGGCAGAGCTGGCGGGACTGCAGCTGGCACGTGACGGGCGCGGCCGGAACCGCAACGCGCTGAGCTTGGAAGCGGTGGTCGAGGCCATTCAGGCAGGGGTCCGGGGGTTTGTCGGTTAGGAAAAGAACCGCCAAAGGGGCTGAATAGCTGCGGAAACATAAATACCTACGGCCGCTTCATGAAATCGACTGACAACAACACGATCAAAAATAAGGGGCGGCTACTTAGTAAGCCTACGGACATAGATAGGTAGGTAGGTAGGTAGGTAGGTAAGAAATGGATCCGTTTGGAATCATTCGTCATGTATGTGTGATATCCTATCACCGTATACGTGCCATGTTGCCGTCCTCTGCGGCATCATCTGCACCAAGGCGCGACGCTCCCTCAGCGTAAGGCATGACTGACTGCGGCAGATAGAACGCCTGCCTCCTTGAGCCGTCTAGATTTCAATATGGACGTTAAGACAGCGTTGTCTCGAAACAATTAGAAGCCAAACTATGGTCTCTAGACACATGGCCTTCGGCCTTCGTGACAAGAGGAGGCCATTGCTTGCCCCCGTGCCTTCATCGCCGGCAGGCGGCGTGCCAGACGCCCAAACAGATCCGTGAGTACCTGCGAAAACATCGACAAACTGACATCTCTCGTCAACACCTGACATCTTACTTGGCGCGCATGGCGTCGGAGGGCCGGCTGGTTAAGATGTCGTACGGCCGGTACGGGTTACGTCCAGCGGCGGCCTGATGGGGTGAGGATGAAGAGGAGGAGAGCATGGAATAAACTTTTACAAGGTATCACGGGCGAAGACTCGCAATACTAATGCTGATGCGTACTGCTCATGGCAGGTGCCATTTAGAGGTGCTGCATGGCTGCACTCAGATGCTTGGGTATGGCTGCAGGAACACCATTTTCCTTGCTTCGAAATGAACCACTGCTATTATTACAGCTGGCTGAAAAGAAGAGTGAGCATGAATGCCCACTGACTTGCCCAGCCCAGGCTTTGGTGATGTTTCCATGCCTGAATTCATTTGGTTCATGTCTGGTGGATGGCGCGCCAAGGGAGGGATGCAGTTTACTTGAAGGACCCAATGGCTTCAGTTGTCTGGGTCTGGATTCACCATACGGAACCAGGCAAACTGAAGCTATTGTCAAGAATGCCAAGAAACAAAAGGCTTTTTCGTTATCGTTGGCGCAGTTTATAGTATCGACAAAGAGAGCTGCATATTGTGCGGTTTCTGCGTTGGGGTACAGAGCCTTGCCCGCTCAGGCATTTTGCCTCCGGACGCGTCGTTGTGGCGCCCGGGTGTATGTCACGACCGTTCCTGAGCTGCTCCGGCTCTTCTGAACAGTCGCCTCAACTTAAGGCCGTCTGGGCTTCGACTCATGAATTTCAAAATTATCCTGGACTTCTGCCAAACTGGTTTCATGGCATTCATTTTATTCACACGTTTGTCATCCCCAAACACGCTGGCGCAGTACATGCGTCGCATATACACACAGTTGCACACCCAACCTGGCCAGCGCTGCATCCAGTTTCTGCAGTGCAATCAGAAGTCGATGGCAACAGCCCGTTCCTCAGCCGGCAGACAAGGATTCCCTCCCAAAGTTTGTCACTCATCATTTAATGTACTCCTCCCGTCCCTCCGTTTACTTCAGTCTATCACTGGCATATGCCCATGAATTCAGGATAGCCAGCGAATTTAGTCACGCCTCAAGCAAGTCAGGGATCATAGACGCGAACAGAGGAACTGCGGCACACAGGTTCAAAGAGGATGTGATGGACAAAAGGAAAGATGACGGGGGTGAAATCACCCATCATTATGGTCAGCGGATACAGCGCAGCCCACTCTTAGTACTCACTAGTCTACAGCAGCCTAAACCGCAGTTCTCCCCATGCTCCTCCCACCTCCATGCAACTACCTCCACAAATACGACATATGCGGCATTTAGATTTTATTATGCACTTCTCAATCTCACACTGCCTCGCAACCCTATTTCCATTTACAGTCGCACGTTATTATCGACCCATCTTCTTTGCCGTGCCGCTATTCATTTTTTCATCAACATGTTGCACGGAAGAGCTGCAATCAGAAGTCGACGGCAAAATGATGTATCACGCGACTAAATGTCACGAGTTGTCCCACATACAGCTTGGGTGCGGTTAACGCAGCTTTGCAATGACAGTAGGAGGCTTCCAGCTCAATTCTCAGAGCAATGTCGATTTCAATTCTGTTCCCACTTTTCAAGATTGGGCATACATGAACGTAACGCAGTGCTCTTAGACTGAATACTGACCGTGGTTGCTTAAGCTTCGCCTTATGTAGCTGTAGCTTTGAACCAGACGACCGAGTTAAAGAAATCGTTGATCTTCATACTGAGTGAGTGTGGCACCGGTGCAGCATTTCGCAGATCATATCGTGCAGACCTTGCAGACTTCATATGCATGGCGATGTTTACTTGGGTGGGGGTCGCGGGCTAGGCGGGCGTTTAGGTGGGGGCCGTGGCGCTGGAGGAATCCTAGGGGGTGGGCGTGGTGAAGGTGGCTGTTTGGGTAAGGGCAACGGGGACGGTGGCGATGATGGCGGCAGGGGTGGTGGCGGCAGTGAGGGCGACGGGTATGGTGATGGCGTAGACGGCGACGGCGGCAAGGGTAGGGTCGGTGGTGAGGGCGACGGCGGCAAGGGTAGGGTCGGTGGTGAGGACGACGGCGTCAAGGGTAGGGTCAGTGTTGAGGACGACGGCGTCAAGGGTAGGGTCGGTGGTGAGGACGACGGCGGCAAGGGTAGGGTCGGTGACGACGGCAACAGCGGCGGCGGCGGTGGTGGGGGCAGCGGCGGCGGCGGTGAGGGCGGCGGCGGTGGTGAGGGCAGCGGCGGCGGCGGTGAGGGCGGCGGCGGTGGTGAGGGCAGCGGCGGCGGCGGTGAGGGCGGCGGCGGTGGTGAGGGCAGCGGCGGCGGCGGTGAGGGCGGCGGCGGTGGTGAGGGCAGCGGCGGCGGCGGTGAGGGCGGCGGCGGTGGTGAGGGCAGCGGCGGCGGTGGTGGAGGCGGCGGCGGCGGCTGTGGAGCGCAGCTGTTGCATGTAGCCCCAGGACACCCGTACGTCTGTGTGCAGGTGCAGACGGAGGAGGAAGGCATCACATCCTGGTATGCGCACATAGCAGCGCCCCGTCGCGGTATGGAGGAATGCCAGCACCTATCTACCAGTAGCACGATAATCAGCTGCACGATATTAGTACTTCACCTGAGGAAAACTATATCATCAGCTAAGATCACCAATACACACAAACTTTCACTCTGAAATTCAGCCTGTTGAAACAAACCCCCTACACCGTATGCCGTACAACTGTGTTGCAACTTCGTTTTGAAAAGTCCGAACCTGGGTAGCGAAGCCGGCGGCAGACGCAGCCCCAATCTCCGTCAGTTGGCAGGAAAAAAGAAGGCCCCGGCTTCCTGAAGAGCTGCACAATGGGGTTGCCATATGGAGTTTAAAATTGTGATGATGATACACTTCGACATCGGGGGGCGCAAGCTCATGAAAGCAAGCCAAGCTCGGAGTCAGTCTAATCCTTTATCGTGGTGAAAAAAAGCTATTTAGGCAAGTTACTGCTAGATCACTAAACCTAAAGTACGAATGAGACATGTTACTGGGTACAGGCCCGGGTGCCATCATGGCTAGCGCCAAGTTTGTACGGCAACAATCCCTGTCACGACAAGGACGATGTGGAGCCGAGCGACACTGCCACTTTGCCCAGCAGCAAATGTAGGACAGAGCAAGTGTAAGGACAGAAATGAGCATGAGTGCATCCAAGAGTTAAGCTACCTACCAGAACCACAAGCCGATCAGGTCAAATGCATTCCTTACGCCGTACGCGTACTGCTCCGCCGCGAACGAGAAGGAGTAGCTGTTGTTCAACAAACGATCCCGCAGGACCGGCTCTCCGGGGAACCTGACAAAATAACAGTGCGAGCATGTAACTCTTAGCTTTTACATCAACACATAACTTAGTAATCGAAATAAAAAAGCCTACCAGATGCCCAACATGCTCGCTGTCTGGATGCGTCGGATTTGATCATTTACGCATTAAAAGAGGTTGGTAGGTTGGATCTCATTCTCCAATGACTGTTTCGACGGTTGGATGGTTGGTTGGGGCTTTAATAATTAGCCCGCCCAATGACGAGATACCGAGGGAGGTGTGACGGGAAACATCTTAGCAAAATCATATTCCGCATGCCGAGGCGGGTAATGCGCGGGCCACGACATGCAGTACTACTCACGCCGAGTTAAAGCTGTTGTTCGCCACCATCAGGTTGTTGTGTGCGGCGGCCGCTGCGCTGAGTTTGGAATTGACAAGGAGGGGAAGCCTTGGCGGTGAAGTGACGTTTGCCTGCAGTCCAGCCCCGTGCACCCCGGTACTTCAATATGCATACGATTGAAAAATTGTACATGCATCGAGCTCATGAAGGGACAGACAGACAGAGTCAAACATCGACATACAGCATATATCCTCGGTTCGCAGCAATCGAATACACACATAATAAATCTGATCTGGGATGACCGGCCGACATGGTAACTACTACCAACTACTAGCCTAGAGCAAAAGCAAGTGCCATTCACTTGATTGGCACAAATGATTGGCCGTACCTCCAGCACAGCAGGAGAAGCATGGTTTCTCCGCCCATCGGTTAGTGGTTAGCGGTTAGTCGGCCTCTACCTGGAGAAAATATACCACCCCACCACTCTGTGACACCGACAGCAACGATAAAACCTCTAAAACCTCCTAATCGTATCTTTTGCGCTCCTGTCCACAACAAGCCAGTGCTTACCTCGACAGAAGCATAGCACGGCATGTCGGACATGAGAGCTGGGTTCAGTCGTACGGCATTGACGCATTCCATGATCTACGAGGGTATGTAGTACAATTTGTGTCTCGTCACTCCTCCGAAATCAAGGGGGGTTATAAATTGGCCATGTGGGAAGCAAGATGGTGGGTTTCACATTTTGCATCTTTTTTATAGCAGAAGACGCACACTACCATCCCTACGATACTGGCTTGCGATGGTGTAAATTAGCAAAGCTTCTCACCGCGGTGGCGGATGCATCGGTTAAGGAGCAGGTGTACTTCTGAGGCGGTGGAGGGGATGGCGCGCGCGGCGGTGGCTTGGACGACGGAGGTGGAAAGCGTGGCGCTGGTTTTGATGAGGATGGCGAGGGTGGTAATGGCAAGGGGCGTGCAGGTGAAGGCTTAAGCGACGGTGAAGGCAAACGTTGCGGCGGCGGAGTTCTTGGCGCAGGAGACGGCTTTGCAGGTGGCAGTGGTGCGGGTCTTGGAGGTGGTGATGGTGACCGCAGGGGCGGTGGTGGTGGTCGTGGTGATGGTGGTGATGGCGGCGGTGATGGTGATGGTGGTGGTGATGGCGGTGGTGATGGTGAAGGCGGTGGTGATGGTGATGATGGTGGTGATGGTGGTGGTGATGGTGATGGCGTTGAAAACGGATTCCCGCAACTATAGCAAGTGAACCGGTTGGTACATCCGTACACCTGCAGAGAAAACGTGTACGGAGCAGCAGCAGCATACGTGGTGATTATGTAATGCTGTCCTCAATCAGGCTTCTGTTATTCCCGCCATTCCCACATCTCATCATTGGAACCCATCCATTGAACGCGATGAGAGAATCATTCCAGATGCTTCATCGTTTGCCCACCTGATGCTATGCTATAAGAAATCATTCCCCTCCCGGTGTCGTCTGTCCCTGTGTCCAGTTGCAGTGCACATCGCTGGCAGTATGTAGCAAGCGCTTAACGTTTCTATAATACGAGAGATGGTGCATCGCTTTCTTCCCGGACCTGCATTTCTTGTATTTCGGCCGACACGACACCTCCCCCGCATAGTCCACCCCATGCGGCTACCTAACATGCCGGAGCTTGCTTGCCTGCGTAAAGAAGCCCCCACCCGCCGCTACGCCGATGTCCGTGAACATGCAGCTAAACATCAAGTCCCGGTTCGCCTGGTTGCTGGTGAAAGCAAGGGTGTGGCGCAGACAGGGGGGTGGGAACAGAGGGAGTGGCAACTCTAGGGGTCAAAAGTAAGAATTGTAGATCTTAGGGGTCATGCGGCCGGCCCCTCTCTCCTGAGATGTTCTAAATCCGTGCGGTTGTGCGTACGTACTCGGGCGTAGCATAGTTTAAACAATCGGCATGGCAGGCACACATACACTAACACACGGTAAAGTTAACAGTACGGCGACCTATGATACTTCGATGGCCGCTGACGCATATAGACCACCAGTGTTTCCGGGTCGACAGCTGACACAAATTTGTAGCACGAATTCAGGCATGCTTCGTACATTCATTGTACTACGTGCCTTCCTACAATCGTACATATATAGTTCTTAGTACTTGATACTCTAAACACGCACGTACACATACAAATACAAAGATATGGAAATGCACTGCCGAGTTTGCCAAACTGAACGGCCCCCATGAGCTTCGTACTCCTCACCAAAGCAGCAGCGCCACCACCTCACGTGCACTCCTGGGGCCCATCGCGATGCTCATAGAAAGGCGATACCAGTTGTATCCAGACGCTCTTGCCAGCTTTCCCATATCATCTTCTCCGGGAAGCCTGGGAAGCCGCGAGCGATGCGAGGGAGGGAGGGATGATTGTAGAAACATACATACGGGGTATGCAACATGGGATGCCTCTGCATTTCTTTCTTAGTTGGTTGCCCTGATCATGCTCCAGAGGGAGAGAACGGGGAAGAGATACGGGTTCCATACGTAAGGTGGGGGGGCCCGAAGTTGGTAGCAAGGGATTTTTAGGCACCAGTAGGGCGTTCGCACATAGGTTCTGAGCTTCTGGGCTTCTGACTGGACTTGTGATACCGTCCCTCGCCCCGTACCGACGGTGCCGTACAAACATAAATATGGGGTATGCATGCATGACCTATGGGGCCTAACGCATCCCAACAGATGCAGGTGCGGAAGCAGCGCACGGCGCATTCGTGCATCCGTGTACGATTGCGACACGGAATGCAACATGGGATGCTTCTGTTTTCTTTGTTAGTTGATGGTTGATGGTTGATGGTTTTGGCTAGTTACGGCTCTTGGTCCCACCACACTGCGGGTCTCCGGAGCATGGCCAGGACAGGTGGGCGACATATATATGTCTCCCACCAGCTGCTCTGATCATGCTCCAGATACCCGGTCAAAAGATAGTCATACACCTGGGGGAAGAGAAAGAGATAGACAGACAGACAGACAGACAGAGGGAGATAGAATGGCGGGAGAGAGGGGGCCCAGAGAGTGGGGAACAGAGAGATACAATGAAGCGCAATACCCCCGGAAGAATCTTACTGGTAGGAGAGCTTTTTGGCAGCAACCATTTTGCTATTATGGATCATCGACGCGTTATCCAGTGCCTTGCTTGATGTAAGCGGCAGCCTCGGCGGGTTCCGGAGCCCTGCCTGCGGTACATGAGGATGTCGTGCGGGTCGGGACACGTATTATTGAATGCAGCGGAGTTGAATTCAGGAATTGCGCTATCTCCACCTAGGGACTGGAAGCGGTGCAATGCCGTACAAAGATTCGATGACCACCATGTTAGGACTTCATTTAAAAACTTGACTAGAAAAGATGAAGTCGTTCCTCGCTCAGTGATGATAAGAAAGCTCTAAGAGTCGTCAGTATGTGTGGGAAAGACCGGTCCTGTTATGGACACATAAACGGGTAGCACTAGGGCAGTAGTACACCTGGCACAATCAGCACCTACAAGGGTAGTCGCATCTATGCAGCCCAAACGGACGTAGTCTGCCATGATGTCAGGGTTGGCGCGTACAGCGTTCGTACAGGACAAGACCTGGGGTGGGTTTTAGAGCAACAGGGAAGGAAAGTCAGCTCAGCCGAGGATGGCCTGACGCTAACACTGAGTGAGAAGGGACAGCAACCAACTACCCGTATCAGCTGGCGCGCATCTTGGCCAGCTGTAAGCACTTACCGGCAGGCGACCAGAGGGGGCAGGATGGGCCTTCACCAGCCCCCAACAAGTCCCCAACCTCCCGACCCCACCTGCCCCCCACCTGCCCCTAATGGTCCCATCTGTCCCTCAACGGCCCCCACAGGTTCGACCTGTCCCCCACCAGCCCCCACCAGGCCCACAACCGTATATGGGTTCATATGGACGATCACGGAGAGTACGGTATAGAGTTTAGGAATAAACAATTAGCCGATCATGATAGTAGGGTTCATATGGACAGGCATTAGCCTAACTAGGATGTACACGACAGTGAATGACGGGTTTATTTTATTCTCAATTCCCTAGTGTCGTGTGGGAACTGATATTTCATAATGGATCCGCGGGCTGCATTGTCCCTCTGGCTGGCGTGTAAGACCAAGGCCGAAGGGTGGGCCCGGATTACATAGAGACATGGCCAACATTTCATCTGCGACACAGCCCAGGGCCAACGGAAACTATGCCAACGGAATTGTGCCGACCTGGATACGGGTTTTGACACGATCTGGGTTTTGACACGATCTGTGTCTATCACGATCTGGGTCTATCACGATCTGGGTCTGACACGATCTGGGTCTATCACGATCCGCGTCTATCACGATCTGGGTCTATCACGATTTGGGTCTATCACGATCTGGGTCTGACACGACATGGGATATGACAACACTGCTTGGGGCAGATCATTACTGCTGCAGTTGCTGCAACTAGTGCTTCCTTTTATGACCGTCGTTTCCTAGGCCAAACATACTCCCACAGCTGCCCACTCCCTCCAGAATCCACACACATGCACATCATAACTGCATAACTGCACATTGAGGCCCACTCATGAGGGTGCAACTTACAGCCGCCGCTGAACCATCAGTTGTGGAGCATGCGCTATCCAGAAGCTGACGCCTTCGATGTGCCGCCTCCTCCTGCCCCGCTGACGCTGCCCCCGCGGTAACTGATGCACCGGCGTCCGCGGCCTGGGCCAGGGTCTCCATGCTTGCCATGGAGAATACATCATTGGATGCTGCTGTGGAGATCCAGCCTTCAGATTTTCCCAAGCTGCTTATCACAAGCAATAGTGGCAGCAGCGACAACAAAAGGGGCAGACGCGCGACTGCCCTGGCCATTACGTACTCCGAAGCCTTGCGCATGCACTCTAAAGATGGTTGAAAGGTCCACCTCCTAGGTCGTCGGCGTTCCCACGGACCGCGAAGCACGCGGGCTGATGTCGAAGCCCGAATAATCAAGCGACGTGGCAGAGCCCGCCTTAGGAAACCTGCATGACAGACACAATGGCGAATCGCGAATGCGTCAGGGCTGCTGGCCTACGCATCCCGAAGGCCTGCGACTGGTCCAACCTTTAGACGAAAGGATAATGGAAAAGGAATCACAAGACGCCAAGTTGGTGTTGCCCGATTTCCTTAACGCATAGAATGTGGAGAACGCCGTGTCACTAATCCTAAAACCAACTGTCGTGGTTGCCGTGAACTTATTCAGCAAGACTAAGAAGCTTCTACATAAGCTCTAGTACATCATCCCAACAGCATTAAGATACACGCCACGACCAAATGGTTATTACTGGAGGTGGAACAAGGGTCACACGACCATCAAGATCGGCGAAACAAGAACCACGCTGTTAATGCAGCAACAGTTCAAAACACATATATGCTATTGTTAATGAAAAATTATTTACGCTGGTCAGTTGTATCATACAATCATACATATTTATGGCACTTGCCTTACGTTTGTTGGAATACGAAGCACAAGATTACGGTCCTTCCAGCTTCAATTTAAGCCTAGTAATTAAAATTTCAATTCTTTCAAGCCTGAATTGAGCTAATCGCCTCGGAGTAAGCACAATGGTGTAACCCGATGATGGAATTGCAGTTTTAGAGAATATATAATTAATTGCCTAATTCATAATGCTGACTACGTATTGCAATTATAGTGTAGCTTATCTGCATTAAAGGGCTCGCGAAAGTCATTGTGCAGATATGCAAGATGCATTCCAACTGTACTGCACAGGAGATCTGATTCTCGTTTTAAGACTTGATAAATGAACCAAATGTCAAATTTCACATGTATGGCATCAGCAACATGTGTGACGGATATTAATTGCCCATCTTAAAATGGTGGGCATAAATGCCCATCAAACAGCCCAATAAGTATTTTAAAATATTGCAAATTATTATTCACACATGTAAGTTAAATATTAAGATATGGAGTTAATAAGTCTTTAACAGTTGTTGCAGTAATTGTTTCAAGTGTACGATCAGCCCGCCGTGACACCACACGAAGAAGGAGCTTATCAGATTAGCTCGCAATCATCTTGCTCGCTTTGTAGGCTCTGATTCATTGTTATTGATGTATCGCCGACACCTGAATCAGGGGCTACAGCAGGACGCCGTCGGACGCAAGCACGCGTTCTCGTTCATCAAGTGTAACTGATTTATTCAATATAAATCTCTGCTGCTCAAGTCTGTCGATGCAACAAGGCCAAGGTGGCGTTGTCACTGAGCAGATTGAATACTCGCCACCACGAGGGCTATGACGAAAACTATTTGATTCTAATTGGAAAAATCATGTATCTTTTTATACCGACAAGTCGCACTTAAGGCCCCGATGGCAAATGCTTTTCGGGCTTTCGCCGAAATTCTGGCATGAGACCATACTGCGACTTTCTGCGAAAGCGAAACGTTAAGTGTGATTTATTATAATCATCATTAGCGTTATAGCGGCGCGGATCATTTCAATGACTCCCATTTGGGGGTTATCGCAGTAGCATGACAAAAGCTCAGCAGCATTAGAAATACTTGCCTGAATTGACCTCCTTTATAACGATAGCATGGCTCCAAGTAGTTGTAGGTACAGCTGCGCCGGACTTAGCAGTTGCCGCATTCACGGTGCAAGCTGCAAGGCAACCGACATATAAGCGTATGCTCTCATGAAATCTCACGTGAAACCGTCACCATGCGATTAATTACTCCTTCAGACCGCAGTCACTTCTTCGACAAAAAGTCTGGGCAGACGCTACCGAAACATGTTGTCCCCATAGACCAAAAAGGGAGATATTACCTGAAACTACGAACCAATTAGCGAAAACCGGTGTCGCGGTAGAAGGGAAGGGAGTGCGGGAAATTGCCAGAAAAAGCAAAAATTAAATTATATGTCTAAAATGAAGCCCTCACATCTGTTCCGTCCCATGTATGCCACAGCCTGGATATGTGCCGCTGATCCGTCATGATACTGCAGCAGGCTGCAGCAGACCAATCGTACAGCTTCTCTGTCCCTACCGGCGCGCAGGCACCTCCCTACCGCTGCATCCCACCCCACCCCACTCCACCCCACCCGGCTTCTGCACTGCAAGCGCCAAAAAACTGAAAGGGATGTGTTATATCTACCGGCTCCACAAAGCCGCTAACCCATGCGTGCCGTCAGTCTCATTCCTTAGTCTTGTCCTGTTGTGTCTTGATTGTTGATACCCTTTTAAAATTATACCGCAGTTATCCAAAGTTGCGACAGCTTCATCATTGAGAAAACAAGGGCCAAATTTTTAAGAGGCCGTTAAAAACTGCAGTGATCCGAGCCCTAGGGCGCAGCATCAGGTTACAACCCTAACGAGACGCGAGCCAAGAGGTCTCTCCTAGCTGGGGGGCGCAACGTACGGAAAGGGGCAAAGCTGGGCGTACGGCTCAAACCACTCGAAGCCGTACACATCGTACGGCCGACTCAGCAGGACACAACTAGCTCGCGCGGGCTTGTGCTACTACTTGAGCTCCAAGCCCGCGCGAATATACACCCCAGCCTAGAGGGACCCCACAAAATGCTGACCGACGCCGAGAGCTTAACAATAACCATACCACAAGAGCAAAACGGGGGCCCGAAGGGCGGAAGGGCGGAGGGCGGGTGGGCGGAAGGGCGGGAAAGAAAAAGGAACAGACCAGCTGCGCGAAGAAAAGGAACCACGCTGAAGCACTTCTACGACCAGCAACATTAGAGACCAGCGCTGGAACAATAGGCTGGTTACCACAGAGGAACAGGAAACGACGGTGGACGAGGAAAAATTACGAAAGGCAGAGAGGATGCCGAGCTTTTGATACCGGAGCCGAACCCTGTCTATCACTGCCGTACCACTGGACCCAAAAGTACTCGTCTGCGAATCATGTTTTGGGATAGCCCAGAAATATAATAGTAGGCTGGCCGTTCATGCCTTTTAGACATAGCGACAAGATGTACGCTATTATCATTTCTTGCGTAGGTGATAGGCGCCAACCCATCTCTCGAACATATTGCATTCCTCCATTCTTTGGTTTCACGCCTCAACTCCTCTGTTTTGCTTCAAAGACGCACCAAAGCTCCGTTTCCTTTATTGCATGGCTCTCTATGCGTACACAATGTTACGCTCTCTGCAGCTTCACTCTCTGCAGCTTCAAGAATTTCTGGCTCCACACGTGTGGCTCTCGTTTCTGTCCATCTGGGAAGACCACGGAGGCAGGGTCCCGCCTCAGACACCCCCCCTCCTCCTTCACCATCCGTTGGTCCCCGGTCATCCCCGTTCACTGAGCGAGCGCGATCAGCTTTGCCTTAAGCAAATCAGAGCAACACAGTTAGAGGTTACGTCACCCTTAGAACCATATACATATACATAAGCTATTTATATTAAAAAAATAAGCTTATTTTTCTTCAATTTCATTATTTTCCCTAGGGGTTCATTCTCAGAACTAGGGCGGTAAATAGATCTGGCTACATACATCTGCAAACCAGTCGTCAAGCCCCAACCCCGTTATGTACGCTTTGCCTTATTGATCAGGACCGATCAATCAGCGCGTGATCAGTCTTGTCGGTGCTGCCCCCATTGCATAAAGAACCTAACGAGCTAAAGAAGAAACGTCGCCGATGATTGACGACGCCACCGTTCAACTCCGTTCAACTCACACCGTATGTCCCTTGCCGTAAAGCTGGGATCAACCCAAGCCACAACGACCTGGACGACAACCCATCGTACACAAATCCACCACAATGTTTTATTCCAGGCATCCAGACGCAGTCCCTCCCCTCTCCAACTAAGAGCCGCGGGCTCTAGTTGCGGCGACCGACCATCCTGGTGAACCCCTCTCCCCATGGTCCACAGGTCAGGTCCCACTGGAAACAGCGTTCCGTCGCTGTGCCAACTGGAATAGTGCTTTTTGCCCCTGCCGCTGTGCTGATACGGTAAGTGCGGCATAGGGGAGCTACAAGCCATGTATATCTGTTGCTCACCTAGCGGCGGAGAGGTATTCCTCAACAACGTGCGCCTGTGAGGCGCAGCTCTTGCCTCGCCCCATTGACGGTGCCGCCACTGCCGAGGCCCGGGCAGCATCCTCACAGCTCCCTGCCGAAAAACAATCACCGCGTAGTATCGTTAAGAGGGTTCCAATGATGTAGAGCATGCAGGGACAAGGGAGGAGATGAAAGTGCCGAGGGTGGGGAGGGAGGGAGGGAGGAAGGTGCACATCACGGTAATGAACACGTGGAAGGGTAATCGAAGGGAGAACAGGCAAGGGAGAGGGAGAGGGGGAGAGAAAAAGTGTGTATGTGTGTGTGTGTACAAAATAGAGAGAGAGGAGACGAAGGACCCATCCCCTGGCACAAAAAAGATGCATTCGTCTCCGCTCGGGCCGTATCATGCGGTTTAACTTCGCAAGTCCGAGGTGCCGCTGGCGTCGTCGTAGGATGCTCAGAAATCCTCCCGTCCTCCCCAAGACGAGCTCCCCAAGATAAGCCGGCTATCCGTACAGCGCCTATCCGGCATCCCCCCCGTCCAATACTGCGCGGTGCGCCCTCCAGCTTTCATCAGGCGAACCCCTCACCTCAAAATATACATACACACACGTATACATATAAATATACAAATACATGCACACACGCAAAGACGCGCACGCTCCTCCCGCGGGCCAAGCCAAGCTCCGTTCCTGCTTCCTTCCGCCCCTCCTCACACCTGTCGTTCTCCGCATGCGAGTTGGTCAATATGTACGAAGATAAGATGGTTGCTGTTCACAGCTATAGCTCACAACTACTGCTCTGTCAACTTGTCTGTGCTACTCCTAACTGCTGATGTCCTGAGAACGTGGCACCGTTGACTGTTACCATCTCCACCGCTTACATCTGCAACGACCGTCACTTGTAACATCGTCATCCGTCCTTTCTGTGGCTACTGCTACGACTGCTACTGCTACTGCTGCTACGGCACATCCATGACGCATGGTGGTCGCGCGGACGTCACCACGAGGCACGTCACTCTGCTCGGCGCAAGGCGTGTTTTGGATGTGCTACTGCTACTACTGCGGCTACTGCTCCAACGCCTGCTGCTGCTGCTGCTGGACTGAATATGGCTTTGGGGGCTTCACGGGCGACAGCCGGACTAACTCCCGCGGAATGTGCGGTGCGGCCTCATCCCAGGGTCCGCTGATGTGCGCCTTAAACTTGTGAGCGCGAACCAGCGCCGCCGGCACCATGAACGTCACCGCCACCACCGCAACGCCGTACGCCGCCGCTGCCACCGGCGACATGGAGAACAGCAGCGTTGCCGCCACCGCCACCATGACGACAGTAAGGCCCAGGTGGGCAGTTACAGAGTGCCGGTGCACGTGGCGCCGAACGTATGGCGACAGTAGAAACAGCTCCAGGGAGAGCAGCACTTGTGCGAACTGCGCCCCGCGTTTTGATGTGCGCGATCGTGTGTTTGTGTGTTTTTGTGTATCGTGCATTCGTTATGGGAATGAGGCAATGAAAAGGAGGGACGGGAGACGTCACGAGACGGGTATTGCGCCAATTACGGAATGGAAGCCGGGACACGGATGAGCATATTGGAGGAGGACAAGCTTAACAATGGCGGCGTTCATAAACGGTCTATTTAAGTCTTGCCTCGTGCGCTGCAGCTCCTGTTCTGCTATACGGATTCGCTGCTTCTCTTACGACTCCAGGGTGGGTTACCATAAACCACGTTAGCTGTCCGCTGGAGGGGCTGCTCCTGAGGCCGGGTCCACTGCCATGCATCTCCCTTGGCCCTCTGGCCGGCCCCTCCCTTGACCCGCGTCCCTTCCCCTTTCCTTTTCATAAATCGGATGATGGTCTTAAATATACCACAACTTATCATCATCATGATCATTATCATCATGGCCATTGAATCTATATCTGGTTCAATTTCTTAAATCGTCGCACGCCTCATTGCACAAGCGCTTGGCGGGGGCCTCCCACCCACACGTTATCCCTCTTATCCTACTTATCGTACTCCTGACGGATCCTTTCCAGTTCAACTCCATCGTGGAAATCTCACTAGTTAGTTTTCGATTGCAGGTCCTGTGTGCTCTCTAGGGAACGTTTTCTCGATATGGCTTTGTTGGACTTGGTTTCGGAGCGGTCCATTTCGGAGCGCATCTGGTTTCAGAGCGATTATTTCGGAGCCCAGTCCCGTCCTTCCTGATCCCAACGGTGTGAGTCTCACCACCTCAATTTCGGAGCGCATGCGACTGGCCAGCAGCACGGCCGCCATGACCGCGCACCCCAAAGATAAGGCCCCGGTCAGCCGGTCGTTGACGCCGCTGTTGGTTATGTACCTTAACAGGTACGTGGCCATTGGGGTGGTGGGACCAGAAGGGGGTGTAGTTGGGGGCCAGAAGGATAGTGGTAAAATTTCCACGTAAGCAAAGAGAGAGAGAGAGAGTGGAGGGGGGAGAGGTAGGGGAAGTAGGCGGGGAAGATGTGGGAGTGGGGCCAGGGGAAGCAGAGAAAAGAGGGGGAGAAAGGAAAGACGGGGTGGTGGGGTGGTGCTGGAAAGGCAATGGCCTAGTTAGGACATCCCGGGCGAAGGGGGAGTGGCGAATATACATGGTTTGATGCTATGCGATGTGATGTGTTTTGTTTTGTGATGCAGGGAAAGAAGAAAACGAGTAAGATGTAAATTCAAATTCGAAAAAAATCCAACATAGGGCCTGCAGTTTTCAATTTTGTACCCCCCCAAAAGTGGATCCGGATCTTTTCTCCTCCGCAAAATCCCCTAATCGTCCCTCACCCGTAATCGCACAGCGCCAGGTGCAAGATGCCGCCACCAACCGCCAGCGCCACAATGGAGTCAGTGCTGGTGGTGGCGGCCAGAGATCGCAGCAGCGGGGTGAGGCCGTATACACCTGCAGGCCGGCCCAGAGGGTGGATTCGCATGGGAGGGAATGGGTTCATGTGTGGTTGTTTGGGTTTCATTGCGGATGGTGGGGACTCTTCCATCTCCCCCCAATTCAGAATGTTGTTTGTTCACAGTGCGCCTCCTTCCTTCCGCTGAACTCTTTTTTCTCCCGCCCCTTCCTTTTCCCCTTCCCTCCTCCATCACTACCAAACCCACATAAATAGCAAACGTACGCCGAGGGGCTTGAAGAGAACATGCGGGACGAAGCCGTACTCCTCCGACATCAAGTTCATGCGACAGGAGCTCTACTTACCCCCCACCAGCAGCAGACACTGCCGGACTCCACGCGTCTGTGCAGGTCCAGGGGGCCAACGATAAGTTCGCAAGCGTGGTGGCAGGGGAAGTGGAGAGGAGGAGGGGAAAAAGTAAGAAACGTGCGGGTGATAAAGAGGCAAGACAAATACATGAGAGTACTGATGTAGGGAAGCAGCTAACCGTGAGAAGAGACTAGCCAGAGAAGGGGGGTTTTACGGCAAAAACACATATCCGTTATCTGAAGCGTAAGATAAGAGTGTAGGCGGGGACGAGGCATTAAGTAAAACTTGGAACCAGGAGTGGTTAAACACAGATGCACGCACGGGCACATTGCTGCCGGTACGAACGTGTGTGGGTTCCTAAATTCCCCGTGAAGACGGAGATGCATATGTGTATGGTTTCGCTGCAAGGGTATGTGGGGTTACAGACAGACGGGCAGACAGACAGAGAGACGGCCTGGATCTTGTCCTCGCGGTCGTCCAGTTTTTCTATTCATAACACGGACACGGACCCATGGGTCTTTCGCGCTAAGCTAAACCTCACCACGGATCCCCCGAGCAGGTGGCTGCCCAGCAGCGCACAGGTGCCGTACCCTGTACCGCCGGGAAAGGAGCACCAATCAGGCCCAATCAGCTCGCGCGCGAAAATAACACAGCTTTTTCATCAGCACGTCGTTTTGGATTTGTTTATTGGTCTTTTCCAGACGTGTATCACTCCCGCCAGATCACTTTCTTTGCGACAGCTTGTATCCGATTTTCCCCTGCTGCCGCAAGTGACTGCAGGTCTGACTGCTCCTTCCCCCATTCCACTTGCTCCTTCCCCCATTCCCTTCCAGATCTTTGGCCTTCAGCTGCAGTTTGGTCGTACTTTTATTGCCCCGTGGTCTCCCTTCCTCCCCTTCCCTCTTCGCATCCAAATCCCCTCTATAGGCCATCTTTAGGAATTGTCACACTGACAGCTTCCCCCTTATCCTGCCCCCGGACCACAAAAGAGCCCCCAGCCTGACCTCCCGCCCCCTGTGCCCATCTACCCCCCAAGCCTTGGCCCCAACCCCTTGGTCTCATGCATGCCCGCTCCCTTCACCCGCCGCTCCAAATGCTTAATTTGCAGCTTTCGGCGCCGAAGAGGTACTGAGCGCACGTGAGAAAGGGTTCCTGTGTGCCCGCTGCGCCTGCTGTCTATATTCTAACCCTCCCCTAGGCCACATCTCGCACCAAGGGCGAGCAGCAAACCGCAGGCTGCTAAAACGCCGTGGGCGGTCATCCTTCCCGCGTGCAAGTGAAGGGGCACTGCGGCCGCCATTATGACGCAGCTCAGTTGTTGAGTCACCGCGGTAGAAGCGAGAGCCACAGGCCAGTAGCTGCGAGGTGGGATAGAGGCGTTGATCACCTTTTGGGGTGGGAAAGGGCAACAGCGGGACGCACACGAAGCCAGGGGTTAATTAAGGAAGAATCCTAAGAATACATATTTTGTAAAAGTCATACGTTAAAATTTGCTAGCTTCCGTTTCATCGTTTCATTCTCGACGCATCACCCACCAGATGTTGCAGAAAGGTGTTATCCGTGTAGTTGTCCTGATAATCTTGACGTTTCCATAGAACTTTTTCCCATAACTCCCTAGTGGATATCGAGCAGTCACTCCCGCCGTCGGTCCTGAGCATTGCAGTGTTCAAGACGGTTTAATTAACACAACTGGCATCGGCTTTGTGCGACCGATAACAAGAGCTTGCATGTGTATGATACAAAATTATTAATTATAACACGATCACACAGCACTCGCATTTCCGGGTTGCTGGCCTTGACGCTTATTAACGCCGTAAGTGTGCCGTACACCAAATTTCACGCGAGGGGACAGAGCGGATATGCGGCTAGGGTTGTGCCACACTTTCGCAGGCCGATGGTTTGGCATGTGGTACCAGGCTGCTGGGCGAGGTGATGGTAGGTTTCATTTCCGAAAGTTACGTACTGTCGCTGCCCACTCGGTTTTTCCGTTGCCTCGCCTCACCGCATTCCTCTGTACCCGTGCATGCTCTCGACAGCGAGTGCCATCCATGCCGTGCTGTCGTCTTGATTGTAAACCTCCCCTTCATGGTATCGGTGGAAGATCAATTACCTTGTTCACCGTGTCAAAGGATTTTCATTCATTTCATGCAGCTTCACAACTCATCCATCCACATCTATAGGATAGTGGTTGGCCTCCATTGACCGTGTACATATCAAATGCTGTCCATGCTAGATAGTTTCCGCATGTGCTGTATCACGGACAGTCAAACAAGCCATCGACATTAGTATCGACATCAATATATATTGATATTTTGACCTTTTTATTATGTTGTCTTATGCAGTACTATTATGGCCGTTCCTTACGTGTCATGTGTGGGCAGTGTAAGTTCCTTTTCCCCCACCGGCCGCCCCTGGTCGCCACACCCCTCCAACACACTTGGACCCCACCAGTATGGCATGCATGCACTCCTCAATGGCGTCAGCCGCCACGCACCGAAACCTTTGCGAGTTCACTTCAAAAAAAGTATTCATGGCGCCAAATTAGTTTAAAGAGGCAAAATTGGTATCCTTCGATCAGTTCCTTATGTATATCGCTCGTTCACGTACATGAAGTCATTAGGCCGGTTCCTGTCCGGCCTGTCCTGATTATCCAACAAACGCAGTCTCCCGTGGAGCATTAGGACCGACTGTGCCTGACTTGGGGTTTGTGGAGACGGTGGAGGGAGAGTAAACGGGAAAGGTGGGGAAGTAGAGGTATTGTAACTCGCGAGAGGTATACATTTACCTCTTCTCATCATGAGAGGAATGGACGGTCTCCTGCTTCAGAATCGCTGCGGTGGTTATGGTTTTGAATTTATGGCAACGTGCGCACTGACAGCCACGCCCCTGAAAGCCCCGACATGCGAGCTGATGCAAGGTTTGGGAAACATGGCGAAGTAAGAAATGGAGTCCTGAAATCATAATCAAATGCTATAAATCGCCCACGTTAAGTTTAAGCGTTCGATCCTCGTGGCATGCTGTGCAAGAAAAGTAGCCGAGCAGGGTTACCTACTTAGGATGGACTTTAAAGGCCTTGCATCATTATCGTTACATGAAAGCGTTTTGACCAAGTGATGCACAATTGAGCAGCCGTGAAATGGATAACTCACACCGAGATTTTTGGCAAGATCATTTTACTTTGTGGCACCCACGATACGTGGCATCCCACATCTCATATAGTTCCACGTAAAGCTTACATTTTGATCGGGAGACCAAGCGTTGTCCGGCAAGCCCAGGACGGCGCTTGGTGCTTTTGTAAACCCTATGTAAGCACTTCCACGGTGACTTACCAATGGAAGATACAAAAACAATCTTTGGTAACCTGAACCAAGACAGGCTGCTGGACAATCCGTTATAAATTTTTAATACAGTTGCCCAGAATCTCTGAGATATGTACATGGTATGAAGCATGTCTTATGGAACTTTGATCAATTCTTAGAGGACATTTCCTTGCTTGTAAAATGAGAAGGCTATCAGGGCAGCATAGCGCAAGTAAGTACTTGACGGTCTGTGCTTCCGGGATTGGCTCCAGTTGGCTTTGAGTCTTCGACTAATCTCAAAGCTCACATATTTCTATCTACTGCCAATCTTTCAGACTTGGCAATCACTCCGATAATCCTGTGTTTATCCGGCGCTCCAGAACCCAAGCGGTCGCTACTGTTTGCTGTGTTTCTACCCTTGCAGCTCGCGCAAATGAATGCGTTGTTAAAATTTCTGGTCTCTTCAATATAGGCGGGTGCGCACAACGCCGTTTCTGGGTTGTTGGTCATCAGTCGTACTCTGGAAGGGGCGGGCCCGAGGACCTTCGGGCATTTTTCAGAGCCATCAGCAACTTGGGCCGAGTCGAGATGCGATGTACGATACCCCATAGTTGGCGTATCACCCGTCTACAGCCCTGCACCACCATGGCTGCTGCCGCCGCTGACGTCGCCGTCGTCAACCGTCTTGGTGCTAATATTGCGACAGCTGGCAATGGTACCGCTGGCGATGCCGCCGTTACCAAGTCAATGAACGCCACATGGCCCTCTTCTGCATGTATCTCTGGAGCGGCCACGCCAGCGGCGTCAGGAGCCCGCAGCTCAGAGCTTCAGCCCCGACAGCATGACGCGGTACATTACGCGGTGGTGGGAGCGGGTCTGGCGGGTGTGGCGACGGCCTGGCAGCTGATGGTGGGTTTTACACTGGATTATCGTGCTTACGGGTATTGATACGCCAGGGCAGAAGGCATGTTGTAAATCCTGCGCCTTATGCCTTGCTCCATGCCATCGTCAAACGTAATCTATGTATGACGTCATGATATACGACGTCATAGCCTATGACTCCCGGCATGACGCACGACGCACGACGCATGGCGCATGACGCATGACGCCTAAGCCATTACACCATAATAGGGCAGAAGGGCACGGACGAACAAGGCTCACATAACAAGGCTGCCGACCAGCTGCGTGTCCCAGACTCTCCCGACGAAAAACAATCACTTGCCGTGCGTGCGTCCCATGAACAAGTATTTCGAAGGAGACAGGACGCGGAAACAACTTTATTCAGGAGCACTATCAAACAAGTGATGGCAAAGGAATGTACAAATGTTGTTGGTCGTATTTGCCGTAAGATTTTCCATCTTAATTATTCTCCTTACCAACCCCGAATGCACCACCATGCAAACTTCACGCGCCACGACCTCCCTCCGGACTCATAACGCTATCCGTATAGCTAAGTTTAGATCCATGATTGTACGGCAGTCATCGTCATCAAATCGTCATGCATGTGTAACATGTTAAATTATTTTATCTTTTCCTTACATTGCGTCATGTTGACACACACACACACACACACACACACAATTGCCGCCCCCACAACCCCCACAGCGCCGCTGCCCGCGAGACCGAGCTGTTGTTATTGACTTGTACGATGCTGCGGGAATAGCAGCTGGTGGCTCCGGAGCCGCCGCCGGGTTGCTGCATCCGTACAATCCCCGTGGTAAGGTAAGGTTCAGGTCGGGCTCGAAACTCAGGTAAGGCCCACGTAAGCTTCACAGAATGATCATATTAAATAAATACGCGTGTTATTTGAATGCATGTTATCGTGGGGCTCGCTCGTATCACCGCCTAGGCTCTTTACGCTCGCTGCGCTGTCTCCCCCAACCCACATCCCACGTCCCTTGGCTACCACCTCAGATGGCACACCATCACAATTGCCCTTGGTAGTTGCTATTATAACGAACTACAAACGATACGACACGAGGGTCCGAACCAAGGCTTGCTTTTTACAGTTTAATATTGGCCATGCATCGGTTCCACAGATGAAGTCCACTTGGTGATACGATTGCGCATGAAACAGCGCTTGAAATTGCGCATGAAACAGCGCTTCCTCTTTGGCAGCCGAAGATCCCGCAGCAATAGAAATTGTTTGTTTCGTGAAAGTGTGAAACGAAGGCAAATCCAGCAGATGACGACCAAAGCTGCGACCAAGCTATATGGATACATAATCGATGTGTACTGCAAGTTACAGATGTGCGTATAGATAGATTGATTGATAAATCGACAGGTAGGTAGGTACGTATATGTGTATATATGTATATATGTATAGATAGGTGGATAGATAGATAGATAGATAGATAAATAGATAAATTAATTAATTAATTAATAGTTAGATAGCGGATGCCTATACAAAATGTACCCATGCGCTGCCCCGCTTCTTCCGTTGGCTTCCTTGCACGTCGGCTCAACACGCGTGTCGCCCAAAGCTGCTGTGGCGGGGGGAGGAAGCCATGGCGGCAACCCTGGAGCTGGTGGCAGCAGCGGCGGCGGCGGAAGCGGTGGAGTCCGTTGCCTCGGGGCCGTTAATACCTGCTGGACTCGACAGAGCATGCCATCTGATCCCACCCCCACCTATGTCGCCGCCGCTGCCGCCGTCACCGTCATCTATGTCGCCGCCGCTGCCACCGTCTCCGCCCATGAACGCTGCGCGCGGCTTAGGCCCCACGAACGTCTCCATCCCTCAAGACCTGGCAGGTTGCACAAAGTCGAGCGTCGCCGCGAACGATCAGCGGTTGCCAAAACGATTCGTGTGGTCATCAGGGCTGGTGCGTCCCGCAGCGAACGCCAAGCAGGCGGCGGACTTTGCCAAAGCGGCCGCTGCTGCAGCGCGCGCCGCCACCGGAGGCAGCGGCAGCGGCGGCGGAGGCGGAGGCTGCAGCAATGTGGCTTCAGCGGCGCTGCGAGCAGTGACCGCGGAGGAGCTGCAGGTGGTAGGGTGAATGGGTGGGCTTGTGTGTGTGTGTGTATGTCGTACGGGTATTATTGCCGGGATGGTCATCCCTTTAGATGGCCATGTATATGCCGCTGCCACAATCATATATTTGCTTTTTCCGCATTTACCACCATTCACGAGTAATCACCGCCAGCAGTGCAGCCCTACTCGCACGAACGGATCGACCCTCGTTGTCACGCAGCCGACGACAAGGCCAGGACCGTGCTCCCATTGCCCGTGGCCTAAGCGTACGTAGGCGCTGGTGCCCGGCCTCCTTACGCCCCTATCTGGAGAAGGAAGGGGGTGCGAGAGAGTCGACGGAGGCGATGAAGGTGGATCCATAAGCAGGGAAGGAGCAGGAGGAGGAGGAGGAGGAGAAGAAGAAGATGCAACAGCAACAGCGACAGCAGGGACAGCAGTAGCTGGTGTGGATGGAGGCAACGGAGGAACCGGCAGCAGCAGCAGTAGCAGCAGCAGCAACAGGAGCGGCGACTCTCGTGGACTCGATCGAAGATCGAGGAGGGCTGCCAAGGCGGCGGCAGTGGCTGCGGCAACCGACGCTGGTGCAGCAGATGTCGCGGGGCTCCTCGTACCCCAGGTGGGGTGTAGTAGTCGTACTGTAGTACGGCAGATACGAGCACGATCCAAAAGCGACCTTAATCTATTTCGACAGGCCTTTTCGGTACTTAGCTCCTACATGGGGGCCGTGGGGAGCAGGCAAGTAGCGGCAGGGAAGAGGGGAGGGGCGGGGCGGGGCGTTCCACATACTGCTGCTACTGCTACTGCTGCTACTGCTACTACTGAATGGTGCGGTGGTGCCACTGGTGGGTTGCTCCAGGGGATGGTCCTGGATGTTGGAACATACCTGCGGGCGCTCTGGAGAGCGTGCCAGGTGCGAAGGGTAGCGGCGGGTGGGCGGGTGGCTGAGTAGCGGCGGCATCAGGAGGAAAAAGAAGAGCACCTTAGGGTGGCGAATGGAAGGCGGGGGTTCACTATCGATATACGTATGCGGGAATAATCCTAGATACTGCAAACCATACATATGCGAACATTTATAACTAACACCCAAAGATGTATTTGATGTTTTTTCTGTTCTGTGGCGCCCTGTCTGCTTCGGTATGAAGCTAACCTGCTTTACAAATCATAAGTTTTTTAATAATCTCACCATGATTTGCACAAGCCGCGATCTCAAAAGTTAGCAAGACAGCAGCAGGGCGCGTAGGCATGCATCGTACCCGAGCCTCCAAGCAAAGGAGCAGTGTAAGCTGCGACTAAGCCGGTCGAGTAAATAACAACTAACACAACTCCCTGCTGTCGTGCCTTTGTTGGTAGTTGGAGGCTGAGGCGCGCGGCGATGGCAGTTTGGTTCGGTTAAGATACGAACGGGTGGAGTCCCTGGAGCGGCTGAGGTGGGCGGTGACGGCGGAGCAGCGTGAGGAGGAGGAGGAGGGGGAGGGGGAGGCGAGGCCGGCGACCACTACTACAGCGGGTGCGGAGGGCTGTGTGGGTCAGTATGACGCCATCGTTGTGGCTGCGGGCGCTGCAGCGGCGACCATTGACGAAGTAAAAAAAGCGCAGTTGCCGCTTCAACTCTGTCAGGTGCGATCAAGGTGATGATGCATGATGTCTTGTGTCTGGTGCTCACGAGTTGTGGAGTCTGCGTGAGAGAAACACGCTCATCGAAAAATGCGACGAAGGGGAGATAGGAAACAGGAAACAAAAAATGTTGCCTAAGCAAGCAGTAGTTGCCGAAATTCCGCCCCAACCTCCCGCAGGGCCTTACCCTTGTAATGCGGCCACCGCTACCGCCATCACCTACAACGCCAAGTGGATCAGCTCCCGCTCCGGAACCAGCAAAACCCTCCTTTCCAGGCCAGCCCTCACTGGGACCGTCTAAAAGCCGTCAACCTGAACCCCCTCCTCTTCCGGAGGGCTGGGGCTACCCCGCCGATAGCCCCAGTTTGCTCGGCCAGCCGTACATGGCGGCTCAGGGCCCTATGCAATTGGTGGTAGGGGCCACGAAGTCTTACGGATGGACGCCGGAAGATGCGCTCGCAGCCTGCGCGCGGTCCGAGTACGCGGATGCCGCTGCCGCCACTGCTCCTGCTGCTCCTGCTACTGCCGCTCCTGCGATTCCTGATCGCCATGTCTTGGGGAGGGCCTATTTGGGCACAGCTATAAACAATCCAGACGGCAAGCTTAACCAGGAGGCAGCGGTAGAAGATATCTCGGCCTCCGCAGTGACCAGTCCGGGAAACGTTACGTCAGCGGAGTCCTTACGAGCCGCTGCGTGCGGTCTGTGGGCGCCATTGGCCAGATGGCGGATCTCAACTATTAGGCAAGTTGTGAAAGGGCTTCCAACTCACTGGTGTAGGGCCCAAAAGTGCCAATGCAGAAGGGAAACGTGCGATGCAACCTTCAATATGGAGCACATGGTTGGGGGTTGGCTTTGCGAAGTTGGTCACCGAGGTGAGGTGAGTCTTCGGATCATGCAGAATATTCGTGCAGTATGGCAGTTGTACTGCAGTTGTACTGAAAGCAGGACTGCGACCGGCACCAGGACCGGGGAGTAATGAGATGAGGGTGCAACTGTCGTCTTAGCCTCAACCGCAAAGCTGAATGTGCGTCCGTTGCCTCGTGGTGACCCCTGTGAGAGTCACCATGAGTGCGCCGTTCCCCCTAGCCTCCTCTTGCAGGCCCTTCGCTGCTTGGCACAATCATCATGTTTTACGTTATGTTTCCGATGACAATGTTGACGTCATCGTGCCCCATCTTTCTCCACATTCTGTGATGCAAAACTGTGAGCGCCCATGAGAAACATCGTATTTGTGCCGTGTCCTCCTTGGCTGTTCATGACTGTCCCCTGATGTGAACAGGGAGGGAGTGCGAGCGCTGCCACCCAGAACTGCCCATGGATCACTCCCTCTGCTAGGCCGCCTGGGGTCTGGGCAGCCATGGTGGCTGGTAGCTGGCCTGGGGTCACGCGGCCTGGTGTACCATGGCTTGGTGGCCCGGCTGACTGCAGATGCCATAGTGTCCGACAGTGAAGAAGTGATCCCTAAGGAGCTGATGGCGTGGCGAGAAGTGGCAGCCGGAACTGCCATGTTCGAGGCGCCGTGATGAGAAAGAAATGGGGGACCTTACACTTTTCGAGTTTACGAGACTCATCCCAAACCTATGTACGTAGGATGATGACATACAAAGTCACATGCAGAACTGCGAAAGAAGAGCCGCAGCCCCTTCACACATGTCAACTGCGGAACGCATGATCGGAGGAACATCTGTCCTGCGGAATCTGGTAATCTGGGAATAGGCTCGAGTCACATGAAGGCGAAGGCAACGGTTCTGGCCATCCTTCAGCACTGACGAGGCGATGCTGGCAGCAGTTATGGGTGTGGTGCGTGAGCGAAATAGTTTAGGAAACAGCTTTGCGAGATATGTAACGAACGTACGACAACATATATTCAAATATGACAAATATGCCCATGAAGTCAGGACAGCCAGCGAATTTAGTCACGCCTCTAGCAAGTCAGGGATCACAGACGCGAACAGAGGAACTGCGGCACACAGGTTCAAAGAGGATGTGATGGACAAAAGGAAAGATGACGGGGGTGAAATCACCCATCATTATGGTCAGCGGATACAGCGCAGCCCACTCTTAGTACTCACTAGTCTACAGCAGCCCAAACCGCAGTTCTCCCCATGCTCCTCCCACCTCCATGCAACTACCTCTACAAATACGACATATGCGGCATTTAGATTTTATCACGCACTTCTCGACCTCACACTTCCTCGCAACCCTATGTACAGTTACAGCCGCACGTTGATAGCGACCCATTTTCCTTGCCATGCCGCTATTCACATTTTCATCAACATGTTGCACGGAAGAGCTGAGAAACGGTATCCATGCCCGATGGCAAAATTATGTATCACGCGACTAAATGTCACGAGTTGTCCCACATACAGCTTGGGGATGGCCAACGCAGCTTTTCAACGACAGTAGGAGGCTTCCAGTGTCGATTTCAATTCTGTTGCCACTTAAACGATCTGGCATACATGAACGTAACGCAGTGCTCTTAGACTGAATACTGACCGTGGTTGCTTCAGCTGCGCCTTTTGTAGCTGTAGCTTTGGACCAGACAACAGAATTAAAGAAATCGTTGATCTTCATACTGAGTGAGTGTGGCAGCGGTGCAGACCTCGCAGACTTCGTATGCATGGCGGATGCCAGGTTACTTGGGTGGGGGTCCCCGGCTAGGCGGGCGATTAGGTGGGGGCCGTGGCACTGGAGGCTTTCTGGGGCTTGGGCGTGGTGAAGGTGACTGTTTGGGTAAGGGCAACTGGGACGGTGATGGTCTTGGAGGTGGTGATGGTGACCGCAGCGGCGGTGGCGGTGGCCTCCGTGGTGATGGTGATGGTGGTGGTGATGATCGCGGTGGCGGTGGCCTCCGTGGTGATGGTGATGGTGATGTCGTTGAAAACGGAGTCCCGCAACTATTGCAAGTGAACTGGTTGGTACATCCGTACATCTGCACAGAAAACGTGTACGGAGCAGCAGCAGCATACGTGGTGATTATGTAATGCTGTCCTCATTCAGGCTTCTGTTATTCCCGCCATTCCCACATCTCATCATTGGAACCCATCCATTGAACGCGATGAGAGAATCATTCCAGATGCTTCATCGTTTGCCCACCTGATGCTATGCTATAAGAAATCATTCCCCTCCCGGTGTCGTCTGTCCCTGTGTCCAGTTGCAGTGCACATCGCAGGCAGTATGTAGCGAGCGCTTCCAGTTTCTATAATACGCTTTCTTCCCGGACCTGCATTCTTGTATTTCGGCCGACACGACACCTCCCCCGCATAGTTCACCCCATGCGGCTACCTAACATGCCGGAGCTTGCTTGCCTGCGTAAAGAAGCCCCCACCCGCCGCCACGCCGATGTCCGAGTATACGCAGCTAAACATCAAGTCCCGGTTCGCTTGATTGCTGGAGCGGTGCAGTGGGGGGTGGGGACAGAGGGAGCGGCAACTCTAGGGGTCAGAAGTAAGAATTGCAGATCTTAGGGGTCGTGCGCACCTGCACATTACATATGTGTGTATATATACGGTAAATTCAACAGTTAAAAGTTAACAGTACGGCGACCTACAATAAGGCGATGGCCGCTGACGCATATAGACCACCAGTGTTTCCGGGTCGACAGCTGACACAAACTTGTAGCACGAATTCAGGCATGCTTCGTACATTCATTGTACTAAGTGCCTTCCTACAATCGTACATATATAGTTCTTAGTACTTGATACTCTAAACACGCACGTACACATACACATATAAAGATATGGAAATGCACTGCCGATTTGCCAAACTGAACGGCCCCAATGAGCTTCGTACTCACCAAAGCAGCAGCGCCACCACCTCACGTGCACTCCTGGGGCCCATCGCGATGTTCATAGAAAGGCGATACCAGTTGTATCCAGACGCTCTTGCCAGCTTTCCCATATCATCTTCTCCGGGAAGCCTGGGAAGCCGCGAGCGATGCGAGGGAGGGAGGGATGATTGTAGAAACATACATACGGGGTATGCAACATGGGATGCCTCTGCATTTCTTTCTTAGTTGGTTGCCCTGATCATGCTCCAGAGACCTGGTCAAAAGATAGTCACACAGTCGGGGGAAGAGATAGAGTGAAAAAGAGAGAGAGAGAGAGAGAGAGAGAGAGAGAGAGAGAGAGAGAGAGAGAGAGAGATGGGGGGGAACAGAGAGATACAATGAAGCGCAATAACCCCGGAAGGATCTTACTGGTAGGAGAGCTTTTTGGCAGCAACCATCTTGTTATTATGGATCATCGACGCGCTATCCAGTGCCTTGCTTGATGTAAGCGGCAGCCTCGGCGGGTTCCGGAGCCCTGCCTGCGGTACATGAGGATGTCGTGCGGGTCGGGACACGTATTATGGAAGGCAGTGGAGTTGAATTCAGGAATTGCGCTATCTCCACCTAGGGACTGGAAGCGGTGCAATGCCGTACAAAGATTCGATGACCACCATGTTAGGACTTCATTTAAAAACTTGACTAGAAAAGATGAAGTCGTTCCTCGCTCAGTGATGATAAGGAAAGCTCTAAGAGTCGTCAGTATGTGTGGGAAAGACCGGTCCTGTTATGGACACATAAACGGGTAGCACTAGGGCAGTAGTACACCTGGCACAATCAGTACCTACAAGGGTAGTCGCATCTATGCAGCCCAAACGGACGAAGTCTGCCATGATGTCAGGGTTGGCGCGTACAGCGTTCGTACAGGACAAGACCTGGGGTGGGTTTTAGAGCAACAGGGAAGGAAAGTCAGCTCAGCCGAGGATGGCCTGACGCTAACACTGAGTGAGAAGGGACAGCAGCCAACTACCCGTATTAGCTGGCGCGCATCTTGGCCAGCTGTAAGCGCTTACCGGCAGGCGACCAGAGAGGGCAGGATGGGTCTTCACCAGCCCCCAACAAGTCCCCAACCTCCCGACCCCACCTGCCCCCCACCTGCCCCTAATGGTCCCATCTGTCCCTCAACGGCCCCCACAGGTTCGACCTGTCCCCCACCAGCCCCCACCAGGCCCACAGCCGTATATGGGTTCATATGGACAGGCATTAGCCAAATTATGATGTACACGACAGTGAATGACGGGTTTATTTTATTCTCAATTCCCTAGTGTCGTGTGGGAACTGATATTTCATAATGGATCCGCGGGCTGCATTGTCCCTCTGGCTGGCGTGCAAGACCAAGGCCGAAGGGTGGGCCCGGATTACATAGAGACATGGCCAACATTTCATCTGCGACACAGCCCAGGGCCAACGGAAACTATGCCGACGGAATTGTGCCGACCTGGATACGGGTTTTGACACGATCTGGGTTTTGACACGATCTGGTCTGACACGATCTGGTCTGACACGATCTGCGTCTATCACAATCTGCGTCTATCACGATCTGCGTCTATCACGATCTGCGTCTATCACGATCTGGGTCTATCACGATCTGGGTCTATCACGATCTGGGTCTATCACGATCTGCGTCTATTACGATCTGGGTCTATCATGATCTGGGTCTATCACGATCTGGGTCTATCACGATCTGGGTCTGACACGATCTGGGTCTATCACGATCTGGGTCTATCACGATCTGCGTCTATCACGATCCGCGTCTATCACGATCTGGGTCTATCACGATCTGGGTCTGACACGATATGGGATATGACAACACTGCTTGGGGCAGATCATTACTGCTGCAGTTGCTGCAACTAGTCCTTCCTTTTATGGCCGTCGTTTCCTAGGCCAAACATACTCCCACAGCTGCCCACTCCCTCCAGAATCCACACACATGCACATCATAAGTGCATAACTGCACATTGAGGCCCACTCATGAGGGTGCAACTTACAGCCGCCGCTGAATCATCAGTTGTGGAGCATACGCTATCCAGGAGCTGACGCCTTTGATGTGCCGCCTCCTCCTGCCCCGCTGACGCTGCCCCCGCGGTAACTGATGCACCGGCGTCCGCGGCCTGGGCCAGGATCTCCATGCTTGCCATGGAGAATACATTATTGGATGCTGCTGTGGAGATCCAGCCTTCAGATTTTCCCAAGCTGCTTATCACAAGCAATAGTGGCAGCAGCGACAACAAAAAGGGTAGACGCGCGACTGCCCTGGCCATTACGTACTCCGAAGCCTTGCGCATGCACTCTAAAGATGGTTGAAAGGTCCACCTCCTGGCAATCTTAAAGTGAACAGCTCGAGTGGACGTCGTCGGCGTTCCCACGAACCGCGAAGCACGCGGGCTGATGTCGAAGCCCGAATAATCAAGCGACGTGGCAGAGCCCGCCTTAGGAAACCTGCATGACAGACACAATGGCGAATCGCGAATGCGTTAGGGCTGCTGGCCTACGCATCCCGAAGGCCTGCGACTGGTCGAACCTTTAGACGACAGAGTATAGGAAAAGACGTCAAGTTGGTGTTGCCCGATATCCTTAACGCATTTTAATGATAGCTCGTATGGCCAGCCAGGAGTCTTAAAGAACCGCGAGAACGAGCAGTAAACGGGGAAAGGGATAGTAAAAAAGATTGCAAACAGGAAAACTGGTGAAAGAAAACGTACTGCAGGTCAAGGTTAAGTCCTGCCAATATGCGACAAGCGTCTTTGACGGATGCTATGAATAACCCAAGCAAGGCGTAATTGATCGTGCATTGTTCCACACCTAGGCTAGCAAAGTCGGCACGGATTTCATCATAGGCAGGACATTCCATCATCAGATGGTAATCATCTTCCACAAAATCAACATTATTACAGAAATGGTATCAGCGTTGCTCATAAAAGATGGAGAACGCCGTTTTACTAGTTGTAAAACCAACTGTCGTGGTTGCCGTGAACTAATTCAGCAAGACTAAGAAGCTTTTCCATAAGCTCTAGTACATCTTCCGAACAGCATTAAGATACAAGCCACCCCCAAATGGTTATTATTGGAGGTGAAATAAGGGTCACACGACCATCAAGATCGGCGAAACATGAAACACGCTATAAATGCAGCAACAATGCAATACACATTTAAGCTATTGTTTAAAATTATAAACTCTGGTCAGTTGATCGTACAATCACGACACCTGCCTTACCTTTGTTGGAATACAAAGCACAAGATTACGGTCGTTCCAGCTTCAATTAAAGCCTAATAATAAAAAGAATAATTATTTCAAGCCTGAAATGAGCTAATAGCCTCGGAATAAGCACGATGGCGTGACCCGATGATGGAATTGCAGTTTTAGGGAGAATAGAATTAATGGCCTAATGCAAAATGAGCTATGATCGGGTCCCCATACGGCCACTTTGCTCCCGTATGGGGATATCGCTTCCGGACACTTTCCCTAAGTATGGGGCACAACACCTCGCCCCATTAATAATTTATACCAAGCACGCCAGTAAAAATGCATGAAAACATGCCAATCTCATCATTTTTATGGATGATTGCAATCCGTTAGCATTTCGCGAGCGGCGCGCAATAATTCCGCCCAAACCGATTAGCAGTACCACTGGAATCCGGTAATAACTTGCCCCATTGACACATAATCTATGTGATACTTCACAGGAAAAGCACATTCATCTTGTGCCAATATTAGAAACACGTTGCAGATGACTCTTTTCCTGTGGGTATGAAATGGGGAAGCTTCCAAACCCGTACAGTGGAACATCAGAGAGGAAGAGGCGTAAGATTATTAGAGAAAATGGCACAAAACTCAAACCAAGCAACACAAAACGTCGCCGACATGTTACCCGCCAACCCAATTTGAACTTATTTGTCACACAAGGGACAGACGTTACAAACGTAACAACAATAATAACTAAGGATGTAGCAGATGAATTCGGTCGCGGATACCAGGAATTTGCCGGCCATGATGAACCGGACTTGAGGATTGCAGTTGAACCGGAAGAGGATGTGCACAGTGATGACAGCAGCGGAGACGGGTCTGAGAGCGATGATGATTCAGATGAAAAAGATTGCACCGGCAATGCAGCGCAGGGTCTTCCCCTGTGTGATAGCCCCGAGGTTGCGGACACATTCTTCCTTCAATATGCAACAGGTGGCACGGTCCGCACAAAGGAGCTGGAGGACCAGCACAACAGCCTACGCCAGTCCGTACTTCAGACAGATGCCGCCTGCTGCTGCCCACATTGTGGCACCACCGGTAATATTGTTTGTGAGGGGAGGCAGCCATGGAAGGTCATCGTCATCACGCTCAATCAACCTGTTGCCATCGACATCCCAGCTGTGTACTGCAGCAACTGCAAGATTACACTATTGAAATTATAGTGTAGCTTATCTGCATTAAAAGGCTCGCAAAAGTGATTGTGCAGATATGCAAGATAGATGCATTTAAACTATACTGCACAGGAGATTTAATTCTCGTTAATACTTAAAAAATGAACCAAATGTCACCAAAGTTCACATGTATACATGTGTGACAGATATTAATTGCCCGTCTGAAACTGGCGGGCATAATAACTAATTTTAAAATATTGCAAATTATTAAGCTGACCACTGTGTTCCTGTAAGCGTGGATTATGTTTCCGTATTAGCTCCGAAGACGCGATTTTCGTACCGCCCTGTATCTATTTCGCCTCTATAATTGTTGCATCGGATAAGGAAGATCACCGCTGTCTTGCGCGCGGTCCGAGTACGCGGATGAAGCTGCCGCTGCCGCCACTGCTACTGCTGCTCCTGCTACTGCCGCTCCTGCGATTCCTGATCGCCATGTCTTGGGGAGGGCCTATTTGGGCACAGCTATAAACAATCCAGACGGCAAGCTTAACCAGGAGGCAGCGGTAGAAGATATCTCGGCCTCCGCAGTGACCAGTCCGGGAAACGTTACGTCAGCGGAGTCCTTACGAGCCGCTGCGTGCGGTCTGTGGGCGCCATTGGCCAGATGGCGGATCTCAACTATTAGGCAAGTTGTGAAAGGGCTTCCAACTCACTGGTGTAGGGCCCAAAAGTGCCAATGCAGAAGGGAAACGCGCGATGCAACCTTGAATATGGAGGGTTTTGTTTGATTGGTTTCGATGTGAGTTCTCTGATCCTTCATTAATTCAGGACTGCAGCTGTTCCAGTTGTACTGCAGTTCTTCGCTGATCAGTGCTCCGGGATGGGTAACCACAGCAGTTTTTGTTTCTCGCAGCTATGGTCATATGAACGGATGTTGCAGCTTCAGGGATATAAATCTCCTGAACATGAGGTGGTCATGATGCAATCAAGAAAGAACTTACGTACATGCAGGAATCCATGCGGCTCTGCGAAATGCTGAAGTACTGAAAGCGGGACTGGGACCGGAACCAGGAGGGGAGGGGAGAGGGGAGAGGGGAGAGGGGAGGAAAGAGGGGAGGGTGAGGGGAGGGGTGAGATGAGGGTGCAACTGTCGTCTTAGCCTCAACCGCAAAGCTGAATGTGCGTCCGTTGCCTCGTGGTGACCCCTGTGAGAGTCACCATGAGTGCGCCGTTCCCCCTAGCCTCCTCTTGCAGGCCCTTCGCTGCTTGGCACAATCATCATGTTTTACGTTATGTTTCCGATGACATTGTTGACGTCATCGTGCCCCATCTTTCTCCACATTCTGTGATGCAAAACTGTGAGCGCCCATGAGAAACATCGCATTCGTGCCGTGTCCTCCTTGGCTGTTCATGACTGTCCCCTGATGTGAACAGGGAGGGAGTGCGAGCGCTGCCACCCAGAACTGCCCATGGATCATTCCCTCTGCTAGGCCGCCTGGGGTCTGGGCAGCCATGGTGGCTGGTAGCTGGCCTGGGGTCACGCGGCCTGGTGTACCATGGCTTGGTGGCCCGGCTGACTGCAGATGCCATAGTGTCCGACAGTGAAGAAGTGATCCCTAAGGAGCTGATGGCGTGGCGAGAAGTGGCAGCCGGAACTGCCATGTTCGAGGCGCCGTGATGAGAAAGAAATGGGGGACCTTACACTTTTCGAGTTTACGAGACTCATCCCAAACCTATGTACGTAGGATGATGACATACAAAGTCACATGCAGAACTGCGAAAGAAGAGCCGCAGCCCCTTCACACATGTCAACTGCGGAACGCATGATCGGAGGAACATCTGTCCTGCGGAATCTGGTAATGGGAATAGGCTCGAGTCACATGAAGGCGAAGGCAACGGTTCTGGCCATCCTTCAGCACTGACGAGGCGATGCTGGCAGCAGTTATGGGTGTGGTGCGTGAGCGAAATAGTTTAGGAAACAGCTTTGCGAGATATGTAACGAACGTACGACACCGGGCGTATAACATTTATTCAAATGTGACCGTGCCTAAACAGGACATTCACCGAAAGATCATTCACCTGCACCTACCTGCAACAGGCCGCAACGCATACGTCATCATACGTGGCACAGTTGGGACCACTCCTAACATCTAACGCATAAGGCAGGCTATGTGCAGGCCACGCACTCTGGCGCTAAGGTTGACGTTGGCACAATTCTCAACTACTCTGCCGCCAGTTCACCGCCTATAATGTTCCTGATCCTGATCTAAGGATTTAATGAAAGGAAAATAAACACAGAAGATATATGTTCACACGCGCCTACATCCACTTGCGCTCTTATACCTGGCGGTATGCGCTAACAACCAAACTTCGTCTATTGTCAATAATACTGTTGGTGGACGATACGTACGACCCTGTACGACTCTTGTATGTACATATATGTCCTAATTCACCCCGAGGAAAAGCAGCTCCAGCTCATCCATGCCGGGGTACAAAATAAAAGACCCACCTCGAATACAAACTACTCGAAGTGCTAGCGTACCTTACAGTACGGTATACACACTACCTAATCGCCTTGCATTAGCAGGATAGCAGTGCAGTGCGATATGAACAGCGATTAACCGACGTATAGCATTTTCAATAACATCCATAAGAATCTCTTATTAATCTACTCTCAATAACGCCGTCAATACAGAAAATGGAAACAAAACATGCCTTCCGTTATCATGTCCGCGCAAAGACGGGTTCAAGCAACAGCATAACATGGCAAAGTCAAAGGGTTTCTACGTGCTTTGCAACACGTGCTTCGCAATGGCGACAGACAAGCATAATAATCGTTGGAAGATGCGCTGGCGATGACCCATGGGTCAACTTCTAAGCGTAGCAGGTTGCTGCCCTTGACCGCGAGCATGACGACGGCCCAATTTTGCACTGCATTTCCTCTATCATGTCTGCTGAACTTGATCATTTTGTCTAGGGCACCGATGACCCGGCTTGAGGCTGGAGGAGCAGAAAAGCCGAGAATACGCACGGAAGGGGCAGAGTGCGGACAAAAAAGATCACTTGCCTTGCGTGCGTCACGTGAACAAGTATTTCGAAAGAGACAAGAGGCAGGAACAACATTATTCGGGAGCATTACTAAACAAGTGATGGAAAAATAAATGCAGAATAGTTTGCTATGTGCATGCGTGTATTTGCGGGAAATGCGCGCGCGTTCGAAAATGCCGATAAGACAGAGGGGTCATGAGAACAGACAAATTTGTATTTGCGGATATCGATGCCAATATTGATACAGAGAAAAGAAAGGCAAAAAGATTGGCCTTATTTCGGCGTCGTCAAATTTTCTCTAAATATTGTCGTACAGTATTATACCGATCTCAGCATTTAGGTATCCAATGCGGCAGTCTAAGGACTCTGCTTTGTGTTCACGCACCAGCTCGGTTGTGAAGAGGCTGATCGCCCAGTCGCCTCCACAAATTTGGCAGTCGTCGCCGGCGCAGGCATAGGTGCAGCGACCGGGGTCGGGCCCATTCGCCAGGGCGGCATCCAGGGTATTACCCGCATAGCACTCCACACCACTCTCCACTCCAAAGTAAACGAAGCCTGCGGAGAATGATAAATGTGCACACACACACACACACACAGATATATCTATATATATATTGAAGTACCGACCCCCCCGTGTCCACATAAATCGCCATTTGTAAGACCTAAGACCTAAACATGAGGGGAAAGGACTCGCTGAGGGTCGCCCATGAGGAGGTTTTTGGGGGTTCGAGCCCCAACCTTAATCACCAACCGTCAGCGCACCGGGATTGTCACCCGCCTGTCATCACAGGGGCTACGCGCCAGCCGTCGCGGGTTTGGTCGGCAAATAACAACAACAATAGACTAAGGTGCTGCCGATATATAAAGTCCGCGATTTGAATTTGTGGTGCGGATTCAGGACACATAAACGCACACATGCATACAGCGGAATACGCCCTGCCACCCGCCCTGCCACCCCCGTGGAAAGGAGGCGAGTGGGCATGCAGCTCACCTCCCACTTGCGCCAGCGCCCTGCAGCGATCCACCGTCATGTTGCTCGGGGATACCTCCAGCAGAATGGGCAAGGAACGGTTTGATGGCGTGTCCGCAAAGCAACCCACGAAGTCGCCTGCGTGTCGGGTTCGGCGGTGATAATAATGTTAGGTGTGTTAATGTTAGGAGCTCTTCCGGAGAGAAAGCAACGGACCCGACCACGCCCCAGTTACAGAAGGGGGACGGAGGGGGAAACGTGCGGAAGATAGCACGTGCTGTGTTTCGCTGTCAGGTGGCTCCTTGGTCTGAAGGCGCCGCGCTGAGGAACGGGTTTTGCACCACCACGTTCCAAACGTCACGAGAACGGAACATCTAACGTAGACTTAACCATCTAACACATTCACAGAACGGTGGAGGGCGGGTAACGGCGGCAAAGGGAATGGCTTACCTGGCGGAAGAGCAGGCGGCGGTGGTGAAGGTGGCGGTGAAGGTGACGGCGGCAGCGGCGGCGGCGGCGGGGGGGGCGGAGGAGGAGGCGGCGACGGTGGAGCGAACAAGGACTTGTAGACAGCGACGGCAAGGTCACCACCGCATAATTGGTGTAGGTTTCCTGCACAAGGCCAGACGCAGCTGGTGCTGGGACCCAGGGTGATGACGCCTTCCAAGTCGGTGCCACCAAAGCACTGCCGACCCGCCTCCAGACCGTAGTAAGCGAGACCTGTAGTTATTCGGCAGCCCAGTGTACGGCGTACGGTTAAGGGTTTTGGTTTAGGTAAGGGCTCAGGTTTAGGTTTAAAAATGACCGGGAATGAATCTGATAAAATCGATGACCGACGTAGGAAAACGGCCTATGCACGCGGGTTTATATAGAGCATTTCCTTTTCGGTCACTGATTGAATCATATATAACTTGCATGCAAGTCATGCAACACACATGACGTGTTCCAACGTACGCACAACGGGGGGATACTAACCCCAGGGCACCCCAGAGTAGTGGAGTAAAAGCTGTATAAGATATTTAAAAAAACTTTAAAATATATATTTTGAAACGATATGCCCCTAGTTTCGGTTATTTCGTTACATAAGTTAGTTTGTTGGCAACACGCCTACCGGCTGCAAGGGCCAACTCTCGGCAGAAGTTGACCGTCATGTTGTTCGATGTGAAAAGCAGTACGGGAAAGGCCCTTCTGTCCAGGCTGTCGGCGAAACAGCCCACATAGCAGTCTGAAGTAGCGGGAGGAAGAGCAGAGGGTGAGCCGTTGTTAATCATCAGCATGGATCAATATGTACATGTACGATGATGTTACAAGGATTATGATGTACATCATGATCTGTGTGTTCAGACACCTTAATGAAACAAGCAAATGCAGGTCGCTTCTAATATATTATATTTAGGGCACATCGTGAATAGATAAATTGAAGTTGTGCCATACAGGCAACGACGTGTCAAAGGCTTGTTGTGGCAGGCAGACCTGGTGTAAGACGAGGTGGGGGCGGTACTGGAGGCCGAGGTGACGGCGGTGGTGGTGGGAACGGCGGGGGCGGGGGCGATGGCGGTGGTGGTGGCGGCGGCGGCGGCGGTGGAGGTGGTAAAGGTGGCGGCGGCGGTGGTGGTGGAGGTGGTAAGGGTGGTGGCGGCGGCGGCGGCGGTGGAGGAGGGGGTGGCGAGGGAGGAATGGGCGACGGTGGTAGGGGCGAGGGTGGCGGCGGCGGTGGAGATGGTGATGGCGGCGGCGGTGGTGATGGCGGTGGTGGTGGCGGGGGTGGCGGGGGTGGTGGTGGGGGCGAGGGTGGCGGCGGCGGCGGCGCGGGTGGCGGTGGTGATGGCGGCGGTGGCGGTGGGGGCGGCGGCGGTGGTGGAGGTGGTAAAGGTGGCGGCGGCGGCGGTGACGGTGGGGGTGGCGGCGGTGGTGGAGGGGGTGGCGAGGGAGGAATGGGCGACGGTGGCGGCGGCGGTGGAGATGGTGATGGCGGCGGCGGTGGTGATGGCGGGGGTGGTGGCGGGGGTGGTGGAGGGGGCGCGGGTGGCGGGGGTGATGGTGGCGGTGGCGGCGGTGGCGGCGGCGGTGGTGGAGGTGGTAAGGGTGGCGGCGGCGGCGGCGGCGGTGGAGGAGGGGGTGGCAAGGGAGGGGGTGGCGAGGGAGGAATGGGCGACGGTGGTAGGGGCGAGGGTGGCGGCGGCGGTGGAGATGGTGATGGCGGCGGCGGTGGTGATGGCGGTGGCGGTGGCAATAGCGGCGGGGGTGGCGGGGGCGGCGGGGGTGGTGGAGGGGGCACGGGTGGCGGCGGCGGCGGCGCGGGTGGCGGTGGTGATGGCGGCGGTGGCGGTGGGGGCGGCGGCGGTGGTGGAGGAGGCGGTCCAGGGGGGACGGGCGAGGGCGGTAAGGGCGAGGGTGGCGGCGATGGTGACGGCGGCGGCGGTGGTGGCGGCGGTGGCGGTGGCGATAGCGGTGGTGGCGGCGGTGGCGGCGGTGGTGGTGGAGGTGGTAAAGGTGGTGGCGGCGGCGGCGGCGGTGACGGTGGGGGCGACGGCGGTGGAGGAGGGGGTGGCGAGGGAGGAATGGGCGACGGTGGTAGCGGCGAGGGTGGCGGCGGCGGTGGAGATGGTGATGGCGGCAGCGGTGGTGATGGCGGTGGCGGTGGCAATAGCGGCGGTGGTGGCGGGGGTGGCGGCGGTGGTGGCGGGGGCGCGGGTGGCGGCGGCGGCGGCGCCGGTGGCGGTGGTGATGGCGGCGGTGGCGGTGGGGGCGGCGGCGGTGGTGGAGGAGGCGGTCCAGGGGGGACGGGCGAGGGCGGTAAGGGCGAGGGTTGCGGCGATGGTGACGGCGGCGGCGGTGGTGGCGGCGGCGGGAAGGGTGACGGCGGCGGCGGCGGCGGTGGTGGTGGTGGTGGCGGTGGTGGAGGGGGTGACGGTGGCAGCGGCGGTGGTGATTGCGGCGGCGGGGGCGGAGGTGGCGGTGGTGGAGGGGGTGACGGTGGCAGCAGCGGTGGTGGTGAAATTGGTGGCGGGGGCGAAGGCGGCGGCGGAGGAGGTGGTGGCGGCGGTGGTGGTGGTGGTAAAGGCGGCGGCGGTGGTGGTGGCGAGGGTGGCGGCGGCGGTGGGGGGGCCGATGGTGGCGGTGGTGGCGGGGGCGGCGGTGGTGGTGGAGGGGGCGACGGGGACGGCGGGGGCGGGGGCGATGGGGATGGTGATAGCGGCGGTGGGGGTGGGGGTGGCGGTGGGGGTGGAGGAGGCGCAGGTGGCGGTGGGGGTGGTGGGGGTGGCGGTGGAAATGGTGGAGGGGGCGAAGGTGGCGGTGGGGATGGCGGCGGCGGGGTTGGAGGGGGCGAAGGCGGGGGCGGGGGCGGCGGTGGCGGCGGTGGTGGAGGCACTGGTGGTGGGGGAGGCGGCGGCGGTGGAGGAGCTGGCGGCGGTGGTGGCGGCGGTGGTGGCGGCGGTGGTGGAGGCACTGGTGGTGGGGGGGGCGGCGGCGGTGGAGGAGCTGGCGGCGGTGGCGGCGGTGGTGGCGGCGGTGGTGGAGGCACTGGCGGTGGGGGTGGCGGCGGCGGTGGAGGAGCTGGCGGCGGTGGCGGCGGTGGTGGAGGCACTGGTGGTGGGGGTGGTGGCGGCGGTGGAGGAGCTGGCGGCGGTGGCGGCGGTGGTGGCGGCGGTGGTGGAGGAGCTGGTGGTGGGGGTGGCGGCGGCGGTGGAGGAGCTGGCGGCGGTGGCGGCGGCGGTGGCGGCGGTGGTGGAGGCACTGGTGGTGGGGGGGGCGGCGGTGGTGGAGGAGCTGGCGGCGGTGGCGGCGGTGGTGGCGGCGGTGGTGGAGGCACTGGTGGTGGGGGTGGCGGCGGCGGTGGAGGAGCTGGCGGCGGTGGTGGCGGCGGTGGTGGAGGCACTGGTGGTGGGGGAGGCGGCGGCGGTGGAGGAGCTGGCGGCGGTGGTGGCGGCGGTGGTGGAGGCACTGGTGGTGGGGGTGGCGGCGGCGGTGGAGGAGCTGGCGGCGGTGGCGGCGGTGGTGGCGGCGGTGGTGGTGGAGGCACTCGTGGTGGGGGGGGGCGGCGGCGGTGGAGGAGCTGGCGGCGGTGGTGGCGGCGGTGGTGGAGGCACTGGTGGTGGGGGAGGCGGCGGCGGTGGAGGAGCTGGCGGCGGTGGTGGCGGCGGTGGTGGAGGCACTGGTGGTGGGGGTGGCGGCGGCGGTGGAGGAGCTGGCGGCGGTGGCGGCGGTGGTGGCGGCGGTGGTGGAGGCACTGGTGGTGGGGGTGGCGGCGGCGGTGGAGGAGCTGGCGGCGGTGGTGGCGGCGGTGGTGGAGGCACTGGTGGTGGGGGAGGCGGCGGCGGTGGAGGAGCTGGCGGCGGTGGTGGCGGCGGTGGTGGAGGCACTGGTGGTGGGGGTGGCGGCGGCGGTGGAGGAGCTGGCGGCGGTGGCGGCGGTGGTGGCGGCGGTGGTGGTGGAGGCACTCGTGGTGGGGGGGGCGGCGGCGGTGGAGGAGCTGGCGGCGGTGGCGGCGGCGGTGGCGGCGGTGCTGGAGGTGGAGGCGGCGGGGGAGGTGGGAGCGGGGGTGGAGGGGGAGGGGGCGGGGGGGGGAGGTGGGGGCGGCGGCGGTGGAGGGATAGGTGGGGGCGGGCTCGGAGGAGGCGGTGGCGGTGGCATTGGGGGCGGTGGTGGGGGTGGCGGTGGAGGAGCTGGCGGCGGTGGCGGCGGCGGTGGCGGCGGTGCTGGAGGTGGGGGCGGGGGTGGAGGTGGGAGCGGGGGTGGAGGGGGAGGGGGCGGCGGTGGCGGTGGGGGCGGCGGCGGTGGAGGGATAGGTGGGGGCGGGCTCGGGGAGGCGGTGGCGGTGGCATTGGGGGGGGTGGTGGGGGTGGCGGTGGAGGAGCTGGCGGCGGTGGCGGCGGCGGTGGCGGCGGTGCTGGAGGTGGGGGCGGGGGTGGAGGTGGGAGCGGTGGTGGAGGGGGAGGGGGCGGCGGTGGCGGTGGAGGCGGCGGCGGTGGAGGGATAGGTGGTGGCGGGCTTGGCGGCGGTGGTGGCGGTGGCAGTGGCGGCGGCGGTGGCGGTGGTGGGGGTGGGGGCGGCGGTGGCGGAGGAGGTATGTTTGGCGGTGGCGGCGGCGGCGTTGGAGGTGGTGGGGTTGGTGGCGGTGGTGGGGGTGGTGGTGGCGGTGGGCTTGGTGGCGGCGGGGAAGGTGGTGGCGGAGGCGGAGGCGGAGGCGGCGGCGGCAAAGGAGGTGGCGGGGGGGGGTGGGGGTGGCGGAGGGGGAGGATCGGGAGGCGGCGGCGTTGGTGGCGGTGGGCTTGGTGGAAAAGGGGGAGGCGGCGGCGGCGGCGGTGGCGGTGGCGGCGGCGGTGGTGCAGGAGAATTCGGCGGCACTGGGCTTGGGGGCTGAGGCGGTGGTGGCGGCGACGGTGACGGCGGCGGCCGTGGCGGCGCCGACGGTACGGCCTCAACAAACGCCCATTTCTCATCCGTACGGAGCAGTACTGTACCGTTGGGCGCCCAGAAGGCTGCGGCGCCGGCGGCGAAGCTCTGCCGGTTGTAGCACCTAAGCACTATCAGGTTGTAGCCAGCCGCGAATTCGACATTTACATTCGTGATAGTAGGCCAGAAGGCGTTCGGCAGTCGCGGACGGCCATTTACAATAACGGTCACGTTATCATCTGCAACGACCCGAGCCGTCACATTTGCAACTGCCTCCGGAAGGTAGATCGTTCGGGCAAAGTAGTAGGTAATATAGGGTGGCGGCGGGTTGAAGAGCGAGTCGGGGCGGGACCAAATCCACTTGGTGGCATTGTCGGGCGTGAAGACCAACCCGTTGTGGCGCTTGAAGGTCGCGATGCCTGATGGCGATTAGTGACCATGAACCAGGGACCATAACGCGGCCATTGGGGCGGAATTTGGTGAGCAGGCCCGTGAGGAGGAAGGAGGTTGAGAGTTCATGAGGACAAGGAAACCCGCCATTATGGCGGCGGGGGGCCGGGGGGGTGTTGAGGCGGGAAGTTCTGAGACACAGAGGTTCCGTTGCCAGTGGGAAGCACTTATCTGTGTTTGGAATACATTATGCATGTATATGACATTTTATTACTATAATTCAATTATTTATAGGGTTTTAGGGGGAGCGCGTATGAATAAATTTCCTGTCATTGTTAAAACCTTTTATACAAACAATTGAAAACCTTCTCACTCCTATCACACAAAAAGATCAAAAACTTCATTCAAAATATCCGATCTTACCCCTCTTCACGCCAGCCACGCGGTTGGGACTCAAAAAAAAACCAGGGTAATTCTGACCCGGCGGATTCAGGGTGCCCTCGGCTGTTTTCAGACGGCATGTACGACTGAGGATCTCGAAGTCCCAATAGAGACAATCGTAGCTGATGTAGCACGCCTGGCAGCAGGCGCCCTCATCGGCCATGGCCAGGGTTTCCAGTGCCAACGCGTCCGTACCGTACCCGGCGCCGTACTGGAGCATACTGCAAACTGCAAGTACGAGGGGGACGGGTACGGGGAGTTGGGAAATAGCCGTGTGTGCCAGTGGGGGCGGGGGGACGAGGGTGGACGCGAGCTTGTGGTACGAGGGCTGGCGATGACGCCCAACGGCCAATAAATTATATCTAACCCCCCTTCTTAGTAATTTAACCCCTTCACGATTTCAATATTTATCATTCGTTGACTGGACTGAATAAAGAGTGCGTAAGGACTGATGCGAGCAGCCATCTCTCAAACAAACAAATTGTCTTGGGGAAAGCACATGCCGTACATCACGGTAGTGAATTTGGCGGTGGAAAATACGGTTAGGAATCCGGGTAGAGGTATGTTTAGGTTGACACTCGCCGTTGGTCGCCCACCTGCCGGGTAACCGAAGACCTGGAGCTCCGAGATCCCGAGTCGGGACAGAGTCGAGAAAGCGTTTATGCTTTGAACCGTCACGAACCTCCCCGTGAGCGCCGGGCTCACGGTGATGTTGTATACGCCGCCGGTGGTTCCGGAGCCGGCCATCTTGTAGGCCAGGTCATTGTATGTAATCTGGTTCACGGCAGGAACTTGAGCGCCGCCCACGCGGATTTCCACGCGGATGGTTTCATTTCCGCAGCAGTCCTGACGAAGGTATAAGATCACGCGGGTGACGGTGAAGGTCTCTCCAAGGTCGACTGACAGCCAGGGATTTATGTCGCCGGGCTGGCTGACGAAGAGGGAGCTGCGATCGATGAGGCCGTCTACGGCCCGACTGGGCCCGAAAACGGCGTTGTTGAGGTAAACGGAAGAGCTGAATGCGGGTTTTCCGGCCGCGATGTCGGTGGTAATGGACCGAGGAGGAGGAGGCGGTGACGCCCAAGAGGTTGTTTCTGAACGAGGTCAAGAAGTGAAAAGGAGCAAAGGTAATATATTAAGTGAAAATGGATTCCTCCTTTAGATGTTCTAACAGGAGACCGTTAGAAAGCTAGATAGATAGGATAGACGACGAAATGATTCAGGGCCGTTGCTCCGCTGAATATGATTCCAGCCTCCAATAGTGATGGTACCATTGCATGAATAAAGCGAACCGTGTCGCATTGAAGGGCACAGCCCGTGATCCAGCTGCTTCACGGAATTTGGAATCTTTGAATCGGAGGGCCCCAACTTACGCAGCAAGGTTCTTCCGGCAGCGTCCACGGAAGCAATATGAAACATGATTGCAAAAAATACAAGATGCAGCACCAGGACGTGGTGCTGCGTATGAGGCGACGTTCGTCGCCTCATGGTGCTTTACTACCGCAATACGTAGCAAACGCACGATAGGTGAGTGTATGTGATGAAAACTATATAACGTAATAAGCCTTGATGTGTGATGATTTTATTAACTGACGGAATCTTGTACATCAACCCTTTGAACGACAGAAGCTTTGACGCATGTAGCACATTGCGCACAAGATTGTTAAAACAAGGTTGACCAAACATCATACTTGTTTTGAAATATAACGACTTACTAATGCTTGCAATTTCGGAAGCAAAACATGCTACATCTGCTCTTTTGCCGCATGCTACAACTGGTATAGTCGCAAGCAATATCAGTACATTCGCCGTGTAAACTTGACAGATACAAATTTAAGACTTAAAATTATAAAGTTTAAAGTATTTATCATAAAGTATGGTCCTGCTTCAGGAGCTGGGCTCACATGGCATCGACAAACAGCTGCTCCGTTCATTGCTGCCCAAGCGCATATGTATCCTGGAGCTGTTCTTTCAGACATGTGTAATCATTATCAATAACCTTCTGTCCTTTTGTAGTGATGTTGCGGCGCATCAATACCACCCAGCAAAGCTCGTTAACTCAAGGTATATGACCCAAATCCCATCCTATTTCCTTAAACTATACTGTAATATTGAAGACTCATGGAAAATAATCGTCCGTTGACGATTTGCTACGACATTGCAATTTGCTGTTTAAGCCTAATTTGCCAGGATAATAATAGGATAGCCCCGTAAAACCATGTTGGCGATATATCGAGTTTAAGGCTCCGATCCAACAGCTCCGTAATCGGCGCATACGTCGTCGTAAAACTGAAACCCATATCGCGTAGTGTTGCTTATTATAATCATCTGTCTAATCACGAATGCAGCTTCGCGCTCAAGAGCAGGCATATAGGAAACATAGATGGCAAAGATGGGGCCGGGGATGGCGAAACGCCCAAAGAAGGCCCCTGTACACCGGGCAGTAGGTACAGGTGGCTGCTTCGGCATCTGCCTGAAATAAAAACTGTATGAAATATAGACTGGTGCTGAATCAACGACGCCATACAACGGCAGTACTCCATTCTACTCAAACAATACCCTGAGATAAGCCCTACGCCTCCCTATGCTGAGACACACGCACCCCTCTCATCCCACCCTTCAGCTGCCCCTAAACCTTTTTTCATTCTAAAATCCAAACAGTACTAAAATAAGACATATGGGTATGGGTACAGCGATGCTAGTGGGCGATGGCAGTCGCTGCGCATTCGGTGTAGCCAAACTGGAACTGAAGATGAGCCGAGCTCGAACGACGACTTGGAGGAGGCTTTATCCGTTCAGCTCGTGACTTAGGGGTGACTTAGGGGCAGTGAGCTTGCCTATTCCCATATGGACATGTTCGGGTGTGAGTGCGTGATGTTTGTAGGTGAAGGGCAAGGCACGGGGCGCCAAGTGGCAGGAGAGCTGGAAGGTAGAAAGTGATCTTATCCCTGAAGGAATACGTGATTACCACACCCCCCATCCTTTTCGCTGGGGCTGGGCCCGGCTGGGATGATGCATGACATACGGCCGCGTAATTGGGTTGTGCTTTTACAGTGTTGAAGAAAAGTGAACCGCTAGCCCTCACTCACGCTAACTGCCGCCACCATCACCATCGCGGCCACCCCCAACCCACCAAACCACCGCCGCCACCAATGCCGATCCATAAGCGTCACACCGTCGCTGCCACCATCGCTGTCACCGCCACAGCGCCTGCAACCAATCCTGTACTACCGCCGCCGCTGCCGCCGCCACTACCGCCAATAATGCCTCCTCCGTCACATCACCACTGCCATCATCACCACCACCGCCAGCACCATCCACACCCTTCAGCGTCACCGTCACCGTCAGTTGTACTATAGCCATTTCCCCCAGCGGCACCAAGAACCGCTGCCGATTACCAGATTATCATGTCTTATTTTGATGCAGCAACGGTTGGCCCCCTGGAGCAATCCCTGTTGTGTTCACTTCATTTTATTTTTCATGACTTCAAATCTTGCATGCCAAGTTTTATCATCCTGTGTCATGTGTCCGGTTTCGCTTCGAGATGATGTGAGCGGTAAGGGTAAGATGACGGTCGAGTTTCCGAAACCCCAGATGTGCATCGTGGCAACATGTAACATTGGAGCATTGGGCCAGAGCGTAGAGGTACGGGGCCGTGTGCCAAGAACGGCAACCAATGTGTGTGTGTACGTGTACGTGCGTGTGTGGGTGTGTATGCGTGTGTAGGTGTGTATGTACATGTGGACATGTCTTGAACGCTTCTTCCAAATATTGCATCTCCCTTGATGTACTGCCAACCCATCCATACATGTGGCCCACTTCCAAGTTTTCCGAACTAGCATCCACGCCGTGTACGACAACTACTTATGGAGAGCCTCCTGCCTCTTGCAGCTCCTAACCGCCCCTCCCCTCAATCCATCCCCCCCCCCCGACCCGCCCTCTCTCTCCCTCTTTCGCTCCCCTATTTGCTCTTCCCCACCCTCTCTCCCTTCCCCTTTTCCCTCTCCCCTTCTTCCCGCCTTCTCAGGGGGGTCGGGAGGAGCACGCGCATGACAGCGATTAGTGGTCAGCTCAGTTTTCTTTTTCTTTTTTCCGCGGTATTCCTTCGCCGCCAGCAGCCGGGCCGAGAGTATACATCATGACGGTTTCGACTGTGTTTTTTCTGCATTTATTCGCGGCCTTGGCGGCAACCTAGTTTTCTTTTGGGGGTCTCCGCGTCGGCGGCAACCTTGGACGAGGACAAACGTCAGCCAACCTTGACCGTTAGTCCTTGCGTCGTCAGCGATCACCACCAGCAGCGTTTCTACGTTCGTCTTCCCCCTTCTCCCTCTCCCGCTCGCTGCCTTGTGCCTTCTCCATCAGGATGCCTTCACGCTCCTGAAGCTCCCGTGGGTCCCATCAGCCCCCGACACCCCCCCCCAGCTGTGGCCCCCCGTGTGTTTTTCCCACATCCCCCACAACCCCACACCAAGACCATCATCGGGCCTTTCGAGCTTCGAGCCCCCTAGCCTCAGGTGAGCGCTGTGGATGTGGAGTTGCTCGGAAGGTTCGGGCTGCTGACAGCGGGGGGGACGGGGATAGAAGTACGTGAGAGTGACAGCGCCGGCAGTCGCATCGCTAACCCCGTCCCCGACCCCGAGGATGTGTTGACACTCCCTCCACCTCCGCTTCCACCTGTGGCCACCATGCCAGCGCCGCCAAGAGCAGCTGGTGCAGCTGGGGTAGCGGCGGCGGCAGCACCACCAATGCCCCCCGTCCCATGCTGCTGCTGTTGATGCTGCTGTTGCTGCTGTTGATGTTGCGAGCCCGTCGGTGGCGACGGCACTGCCGCCGCCGTAGCGGCGGTTGCGGCGCCTTGCAAGGGAAAAACCTGCGAGTTCCTGCGGTGGGGGCTGGTTTTGGAGCCAATGGATCGCCGCGGCTGCGGGTGCTGCAGGGAGGGCTGTTGTAAGGCGGAACCGGAATGGCAACCGGAAGCCGAGGCGGCGCCCTGCGGGTGTACATTGAGATCGACATGGGATGGCGTCACCGGAAGAGGTCAGGAGAGGAGAGGTGCCAGGACAGAGAAGAGGAGAAGAATGCCATTGCGAATGCAAAGAAGCTTGTCAGTGACCCATGGGTCTGCTGTGTACCCTGACTTTCCCCACCTTCACCCCAACCTCACCTCCCAAACCTAACCCGCCCGTGAGACAGGGTTCGCTACATTGCTATACCACCACTGCCCGTATCCTCACCTCGTTGAGACCGGCAAGGGGCAGGGAGCCCCGAGGAGTCACCATGTCACCTGAAGTCTTCCGGCTGACCATCCCTGGTGAGCCCGCCGCCGCCCCTGCAGCAGATGGAGCCGCCGCCGCCGCCGCCGCCGCCGCCGCCGCGCCTAAGCTGCTGGTGCCCGGCGCGCCGGGGCCACGAAGGGACAGTGGGGAAACGATGGGTGGTTGCGCTGCTGGGTGGTGAGTTGACGGTTGCGGCTGCCTTAATAATTGCGGAGTCGTTATCGGCGTTATACCACCAGCGGCCGCCGGCGCCGCCGTCAGCGGCGCTAGGACAACCGGCAGATGTCCGCCGCCGCCGCCGCCGCCACCAGCTGCAACGCTAGCTGTGCTCGGAAGCCGGCCCCGGGCAGTGGGGCCACCACCGCCGCCGCCGCCAGTGATATTGGCGGTGGCGGCAGGGCCTCCGCTGCTGCCAACAACCGCCGCGCCGCCAGCGGCCAGACCGGGCGGGGGGCCGGCGGCATTTGCCGCCGCTGCTAAATTGCCGCTGACGCCGGAATGCCGCAAGCGCGGCGGCGACCCGCCGCCGCCGCCCCCAGCACCTCCAGCGCCTGCCGTCGCCGCCGCCGCCGCTGTCCCGGCCGGTACTGCCAGAAAGCGAGAATGTTGCGCGAGAGCTGCAAGCGGGTTTGCAAGAGCCGCTCCTGGAGAGGGCCTGTTCAGGCACCGTGGCATGCAACGGTGTGTGTGGGGGGGGGGATTGGAGCGGGAAAAGATACGCCGTCATTGTCAGTGTCCTCCGTTACGGGATGGAAGCAAAACGCCATCACTCGTTCAGGTTGTCAGAGATATACCTATACAGGGTAGGTATTGTGGGCTGCATCATCAACAATGGTTTGATCGCCACTGCATCGCCTAGATAGGTAGATGATTGCCGCGGGCGGGCAGGCGAGTGGGAGAAGGTAGGGAGGGACGGCGAATAAAATGCTGAACAGAACGCTGGTGCGGAAAAAAGAAAGAAGCTGATTGCTGAGCGCGGGTCTCTGTCATGCACGGTGTTCCTCCCGACCCCCCCCCCGCGTTTTGTTTCCCCCTGAAAAGGGGGAGAGAGGGCCTTCCGAAAGAGCCTTATGTCCTCCCCCAAAGAGAGCCTCATCTCGTGGAGATGCGATGAGTACACACACCCGAAACTGGCGCCGCCGCCACCACCGAGTCGCGCCGGCTTGCCTCCGGTCCCGCCGCCGCCGCCGCCACCGCCGCCGCCGGCTGCAAAGGACGGTCCTCTGGCCATGCCGCTGACACCACCAGCAACACCGCTGCCGCCGCTGCCACCAGGGACCCCCGTGCCGCTCACCTGCCCGTACGGATCAATCGTGCGGTACTCTTCGTGAAAACGTAACATCCTATTTAGGATAAATTCCACACCTAAGGCAATGTAGTCTTAGTATTCATTGTATAATGTTACTACTATTCTTTCGTACGACAAGAAACCTAAGTCAGTACGACAAGAGCACCCCTTCATTGCGTTCCGGCGGTAATACTGCACAAACCGAACCGAACCGTACGGCGTCGCATCGCATGCGACGATCTCGATGTGGCTCTGGAGCCATCAAGCAGCTGCCCGGCAACCGGGGGAAAGAGGACAAAGGTGCGGGGCGGCATGAGGAGGTTGGATGACGCAATGACCAACTACCAACCGTACCAACCGTGCCAACCGTGCCAACCGTGCCAACGGTCCCTCCCGCATACCTCTAAAGTCCCAGACGCAGACGTGTGAAGGACAGTGGCTGTTGTGGAGGACTGTGGACTGGTGCTCGTTGTTGGGCTGATGTACGGCGGTGGTACGGGCATAAGGCCGAGCGACGGAACGCGCCGCGGCAATGGCTGGTGGACCCCTGCTGGCGGCTGCTGATGCGGCTGCTGCGAAGGTTGTGGTGATTGTTGTGCCGGTTGCATCGGTTGGATCGGTTGTGACGGTTGTGGCGGTTGTGACGAATGGAAGTGTTGGTGCGGGTGCGGGAGGACCATTGAGTGGCCCGAGGCTGCGCCGACACTTGTTGCGGCCGAAGCTCGGTAAGGAATAAGGCCCACCAATGCCAGAGTGTCAGATGGCGCCTGTAGCGCTGATGCCGCCGCCGCTGCGGCGGCGGTATGAGCTTGGGTGAAGGGGTGGGGGTGGGGGTGTGGTGGCGGGTGCGCATGCGCGTGCTGCTGGGCATGTGTCGGTCCCGCAAGGCCCCCGGTGAGCAACTGCTGCGCCACGATGAAAAGAGGTGGCGGCTGTTGCGCGCCAGGTGACCCTTGGGTCAGTGGGAGTGCGGCCGGAGCTTTCTGCGGAGAGCTGATGCTGTTGGGCGGGACCTGCAGCTGCGGAAGCGGAGCAAGCGGCGTCGGAGCCGCCGCCGCCGCCGCCGCCGCCGCCGCCGCCGCCGCCGCCGCCATGAACTCGCCGCTGTGCGAGAACCGCAGCGGCGTTTGGGAGATTGACGGAGCTCGGGACTGAGGGTGAGACTGAGACGGGGACGCCATCGGCGACAGCGACGGCGCCGCGGGCAGTGGCGGCGGCACCACCGGTGGCACTGACGGTCGCTGCAGCAGCGGTCCCCGCGCCAGTGGCGGCGGCGCCAACCCTGAATCCAGCAGCAGCAAATCCCGCGGCAACACTGGCGGCGGCCCTGGCGGCGGCATACGACCGCCGCCGCCGGCGCTACCCGCCACCGCTGGCTTGTTCATAACAAGCTCGGCGCCTGTGAACGGGGACTCAGACGGGCTAGCGCCACGGCCGCCCCCGCCGCCCCCGCCGCCCCCGCCGCCGCCGCCGCCGCCGCCAGCAAAGTGATACATCTCCCCATCACTGTCGTACGACTCACATTCTAAGATGCTATCCCCGCTGTCACCGCCACTGTAGAAAGATGCCGGCCCCCGTTGGTCGCCAGCAGGTGCTGCTGCTGTGAGGCGGTTGTGCACGCCGTCGCTGTCGTCGCCTCCGCCGCCGTCGGGCCAGTGATCGCCGAAATCATTCTCCAACTCATCACCGATTCCGGGACTTCGCCCAAGCCCTAGTGCCAGATCACTTCCACCCACAAGAGCGTCTCCGCTGACCGCCTCCTCATCGCCGGAGCTAAACGTCAGGATCTCAAACTCGCCGCCGCCACCGCTGCCGCCGCCAGCGGCGCGGAAGGCCGATGAGGCCCGTACGCCGCCGCCGGGCTGCGTCCGTCGTTCCGCCGCCAGCCGGGTCAGGATGGGCGCCAGCGAAGGGGCCAGTCGCGACCACAGCTCTGGAAGCAGCTGAGAGGGCGGGACAGCGAAACCGTGAACCCAACGGGGGATGGCGGAGAGTGGCGGGGGCAAAGTGGTTTACGAAGATGTGGTGGTTCACGGGATGGCAGCGGAACGGAACCAGCCTCACGGAGGGCGCCATGCTCGTACACTCACTCATCGGGGTACGGTGAGGGTTTTAGGGTTTTAGGGTTTTAGGTTTTACATTCTGCCGCCGCCTCAGTGCGGGAAGGTGAGGTGGGGTGAGGTGAGAGATGGGAGGCGAGGATTCATTGAGGCTCCTTAGATTCAGATCCACTGTATCCACGACGATTGTGACTCATCACAATCATGAGTCGTACTATATGTGTGTGTAACATGATGTAATTCATATATGATACGTAACCTATGCGCGTAATTATAAACAATATGTTATAATCATAACGTCCTTTCATTTTTCAATGGTAAGAGTCTTTGGCGAGGGTGAACCGCATGAAATTATGTACTGCAGATCGGATCTTAAAACACATGCCACACGCACCGTCTCGGCAATGTCGTACAGTACGGCGCTCTTGGGCTCAACGGGAGGCAGACCGATGGCAACTGCTTTCTCATCGCGCGGCCGACCCCGACGCCGCCGGAGGGTGGCTGGCACGTGCGCCTCCCATTCGTCGTACTGTACGACAAAGGTCTCCTCGTACGTCCCATCCGATGCCAGCACCTCCTCCTGCGCGACCTGCGTTCGCCCATCATCATCACCGCCATTGCCGCAACCGCCAGATGAAGAAGCACATTTTGAAATTCCCTCCCTCCCCCCCTTCCCCCCTTCAAAAGGGGGAGAGAGACCCTTTCCCTTTCCCCGGGGGAGACGTGTGCACTGACGTGCTTTTTCACCCCCTTCGAATTTGAAGCCGTATTTCACTTCCTCCGCCCACACATACACACACATACACACACATACACACACATACACACACATACACACATACACACACATGTGGGGTGAAAGCCACGCCCCTTACCTCGGCCCCTTCCCGCGCAGCCCCATTCTGCGGATGAGATTCTTCCCATCCCCAGACTCCCCTTGCTGGGCCCCCCAGGCAGGTAAGCCCGACCAGTGCAAAGTCACTTACGTCCGACCCCAACGGAGGAGCTGCGAGCCGCAATTTACTGCCTTGGACGATCAGGTCCCCCCCAGCTTGACCCGGCGCTGCCGCCGTCGCTGCCGCCTGCCCACCAGATTTCGCCGCGGGGCCGGCGGCAGTGGCGGCGGCAGCGGCGGCGGCAGCAGACGTTGGTGATCCTCCAGCGCCTTTGACTGCCGGCGGCGGCGTGTGCATGTGTGCATGTGGGTGGGAGTGCGGCGCAGGCTCGGCCGAGTGCACCTGCGGACGGTAGTCAGTTGTCCAGTTGGTTGGTCAATTGGAACGTTGAAACAGACAGACAGACAGATAGACAAAGTTGGATGCAGCCTCTGTTACCTAGGTGGCATTCTGCTCTGTCTGCTTGCTTCTCTGCCTTCGTTTTCTGTTTTTTCAGTTATCGTTGCAATCAGTTCGCGGCTTTACCCACCTGGCGCCCCCTCAGCCACAGGTGCGGCTTGAACGCGGCCCATTCGGCGCTTTGAACTTCCACCGGTCGGAAGAACTGGCGGTCCTCGGGGATGCGGTTGGCGTAGGCCTGGCAGGTTCAGGTTCAGGGTCAGGGTCAGGTTCAGGGTCAGGGTCAGGTTCAGGGGCAAGGGGCGCAGAGGAACCATCTCATGGGCGCATGTTACTGTTTGGGTTCATGGGAGGAGGGAATGAATACGAATCTGGGCTGCACAGTGCCATGGGAGTGGTGGAGGGGGAAGAGTGGGCGGGAGGGCTGTTGGGGGCCGCACGGACAGCTGGCGAAGCCATACCGACCGACTGAAGGACCGACTGACCGACCGACTGACCGACCGACTGACCGACCGACTGACCGACCCAACACTACAGCCGACAGTAGACAACACAACATAGCACAGCCTGACTGCCCTTAACGCAGACCTGGGGTCCGGGTCAAAACTCGGCATGTTTCTGCCGTGCTCTGGTTCCGGAGCTTCACGCGCTCAGTGCAAGCTCAAACAATACCCCACCCCAAATTGAATTAAACCCCTTCCTTCCCCTCCCCTCCTGTACGGTTGGGATTTGCCGTACTTCCCGCCAGCCGGTGCCAGCCAGCGACATCGCCCATATTCGCCCACCTGCTCCCTCCGCGTCCTCCGCTGACCTCGGGCTCCGAGGGCTTTATTTCTGCTCGTAACAGCAGATGGGCGGGTTGTCAGAGAGCACGAAATATCGGAAAATTTTCCTTCCGGTATTTTCATGACACTATTGTTTGTCGGGAAAGCCTACTTGTTCTTTGCTAACCACCGATAAGTTATAGCCACAGTGCGAAGTCGCATCATTGCCCTGGCGGTTGCGGCGGTTGCGGCGGTTGGCTCAAGCTGCGAAATGCTTGGCAACCAGTCCGCCCCATCACCCCAGCGCTACGAGCGGCATCTCAAACGGATGCTATAAAGAGGGGAGTTGGAGGGGTTGAATGGCGAGCGGTGCAGATGCAATGGAAACGTTTTTGCATGCGCATGTATACGTGTACGAGTGCATGACTCTATGTGTGCATGTGCGCGTATGTGTGTCGTATTGCATCTCAGCAAAGGGCTGTAGCTCGCTTGGCGCCTAACCCCTCCAACTCCCCTCTTCAAAGCATCCGTTTCAGATGCCACTCCACGGAGGGAAATGCGTGTGAGAGTGCCACGGAGGGGCTAAGACGGCCCATATAACCCATGACGGGCGTGCCGTCTGGTTTGCCAATCTGGTAAGATGGCGGGCGCGTGGGGCAGGCGCGACGGACCCGGCGGTGTTTGCAAAGCTGAACCCTAGATATCCAAATGTCCCACCGCCGTCACCAAACATCAATCGCCATCGCCATCAGCACAATTAAGCAGGCTTTAAGCCTCTGGCCATTGGGCGGCATCGCAGCCTTTCTTGCTTGGGGGAAGAAGAAGGACAGCCTGAAGGATTTCTGTGCAATAACCTCCTCACCCGCTTTCCGATTGCGAAGCTCCCGCAGCGACTCTGTTGTGGTACTCGAAAACTCCCTCGTCGAATGCATCCAGGGCAGCACGCAGCTGCAACGTGGCCTGAGCGTCCACATCCTCCACACCCTGGGTGCAGAAACGAAGGCTTGCAGTTGGCTGGTGTATGGGATTGGCGGCAGGAGCAAGTCTGGAAGATGCTTGGGCAGGCAAAACCCACAGGGAAGAGTTCGTCGCAGGCGGAGTTTACGGTTAAATCTGTATACGCTATGCCCGAGCGGAACATCTCGCAAATAAGGGGCTAACTCTTGTCCGAATGACTGTGAATGGACTCCCAACTCATTGGCATCCAAATCGTCCAAAATGTCTTCGATGCATATGCGCTAACTTCGTCATTTTCGTGAACAAAACGTTAAAATGTAAGATTTTAGACCTTTAACCCGGAAGTAATCGGTAGAATAGCCCAGGTGCTCTGCCTGCCTGTGTGTAAAAGTTATTAGGTTATGCCAGCCTTCTTAACTCTTTTACAATTTGTACGGAGATGTTATAATAACGCCGTTTAGATACTATTGTAAGCATCCGTGGCTGCAAAGTTTAACCGACGTACGGCGAGATTGTTGGGCGATACCATAGCTCGGGCCGATACACGAATATACATTTGAGCATGACACACGCGACCGTCCACGACGAAATCTTATACGCTGTCGCTCCAATTTTGCGCAATAACTAGCATGCAATGGGGGACCTTTCCCGCTAGGAATGTATGCTGAACGAAACCCTGAACAAGAAGTAGACAAGGCGGCTGACCACCGAGCGGCTGACACAGATTCCACCTCTGCTCAGGCTGCCTGTGCTGCTGCTACGAAAATGCTTAAAGATGATATCCTCCGAAATCATCTTGCTGCTGACGACAGCCTCAAATCTGCCCCATGCGTGCCCCCTCCCGTCAGTTGCATGGTCATAACCTGGTGCCGATATTGGAAGTATCGATTGGATTTAGTCTAAGACTCAGTCATCATGCGATATGCATCTCGTAATCGTTTAGCCACCAATACCGTGGGTGTAAGAGGGTGTAAGCTCTGTCTAAGCCCTCTTCCTCTCCTCACAATGATGGCAACGGACGAATTGGACCCCTCGCTCATCTTCTGCGCATAATAAGCGCGACGCTGGGCCAGTTAAGCTATGCTGCCAGCAGCGGGGCAACGGAGATAAAAACAACAAGAACACTCCCTGCAACTGGTACGGGGCCCATTAGGAACTTCTGCAGATGCACGCAAGCGTGGCTTGCCACCAGTATTGGGATAGATAGATCCATAGATCCATCATCTACTGGTGGATGTCTCCCCCCGACTCCGCCCCGACTCCGCCCAAAGCCCAAGGAGCGCAGTTAGGTATTAGATGGATGAACATGGATCTATGGATCGACGATGTTTGGGGATAAATTAACTATTGCATTTGTCCATACCTGCTATCCACACAATGGCCGCTGCCTTCTGTGCAACAGGTATTCATGGTCAGGAAACTGCCGCATCGCAGGATGTTTCGCCCTATTCTCATCGCCCCACGGGGAAGTGTAACGAGTAACCATGAAACACTGGCCATTACAAAGAATTGTGGACCTGCCACCATGCCGTTAACTAGTGATCTTTCATTTTGCCCAACTTTGCCCTTCCTGGTATGCCAATTGCTAAGAAATGACATACGGCTTGCGAAACACGAGATATTCCGAAGTCCCTACATCCCATGCCCCCTTCTTCCCTTCTTGTTTCTGTGAAAGCGTCAATGAACCGAATAAATTTCACCCCGTCCATCCTTCCCCATTACTCGAAATGAAGGGACCCTGACGCCCGATCATCGAATTTACGCGTTATCTAATCTCAGCTAACAAGACGGCACGTCCTTACTGTTCCTTTTATAAATGCATCTGCGAGAACTCATGATGCCTACATTCCCTGCTACTGGCGGCGTTACCGTCCACTTCTATTGTGATTGCGTTTAGCTGGAAGTCAACTGCAGCAAACAAAGCAAGGATCATTGCTCTATCCATCGTGGAAGGCCATGCTATGCTCCACATCCTACAGCTCAATGATATCCTCCTGCTGCGTAAACAGCCTTCATGCAATGTCATGCTTTGTGCTGTAGCGGAGAACAATGAAGCAAAGATTGTGTCGTTGTGTCCACGACTAGCTTGGTAAAAAGATGTCCCTGCTTTGCCTGGAAGGCGGAAAGCGGCCTTCAATTCTGAAAGGTCCCACCCGCAGATTCAGAGACCGCAGATGGTCCCAGCCCCAACAGATTGATATGGCTGTTAACGCAGAAGCTGTACGGCTGGCCACTGCTTCCCGTAGCATCGCCACTTATTGCTACTGGCCGAACCGCTGGAGCCGGATGCGCCGCATCACCTCCTGCGGATCCTCATCTCCCCTTGCACCCGCCTCCCCGTCCGTAGGAGACGCTACAGCGGTCGGTGCGTCGCCATCAGGGCCCGGCTCCGCCGAAACTACCAGTTCAGCAGCGCTGCTCTGTAATGCTTCGCTGGAACCTGGACATGTCTGATGCTCTTGTGCAATATCCTTAACACCCTCTGCCTTACCCTCTGGCAGTATGTCAACACCAGCGTCATCCCTCCCCACTGTGGTTGCGCTGGTGCTATCACTGACTCCGGCTGCTGCAGCTTCCGGGACCGTGGTGGGGCGTTCGGCTTCATCCGCGCTTCCTCCGGTGACCCCAGCGGCACCAGAGGCCAATTCATCGCTTGCCGCTGCCGTCGGCTGCGCCTGTTGTGTCTGGGGCGGCAAGGGCTGAGGCACGAAGAACACCCCACCAACATTGGGGAGGGCACCAGTGCCAAACATAGCAGCCGCCGCTGCCGATGCTGCCGCCGCGGCGGCTGCCGCCGCCAGTTGGTGGTGCTGCAGCGGGACCTGAACGCCAGCCACAACCGTGCCTGGATTGGATGCTGCAGCAGAAGCAAGAGTCCCCAACGGCAGCGCAACGGGCACTATAGGCATCATCGGTGGAGGCATACCAAACACTGGAGGCACCCCAGGGATAACGCCCGGCACATTGGGCATGGGTGCTGCCACCGGGCTGAAAGGCAGCATGAAGGGGGCTAATGGGTTGGCGCCCCCGTTGGCAACTCCTGCACCGCTTCCAGATGCCGAACCACTAGCCGGCGCGGTGGAACCCCCGGCAGTTGTGCTCCCAGAGGCAACCCCCAGCGACGTTATTGGCAATGCCGTGAATGGGAAGTGCGGCAGTGGACCTGCCATCCCGGCACTAGACCCGGCAGCAGACTCGGAGTCGGCCGTGCGTGAAGACCGTAGGGCGCCTGCCAGCGCCATCTCGACCTGGAACATACGCGCACGGATCTGGCCCAGCTCCGCCATTGCAGCTGCAACTGGCTGGTTTACGAGCAGGTTGGGGCTTCCAGCATTCCGTTGCTGCGCCATCTGAAGCGAAGTCTTGATACTCTGTAAAATGCGCACCTGGTCGCTCCGCAGGGCCTGCGAGTTGGGATGAGCCCAAGAAATTATGTGACATTAATGCTTCAAGCGGAAGAATACCGGTATGGAGAGCCGGTACAAAAGGACGTAGATGCGCCGTTGTGAGGCCGTACATGCGAGGCAAGCGATAGAAGATACACGGTATTGTAAATAACAACGATGCGCATGACGTTTACTTCGCTCGGTGCCCGCACCGTCCGTTCACTCACCAGGCGCGCAGATTCGAGCATGGCCTGGTTGGAAGCCGCAGCAGCTCCCATACCAGCGGAGCTGCCGCCTGCCCCAATGCCCGCCTCGGGCACGCCCGCAGCGGCGGCCTCCGTTGCAGGCAACCCGCCTGCTATTGCGTAGCCCGTCGCCGGCGGTGCTGCTCCTGAAGCTGGCGCCGCTGCAGTGCTCAAAGGCACAGCTGAAGTCCCTGCAGCACCGGCTTCCACTGACGTAATGGGCTGCGATGCGGACCTTGAGGGTCCCGCAGACGAAGGTCCTGCAGACTCTGTCACCGGCGCTGTAGCAGCTGCAGCACCCGCGCTGGCGCCCGCTGAATTGGCGGTACCGACGCGGCGATGGCGCAGCGATGCACCTCCCGCCGCCGCTGCAGGATGCGGCTCTACCGGGGGTCGTACCACAGCTCCGTCCGCTCCGTCATTACCAGCATCGGCGTGGCGGTGTGCCAGATCGCCACCATCGGCCGCTACTGCGCCCTCAGCAGGCTCAACGCCCTGTGCTGCGGGAGCAGGCTGAACCTGCTGTTGGCCAGCAGCGGGACGGCGAAACACAGACGCGCGGCAGGTGGGGCAGTTCTGCTGCCGCTCCAGCCAGGACCTGCGGATAGGAGTTCAAGGGAGAAGTTCAGGAGTAAGACTACCAATTGACTTTATGCTGCGGATGTAGAAGAGAATGCTACGACCAGCGCGGGTCTACATGCAGCTCAGTAAATCAATGCTAGACCCCGCACAACGGCTCGGTTCAAGTTACTACCAATGCCCCGAGGCAACCCACCTGAGGCAGTGGACGTGGAACACATGTCCGCAGAAGAGCCGTTTGTTGGCCCCAACCTCCGTCATCTCCTCCCTGAGCAGCAGCAATGCGCCGAAAGAGATGATAATGATGTGAAGGAGCTACACGGTAAACGTATTAGACATGGATTCTACACAAACACGGTTACGAACCATAAGGGCAGACCCCAGATACGCCTAGAAGGAGGCCCACCGGCCGATGACGAAACTTGAAGCCATGGTAGGCGCTTCGACGCCCCACGAGCAGGCCCCGAATAGACGGATCACACAAGCACAGGTGTCAGATGCTACTACATTCCTGTCAAGCCAGCTGGTAGCGGCATGACTACGATCCATCTGCACCTGCAAATGATGCACACGCCATCAGATCGGCGTAAGTCCTCAGCTGTCGCGTTCGGGAAACGGTCCAGCCGAGCCGTCACCTGCGAAAAGGGTAATAGAAGGCCAGGAAAGCCGTGAATTTCGCCTTACAGCGCCTGCTGCCTCGAAAGAAAAACCGGGATATTTTTTATCAATCGAGCATCCAAACAAGGCATGGGGAACTCAATAGTAGCCTGTCCCCTATCCCAGTTCCTATCCTGTTCCACCGCGCAGCTCATCGGCCAGAGACCAAGATCCACTGTAACAAAATTCCAATAGCTGCTGTGATCCACTCGATGCCTTCGCAAAGTCTGAAGAATCATCCGTGCTGAATGCTTTCGAAGTCCCTTTCCGGAGATGCTGAAGAAACGAGCACCCGTGCGACCAATGACCCTTTACAAACCAAACCAAAAGCAGAATGACAGCGTGCCACCCACCTGTCGGAAGCGAAGGAAGTCCGCTATACGCACGCGGAAATTCCGGAAGGTGCTATACAAATCGCGGACCTGCGTGTAGGGTCGGCCGAGAGGGTGCTGTAGTAGACCGACATGTAATTAGAGCCTGATGTGTCATGCAGTGAACAGCCCTCCTCCGGGAGCGTTGGAATAATCCTAAGTTGACGGGTTGTAGACTTATATGGCGGGCTGAAACTACCATGAGATCACGACTTTGATAATAGGGACACGGTTTCACTATTACGGGGCCCATAGCCACAAGGGCTATCCTGAACTGCACTGGGCGGCGTAATACTTCTGGGACGGCACGAAGGAGCAAACGAACCAGACGATACAGGGATCAATAGGCGAGCATATCCTTGCCTGCCCAGTGTTACGAGCATCGCGTTCTGACTTCGTGAATTGAACAACCAGCAACACGAAATATTCGATTGAACAGGCTTTCCTTTCAAAACTTTCTCCAAGCTAGCTATACCATGATCAACTTTGTTAGCAGCGCCGCCTCACCCACCAGATGCAAGGGGAGGCCGTAGTGCATGAACACAATCGCGAAGAAAGTGCCGTACACAAACAGGTGAACAAAATCTGCGAGTAGCTCGAGGTAGAAAACGGCTGTGCCCTTGCCCTGAGGATCATACGCAAAGTTGGAGGGGTAAGCAAGGAGATGAACGAAAGTATTACATGGACATAGGAGTTCAGTTTACTGTGAATATGCTTGAATTATTGCTGAAGGTGCACTGGGCATGGTTCAATCGACGGCTCATATAGTGGTTTGAATACCCAAACCAGGAACGAAACCACGGGCGTTGGCGTAATCTACAAGCAAACTCATGGCACGGCTCGTTCGTCAGCAACTTGCTCACCGCTCGGTGAGGGCAGGCAAGAGGGGGATCTAGGAAAGACACCGCAGTTAAGACCGCTATAATTTACTGGATGAACCTCACGGGTTACGCAGCTGGGAACATAACGAGCATGATAAATATGCTCATTGGCAGGTATTCAGGAAATGTCACCCTTTCCCGAAACACATACCGTCCAGTTGCCATCCATTGCCAAATCCACCATGCTCATAAAGTATTTCAGGGTATATCGCACAACAGTTGCGGCCTGCAAGAATCCGGGACAAGCATAAACATCTTACCCTCCGTTTAAAGCATCGCACCGTCACACAGTCGGCATACTGAGTTAAAGCTCATAATCAATTAAGGCAATTTGGGATCAATAAGGTCTGCATCAACTGGGTGTTGTGTAATTCTCAGTTCAATGAACAGCGGACTTGGAACAGATGCCCACAGCGTAACGCTCGACTCATCAGAGCTGTACTGTGCGTTGACATCGCTACCTATGGTTGGAGCTTCTGTGTACAAAACCCCATAGCACCAACCCACAAAGGATTGTTTCCCCAGGCAATACCATACATAGATGCCCGTGAATTTTCGGGTTACTCACCAAGATGACGTATTCGAAGGCGAAAAGTAGCAGGACTGACTGCCCGTTAGCCTGAATGGTCCCAGATATTGTGTACTGTAGGAACGCCGCGTCCAGCGCCTGTACGGGATTTCCCCAGCATGAAGTAAGAGCCGATTGTCACTTCTTACGAAAACGGGCCCAGCAGACGCCATACAAATTTCGTTCTTCAGCGGCGATGTGTAGGAACAGACATACTAATGGGTATGCCAGGGCCCCTCGCATGAAAAATTGGTCCCTGGACACGATGGACACCCACTTTTGCTCGTCATTCGCATCCCAGGTCCTATGGGACTGAAACCCAGGCATGAACCTCATGTCTGATTGCCTCATGCCGGAGGTAATATTGCATTTATTGGTTATCATGTTTGCATTTATAGCAAGCATGATAACCAATGGCCAATCGTTCCCAAACATAAACAGCTTGGCCCAGGCGCGGGGCCCAATGAAACCCACCAGAAGCAGGGACATGAACGTCACGATCCTCAGGTGCCCAAATACCGTTATGTTGGGGGTCACCTCGACGTAATCCACTCGGTCCTGTACAAGAACGTTGGCACGGTTACATCCGGGCAGGTACGCAAGTTCGGGGCGATAAACTAGATTAATACACGGGCGGTGGCCAAAGAAGCAAGATGCGAGAGTTGACGAATCTTGAAGAGGTTGGCAGGTCGGACGTGCTGACTTTAAGGGGGGTGAGGGGGACCAGAATGTCAGAGGGAGGTTATGCTAAAATAGTAATCGTACTTGGTTAGGCCAAGGCCGAGGTTATGGCACGCACCTGCACAAGCCAATGCAGAACCTTGATGAACACCAGGCTTGCAAACATGGCAACAAAGTATGTAGAGAACTCCTCTCGGAAAATTGTCAACGCAAGCAGCGTCTCCATCACAGCGCTGCTGAGGCGTTCGCGAATCATCTCCTGCTCAATATCTCGCAAACTCCCCAGGAACAACTGAAATTGGAAAAAAGTAGGCGTGTCAAAGCACGGAGCGATGTTTCAAGGTGCAAGAAATCACGTACTGCCCCACTCGGGAGCGTCAGTGACGTTGTCCTCAGCAAGATTGGCCACCGCATCATTAAAGACAAGGAATCCACACCGTAATCAAAGCTGAACACCCCCTGCAGAAACTGCACGGGCGCTGAACAGTGCCAACAGTGATCACCTTGATAACAAGTTGGTGAATGAACAAGGCCAACGCAAAGGCGAGGTTCCCTAGAAGGGCAACAGCCACCTTGGAAGATGACAAATACATCGCCGCCCGATAAAACCTGTGAGTAAAGGCAGAGGAGAGATGGAAGACCAAGTGCCTGGTTCCCGTCCAAACAAAGCCGCACTAAAATACGCATTAAATTTTGAGCCTATTGAACATAACAGCGGATGCATTTACACGACTCACTGCTGTCGTGTTGACACGGCATGGTACACAACACCGGCCGCAACTACGACGCTCAAGAACACGTATCGACTGAGAGTGACTATCATGATAAAGAAGCTTCGGCGTTCGGCTTCAAAACGTGTCTGTCTGGGACGTTGTGCTCGCACACGGGCGGAAGTTGCAGCAACTATTCCGCAATTAGGCACCTGGAGATTTTGGCGCTAAATGTGGATTACAGGCCAAAACGCGTGATCAAGACTGATTCATGTGTATCCCTCGCACTTTGAGTGTTTTCCATCAATGCGTACGGCGAGCTCGGACACACGGTTGGAGCTGGGCCTTAGCGCGAGTTGGCCGCTCCTGCTCTCATCATTCATTACCCCACTTACGGCTTGGCCCTGCTGATTAGGTGGGCCAGAGTATTTGTTTGGGACTGGAGTCGATCGCAAAGCTGGGACTCTTGTCGAAGAGCTGTGTTCAATTTTAACAACCTAAAAGTGAGCCTGTAGGACGGATATTAAAAGAAATGGCAAACGCCGTCGAGAAAAGCTGCACCATGCTGGTGTATAATGATAAGCAAGCGTCTGCTACTGAAATTAAGGAGGCACTGGAGGGTAACGACGCAGCTGCAAAGCAGGCAGCTATGAAAAAGGCAGTATCCTTGCTGTTGGCCGGGGAGCAGCTTCCGCAGCTGTTTATCACCATTGTTCGCTATGTACTTCCCTCGGAAGACCACACCGTTCAGAAGCTGCTGCTGCTTTATTTGGTGAGAACCTAAAATACATATGTCTTCAGAGTTACCTGGAGCCCTTTGAGTTCTTCGCGTGGCAGCAACTGCTGATCCAGCGGAAGGACTGGCCTCAATGTTGCGACTTCTCTATTTACCTTGTCAGCCATCAATTGTCAGGTTATTTAGAAATGATTGCGGAATATTATGGTTGTCTTTCTCATCCGTTCGCGCGGGACAGGTTGTAACCGTGCTGCTCGACTTAATCCTTAGCCTGCGTGCTCTGTGTGGGCATGTTCTGTCTGACAGGAAGCAATAGAGAAGACGGATGCCACAGGAAAGCTGCTGCCTGAGATGGTAAGTGTACTGGCAAGCCCAGCCGTTGGGTTACAGGGGTCTTGGCGAAAGTGGTTGAGACCGGACTTACGTAGGGTTTGGTCGCGAAGTAGCAAGGGGCCTGGAGCCTGCTTTAGGAAGTGTGATAACTCCGGGTATTGAAGCTTCTAGTTTGCCCGGGATGGCAACGGGAACCCCTTGAAGAGCTTCGGCTGTATTGCGTGACTCGGATCCAAGTTGACGGCGAATTTGGATGATAAATGATAATTTCTGTACTATTCCCCTACTGTCTTGCCAGATTTTAATCTGTCAAAACCTGCGGAACAACCTGCAGCATCCAAATGAATATATCCGTGGGGTAACCCTCAGGTAGGTGGAGAGCCATTGCTTTCTGGGCATGAATTCATAGTGAAGGGAAGGAATATTGCTGAGCTATGGCGTGTAGCAGGGTGGAGCGCTATATTGCTGGGCCCTGGGGCGCGTCCCATATCACATTCCTACGTCCTGCTGCATTCACAACCCATTCTCATGGGGGCTTTCCCATAACTTTGCCGCAAGGATTTGCTGGGGTGCACAGCATGCTATGCAGAAAGGTGATTTGCATCTCATTTTTTGCAGGTTCCTATGCCGCATAAAGGAGGAGGAGATTCTTGAGCCTCTCATTCCGTCCATTTTGTCAAACCTGGAACACCGCCACTCGTACGTGCGCCGCAACGCTGTACTGGCAATCAACTCCATTTACAAACTCCCCAAGGTGCGGAATGACGGCTGGATTATCGAAGAAACTTTCCGGTGATGTGTACACAAACAGAATGTTTCCACGAGCCAATTAAAGTGGCATATTACCGACCATTCGCCATGGAGGGGCAAGGAAGCAGTAAACCCGGTCACAGGACCCAAAAGAGATTGTTAAACAGCACTGCATGACGGAACTTGGCTAATGGAAGAGCTGATCTGACCTGCTTCGGTTTTCTACATCTCATATCTGGTAAAAGGTTAGCTGTGGACAGTGCGCGTGCCTCCTCGTAACAATCTGGTACGTGGAGGAATTGGTAACCGAAGACACACACTCCGTTCACAGTTAAGAGTAGGTAACCTGTATTCCAAAACCAATCTGGAGATTGCTTCTATTGCCCCTCTACCTGTTCGCATATTGCTTATAGGGTGAGCTGCTGCTGGCAGACGCTCCGGAGACAATTGAGCGCCTACTGCGGCAAGAGCAGGCAAGGCGCAGGCCGGAGCTGGTAGTGGGTGATCCTGGCTTAGTTTAGAGATGGGTTTAGGGGTTGGGGATACAGTGCGCTGCATTACTGGATGGTAGCAAGGCATGTTGTGGCGGCGAAGCTCGGACGTACGTACCTGATTGTTGGCGTTTATAAGTACGAAGCGTTGTACGTGTACGCGTTGGTTGCATCCGGCTTCGCTGTCTGGTGTTAGAGGTTCGGAATGGTCCTGCGCGTGCCACCGTCTTCTTGGCCGATCCAGCCAGCTAAGATGATCACAATGCTTCGTTGTGGTGTCCCCAGATAATTCGTCCACAGCTGTCAACACCTTTTTGTTGGGGCTGGGCCTTATTTAAGGCGCAGTTCCATAACTATCTTTATAAGTGGTGCTTTCCCTCGCCTCTGTGCTCAGGATCTCTCGACCCGCCGCAACTGCCTGGCTATGCTCACCAACAACGCGGTGGATAGGGCGATCCGCTACTTGCTGGACTCAGTGGACCAACTGGCCACCTGGGGTGACTTGCTTCAGCTGTCTGCATTAGACCTAATCCGCAAGGCAAGCATGGCCGTCAGGGTTATAGGCCGAGTGCAGGCCGAGTTCCGGAGAGAATCCTAATGGACGGCAAGATACCAGGACTGCACAATGATGCAAATGTCGTCGCTGGTTGCCATGTGGGATATTTGGGCGCGCGCCATCCTCCTCAAATAGTTTCCCAAAATATCCATGCATGTGGGACACCTCCCTTGCCCCTTTCCCCAGGCCTGCCGAACCAATCCCGGCGAGAAGGGCAAGTTTATCAAGACTATCTTACTGCTGTTGCAGTCGCCGTCGCCGGCTGTCATGTACGAGTGCGCTGTGACGCTCACCAGCTTGTCTTCGGCGCCCTCAGCAGTGCGCGCCGCAGCAAACTGCTTCTGTAGCCTGTTATCCACTCACAGTGACAACAACGTCAAGCTCATCGTGCTGGACCGGTTGCAAGAGCTGAAGGAGAAGCATCGTGAGGTGTGTGCTCTGGGGGACGAGGGGATGGCGATGGTGAATGCTGGGCAAACCTTCCGAAGGTGACAACTTCTTTCCTGCGGGCCTTGTCAATACCGTTCCGTAGGTAATGACCGACATGGTCATGGACACGCTGCGTGCTCTGGCATCTCCCTCTCTGGATATCCGAAAGAAGACCCTCGACATCTCCCTAGAGCTCATCACATCCCGCAACATTGATGAGGTACGGCATGATCCCTACCGGTCCCTGCAGTAGTTGTGTTTGTGAGATCATGGATTTGAAAGGCATCGATGTGGATTTCAAAACATTAAGCCACTGAGAAGGGTTGTGCGTGAGGATTAGTACTTGCATTCGGTCTACTAGTTGCAGCAAGCGCACGAGCGCACAGCGTTGACTTGGCTGTGGTGGGTATGGGCACGAAGTGCGGGGAGCGGTGCAGTGTGCATATCTCGCAGTCCTTAAAGCCCTTCGCAACTTGCAAAGCGGCAGCGGTCCCCAATTTCTCCTATTGCGCTGTTTAGGTGGTTTCAGTGCTGAAGAAGGAGGTCGTCAAAACCCAGAACAAGGAATACGATAAGGCGGGCGAGTACCGCCAGATGCTTGTCCAGGTGAGGCAGATGGGCGCCTGTCGCTGCCTGAGCAGCAGGTTCACCCTTGTTCAAAACCTCTACCTCAGTATGGTAGACGGTGCTATTTCCCCTTGCACTTTGACTATGATACCCATCTGTGATTTTTGTATGCCCCCTCCTGTGGCGCCAGGCAATCCACTCGTGCGCCGTCAAATTCCCCGAGGTAGCGGGCAATGTCGTGCACGTGCTTATGGATTTCCTAGGTGACGCCAACACGGGTGAGTGGGTAGCGATATCAGTGAATGGATGCGCTTGCTGGCCATGAACTGCAACGAATTACAAGCGATGCTGTATGCCATGTAAAAGTTCTGACAGATCCAATATCTCGAATTGGCCGTTTGACACGCTATGAACCCTTTTTTCTTGTTGCTGCAGCCTCGGCGCTGGATGTGATCTTCTTCGTCAGGGAGATCATGGAGACCAACGTGAAGCTCCGGCCCAGTGTGTTGGAGCGCCTGCACACCATCTTTTACCAGGCACGTGGGGATAGGCAACATCTGCTAGACTTCTAACAAGTGGTGTTTGTCGGTTGACCCAGGGTTGGTACATCGTGCAGAGGTTTCGAGGCCATCCGCATATGCATGCACGCACCCCAACCTGAAGGTTGTAGCTAATTATGCGCTGCCAAATTGTGAGAAGGATCCGATTGGTTTTGCTTGAGGTTGCTGTTGTGATTCGTCATGCCGCAACCCTTGCCATAGATCCGCTCCTCCCGCGTTGTGAGCTGCGCCCTTTGGATCATGGGCGAGTACTGCGCCACAACGGCGGAGATCCTGGCGGCTTTGTCGACGCTCAAGGAGGCACTGGGGACGGTGCCATTCCTGACGGATGCCACAGGTGAGGCAGGAATGGGTCCCACGTTCCTTGCAGAATCTTTCTGCTGTTAGAAAGGGATCGAAGCTGTGCATGTTTTGTTGGATGGTCGGTGTGAGTGATGCATGCTGACAGAAGCTTTAGGTTTTTGTTTGAGAGGAGGATTGTGACCTCTTAGTGTGATGCGACGCGTCAGCTTCTGATGTCCAGACACAGAACCTGTTTAACTTGGTTGCAACATCCATCATTTAAGAAGACGTTGTTGAGTTGTTATCTTTCTTGCCGAAATGGCTAAGCAAGCAGTGGTGGTCTTACGTGATTACTAATGATTTATGCACCCTGTCTGCAGAGGGAGAAGAGGCTGCTGCGTCCTCCAACACCGCGGCAACCCCGCCGGTAATGGGCTCCAAGCGGCCCGCAGTGCTGGCGGATGGCACATACGCGACACAGGTACGTTTGAGGAAGTATCCCGTTAAACTGTAGGCACGATGGATCAAAAGCCCTGGCTTTTTGTTAGAGGCTTTTTTGATGCACGTGTCTCTATTTTTTTCTTTACTTTTTTCCGATGAAAAAAGTTGGGGTCATGTTCATTTCCGTGCATGTTTGCATGTTGTATTCTTTGCTTCCCACCTTACCGTCCACGTCATTCGGTACTATCTACGTCCCACATGATGTTCCCGTCCGCGTCCCGCCGGCTCCGTTACTAATCCGCCCGGCGGTCCCTCCTTTTCCTCAGAGCGCTGTGGCGGAGGTGAGCTCAGGGGGCGGCGTTACCGCATCTGGCAGCGCTGCGGGTCCGAACCTGCGCTCCCTGCTGCTGGCGGGTGACTTCTTCCTGGGCGGCGTCATTGCGGGTACCTACGTTAAGTTGCTGCTGCGGATTTCAATTCTGAAGGATGTGTCAGGTGCGGCCTTCCGCATGGTTAATAAATTAGCAGTTACTGCGGGTTTTGCCGGTATGGATACTGTATTGTGCTGCTTTCCCTCCCTTGGAGAGTGAGTGTCGGTTTTCATCTTTTGATGAGGCATGGCAATGCATGCGGCGCAGCTCAGCATCGCAGTCAAACGCGGATGACTCAGACACTGAATTATGCCGCGCCTGAAACTGATGTGCAATGCGCCTCGTATTATGGCGTGTGATTGAGCCGTGGCAAAGCGCTCTTTTGTATATGCACAGTAGTGTAACGATTGATCGCTTTGCACCTGCTGCGTGCAGCCTCTCAACTGAACACGCTCTACGCCGAGGCGATGCAGTACGTGGTGGCGGCCCTGCGACTTGGAGAGTCCGCGGGCTCCACCCCTACCCCTTTGGATGCCGACAGTCGGGACCGCATGCTGCTTTGCCTCCGAGTGCTGGCAGGGCAAGATACCTGGTCGAACGCAGTAAGTAATTTGGCCTCGCTACATCAAATGTAATGATGCAGCCAGTACATCGCTACACCTTTCTGGTCTGTATAGCTTAGAACCACTGATTCGACCCACTGTATTCAAGTCTAATCCACACGGGCACTACTCCACCGCCACGCAGGTGTGGCTGGACGACTGTCGCCGTGCGTTCTCAATTCTCACGACCGAAAAGCAGAAGGAGGTCAGCGCCCGCAACGCGCGCGATGAAGCGCGAGCAGCGGTCCAGCCAGACGACCTTATTGACTTCCAGGTGCTCAAGAATCGCAAGGGCCTATCGCAGCTGGAGGTGGAGGACGAGGTCACCAGCGGTAGGACGGTTTGGGGTTTGGGGTTTGGGTTTGGGTTTGGGTTATCACTGGCACTGGGTGGATGGTACCTACCTCATCTTGTTCAGGAAAATGTATGTGGCGTTGGAGCCCGATGTTCTAATGCTTTTAAAATTCAGACGCTTCCGGAGAAGATTGATGTAATTTGTTGTTGGATTGGTGTTACGTCCTGACCGTAATACTTGCAAATATCTTAGATTGTTCTTCGTATTAACTTAAACCCATCATTGTACGTCTGCTTTGTTAGATCTTGCTCGCGCCACTGGCTACGCTGAGGCCGCGGCGGCCGCCTCATCGCGCCTGAACCGGGTGCTCCAGGTAGGCGCCGAATGGGGGGTTGGAACTGTAAGATCGATGGCTACTAGCTATTAATTGACCCGCAATTATCGTGCTCAACCCTAAGTTCCCATTGCACTTTGTATAACTGCGTTTCTGTGGTAGCACTTTGAATGCACGATCAGCGAACCGACGTAAGCAAGGTTACTCACGGTTCACGGGGCGTCGGAGGTACATAGGGCTCGATACGTAGCTTACAATCCCAGGCTCGTTTCACGATTGCGCGGACGTAATTGCTCTTTCGATTTGTCATCGCATTTGCAGTTGACTGGTCTGTCTGATCCGGTTTATGCCGAGGCCGTGGTCACTGTGCATCAGTACGACATCGTCCTGGACGTGACTGTGACGAACAGGTACGAGGGCCTTAACGAATTGCTTTTTGGGGGGAGGGTCTCTATGGATCAGATCTAGCAAAGATATGTTGCATCTGGCCCGATGGCTCCTGTCTGGATCAGGAAGCTCACTCAGTCTCACTTGCAGTCTGCAGTCTGCCGTTTGTTGACGCGTGTCTCTTTGACCATTGAACCCCATCTCGGCCGTTTTCCCTTCTCCTAGGACAAACGAGACGATGCAGGCCTTGTGCCTGGAGTTGGCCACCATGGGCGACCTCAAGCTTGTAGAGCGGCCACAAAATTATACCTTGGCCCCCGGGGACACGAAGCTCATCCGCGCCAATATCAAGGTGGGACTGCCACGGCAGACTAACTGGCGAGGCGATGGGTGCTTGCGGGCGGTGTCGGTTACCTGTTGCGGCGCATCCCCAACAATATCAAATAGGTTTCATGGCCCGTGGCTTCTGTTCCTTAGCAGAGCAATCCTTTGTCGGAGGCTCGCATGACCCTGTAAACTGTCCCTGTAACCTCGGGACTAGCCGACATCTCGAGCCGTCAATTCGTAAGGGTGTTTTGTTTGGCCATGTATCCGCAGGTATCGTCCACCGAGACGGGCGTTATTTTTGGCAACATCGTGTATGAGGGCACGGGTTACTCGGAGCGCTCCGTGGTGGTGCTCAATGACATCCATATTGACATCATGGATTACATCAGCCCGGCTTACTGTGCAGACGTGCAGGTGGGTGGCGATTGATAGGCGTTGTTTGGGACGGTGGGGCTATGGATGGGATTTGCAAGCCCGAGCTGCACTTGCAGGACTTCGACCAGCTAGGACTGCAGTGGCGCGGCCTTGGGACACAAATAGGACTTCGCAGTATGAGAAGCCCAACGAGGGGCGGGTGCTATTGAATGTGCGTGGATGTGTTAGCATGCGCCACGTTGACATCCACCCTTGCTGTGTTCCTTTTTTCCGTCGGATGCACGTTCTCAGCTCTGACTGAAAGCTCTCGTTTTTCTCTACACACGCCTTCGTGTGTTTCCGGCTTACACCGACACATGTGCAGTTCCGCAACATGTGGGCCGAATTCGAATGGGAGAACAAGGTGGCCATTGCCACAACGTTCACCGACGTCGCCGCTTTCTTGCAGCATATTATTTCCACCACCAACATGAAGTGCCTCACGCCTCCCAGCGCGTTAGAAGGTGAGCAATGGCGCTCCTGTGCATCCGCGCGTGTGCGGCTGTAACTTGCACGTTATGACCAGACGGCTTGTGGTTCGCGACCTGTCCTTGATTTTGATACCCCGTCACGACACCCTATGCCGAAGATGTAAGGGTCGCCGCCCGCCGTTTCTTGTCGTGCATTCTAGGTGAGTGCGGCTATCTGGCCGCCAACTTGTATGCCAAGAGTGTCTTTGGTGAGGATGCGCTGGTCAACGTGAGCGTGGAGAAGACGCAGCCTGCGCTAGCCGTTCCTGGTGCGATTGCCGGCCAGGACGGCGGAAGGCTGGCGGGCTACATCCGCATCCGCTCTAAGACACAGGGAATCGCGCTCAGCCTGGGCGATAAGATCACTCTCATGCAAAAAGCGCCGGTGACCACGGCTGCTGCATGATAAGGCGGTGTTAGCTGTTTAGGATGCGCATGGCATCTACGCGGAGATAAAAAACGGTTCTGCCGCGTATGTGGTAGATTGTAACGTGTCAGGTGATGGGTGATGGGTGAAGCGACTTGAAACGGGGTATGTGTGGATGCAGGGTTTACTGGTGGGATCGGACATCGTGCCGCAGCGCTGCAGCTACGTTTGTGAACATAGAAATGATTGAGAATACCCAACCGGGTGCGTAGTTGACAGTAGGGGGTTTTGGAGCTCTGCTTGGGTCCCGGCTGGAGCTGGCCGTACTAAATCTTGGCGCCGGAACCTGGCGGTGAGGGTTGTGCAATCTGCGCAAGTATCAGTAGCCGGTGGTCGTGATCCTGCTGGAGGAATGGTAACCCAATCCAATGGGTCAGGACGTGGCATAGCCATGTTGCGGATACCAGGTGTAGAGCTCCTCTGCCGCTGGCATGGGGTTAGTTTATATGCTGCGGTGAGGCGATGCAGACGAGAACATCTGGCTAGATGTTGTGCCGGCTGAACTTAACGGCATGCTTATGGGGTCAAGGCTTCAACCAAAGCTTGTACATGGCTTGAGGCAGCGTGGTTCAAAAAGGGCGGTGCAAGGCAGGAGTTTTACAACTGTTGGAACCCCAATCGTAATGGGCGAAGCCATGCTTAGCCTGAACGCCACAGAACATTATTTCACATCACCATCACCCACTGCCATTGCCAGTTAAAGGATTTTGAGATTTTGTTGGAGAAATTTGACCCATCTGAGAGCTTGACGTTGCAGGGACCCCAAATGCCCCGTCCCCAGATGCCCGGCTTGCATGGCTATTCAAGGTTCAACATGCTTTCTACCATCTTCCCTGCACGGTGACCATAACAACTCAGCTGCCCTTATAATGCGAACACCAGGTCGTGCAGATACTTACGGTCGGTGTATTGTTGCCGTCTAGATGACACATGTCTGGATATGGGGGACAGCGCCCTCTGCATGGCGACAAGACTCTTCACGCCATGAGTATGTTGTCGTTATTCGCGGCAGCTATGCCATTGCTAAGTATTGTCTATTAAGACCCGCTTGCAAGTCCTGGTACGTACAAGTACGCTCCTTTCGTACAACATTTATACCCTGCACAGCTAAAACCAAGATTTTTATTTGCCAAATACTTAATCAAAATACCAAAATCTTGCTTAAACGACGTACGGTTGTCTTAATCGGGCGCAGCATTGTACGACTCATTTGTCATGATCTAATGGATTGCACCATAACCTGAAACTTGTACATGTTGTTTATGATACATGTTTTGGCGACGGGAAGAAGCATTTTGTGCACCCAACCAGATGTTTCTTCTTCAGAAAACATCTGACAACCGTCGGTGCCTGTTATGCCAATCATTTCTAGAAACCTATGATTATATTCAAATGTTCTTTGTCATGTAAATATATATCAATGTAATATAAGTATGCCTTGCACTGTTGAACAAGCACTCGAATCAGGATTTGTAATGTTGGTGGAGGCTGACCATATTGGCGAAGGGGACAGGATCGTTAACCATTTTTGGTTCAATTAACCGGGTCGAGCTGGGATCGTGCATTGTAAGCAGGTCCTCGCATCTGAATACCTACTGGACGCTTACCTTTGGCCACACGGCTACGGAACCCAGATTGTACTTTGCCTATGAGCCTTCTATCGATTCATAATTCGAACCTGGCATAAATGCAACAGCTAGGGCTTGGTTTTTCGATACGTCGGTGACCTTGTTTCTCTGTTATTGCATATAAAGCTCCATTATAATCCTATGATTGCTGATTAGTCCTCGGGGAAGTAGGTACTACTGCAAATATGCTTAAGCCTGGTGTGGCGTGCTGTGCTGCTGCTCTTCGTTCAGGCTTGCCCAAGAGGGGGTTTCCAAATTCCAGGGTTCCTAAGCTATGCCATGCCGAGACAACCTACATGTGGAACGGCTCCCAGGGCTAATAGATTCTCCAAATTTGCTGCATAGAAACGATCAGCAGGAGCAGAAGCAGCGGCAGGGAGAGCAGCAGCCACAGGTGATGCCCGGATCCGCGCAGCCAAAGTCTTCAGGATGCTTAACCTTCCCCCGAGGCACATGTACGATGCTAGGCAGCCACAATTCTCACGCACTCGAGTCCTCTTCCCAAAGCTCTGTTACTATGACCTCCAGTGGCGGCGACATGGAGCCTTCCTGTAGCTGCAACAGTAGCTGCAGCATCGGCAGCAGTAGCTGCAGCCGCAGGCCTTTCAGAATCTTTCCTACACCCGGCTTGCTGTTATTGCTGTTACTTCTTCTTGCGCCGAGCTCTTTGCCTACTTGGCCCCCAAAAGCCCGCCTCTGGACTCGAAGGCTGAGATCAGAAACTATACTTCCAATTTGCGGATTGGGGACCCGCCGTGTCCGATTTCCAAACGGAGCCCAGCTTTGTGATTTTGGCTACGTGCACCCTTGCAATCCGATGGCGTTGGCGGCATTTCCACCAGCAGTATGGCGGCGTCGGTCGCAGGGAACGTTCCTGGTGGCCGCTGCCGCTAGTACGGCTTTCGAAGGCTTAGGGGCATCATCTGCCTCCGGCGGCGCAGCCACCGCTCTTGGTGATGGTGGCGGCGGTACAAGCTGGTCCATCTCCGGTTTGCTTCCCGGTACTGATAAGGGCAGTCTGCTGATGCGGCCTTCCTTCGACGCCTCCCTGGACTGGGCATCCAATGTCACTGCCAAAGTGCGTCCTTATGGGCGCTGTGTTACGGGAGCACAAGACTTTCGTTTGAAGCGCACAGCCGAAGCGAACAGAGGCCGCCCGGCAAGATGCGATTTGCACGGTTTTGAGTAGCATCGCTTTCTGCGGGTCTGGTCGATCCCTAGACTGCAAACGCGTTTCTGATACCCGCTCTTCTCGCCATGTGATTGTGTGTCATGCTTTGCCGTGCACTGCGCCGAGTAGCGATGTGAGTGATAACAGCTCCACCCTAGTGTGTGATAGCGAGCTGGATGATCGTCCGGTAATTTGGCCTCCTCCTAAATCCAACGTTCTCACACTTTGTTTTCAGTTGACAGGCTGCATCTCGGATGGGATTCGGCAAACGTCACTGCACACATCCTTCTCCACGCAGGGCAAGGAGGGCTGCACTCTGGCCAAGAATGCTTCCAAGCCTGCCTTCATGCCACCGCGCTGCCCGAAGCCGCAGCGGCCTGTGGGGATCGACGAGGCCCGGAAGCTGGGCTGGAAGTTCGCGCCGCTGCTGTGAGCAATAATGGCGTGGGGCATTCGGGATAGGAAGATTTGACTGGTGCAAGGGAGCAGCGGGCTGTGTCTTATTGGGCTGGGGCTGTATTATTGGGTTGGGCTGGGTGCGTGCATACGACACCCTACGTGCTGTGCCATATGTGCATTGGGCATAGTGCGATACGTACACACACACACACACGTACACACACACACACACGCACGCACACACAAACACACACACACACACGCACGCACGCGCGCACGAGCCTCACGCTTAACATGGTCGTTCCCAGTCAACCCCGTAAGGCACGCAGCTACTGGTATGACTGTCATTCGTGAAGTCCTGATGGTCCTTTCCACCTTTCCTCCAGCCTTTCACCCTGTGCTCCCTGTGCTTGGCCAACCCAACCGGAGCTGAAATATTTATCCGTTCCCTCCCCCACCTAAACCCCAGCCACCAGCACTCCCTGGACTGGTCCCGATTGTCAGACCCGGGGGCCTGGCTTGAGTCTGCAGTACTGGTGGATCCCGTCACTTACACCACTATCGATCTGAAAACGTACCTGGAGAACAGGTGGGTACTCGTAGGCGTAGCTTTTAGTGTTGAAGGGAACAGACACCATCTTCGTGCAGTACCGTAAAGCTCCTTACCGTCGCATTGTGGAATGCTGGAGGAATCCTCCAATCATTTATTTTGGGTCAACTGAAACACGTACTTGCTACATAGCAAGGAGCAAATGCAGGGACGTAAAAAAGACGCTGTAAAGATGATGAAGATGAAATCAAAGATACAACTTTACATGTCTATCTTTGACTTCATCTCCATTATCTCTACAGCGGCTCTCCCTATCGCCAAAGGTCCACGATTTGGAGAAGGTGCCTGACTTGGAAAGATCGGAGGATCAGGTGCCGTGTATGTCGACAGAATTCGGCAGGCTCACTGGTATACTCACACACAGATCACGTTTAGGTGCTGCCTCCGCCTTGCGTGTTATTTTGGTTTTTCAGACACCGGGCACGACGTGCCAAGATTGCAAAGGTCGTTGCGGAAGCAGCAACCGCCGCCGCAGCCGCTGCTGGAGGTGCAGGGGCCCAAGCCAACGGCGTGGAGGGTGCCGTAGCCAAGGCCGCCGCAGCCGCCGCGGAGGCAGCGGCAGAGGATCCCTTTTGGCTGATCCATGAAGCGTACGATACCCATAACTTCTTCGCGACGCGTTTGGTCCGGCGGCGCTACGGCTCGGCACAATCAAAGGCTGCAGGTGCAGCGTCGGCACATGCTCGCGAGGCCCAACAGCAGCCGGCGGCAGCAGGGGCCGCAGGGGCGGCAGCGTCGGAGACAGGCAGGGCATCTGAAATCACGGGGCATCTGCAGCCAGGGCAGCCTTCGAAAACGGAACAGCAGCCAGCAGGGAACGGTCGGCGGGCGATGGAGGCTGGCAGCACGGGGCGGCGACGACATCAGCAGGAGCTTGGCTCGGGATCCGTGAGGCAAGCGGGAAGAGAAGTGCCCGGCGACAGTGGCGTGGGTCAGGATGACGGGATGGCGGACCCGGATCAGGAAGAAGACGACCCCTTCTGGCCGCACTTCGAGGTTCTGCAGGTGAGACTTACAATCGGGTCTCAGCTACTTACTCATGCACACGTTTACGTATACGTGTGCATGCATGTGTAAAAATAGTTACTGTGAAGGCCAGACTGGAACGGGGGCAGTCGGGAATGGCTGTTGTAGGGTAGGTGCTGTAGGGTATAGCACGTAGGGGAGGTAAACAAAAAAATGGCTGCATTTGGTTCTGGGGGCATGTGTCTGTACGTGAAGGAATAATGCACCTTTCCCTCGTCCGTCCGGGGCCGATGCGGGTGAGGTTTTAGGGATTGTGTGGTTCATGCGGTTGGTGCGTTTGGTGCGCAATGGGCATAGTCACCATTGCCATTTTTTGCCTGAAGTATGGCGCGAAGAAAACAAGCGTCAAATATACCCGGCTACGGTGCAGAGAGTCCCTGCGTCCCTCAGCAACCTTCCGCTACCACTTCCCTGGTCGGCCATATGGACCGTATCACGTTTCAATGCACTCACAAAACCTCAGTCACAGGTCCATGTGATTGATTTTGCCGCATTTTACCTATTTATCGATAAATTGCACTGAATACCCGAGTCCTGCGATCCTCCCCTTCCCGCCAGGCGCGAGTGGAAGGAACACTGGAAGGGCAGTACATCTATGTTATGATTCACACCCATACCTATACACACGCACGCACTTCCATATCCGCCGATCGCCCGGCAGCTGGCCCCGATTGTACGATCGTAATATCCCCCGGCATCTGATCTGGGCTGACGCCTTCTCGCCCGTTCAAATGCTGCTGGGATTCCTCTGCAAGTCCCCATTTCTGCCACCCGCAGAGCTACATCCTGTAAACGGCCCATTCACCATTTGTAATTCTTTTATGCTATAATGTGTGTGTAGGATAGGGGGGTTTTGCTTTACCCGTGGCCACTACCTGGCAGTCCCTACCTTCCCCAGTATTTCGGGGCACCCTGATCCTTTCACCCTCATCCGCGGACTTCTCCGAAATCAGTGATTTTCGCGGTTTCAGCACCCACCACCAGCATCCAATGGAATCTGCCGGATCAACGGCGGCATCAACTCCATTTCTGGTCAGCTCGCAGGTCACTATAATCGGGGTCTGTCACCTTTGTGGGGGCACATCCACCCTCAACCGATAGCTATAATGTGTTTCTATTGCTTCAATGTTTCTGCCGTCCACTTTGGATTGCGCGCAGGGCTCTGAATTCTTCGATGCCATAGCGGGCGACCCCCTCAATGAGGGAGATGGAGGAGCGCAGGACCAGGGAAAACGGGTTAGTGATAAGAAGACCAGGCGCAGGGAAGCGATGGAGAAGGCCTCGGACGGCGGCGGAGCTGGCAAGGGCAGCGAATCTCGCCTTGGCGGCAAGGTGTACTTTACTGGTGAGGGGATACACGGTGGATATGGGGCAGGAGAGCAAGCTGCGGATCCATTAGCCAAATGAATTCGGGGGTGGTAGAGTGCTGTGCTTCGCCAAGAGATTGGTGTGGGGGTGGGCCATGGCGTTAGCCGTGGCGTGGGCGTGGGCTCCTACGTCTATTGTTTAACAAATCGTCCGCTGGGCCGTTTGCTTTGGTGACGGCTGCCTTGTTTAGTTGCTGTTGCACCTTCTGCTGCTGTTCTTAATCTCCGGACCTGATAAGGACGCCCGTTGAGGACGCCGTACTGGTTATGAGGGAATACGCAGGTGGTCTCTTCCCCCTTTCCTTGTCTATTAGCACAAGGGACACACTATGCTGCTTCCGATTGTCAGTGTTCGAGCCCCGTCTGGAGCACTTGCATTGGACCCGCTCTGGTCGCTCCACCGGCAGCGGCCCCGCCAGCGACACCGGGCCGCCAGTGGGCAATAACGGCGAGCCCACATACGCCTACGTGTACACATTCTGGTGGGTACGTGCTGTGGCATTTAGGTAACCGCCGATGGATGGTCGGGTAGTCGTTGTGCGGGCGGCTGGACCACAGGATGGATGGGTATGCAAGCCGGGTTTTTTCTTATCGCCGTCTCCTACCGCCCACTAGTTATATATATATATATATATGTATATATATATATATATATATTCTTTCCTTCTCTTCCTCTGTCACCACCGTCGCACCCAAATTTACCGTTTACAGGGGCCCTTAACTTGGGGTTTGCTGGGGGCTGTTTCGTGAGGGCTGGTAAATTAGGCCTGTCTGTCATATGGTTGAACTCTCTCCGCCGCCAGGTTCTTCTATCCCTTCAACGGCTGCTCCAACCAGCTGATGGCCACTCGGTTCGCGGGGCGGCACCAGGCGGCTGAGTACTTCTTGTGTCCCCTGGGAGTGCACGAGGGTAAGCGAGCGAGTGGACGGTGTAAGTCCCAATCCCTCAGTCTCAGTTGCCCAAAACTCAACAACCCCAGCCCCAACGCGAACTCAACTCAACCCAAATCGAATCCCATCCTCAAATCTCATACTCAAGCCACTCATGTCATCGCTTCAGCCCGAACCTGATTACGATACGAACGGAAGCCAACAATGGAATTAGACCAGTAAATTTCAATCGCCGCCAAGTTAGATCGTACGGGGTGTAATTGGCTGCGAGGAAGTCAACCTGGCTTCGTTTGTTCATCTCTTCGTTCTCCTTACCTCTTCCGCGCCCCTTGTTTTCTCTCTCATGCGCTTTACCTCATTGTCCGCCTGTCACCGCTTCGCCGTGACCTCTCACCGATCACTGCAAGAGCTCCTCCCTCCTCAGCTGCATTCAAACTCCGCATCCTGGCGCGATGCAGGCGACTGGGAACATCTGAAGGTGTACGTCTGCCAGGAGGGCATGTTGGACGAGCAGGAACCCGCCCGTGCCATCGCCGCATTGCAGTACAGTCAACATACGTGGCTTCCCTCGTACGATTGCACCACCAACGGGACATGGACGGACGCCACGGGGAGCTGGCCTGGTGAGGGGGCCGGCGGGGGTGAGACGTGCACCTCTTGGTGTTCTCCTGTATCATTTGCCTGGATTAATGTTCATGTTTTCGAGGACGATTGACAGGTTGGGCTGGTTGTCTGTCTGTGTGTATGACTATGTTATGATTATGTCTTGGCTATCGTTTTGGTGTTTCGGCGGCGCAATGTATTCCGAGCAGTGGTTGAAGCGTGGTGTCCTGTGTGTACAACTCCCTTTACTGCTTGCGTTCCCCTTCCCTGTACACACTAGGCGTTTATCCGACAATGAACACACACACTCTGTAACCCGTCATCCCCCCTTTCTTCGTGCTTTTCTCATCCGCAGTACCAGGTCTTGTGTATTCGCTTTCTCTCTCCGCGGCGCCGCTCCTGTCACGTTCTATTTCTATATATTCTTGCCTGCGCCCTCTGACCTCCATCCGTCGCTTTCCATCCTTTGGTCCATGTTGATCATTTCCCCCATTTCCCCCGCCAACCAAAACACACACGCCGCGCGCACTTGCCTGCCCGGACTAGGCTCCTGCTCCTTCGAGAAAGATCCGGACAACGGACAGATGCGTCCCCGGGTTTACTCCGGTTTGCACAGCCACGCTAACAGCCCCCACACCAGCAACCTGAATGTGTACGCTAAGGTATGTGGTATGAGCGCTTCCCCCGGAGGGCGCCTCGAACCCAGCAGCAACAGGAGAATCTTGGCCTTTCATCGTCTTAGGTTTTGGCTTTGGTTTCGTCGTCCGTCGGTCCCGGCGCACAAAGTCAGAGAACCTGCCGTTTTCCTACTTGAAGCCCATCCGCCCATCCGCAGCATAACTCACACATATCCTTCGTGCTCTGCCTTGCTCTTCATTCTTTTCCTTCAGTTATCCTTGCCCGCCTAGTAATTTCTCATCACCTAGCGGCCACGATGAACGCACACATGCATACATCATACATCTGCCTTTCCGTGCTTTCCTTTATAATTCTACTCTCTCGCTTCGTCGTTACGGGGCGACTATTTCACCATTACCTTGATGCGTCTTAAAATGCATAAATAAGATCAGCTTAGCGCACACCCTGCGAGCATAGGTTGACCCTGATTTTTGTGATTGCAGGTCAATTTCAAGCAGCTGCTCAACTTCGATGGCATCTATGTGGCGGACCGCTTTGCGCACGGGGGCCCGCTGTTCGTGCCCTCCGTTACCAACACTCTGTGGCTGCCCTTCCCCCACGAAATGGGCGAGGCTGAGGGGGTGCGGCCCGAAGATATCCTGCCGGGGGGTCGCCTAGCTTGGACCTCTTACATGGGTAGGAGGGGGAAGGGGGGGAGGAGGGGAAGGGGGGGAGGAGGGGGGAGGAGGGGGATACGAGATATACGAACTAGGTATAGCCCGGAGGTAGGCTGGGACCTGCTGGCTTGGAGCGTGGAGACATCAACGCACGCGGTGGCGTGCGTGATGCCAAGAGTGTTACGCGGAGGCGATTGAGGAGGGATTGGCCCATGGGTCGGTCGCAGCGGACCTGGCGAGCATCTTGAGGTATCCTACCACGGATGCGTTGAGCCGGTGATTCGTACAGCCTTCTGCGTGTGGGTTCGTGTATAGGACTTCATGTTTGGACTGAGAGTTCCAGTGTCCGCCTTCTCAGTCGTGCAATGGACTATCGTGCGGGAGACCAAGGAAAGCCACCCGCCTCTGCTGCACGCAGGCCTTCATGGCCCAATGCTTTTCCAATGCGCGCCTGCTGGGCCATCTCATCTCACCCTGTTTCCCCCTCGCCCGTGTTGCTGCTGCGTCCAATCCTGTACTTTACAGATTCGGTTCTAGGTTTCAGTTGTGTGTCTTACAACTCACTGTTTATGTACTCGTCATTGTGTTCGACGATAACAACGAAACCAACAACAAACGTGCCCTCCCCCCTCATCTGGTTCCGGGTCCGTCGCCGATCCTAAACCCCCTCCCTTACCCACCCACCCCACGCACATACACATAATTGTCCTCCTTGTCCGCGTAACAGGCAACTGGGGCGTGCCGCTTACCTCACCCAACTTCTCCATCACCTGTCTGACCCACAACCTTACTGCGGGAGGTCCATGCGACCCTCGCAACCCGCCCGTGTTCATCTTAGACCGTCTGCTTGGGGGCGTGAGCGTTGAACCTTTGGACATGAACTGGACGTGAGTTTGCAAGCGCGTCGTGTATAAGCGCGCTTTTCAGGAGGGCCATTCACTGATGATGTCATCGAAGTAAATAATTGAAATATGTGTTATTATCATCCATCATCCATCATCCATCATGGTTATGGTGTTATTGTGATTTCTAGTGTTAATGTGAATAATAAACATAATCATTCTCATTATGTTTTGTTGAAGGAAGGTGAGGGGAATTTTTGGCGATAAGAATGGATTGGGCCCTTGGTTTCCCGTAGCCAAGGGCCTCCCGCAAGATGTATCCGTATACGTAATGATCTCTCCGATAACCCGCTTTCTCCAGGTTCGCGTGCTAACCGCCATCTGAACCAGCCCCCAACGTGCCGCTCGGAACGCATGCAGATGGGGATATGCTAGAGAACCGAAAGGGGTGTGAGGCTGGTGACTGTGCGAGCTGATGTGTGAGGGTTTGTGTGTGCACATAACCCACATAACCCACCTGCCTATTTTTCTAACACGTTATGCCTCTTTTGCGTGAGAGACATTGAAGGGCATTCAGGTGCCCTGTAGCCCAGCTGTATGAGTGATAGATCACACGATCACACACCACACACCACGTTCTCTTCTCTCCCCTTGGGAGCCCCCTCTCCGCCCCCTATTCATATTGGCCTCATATCCGCCTTTTGCCCCTATCCAGAGCCGTCCTGTCGCCCAAACGGGTGGCGCCGGAGTTAGCGGAGCCCATCAGCGGGCCGCTGGTCCGCCGGGCGGCCGCTTACTCCTGGGAGCGGGAGCTGGCGGCACCGCTGTGGGACGCCAGGGAGCCGCTTCCCGGGCTGGGGGGTCTCAGCCTGGCGACCCTTGCACGTGAGTTGCAATGGCGAAGGAGTTATGAGATGTATGAGATATTTGACTGGGGGGGGGGTAATAAACTGCGAGCTAGGCGCTCCTTAAGGCGTGGGCCCCCCCCACACACAAACCTAGCTGACACACTGTAGCGGCCTGCTCGCAGGCGACACATCGTCTCTGGCCTGTCCGTTGGCGGAGGACGTCCACCGCACCTCCGCTTGGGGAGGTGGCCACTACCTGGGCAACGATTCAAGAGTCGCTCACCGCCTGCGGATGTTTGTGGCGGCTGCCACAGCAGCCATCGTAGCGGCCGCGGCCCTGTCTGCGCTGGTAGTCAAGTGCATGCCTCTCATCCTTGCGCCGTATCACAAACCTCATCACCACCATCACCATCACCACCATGGGTACGGCGGGGAACGGTACGGCTCGTACCATGAGATGCGGCGAGGGGCCGGCGGCGGCGGCGAGGAGGTAAGTGGTGTGGTGGATGCACGTGAACGACCGCTTTCGTGAAGGCCACAGATGATAGGTCACAGGGCCACCTGTAGAGGCTACTCCTCGTGTAACTGGATTACCGGTCAGAACAGCTAATTAGTTGACGTTAACTAAAATTAATTCGACCTCCGGTCCCCTGCCCGCGCATTATTGGGATCTGTAGATTAGCCCACCGCCGCCGCAAGGGCCGTCCCAGACGTTCGGGCTCGTGTACGGTAAGTACGACGAGCTTCCGTTTGAGCCCTTGTCACTGCATGACGGCGTGGCATCGGCACCGTACCGCCAGCAACGGCGTCTCCCGCCGATGCGGCGGGAGGTGGATGTGATGGACAACGGCGGCGGTGACGGGGGCGGCGACGACGATGGCTGCAGCAACAGCAGTGAATCTTCTTCGGAGCGGTATAGCGATTTTGGATCCACTACTGTCAGTGACAGCGAGCCAGCAACCACGGCACCGTCGCTGCCAGAACCTGATGGACGTCGGTTGCCGTACGGACCCCTCGAGCATCCAATATCGTACGACGGACGGAAGATTAAACCCCGGCAAGACTCCTCCCCGAATGGCATGCCGCAAAAACCTCAGTTGGTCGCATCGCGGTTTTCAGAAGGCGGCTCTGTCGGCGGCGCCGCTACCGTACCATCACATCACCGCAACAGCGAAGAACAGCCGCTGCTGGCATCAGCCTTGAACCGCAGCCGCCGTGGCGGCGGTGGCAGTGATGGCGCCGCTGGCGTCGGCGACAACGGCGACGACGATATCATCAGCGACGACGATGGTGATAAGCCTCGTCGCACTGTGCGGCGAGGGTGGGGCAGCTTCCTCTTCCGTACGACAGCAGCGTGCCCAGCAGCGAAACTGCTGCCCCTGCTGGCGTGGCGTGGCTGTTGTGCAACATACCGCTGCTTCTGCAAGGTGCTATGCTTCCCATGGTACGTCTGTCTTTGATTGTACGAAAGCATTCATCTGTGTGAATGCATGAGACATGTGTGTATCCAGGATGTGCTGGTGAGAATTCTAAACGTACGAGCTCGCGAAAGCTTTTTTAACTAACAGCATCCGTCCATCCATGCTTCTTGAGCCCTAAACCCCCAAACCCCCGCGGGACATCAATGGCCGTTAAAGCGCCATCACTTTGTAATGCCGCAGCCACATGCGGGTTGGTTGCAGGTGTTGCCTAATTAGCATCTGTAGGCCATTGAACACCCTGACACGCACGGAGCCGCTTATCCAGCTGTTTAACATATACAGCCCCTGACGCAGACATTCTTCGATTGGCGTTTTCCCGCCATTGATATTTACGTGGCTGATAAACATCAATAGCCATGGGGTTATGTACGGGTAGGTTGTATCCTGGATGATGACCAGTTGCCTGGGGAGGGACATCTTCAGATCGATCGGGCCTTTGCTGTGTGTAGGCGGATGAAACATCTGCGCTAACGATCCGGCTGTACTCCGGCTTACGTATTCAGCTCACCCCTCTGCCCACTCGACCCATACGCATACGGGCCATCCCACAGCCGTCTGTGCCTTCCCGGTGATGCTGGCGGCGATGCCAGCAGCGGCGGCAATGGCAGCAGCGGCCCCCCGCCCCGGCGACGGCGGCGGCGCGGTCTAGGTCCCTATCTGCTGGGATGCGCCACCCAACCGGAACGGCGGCTGCTGTGGCTGTCCCTGGGCATCATGGCGTATTCCCTGGGCCTTATCATGTCGGTCCAGGTGCGGTATGTGGTGTGCTGGTCGCGGTGCGGTGCGCTCTGATTGAGCGGGCTGTGTCAGTATTCACCTTAAGAGTATCACCACGACGTGCGTGTACCCTGAGACCAAACGCAACCCTGTGGGGAGGGGTGCAAAGGAAAGGAAGAAATGCGCTGTCGGCTGGACTAACCCCAAACCCGCTGTCCCTTCAGCGGCTCCTGATCAAGATACGGAACCTGCGGCTCTTTTTAAGGTTTCAAGGGTTCTCTCATCCCAAGCTTTATTGCAATTATTAATTAATGATATAATTATCTGTAGTACTAGTGCTATAACGTTCATTATTACTATGATGAATTCTATCATGACTAATACCTACATGATAACTTTTTGTTTTGTGATTTTTAGTTTTATTATCTCTTTTGCTGTTCAGTCGTTAGTCACTACAAGCACGCACACACACACACACACACACACACACACACACACACACACACACACACACACACACACACACACACGCATACCGCTATAATGGCCCCCCAGCTGCCGGCGCTCCCGACCCCTTCTTTGAGCAGCAGGGACCACCAGGGCAGAACCTATTGCTGCCCATTGCTGCTGCCGCTGCTGCTGTAGCGGCGATCTGGTCATATTGGGCCCGATGTCCACCGTTCCGTTTCCCAGCTCCTCATATTCAATTCCCTCCCCTTCTCCTCGCCACTTCCATTGCCCTTTCCCAACCCCCAGGGTTTGCTGGAGACTCTTCACGCTCTCCGAAACCTGCTGCTGAGGGGTCTGTGGGCCATCGCTGGGCTGGAGGTACGACCCCATTGTACGGCGTTCCCATCCAACACCGCATCTGGGAACTGAGACGTAGCGGCCGTGCAAGACTGCAACTATAACATATCTGATATGTACACAATTATCGATTTCCAGCTCGCGCTTTTCGTCCTGTTGGGTCCTTCTCCATTCCGCATTTTCCAGGTCTCATCCTTGCAATCCTCTCAACTGCCCAACCCGCTTTCCAACCCATTCCGTTGAATCCAGCCCCGCATGCCACACGACCAGCATTGCCAAAGCGCGCACAGATACCATGGTCTTGCGTCTGTGTGTTCAATGGCCCTAACACCGCCTCCACCTCCCATGAAGCCCCCTCGAAGCACCACATCTTTATCGCCTCGCAAGTTGCGGTCCCCGTCCCTCCCCCCATATCCATGCCTTCATAACCGGACCTCATAATCGGAAAATGATGGAACCCGCACCAACACCCCAGGGCCTTTTTGTGGCTCTGCTCGCCGCGGGGGGCGTCATTGAATTGGCCCTCATGGTGGCCGCGGTTTCCCTAGGGCCCAAGGTGAGGAGGTTTGGGGGGGCCCAGGCGAGTAGACGCGACCTGGTACTGCCAGTGAAGGTCAGCAAGATCACCAAGCAAAGAGGAGGCGGGATGGGATGGGAGAGTATCCAATGAGGATCGCATCGCTATATGTGTATGTGTGTATTAAAGGGTGTTGCACTGTGGGTAACTCGCCCTGCAAAGACGAGCACCGATGGCCCTGACCGGACCGAGCCACAGCGCAGGGGAGGGGCACGTGGCTTTGTCTGTCTGTCCTGCCACGTGCTCACCCTCTCACTAAGACCAGCAAGAGCAGTGTATGTGCTTGTGCTTGTGCTTGTGCTTGTGCTTGTGCTTGTGCTTGTGCTTGTGCTTGTGCTTGTGCTTGTGTTTGTGTTTGTGCTTGTGCTTGTGTTTGTGTTTGTGTTTGTGTTTGTGTTTGTGTTTGTGTTTGTGTTTGTGTTTGTGTTTGTGTTTGTGTATGCACGATGCCGTCTAAGGAGTGGACATGGTGGGTCTCTTGGGTCGCCAGCACCTGATGTCTACTTAAGCATATCGACGCCCTATCATCACCCGACATGGTAATGCAGCCTCAAGTGCTACAGTATCCCAGCGTCCCACCGCGACCGGTGCCACCGGTGGAAGGCACACATCAGGGGACGGCGACATCGGCGGAGGCAGTGGCGGTGGACACAACGCACGGTAGCAGTGGCGGTGGCGGCGGCGGTGGTGCTGGTGGCGCCTCCACACTGCTGCCGCTGCATGTTACCTCGAGCGCGCCTCCTGGAGGCGTGCATGGATCATTCCCGCCGTTCCGGCCGTTATCGACAAAAAGCCTGACGTTGTCGTCAATGGTGCCGCCGCTGGCTCTTGGATCGAGGTCCGCAAGCGGAGGCGGTGCTGGGTCCGAATGGGAATTCTACGGACTCCCGCATCCCCATATACAATTCCCGTCATCGGCGGCTGTGGCGGCAACAGCGGCGGCGGCCACCGCCGCCGCGACGGCAGCGGCATCTGCCGCTGCCACCGCTGCGGCCACCGCTGCGGCCAAGGTGCCATGGCGCACCCTTGCGCTGTTGGCCGCGGTGGGCTACATGGAGGTAAGTGGGTAGGGAGGTGGGGATTAACGGGTGGTTACAGGATGTTCATGACGATATTGAGGGGCAAATGTTATGCTGAGATGGGTGTACGACCATTGGCTTGCCGCCAAACTGGCTTACTGTCGTGCAGTCGTGAGATTGAGCCTCACTGTCTTTGATGTGCTGGAAAGCGTTTCCAATATAAGCCGTAGCTCTTTCTGACAGAGCATGTAATTTAATTAACAAGTAAATGGTGGCCCTGTGGTAAGGCGGTGGTGAGCGGGGAGTTGTTGTGATCAGGCGGTAGGATGGGAGAGTGCAAAATCTATCTGCTGCATCATTCCCGTAGGGAGAGGTGCACTGCTGCACCACCCCACCCCACCCCACTGCCTACCCCACTCCGTGTTAAACCCTCAAGTGACCCCCTTGCCATTTTCACGGCCCTTGTAGATGCGCTATGTGCCCAGATTCCTCCACTTCTTAAGATGACATGCGCGTGGGGGCCAGCTCCCAGTCGTTACCTCTCTCCTATCCCCCTTATCCCCGCCACACACTTTCCCTCCCAACAGGTTGCCGCTTCCCTCCACCTGCTCGGCTTTGGCCTAGCTCTGTGGGTCGGGGTCCTCGGGGCCAGCGAGGGCTGCTCGGCCGCGGTGCAGGGGTAAGAACGGCTGATGGGGTATCCTTGTGGGAACGTAGGTGAGGCTTCCAGAGCTAGATACGCTTGCGTTGGATGGAGGGCGAAAGCCCACAATCACGAACAGTGCCACAGGCACTGCGGCGTTGTTCGTCATGTTCTATATTTAAGGCGAAGCGATTGTAGCACGCGCTCATAGGGAGATTGACAGAGGGAGGATACGTCGATAGCGTTTTAAAGGGAGGGCTTTCACTCATGTCCTAATATTGGACTTTGAGCTTTCGACTTGCGCTGCCAGTCCTCGGTTTGGGGGCTGCCCCGGCGTAGTGCATGAGGTGTATGGTTTACGTCGGAGCCGCAGGTCAACGTAACGGATTGCGTGGAACCCTAGTATGTGTGTGAGTAAAGGCTCATGGAACTTAAAGAACTTATAATGGTCACAGGCCTTATAGCTGCTTTCTTCGCTCAATCTCAGCAGGACGTGTGTTGTCCGTAGCCTGGCAGCTCACTTCCTTCACCCCCAGGTGTTGCTATCCTGATGCAGTTGAGGATCTCATCTGCTTTTAAAGCGAGATTTCGTGTTCCCGTGCCATGCTCCCACGCTGCTGCCCCTGACCCGGCCCCGGCCCCCGGTTGCAGGCTGTATCGTGTGATTTCCTTTTCGCCGGACGTATGCCTGGATCTATCGGTGATTGGAGTGCCGGGACCTAGGTATGTGTTCGTGCTTCGTTACAGCAAAACGGTATGAACGGTAGGTGTATTAAACCCCGAGCAAAGTTTGGAAGTGCAGCATGTGAGATTGAGCCTAGGATGCATGCAGAGAATGCACATGCGCTTCCAGGGTGGTTCCTGAACCTGAGTACCGTCTTCGACGCTGCTGTACTCAGGCGGCCACTGTTCCCCGTCATATTTAATTAATTAAAGTTCATAAATTAAAATGAATTAATTTTAAATATTAACATTTCTAATTAATTAACCTTACAAATTAGTTAGTTAGTTAGTTAGTTAGTTAGTTTGGTTGGTATCACTTCATTCACATCTTATTTGATGACCCGTATTCGTTGACCCCCATCCAGGTGTGGAGGTGACCTGATGCAGATGTGCAACGTGTGGCGGCAGCTGCGGCTGTCGGGTCTGCTGTATGGCTCCCTACTCATCATCGCCGCCCGTCTACTGCTGCTCATCATGGCTACAGCAAACTACCACTCACGCCACGCAGTGCTATTGCCTTTGCCGCAGCAGCACCATCACAGCCACCATCACGGCAATCACAATGACTATAATGATCATGGTCATGACTATCACAATCGCAACCACCAACGGCATCCACGGCAGAACGGGATTGGCACACATGGCGATAGTGTCCGGGAATGCGTTGAGATGGTGGGGGCCGGAGGACAGCCTGGCGGCAGCCGACGGCATCGTGCTCACACCGGGTGGAAGGGCGCAGCGGCAGCTGCGGAGGGTGTAGCGGAGGCCATAGCTTCAGAAGGTGACGGAGAGGCCGCCGGCAGCAAGGGAGCGTTGCACCGAAGGGAAGGCGGGCAGGAGACGAGGCGGCGGCGACCGCCTGGGAGCTTGGAGCCCGTGATCAGTGAGGTGGCTGTTCCGGGGACCACGGACAGCAGTGGTGCCCTAGGTATGCGGCCCCGACATCCACGCCGAGGCAGCATTCCACCCGACCTGAGTGGCGTTCACCACAGCCGGGAGCGGGACGAAGGTGAGGTTGGTGTAAGCGGCGCGGCTGACCCTGGCCCCGCCAGCGCCCGCTGCGGCAGTAGCGGAAGCGGGGTGCTGCCAGTGTCGGCACCTGCGGGGATAGGGCCTGAAACTGGGTCGGTGGTGGTGGAGATGGGATCGGTGGCTACAGCGGGAGGCACAGGCAGCGGTGGTAACGACGTAGGCAGCGGCTCGAAGAGTCGGCGGTGGGGATTGTTCGGGTTGTAGGTGCACAGCTCCAAGCCGACGGTTGATAGATTGCGTGAGGGATGTGGGATTGATGTAGGGGTCAGCGGGGTGAACGCGACGTCTTTAAGTCAAAAGTCATGTATGTCCTCCAGGACAAAAGAAGGCTCCTTTACAATGAAATCTTGAAGGGGTTGGGAAGTTGTGAATTGCCTGATTAGGGTTTCCTTTTTATCGGCGACTGTGCAACCCTAAGTACGTAGATGTGTGCATTTTGTCTTTCACCAAAATCAATAAATTTCTCGATTGTGTGCTGGAAGAAGGGCCTCCTTAGTTCATTCACTGGGAGCGATTTGATTCCCGTCGTGCCTAATTTTAGGCGCGCGTTGCCAGTGCACATAATGCCCATCCAAAGCATGTATCTGGGAAGTCGCACGTGGTCTACGACTGCATGATAAAGGCGCCGCGTGCGGCACGTAGGGGGGCTACGCAGCCAGTGCTGCACACCATTATGTATGTTGGGTTGTGGGTACACCAGTTCTGATTCCGACGTACTCACGGCTGAGCGTGGCGGCGGCAGTGCGTGTTGGACAGGTCTGTACAAGGCTGTCTAGAGCACCTTGGCCGGAGTGATGATGCGTCCTGAACGCTGGATAACATGTACGATATAGTTGTCCCATGACATACACTGGAGCAGTTGTAATCTTGGGGTGTTACACTGTGGGCGACTCACCCTACAAGGGCGAGCACCAAGGGGCCTGACCGGCCCGAGCCACAGCGCAGGGGAGGGGCACGTGGCTTTGTCTGCCTGTCCTGCCACGTGCTCCCCCTCTCACTCGGACCAGCGAGAGCAAAGAAAGACTCAGAGGCTCTAGCCTGGCCACTAACAGAGCACTGAGGAGCACCACGAAAACAAGGAGGGAACAAAAGAAACAGGGGGCGACTAGCTGCACAAAGAAGGGGACCACTCTCCTCCACCTCAAACCTGACCTAGCAAGAGCCTGACAAAAACACACAGGAACCCTCAGAGGAGAGACGCCAACAGGAGAGCACACTCAAACACAGCCAAGAAGGAAGAACCCAGCTAAAGACAGAGGGGGGGATGACGAGCCAAGCTGGCGCCCCCCTAGAAAGCCTCCCGGCCCCACCCACAGCTGGCCCCTCAAACACCTGCACTGCACAAGAGGGAAAGATCTCTCTCACTGCCTCCCCCAAAACCCTCAGAACCTGGTGCCTGGACACAGGCTCCTCCAGCCATGCGACCCTCCACCCTCTCCCTGCCCCTCCTCAACACTAAACTGCCTACCCGTTCTCTCCAACTCTCCTCCTCTCTCCCCCTCCTACTCCCACAAACCTCCTCCTCACAAACTCCCGCCCTAAGAACCCTGCTCTGCTCTCTCTGCTCCACGGCCGGTGATTTCCAAAGGAGAATCACATCTCATCTGCGCTCCAACTATGGCTAGGATGGGATGTTGCGGTCCCACCCGATCCCAGCCATATTTAGGGATACCCAGCGCTGCAAAAGAGTGCAAGCGAGTCCAGAAGTCAGCAACTGTACGGGCCCGTGCTCGGTCCAGGGGAGAAGCTGTTGTTTGTGCTGCATTGTCCAAAGTTGGCTGTGTCGTGTAGATGCTTGGATGTGTGTTGGCAGCTTCATCCTCCTCTTGCGTAAAGCCCCCTAACCGGTTGAAGAAGTCAGTAATTGCCCGTTGACGGGGTCCCTGCTCTGCTGTATGGGTCTGTGGTTGTTGCTGCCGTCCGTGGGTAGATGCCCCCTGTTGCCTTTGTTCCCGGGTTGCAGCCCAGAGACAGTACCTGCCATATTCCATAGAAGACAAAGCAGCCATGGCTATCACGTCCCAAGGTGCCTGTTCGCACCCGGTTGGCGCTTGGACGAGCCACAGCTGTTGCCTGGTTATACCCCCCTCTATGGTGGCTGGTGACGGCAGTCGCAGATGCCTGTCAATCTGCTCTCGCACCGCCTTGGCTATTGGACATTCCCAGAAGTGATGCATGCATGGGGAGTAAGGCTGATCAGTATCTCCTCCATAGCTCCCACACTCACAGGGTTTGATGGGCACCCTGGAAAGGTGTGTGTTGCCCGGCAAGGGTATCCCATCAACCACCAAACGCCACAGCGTCTCTTTGTTTTTGTTCTCCCAACGAACTGTTGTCCATAGCCGAGCTAGGGTTGCCTGAAAGTGCTGGAGGTTGGTGGCAAGGTAGGGAGGGGTTGGGCCATCGGTTGACACCCCTAGAGCCTCCCTCACAAAAGCTGTCAGCAGTTCCAAACGCTCCTCCATAGTTGAACCTCCTTGCAGCTGGATAGCTTGGCTGACCGTAAGATGGTAGAAAGGCACTATACCCGAGTCTCCTGGCAATCTCCAGCCCAACCGCCTGACTATCATGGCCATCACTGTGGTACAATCTGGTGGTGCTTGCAACTGCTGCTGCATTCTGTCCTCCACCCTGATCTGCTGTTGGGGTTGTAAGCGATTAACGACCTCCCATGCTGCTGCTAGCCATGCTGGGCTGATATCATTGCATAAGGCTGAAAGAGCCCTATGGGTATACTCCTTGTCTCGCAGTTGTGTGGGGTTAGCTATGGGGTCTAGATATTGGAGGATCCAATCCAGCCAGTTAGTTGTCTGAGGGAGGGGTGTTTGGCTGTGCTCCAGCATGTCATACACCCTTACCAGGTCACCTACTGTAAGTAGTTTTCTGCAAGAAGCCAGCAGCGGGTGTCGCGCTTCCAGGCCTGGGTGGAAGTTGTGCCCATTGGTACTTCTCCCAGCATCCACATTGTTGGGCAACAATCGATTACCCCACAGGGCAGCTGCCCAGCACCAGTCTCCGGGGGCTAAAGGGGGGTTGCTGACATCTTCTAATGGTGGTAGATGTGCCAAGGCCCCTACAATCCGGCTGATATCCTCAGGCAAGGTCTCTCCACCCAGCCAAGGCCCAGTTGCATGGGCAGTGGTAAGGGCCCAAGGCTTAAAAGCTGGATGAGTGATCTCCAGGTAGGTGGCCAGGGTCCGGATCCACGGGTGGATACTATGATGATCTTCCTCAGCTATTGTAGCCATCGAAGATCCCATGGGTGTTACCCTCTCTCCCTCACTCCTGGCCATCAGAGTCCCTCGGAGGAAGCGCACAGCCCACACTGCTTGCCTTGCCCTGATGTGTTGCCTGAGTGGCAGTAGGCCGAAACCACCAATAGAGGGATGTCCTACTAAGAGTCTGCTAGGCACTCCAGTGAAGCGTTGGCCCTGATCTTCGGGGCCCTGTTGCCGATCAACAAGGCGAGCAGCTAGACGCTCAATGTTGTTCAGGGTGGTATCTGGTGGTGGTCCACCATGCTCCATATGCCAAGTGACTGTTTGCAGACAATAAGCTGATACTGCTGCAGCCCGGCCAAAGGCAGAGAGCGGATAATGGGCTAGACGTTGCATCCTCTTGTAGGCCAGAGCAAGCATCTTAGGCCAGTCTGGTTGAGGTGGCTGCAGTTGGTTGTCCATAGGCAAGTTAAGGGCTGTTGCAGTAGTGACCACCTTAAGGTCGTTGATAGTGTGCCCCTGCCCCTGCCCCCTGCCCCTGCATAGTGTGCCCCTGCCCCTGCCCCCCCCTGCCCCTGCATAGTGTGCCCCTGTAATCTGTCGCTGCTGGGTCGGATTCATGTACGCTCCAAACATGACGACAGCAAAGGTGTGATTGCATGCATGTGTCATTCAGATATGGTGGCCATCATCGTCGCAGCTAACCGCAGGGTCGCCGGGCTGATGGCTGGGGCTTTGGCTAGTCGGTTGACTCGCGTGGATGTAAGGTATCATCTTGCTGACGCAAGTGCAAGCAAACAAATGCAGTGCAAGCAAACGCACATTGCCAACATCCTAAGAGACCATTTCTAGCAAGCCACGCTACTATCCTAGGTAACTAATACATATTAGAGACGATGTTTGAGACAGGATGTTGCAATTATTAAGAACGGGGAGTTAGGATTTCCTCAGTCTTCATTACACAGGTTGTGGGCGTGTGACCACATCAGCTTCACTTATATCTTGATACAGTCAAGAAGGGATAGCCATAATCAAATTTCCAAGATTGATTTTCTGCCAATTCGCAAATACATAGTGATTTACGAAACTAATTTGCATATATAGCTCCAAACACATCATGCGCCACGGCGAAGGATGTGCCATGAGGATGAAGCCTGTGAGGCATGCCTTGTGAAAGGTCGCAACAGAACAAAATATATGTAGATCAAAAGCTAAAGCATGATCAAAATATAACAGTCCCTCCCCTGCGCTGTGGCTTGGTCTGGTCAGGACCCCCGGTGCTTGTCTCTGAGGGGCGAGTTGCCCACAGTGCAGTGTAACACATCTTAACAGTCGGCAATTACGTACCCTGTTCCATCCATTTACGCAACGGATAAGCCTGCATTGTCGGATCAACAAGATCCGTTTGTAATAATAAGAAATCACAACACATTCTCGGCAAGCATGGCCGGATACTTCTGCAAGCTATATGGAAGCAGTCAAAGCGCCGGTCAAACTGCAAGCATAACAGTTCCTTAACCGTGCGTGAAAACTATATAATTGGTATAACCTCCTTACGGCCAGATCTATCAAACAGACTCGCTGACTAGTGCAGCGAGGCAATAATATGCGTCCCTGCTATTATATGATTTAGTGACCGGCCACCATCACATTGAATATTTGTTGCTGTCCTCTTACTTCTCAATCGTACCACCTCATCAACCGGTTGCATTTTCTGGACACATACATATCTACCTGTATGTGCTACCACGCACATCCTCCTAGCTGGCGTGCCCCTTATCCTCTGGCACCACCGATCAAGCAAGCGGCTTAAATTCATGAGTGGCTGCTGAATCCCAACTCCTCAGGTTGGATCCTTCAAACGCAGCCGGAATGTATATTTTGATGCTGTACGGGTGTAGTTAGGTAGGTAGGCGCGCATGAGCTCCACCTATGGGCTCCCACCTGCGTGCAGCCACAAAATATATATTAGCACGCCAGCCAAGCATGGCATATATGTATACATATATATGTATACATATATGTATATATATATTTCTTAGTTTGTGAGGGGAAGGCTAAATGGTGCTGCAGATGCTAGCTATAGATGCCACAGGCAGCATGCTATCGCAAACTGCAAGTAAGGGTGACTCCCTTAATAATGTCTGCTTGCCCTAAACAACGCCCAACAGACAAACAAGTAAATGGTATTACTCACCGTAGCACCGAACCCCAACGTCCTGCGAAAAGGGGTCCCAAGTCACACATCAGTGCAGGAAAGCAGTCACGATAATGGGAAGTGATTGGCTATGTTTAGCGGGCACGCATAACACCCCATATTTTGGTGGGTTAGCTGGCTCCTCTCCTCCGAAGAGGAAGGGGCCCGTGTGGGAGTGCCAGGCTCTTGCCAGGGTGGGTGTTGTGCCAGAGGAGAGGGAGCGGCTGTTTATGTCCCCTCTTTTTGGGGTTATATGAAATTTGTTTGTGGCTCTGTTCCTCTCAATTCGTAGCCAGGCCAGGGGCTGGTGAGCTGTGTGTGCTCCTGCTGGCTTAAGTGAGGGAGAACATGGCGGAACAGACGGACAAAGCCACGTTCCCCGCCCCTTCTGACCATCCAGGAAACACCCCCCCCCTCCTCCTTTCAGGGCAAGTCGCCCACAGTGTAACACACGTCACTTCGCTTTGGTCCACACCAAAGACCCCATTCCACGGCCCGCCCCAGACCCCACCCCACTGCCCACCCCACATCTGTTCTGTCTTCTGGAAATATTCAAAATAACTCCGTCCATAACTCGCCATCCTCACCCATCATATCCCCACGTTTACCTCAACATGGCGGCAGTCATTTATTCCCCAACCGTTGAAAGCACACTGGTATAGACGCTTAGGCGGTGGAGAGTTGGGCGATAAGCTCTCACAGTTCACATCGTCCTGCATGTGTGCAGCAAGATGCGAATTTTGGAACAAGCGAGGCGACACATAGCTAGTGAGAGAGGGACGACGAGGCGGGTGCCCACAGATGTAAGCCGTATTCCAGTAGGATACGCAGAATCAAGATGATCCTTCATGGATGCTGACACCCTTCATGGATGCGTGGTTTAATAAGCGTGCCTGGGGGAGATGGAACCTACTGGTTGCGGTCGCTGCTGTCACGGCTGCATAGATAAACAAAGATAAGGCCGCATGCGGATAATACTCCTGCCAACCGCGCTCCCAGCCACTCACCATGTGGATGGGGCCCTTGCCGCCGCCCCACCGCGAAACAGCCGTGCCGCCCTCGTAGCCAAGTTCCCGACAGACCACGTTAGCTTCGGGGTCATCGAACTCATCATCACTGCGGGCGGGGTAACCGGTAAGATGGATATGCGCGTACATGCATTAGTATACTGCTGATCGATGTAGAAGTTGACATTAAATCTATAAGAGTACCTGATGATAATATGAATTATAAATGTCTAGTCATGAAGGGCGACTCGCGCTGCAAGAACAAGCACCAGGGGCCTTGATCAGGCCACAGACCGAGCCACAACCCAGGGGGAATCCCACAAGGCTTCGTCCGTCTGTGTATGTTTGTTATGTGGCTAATCGGGACTGCTTTCAAAGCCATATAGTTGCATGCATTCAGCAACTTGTCATCAGGCATTTGGGCACACATTAGTTCTCCCTCGTAGCCTATCTATGGATGCGTTCTAAGGCGACCCAAAGCCCTAAGTTAATAATATACATATATATATATATACGTATAACATGCTCACCAGACGGTACCCCAAGTCAGACCATCGAAGATTTCAACTCGGCCTTCACTTGGCGACGTGCCGTTGACCAGACGAACGGAATAGATTGCTGTATGCAAAGGTAGGTAGGGGAATGCATGTACACGGCGGAGCCACTTCATATGTGTGTTTGTATGATGCATAATGATTTTACCTGACTTAAATTGCTGTCAAGCAAGCAACAAACCCATTGATGATCACCAAGCATGCATGCACAATGTATGTATGTAGTACGACGACATACGGCATGCATTACCATATAAGTGCAATATTGCTACTTGCATGCATTACCATCATTATTCAATCCTTTAACAACAGCTATTTGTCATAATTATAATTTTTATATATATAATCGATCGCTAGCATCCGACATATTTACGCACATAAATAGCAGGCAATAGCTTATATTGACACATAACATAGTTAGTCGCCCCCTGTTTTCTTTTGTTCCCTCCTTGTTTTCGTGGTGCTCCTCAGTGCTCTGTTAGTGGCCAGGCTAGAGCCTCTGAGTCTTTCTCTGCTCTAGCTGGTCCGAGTGAGAGGGGGAGCACGTGGCAGGACAGACAGGCAAAGCCACGTGCCCCTCCCCTGCGCTGTGGCTCGGTCCGGTCAGGCCCCTTGGTGCTCGCCCTTGTAGGGCGAGTCGCCCACAGTGTAACACCCCAGATAACATAGAGTTTTATGTAGCCTGGCGGGTGGTGATGTGGCATGGCTTGTACAGGCCATGGCCATATATAATTGCTTCCCACAGACGCACCCACCAGTATTGGAAGAAATGGGCGGCTGCTTCCAGACTGGCGGTGGTGGCGGCGGTGGCGGCGGCGGGGGAGGTGTTGGAGGCCGCACGGTGAAGTCCATAGGAGGACGGGTACCTGCGCACAACAACTAGCAGCAATTAATTGCGCGCCCAACGTGCGCCTATGCATACATGCCTTACGTTGCTAACATACACCGAAAAGTGAGCGAACAAAATTATTGCTAGCTGCCGTAGTGCACGTGAGATGCTTGTTCGATTTATGTACATATACATGTACGTATACATACACACAACTCTACCCCAACTCTAAGATCCGTCCGTCTTGCTCAAAGCACCAAGACGGAGCATCACGCGTAATAACCCGAGGTGAGGAGTTCATTACAGCAGCTACACGGTGCTGATGATAGCCATACAGGAAGGAGATACTGGAACGGCAGTATGAAGAACTGTGGCACATACGTTTACTTATAAGAACAGCGTGAACAAGTTGCAAATCGATCGCCCATAAACGCTCAGGCAAGCCAATCAATATATGATTAGAGCGGCCACAAATAAAGGACACTTATGAATTCATGCATCAGGAGGGTGCTTACCATTCCCACATACGACACCCACATCCTGTACATCATTAGACGGACGGCAAAGGAGATATGCAAGTCATTGAATAGATACATAAAATTCGATAAATAGGTATATGGATGGCAGGCAGATAGATAGACCGATAGATTAATAAAGTTATATATGTTACACAGGATGAAGTCGACAAATACATAGATAGACACATGCCTATAAATAAAGGTGGGTAAATAGACAGACAGAAAATAAATGCATGCTTGGAAATTCATTCACCATGCAGTACATACATCATACCTCAAAATGAACGCAGTCATGGACGCCCCAGCCGCCAAAGCTGCACTCCGCAAGATGGCTCGGTTTCGGAATAGCGGAGCAATTCACCTCGTCCTGCACATTGTATGTCCACGTAAACTCAATTGTCAAGGTTGTCGCCAAGTAAGCTTTCATTTCGTTGGCTGAGTGTGTGATGGTGGCAGCAGCATGTATGTACAGCTGCTGGTCCGTGCGTGCATGTGGATGGCCTCAGCGTTGATAAGCTGCGTCCTCCGTGGTACGTGTCGTCCGAGCAGTACGGAAAAGCTAAAGAAAATGACACTATCTAATACCCACTACTAATACCCACATCTCAGTAAGTGAAGGAGGAGCGTCTTCGTTTAGCAAAAGAATGTGAGTAGGATTCTTCCATCGATCCCTTTTCTATCATATCTGCTAGAAGAATTTAGAATATATCTGACGGCATCCATCATCATAGCAAGATGCTGCTGATGCTATCAGATTAGGATATCTACGGGTAGTAAATGTGTCCTTTGCTTTAGGTGGATATAACAGAGATACAACATACACTATAACCACGTGCCCCTCCCCTGAGCTGTGGCTCGGTCAGGTCAGGACCCCCGGTGTTCGTCTTTGCAGGGCGAGTCACCCACAGTGGAACACCCATATACTATAACGTGATATGTACCGACCCATTATTAGTTATAGTCACAACAAAAATTATCAGCAGGCGCCGGATTATTTGGCCCCTTGCTTACCATTAGGATGGGAAGAGAGCCGCCACCCCACCTTTGCGCAGCCACGCCGTACTCATACCCGAGTTGTCGGCATACGACATCAGCCTCAATGTTAGTGAAATTGTCATCGCTGCAAATAGGGCGGCGGATGCGCACATTTGTTTGCAAAACTATATATATATATATATATATATATATATCTTGGGGTGTTACACTGTGGGCGACTCGCCCTACCAGGGCGAGCACCAAGGGGCCTGACCGGACCGAGCCACAGCGCAGGGGAGGGGCACGTGGCTTTGTCTGTCTGTCCTGCCACGTGCTCCCCCTCTCACTAAGACCAGCTAGAGCAAAGAAAGACTCAGAGGCTCTAGCCTGGCCACTAATATATATATACCCCCTTACGTCGCTCGTGCAAGATAGTTAAACAGATCTTATGATGGAAAAACTTATTGACAGTACTTATCGTTACCTAGCATAGCTAGGTTGGTCGAAGAGAACAGGATCGGTGGGCCCATTATTACATTACGGAGTTTGATGAGATAGCATAGACTAGAGATATACATCCCAAAATATACATATTAAGGGGTGTTACATTGCGCTGCTGAGGGCGACTCGCCCTGCAAAGACGAGGACCGGGGGCCCTGACCGGACCGAGCCACAGCGCAGGGGAGGGGCACGTATATATATATAATATTATATACATACATATAAGACATTGGCCTACTTACAGAAGTCAGTCATGCGTTTGTAGATTAATGAAGACAGCAGTACAAAGAACATCTGTTACAGAAAGTAGGTTCATATGTACATTTAACTCCACGAACATGTATGTATTTAGGGGGATGTTAATCACTTACCAAACGGTTCCCCAGATGGTCCCATTGAAAATCTCAACACGACCCTGGTTGGGTGTGGGACCATCCACCAGCCGTACATCATACAAACCTGCATCCATTATTGAATTCAATGTACAAAAACATAATGGGTTACGTATTTGGAAATGATCAAATAGTTCGATTAATTATGGGATGCATGCTATTGTATCATGTCCTTTATGCAAAAAAGGGACTTACAAAATGATGATATATTATAGGGCATCGCATTTCTCGTGTCATGCTGGATGTCATAAAGAAAGTGAAAGTGCGCATTAGTGCGTCATAATAAATGGACATACACATGCATGTATCTATGTATATATATATATTATACATGCACATACTAATATTGCAACGAGCAGTTCGTGCGACCATTCTAAATAACCCTACACGGACCATTCTAAATAAATAATATATATATGATAGAATATTATATGTATATGTTCCGTATAATGCGTACCGGCTGGTGGAATGGGTGGAGATGGCGGGGGTGATGGTGAGGGGATTCGGTGTCCTGCAAGAAGGCGTCCGGGCAGTAGTGGTAATGTTGAACCAGGAATCATAAATGAGGAAATGACGTATCGTATTCCAAAATGTCGTCAATTTCATCATAACAGGTCCAACATCACAGAATTAATGTGTGTGTAGGATAGGGGGGTTTTGCTTCACCCATGGCCACTACCTGGCGGTCCCTACCTTCCCCAGTATTATAATTATATTGATGGGAAGCGCGACCAGCAGGTATTGTATGGGATTTTGTAGCCGAGGCCATGCCAAAGAATTCCCAAACGCATTGTATATCATAAGCATATGTTAATTAGTCGAAAGGCTGCCCCGGGCTCAACGTAGGTGGAATTTCTTCCACCCGCCCGCGCTTACTCTGTCAGGTGCTGGGGAAACGACGAACGCATGCATCCGGACAAAGCCCAGGAGCCAACTTGCTCCGTTGCCGATTAATAACAAAATCTAGTAACACGTCGCATTGTAGGAATGCATCATCATGCGTCATCATGCATTTCATGGCAACGTAATGATGATACTTATAGATAAATACTCCCACCGGATTATTAAGTGCATTATTATTGCAATTTCAATCATGCAATGTATCATATGCAGTAATGGTTGCGAATAATAAGAACTTACCATAATAACATATCACACCCACGTCCTGCACGCATTCACGCACGGCAGCAGCAGTAATAACAATAATAAGGGCGGGATCAGATGGCACTGGACGGACTCTTGCAGATGGTTGGCGAGCATGTTTAAAATCTTTATCTTTCAAATCCACACGCAGAATTATTGCCAATGATATATAATATTTGGTTGTCTGTGCGTGAAATCATAAGTTTTACGATCTGAAAGCATGGATGAAAAACATTCCTATTGTACAATATATGATTTAATACATCAATAATATTTAAATGAATATAATTTATAATACATTCAACAATACGCATAAATAAGTAGTCCTGCTGGACTGGTATGAGATAGGCCTGTCTTAGGCAAGTTGTGTATGGGGGCCACTTGTATGTTCGACCGCGCTTGAAGTATTATATATGGCGATATTTATATACGTAGCCTTTCATGCAACCAATGCAGATAAAATATCATGACCCGGTGCTCGTCTTTGCAGGGCGAGTCGCCCACAGTGCAGTGTAACACATCTTAACACACACACAGACACACAGACACACAGACACACACACACGCACACACTCACTCACTCACTCACAGACACACACACACACACACGCATATATTATATATATATATTATGCTAAAAAGGTGGACTATTAATTCAAATGCTTAAACAAAATATATATATATATATATATATATATATATATATATCAGAATGCTGATCCTTTGTTACCTCATTGTGCGAGCAGTCATGGACACCCCAGCCAGGGAAGTTGCACTCCTTGAGTGAACGACTTGGCGTGAACTTGCAATCCACATTATCCTGCAAACCGGCAATCATAAGATCAATTGGATCAAGTTGAGGTTTAAATGAAACATCCTAGCAAATATTCAACCGATTATAACAGGGTTTATTTGATACCCATGTTGACGTACTTGGCATTGCAAAATACTTGAAGGGATAGACGAACAGAGAAGAACAGGATGCATGATAGGAATTTGCAACTAACATACCGAACTACATCAAACGTATGTGTGATGTGTGCCACTACGTATGCATATTTATGTATGTATTGATGGTCTATCGATCTTGTCGGTGGGGGTTGGATTAGAAACTGCGAGGAATAAACACGTCCGAACCGATATTTTGTACTAATTTAGCCCTGTTTTATTTTGGTGCAAAAAATACTTAGTTAGTTTGGCCCAGTGACACATACCGACGTACAGGCCCGGCAAAGTTTCATGTACGGCAGGGGTCGGTCGGTCATCAGGGTCGGGGGTCTGGGCGGTATCTGAATACTCTTCTGAAATTTCTTTTCTCCTGCCTTTGACTTTGAGACATCAATACCATGACAATGTTCCTATATATACTAAAATCTTTTGTTCGCGCTAGTTCGCGCTAGTTCACGCTAGTACGTGAACAAGTTAAATGAATAAAAAGCAAAGGGCTCGCGAACAAGTTAACGACAGATAGATTAGACATCTTCTCATTCATCGCATATCATCATGATACTACAGATAGTCTAGCAGATGGATAGGGGCAGCAGGTAACCGTTTGTTCATTTGCTGCCACGCACGTCTATCTTTCCGCGCTCAGGCACGCAATGCAACATCTCTCGCGTCACGTTCCAATTTGGAAACTTACGTCATACATCATGACTGGTCAAGCAGAACGTACGGTTGATAGGTAAGGCTATCTAGGTGGAAACGAAAATGAAGGCTCCGGCATCGATCCATGTGAACGCATATGTCGTAATATATTAAATACGTACGGTACCGTTATTAAGTATACGACATGCACATGCTCACCATCAGGATGCGTCCTGAGCCACCACCGAAGGCCTCAATATAATCTCCATAGTCGTAGCCGAGCTCCTTGCACACGACATCAGCCTCTGCGTAGCCAAAGTAGTCATCGCTGCACCGACAGAGCCGGGATGATATGAGCAAAGTAAGGCGAAAGAAATACGCACGCGGGTGATGATGAATGTGCACGCGGGTGTGGTCAGTGATTATTTATGTACATTCTCGGCGAGGAAGTAAAGGGGGGGGGATCAACCCCCCCCCCGCCGGTGAGCAAAAAGCCAAATAGTTGTCATCTTGTCACGGTGTCCCACATGCCCACACCATGTAAAATTTCCAAAAACCCGTTCTTGAGATCCAAGTCTACATCGCTGCTGCCCCCAGCTAGCTGCTGTTGCGGCTGTACGGCAGTGTTACTGGAGGGTGGTATATATATTCACCAGAGGACCACTACCAACCAGCTGTTTGACGGACGTCCTCGTAACGAGCGACTACCGCGGTGTAGATGAAGCCCTAAGTTCTCACCAAACAGTGCCCCAGACGCCATTATGGTAGACTTCGACACGGCCCTTGTTGGGTGCTCCACCACCAACGAGCCGCACCGAAGGAGAAGGCTCTGCGGAGTACGTAGATAGTAACACCAACAAATACATGCATGATGATGCTGATTAAAATTTAAATAAATGCAACAAAAGCGCCGCCTTCCATCGTCCGGCCCCTGCCGTTACTGCCATTCAACGAATGAATATCACCATCGCTCCAAATACTTCGCATGTAGGATTATATCCCGCGCACGGATAATAACGCTATGTGTGTAAATGCTCTCCTATTTCGCGAAATATTTTCACGTCACGGGAGGCCTGCCCGTTAACTTATAACTTAGGCATGTTTAGGCCTACAGAAATATAATAAAAGATGCTGGCAGTTGCAGAGTGTGTGTCGGGCGGAATGTTCCCAGCCATACATCGTCATCTTAACATCCGACGGCGGATGCATGTCGACGACGGATAACGATGGCGTCCGTCCATAACGGGACTAATTCATTTATCAGATATGGAAAATATTTTTTATAAGTTCATTGCCATTACTTGTAAAATGCACGCGTATAAAAGTTGTTTGGTTGTTATGTTCCGATCCTTCTTGCTGCTGCTGCGCAGCCCGCACGCTGGCTCCAAGTGGTCTATGACTATTCTGCGCATATATATTTGTCAGTATTATTTTCCTATTGCGCGACCACATCGTTTTTAAGCCGCGCGGCGGGGCTAGGCGGAGTTCGCGGCCGAAGGCAGCAGGAATGCATTCGGGAATGAATGTCAGGAAGGATAATAAAGCGATAACGATTTCAGCACCACTCAATCATCTATTTTATTGCAGCGTGTTTAACAAACTTGTGAAACTAGAATAAAAAGTAATAAGGTAAAATTTATACTTACTACTGTCTTGACGTAATTACAAGCGTCGCAGAGAACAGCTATTGGCAGTTCGGTGCGTGGTGACTACAATCCCCCGAATTGTGAATGTCGAAGAAAGAAGCCCCCAAACCATACGTCAAACGTTAGGCTGATGGCGCCTTTCTTATAATGGGGAAATTATGGATTAATGAAGAGGGGTGGGTTGCAGGTCTACCCCTCGGAGACAAAAGATCTGCTGGATGCGAAAAGAACGTACATAACGCGGTACGAACCTTTTACTGACGATGACGCTGGGGAGGGCAGCCGAACCGGCGCCGGAGCGCAGCATCCGGAGGAGATCGAAAGGATTATTACTCCAAGTGCCAGCAGAGGCCAGAGACGTTGGAGTCGTGGCTTGCCGGAGCATCGTCGGCCGGACAACGCACCATCGACAACGTTTCGCATAACAGCGACTCGTCCCCCACGAAGCTCCAGGCCGCCGGCGCCCTCAAACATTCTTGGTGCCTTCAATTCAGGGCAAAATTTCGAAAGTCAAACTGTTGTATGACTCGCTTAATGAGGATTGCAAGTGTGACGAAGTAAAGGACGTAGATCAGTCACGAGCACCGTACGTCAATGGATGGGCATCCGCGTCGCATAAGCCTTCCTTTTCATGCATCTAAAGATTTTCCAAGGAAAAAACACTACTGCATACACTGGTGATAATACTGTTGCACACCTGAACAGTAATCTCAGGGGCAGGCAGGTGGGGGCATCATGTAACTAGAACGCATTAAAGATGCATGAGCGTGAGGTAGAATGGCAGACTGGTTGCTTATCAGTCATGCAGTCCGCTGCACTTAGAAGAAACGGCCGAGGGATACGTAAACCCTACCTTCATCAAGAAGGCAGTCATGGAAACACTCTTGTAAGTGCGACGCAACTGGTACGCAGAAGTTGATGGATTGAGGGCCCTGATATATTCGGAGAAGTTAAGATGACTGCGGCCGGTGCATCAGCAACTAAATGAAGCTAGGGCATGCAAGTAGGTACAATCGCAATTGTGTTGACGATCAACGTCATCACCCTTCGTTGCCAGTTCGAAAAATGGCATTACACTAGCACACGGCGACAAGCTTTAAGTAGCCTTTTAGCCTTTGAGTGGCGATCGAAGATGTCGTACGTCTGCATACGACTCGCGCAATCAAGGCAGGCATCCAGATCATGCGGCGGGCGTTCGAGCTTACGTTGTTGTGAGATAGAATACAGTTAAAGATCTTTTAAATTGTAGTGGTAATGTCAATAGCTGGTATCATCATAGCTGGCTGTTCTCAAAATGGAATCGGCGGGTCTTTCAGAAAATATCGATCGGCGGCTTTCCACCGATCGGCGGCTTTCCCACGCCCCATAAGATCCAGACGCCATAAGGATGGCATGTTCTTATGAGTAACATTACCGACCTGAGGAATTTTCTTGATCTATCATAAATATGAACTCATACGTAATTTAGCATGATACGTAATTTAGCACGATTTACATGCGATGCCGAACGCCGCTTATCTTAGATGAAAGGAATGGCAAACGTTCATTGTTACATGCATATTTGTATTAAAAATGCATACTCATCCTGACATGGGGCAACGTCATCAAGTAAGGGGGTGGCGGAAAGTGCGGGATGCAATGTTTCGGGAAGGGTGTACGTCAACTTCCTCTACAGGATAAGCCTAGGAAATGCCATTTTTAGTTATAGAAAAGGTAAGATGCATACTTTACATAGCACAGCTTGCCCAAGCTGTGCTACGTAAAGCATACATGCATCTCACCTTTTCTTACGTAACTCGCGTAGCCAGCTACGTTTCATACCGCATTTTTGTACGGTTCCAGAGCGCACGTTTTACCATGCATAGCTTAAACTTTTTCAAATTCATCTGGAAATAAAGATTATACATTCTGCTTATATATATGAAGACCGATTACAGTGCTCTTCAATAGCTCTGCAGTGCTCGTCTTTGCAGGGCGAGTCACGTACGTATGCATGAGCGTACCTTCCTGAAGGTCTGCTGCTCGAAAGCTTTTGATTGCCTCTGCGGTCTCGGCAGGAATAATTCCATGCATTACTTTCATGAAAGACGCTGGCTTCTCGATGCGAGAAGGCTGGTGCTTGGATGGACGAAGCAAGTAACTAAGTGCATTTTGCTCGTACTTGCCGTACTGAGGTATCGAGATTAGTCGCAGGCCACAACATTTCCGGCTATTCGCCGTGTTGTGACCTTAGGTCACGTTTATTTTGTGCCCACCCTCCGAGGATGACAAAACATGAAAAAACGTGCCCTACTGCGTGGTGAGGGGCTCACCACCCAGTAGGGCACGTTTTTTTCACGTTTTGTCATCCACCAGGCCTAAATCGGCCTCGGTGGTTATGAGCCTAAGTGTCACGGCCGGCCACTGATCCAAGTTAAATATGGGGGATTTGGTTGGGAGTTGTAGCGGAGTAGTCAAGCTGGAGCGCCGCGCGGGCCAACCCGCAGGGCGGTTTTATGGAGCAGGTCCGTCAGCCGGAACGTATTTCGGCTTGCGTCTATATCTTGTTTATATTTGCTACCGCTTTTATTAGCTAGTCTAGTAATTTTTAGTTATTTTTAGTTTTAGTTATTTTAGTTTTCGTGTCGTATATTCAGTATGTAAGGCCCCTGGGAATTCCTAAAGTCGGGAGTCCCTGTAAGGAGTCCTAGTAGTGTAAGGCCCTCGGGAATTTATGCCGTCGCGAGGTAAATGCATTGATTTCTGCTAGGCAATTTTTAGGCTATTGAAAGCATTTTCTGAGCTCTTTAGCTAGGTTATTTTGTTTTTTTGTTTGGTCTTTTCCTGCCCGCTTAAGGGAAGCTATGCGGCCAACATAGTCCATGTCCAACGGCTTTCCTAATTGAATTATGTTCTTTATAAGTTATTCAATTAATAAATAGGTACTCCACGGTTCTGCCTTCGACGCAACATCAGCCCAAGTTAGCCTGTGGTGATCCTAGGCATTCTGGTTCTTGTCACTAAATTAGGCGTTACAATTATTGGCGTTACTCGCCAATTAGTTACGGTAAATCAATCATGCAATTTGATGATGCATTTCTAGGATGCTTGCGAGTGGTTCTCAACCGCGCATGCAGTGCCTCAGGCACTTGGTGCCACAACCGTGCAGTGCCGTGGCCGCGTGCTGGTGCAGCCGCTTGGTGATGCAGCCACGTGCTGCCTCAGCCGCGTGGTGCAGCACCAGCATGGTGCCACAGCCACGTGGTGCTGCAGCTGCTGCGTGCTGGTGCAGCTGCATGCTGCTGCAGCCGTGTGCTGGTCGGTGCAGCCACACGTTGGTGCAGCCGAGTGCTGGTGCAGCCACAGGGTGCCTCAGCCATGCGGTGCCTCACCTATGTGCATGGTGCAGCAGCCATGTGGTGCAGCAGCTGCTCAGTTCAGCAGCCACGTGGTGCAGCAGCCATGTGGTGCTCCATCCATGGGGTGCCTTACCCGCCAGCTGCCTCAGGTGAGCAGTGCCACAGCCGTGGGGTGCCACAGCCGCATGTTACCTGAGCCAGGTGGTGCCACAGCTGCAGGGTGCTGCAGCTGTGCACTGTTGCTGCCGTGCACTGGCATATTTAGCTAGCCTAATAATTTTAAGTTGCTTTTAGTCTAGTTTTAGTTATTTTAACTTTCGTGTCGTACATACAGCCCCTGTAAGGAGTCCTAGTAGTGTAAGGGCTTCGGGAATTTATGCCGTCACGACGAAAATGCCCTGATTCTTTTAGATAATTTCAAAGACATGGATCGCCCGGTGCCAGTGCCACAATGTGCAGCTGCAGTAGTGTGCGTGGTGCCAGTGCCGCACAGTGCTGCTGCCACGCTGTGCTGCTGCCGCGTGGTGCCGCTGGCACGTGGTGCGGCTTCCGTGCAGGGTCACTGCCGCGTGGCAGCTGCACCGTGCAGCAGCTGCACATCATGGCGGCAGTGGCCTTGCACGGCAGCTGCACCACGTGCCAGCGACACCTCATGCCAGCGGCACTATGCAGCAGTCACGCACACCGCGCGGCAGCGGCACCGCATGCCAGCGGCACTGAATGTCAGCACGGCATGCAGTGCCACTGGCACGCAGTGTGGCTGCCGCGTGGTGCCGCTGGCAAGAGGTGCCACTGGCACGTGGTGCGGCTGCTGCCGTGCAGGGCCTTTGCCGCGCGGCCCCAATGGCATGCCGTGCTGCTGGCACATGGTGTGGCTGCCATGCAGTGCTGCTGGCATGCAATGCCGTTGGCATGTGGTGTGGCTGCCATGCAGGTCCGCTACCGCGTGGAGCTGCTGGTACCCAGTACCGCTGGCATGCATGTGGTGCTGTTGGCATGCCGTGCCACTGCCGTTTGGTGCTGCTGGCATGCCATGCTGCTGGTGCCGCTGCCACACGGTGCAGCTGCCACGTGGTGCAGCTGCCGCATGGTGCAGCTGCTGCATGGTGCTGTGTACCGTGGTACACCCATGTACCATGTGGTATGCTATTGTGGGGTAATACTATTTCTAATGATACCACTTCATTCAGCTACTCTTGTAATCGCAACTATTATAATTTTAATCAACATCTCTTTGTTGCTCTTTGAGTATTTCATTATTATTATTTATTATTATTATAAACATGTTATAGAGCCAGGTGAGCCAGGTGAGCCACTGCCATGCGGTGCCACTGGCATGCAGTGCCACTGGTGCACAGTGTCGCTGTGTGCAGTGCCGCTGGCATGCAGTGCCCTGGCATGCAGTGCTGCTGGCATGTGGTGCCACTGCCGTGCAGTGCCGCTGCTGCGTGGTGCCTCTACCGTGCTGTGCCACTGGCATACAGTGCCACTGCCGTGCAGTGCTGCTGGCTTGCAGTGCTGGATTATCAGGATACACCCTTTTAAACTATTTGGATACAATCATACACGTGATTCATAAAATATGTCATTTGCTAGCTAGCTGATGAACGAGATACTTGAGGTGACCAAAAATATTAACTATATGCAGATCACCACAAATATCTAAGAGAAAAATCAGGGGAATATCTTAGGGGAAATACCTAGACAGAAACTAATAATAAGACATATATTACAATTGCCCCCGTTTGACTTACAACCTTGGAATTTAAACCTTATAATGCAACAAATAATATACTATTCTGCCTTTACTTGTCTAAACGAGAATCTACTTTGGACCCCAGTAAACCGAGACGGTGGGAGTGCGGGGAACTGGGGCAGCAGGCCCCAGTCCCCGCACAACCACCGAACACTTCTGGATGTTAACAGCATTGAAAGCGGTAGTGAAATGCATATATAAAAGCATGATATGATATTCAGATGCGATGATGTGTGTGTGTGTGTGGAGGGGATCCAAGGATCTAAATGCAAGATGCGAAGAAGGGGGGGTCGAAAGGTATCTAGATGTGGCTGCAAGCTAGATGCCAGTCTCTCGAGGTGTTGATAACGGTTGCTTCTAAAGGTTGCTATGCTTCTTACACCGTATAATGTGATAGTGTGTGCCCTACAAGTACGACTGCTACAACTGGGGCTGTGGTAGTCTTTGGTGTTACACTGTGGGCGACTCGCCCTGCAAAGACGAGCACCGGGGGCCCTGACCGGACCGAGCCACAGCGCAGAGGGCCACGCAGCTTTGTCTGTCTGTCCTGCCGCATCACGGGTGCTCCCCCTCTCACTCGGACCAGCGAGAGCAAAGAAAATCTCAGAGGCTCTAGCCTGGCCACTAACAGAGCACAGAGGGGCACCAAGAAACCACAGCGGGAACCAACAGAAAAAGGGGGACAACTAGCCGCACAAAAGAGGGGAAACAATCTCCTCCAACACAAAACTGACCTGGCAAGAGCCTGACAGAAAAACACAGAACCCCTTAGAGGAGAGACACCAGCAGGCCCCCAAAACTCCTGCACTGCACAAGAAGGAAAGACCTCTCTCGCTGACCCCCTCCAACACCCTAAGGACCCGTAGCCTGGACACAGGCACCTCTAGCCACGAACCCCTCCACCCTCTCCCTGCCCCTCCTCCAAATTAGACTGCCTTCCCCTTCTCTCCGCTTCCCTTCCTATCTCCCCCTCTCCTCCCTCAAAACCTCCTCCTCAAAACTCCCAACCTAAACCCCCTGATCTGCTCTCTCTGCTCCACGGCCGGTGATTTCTACTGGAACTGCACACCGCATTTGCGCTCCAACTATGGCTAGGATGGGATGTTGTGGTCCCACCTGATCCCAGCCATATTGAGGGATTCCCAACGCTGCAAAAGAGTGCAAGCGTGCCCAAAAGTCGACAACTGTACAGGTCCGTGCACGGTCCAGGGGTGAGGCTGCTGTTTGTGCTGCGTTGTCCATTGTTGGCTGTGTCGTAGAGATGATTGGACGGTTGTGTTAGTATATCGGTTAGCAGTCGTTACTCGCCGAGTCGGATTCATGTACGCTCCAAACATGACGACAGCAAAGGTGTCAGGCTTATCTGTGTGATTGCATGCATGTGTCATTCAGCTTCGCACGGCGGCCATCACCGTCGCAGCTAACCACAGGTTCGCCGGGCTGATGGCTGGGGCTTTGGGTAGTCGGTTGACTCACGTGGATGTAGCAACAGTGTCGCACTGTAAGGCGCCAGTACAATAATCTGACCATCAGGGCAACCAAATGTCCTTGGCCAGCACCTCGAGAGGCCTTCCTCAGCAGCTAGCCCCCATCATGCGTTACTAATAAAAAGACAATTTGCACACGCTGGCCAGGTAGATAGACAGTGGTGCATTGCATACAGCAGCTCGCTGATGTTAAAAAATATATATTTGTTTTATATTGTATATATTTTATAATTGGGGATTACTGGCTCCGTCGCTGGTTCACTCAAAAAAAGCAGGAAATAGGAGTTCTGCGTACGGGAGCACCGCGGATCTATACTGGGCATTACATATTGAGCATAGGTCGTACGACACACACAAGAAGACGTCGAAGGTGCGAAAAACGTACTGCGAGGCCTTTTGTGCGGCAAATGCTGTCTTTTGGTAGATAGGATGGCCTGGTGGTCAGATCTGATCTAGAATGAGTTCCTCTGGGGATTGTGGGCAGACTGCAGCTGATCTGGGTATGGTTAGACCCGGTCATAAAAACAACCCAATCGTTAGCAGGGCTCATGGTTAAGCTGAGCAGAAGGTCTGATGCTTGGAAAATCATTAGTAACAGCTACGCTGCATGCTAGGCATGTCATGACGCGGCATGGAGATATAATCTACTCCCAGTGTTGCATGGCAAGCAAGCATCTGTATGCTTTATTTCACGCAGGGCCACCAAGAGTGCCGATAAAGACTCTCCCACAGCGGGAGAGTATACATAGTGGCCGCACAGTACGCCACACAATCAAGCAAACAGAAGTATATACGGTAATTAGAAGTCTCAACCCATCATTTTTAGAGGCCTTTGCGACCGTAACCGCGACTATGACAATAGTAACCCATGAAAGACATTAAAAAGAAATTGCATGGCTTCAGAGGTATGATGCATCCGCACCTATGCATAACTTGCTTGAGGCATGCATCGATAAAGGTCGCAACAGAACAACATATCTGCTGAGGTCACAAGCTGGAATGCGGGGTCCGTCCTGCTGGCTACAGAAAATAAATACAACTGTCGGGGACGGCTTAGGCCGCCCCGTTACCCGGATACCCGGATTTATGCAACTTATAAGCCTGTCTTAGCGGACAATGTTAATAACAAATCTGTACACATCCTGAACGCAACACATATCCTCGGCACGCAGGGCCGGATACTGCTAAAAGCTAATATGGAAGCGGTCATAAGCGTCTGCCAAATTGCAAGCAGTTACTTGACCGTGTATAAAAGCCATATAAAAGCCATGCATGAAAGATACCTATGCATGATAAAATTTCTTACGGGCAATGCTGTCGAATAGACCGGCTCGCAGACTCGCTGACTAGTGCAGCGAGGTAATTATATGCGTCCCTCCTATTATATGATTTAGTGACCGGCCACCATCAAATTGTTCGTGCGTTGCTATCCTCTTACTTCTCAATCGTACCACCTCATCAACCGGTTGCATTTTCTGGACACATACATATCTACCTGTATGTGCTACCACGCACATCCTCCTAGCTGGCGTGCCCCTTATCCTCTGGCACCACCGATCAAGCAAGCGGCTTAAATTCATGAGTGGCTGCTGAATCCCAACTCCTCCGGTTGGATCCTTCAAACGCAGCCGGAATGTATATTTTGATGCTGTACGGGTGTAGTTAGGTAGGTAGGCGCGCATGAGCTTCACCTGCTTATGCGCTTCCACCTGCGTGCAGCCACAAATATATAACCACTATATATTAGCACGCCAGCCAACAGCAGGCCAAGCATATAACATATTTCTTAGTTTGTGAGGGGAAGGCTAAATGGTGCTACAGATGCTAGCTACAGATGCCACAGGCAGCATGCTATCGCAAACTGCAGGCAAGGGTGCCCGACACATCATACTCACATACCTTGCCCGGAAGGCCGCCCAACAGACAAACAAGTAAATGGTATTACTCACCGTAGCACCGAACACCAACGTCCTGCAACGAGGAATCATGCAGACGGAAAAGCACTCACTTGAGATGACGGAAAGAGTTTGGCTCATTTTATGAAACACGTGCACATAATACTTATATGTACGACTACCTACTTGTATCATATAATAACGGTACGAAGATAACCAGTGGCACGGGAAGCTTTTAAGTTCTGCTTGGCAGCTATCCAGCATGCAGGTGAGGTAAACCGTCTTAATTAGAGTTGTTTGGAAATAATCCATACAGCATCCGTACGTTGGGGTGACGGGTAGACCTACCTGGCGGCTAACCCGCCGCGCCTGGCATAGATAGGCCATCACCCCAACAGGAACCAACCACGTTTTGAGGAACCATGCAAAAAATATAATGGTGTAAGATTTGATCCAGGGACTTTTGAATCAAACGTGGTCATCGCACTGCTGTGACACAGACTCCATCTAATTTTTATCCAGGGTCACCGAGGGTTTCTATCCAGGGTTTTGGGCACTTGTCAACCACTATACTGACGTACCCATCTGGCCGCGTCCTGGTGCTGAGCATTCAGGCCGCGTCGCACCACACCGCACTGCATCAGCATTCTCCGCCCATTACGCCCTTCCCCAGAATTCCCCAGAATTACTCCGTCCACAACACGCCATCCTCACCCATCACATCCCCACGTTCACCTCAACATGGCGGCAGTCATTTATTCCCCAACCGTTGAAAGCACACTGGTATAGACGCTGTGGTGGTGGAGAGTCGGGCTCTAAGCTCTCGCAGTCCACATCGTCCTGCATGTGTGCAACAGAGAGATGCGCGGAGGGGGAAATGATAAGCAGGGTGCCCTAAGTGAATTACCATAGCTAAAGAACACATATATACTCCTTCATACAGGTGTTAGAAATGATTGTAGTCTAAAAACAATCGCTTTGGTTCTGGCCCCTCTGGCAAATAGTGTGCCGTCAGCTGTGCACATGTGTGTATGTATAGGCGTGTGTGTGTGTGTATGTTTGTGTATGTTTGTGTGTCTGTGTGTGTTTTGCTGGATGGACGGATACATGTGCTAACTAAACCCTAAACCAGAAAACCCGAATAAGCAGCAACAGGGATGGTATCAACCTTATATATTCTGATGACGTATAATGAGCAAGCCGCCCACCCGTCTATTGGAAGATAGGTACCTGGTGCATTCCTGGCATCCCATTATCCTGAACTCTGGCCAACCGCGCTCCCAGCCACTCACCATGTGGATGGGGCCCTTGCCGCCTCCCCACCGCGAAACAGCCGTGCCGCCCTCGTAGCCAAGTTCCCGACAGACCACATTAGCTTCGGGGTCATCGAACTCATCATCACTGCGGGCGGGGTAACCGGTAAGATGGATATGCGCGTACATGCATTAGTATACTGCTGATCGATGTAGAAGTTGACATCAAATCTATAAGGGCACCTGATGATAATATGAATAATAAATGTCTAGTCATGAAGGGCGACTCGCGCTGCAAGAACAAGCACCAGGGGCCTTGATCAGGCCACAGACCGAGCCACAACCCAGGGGGAATCCCACAAGGCTTCGTCCGTCTGTGTATGTTTGCTATGTGGCTAATCGCGCGTGCTACGATCGGGACTAATCGGGACTGCTTTCAAGCCATCTAGTTGCATGCATTCAGCAACTTGTCATCAGGCATTTGGGCACACATTGCTATTCCCCTGGCAGCCTATCTATGGATGCGTTCTAAGGCGACCCAAAGCCCTAAGTTTATAATATTTATATATATACATATTATATGGTGGGGATAGGTGTTTTTTGCTTCACCCGTGGCCACTACCTGGCAGTCCCTCATCTCCCCATATATACGTAGAACATGCTCACCAGACGGTACCCCAAGTCAGTCCATCGAAGATTTCAACTCGGCCTTCACTTGGCGACGTGCCGTTGACCAGACGAACGGAATAGATTGCTGCATGCAGACGTAGGTAGGGGAATGCATGTACACGGCGGAGTCACTTTATATGTGTGTATGCGTTGTATTGGGGTGTTACACTGTGGGCGACTCGCCCTACAAGGGCGAGCACCAAGGGGCGTTGTATGTATATGCATGATGTACATACAGTGATGATTTTATTCACATGTTTAATATGCGCTATGCGGTCAGAGCTAGCTGACAATGTGTAGCAGTCGTCGCTCTCACGAGGCCAGACTTATATTTCGGAAACATTTCCTTATATGGGTTCGCAAGAGCGTGCAAGTATGTATGAATGCAGACTTAGTACATCGAATGAGGTCTGGTGGCAGCAGAGTCTTGAACTCCGAATACTTCGTATTGCAATACTTCAGTAACTGTCCAAGGCACTCCACCGGGGTGACTTTAATGTCAGGTCACCTTCTAGGATGTATGTACTACAGTCTGCTTTTACTTTTACGACTTAGTTCGTTTTCGGTTAGGCATCATGCGTAGCGCATGATTGCCTACCGGGGTATCTAGGGTGATTTTACTGAGGTGAATGTAGCTTCCTATATAATGCGCGATGGATAGATGCGCTGCTGGTTATTATCGTAACTGCTGTTGGGGTTGCATGGCTTGTACAGGCCATGGCCATAAGTAATTGCTTCCCACAGACACTCCTACCAATATTGGAAAGAATGGGCGGCTGCTTCCAGACTGGCGGGGGTGGCGGCGGCGGCGGCGGCGGGGGAGGCATTGGAGGTTGCACGGTGAAGTCCATAGGAGGACGGGTACCTGCGCACAACAACTAGCAGCAATTAATTGCGCGCCCAACGTGCCCATATACACCCAAGCATCGAAGTGCTGGTTGTCAATACCGATAATTGCAAAAAGGATGACCGGATGGAGCATACTGTCGCAATATACTGAGCATGCAAGCCCCATACGTTGATTAATAAATGATGTTATGTGAAGGGGTGTTACACTGTGGGCGACTTGCCCTGCAAAGACGGGCACCGGCAGGGCCCCTGACCGGACCGAGCCCCAGTTATATGTATGTATGTATGTATGTTTGTATTTGTGTGTGTGTGTGTGTGTACAAGAACAACATGAACAAGTTGCCAATCTCCAACAAACGCGCAAGCATTCATAGGAAGGCCGCTAAGGCCACTAAAAGGGTGCTCACCATTTCCACATACGACACCCACATCCTGTACATCATTACATGCATGGATGGCAAAGAACACAAAATGTCATCATCATGTAGGCAGGCAGAAATAGATGCACAATGGATGATCGGATGGAAGGTGTTAGTTGTATCATGCCCTTAATAATATAATAAGCAAAGGGCTGCCCGCGAGTTAACGACAGATTAGACATCGTCTTGATAATCATGTACCATGATCGATACTACATGCATGGATGGAAAGACAGGCACACATATAGATGTTGAAACATATGCAGATGCAGGCACAGACGCAAATGTGTAGATAAATTAAAACCAAATTATGTGTGTACGTACATGTACGTACGTATGTCGCACCTCAAAATGAACGCAGTTATGAATGCCCCAGCCGCTGAAGCTGCACTCCGCAAGATGGGTCCCTTTCATACTCTCTGCGCAGTTCACGTCGTCCTGCACATTGTCCATTAAATCTCAATCAACTGCTGTTGGTTGGCCCGTGCATGCATGTGGATGGATCCAGCATTGATCATTGGTGTCGTTCAACGAAAACTTAAACAACGCAAATTTCACACGTTCTATTCATGGATTCAGCAAAACCGAACAGTTTGTGTCAGAAGCGTTCCCTCACGACCGCGCGGGCAAACGGCTTATTGACCAGTTAACTGGGTCAACGGTCCTGATGGGCTTCATTAAGATTTCAGTCACGGCCAAATACGTAGTGGTGAGGACGCATAACGTGACGACATGATGTCGTACGTATTTATTTGTCAAAGAGGCCTCTCGAGATGCTGAGATGCGTGTTTTTTGCATCTTACATGGGTATCTATGTGTGCCGTACATGCATGGTACCAAACGACTTCTACAAATGACATGAAGCCGGCGATTCAGAAGACAGAACCTGGGATTAGTAACATTATCATTTGAACTCAAGTGGAGGACAGCCCGGAGTCTTTCACAGCCTGCTGGCGACCGGTCCTTACGTCAGGTCAATGTTAGTACGTGATTATAATGAGAGCGTGTATATACGAATAAGCTAGCAGGAACAGATACCAGCAGGCGCCGGATTATTTGGCCCCTTGCTTACCATTAGGATGGGAAGAGAGCCGCCACCCCACCTCGGCACAGCCACGCCGTACTCGTACCCGAGTTGTCGGCATACGACATCAGCCTCAGTGCTGGTGAAACCATCATCGCTGCAAACAGAACAGCGGAGGAGCAATCCTGGTCACGCACATACCCGAAAAGCACCACCTTACTTCGTACATGCAAGACTCTGATGAGCATGATAAGTGAATTAACACCTGTTATGAGGAGGGATGGAAAGACTCACTAGCACAAATTATATATTTGCAGCGGTAGGATGGACAGGTACATACAGGATCGGCGCGCAGATAGATAGGGTAGGAACACGAATTCATAAAATATATGCGTAGGCCTAGGAACGAGTCATAAGCAAGGAGGGGAGTGAAGACAACAGTACAAAAACAATTTGTCACAGAAAGTAAGTTCATACGTACGTACGTTTAATATAATAATAATAACACCACTAACATGTATTAAAGGGTGTTACACTGTGGGTGACTTGCCCTGCAAAGACGAGCACCGGGGGTCCTGACCGGACTGAGCCACAGCGCATGGGAGGGGCACGTGGCTTTGTATGTCTGTCCTGCCACGTGCTCCCCCTCTCACTCAGGCCAGCAAGAGTAAACAAAACCCAAAGTTAACATGAATGATTGGGGATGTTAATCACTTACCAAACAGTTCCCCAAGTGGTCCCATTGAAAATCTCAACACGACCCTGGTTGGGTGTGGGACCATCCACCAGCCGTACATCATACAAACCTGCATCCATTATTGAATTCAATGTACAAAAACATGATGGGTTACGTATTTGGAAATGATCAAATAGTTTGATTAATTATGGGATGCATGCGTGATAGATTTATAGCTATAAACGTATGGCATACGAATATTGTTAACCTACCGCGAGTAATTATGCAATGCGTATCAAGCAATCGACTTCAGTACGTGTATTTAAGGATAAGGCCGTGATGGCTGCAACATTCGAGCTTCCCTTAGTCATGTTTGGTAAGGTATTGTCATAAAACATGCGCGCTGTTGATGAATTCGTCATGTATATGTATATGTATATATACATATATACACATATATACATATATACATGCATGGGGAGATCCAACAGTTCCCTGCCTGTGTCACAAGGGTATTGATGGGGGTGTGGTGCACGACCTGCCGATCAAGCTAAACGGACAAGCTAAACCCCTAAGGCAATTATATGTTATGAACACGTTTAAAAATATGCATGCATTATATGCATGTTCAGCATAACATTTATTATTATGATGATAAATACATATGTTATGTCTTGTGTGTCGTACCATAAACGTCGTTAGGATGTATGCCCAAGTGATCTGTGTACCGCATCCAGAGAAAGAAAGTATGGGGAATATAAGGAAGATGGGGTTTATATTCATAATTGACTTTCAACATGTATTTTTCAGATCAATCTACTGCGTTCTGGCAAAGGAAAATCACCCCCAAGAACCCACAACGAGCCGAGCCTTGCGCTGAGAGGAACCAGGGGAGGAAGGTACATACAATACCCCAATGCAAGAAGCCGCTAACAACAACTGCGGCTCTTAAGAACTCTCTCTGCCGGCGGCATGAGGCCACCTACACTCGCTCTGCGAAACAACCAACCACCGACCCGATCGGCCTGTGGCAGACCACCCCCATCCCCAAATGAGGGAAGCGCCATCCGCGGCTCTAACAGTATAAAGAGCCCTGGCGCCTCAGACAACACTACCACCAAGATGCGCCACCACATCCCCAGTGATATGCCGAACAACAGACATGTGTTCCACCTCCGAGCGATTCCCTGGAGTGGCACCCAACAGGTTAGCAGGCAAGAAGGAGCCAGGATCCAGGCAAAACTTCACTTGCTTACCATGGGACCGGCCAAAAACCTCACTAAGCGCACGAGCCTGTGTACAGACAACACACTGCACGGGGCCCCACACGGCCCCATACACGATAGGATGACAGCAAAAGGGGCCACCAGGCAAAAAACATCCAATAACTTCAGCACGCACACGTGCCACTGCCCCCGCGAATATGTAACCAAAATAGCACTCGATCGGTGGCCGCCTATGAAAGCAAAATATCTGAGGCAAAGTTGATTACTGCAAGCTGCAAGCAAGTGAAGCAATAATAACAGCAACAGGACGGCAAACTCACCAAAAGCCCTCTCCTGCAAAACAACTTGACGAGAGTCGCCGGACGAGGGAGAGACACCCAACCCAAACCCAAGAAGGCAAAGCACCCACAAATACAACGACTCTCGCTCACCAAAAAAAAGCTCGGCTCTCCTTGCACTAAAACCCATATTTGAGGCAAGCACAAAAAACAATTTTGGTCCAGCGCGCTTTACCAGCATCCAGCAGAATCAAGCGGATAGTACTTAGAGATTTGATTGCCATTGACAATCTAGCTATACCCTAGAGGAGGAGGCCTCCTGAAGCTGCTAGGTCTTCCATCCATCCAGCCAGCCGGCCACCAGCACTTGTCCGTATACAGTTCTCTACAAATGTCCCCCCTAGGCCTGGAATCTGCCGTAAATAGCTTCTACTGTTATACTTCTTATCTTCTATTTCATACTTTCTCTGGTTTTAACTAAAACCGTTCAGATTTAGCCACCCAGAAGCCTTCTGTTGGCTTAGCCAGGCTTAATAGAGCTTAGACTAAAACCAAGCTTAGAGCCTAAATATAACCACTATGGCTTGCTGTTTGTTTTCTGTTTAAACTTGTCAGCTCCTTCGTTCCGGCATTCTGCGTTCACTACTTGAGCTCTTATAGCTCTCTTACTTGGCAGCTGGCTGGTGTCCGTTAGTTGCCTCAGCTTCGAGTTCGCAGCTGGCTTTCCCCTCTGAAAGCAAGCCAAGGGAGGTTATAGGACATATCTAAATCCAGTCCATGTCTAAATCTATGTCTTTGTATTTATCTTCACCTTATCTTTATCTGATAATCCATATTTATAACATTACTTTGTTATGACCCAACCCTTGATCACGTATGAGTCCTACCATTTTTTTGATGACATTATGATGACATGCAGGACTTCCAACTATCTATATAGATGCGTCTTATGGGGTGTTGAAATACTGAAAAATTAGCACATCGCAGAAGTTGGCCTCCATGCGCAAGGACGCTTCAAAGGTCAAGCAAGCTAATTACGACATCAGATTCCCATTTTCAGTAATTAACATAATACAGCATGATCAATCATCACCATCCCATTGAGTAAGGCCGTATATCGATAAATAGATAGATATAATATCCCCTATCCCCTATATATAAAGGTATTCGGACCAAACATGTTATGAACTGACAAGCAAGCTGCTAGAGGGCACAATGCAACATGTATATATAATTACATTTGTATGTGTGCGTACAAATATATTTATATATAGTTGCGTATATGCACACACGTATATGCGACATACAGATAGAGCCGTATGCCTGTGTACGACATACAATGGGATGTCGACTTCCTAGATGGGGCCCCACCCAAAAAACAGCAGTCGGTGCAAGTAGCGATCTCACTACCTTCCCCCAAACGGACAAATATGAAAAAAGTGTTCCGTAATGCATACCGGCTGGTGGAATGGGTGGAGGTGGCGGGGGTGGTGGTGACATAGTTTGTTGTCCTGCAGAGAAGAAGTCCGAGCAGTGATGATATGTAAAGAATAGAGGGAATTTCCGAGCAGATGTACGCGTCGCGCTCAGAACGATGATAATAACGGTTAAGATAGATTCCTGATCTGTAGTAGTTGATTGCCGAAAAGGCCTCTCGAGTTGTTGACAGGGTGCTTCTTGCACCTTATATTGTGATAGTGTGTTGCCGTACGTCTACGACTACTACATGATCTCTCGAGCGATTGAGTCCTTTGCTTATTCAATAAATAACGGGCATATATGAGATACAACGTCACGCCGCCCCCCGCGCGCTTATATCATATATATATATATATATATATGTGTGTGTGTGTGTAGTAGTCGTAGATGTACGACACACTATCACAATATAAGGCACCCTGTCAACAACTCGAGAGGCCTTTTCGGCACTCAACTACTACACTGCACATATATATCGAGTTGTTGACAGGGTGCCTTATATTGTGATAGTGTGTCGTACATCTACGACTACTACACACAGGCCGAGTCGCCCACAGTGTAACACTCTTTCATATACACAGGTATATATGTATATATCATGCAGTAATGATTGCGAATGATAAGAACTCACCATAATAACAGATAACACCCACGTCCTGCACGGATTCACGGCAGCAGCAGTAATAACAATAAGGGCGGGATCAGATGGCATGGAGCGTTGGACACGCATTGTTTATGTGTATGACTACTAAGTCATACACATAAACACAATATAGGGTGCATAAAGGACCATCTCAGCATCTCGAGATAGAGGCCTTTTCATTCGGCACGCAATTACTACTACATACACACATGCACGCGAGCGATATTTTTAGATTTACATGCATTGTCGATAATAATACATGCGTGTAATCAGAGACCTAGCTATATAACAGAGACGTCTCCGGTATGTAATATGCAAATATGCAAACGCAAATGTTTTGACGAATACATAATTCGACATTAGTAACAAAGCATGCAGATGGATTCCTTGATGGACAATTAGCCCCTTATACATGGTATGCACGATCGCTGATTAAGTAGTCACATGCATTCTATTTAGATCGGGATGTAATACATATACATACAACAATATATATATAATATAATAATGCTATATATGTGTTATATAATATATAAGGACAGACAGACAAAGCCACGCGCCCCTCCCCTGCGCTGTGGCTCGGTCCGGTCAGGACCCCCAGTGCTCGTCTTTGCAGGGCTAGTCGCCCGCAGTGTAACACCCCAATAAATATATATGATACAATGCCCACAGTGTAACACCTGTTAACAATAATGATTTCGACATATATAATAATATATTATGGATAAATATTAAGAGTGCTACACTGTGACTCCCCTTGCAAAGACGAGCACCGGGGGTTCTGACCGGACCGAGCCACAGTGCAGGGGAAGGGCACGTGGCTTTGTCTGTCTGTCCTGCCACGTGCTAGCCCTCTCACTCGGACCAGCAAGAGCAAAGAAAACCTCAAGAGGCTCTAGTCTGGCCACTAACAGAGCACAGAGGGGCACCAAGAAAACACACAGAAGGAACTAAGGAAAACACAAACACACGGAAGGAACTAAAGAAAACGGGGGACAAACCCACCACCAGCAGCACGTGTATGCGTATGCATGTAATTACCTCACGGTGCGTGCAGTCATGCACACCCCAGCCAGGGAAGCTGCAATCCTTAAAGTGCGCTGGCTTAGACGAGCAATTCACATTATCCTGCAGACAGGCATTAACGAGATGAAGGAAGTTGGCATTGGGATGAAAATCTCACCCGCGTTGAAGTACGATAATTCAACCGGCGAGGATACGCGGCTTAGTATAAAATTCGTATAAATTTGTGGTATGTGCGTATGTGACTTTGGAATTCTCATTAGGGACACACACAAACCTAATTCCTACGTAAGTGCTACACCCAAGAGTAGCAGGCTATCTATCTATCTATCTATCTATCTATCTATCTATCTATCTATCTATCTATCTATCAATCTATCTATCTATCTATCTATCTATCTATCTAAATATATATATATATATGTGTGTGTGTGTGTGTCTACCCGCATAAGCAAGCGTAAGTATACTCATATTATACACACTACACGCATATGTATTTGTGTTATATAACATACACCGTGCACGTTAAATTACTCATTTAAACATTTCGATGCCCTGCTTAATATTATATATGTACAATGGAGGAAAGCTAAAACCAATTAATAACGATACCTGATGAGATATGAGCGAGTAGTTCATCATTCTCAACAATTATTGATATATCTGCTAACCTACATGGAAGCCCCAGCCATCATGAAGCAAGCTTGAGGGTTCCTCATTATTGTATTGTAGTGTGCACTTATTGCGCACATATGTAATACTATATGCATGTTAGGTATATATGCACCGCCAAGTTGATCACGCACGTATTGATCATGAACGTACGTACGCACGGAAGTACAGCAATTTGGGTGGCTTTATGTCTTAAGATGACCACTGAATTCAGTTTCCGTATTAGCTCCGAAGATGCGCTTTTTGTAACGCTGTTTGCCTTTTCCACCTCCAAAATTGCAGCAACGTTGAAGGACGCTTACAGGGATTTTTGGCTAAAACAGGCTAAGTTAGCAATGGGTGCATAATGAAATTCATCACGCGGGGTTGCATAAAGGCACAATCAGTAGCCCGCAATTTCATATACAGAACTCTGCTGCACATACATGGACGGCTGCATGCCTGAATGACCCGCACACTTTGTGTACGGCAGAAGGTGAAGGTGGTGTTGCCATTATATTAGTCAGGAAAGTGTCCTTTGAGTTGTAAGCACAAATGTTAGTATGCAGTTTAGCTTTACTTTGTTGATGCCCAAAAAGCTTTTTGTAGTTACCTTAGTAAACTTACTCATTTGCTGTTTATCTTCAGCATGTTTGGCACCAATGTGATTACTAAATATAACAGCCACCGGCTTAAATGGCCCAACTTTGCTTCTTGCATGCAAGCAACCTATACTCTCGTGCCGTTTAGCGGATCCCTCTTGTTGTGCCAGCTCACCGTCAATTGTTTATTAGTATATATCCTAACCCCACTCACCATCAGGATGCGTCCTGAGCCACCACCGAAGGCCTCAATATAATCTCCATAGTCGTAGCCGAGCTCCTTGCACACGACATCAGCCTCTGCGTAGCCAAAGTAGTCATCGCTGCACCGACAGAGCCGGGATGATATGAGCAAAGTAAGGCGAAAGAAATACGCACGCGGGTGATGATGAATGTGCTTTACAGTAACTTTACATGTATGTACACTCCATCCCGGCGAGGAAGTAAGGGGGGATTTGAACACCCCTGTGCGCAAAAAGCAAAAATTCTCGGGGGAAGGAGTTGAGTAGCAGAGTGAGCACTACTATATATGATATTTGGTCGCGAGTATCGTGACTCGAGAGCCAGCTGTTAGTTTTGGCTGATGAAATAAGCCCGCCACTGAGTGGGTGCAGATCGAGATGGATGGCCTTTATTGGTTATTGATGATGATGAGCATCATACCCACGTGGATACCATGTGGACATATGCATGGACGGGGGTGGGCGGGAATGTATGAAGAAGATATTATTAAGATGTTGCACCTCCATCATATCAGTTGCATGCAAGACAAAATACGTCAGTATGTATGCACACTTATGCAGCCTCTGCAATCGCAGGGCATGCCTGCACGGCGAGCATATATGCACGTATGCATATGCATGTGTATAATATATATAATATTAACACTATTATCTTGCAGCGCATCAATGGCGATGCGTTCAGATTTGCCTAAACGTAACAAGCACAAGCACGAAAATTACCTACCTACACACCCTGAGTATCAACATACACCCGATGCTCGTCTTTGCAGGGCGAGTCGCCCACAGCACAGTGTAACACCCTTTCATACAGCAGCACACGCAGCCAGCGGCGGCATTTTTAGGTTCCCAAGTAAATCTTCCTTTGCATGTTCGGCATACCTACCGATACATCAATTGTCACCAGCTACATATGTATGAATGAATAAATATTATATCCACTCGTGCATCGCACCATCATTACCAGTGTAACCCCTACATGCATTTATCATTTAGGTATCCTCATCAGGCGTTTGCTTTCTGCTTGTTATGTTACGTACCAGACGGTGCCCCACATGCCCATGTACAAGACTTCCAAACGACCCATGCTGGGATCCAAGCCGTCGACTAGCCGTATCTCTGCTGCCGCAGGCGGTTGCTGCTGTGACGGCAGTCCATATGTCGGCGGTGATGGTTGGGGACCTGCTGGACGCAAATATACGCAAGTGGCGGTTTTGAACATGTATGTAATAATACATATAATTAAATTGTGACCGTCGACAGAATTCAGAGGAGGGGCACAGACAAAGCCACGTACCCCTCCTCTGCGCTGAGACTCGGTCCGGTCAGGACCCCCAGTGCTCGTCTTTGCAGGGCGAGTCGCCCACAGTGGAACACCAAAAAAAACGAATTCCGCCTCTGGCAGGGATGGACCAAATAGAAGATGATCATACGCATGCGTGCTGAAATGATGATGGATCGAGGTACTGGCCAGCAATTCGCTATCTACCTTCATCATCACCAAGCAGAATACAATATAAATTGTACGTATGTACGAGCAAGTTGTATTTGTACGAGTATACGGAAGTGACTAACAACTATAGAGTTATTACTAATTTATAATGATAATAATGATATTTGCATCTTGATTTGATGATCTACTCACAGACGCGAGCCAAGGTAGAAGTGACATCTGTAGCAGTCGTGCGTATATACATACGCCCTCCTCTGTGCTGTGACTCGGTCAGGTCAGGACCCCCGGTGCGCGTCTTTGCAGGGCGAGTCGCCCACAGCAGTGCAGTGTAACCCCCCTTAGATGCGCATCATATAAAGGTCATAACATAGTAGAATATAATATAATGTGATATGCGATATGATACGATATATTATATATATATAATAATACATAGTAAGTATCATTATGCGGCATTATGTATTCACCCGACACGTACCCCCATAAATTGGTGGCGACCGTGGGCGGGGCGATGAGGATGTGTAGGATGGTGCCGGTACGATGTGCCCGGCGGGCAACCATTTCTTGACGCTCTCTGCATACAAAGCAGTCCGCACGTTCATGTATGTCTAATGGCGAGATGCAATCCCGAAAGAAAGGTATGATCAGCTATCAAGCTAGCTAGCGTATGATCGCGTAATACGTATATATTATCGCTCCAGCAGTAGTGGAAACTGATGCCAGTTGAACTTTATGGCAATGGTGCCGTACTGATCTCGTGTGCTTATTACGATAATTATTTTACTAATGTGTGCTCACCTATATGCGCAATCTTTCACCATTCGCTAGCTATAGCTATCAAACACTAGCTTGCCGCCATTATTGGGTCATGCAGCAATTAATGATCGAATGATTAGCATAAGTGCATGTAAACAACGAACTACATATCGTTTCAGTATAACACATACATGCACATATACTGCAGTATGCAGAACATACACGTGATGATGGCCATGAGAGGACCAGCTAGGCAGATACGTATATTTATGGCAACTTGTCAAGATGTATACGGGAATGCATGATGTGTCCTGCCAAAGAGTGAGACACGGTACAGCCCGCCGTTGCTGGACGAACTAACGGGTGAGTGATGAATGATAGATGACGGCCGATGGCCTGAAGTAATAAACTAACAAATTAGTTTCATAATAACTAACAAATTATTAACTTGTGAGTGTAAAATTGAATTGCGCGTCCACGATACGTACCCTATGTCTCTTTTCGCTCATCACCAGTCCGTCGTCACACTTCTCACACTGTTTTCTATCCGCACGCACGCACGTATTATCCGCATACGGGAGGACTGAGGCGCCCGGCGCGGGACAAGGCTTGCTAGCGCGCTAGCGAGCTTCATTCTACACATCACTTCATTAATCAATTTGCATCCCACGGAGCTCCCCAACTATCGTCCAGCCATGCAAATACATCTGGCACTCATCACTGAATGACGTAGGTCGACTGTTATCGACGCACGATAGCCATACGTACATGGATGGTAAGATAAGTTTATAAATTGAGAAACGTTCCAGCATCATAGTCCAGACAAGTCAGATGCACGGATGCAGGTTGTTCCGACCCTTCCTGCAGCCTCCTCGCTGTTTATTCCGGGTAGGCGATGAGCGAGTCCATTCATCCACTATTATCATGCGCGCAACATTGTTTTTAAATATTGCGCTATTACATAGTCTAGTTGCCATGCCATTTGGGATGAGTACAACTAGTAATGTTGCTGCTGACCGGGTGGCCGCCGCGAATTCAGGCGGCGGGCCTTCGACGACGACCTCTTCGTGAGCGAATGATTTTGGTGTGCTGACAAGTTCGGCACGAGCCGTCGACAGGGCATTTCACAGCGCGTAAAAGCTTATGAAATATATGCAGGATATAGTTATGCAATATTCTCAAGAGTCGCAGATAATAGCCGTCGGCAATCCGTGTCACAGTGATCCCGCCACCCCTGATCGTTGAATTTACCAGAATTGACTGCTACCCCTGCCTACTAACTCTGCAAATGACAAAGTGTCCGGGTTATTTTAAAATAAAAATAACATGATGAAAATATCACACGCAAGGATAAATAAAAGGGATAGATTGCAGGTAACACTCTTTGGGACACGAGACTACGATGCGAAAACAGCGCGCAAAAACTTTCCGTACGAACCTTTTCCTGATGATGACAGTTGGGATAGCAGCCGAACCGGCGCCGGGGCGCAGCATCCAGAGGAGATCGAAATGATGAGTACTCCCAGTGCCAGCAGAGGCCAAAGCCGATGGAGTCGCGAGTTGCCGGAAAGTCGTCGACCGGACGATGTACTGCCAGACATTTGTGGTGTCTTCTAAAAGGGAAACAACTCGCAAGCACGGACATGAGGACGCATGGACACAAGAACACGATAAATCATCTGTTCAGAGTATTACTATTGGAATCTCATAGGAATAGGCAAGGGTCTCAATCACCGTCATATAACGAAGACGCAATAGGCGTGGGTCCGGAGGGTGACTGCCTACTGCTGCTAATTTGTAACGCGGTGCAGTATACGAAGATACGAGGAAATGTTACCTTCCAATTCAAGGCCAAGGAAAAAAGTGCTGAGGATACTTGTAAACGGGAAGGAACTGGCACACAAAATTGACCGTTTGCGGCTGGATGTTGGTGTTGATGCAGCAGCGACGACGAAACGAAGCTAGGCATTATACACGGGCACAGTCGCAATAATTGGATTTACGAACGACACCATCACACTGTGTTTTCGCGAAGTAAAGAAATTGTTAAAGTCATGTGATTATAGCCTTCAGATAGCCTTAAGCGGGCGAAAACGTCGTACATATCTATAATTAGGCGATTGGAGGTCTTTATACAGCATGAAGTACCCTTTGTGGCGGGCGTAGAAAACATCTCTAATTAAGGTTGGGTACAGTAAGTGATAAATTGAATAGTAGTGGATTCCTTACGAATTAACGTTGTTGGGCTATCATCAAAACGGGGATCGCGCGCTTTTAGAAAAATCGGCTCCAAGTAGTACTGCGGGCTCACACGCACCTTAGGTCAAGCCGACATGGGACATAGAGCGATGAATGATGTATAGCTATGTATATATAACATCATTCAACTATATCGTGTGTACCAAGCGCGCGGATTGTCGCCGAGCGCCACGGAGCGATGAAACTTCCCCTGGAGCTCGCCTCCACCTTGCCCATCCGTTCGCAAAATTGTAGCCTAGATTTAAAATACCTCTAATTTACCATGACAGCCAAAAGTAAGAGACCGAACAGAAACTGAGATCGGCCTAGGTGCTGGGTCCCAACAAAATGATGGCTTTTCCAGGCGGCAAAGTACTGCTTGTTAAAGATTAATTTACTTTTTGCATTCCAGGAAAACATGGATTCATATCTTTACTTTTCGATTGTGATCCATTGCCTTCCTTAATACGTTCGTACCCAACCTACCGTTTGCCCGCTTCGTGCGTGTGTCGTTTTAGGGGGAAGCGAATTTGCACAACACCCTCCGCTATAGTAGGGCAATTCCTCATCCAGTAAAATACCCATTTTTCAGTTCTTGCGGTCCTTTGAGCCGCCGGGCTCGCTAGAACCTTTGGAGCTTATGGAGTTTGCAACATCACCGATTTTGGAGGTGTAAAATCTGGAACGCGGAGAGGGATAATGAACTATACCGTACCATGAACGCTGTATCTATCATCGTGTGCATGCATTGTCAAGTTACAGTAAGCTTTTCTTCTCATTATCGCAGGCGTCAGTGTGGTGACCAATAGCCCTTTGTTCAGATTGCTAGACACTGCTAGACAGGGCTAGACAGGGCTTGACCAGGAAACGGTTGACGTTTTTATGGACCAAACTAGCCTTCTGCTTCTGGAGCAAGCTAGTTGACGTAGGGCGGCAGTATCTGTCACAGCGCCTTTCGAGAGGAGAAAAGAATAGATCTCCGTCCTAGTGCGTGACAGAATGCAGTCTTGGGCGGGGCTCTATTGTCGGTGCTATGGGTTCTCCAGGCTTCTTTGTGTACCAATAACTTGATTTCTACTAAATCTCGTTAAACACTATTGTCCCCAGAGGGGAAATAATCCAAGGGATGGGTCGGACCGAATAGAAACACCGATCCAGATGCGACGAAGAATGGCCAGCCAAAGGCTCAGCAAAAGCGCCGAAATTTCACGGTGAAATAATGCGCGTGGACGTGATTTTTCTGAGGTTCTGGAGGAGTCAAGAGGTCAGTTAATGAGTTAATGAGGCCAGCCAAAGGCTCCTAGTGATCCTCGTAAGCTCGTCTGGGACAATTGTCAGCCAGGGGCGAAATATGTTATGCCACCGTCAGGGGATGGGTGAAGCGTGTCCCTTGGCGGGGTAGGTACATGCATCCTCTGAAACACCACACGAATCTGATCCGCTTCAGGCCTGAGTTCGTTGCTGGGCTATCAGGGTCAACCATCTATCCAATTGGTTAAGGAAACTTCAATCGCAAATGCCCTGCCTGTGACTCTGGTGAAGGCGAAGATGTGTACCATGTGCTGATGGAATGTCCGGTGTGCGAAAGCCTACTCCACAACTTGTCTGAATGACCTCTCTTCGATTTAAGACAGCAATATTATTTTTATATTTCTTGGATTTTTTAATTTTTGCGGTCCTCTGAGCCGCTTGGCTCGTTCGGACCTTACGAGCTCACGACGCTTGCAGCATCACATCACACCACGTCCATCTTTGACAAATTTAATGCGCAGCTAATACATAATAATCACAATAAAGTAATTGGGAAACATCATTCCCGCGACAGCACAGAAACGCGACAGGGAATTTCCTGGCGTGCCCCGGGAATGGCATGATACAGTCCGTTCTCATGAGGAATCATATTATTGAATTTAGGTTTTTAAAGTTAAACTGGGTCCGGAAGAGATTATGACATGGTGGATGCAACGCGGATGAAGGGCGGGTTAAGCACAAGCCATGCAAAATGTGATTTGGGAACATGGGTCTAAAACACATACCTTATCTATCATACTTGTTTTGTTGATGTTACGGATCCCGCGGTGCCTCGCCGACGCCTCCACGCGGGAGCTGTACGTAGTTCGTAATAAGGGCCACAACGCAATGACCCACCAAGATGCAGATGACTAGAAGCACTTCACTGACTCCTAAAAACGGAACTTGTGATAGCGGTAATTGATTCGTAGCTGCGGTCCTGTTCCCCAAATTTGAAATCAGGAAATAGGTCGGGTCCTGTGAGGCAGAAGCAACACAATTCGTTGTATGCTAAAATGTAGGAAGTGATCACATAGGCATCGCTTGTACACTTCATGAGGGTATTTTCATAATGATAGACATGCGCATGTCAGACATTGTACGGCGTGCGCAACGAACTCCGCTAAAATCGTCCAGAACTCCCTGTGATCGATGTATCGATAACACCTAAAGGTGCTGTCCTTGGTCCCACCCATATTATTACGTATAAATCTACATAATTTTCCTTACAAATTGTACATAACGCATAATAAGGAAATAGCCTCCTCATTTGCGTTCGTGTTTCATCACTACCCGTTAATTAATTATACAAATAGGGAGAAATGAGGACATCTTACATGTTAATGTTAGGATTCTTCTCCCACAGGAAATAGAGATAAATCACGGGGAGTCTTTGGCGCCCTTATATGTATAAAGAACGACGTTTCATTAGGCACAGCACCGCGGCCATGCATACAATTAATGTATAACTGCCCATAAGTTAATATAGTCAGGTAGCAGCTGCATTTACAAATTTGCTCGCAGCGCTACGGATAGGTCATGAATTAGCATCCCAGATCGCCCCGGATGGATAGTCTAATGCTGCTATCCTATCTTTCAGAGACATCCTAGTAATTTAATAGGAAAGATTTTGACAAGAAGATCCCAGAGTGGTGGTGGATGAATTTCTGTTATCAGTGCTTGCATGACCGTTGTGTTCGATCGCAGTCCAACACCTTCTATACGAAGACCTATGCATCAGGACCCTCAACTTCAACAATGGGTGATACAATAGATGCCATTCAATAGATGGCCGGCATAAAGGTTGCTGTCACTGTTTCGACATGACGCGGGACGACTGGCATGTAATGTTCTTCTGGTTATTGCGCACAAGATTTTTCATGATAGCAAAGTTTTCCTATCATAAAGAGGACGAAAATGCCACTGAAAAGGCTAACGTACGTTTCCAGAGCTTCAATGCACGTCGATCGCAGCGACGTCAGGAAACAGCAAGAGTGTTCTTTAACTGCTTTCTAAAATATGTCCGTTTGCCTTCTAGAATCATGAAGAAAATTCGCTCTGCGGGCTTGGTTTTGTCCCACTTAGCACATTTCGACATACGATTTCATGGGAGCCACGTTTAGCAGGAAATCCTATGGCATTAGGGTTCTTTTTACAAATCGTGATCCGATAAGTAGGTGCTCAGGAAGGCTCTATTGGTCAAAGTGGTTCATCCGGACATTGTGTTATTACTGATGCTGGTTCAGGATCGCGCAGATTGATGCACCGCGCCTCATGCGTCATTGTCGCCAGAATACAACAGTCGCTTTACCAGAGTATAATAGCCCCGTATCATACGCATTCCACACTACCGATGCATAATGTTGTATGTCGCGGGAAAGAACTGCGACGTGCGAAATGCTAATCACGTTAATATATCCTCTTGCTCAGCACATGCTTTGACACCCTGATTATCTCCACCCTAACGCAGCTTGTGGCACGATGCCCACAGCCCCTAGGTCCCCGTCCGTGCTCCGGAACCTCCCTCTTTAACTTTGACAACCGGGCAAAACAAAACCGCAGACCCCCGGGCGATCAGAGGGCAATATTTAACTTCACAACCCATTGCCTTGCGTAACCGCAAACGACTAAGCCTAGCACCATAGCAGCTTGCACCACCGCAAAGCAGAGCAGAGCAGGGAATGCGCTGCCCCTGCCGGAACGTACAGACGCGTATGTACACGCGGGCCAGTGGATATAATGTGCAGTAATGAAAGCCAAAAGAGGCCCCTCACTAGAGGTGTCCACGCTCACGCGCTATCTGAAGCGATGCCTCAATGGAGGCCATTATTGCGGCACTATATTATTGCGGCAGCGAAGACGCCAGCGCACTAAGCGCCCCTCAGCAACCGGGGATACTTAGCTAGGTATAAAATTGTTTAAGTACATGTACAGATCCATATTGCTGGGTGGAGGTGGCAACTCCAAGTATGCTTCAAACCTTGGCATTGAAACACCCAACTTTCAGACCCGTCTCAAATCATGAAGCTATGGTAGCCCTTGGTAGAACCTGCATCCCCACCAGCAGCACCATTTACACCATTACCACATCACTTCTACCACCAGCACCGAAACCCAACCTAAAAATCTAAACACTAATACCTAATCAGCAACGACCGCCGTACCCAGGATAACTAACTCAAAACGTATAGCACATACAAGCATTTTGAGGACGGCACCGGTTATATTGTCATCAGGTTGCGGTGTTAGCTCACACAGCCGCCCCGGGGGCCGGAAGCATTTCTGCCGACAGCCACCCACGCAGCACATCCGGCTCCGCCCCTCCGCACGTCCAATGTTCATCTTCGGCGTGCAATAAGAACATGGTACAATTCATAAGAGCGCAACTCTGCTTAGTATCGCAAGCTGTGCAGCAAATGAGCATTCATGGCACCGGCAGCCTTACCGTGATTCCTTTAAGGGATCCTCGCAGCTCACCGCCCACCGCGTACCGCTCCCCTAGATTACTAGGCCACACAAACCTCAACGCCAGACTTTCATATACATCTTTAGGAAAGCCAAAATATGTCGGCCACGGCTTGGCGGTGGCCTACGCGTGTGCGTTATAGGTTTAGCCGCCCTCTACCGCCCTCATACTGCCACAGCAGACATTCGTACACCTACGCCATCGCCTACGCACATACCTACGTCATCTTGCCAACCTGAAGATTAAAACCGGGTGAGCCATCCCGGCTGTGAATGCAGGCGTGTCCCCTGCTTTTCTCCATGACTCCCGCATGGCATGGCGCCTACAATTACCACAACAACGGCGGTGCAGGTAGACAACGGCGGCACCGTCCCCGCCGTCCAAGCTTTCTCCTCGGACTTTTACCTTGGGCGGACACTTGGGAAGATGAAATGCGCTGTGTCATCCGTAATTATACAAATTATAGCTCGCTACTGTCCTCCTCCCCACACGCGTATAACACAACACGAACATACGAACACATGACAAACGCAAAAAGACGAATACATGCCTGACCTCCGCCACATATCTTCGTCGTACCTGAGGAAAAGCAACGCTTGCAAAACCTTGAGCAACGCTCAATAAAACGCGCGAGCTAAGCAAACCAATCGCGCCAGATGTGGGAATACTTTTCGTTTTCGACACGACAATCAAAAATTCCCTTGTCAGCGTATCCACTGACAGACATTAATCATTCGCCTGTGGCATATTTCCAGCAGCGCCGCAAGGCCTTCCACAACAATGGCATACAGGTGGCCGATTCTCTGGAGAGATGAGACGGCCGCCGCCCCAAATAACAGCCATCCGCCGCCGTGGGCCGTATTCGACCAGCCTGCCGGTCCGTCGCTGAGCATTTCCTTCCCCCCCCCTATGGGGCTGGCACCACTCCCCATTCCAGCAACAACAATCTCTCTGTCCGGAAACTGTGACGGTGTCCCATTCGCCCAAACGGAACCATGTATTATTATTACTGTCTCATGACATCCGGCAGACGGTCAACAAGAAAGCAGCAAAAGCCAGTCAAGAAACATAACTTGCATCATTAGCATTGATTTCTTCTTTTCTGGGATAACAACTGAGAGCCGGGACGGAAAGTACAAATCATACTTCACAATAAGGGACAGCGGACTAAGATGTGCGGGATCCTGCCGTGTGGTAACGCGCACTTCCCGATGAAGTGTTGTTACACCAACGGCGTGGCAGACCTCGCGCACCTGCACATGAAAAGAGCACGCGCGCACACACACGCGCTCGCTCGTGCTACTGTTTGCCACGCCTTTCAAATGGCTTCAACTTTATGGCACATGCACCAGCGGTACTTGGGTCAGGGACACATACGTCGCTAGAAGCGTGAAGAGGGGATTCCCAGCAGCCCAATCGGTTATATAAAGGGCGCGTGACGATATATTGAATATGGCCCTAACTAAATGCAAGTTCTCTATATCATGAATGCTTTATGGCAGGAAAAAACTTAGCCCGTGGTAAATTTCTGCGAGGAAGGGACGTCCTGCACACTGCACGCCTTGTCCCATAGCTCCCTGGCCACGGTCCGTCTACAGCCCACGGCTGTTTCACTTTTCAGGAGCACAGAATACCCGCGTTAACATCTATCAGTAATTAGATATTCACTTCTCACGACTCTCACAACTGAATACTCTTGGATGTCGGGAGATCCGTCCGCTCATCTGTCCGTCTACCTGTCACAAAATCTGTCGCCCTTCCGTCGCCAGTCGGACTAAACCCCGCTGTTCGCCGCTACCTGTCATGAAATCCAAAATCTCAAACCTAAAGCCCAAAGCCGGGACCAAGCCAAGCTTCCGCTGCCTACCCGCGTGCAAAGCACTAAGGACAAAACGCGATTCAATGTCTGTTCGGTGACGGCCTCAGTATACATGCATCGACCCGACCCACGAAGCGGCACCGTGCCAAAAACGCAACGCCAACATCGCGCGAGCGGGCTCCCACCGAACCTGGCTTTAACCAATTTTAGCCTATCTTCAGCGCCTCAATGCCTCCCCGCTCCATCTCCGTCCTTAAGTCAGCGCCCCGATATCTCACATCTACATGCTACACGCCTCGCCAGGCATCCCGAGCATTTGCACTGGTGCCGCAGACCATGTGGCAACAAGTGGTGCGGCAACCTACACCCTAAGCCGGGGCGTGTTGGAGCTCAGGCCGCAGGGATATTGACGAAACAATCATATTAGCCACTCCTGCTCTCACCGCCACCGCCGCCTGCTCCACCGCCAGGACGAAGAGCACCTTTTACCTTTCGCAGCATAGAAGACAACGAACGCTTGATGGATTTGGATTTCATCAGCGTTTGGCTTCCCCCTGTCACCGCGTCGATGCCGCCACCGGGATTAGTGACGATGCATGGATCAGCCAATGCACCGGCAGGTCCCGCGTGCTGCTGCGTCGCGGCGAGAGATGCCCGGGAGGATGCAGATGTCGAGGACACCGACGGACGCCTGCGATACCCGCCGCCGCTATTTGACAAGGATATTCCCGCCGCAGCCGCAGCCGCCATCGGTGACTTACTTCCAGCTGTCAGAGAGAGCTGACGGTGATCAGCAGAATGGCGAGATTCCCCCGTAGAGAGGGCCTGCACGGTAGGGGCCTCTGACACGGTAGGGGCCTCCGGTTGTGCCGGTGCGTCAGCAGTGGTGGTGGCGGCGCCTCCAGTGGCAGCGGAGGGGGCGACAGGCCCCGCAAATGTAAATATGTTTTGTATGCTGCTGACTGCGACAGAGGCGGAGGACGCACCCATGGAAAGTGCGGCTGAAGAGCCGCAGCCCTCCTCCACGGGATCCAGTCGAGTGACGTGTACAGGTTGACTAATTCCATAGGGCATGGCTTGGAGGTGATGATGGGGATGGGGATGATGGTAAGGCTGGTGATAGTCACTTGTGGACAGCAAGTACGTGACGCCAGCGGTACCTGCAGCTCCAACTGGACCTTGTGCTAGGATAGTTGCGTCTCCGGGTGGTGGAATGCCGGCCGCAGAAGCTACCGCTGCAATTGCTACCGAACCAGCAGCAGCACCAACGCCAGCACCAGCGCTGCCGAAAGTGCCGTCTTGAAGGCGAACGTTGGGTGATGATAGTTTCGGTGACGCATTGTCTTGAAGCTGCTGCCGAGCAAGTGCCGAACCCGATGGGTACGATGGCGACGGTGGCGGTGCGGCGTCACCACCGGCACCAGCCAAGCTATCACCGCCGTCTGCACCATTACCCGCCACGGCGACTAGCTCCGACGCACGCGCAAGCATATGGCCGATGTCCACTCCACCACTTCCGCAGCCGCTCATACCGCCGACGTTGCACTGCTCTGCCGCTGACGCCGTCCCTGGCGCAGCCGACACCAGACCAGGCGCTCTGATCGGAAACTCCAATCCTCCAGGCCCAATCCGCCATCGGGCCGAGTCCACGCCGATTCGGGGCGAAAGCAAGTCACGGGCTGCGCCGCTAGGTTGGGTGCCATCAGTCGCCGGATGCCAACGGTCAAATGCGTTGGGGTTTCCCGTTGTGGCGCTGCCAGCAGCTCCAGCTACCGCTGGGGATGACGACGTAGATGTTTGCCGCTTAATAGCATCGACGGAATGGCGGCGGCTATACGTCACGTTGGGGTTCGCATTCGGCGCCGCTTCCATGCCATAGGTTGCGCTGCTGCAGACGGCAGTATTCGTGGCTGTGGATAGCGGGTTACCCGCAGACAATACCGGTGAGAGCTGGCGGGAGCTGTTTCCTGGGCCGCGGCTCGAGACCCGATCTCCAAAAACACTGACAAGTCCCGGAAAGCTGCCGCTGCTGCCATTTGCGGCGGCAAGATCAACCATCAGGGATGCATCTGTCGAGGTCAATACAGGTGAGGCCACGGCAGTAGCCGCGGCAGTGTTGTTCAACAGGCCGTAATCGCCACTGCGGCGAGAATTGGCATTGAAAGCGACATAGGTTGGTCCGCGGGCCGGGGAAATCGCCGGCGATCCCGCCGTTACCGGAACCAACGCGCGACCGCAATCCTGAAGATGCTCGTATCCAGGGGAGGCCGTCTGTGACGACGGCGCCAGCAGCACAAAACCCGCCGGCTGCATAGTTACCGACTTCTCCTGCTTCACGAACATCCCAATGGCCGCCGGCGCTAACATTACCCTCCCTCTGGAAGACTTTGCGCCATGCGCAGACGGATAAGCATGCACGGTATCGTATAGGCTGCCGCATGCACTGTCGTCGACCACTGTCCTCGGGCGGATGACGTCCATGCTACGACTGCGCCCTATGATCCCCGCCGCCGTTGTTGCTTCTGCTACTGCCAGTGTTGCCGAAGTATCGGGGCCACGAGCTATCGCTTCAGCCGGATATGTCGGCCCCCGAGAACATCCGTGCGTCGTTTGATTCTGGCAGGAGGTTTGAGGCACGAAACAAGGTCGGAAGCAGTCTGTAGTTATGTAGAGCCAGAAATTGTGAGAAGGCGAATAGTTGGTTATGGCACATGGCACCGAGCAAAGACCGAGAGCATGGCGGCACACATGCGCCACTTTGTCAGTTCGCACACCCGGCCGCGTTTATCCCGATGCAATTGAACACAAGCTCCCTGGTGGTTTACCTCCTCCATTTCGTCCATATCGAGTTTGCCTCTAGGTATCTGTTTGTCCAGTTATTATCTTAAGTGTGCCTCTTCCAGTCTTCCCTATTTAAGGCAGGCCAACCTTCCATAACACGTCAATCGCCGCAGTCGTAATCACCCCCTTTAGGAAGCCCAGGGGAACGCCGTCAAGTCCAGAAGTGAGCCGAGAGCCCTTTTCGTCCCTAGCTTCTAACCCATCTCAGCTTGGTCTGCTGCTTCCGCCGTATCCCTTTCCCGCTTTGGGAACGAAGTCGTCGCAGCAGCAGAATCAGTCGCAATCGCAGAAACCCAACCGCCGTGGTGCACACACGGATTTGGCTTCCCGTGCACACCGTCTTCTTGATCACAAAAAACCTCCGGTGCCGTACCAGCAAGAGAATAGCATCTGAATGCTCCAGACTGTTAGGTGCGAGCTCCCAGCCACCTGCACGCCGGGATGACTTGCCGTCAGCTGAGATCCCCTTTTGCTGCTGTTGCTGCTCAGCCTCCGCCACCGCCTCCCGGCCATATCCAAATGCATCTCCCATGCCATATGCAATATCATGCACGCTTGACACCCCGGACATCTCCCCGAACATGGGGTCAAACGCGGCGGCTGCATCCGGGCCCTTGCTTCGGCTGGCTCTGGCATCGGCTGCCTGCGGACCCGCCCGCGAATGCTGCGGCGCCAGCCGCGGTGCGCCTGCGATGGAGGTGACCGTGCCGGCGGTACTGTTGCTAGGCGCTGGATCATTGCGGCCGGTCAAACCGTTGCCTGACTGAATCCGCGCTAGTGATGAGACAGCTGCACTCATGTCTTCCGCTGCACCACCGCCTCCAATACCAGCACTACCGGCGGCGGCAGCTGCTGCTGCTGCGGCGGCGACAGTACTGCTGTGTGCGGGTGTCAGCATAGTGGGCGAGGGCTGCGCCGAGTGATCCCAGTGGTGAGCCGAGCCTACGCTGGGACTAAAGAAGGAGCCCAGCGTATGTGCCCAGACCGTGTCCACGCGGTTTGAATAGCAACGGGGAAATGGACGAGAAAACAAAGTTTTAGTACTGAACGGAAAACGAGCTAAGTTGTCCCTTGCGAATAGGAACACAGCACGGATACCTAGCATGTGGCTCAGAGTCCGGGATCAAGAAAGCGCAGCAGCGAAGCAGATAAGGCAATGAATGAGACAAAGGAGGCAACGACAAGGAAAGGAGAGGGAAGTGGAGAAGGGAGGCCCAGTATCTAGCGCCCGATGCGTTCAGACGCAAGCGTCACCGATGAGCTGCGTCTCGACGCACCAGGCGCGGCTAGGTGGCTACCGATGTGGCCGAAGAGTCACAGACCATTCTAACAAACCACCAAGAGTAATTCCATCGTCACGGAATTGATCTGACTGGCGGCCCCACGCATTTCTGTCGCATCCTGTCGCTTCCTGCATTTATGACACCCCCTATCTTATAATTCGGGTAAGCGGCCAGGCCCCGAAAGCGCAGAATTCGTGACCTGACAGGAGCCTAGCCGGTCAAGGTAAGCACTCCGGTCCCCTACTCACCCCACGCTGCAAGAATCCTCGAAGTCTCCGGATGTGTAGTAGTGATCGGTTAAACGGGGCCTGCGGGAATACAGGAGAGAAGCTAATGCCTTCCATGGTTTGATCGGCATGCAGGTTCATTACACCTCAGCTGCGGCGAGATCTTCCTATGCTCTAGTGTTTTCCCGTCGTCAAAACACAGGAGGTTTCGTAAATTAGAAGCCATTTTTGCAAGATAGGTGTCAGTATCACGCCCGATTTAGGGTAGCGCAGCGCCATAGCTATAAAAAGTCGGAACCCGTAGAGATGTGCCCTGACATCCCCCGTACATCTCCGTACCTCGGGCACATCGGATCGTACAGATTGGACCAGCCCTGGCTGATGATGCTGACGCCGCCCATGCTGCCCGCGCTTGTCAATAGCATACCGCCCGGGTTGTTCGCGTTGCTCATCGAGGCAGCCCCACCGCCCTGGCGGGGCATGCTGGAACAGTTGAAGCTCTTTCGGCTGTTACCTCGGGTCGCGAGCCCTGCTAAAGTCGTGCCCTGTGACACCCAGGAGAGATGGGAGGGGCTATGGAGCATCAACAGACAGACACAACTAACGTGTATGTGTAACAGTAACAGTAGCAGCTACAGCAGCACGTTATTTGAGCAACTCACGACACTTTCGCCTCTGGTCCTTGATGGAATGGAAAAGTGTGAAGGTGTACAGCGAACAACGAATTCACCGACCGAATACGACGGGGACCGTCTACCAACTCTCGCAGAAGGGGCGTAGAGACGATGGAGGAGGAGGAGGAGGTCAGCAGGTTAACAGAGAAAAACGCCGCAGCACTGAGGAACCTAGGGAGGACTTAATCGGGCGGGTGGGAACGAGACAAACAACCCCACGCGATCTCGACAACCCCACGCAAGGCATCCTGTATTGACTAAGCCTTTTACGCGTTTCCAGAGCTTGGCTCAAGCCCACGAAATTCTTATCCAGGCGGCCGAATCCATTAAGTTTCCACAGCGCAATTCTGCCCCTCATCTACAACTGGCTGATTTCCCTTATAGCCCTAAGTTCCACTGCACTCCATACCCACCAGTGAAGATGCCCCCGAGTCCATTCGCGATAACGGGCCCGCCATGCCGACTGAAACTCGGTAGGACAAATCTTCGCCAGTGGTGTGCGCAGGCACCAGCAAACCCTCATCGGGCCCTGTGCGCGGGCTGCGTCCAGAAGATCGCTGGCTTTGCAGCATAACCATGGCCGCTGAAGCACCCCTCCCCGCCCCCGTCACATGCTCGGGGCCCTGATCGCGGCTCAGACCGCAGCCGGCGGCCGCTGCAGCAGTGCCATGGGCTGTGGCGGGACGCCTGCGGGCTCTAGTCGTGCTGCTGCCCGCCAAGGCGTACTGTCCGCTGCGCTGTACCGTCGCCGCCACTGCACTACACCCAGTCCCAGTCCCTGCGACCGCAGAGGCAGAGGCGCCGCTGCTTCCTCCACCGCTGTGTGCCGACGGGGCCGTCGTTTCTCGCAAAAATAGCTGGGCTGCATTGTTCGACATGCTGCATGGTACCGTCCCGGTGGCCGTCGCAGGGCGCTTCCCCACCAAAGGGCGCTGCGACCCAGGCTCCTTGTTGCCTGTCTCACGTGACGAGTAGAGGTTCGCAAAAGTGCTGCTGTTGAAGCTAGCAACGCCGCCGCGCGCCCATTCGGGCCGCTGATTCAGGGCGTCAAATGCACCTCCGCCGCCGCTGCCGCTGCCAAGCGCTGACGAGCCGACAGGGCCGCATCCACCTCCACCTTCGCCTCCAAGACCACTAGATTGCAGACCTGCACCGAGCCAGCGGGACCGGAGGAGTTGAACTGTCCGGAAGCGAGCGCGGACGCAAAAAGACCTTCCATTACGAACACACCTTCTTTCGGCAGGACAGGACAAGTGGACAGCGCTCACGGTAGGTCACCTCGGCACGGATTTATTGTATGCCCCAGCCCGACTTACCTGCTGTGGATCGCTCATACGACTGCTGTTGCGTTGATGGCTGTGACCGCGCCAGCCCGGTATTGCTCGTCACGCGGGATGGGGGAGCCGCTGCCGGATTCTGCGCCAAAAACGGGCTCGAGGAACCCCTCGCCGGCCCCAGACGGCCATGCCTAGCTGCGCCACCGACGGCGACAGCGCCGGTTGATACGCTGGCTGCGGTCAGGACATCCATTGAGGTATCCGTAGCCTTGTTACACTGGACGGTGCTTCGTGATGATGCCGCAGGGGAGGCAGCTGACATTGGCAGAGACGCTGATTGCAGCTTGGCGATGGATGAAAATTTACGACCGCTGCTTTTGCAATCGCTGCCGCCGCTAACGCAAAAGCTAGTGGAGGGGGCGTCAACGATAACTTCATCCGTGCCGCTATTCAGTGCGCTGTCGACAGCCGCCGCCAACGCTTCGGCTGCTACCGCCAGAGTCGGCTCCTGCGCCAGGGCGGCATTGGCGTTGGCATTAGCAGAGCTGGCCGTAGCCAACTGGGCTTTCGGTGGCGGCGCTGCCAGCACCGCCGGGGTAGACGCCGTCGCCCGCTTATCACCTCCACCGATCCCTCCCTGGATCCAGTTTCCCAGTGTGTGCGCGACCTCATGGTTTGAAGTGGAGCTTCGGCTGATGTGCGAAGCAGCCCCCGTGGGGTCCAACACTTCCGCCAGCATCGACCAGCCCGCCGCCGATCCGGTAAAGGCGACGTCCGCGCTGCCGACGCCGGTGGCTATGCATGGCTCGTCCAAGAAGCCCTGCACCGCGATAAGAGACTGCAAGTCAAGCGTTGGCTCCGGCGGACATGCTGCCACCGGTGCGGCTGCACCGTCATTGCAGCTGCTGTTGCTCGCCGTAGCGGCGACGACGTTTGCCGCAATGGTCAGCTCGGTGCTTGTGCGCACGGTGCTACGACGGAGCTGCGCTCGGTCGCCGAGACAGCTAGGTTGCAATCTCGCATGCGAAGTACGAGAGGCTGCGGCGATGTCGGATAACACATGAGCGCCTGGCGGGGAGGCCCTGCTGCCTACGCCGCCGTTTAGGGCATAGTGCAGCGACGGTTCTTCCATGCATTCGGACATTTCAGATGAAATCCTCCATATAGACCCAGGATCCGGAGGGCACGCGGAGCCTTGGGTTGCAGGCTGCTCCCCCCCTGTTTTGCTCTGTTGAAGTGTTGTGGGCGCCGCTTCCTGTCCGACATTTGGTGCAGCAGCTGCGCGTCCAGCAGCGTTGCCGCCACTGGCCGCGGTGCACGAGCCCCGGCCGGAGATTTCCGAGGAGGCGCGCGCGGATGCCAATGGAGACGGTACCATCGCCATGAACCCACCACTCACGACGCCCGTTGCAATTGCAGGGCAAGATGGAGCCGTTGATCCAGATGCTTTGGAATCCACTGCTCCTGCCGCTGCCGCAAGGCACAGTGTTGCCGACGGTGATATTGATGGCCCGGAGGGGAAGTGCATGGATCCAGAGGAACAAAACCTTGCGCGATACGCAGCGGCAGCACTACCGCCGCCGCCGCCGCCACCGCCACCGCCACCGCCGCCGCCAGTACTCGCGATGGTAGCACCGTAGCGGACGGCACTGCTGGGCGTAGCATCCAGCAGGGAACCATCCTGCGTAAGGTTCGAAGTAGCAAGGGGCCCAAGAGCGTTGAATACGTTGATTAGACCAAAAAAACTGATTAGTTTTCTGAAGCGTAGCGAAGAAAACTACGGTTTTCTGCTACACTCGAGGTACGAACGATTGTGGTTCTGGAGCAAGGAAGGTTTGTAGGCGGCGGTGTGCCATTGGTGTTACTTTTCGAGTTGCGTACGTACGTAGTCATCGGTGTAGGTGCTGGGCCTTTGGCTGGCCATTCTTCGTCGCATCTGCATCGGTGTTCCCATTCGGCTCGACCCAATCCCTTTGTTTATTACCCCACTGGGGACAATAGTGTGTAACGAGATTTAGCAGAAAACGTAAAATCAATACACATAACGCACATATGCTTAATCTACAAAATTATACAAAGCACACACACACATTAAAAAAAAAGATATATATATATTATATATGTGTGTGTGCTTTGTATAATGGATATATGCAAATGAATATGGTGGCGAAGCACAGCCTGATACATCGCCGATGCCCCTCACGGCCAAGGCCGTATAAGTCCATGAGAGGACAGATGGGCACCGTCTCAAAGATATTGCAGTCATGACAGTTAAAACGTTTTTGGCACGTGAATATCATGGTACGTGCGCAGCGCTAGTCAGTTTATATAACATAGTGACATAGTTTGTTATTTTCTTTCCTTTCCACGAGAACAACAAAGTAGAAATGAGATGTGATAGCTGCAGAGGCAGGGGGTCATGAGCTCATGACGTCACGATGCCAAGGGGTCGCCCACCTCGGATCCTGCGACGCGACCACCTCACGGCCATGGCACCTACCAGGACGTGTGATGGAACGATCACCGTGAGCCCGTTTTCCAGAAGCACGTTGGTTCCTGCGCTCGAAAAGGCATCAATGCCCGACATTCCCAGATGATGGTAGCGGTACGACACGCATTTGACGTGATCCGTCAGGTCGCTACCAGGATCTCCATTCACCACCGCCGTCGCCGACACCTGATGATGCCAGTTGCCAGACAAATTCTGAAGCGTTAGCACCGCACTGCCGGAAACGGGACTCGATGGCTTGACGGCATAATGTGTGGGATCTGAAGCCGCTGGGGTGCCTTCAGGGAGGGAAGGCGCAGCCGCGTCTAAAGCTTCACCAGGGTCCTTCACTGGAGTGGCTGTCGTGACGGTCGTGGCAGTGCGATGCCTCGGCCCGGCGCTTAAGGCACGAGCCGCACCAGCGGCAGTGAGTTCCGCCAGCGCTTGTTCGTATAAACCCACTCGGAGTAAAAACGTGTGCATAGTGCCCTGCAGCAACAGAGAAGAACTCCTTTGCCTAGCTGCCGGCCCTTGCACTGTGCGAGAGGTGAGGCCGCTAAAGGTATAAACGGGAACAGATCAATAGGACTGATGATGAGCCACCAGCTTTGAATGACCAATCACCGTGGTAAATGGACTTTTTAGGGAAGGGTTTTTAGGAAAGTACACCGTATTCATTGGATAATTCAGATTGTAAACAATGGAGTTCGATCGACTACTGGCAATCGACTCTTCAAAGCATATCGGGTTATGTTTGGAAACGCTCCCCCCACCCAAGCTCGGCCCCATCATGGAGAAAGGCGAGGCCTCATGTGGAAAGCTGCAGCGGCGTAGGAATGGTGGATTGCATCACCGCCTAGGGGCCTTCCTGCCTTCTGCGGGCCCTGTAGCGCTCCTGCTGGGTCCACCCTCCGTGCGGCAATCCCGATTTCACGAAGAAACGCCGAATGCCCATTGGCCACAGGAGAGGTAAATTTCTTTCCCTTCCTGTTCCGGGCAGGACTCAAGCTCTCAAGTGCATGAGGCCCTACCTTGCCCTTGATGTCTCTAGGCCCACACGCCGCAAACTGGAACTCGGCCGCCCATTCGGGACGCAACGTGACGGCACGCATGGTCGACTCGCTGACCTGCGAAGGCCACATAAATTTAATATATTTTCATAATAACTTATATTGATAATTTAATATATTTTCCGCATGCTGCTCAAACTGCCAATGACATGCCACATCGAGTAACACCCACAGGGTTGTTACCCGGGCCCGGACGTGGCGGGATGTGTTCTGCTTGGAAGAATTCGTCCATTTGCAAAGTCGGGAAGCCACGACTAAATGCAATCTTAGGCTTTAAGGCATCATAGCAATTCAAATAAAATTTCTTTTCCGTACTCGCCTGTACAGCCATGGGAAATCCCGTGCTCTCCATGCGAGAAGCCCTACAGTCATGGGAAGAGGAGTGGTGACATGTGAGCTGGCATTAGGGGATGTTATCGGGGGTTTAGAGTTTGGGGTGGGGATGGGGAGGACGTGTGTGTGTGTGTGTGTGTATGTGTGTAGACGGAACAAGTCTGCGAGATCTGACTAAAGCTTTCCTTTCCGAAAACACTAGCCTAGCTTAACTCCGCTGCCCAGCATCCTGCGGATGTAACTGGAACCCTCGACCATGAGGGCCAAAGGAGTACCGCAAAGATGGAACTGCCAGCCCGCAAGTAGTAATAAACCTCTTTCCCGACAACCCAAATTACTTCACACGAATGCACTTTGAACGGTAACTGGCCAAACTTCTCTTGTGAAAGTGTCCCAACCACAGGCACAGGCCCGCTAAAATGCCATCCACATTCAGGTATCTAGAGCGTGCTAGTTGCCTTACGTGTTAACTGTGTCGCCTGTCACAGTTGACCATTGACAGATGTATTTGCCCAAGTGGCGAGACGGCCCCCGGCCCGTATGTGTAGGCATAAGCATGGCGTACGGAGCGGTAGGCAGGGCAGGGTAGGAGGCGGGATGCGTTAACGGCAAATCAGGGAGAACCGAAGCTGGGAAGAAACTTTGGCAAGCGATACCGGAAACCGTGCCGGGACAGCCTCATTCCGACCGCAATGACTTATACACCCCAGAACCCACAACCTTGACGCAACCAAAAACCCTAAGTGCCTGTGTCGGGGACCCCTATGACCTCTATACACCAACAAATCCGCAATCACCAGGTCTCAGTAGAGCTCCGCGTGTATGGAGATAGAGAAGGACTACAAGCATGTAATAAAACAGTTAAAATGTTATAACCACCCCAAGCGCAAAGGCCTACAGCCGCCCAGTCTATCCTTATCCACCCTGCCGTTGGTCTTCACCCCGTGTCCCAACCCTACGCACCGAAGAAGCAGTATCGGGGCCGGGACAAGCCAACTACCCCGCTGTGGGCGGGCCCGGTGTGGACGCCGACTCGAATCTGCAATGAAACCAGTCCATCAGTCGGCCGACCGTACGTATGCGCGAGAGGCTATGGATCAATACGCACATTGGCCTTAATCCTTGGTAATTTGCACCTGCCTATTTTGGCAGCTTAATGGGGAGTTCCTTCCCTTTAAAGTTGCCTTCAAAATGTACAACCCTGAACGCCTTATTCCTGGCACGTAGCTTTAAGCTTCGCGCTCGTCCCTCCAAACAACCTCTCCATTCCCCCAGGCCTCATATTCTAGGCCCCGGGAAGACCGGGGCAAACCCTAACGGTCATGCTCTGCGGCTCCCTTGGCCCCCCGTCCATGTCTCAAACCGGTCGACCGCGGGCTGCACCGCTAGCGTCTGTTGCCTTCACACTTCCAACTTCATCCTCTTCGGTAAACCTGCTCAGGTGGCTACAAACCCATCTTCCTGGTCACGTTTCCTCGTGCTGTTATTTCCCTTCATAAGACTATGTTCCAATTACTTGCAGCGATCTACTCTTTGGCCCATCATGCATCGAAAATCCCTCGACATCTAAACATCACGGCTATCAGTCTCACCTGCAGCGGCCGTCCGTCGTATCCTCGCATCTCCGATACGGCCGCCAACATGTGGGCCGCCATTCGCAGCATGCGGGCTGCGTGATCCTCCACGCCATCATGCCCAGAAACAATCATGTACGCGTCGCCTTGGGGAAGGGAGGAATGAGCCGACCGGGAAACTTCGTCTGAAGATGCACATAGTCACCATGTCATAGAAACCAAACCTGCGCATCGGCCGTCCTTTACAACCCTAGAGATATCACTCATGCAAAGCGGCCGTGCCGTGACAACACGTGGTCACCTGCGGCCGTGGTCAGGCCGCAGATTCATGTCCAGTCGCCGCCACCACCATCAGGGTGGAGGTAAGAAGGTATAAGGGTATGGAGGTACGCCGGTGCTTGTTGCCATATTCCCAATCGCTGCTACCATCGTAGCTTTCCCGGGCCCTTCGCCAGAAATGATTCAACATGTAACCGCAATCCGCAACTCCCAGACTTGCTTATCGAAGCCTGGCTCCGGCGGTGCCCTTTGGCGCATCTTCTCCCCACTCCCACCGCGTCCCCTCGCTGACCCCAAACTTATCCAACCAACATGATTCAAAAACCACTCACCTATGGTTTCCACCTTGTAGACTCCGAGCCGGTCGCACAGACGGTCAAAGACAGTAAACATGTTGTTCAGCATCAGGATAATCTGCTCCGTCGGCCACTCGGTGGCTAGGTTGGTGAAGCCGCGGATATCTGTATGGGGTCAGGACGCGTGAGGGATGAAAATAGAGACGTAAAAAGCCGAGCTTTCGAACGGAGAAGGGGAAAGACAAAAACGCGGGATGAGCTGAGCTACGGTCGCGAGGAGTGGATTTCCTTGCAGCGAGAAACATGAACCGGGCTGGGCAGGCTGGAGCCACGCAACGGTAGTGGCACCCGACACTGAGCTCTACAAGTCGAAGCCCAGAACAGAGGAAGGGACAGGAATAAAACAAACAGGGAGCGGTAAATGGGAAAGCAGTGAGGACGAGGGCGTGAGGGGCGCCTAACACATGAGTGCATACAATGGTGTCCGTACTCGATGAACGCCATGTGAAGCACCCTATGCAGCAACGTGCATGAACCGACATAGTGAGAAGTACGCCTACGGTGCCGCCCAAACAACCTCGCGCCCGTACCCGAGAATAATATCGTGACCTCTTGGTGAAACTGCGCGATAAGCGTGACGCCCTGCTTCAGTTGGCGGATAACATTAGCGGGCAGGATGGAGCCCAGCAGGGAACGGTTGACACGTGCCTCCGCAGCCACCTGGCGAGATGGAAGGGTAGGTAAAGTATTAGGTACTAAAAGGTGAAAAAAAGAAGTACAGGCTGGTTGTGTAGAGGAAAAAATGCTCAAGCCTAAAACCTTAAAAACCCTAATACAAGTACGGACGCCAGGGTAACTTTGTATCTTTTAGGGGCCCCGACGGAGAGAGGACAGAAAACGTGCGGAGGAGAAAGCGTTTTTCTTTGCAGCAAAGCTGCTTCGCTGAAGGTAAGGCACGACATCTTCACCCGGTTTCGTATCCATGCTCCATTCCATGACACTACCTTCACTACAGCAAACACGCGGCAAGCCGTTCTCTCCTCTTCCATGCCCCTTAACCGCTACTCTGGGACCCGTCTACGCCTCAGGGCCTACACCCGTCTGATGCTCCCCGCAACCACTCTAGTCGTGTCCTGACCCTGACCTTTATCCTGACCCACCCGAATACTTCGCTTAAGCGCCAGCTGCGTCTTAATCCGCGCCATAAGCTCCAGGTTTCGGAGCGGCTTGATCAGGTAGTCATTAGCGCCAACCGCCAGGCCTCGGATCACATCCTCCTCCAGTGAAGAGCACGTAATCATGATGACAGGGAGTTCCCCGGGAGAATACTCACGCCGAATTTCCAGACAGACCTGAGCGTCCACCAACGTGTACACAGAGTGCAAATGCTAATAGGCATATGGTGGTACGTGACTAGAGGACAAAAGTGCAATATTGGAAGGGGAGTAGTCCAAAATCCAGAAAACTCTCGAGGGCGGGAATAAGGCGGGAGGAGGATACACATCGGGAGGGAAGGGGCAAAGACCATATTTGTCAAAAGGCGATATCGGATGTGGTCAGTGAGAATGAAATCACTGAAACCGCGGAAAAAGCCGCAGCGGGACAATCGCTTGCAAAGAGTGAGGATAATGACAAAGAGAGATGCAGTTCGGACATAACGAAGGAAGGACACGAGGAAAGCTAACCGTGTGCAAGGTTACCACTCAACACATCTTGAGCTGGTACATCATCAAAGCGGGACTGAAGCCATTCCCGGGGGTGCGAGGGAGAATAATTGCGTCATGAGCAACACGCACATGCAAAACAGCGGTTCTTAGTCAACGCACCCCCCTGCAGCTGGGTTGTGATCGTGCTGTCATTTGTGCTGTTTGCCTGTCCGTCCGGTCCAGATTCGGTGGCGGCGCAGCAGCAGATGTCGGCGTATAATGGGAGATAAAGCTAGCAACTGTGACAGATACAATCCTATTAAGTTCCCCCCGTGCGTTCTTGCGACCGAGCCTGCTAACTTCATACCCTTCGGCTGCTGTCCCGATTCCAATCCCGCAAATGGCTAACAGACGCTTCAACAGCAGCAATGTTGTTGTACAACGCACCTCGAAGCCGCTGACAGCGCCGCCCAACGTTACATCCAGCAAAACCAGATCGGGCAAGAGTTCGCAGTTCCGGATGATCTCCAACGCGTCCTCGCCGTTGCGGGCCTCCAGCACTTCATACTCTGCCGCCCACAGCAGCGCGCGCATCACCTGCTGGTTTACCGGCTCGTCATCAACAGATAGCACCTGTGGCAGCAACACCCCGGTGTGGTGTGGTGTGGTGGAGCTTACCGGACGACAAACCCGGCCTTTTAACCACACAGAGTTCGTCGCTTAACCACCATAAGGACAACCACGTCTGGCAGAATGACGCCGGAAGGATGCCGTGAGGGCTGCAGAATTGGGACGAACAAGCGGCTAACAGCAGTGCGTGCTCTTAACGATAAATGCAGAGGGCGTAATAGTCCGCTGCGGCAAATGCGGGCCAGGGCATGAAGCTGCTAAACAGGTGCTTAAACGAGCTATGGGCGGCTGCTGGTGAAACCCAGAACGGGGGTATCAAGCGCTGCGGGTTTGGTTGTGCCTCGAGCCAACCATCATTTAACAGTCTAGGTGGCTGTGAAGAACAAACAGCGAACCTAAGGCCCAGGAGAGTTAATGGGTTTCGTGACGCACCGGTAGGGGAACGAGGGGCGGGTAACTGTCAACATTAAGCTCTCCGGTGAGAGGGGGAAAGGCCCCTGAAACCATCAAGGCCTCGCACACTAAATCTGCGCCCACTGACCGCTCTTTCCTGACTGTCGCTAACCACGAAATCCCCTAAGACCCCGCCAGTCTGACTTTTGTCACGAAGTCCATCCTTCCTCTCGCCTGAACCTTACCTGAACCCTCCCTGCATTTTGCGGAAGATCACTAAAGGCCGGTTTGCGTGCCGCAGCATCATCCGAACTCAAAAGCAACGCATGTGCGTTTTGGGGTGTAGCCGGATCCCAAATGTTTCCACCAGATCTGCCTCCGGCTGCACCGGCGTCGCCGCCCTCTTCACCGGAGATGCGGTCAGCAGTCATTGCCATCGCGCCACCGGCTGCTCCACCGCTGCCATCGTTCCCCCCGTTAGCGCCACTACAACCTCCGACGGCGGCCTCCATCAAAGTGGTCAATGATGTGTTCGACGCGGAAGGAGATATTTCCCATCCCCCGGCAACGCGAGGAAGCCAATCAGAAACCTGTACACGGGCGCAGGGACACGGAACCTCAGGCAGGCATGCCAGAAAGCAAGCGTCGAGAATATAACCATCCAATGCCCACAATGGAAAATAGAAGGATCCTATGAAGCTCCCCGAGCCCTTTTCTACACGCGTCATCATAGCCATACACACCATGTTCATCACCGAACCGTTGCCGTTCCACCCGGGCCTCTGTTTGTTGGCCGCGCGTACCCCCTTCTTGTGCATTTCCGTCCCGTTGCCGCAACCACCGGAGGATGCTGGGAAAAGCTGCGTTCCCCGTGTACGCAGCGACATAGTCAGCCTGGCGGTTTGCTGCCGCGGATGACTTAGCAAGTGAAGCCCTGGCAGAGCAACCCGCCAGAGCAGCGGCAGGTACGATGGCGTCGATGAGTATGGCACCGCGCCTCCGCCATCGTTCACTGCACGAGATCCAGCCACCCATCTTTGCAAAAAATGCGGCCTGTTGCCGCCGTTGCCGCATCGCCTCAGGAGGCCCCAAATCCGTGAGAGCGGTTGCTGGCCGCCGCTGGTGCTCGTGGCGGTGCTGTTGTTGTTGCTCCCATTGCTGCAGTCGCCAAACGGCTCCCTGTCGATCGACGCACCCACAGGCCCGCAACTCTGCTGCAGATGACCGCTTGCAACCGGATGAGACTGAACCTCTGTCCCTGTCGTAATCGGTGATGGAAGGATCGACATGTTCGCATAGTGGTCCAATACTGTCGGTGATTGAAGTGCTGCTGCTGCGGAAGCTGCAACAGCAGTGGCAATGTTGGCAGCGCTAACGACGGAACCTGTAGCGGCAGCAGGAACTGCTGCTGATACCTCCTGATTAAGCTCTTGCTGCTGCTGCTGCTGCAACGGAGCCTGCAACCTAGTAGTCTGGCGCTTGTGTTGTAGTTGAACTTGCTGATGCTGTAAGTCCCATTGTCCCCAGCCATCAAGGATGGTTCTGACAAGGGACGACTTCGGGCTATTTGCGAATGTAACGGCAGACGACAAGGTCCTCCACCAATACAGCGACGGCGACCTACGCCAAGACCCGCCCTTGGCGGCCAAGCGGCGCACCACGAACACGGCCACAATTGCAGCCGTCGCTATGACCAGCATTGGATTGCCTGACATTTGCTCATTGAAATGATGCAAGTCGAACGGGGAGAGGAGGTCGCGGGTGAAGATATGGGGTAGGCAAAGGGCTACGAATACAACGGCGGTCGAAATGGCTGCTGTGGCTTTGAACGCAGCCGCCCCATCCAAAGTTCGCCACCGAGCGCCCAATTGCTGGATTGGGACAGATTCGATGGCGGGTGCGACACCGCTGGCAGAGTTTGCGGAGTGGAAATCATTCATAAAGGGATGACATGTGGTGAAATCTGCACTTAGGACAGGGCATTGGAGTAAAGCCGTGGCGGCCACACTAGAATTTGGGCCGGTTAAGGAGGTCCCTATGTGGTTAATGCCAGTCATCTTGAGGCTCTGCGGCACTGCGAATCCAGTGAGCTCGGCCGGCTGGCAACATAGTTCATCAGGCTGCAGCTCTCTCTGCCTCTGCGGCTGATAATGCGCCTGAGACTGCAAGTGCACCTTGCGTTGTTCCTGAAACTGTTGCTGTGGACTCAGCTGCAGCTCATACTGAGGTTGCTGAGGTTGCTGTTTGGCATGGAGTGCCGGCGCAGTCACATCTGAGGTACTCAAAGGCCCTGCAGGTGCTCCTTCCTCGCCCGCGATTTGACTGCCATGCGGACCCAATGCACCTCTGCCGCTGTCTTCGGAGCAGGGACTGTGTAAGTATGCGAGGTTGCCGCAACAGTTCATGCCGTTCAGAGGCTGACTCATTGCCGGCACAGATGGCCCTCAGGTTAAGCTTCCAGCCTTCAGCGATGATGCCGACTAGTCTGGAATCTCAGAATGGTTTACGTGTCAGTAGATGCAACCTATAAGGGTAGCGAACGAAGCACAGAGCAAGGCCAAGAGGGAACTGGATGGAGCATTAAACCCAATACAAGAAACCCAATACAAGAAACCGCATGGTGACTTCAGCTCAATAAGAATATTTAAACTCTCTAGTTGTCCATGCATTTAGGCAGATGGCGCAAGTTCACGGCATTCGCAAGTGTCTCCCTCACCTCATACCACACAGCATAGGCCGGCTCCGCAAGTAAAACCTCCAGTTAAGGATGCGGCGATTACCGAACACGGAGAAGGCAAACAAGGAAGTAACCTAAAAGCACCTAACGGCGCCTGCTGGGCTACCTCTGCTTGGGTAAGCCCTGTGACTTTAATGTTACCTAATAATGCTGGTTACATGAGAACTATACAATAACAAAAAGAGAAACCGCACAAAGTGCGCGGCGACTGCAACGTCAGGGCGTACAAAATGACTTTTTCTGGCACATCATTGCTCCCATCAAATGGTTGAGAAACTAACGAAAATAGCGTGCATTCGTCCTGCTGCAATACTGTGTAACCCGGCAGACTGTAGTGATAGTAACACAGTGCATTCAAGGGCCATATGCAGCTGGGCCTTCATGAGTGACTGAGAAGAAGGTGTTACATGGGAAGCAGAAACGCGAAATACCCGTCGCTGGGTCAACAGTGTGTAATACAGTACAACGAGTTTGGAAGCCCAGTATCACGGCATTTCAAGTTCATTGCACAAGCATAATAGTGGGTAGGTCAAGGATAAGGATAAGTTACGAAATTTGCTGATGAGTTCATCGGCGTGGAATTATTACAATAGACATAACGAATAAGCATCACGATGTACTGCTGCAGAGCAATGAAACGAACGAACATAGAAGCGATCGGGGGTGACCATAGCAAGATAACTACGCGGAAATTCACCCTTATTAACCATGCCTATGCCTGATGAAAGATCAATTATCGCCAGGCATGCATAGATAGATATGGTTAGGTATATAGGTAGGTGGGCAACACCAGGTACGCACCGAGTTCACACACTTGCACGCTATCGTCGTTATTGTAATTAGGAGCACCGGCAAGAAGGATGCACGCAACCAGCTGTGCGAGCGGTTCATCCCAAACATGTATGTATATGCAGGGGTCATATCCAGGAACGATATTGGTGGTGGGACGGACTGACTCCATGGGCAACGTGGTTTACGAGTAACGGTTCGGGTGAGCAAGTGCGCGTCAGAGGATGGCGGCGGGACGCACGGCTTAACTTTCCGGAGAAGGGGCCCGGACGTTGGCAGGCGTGACGCGTAGTCGCTGCCAACGTGCAATTTCCCTCCGAGCCTCTCTTCCTTTCTCCTCCTTCGTTAGACAAGAGCTGTACTGTCCTAAGATTGCAAGTGTACACTGCACAGTGGTTAGCTCCTTCTTTGCCTGCGACAGCACGTCATCAACTTGCGGGCTGGCGGCGCCTGGGAGACGGTCACGGCTGTGCCGGCGTACGTGAGAAGCTGCGGCGTGCGTAATCATTGTCTATGGCCATCAGATACTTTTACTTCCTCTCGCGTGACAGAACAGGCAGTCGACTTCCGGTACGTCTTAATCGTGATCTTTGCATGCCTCCCTGGGACAATTTCGCCATACCGGTTCAATCCTCCCATGCAGGCTATATATACTGGGTGACAAGACCGAGCACACAGCTTCGCTGCTGACGCTGCTGCGCCTTGTACGGCTGCTCAAGCTCTTGAATGCAGGGCAAGTAATACCCGCGCAGTACAGCTTGGGCTCCAGATGATAAATAAGTATATAGTGTGTGGGGTGGTAATTGGGCGCGACATCGGCGAGCAGCTGGGTCCATGGCGGCCCTTCGGTTCACTTCACGCTGTACAAAAAGGGCAAAAGGGGGGAAAAGGTCAGGAAGGATACCCGGTATGGTGGACTGTCTTCAACTACATCCAAAACAATCAGCTCTTTTCCCAGTTGCGGAGGGGGTCAAAGGGGGGGTGAGAAGGGGGACGGAGGGAGAGCGGTAGGGAGAATAGGAAGGTGAGTTGGCTGCCCCCAGTCGAGGAAATGGATTTTGTGGGAAATTGAAAATGATGTCCTGATCTATGCTTCCACCATCGCCATGCCTCCCATCAGGCTGTTGTGCTTCTTGGACCGCTTCCGCTACGCCATGATGTTGCGGCTGGGTCGGCTGTTCGGGCTGATGATGCTGGTGGCGCATTGGGCTTGCTTCACGTGGCACGGACTGAGCAAGTGGGTGGAAGGTACGAAACGGACGACACGGGTCATAGCGGCGTCAGAAGTAATCAGCCAGCGGGGCTAGCGGGGCGGACGTAGGCGGGATGGGGTGGGGTGGGACGTATCATGGGATTTATATATCCTTACCATAAAAAATATAAGCGTCTGTGTATATAGTGAGACATAAATGACAATGGTGCACTCGGGGCAGCTGCGCTGTGCGTGCGCTCCCTCGCATTAGATACGAGACTACGTGTCACGCAGACGGGAATAATCAACCCCAACCGATGAGCTCAGCTGAGAAATTCAGAGAAGGAGGATGGGTGGGACGATGGGTGGGACACGCAAAATTTCGACACTCGTGTTTTCCTTCTCCTTGTGGGTGGATTCTGTATAACGCATCATAGAGACATAACATCTGCTGCCGCCAGGAGCTTGATCGATAGTGATAGTGATAGTGATAGTGATAGGCAGTAGATTTCGCGCCCCCATTTGCGTGGCCGTTTTGATGTTGTCGGGCTGGCTCTGGCTGTTTGACGAACTTCGGAGGACAGAGGACGAAAGCTTCCTGTCAGAGTACAGGTGCGATTTGATGATTCTTTCGGGTGTGTGCGTGTTGTGGTATGTGATCTCTGTCACGCCGGATTACCGCCCCGCAAACACACTACAGGCGAAACACTTTACTGTCGTCCCCACGTGTGTGTTTTACGTTTCATATCCCCCTTCTTCACGGCGATGAGATCCCATGTCCTGACCATATCTTCTGTTTTTCTAGCATGGCAGCAGATGTTGCGGCCTTGCACTGTCCCACGTTTCCTGGCGGCCGGAATCACCACCACACCCTGCACAATGACTCCCGGACATGGGTCGTCGCCTTCGGGCTAATCTCATTTTCGTGTTTAGAAACCAAGCTCCGATTCCCGCTCATACGCCCGCTCCCACTCCCACTCCGGCTCTCATCCCCTCCCGCTTTGTGCGCCAGGCAGGGTTGCTATGCCTGGTCAGTTGTTTGTCCTGAACACCCTTCACAAGAACAGCTTGGCTAGCTCTGTACTAACTCTGTACTTTGTGCTGGTGGTGGGTTCTGACAAGCTTCAAGCGCACAATCAACGTGGAATGAGTGTTCTCCATCCGCATGCTCATCATTGGGGCAGTTATCTACGTACGCCCTCGTCGTGAGTGCACCGTCAATGTGTCGCGAGTTTGTCGAGTCGGGACGACGACGGGACGACGGATGATTTTGCGTGCGACGATAGATGCATATCACTACGGTACCGATTCGAAAATGATAGAGATGTTGAACACACACCTCTTATCATCCTGTTCCAAGGTTTCAACTGAGGATCCAACTGATGACCTTGGCTGATTTCATTTCGCTGATCGTCATCGCGTTCTAAGTAAAAACACCAGCTACCCACCTCTAAAACCTTCCTGCAACTTCCAAAACTGTCAATCACCACCCAAACCGCCCGACAACGCCTAACAGCTGAAACCGCTTGGTAAGCTCAAAACCAGTTGCCAACCCGCGCCAGATCCAACGCCAGATCAGATCCCGGGCGGGTTAAAGTCACCTGCTGGCAACGCTGCGGGAACAGAACACCTTATGGAGGGCCGTCGGCGGATGTCAGCTCAGCACGTCAGCAGGCGACGTCGCACCACGTGTATCTGCACTCCATTACGCAGGACGTGGCGATGGGGCCTGTTGCGGTGGACGACGGTGCGCCGTGGGCTGGAGTAAACCGCGCTGGGGATAGTGAATGCGATACAGGGATGGGATGTTAAGGAAAGGCCGCTCGGGATTAGACCTGGAAAAAGTGGAAGCCCTGATCCCTGACGGGTTGACGGCTCCGGCTCTGGCGGCAGCGGAGCCGACGGCGACTTCAGCAATAATGCCGCTGGCGGCGGCGGGTGTGGGGTGGTCGTCAGCCGCAGTACGACGGTTGCGCAGGTCAGAGGAATTAAATCTGCCGGCCCGATGGCTGACCGCCGTACAGAGCATCAAGCACACAGACGGTGGCGACGACGTTGATTGGCGGGGCTAGCGACACGGAGCGAGTCAGCGGCGGCAGCACGGGCAACACCCGTACCGCAATGGCAGCAGCGGGATTTCTGCCTGACGGCCTGACAGACGATGGCTCCAAGGGCTGCGGCGGCGGCGGCATTCCATCTCTCATACTGCATAATTGCCGCTCTCGAGGCAACGTACGGTATGCCGTTCTCCGGCGTGGACGGCGGTGGCGCCACGTCATCACACTCGGTCCCCCGGCTTTCCCACGACGCCACCGAAGTCGTCGTGTCGCCGCTTTCGCCCGCACGGGTTTTACTATCCCGAAATGCTGCCTGTGAGCCCTCGTCGCATTCTTGCGATGGTGGAGACACTTGCGGCACCGTCGGCGGCGCCCCTCCGGCCATCGCCATGATCGGCAGCGCTCTCCGTTAAGCTGCTTTGGGACCACAGGCGTTGCTGCACTCCAAATATCTGCCGTACCAAGCTACCTCCTCCAGTCGGGCTGACATGCGCACTCCGTTGATAGTTTATTCTGTTTTGTCGATGATTTTTACAAAGGATTTGAGCCATGGTATAAAAAATCTCTACTTACCTGCGGCACAAAGAAACGGAACAGGGAATGCAAAATGAGTCTATCTAATTTAAGTTCTTCTATTAATCTTATTGAATATTTACAGGTGAAAAGGGAGTATATAAATGGTAGTTTAGTAGTTTAAGAAAATTAAGCGCGCCAGCGTCCTAGGAGTGAACCTCCCAAAGAAGATTTCGTGCTCATCCGGGCCAGCGGTGGCAGCGCCAACACCATCTCCGATGATGGGCGCAGGACTTAACTCCCAGTCGCGCGGTGCCGCAGCCGCAAGCTCCTCCACATCTGGCGGCGGGCAGCGGCGGTGGCGCCGCCGCGCCGGGCATTGTTGAGATGCTGTTATCGCAACCCCGCAGGCGGCAGCCATTGATGGGCCTGCTGGCGGACGCGGTGGTGCAGCGGTTGGATGGGGCGGCCGTGCCGGCCGCCGTTCAAGAGCTTCTGCAGCGCCATCGAAGCGAGGTTGGGGCAACGATGGAGGCGCGTATGGGCCGGCTGTTGGGCGGAGTGGTGGAGTGCGTGGAGGCGGTGGAGCAATCGGTGGGTACTGAGAATGAGTGTGCGGGGTCAGGTAAGGAGGTAAAGGGAACCGAGCGCAGAGCCCCACGGACGTAAAGATTGGGGGGGATAGAGCCAGTGTGGGTGTGGGGAGAAACCTACATTGTGGTGCGCGGAGATGTTTTGTCCTTTACTGATGGCACATTATTAGATTCATCAGACTCGGCTGCGATCACGCTATATATACTGCTGCTCTACTCTTGGCTTGCTTACTTAACCTCGCCCGCCCACAATCATATGTGCCATCCACCACCTACGTAGCTTGGTCGTGGCTTGGGACTTTGGAGGATGTCTCTGCCGCCTATGTATCTCCCACATATATACCGCTTCCGTCATTCACATCCGTAGATAAACTTCAACTAACTCGCACGCGTTGCCGACCATGACAACATAACGGCACGCTCATAAACCACGGCGGACGACAGCGGCGGGCTGGTGCTGTCGCTCGTCCATATACACACACATATATATGTGTGTGTGTGTGTGCGCGCGCGTGTGTGTCGCAGGATGTCGCTTACAGATTACATATTGGTAATAATGGGGGTTGGGTGCCGGCCATAATAGGAAGAAGTTAATTGAGGATGTCATATTGCTTAGGAATTCGATCGGCAGATAGATATATAGACGTTGTAACACGCACGCACGCCTGCCACCATCGTCGTGCAATGTAGCACGCACTCTCGTCCAAGAACCGGCAGTCAGGCACCAGGCAGCCAGGATGCTTATTATTGGCACACGCACATCCCCCACATACAAGGGTACCAGCAGCACTTGGCTTCAAGAGGAAGGGAAACGTGTCACAAGCATGCATGGGATAGATATATACATGCCCCCATTCCACCTGCCTACCACTTGCTTGCGGGTAGGTATCTTCCAACTGCGCCCATCTCCTTAATTGTAATCTCCATCATTTTCCCACACCCCGGCCAAGTTTACCGTTATTTACCGTCATGGTACATGATCGAACAACAGCAAAAAGAATGTAATAAGCAACAACAGCTGCCAAAAACACGTGCATGCACGCCGCCATTCGTCTTTTGTTCGTTCAATTAAACACGCATGCAAGAAAGCCAAGCAATGTGGCGAGCTGCCAATAGCGCCATACGATCCGTAGAGCGCCTTTATCTACCTGTAATAATCTAGGTAGACAGAGGCGGCGCTCTAACGACCAACTAGCTACCATCCATTACCGCCCGCATCATACCGCTCCTCTGTCCCGTGTTGTATTACGGTACTGGCCTTAGCTCCCTGCTAAGTAAGTAGCCCCTTGGCTCCACCCTCTATGTGCTAACATAGAGGCTATAAGGGTTGCATGGCCTAGTGCACCTGCCTGTGACACTACTGTCACTGGTATGTAGAATCAGTTCACTGGTTGATCGTATGTATTTCCTTAATGCATAACCATGTTTTCTCTTCCTTAGAGATTACAGCTCTTTATGATGGCTTGCCGTACTGAGCTGCTCTTCCTATCAACCGGTAGTTATCACTACCACCAATCGCGGGTTACTAGTTTCTCTAATTTCTATAAGTCTTTTCACTCTTATGTCGCTTCCGCACTACTATAATACAACACCTCGCTCCATTATTGTATGTCCATCCAGCCGTTCGCTAGACGCATGCACTCTTTCGTCTTGCATATGAGGGTCTTGTTTAATGACAATCTTGCCACAGCAAGTGGCAATTGATTGATTATTATGGCATTTTCCTTGATTTTTCAGACCAATAATAATCAACCTTCCCCCCAAAATTAATTCCAACAATAACCCGCGCATTACCCCAGCCAGAGCACGCACTTGCCAAATTCCGTCCCCCCCGTTGCGATTATTCACGTTGATTGTCGAGCTATCTACCGACCGATGTACGTTCGTTCATACGTTCGTGTGTACCGATTTATCTATCAACCTTGCTAGGTTGCTAGGTGCGCACATGCGTGCACGCACGTGCGAGGATGTAATTCCGTGTGGGTCCTGATGATGGCGCAAATAGATAAACCCCCGCCCTGAACCAAGTAAGGGTAAACATATAGCGTATCTCGCACGTGCGAAAACACACAACATATATACCTGTCCCACAGGTCCATATGCATACCGCACGCCCAACCTTGCTGACCACGGAGTTTTTGCGTGGAGGCAGCAGCAGACAATAATTGCTTCGTTCACCATCGACTCCATCATGTACGTAATTCACGGCCCTGCCTTATGTATGGGCGTTCATAAATTATTCGTTCATCCTGAGTGCGTGCCTCCTGGCGGGCCCGTTTATTTCCGTCCTGCCGGCTTGCCTGCTTCGCACGCTTGACTGGGGCGCCGAGTTCCCAGCCAGCAGGTATCCCGACCCACGCCATTATTCCCAGCCATCCCGACCCACGCATGGCTCATCATGCCCATGCAGACAGGCAGGGATGACACACATATGGAGTTGCATCACCTACCTGAATGAACACACACATATGTAGATAGATATATAGAGAGAGTCAGCCCCCATTGTAACACCGCGAGTATATAGTCAGCTTGATGAGGTGCTGATTCCAAGCAAGATGTTTAGGATAGATCGCTGCTCGCTTCTAGTTGTTAGGCATCATCACGCACGGCATACATCGCACGCAGGTGGCTGGCGGTGATGTTTCCATGCATGTATGCATGCATCCGCAACTACATACATACCAGCAGCTAGTATGGTAACGCACGTCCTGCCTAGCTAGCTACTGCTGCTGCTGTTGCCCATCATGCTGTTGCTCTGCTGGACTCGACATCTGCAAGCCCCGCGTCGCCGCCTCTTCTTCAAGTAACTTCAGGCGACGTTGGAGGGACTCGATGACCTGCGCCTGCTCCACCATGCGCTTCTGAAGTCCCAAGAGGCGCTCCTGTGTGTATGCAAACATGAAGTGGGATTTCGTGTATGCGCAGCCTGCAAGTCATATACTAATATATATCGTACTGTATCGTACACATCCATTTGGATCAGCCTATTATATTACCGATATATATAGGTAATTGTAAGTAGTGTCGTCAGCCGGCGCAGCAGCCAGCTATCTATACATGCGTGTTCCCAGGCCAGGGCCTGATATTTCCATATGAAGCCTTGGCGGCGCAAACATTTATTAGGAGCTAGGGAAATGCATGCCTAGCTGTAAAATTTATGCAGGCGTGATGGCATGCATGGCTGCTGGGGGGGGGGTCATTGATAAAAGGGTATGCGTTGAGCAAGATTGATAGATGTGCGTTTACAGCGTATCCTTCGTTACGGCCTTGTATGGTCTTGCGTAATTTCGCGCGCTACGGGAAGGCCCCTAGCTAGCTTCGTTAGCTAGCTAGGGGCCTGCTTGGGACGGAGGCAAGGATGGAGTGGGTCTCCTTCTGGTTCCGTATGTACTCTCAGGGGGTGTCCGGGCCATCCATTATTGTTATACATGGTTAACCATACATTTTCATGGGGGCCAAATAAGCATTATACGTGCAATCATTTTTAAAAATTTCGCAGCACCTACCCGCCGCCGGTCGGGGTAACGGGGCGCCGTAACTCCCCGCTTGCCTCTGTATGAACGGTTGGATCCTGGAGGAGACGCCTGCTGGGGAATTGTATGCAGACATGGATGAAAGCGCATATTTAGGCAATCAGGACATGTGGATGCATTAATTTGCATCTAATAAATCAATCACGCACGCGCGCCTCCGGACCTTTTATATTCAGTCCTATCCGAACCCCAAGCGATAAGCAAGTTCATACATTGACATATATATTATGTGTATACTTATGCACACGTTCGACAAAACTTGAACAACAACAACAACATCAATAATAATAACTATAAAATAAGATTGCTCGAGACTTGCCCTTCAGAAGCAAGGGGGAGAGTGTAGTAGTCGTACACAGTACGGCGGTACATACGCATACACAAACATGATGTAAGGTGCATACAGCACCATGTCAGAGCTTCGCAAGAGGCCTTTGCGGCACTCAACTAAACAGCAATAATAATAATAATATGATAATCATAAAAGGGGGTAGAAATGAACATATCCTGCCTAGCTGAGAATACTATAACTGAATAGAGTGAAAGCAAAGGAGCTCACTCATTCCACCAAACTGGACCGCCGCGCCAATTCGAGATATTATATATTAGCCCGTAGCTGTAAGCAGCGATCGATGCCAAGTAAGGGAAAGGAAGGTGTGCTCGCTCTAACTGAAGTAATAAAGGGCACGCTGAAGCAAAGCCCCGGCCTGACACAATGCGTGTAAAAATGTTGGTTGTTGCGGCAGCGGCAATAATGAGGGTGGCGATGGTTTTGGGGGCCGGCGGTGAAATCGGCGGGGGGTTGGTGGAGGCGGAGGCAGCGGGAGCTGTGCAAGTGGCAGCGAGTTCGTTGTGGTGGCAGAGGCGGTGAAGTCGGTGGCTCGGGGGTGGTCGCGGCGGCAGTTGAGGTGCAGGGGGTGTGATGGTAAAGGCGATGGCAGGAGCAATTGCGGCGGCAATGTCAGAGGCACGCAATGAGGGTGATGGCAGTGTGGGTGGTAAGGGCAGTGGTAGTTGTAGGTTGTGGTGGCAGCGGTGTGCGTGGGCAGTGGCTGGGATGGTGGAGGCGGAGGATGAAGCAAATGGGGTAGTGAGGGTGGAGGCGCTGATGGTTGCCGGGATGGAGGCAATGAGACTTGTGGTTGGGTTGGTGGAGGAAGATAGAGGCACTGGGCGTGGTGAGGGCGGCGGCAATGGTGGTGGGGAGAGGGCAGCGAGGGTGGTGAGGATGGCGGAGGCAATGGGGGTGATGATGATGAGGGCAGCGGTGGCAATGGTAGGTAGTGGTGGAGGTGAAGGCAATGGTAATGGCGAAGATGAAGGCAGCCTGGATGGTGAGGGTGGAGCTAGCGCGCGGTGGAGGTGAAGGCGGGAAGGGGGGTTGGCGGACGTGACGGAGGTGGCGGTGGGTTTCATGCAACCTTTCTCTCTTCGTTTATAAATAATATAAATAAATAGAAAATGCTACACAGAGCCTTTTCTTGGCTCGGTTTGATAGAGAGTCGAGGATGTACGACAGATTTCTGCTGCTCCAGAACCGTACGGCAGGGTCGATCGGACGATTTGGAGGGTAGGGTCCAAAAAACCTTCTCACGATATGTTCAGAAAATAAATTCCCTAATCCCCAGATAATTAGATAAAAATAATAATAATAATTATTATTATTATAACTATTTATTATAGTAGTAGTAGCAACAGCCAGCGTTTACCGTTTTGGACCTGTTACGTGCCAGATTGTTTTCCAGCCAGATTCCTTCGCGGTTCATCACCCAGCAGCAACCACAAATACATATGTATCGCTCACAATATAATATGTAAATAAACTATTTGCCTTGGAAAATCGGCCGATTACTTCAAACGCCGTACCCGAATCACTATGCATAGACTGATAAATCTCAAACTAACTCGACCCTCAATCCTACTACTCCCAAGTTATCCTACACTTTATTACGATGTATGTACCTTGTCGTCGGAACTTGTGAAGCCGCCGCCTCTTGGCGGCATCATAGCCGGGGACGACTGGCCTCTGCTCGTCTCAGCTCCGCCCGCAGCTGGAGACTGGCCTCCGGCCGCTCCTTCACCAGCAGCAGTCATAGTTGCAACTTTGCCCCCACCGCTGTTGGGACCCGGAATGTCATACCCAGGGGGTTTCTCCTCCGGGATATTAATGACCGGCCGCTGGGTGCTGCCAGGTGAACCACAACGACCTTGTCCTTGGCTACTGACACTGCTGGGCGCGTCCCCACTGCTGGTTGCCGTTGCGCGCATCTGGTGGCCGTGCATTTCATTCAGGACACCGCCACCACCCAGCAGACCAACTTTGCTGTCACACAAAGGATGCCCTATAGCCGAAAGCGCCGGCCCCGCCGTGGTGGCCGCACCTGATGTATGGCGGCGCGTTGATTGAGCACGTTGGATTCTTAAATTTATTGACAAGCATGCATGCGCGGATAGATGCGCGCAGTGTAAAATAAATACGTGCATATGGATTGATGAGGGACGGACGACGGAACTGCTGCGTGAAAGACGGATGGACGTGTAACAGACGACATCACTACTGATTAGATATATAGGGTACTTAAGGTAAAAAGGCTTTTACAGGACGCATATGTGCGCACGATTGCAGACGAAATCGTCCTTTTTGAAGTTTGATTGCACCATCATCCTTTGCTCGTTGCGCTGTGCGTGCTTAGGAAGTGAGATACCTCCCAGCCACGCGGGTCCATCCGGATATCGATTATGACGGGTTGCCTGTATGTAATTATTAGTTAGGATGGATCTGTACGGCGACGGCGGTAGGCCTATCTACATACCCACATACGTACTCCACATTGCGTGCGGACAAATGACATACGTACGTAGTAGTAGTTGTGTGGGTGCCAAAACCTGCCTCCTCTCGAAATGCTCGCTGAGCGGCGGGGTGCATTTCGCACCTTGGGGTTTGTGTGTGCCGTACATACAGTGTACGTACGGTAAGATGATTACAACAAGGGACGGCGAAGCAAACATAGGAACTACTTCGATTCATCTATGATAACGTTCCGCCGCCGCCCTGTGGGCTCGCGCGAGCTAAACTAACAGCAGCCTCCTATCTAAGAAACGCCACAAGCAATATGTAATACATTGCATAGCGTAGCCCCCTACCTAGATAGCGAGCTATGAAACGATTCTGGGCTATCTAGCATAAGCAAGGAAGTAGTGCACATACCTACGTAGCACAACCGCAGCTCGCTACGTACAAGCAATGCATGGATGGAAGGTATGCGTTCGTGTATGTAGGCAACCACGTAGGGTGCGCAGCATGTCAACTCCTTATTAAAGTATTGAAACCTTACATATATGTATCATCTATCTCATCCACATGGAATCGAGCCACACGCGTGCATGCGCTGCACACACGGACACACGAAAAACTAGCTAGATAGCGATCCACAAACGTATGTTGCCAAACAGATAGATAGAGCTCACCGTGTGAGTTTCGGAGTTGCAGCTCCTGCGACTGGACACTGAGGTGACCCCCTGGGACGGCAGTTTGTTGTACCCCCTGCTGATGCTGGAGCTGCTGGTATGGCGACGGCGGCACTGGTAGCGGTTGCTGCTGTGGTGCCTGCTGCTGTGATGCCGCCTGCTGCGGCGGCGGTGCGCTCACAACCCATTGCAGCAGACCGGCGGCGGCACCGGCGGCCCCACGTTGCGAGGCTGCCGCCACAAAGGCCGCGCTGGAGGGTGAGCTGCCATCGGATCCAATTCGTGCGTTCAGCGGCGGGGAGGCGACGGGTAGCGGCCGCTGCTGCTGCTGAGACGACGACGACGACGACGGCCGCGGCGGCGGCATCTGCAATCGTGAAGACGTATTATCGCCAAGCGATTGCATATCTTGCTGCTGCTGCTGTTGCCCTGCCACACCCTGTACGGAAATGTTTTCCGACACGCGCTCCTTCTTAAGGCTGTCGCACTGCGGCTGCTGCCAACTGCGTTGCAGAAAGTTCTGTGAATGGTGCTGCTGCTGCTGCTGCTGCTGCTGGTACGGCGATTGTGCATCTGGCAGCAGCAAGTTCGAACGCGAGGGGACCTGCTGCTGCTGCTGCTGCTGGTACGGCGATTGTGCATCTGGCAGCAAGTTCGAACGCGAGGGGACCTGCTGCTGCTGCTGCTTCAGCGCATGCAGAGAAGGGTCGGCCGGGTGGTGATCAAGTGACAATGCAGGCAGGACGCACATGGGCGGGGCCGCAGAAGTTTGCTGCAAGGCGCTGTCCATCAACGAGGCAGGTGACAGCTGTTGCTGTTGCAGGGGCATCTGAAGGGGCGGCACAGCAGCTACAGATGATGGAGATGGGTCATGATAGCGACGTCCGGCGTTAATTATGTGCTGAGAAGGCGTATGGTAAATGGATGATTCTGTCTCCGACTGCATCTGGAGCTGAGGCGTCAGCTGCTGGTAATAATCGTGTCGTGGCAATGGATGATGATGATGATGATACCGTTGCTGGCTGCTCAGGGGCATAAGCAGGTTTTCCAACACCCGTTGCTTTCGCAGATAGGCCTCGTCGTGTTGCTGTCGTGATTGTTCTTCTGATGTCTGCTGTGATTGCTGCTGCTGCTGCTGCTGCTGCTGCAGCGACTGCTGGAAAACTGGCCACTGCTGTTCCTGCTCACATTGCTGCCACCACTTCTGTCGATGCGTTGGAAACCGCTGCTGATACGATAACTCCATGACGTTTCCATCCCAGTCCGTGCGCCTGGCATTAAATACAGCGCCGGATGAAGTCAATCCCTCCAGCTGTAAGCCCGTTGAGCCCAAGCCTGGACCCATAAGGGAGGATGACTGGGAAGAAGCCGACGTGCTGCCCTCACTGCTGTTCGCGCCCAAATGCCCCACCATATGGTGATGTGGATGCACATTGCTTCCTGGAAGCGGGAGTTGCAACCTCACGAGCTGCAGCTGCTGCTGCTGCGGTGGCGGCGGCAGATGATGTGGATGTGGATGTGGAGCGCACACCTGTGCCGCAGATGGCTGCTGGGCACTTGAGGGCGGCGGTTGCGAAGGCAGCAGGCTTAGGCATGCAGCGTTCCAAGTTCGGTCCAGCTCGCTGCTGAATCTTGGGTTCAAGGCAAGTCCGGGCCCAAGTCCAAATCCGAGTTCAAGGCGAGGCGATGCCTGAGTGGCTGTGGTGGGAACTTGCTGGCGGCCATAGTGCCCGGCAGCAGCTGTCGACCATGTAGAGGATGTTGGAGCAACCAGTAGCGGCGGAGTCTCGGCTTGGGAAGCCACAAATGTTTGGTTATGGACCGAGGTATTTAAAAGTCTACTAAATTGTTCAGCCTCTCGCGCGTCTGTATGTCTGTCTACGGACGCCTTAACGGTCATAATGTTGCCGGTTCGATGGACATTATGTTGCCGCAGATATGCAGCATCGGTTTCTGATTCCTGGAACGAAATTTGTTGTAGGCCGTCTTCGTCAATATCCACTTCACCGAAGATTTTGGTCTCCCGCTGCGGTCGAGCGCTCATCCGTGCAAAGCCGGCTGCTAAGTCAACTGCTTGCATATACCTCAGAGAACTCAGTCCATTTTGGCTTAATGACGACCCAAATGATCCGATACTATAGTGATCTACTTGCACGGACATACTATCTCGTGTTGTGAAAGGATGTCGTAATGGAAGACATTAACAAGGTGACCCCACGCCCCGGTATCCTTCTATGCACATTTAAGGGGTCACAGCTTATTGTAACACTTATAGACATGTATATTAGTATGATCCCCCGTATAGGCGACGCGCCTAAACCAGTTGCAAGCTTGATAAGCCAGAGCACAGACTCACACAGATGTAGTGTATGTGGATGCACTTGGCTTAAAATTTTTATGCTTTAATACCAAAATGCGATAAGCTAGGCTTTATATCATGTTTCACGTCGTTGCGGCAAAAGTTGGTTGCGAACGACATTTGGGCTCCAAGCGTACGTCATCACGGCATGTTACTCCATCTTAACTCGAAGGATTTGACGCTGCTGTAAATAAATGTCTTAATTCTGTCCTATGAGCTTAGGGATGTTATGGTATGGCTTGACGCCGCGATGTACAAGTATGGGATATATGTATGTTGCACCCTCAGTCTGCCAACCTTCTGCGAGTGCTTTTCATATTAAATATTAAAAACGATATTTATCTTTATAGCCTGATCGCTGATGTACTTTAGCATTCGCTAGCAGGGTTTCCTATAATCATCGATCATTTAGGAAATGGGCTCTATCGATCAGTACGCCCCGGCCAGGCCTGCTGGCTGAATGGCGAGTACATGCATCAGCATTAAAAGCCATCTAAAACACAAAGAAATTGTCTTGATAGACCATATTCGTATTGTACTTCACAAATGTCTTGGAATTGCCTCGCTTAAAATCATATCTGGCTACATTTTCCAGACAAAACTGAGATGTATGAAACACAGAAATATATTATCAAATGTATTTCTCTCAAGCTGTCATTTCTGATTTTCTGCATCGTACCAGCTTCGTATGGTACTATACGTTTAGTGCCTTTCTACGCAATTATAGAATATAATGGATAAATACATCATGATGGATGATAAATAGTCCTTTAAAAGATCATCGGGGGCCAAACATCTATCGCGGTCGTCACACGCCCTATGGCATTGGTTGGGAGGGTAATGGGTGGGTAATGGGTGGGTAACCCATGGGTAGCAGCGCTACTGGGTTGGGCGGGTAACCTTGTGGAGGGGTAACCCATCGGTAACCCTGCCTGCCGATTAGATAAGTGCTTCCTTTGTTGTCTTTTGCGGGCAACTACTTTCGCTTTCCGGGACGTGGGACAAAAGAGAAGGAGCGAGTCAAGCAGACCAGGCACATCCACTCTTCGTTAATCACGTCAGCTGCATACCTATCTATTAATATCAGATGTATGCCCTACGAAATCCCCTAGATAACCGTAATAAGCTTAGTCAGGATTATTGCGGGAGTGTTCCCATTGTCTGCCGGCTTTTCTTGGGGGCTAAACGACACCGGACAAACGTTTAGACATCCCTTGGCATGTCGCCGACCTCCACCTCCTCCACTGATGGCCAATGATATCGGTCATGCAGTCCGGCCTCTCTCAGGCTACTACTTCAGTAGACTCCAACTTCCACTCACATACTGTTCATGTACATATCTTTTACTCTTAGGCAACGGCCAATACTTATCCTGGCTCGGGGTCTTGATTTTTCGGAATGTATCAGCCGTACTATCTATGCTCAGGGTGTACCCTTCGCACTCTTTATTATATTATATTATTAGATATAATAATTTATGTTCGATAGTTAAGTCCTCGGAACCTTGCCTACGGCTGATGGCCTTTCGTCAGCATCATCTCTCCCTACTACAGCAGCAACATGTTGCTGCAGGAAGATGACGAGGGCTTCGATGAAGAATTCTTATCTGTATCATCTGTCACAAAATAGCGTCTGCAAGCGGGCTTGGAGACGAATTTCCAAGGTTGATGGAGACAGCCCGCGCAAACAGCCACGCGTTAGCAAGAATATCGATCACCGGAGCACTTTTCTGCACTTCATCGCAGCAGGGCAAGGGGCTCGCCAGCAATGCCGGCGAAGTAGTAGAAGGCCGACACCCAATGGTGGCGGTGGCCGACAAGCGCGGAGTGTGAGGCCGTGGCCAGCTGCAGCCACTGGCGCCGTGACCTTGCCGCCATGGGATTCGGTTATCATAGTCTATCATTATCATAGGAACCAAGGAGCCCATAGTTGCGAGGCTTGAGCGTGCCTGGGTTCGTGATGCTGCGCCACACGGAGTGGATGTCGCCATCAGGCAGCGTGAAAGGCTCTCAGGGCCGGGCCCTGTATGTTTCGCCCACTCCCTCTGTGGAAGCACTCAATCAGGTTAGGTGAGCTACCGGTGCAGAGCGCGGGGGAGCAGACAGTCACACTGGTCCAGGCATCAGAGGACTCACGGTGAGCGGAGTTGAGTTGAGTCAAGTCGATTAGCCTGCGTCTGCCGGACGTCGCGGCGATTCTTTCACTTCATTCGTGCATGAGCGTGACATGCATGTGCATATGCACAACGATTGATGCATGCACGATGATTGATGCTTGCACACATGATGATGGAGGCGTGTGTGATGATTGATGTGTGAGTGATGTGTCCAAGGATGACCGTGCACCTGCTGATGATGAGAAGATTGGCAGCCGGATCCTGAGGTTCAAGTCCAAGAGAGATTTCCCTATGCTGGGCTATTGCTTAATCCTGACAGACCAGAAGGCAGTCAGCCCCAGGTAAGAATGATATATTAATGTAAAATCTGGTGTGCCTGTGTGTTAGTGCACCTGTGCATTTGTGTGTATGTGTGTGCATGGGACTCCCCGTGGGAAGGTAGCTTGGGGCTGTTTTTATGGCCCTTGGCGATATCCCACGACACCAGCCATGTCTGGTGTGCCAATCCCTTATCTCTCCTAGTAAGAGGCCGCTTAATCGAGAGTGGTTTCTCAACGGAATGGAGGGATGGGTGTGGAAATGGTCCTTGTCCATTCTGGTCAAGTAGGCGCCATTCAATCGAGAGTGGAATGCCCAACGCCGATTGGATCGTGATGTTTTTGTGCACTCGTCTGTTTGTGCGCCTGCGTGTTTGTGTGCTTGCCTGTTTGTGCGCCTATTCCTGTGCATTCCTGGGTGTGTATGCATATGCGCATATCTATACAGCCTATCAGCATGGCCCCGGAGGTGTCTGGCGTGTTCTCCAACCATCCCTGAAAGACACCTACAGAGCAAATACCCGCCATTTTGGCACTTCCGACACTTTCTGCTGGAAGGTGGACCACCTCTCCTTGAGCACCTCAAACGTCATTCTCACGGAGTCCATGATGAAGCCCAGACACTTGAGGCATGTTGCCGGGTCCAGCTGACTTTTTTGCAGGTTCACTCCTAAGCTGGCCTGGTCAAACTCCTAGGTGGAGAAGTGCATTCAGTTGTGTCGCTCTGCTGTGACTTTCTTTTTTTTTGTAGCAGTCATATCGTACTACTTGCCCACGTAGTACGAAAAAACAACTCTGCTGCAAGGGATACAAGTCATCAATTATCAGCATGTTTTTCATTGTAACTTTAAATCATACTTTGAATTTTCAAGTTTGCTAGGTCTACACTTGCTCCTTAGGAGTTAGCAACTAACAGCCTCTCCAGGAAGGGGCTCAGCAGCACAGTCAGAAATATCCAATCAAGTAGACCAAAGACAATTAAATAATATACTCCAAACAGACAGCTTCATTTTATTTGCATTCGACAAATCAGGTCCCTAGTAGGAAATTATTAGCTCCTTGTCAGCATACGTGTGAGCCTCTGTTTACATAAGATCTCCATTTAACAATGAATCACAATGCTAATTACAATACTGGTGTGTATGGACGATAACTACTGTAGAGGTCACACGGCCGCCGACCAGCAGCAGTGCCACAATATGTTTGACCATGGTCCAAATGGCCAGCTGCTAGCCAATAGCATACAATATGGCCAGGCCAGTAAAACAGATTCAACCTAGTGCTGTAACAGCTCCTACTGTTGCCTCACCGGCGGGCGTCACAGTATTTGGGACTTAAAATCTGGACATGTTACTGAAGACCTTACTTGGCGGCATTATGCAAGGCCTGCTACGATAATAGTGAAAATGCGGATACTATTTTGACAGCATCAGGTCTGAGATAGAAATTGGTGGCCATGGTAAGGCGCTTTCATTTACCGAGCGACTTGGGCTCAGAGTCATTGACACCAAGCGGATTGTGGACTGCTTACATTCCACCGCACTGTTGAAGGATGGCAACAAGATGAAACCCTGCAAGTCGCATCTAAGACGATGGGACTAACGTGGATGGCCTCGTGAGCCTCACTCTCATACGGTGAGTTCTTGCAGCAGGTTCCTATTAGCATCATAGAGCGTTGCCAGTCGCTTTGACTGGTACTCTTCTAGGGACGACGATATGTGGGTATTACTCTGGATTGTGGCTGGTTTCTTCCTGCTCTTCTAAGGATTTTCTTGTAATTTGTCTTTTATCCCAGATCCAGGAGTTTGATGACACAGTGACTCCTTCCGGGCTGGAGCGTGTCCACCTGGCCTGTTGGCTTCTATCAACGGCTTGCCTTTGCACATTCAGGAAACCCAAAGCTTTGCATATTTCTTCATCGAAGGCCGCAACCCTGCCCTGCTGCTCAAGCTCCTGAACCACATCCTGGTGCACCCTCTATATATAGGAACATGATGTGGGGATGGCACTGCTGGGCAGTCAGGAACCATGGCAACGTGTGGGTGGCCAGACATTAGTTACAGAACAGCAGGACGTCCCAGTCCTCATCCCCATTACCATCCTCGTGCCAAACCGATAAGGATGTTTACATCCCCGTCCCTAAACCCCCTGCCTGTCCGATCAATATTCCCATCCTCGTACCCGTCCAACTTCCCCAAACCGGTCTCTTTCGATGGCAGGCCGCAATCCCTCCCCTCCATCCTCCCCTGTCTGGAGTTGTTATCCCCTTATCCTTATCCCCGTATGTCCCCTTTTCCCGTGTTTTGATGGTTTCGTTGGAAACATCGAACCAAATTAAATACCAGGCTGCAGTCCCGATCCCCACCCCTGCCTCCTCCCCATCCCCAGCCCTGCCTGTCTCCATCTGAGCTGCAGCGTTTGTGCCAACCCTAGCCCATGCCCTTGTAAACACGTATCAATTGTCATTGAGCAGGTTCGAAATGCAACTGATACTGTGCGAAATGCTGCAAGCCCCAATCCTGTGCTTGTGATCCAATCAGGTCCTGAGCTTCGAGATGAAGAACTTGGCTAAGCCCATAGAGCACCATGATGTGGTCTGTATCATGGCCACCGTTTTGCTCCGTAGCCTGCAGGGCATGCCGAAAAAACAGTGAGGGATATCAATCCCCATTGTTATCAATAGCCATCGTTCTACTCCCCCGTCATTTTCCGTCCTCCTCTGTCGTTTTCCTCTGTTGTTTTCGCCCGTTGTTATTCCCATCCTTCGTTATTCCCTTGTCGTTTTCCCCCCTGGTTCTCCCCCATCGTTTCCCCCGTCGTTATTCCCGACTCCGACCTTGGTTTTCTTGCTTGGGGCAGTGTGCGGATACATTGCGGTTACTTGGATGGATTGCGGTTACGCTGTGTGTGGTCTTCAATCAAAAAAGTGGCTGACATGCGCAAGTATGCGACACTAACCTTTACTTGCATGCAGCAGTATGTATTTAGATAGTTACAAAATAGAGAGCATCGTTAGGGGACCATAGTTAGGTAGGAAGTTAGACAGGTGGGCAGAGATACCCTAGATACCCTATCGACATATCATGCATCTTAATGGTTCGATAGATGATGCCTAATAATGGTATGGTATAATGAAGCTGAATAATCGCCGTATTTGGAATGTGAAATGGACGCTTCCTTTTGTACCCTCCATGCCAGCCACTGTAACTTTTCATAAAATGCCTTCCATAAAATCCCTTCCATATATATCCTGGTGGCAGGCGTATGGATACCATATCAGAATAATATGGAGGCCAGATTATGGAAAAGGACGATGGATTTTATGGAGGCTCGACACCCCGTTTTCCCAGAGTGCTCTGGCTCGACGGAAGACTGCACGGCATCCATTTACAGATGCCCCTGGCAATTTAGCATACACAAAAATTCCAAGTTGTTACATATTTGCGGGAAATAACCGGATAAAGGTGTTGTAAGTGTCCAGAAGTGTGCGGACCAGCCATCTATCCACTCTATCTGTACGATTCTCTCCCTCTTTCAACCTCATGTCTCGCTCCCTCTCATTTTCTCTATCTACCTATCTACCTGCCTATCTATCTGATATTATCTGTCTGCCTGCCTGTCCCTCTTCCTTCCTTTCTTTCTCTCCCACACACATTCATGGGCGTACTCCGACATAACATACAATTACCTTATTGGATTTATTGTTGATTTGACGACGTCACTCATCACTCCCCGACTGGGGGGCATTATTCACCAAACGGGGGAGCCAGGCCCTTCAACCCCTCAATGCATTTGAACCTACATTTTCAGCACACACACTCCCAGAACCCACTCCTATCTAACCGCCATGGCTGCTGTTGCACTTGCCCAGCAAATACGCACGGTTAGATACGTACGGTTAGATAGATACGCGCGTCTATCCTCAGGTCTCCACAAAGACGGAGGAACCAGGGATCGGTGGATCGGTGGACATTACCGCTCGCAATAATCGAAAGGAATGGAAGCATGATGACGACGCCATGCATTTTGGTACTTACCGACATACCACGCACGCACGTCGTCGGCATGCGAGAGACGTCGCTGCATCTTTACTCCAGCAGCAGCCCGCCACATCCTTGTTTCCAACTTCTGCTTTTGGTGGTGGGCACCACCCTGACCCTCGCCCAGTAATACCTTAGTATTAGTTGAGAGGAGGTTAAGCTGATGGCGTGTATCCGATGGTGACGTGATGCGCCATCGCCGTCTCGTTAATCCACGCACTCTGGGAAAGGTTTTTTCCGTAAATATTCTTTTGTCCGTAAAATACAGTTTACCGTCCGTAAAGTACATACAGTGGGTGAATTTACGGAAAACAATTCGGCAGAGCATCCCCAACGTATACTTTAGGTAACAGTACCATGCCCACAATGCATAATATTTATGCTGAAGCTTTCCAATTTAAATATGTTATTATTTTTCAACCTGCCACTTTTCCAGGTCACTTTAGTTAGACTTCTTACTTATGGAAAAAAAGTTTGTTTACAGATTAAGGGTTTGTTAACAGCTAAAAAAACAGCTACTGGGTTAGGCAGTATAGTAAAATAAATTTCGTACATGCAATGACAGGGTTTTGAAATGATTAATAAAATGGGGTGAGAGCTGCCGTGGGGCAGTTACCGAGGGACTTACATTTCTACGGAGCTAAACCTAGGATAAGTAAGAACACATGAGCCTGATTTGCCCTCCAAGCACAAGGGACCCTACCAGTCTGCAGGCTGCAGGATAGAATGAACTACTTGATGAGGACTATCTGGCAACCATCCAGGGTATCTGTCCGGAATCATTTTACGGAAACTTATTTTCCGTAAAATGGGGTCATTTTACGGAAAACATCCACCCCATTTTACGGAAGAACCTACCCCCCATTCTTCCCAGAGTAACGCCCGTACGGTCACCATAACCGTTTCCGTTACCGGGGTGCTAGCTGTCGTCACCACCGCAGCCAGCACTAACCAACCTCCAATTGCAGAACGCTATGATTTCCGCCGTCTCACTCCTTGTAAGGCAATCCATGTACACTACGACCGCCGTCACTGGTGGCGGCCGCTACACTGTTTGAGTTACGGCAGTCCATTGAGACTCCTAGCTCGTGGGGGCCTTACGAAGCTTGTGAAAACTGTAGATGTTACTGACAAATGCTATATTATTATATAGACGTAACAAACAGCATATGTATGGTTTATTTTGATAACGGAGGTTTTGAGTCCACGGTCCGCGCAAGATTGTAACCTGGATTCTCCAGGAGTTAAAGATTGTAAACACAGGAGGTTGCTTTATAAATAATCATATCTGTTTTGTTTTGTATCAATCGTGTGACGTGCACTTTTGTTCTGTTGACTACCAGTTATCGGTGTTTGTTACGGTGAAATTCCATAACGCACCCGCACACTTGAGACTGCATAAACGCCGCAATACATTTCATTATGACATCCGGTCCATGAAGCATCAATATCATTCCCAGACACCGCCGCCGTCCACATTACCACAATGCCTCGGTAACATTAGCTCGTGCTTGTCCTTTTCCCTACTAAACGAGGATTGCCACAGGTCCTTTCTTTAATAATGTAGCGTTTTCCTCTCATAGGAAGCCCTAGGAAGTGCTGGTGTTGCGTAAGATCTTCATGAGGAAATTTGCTGTAGGTGCCAAATATCGCCAGCAGTGGCCTACGTACAATGCATGGGCACGGGTTTCAACGCGAATCCACTATTGATCTCTCGGAACAGTGCGGTTAGAATGTCGTATGAACATCAAACATTGTCGAACGCGGCTATTACGGCACGGCCGGGCGTGATTGGCAGTACGAAATATTTCAAGAAACAAATACACATAGCTAAGGAATACGACGAAGGGACCCAACAAATGATTTAAATTCGAATGGCGAGAGTTTGAGGATGTATCCGCCTTGAGTTCGACAGTTCCGCAAGTTTTACACCATGCGGCTGTTTTTCTGCGCTAAAGCTTCCCAATTCTCTTTCTCCAATGCACCGCCGTGGCATATGGGGTTTTCAAGCGTGCAGGAGTGTCCCAGCGCATACCCCTACAAACCCTGATGCACCGTGCACAACCGCCCAAGGCCCTCCAACCCACCCCCACCTGACCGCCATGGGCCTTATATGCAATCCTGGAGGCGCGATTTATCACGCGCCCGCGGTATGACAGACGCCTGACGTGCTGACGTGCTGACAACGGACCTCGCTGACATATGCCCAAATGAAACCCTGCTCGAATCGGGGCCCAAGGTACAGACGCCGCCGCGTTACACTGTGAAGCCCACTGGGACCAACGCCGCGAACTGCTCCATACCCATGATTGTCGTTGACGTAAGTGTCGCCTGCGACCCCGGCTTCCAGCACGGCTGAGTTGGAGGAGGCGATTAGGGCGATTACGCAGCCAATAAGGATTACAGCAATTAGCCAGAGAAAATGGTCTAACCCCTCACCAATAATAGCTTCGAGACTGACAACTGACAATCTCTGCAGTGGCTCTCGCCGCTTAAGTACCCGACATGGTTCCCACAAGAGCCCTATGTCTGAGATTGATGCCCTCATCCTTTTTGGAAACTATCCAAAGCTTACTAACAACAGAAATCCAACTACCTGAAATGATCCAATCGACCAAGGTGTTTCTTTAGCACGGTTAGCTCCGAACTAACCACTTACGAGTAACGAAGATTGACGCTTTCACAACGGATTGAGATCGAACAAACTAGCTCCGTCCCTTCATCATTAATACTCATCGAGAACGTTATTATTAATTCATGGAAAGGCTTTATAACACAAACTAAGTTCAGCGCCTCACACAACTGCTTCACCTTCACGGTGACCAGCAGCTTGTCGTCCCCACCAGGGTGATTTCCTAACTGCGCACTATCGTTGCCAATCGGGTTGTTATCCTTCACGGCCCCAACGCCAACCACCTGACGGTGAGTTGCAAGTTCCTGTCAAGGTTAACCATGGCATACAGGTGCAGTTCATGGTGGCAATCAAACCAGTGGGAAGGCGATTTATGTGTGTAGGATAGGGGGGTTTTGCTTCACCCATGGCCACTACCTGGCAATCCCTACCTTCCCCAGTATTTCGGGGCACCCTCATCCTTTCACCCACGCGGACGTCTCTGAAATCAATGATTTTCCGGGGTTCAGCACCCACCACCAGCATCCAATGGAATCTGCCGAATCAACGGCGGCATCAACTCCATTCCTGGTTAGCTCACAGGTCACTATAATCGGGGTCTGTCACCGTCCTTTGTGGGAACATATCCACCCTCAACCGATCAAGGGATTTTTATCCCACTCAAAGACGGGAACGATCCTGGAACCTCCAGGGACACAATGTCGTGCCATACCAAACGTGTCTGATCGTGGTGCAGCACCCAGCAACAACCAACCCAACCCGAGCCCAGGGACAAGGAGCTAGCTTGGGAAATGGAAGCAGGGACGCGGCTAGGAAGCACTGCTCACCCGTTCGCCCACGACCCCCTTCTGCTCAAGAGGCCAAAGGGGCTGCTCAAGAGTTCCAGGCACCAGTGTATGCCTCACCTCTGTCGGCGCCAGAAGCCAAGGAGGTCCAGCGGCAGCACCAAGCGTTGCTCCCACAATTACCCCTGCCGGCTCCTCAAGCTGAGGAGAATTAGCAGGGGCATCAAGTCCCACCTTCGGTCCCGGAAGCTGAGAGGGCACCCAGATAATCCACCGTTGCGCCAACACCTTCAATCCCGAGGCCGCAGCATCCGGAGTTCGTTCCGGCAACACGCGCCATTGGCACCTGTGTTACACTGAAACGTACACTGTTGCTTAATTCAAGCCATTTTCAGGTCGCGCAGGATTGCTGAAGATTTTTTTCGCCACTTCTATCTTCCAAAATGTTTTTCAGATCGCCTTCAGAACAAGAGCGGTTCTGAAAACCAAACTATCCGTTTAAGCCCATGGATAAATTCCACGTCACAAGGAGAGCACAAAGGAGGAGGTGTGTGACGAACGCATCAATCATAATTGGCCTCCAATTTCTCAAGTGTACATATAACCCACTTGGACCCACCTTCGATTTCGGCCTGCATAATAGCTTTACCTTCGCACAGGTTTCGCACGCAGACACCGATTAGGCCGCCATTAAGTTGATCATCTCTAAGCGGGATGCCGGATTAGGCCCATTCCATCATGCTCCATCCACGGTGATTGCAGTCACCGGAAATACTGCCTGCTTAGGCATCGAAACTGGTGAGGCACCAACAGGGCATCGAAACGTGAACAGCGGATTCGTAGCGCGATCTTTTAGCTTGGGCCATTCGACAGAACAAATTCACGGGTGACTTGGCAGCGCATCCACTGACTGTTTCAAAGCAGAATATATGACACCATGCCGATGGTGGGTCCCGAGGCGTACATAACATATAGCCCTGCTGATGGCCGGTTAAGGTCCAAATTTGAGTTGATGAGGAACGGTTCATCCGACGTACATATCATACAAAAGCTTTCGCTGTCTCATGCTCAATTCCTCCTCATATCATCAATTTTAATCAGTCCTTGGACTCTTTTTCTCAGACGGCTGCGACTTCTGCGTTGATGCTGCTGCTATTCGCCCCGGGCATAAAGAGTTTTGGCACAGTTTAGGCCCGTTCCCGAAATCACTCCCTTTCCAAGCGTACCCGCCCACGGATCGGCGGCACGAATCCAAAAAAAGTTGAATTACAGATCCAAAGTTTAAAGTACAGATCATGTTTCAGTTTCTGGTGACAGCCAATCTTAAGAGTAGTCCTGCTGAGTTTCCATGAAGCGCCGGCTGTTGAGGTCCTCCCCGCCGCCACCGACGGGGCCCCCCGCCTGATATTGGGACTGAATCTGCGACAACTGGTGCTGCAAGTGTTTGCCTACGTGGGCATCCTGAGCAGACGGGAATTCGATTATTCGCCTTCATATGCACGACATGCAAGTTTGCCCACCTGGCCGGCGTATGGAAACGTCTGCGGTTTGTTCGCTAATGCTGGGGCTGGCGGTTATACGGCGATGGACATGTGTCTGATATGCCTCATGTGTGCGAGATTGATTGTTCTTGTCCTCAGTACGTTATACTCAATAACCTAAAGGCAATCGACTCCACAAACCTCGTCTGAGGCTGCCAATACATTGACCTGCAAACACACGTTAGTACCCGACAATCCTAAGTTGCTCCTAGTGGCCAGTGTCGGCATTCCCCCTTATCGCCCGGGGTTAGGAATTTGAGCGGGGGATGGGTGGTTATTAACGGCCATCGCCATCACAATAAAGGCAAACTATTGTGCAGCGTTTCCTACTCTCTTCCAAGAACCTGAATTCTCTAGAAGATAAGTCTATGCGTAGCTAGCAAGGTTTAGCTGGGTGGCACCAGGCGGCATCGCCTCCCTGTACGATAAGCGGATTACTTCCCATGGTCACGAGGTTGCACCATAGTGGTGCAAAGGACAAGGCTGTGTACCGAATGATCTACCGGATTGGGCCGCTCTGGGGCCTTTATAGACATTTGTCACAACCCTGTCATATTACTTCGCGTCGGGCGTCGGGACCCATGTGAGTCGCCAGACTGCCTTGCGCTACTCGGCTAATGACAAAATTTTGCCATAATCCGGAAGCACAACCCATCGACGATAGAGGAAAAGTCCTGCTGACAGCAAGGCTTCAAGTTGCACGGTTTAGTCATATTTATGTTCGCATCGTTTCGAGTATGTAGGGACAATTATGCATTTGTAACGGTAGAGCTTTGGTACTTGCTAACCGCCATGCGAAGCAGTATCGTACCGACAGGAACTAAACATGTAGTCCTGCTTACGTATGACTTTGTTTATCGTAATGGTAAGTAGGAGGAAGTTTATCATTTCATTTTGACTTCAAGTGGTTTGGCAGTTGACGATTGACTGGTAGAACCAACTTAAAAGCCAGTCCTTGCAGGAACCCTTACCGCGCCTTCAGGAAAAGGAGCTAAATTCAACTCTGCTTTGCTTATTTAAACTTTTTTTGAAAACAATTTCCTCTGCAGTTTCTTTTTCCGACGTTCCGCTTCGGTCCTCATGCTTGCGAAAGCATTAGGTTTTCGTCATTATCTTACGTGGTCAAACCATCCTCCCAAGGGACGCCAAAGCTTATCTAGGCGTGGCTTGAGCCATCCGGCTCTTGTGTCCGCCGCCCCGGTTGTTGACATTGGAAGCGTTCCCACGACAGCGGATGGGTTAATGCAGCATCTTCATGAGCGTTGCACCTCAGCAGACCAGCCCTTTTGCTGGAGAACCACAGGTCCAGGAACAAGTGCTGACGAACTACAAGCTAGGACAGTGTCGTTGAATGAACGCACGGATTCACCGGCGTTGTCAACAGATTTTCAGCCTGCATCCAAAACAGGTTCTCCACAATATCGCAGGTATGAGTTCATGTTTGGTGCAAGGTCCTGGGCTTACTCGCGAGCTTACCGGCACCGATGGTTTTATGACTTTTTCCTTGCTATGATCAACCTAGCTACCAGTTGCGGTGATTATACTATTTCTGCGGTTTGGCGAGTTGCCATGATGGCTGAGATGTAACGCTTTCGGTGAACTATGACGCAAAAGAGCAACTCGGCATCTGCGTTGCAGCGGCGAAGCATTTGGCTCATCGGATCCTCTACGATTACAGACGTCTTTGAGGTCGGGGGCCGAGGAGCAACTATTGCTGGACGGCAATCTCTTGTTAGAGGTTGACGAGCACTGCGCCCAAACACATCCAGGCAGCGTCTGTTGCACCTCGACGGCAGTGGAGAAGGATGCAACCCATAACTCCTGCGTCGTCACCCTGAAGACTACTGTCAAGTGCGTTCTTTGTTGGAGACCCAGGTTATGGTCAGCTCCGCCCAGTGGGTTATCCTCGTTTCGCCAATCCTTCAGTTCTCTGGGTCCTGCAGACACCATTCCACCTCGTTTGAATTTGATATGTGTACGGAGATATATATGCACGGCCAGGGTTATTGGTAATGTAGGTAGATGTTCGATACCCACTATCAGTGAAAATAGAAAATGGGTCACTGTCACAAGCGGGCCCTGGTCACGAACATGCTTCTCCGTCCTCGGTAAGGTCAAGAAGGCCGTTATTCATTTACTGATTAATATGCATGTTAGGGTCACGGACTCTCGGCTCCAAGTGGCACCCGCTGAGCTGGAGGAGCTGGCTTGGCTTGCGGTACGAGACACGGCCACAGAGGCTGTGTTGGTGCTGAACCGTCAGGGTAACCTATCAGCGGGGCGGCAGGAGAGGCACCGCTTCGTATGTAACATGCTGCGGAACGGAACTATACGCGATGCCAAGCGCATGGAGAACGGTGAGGCATGCATCAGCGTAGGGGAAACTGCGAAACGGTAGGGACGGGCTTCTCTTAGCGTAAGTGTGCAACCCCTGCCTAGGCACCGAGGCTGCTGGATGGACACGTCCGGCGTCCAGAGCATTCATATGTTGTTTCGGGGTCATCCACGTTTCCGCGTGGGATTGGGACAATCACCCTGTCCGGCAGCTGATTGCACCTTTGGATGGACACCCTACGACCCTAGAGGACTCTTTGGGCGGAGTGCGGGGAAGCGCCGGCCAAATGCAGGAGTGGGCACGGGGCGTTGGGGATGCTTGATCATGGATAAATTTATTACTAGATGGCATGTGGCGGCCGGCCAAATTTAGATGGGAGGCAAGCAAGTTGAGACTTCAGAGGTTGCTGGCTGGTGTGGGAAGAAGGCGGGATAATACTCCCCGCCTGCTGGGAGTATTATCCACCTCCTGCACCGCCGTCGCGGGGCTCCCCGCCGGGAACGGGGCTGCGATTGGCTGCCGGCCTTTGCATCTTTCGTCCTCTGCTCGCCAATTGATAAGTCCCCTTGCCAGGAATACCAGCAACTTAGGTTCCGGATTCCTCCCCACTTGGTGTAGGCTTCGGGCACGTGAGCTACATAGTAACATTGGAGGATAAGAGCACTGGCAAGAGGTGCGTAATGAAAGAGGTTCTCGTCCCTGGCAGGAATGGGGCTCGAGGTCTTCTAGCTGACCTGGAGTTGCTTGGATTTAGGAACGGTGCATGACCCGCCGCATGCTCGTTTATTTGAGCTCCCTCTGTTTACTTGGGCTTGACAGATGTCCTATGAGTACACTGTTGCGGCAACAGGAGGATATTCTTACAAAACACAGAACACATGTCCGGGCGCCATCCTGCTTCCTTCCACCGTTCTCCCACCGCATCCCGTCTGATGCGGGCGCAGGATTCGCGCCGCATTCAAGCCGCGTGTGGAGGGCGACTGCGAAGGTTGGCACCGCGTCCCGATTGAGGTGGCTGCTTATCAGCTTAACTTGATGCTGGGCATGGACGTGGTGCCTCCAGCGGTGATGCGTGGGGACTGTGACGTTGACTGGACCCGTTATCCACAAGGTGGGGAGAGCGTCTGGAGTGCATATGATGCGCGATGACGGTTAGGAGGGTGGCAACACCTTGTCAAATCCACAAAGGGAGCTTGTAGCGGTGTTCTGGCAGCTCGCTGTATAGGATTCCAAGTATTTTGTATGGAAGTCGGACGAACGGGACGAACTGCTGGCGCGGAATGCTCGTTTGCATTACTCTTTAACCCCCTTGTCAATGGACTCTTACTTCCCCCACGTCCGCACGTCTGTTGTTTGCGGCCCCGCGCGCCTGTCTGTGCACTCAACCTCAGGCGGCGCATTCATCTACTGGTGCGCTGGGGCACGGCAGCTCAACACGGTATCTATGTCGGACTGGAGCGTTCCGGGGCCAGTGCTGCTCAGCGACACGCGCATTCTGGTGAGTAGCGATACATGAAGAGGGCTGGAACGCTGGGAACCGCGAGCCTCTGGCATCCACTGGAGGAATGGTACAGGATATGGGAGGGCTTTGGGAGCTGGCAGCTGGACCCAATGAGAACAGGGGCAGCCGGCGATCCCTTGATGCGTTTGGTGAAGGGATCCCTCACCCCGCGGCTGCCCGTCAGAGGGTGATCTTCTACTTGAGAGACGCCATTGGAGAATGCAGAGACGCCATCCAGCATCTGTATGATGCCCCCTATCTGCTGTCTGATCCTCACATATTCCCTTGTTCCGCGTCCCTACCCATTAGGTCGGTATATGGTTCCTGACGTCTTAACCTCCACACTTGTATTTCCCCCGTCAGGACGTACTGATCCAAAACAGCGATCGCCACGCGGGCCACTTCCTGTACGCCGAACACTGGGCGGACGGTGACTATGCGCCACAGCCACACGGCCGCGGCAGCGGCGGGAGTGGCAGCATTTGGAGGGGCCGCATGAGCCCAGTGTTAATTGACCATGCGGCGGGTTTCCGGCAAGATGCGTTCGTATGTTTGGATCATGAAAATGCGTTCCTGACAGGTGGGCGGATTAATTGGATACCTGACTTGTAAGAGGGAGGTCGCCGGGCTGCGTAAATGGGTGTGTTTGGGGGCTAGGTTAGTCGGGCACGGGTGGGAACCGCATAAAAGCACAGTGATGCATTTCTCGCGGCTGAGTACGCGAATGGAGCTAGGTAGGCTAAGGATGTGCGCAGGGCACCAGCAAGCCGCTTATTTATGGACGCGTGGCAATTTCGGACCGGCACATACTTCTGTCCCCGTAACGGCTAGCGACGTGATCGTATGAGGGAGCGGCAAGCTACTTTTTCGTCCCGTAACTGCACTGCACTTATCGGCACCGAAAGTGTTAATCAAAGCTTGGTTTGCCGTTTCCTGAAATGGTTGCGTCCACATGGACCGCCATGCCGGGAGGTAAAGCCCTGGGCCCCAGACACAAAAACATCCCGCGCAGGAGGGCCTCTACTTCCTGCAATGCGAGCACACAGCAGTACTTTTATGGCGATCTCAATGGCCCCCACCATATGTGGGCTCACTATTACTTGCCCCAAGTGCGAGTATGGCTGCAGCGCGCAGGGCCAACCTGAGCGCCTGACTAGCCCCTCGGATTCATCCCCCGTCTCAACACCAAGCCCCGGCCTTTCCGCCCGCTTTCTTGTAGGACCTACACGCCGCATCTCCGCCCGGACCTACCTGCGGCTGCGCTTCCTTGACGCCCCGTCGCTGCGTTCCGCGTTGCATGGGATTGTCACTGATGAGGAGATAGCGGCGTTGCTCTCGCGACGCGATGCGATGCTGTCCTTCTTTGATGGCCTGGTCGCAGAACAGGGCTATGAGAACGTCGTACTGGAGTCATGACGAACCGGAGGCAGTCCCTATCTGCGGTACTGTTCAAGGTAATCTGGATTGGTAGGCGGCTGGATGTGGGGTAGGGGAGCTCTTGTGCGAGTTGAATTTCAAGACCGTTGTTGATCAGATGAGGATGGTCTTCAGGATCTGCAGGCAAAGGCGACATACCACTTCGCTGCAACGTCTCGACATAACGACAATGAAGCAAGAAAGGTTTCGGAGGGAGTATGCGTATCGGCGCTACATTAATTACGCAAGGTTTTGAAACACTGGCTGCTGCGTCTTTGGAAGCAGTAACCAGCGCGCGCTCTATGAAGCCGTTGGCCAGCCAATCAGGCGTGGCCTAACAATTTCGTTGTGCACGATGCGGAGCGGCATATCCCAACGAGGTAGTGGCTCTTGCGATTGTGCAAGACAGAAGCGCGACGACGCTGTCTGAGCCAAGTGCGGGTGAGAGTGGATGGAATGGGAATGGGCTGTCTGTATGCGGCAGCATCTGTATGCGTGACTGGGGGGCGTCACGATTTGGACCAATTAGGTAGAAGGGCTTCGTTGAAAGTGGAAAAGGGTGACCAGTCGCGCTGCGATGCGCTTTGCTGCAGCTTCTTGACGTGTACACGTTTGGACTGGCCTGGTAGCTGGGTTTCAGCCTAGGCTGAGGAGGAAGGCGCTTAGGTTCGACGCTTGGGCTGCATGAGTTTCGACATGTTGGATGTTTCAGATTTCAGATCTCGGGTCATGGGCTGGCGCATTTCGTTTTCTGCATGATACAGAGAAGAAAAAATGGCATGATCATGGATAGTACGGCAGTCGGTACCGCGACAAAGGGCTGCCCTAGGTAATTATTCACGAAAAGCCACTGTTATAAATGTTCGTACGGGAAGCAGTATTTACCTACTTATGGAAATGCTCAAGATAATGTTTCTTTACTATGCCCTGTGTTATGCGGCGGTGTGTTTTGCTGTGTGTGCTGTCACCGTGCGCAGTTGCGCAAGGTCCCAGCTGTAGTAGACCGCAGGGCGTGTTGGGCACTTGCGCAGCAAGAATGAACACCCCACTATATTGTTCCGTCGTGGTGGTGATTGAACGAAACTGTGAAGATTTCAAGACGTTTTCCCCCAGGAGCCGGAGCGCTGGCTTGGGCCAGCGCCCGGAAATACAATATTCGGGGGGGGGAGTCAGCATGCATCCGGCGGCTGCGTTGGCTTTTGCGGCTGCTGATGAACCTACTGATGTATCCGCGTATCAGGTTGGGGCTCATGCTCATGTGCCATGGACAGGCGGAATCGGTCGTCGAGAATAATAACTTGACAGGATGTTGCCGTGCGAAGCATGGCACCAACCGAGGCGCTAAGGGCATGACCCGCTTCGTATTTTGTACGGTATTCCGTAGTTGGGGAAACTCGAAAGGATTTGTGATGAGGACATTGAATTTCAGCATATGTTCTTTGTTTCGCGCTTTTTAACGTGGCGAGATCCCATGCAGGTTACGGTGTTTGCACGGCATAAGCTATGCTGAACACATCTTGTATCCCAGGGGTCCTGCCCTGTGGATGTGTAACGGTGGCTTTTACGGGTTGGTAACAAGTTTCCAGGTAGCTAACAGGCTGGGCATGTGGTCGTGCGCATTGTCGCAATTAGTATAAGTGCTATGACGTGCTTGCTTGGGGTCGCTCCCTTGTTACCCATGTCAGCGTTTGTTAGGTAGCGTTATTGCGGTGTCTCTCTTATGCGCTTATGCTCGCACCGGTGTAGCGACGTCTTATATCAGCTCTGTAGCTGACATGTTTACTTGCGCTGCTTGTGTTTTAACAGCTTTCTTTTGGATTAGAATCGAGGATGCACGGTGGCTGCCAGCGCGAATAGGATACGGCGGGTAAGGACAGGTTCACAATGGATGCAGCAGGCCTTGGCTTTTCAATATTGCGCTGGTTCCATAGAGGTACAGCCTGGCCCATTGAGGTACAGTACGAATAATCGCCAGCATCAGGCCGTTGTACGAGACCCTTGGCTCGGCGTTCTGTGCCGGGCTTCCCAGTGGTAACTGGAATGCGTTGGAAAGTATACAGGCTAGGTGGGATCTTCGCAGGTGCATGGCTGGCTGCTCTGTGTGCACAGGCGAATTAGCCTGTAGCGCACTTTCTTAGGCAGTGTGGCGCCAGCCATGTGCTGCCAATGACCGTTTATCATGTAATGATATACTGCGTGTCTACGCCAGTAAGGAACGGATACGTGGGCTCCCTATATACAGGGGCTGCCGATGTAGACACAAACCTCATATCGAACTGAGCAGGCATGCCACACAGCCGGCTCTTATTCGCTGTTATTGCTCGCACCGCACCTGAACCGTGTGGACTAAGGCGCGCTCTGTCCAATTCTTATCATATCACAGTCCTGACTTCCTCCTTACCCATTGTCTCGACGTTGCCCACGATGGACACCATCGACCCGGACCCACACTGGCACCCCCCAAAGGCCCCCCCACGCAGTCAAACAGCGACCGCCGCTGCCTAACAGCGACTGCCACTTCTACCGCCGCGATAGCTGGCGCTGGCCCCTACTGCATCGTGTTCGCCATCGTCACCACCATTTCAGGAGTCTGTCGGCCGCTTACCAAGCACAGAAGACGCCCCCAAGCAAAATTATCCCCCGTTCTACCCATTAATGCACTGCACTCGTCCCGCAAAGAAAACATCCATAGCCATGTCATTGGAAAGCTGCCTCGGCTGTCGAGGCCACCACACAGCCATTCCGTAGCCTTTTCACAGCTTTCATAGCGGCCTTGCGTCTGCATCAGCACCGATGTGGGAAGCGCTGCTGCATGATATGATGCTCCAAACCACGCCCGTCCATTACCATGCATTCAAACACCCCGCCGAGCACTGCGATGGCAGATTACTACCTGCCAACACTCGAGGCCGAAACCCCGCCGCCAGGTGCGACCCCGGGCATCCCCGCCTGCAGCTTTTGCTGGATACGCTGCAGATATTTTTGTTGCGTCTGGTCTGGGTTGCTCGAAAGCCGCCGAATGACATCCTAAAAGCAAAAGGGCGAAGCGGTGAACTCAGCGAAGCGAATTTGAGGACGTGTCTTAGCTTGTATGGAGTAGTAGTAACAGTGTTAGCGTATTGCAGGCCGCCATAATTAGCAAACATATGGCACGATACCATGAAAACCATGAAGGATTCCCGTGATCCGGGACAAACTCGCCGCGCCACCCATTGCATTTCTGATGCTGCAGCCATAGGGCAGGAGTAGATGCCCTTACCGCATCTGGCCCCTCGTCCCGCTCCCGCTACCCTTGCCCAAGGATTTGTAGCCTACCTGGACTCCCAGCGCAATGAGGCTCTCGCGGCATTCCCGGTGCGCACACATATTGCCCAAACTGAATAGTGCGATCTTGACCGGCGATCCACCAGCGTCCGCGCCGCCGCTGGCGCCACCGCGGCCAGCTGCTGCTCCGGTGGGCGGCCGCTCGGGGCTGAGCGCCGTGTCCAGCAGAGCACGCAGCGCGCCAGCGCGGATTAGCTCACCACACAGTGCGGAAGAGTTGCGCACTAGGTTGCCCAGCGCTCCAGCAGCGTTAGCGCGCGTCTTGTCCTGCGTTAGCGGTAGGCAACGTGAGGCACAACGAAAGTCACGAAGGGAATTACAGCGTGGACATCCAAGGACGAAGACGTATCATAAGAGGCAACCCAGCTAGCCCTGTGCGCGGTGAGGAAGGCAGAGCGAATGCTTCACGACCCAGCCGTCGGTTCGCTGGGGCAGTGTAACCACACAGGCAGGCAGCTTACGGATATTAGGAAGACATTGATGGCACCATCAGCCCTGGGAGCTAACCGTAAGTTGTGACGATGGATAAGCTGTCCGGCCTCAATGCACCCGTACTCCACTCTCTACCAGCATACTAATCTTAGGACGCTTACCTCCTCATCCCGCAACAGCGCCACCAGGGGGCTGATGGCGGGCTCTAAGGCGCCATACAGATTATGATTATGGAAGCCTGTTGAAAATTTCAACGGGCCAGAGGGCCGACACGGTTGTTTGGCGCAAATTGGAAAACAGCAGACCCGGCGAATGCTGCAGTTTGGTGCTGTAGTAACGACTGTAAGTGGGTCCATGCGGAATGGGTCAATAAGCAGCTAGGGCAATAAGGAGCCGTAAATAGGTACGAGGAGAGTGGCAAACATTAGGGAGGAAGCCCCGCAGTGTGGGCCTCGTGAGAGGGCTCTTCACTTTACCCCATCTTCTTACTAAATCCATTGCATCCATTGAAAACGATTGGCAGATTGGTAAGCATGCACACGAGCATGTAAATCAGCCTTACCCGCATTCCCAATCGCGAAACACGCGAACTTGCGCGTTGTCTTGTCAGGGTCGGCGCAGCGGTCGATGAGCGGCGGAAGCAGCCCGTGCCGCTCCAGCGCGCCGTAAAAGTAGGCTGAGTGACGGCACATGTTGCCCACCAGATTGCACACTCGAGAGCGGACGGCGGCGTCGGGGTGGGAGAGTAGCCTGGGCGGTGGGGAGAAATGTGACAATTTTTCTGGGGACGCTGACACGCGGTGGGCAAGTGAACAAGGCAAAACGATTTCATCCCGCTCAGCCGCATAACCGTCTATTTCCGCAGCCGCCACGACACATCCGTCAGGCTGATATAAAACTATAACACCGTACTGCTTTCTTGCCTGAAGCTAAATGCGCGTCTTCTTTCGCGATGATTCATGTTATTTCCATGCAGACATACTGAACACACGCAAACACCACAAACACACCAACACCCACCTTCGGATCTGACCGTAGATATTGGCTTTTGCCAGCGGCTCGTACGTGTTAAAGGTTTCCTTATTGAGTCTGGCCAGTTGACTAACAATGAGCAGCACGTCCACCAAGACGGGGGATGGAGACGACTCGGCCAAGCAGCGTGCCATGGTGCTCTGCGCCAGGCCGCCTGTGAAGGGGCCACACGGAACGAGCCATCGCATAAGGGCTAACAAAACGACGAGCGCCACAAGAAAGACAGGGAATTTGGGGGAAAAGGTCATGGCGGCAATCCGTTGATATCGCCTAGGCCGCAAAGAGCAAAACCAGAGCAACCACACCCGGTTGCGCACGGAGGGCGCACGTATGTACACCCCTGGATAAGCAGGCGCAGACCCACCCGCCGCAATGAACTGCTGCGCGAAAACGGTGTTGGACAGCACCAGACGACTAGCAAGGTTGACGGGCAACAGCAGTTCTTCACCCTCAAGGGAGTCCAGAACGCGGACCTGAGAACAAACGGGGACCGTAAGGGCAAAAAGCGCCAGCAGAGGGGGGACGGAGACGTTTGCTAACGCGCCACGCAGAGGATCATTGGATGACCGTTGTGGGAAGAGTGTATCAGGTACCGAGCGATGCACGGCCTGCAGGCGCCTCTATCACAGCCTATGGCCCGTACTAAGGTGTCTCACCACAATAAATATATGTTGTATGTGTGTGTGTGTGCGCGCGTGCGCGCGCCGCGTCAGTTCACTTACACTCATGCCCGCCCCTACCCCGTTCATAATCGTTTCGGCATACATTGCCTTCGTCTTGCATACGGACGCCTAGGCCCCTACCAGATGCAACATCACGTTATCCGCGGCCAGCAGGTCCTGATAGGCACTGGGTTCCACACCTTCACCGCCTGAAAGAGGACACACATGGGAGAAGCAATATGGGCGGCAGGGATTGAGGATAGCGGGGCAATAAGGGTCCTAGAAGGAAGGGTTCAGTCCCTCAGGCCGCGTCACCGAGGCTGGCAGTGTATGTCTAGAGCGAGCGGAGAGCAGCAATATGCAGGATACGCCAATGGGCAGGGCAAGAGATATGGGTGCAGCGCGGCGGATCCTTACATTGTTACGGCACACCAAAAAACGAGATGTTAGCACGAAGACCTAACAATAGGAGAGAGAGTTGGCATAGAGAGAGATAGAAGGGGTCCATGGGTTGAGGGGCTGCCTGGCGATGCAATGATGCGGCAGACACCGGCGCCGGGCCGTATCGCCCGCCACCACATCCGTTCCATATCCAGCCCGCCATGCAACGCTAACCCAGCAGCTGAATGCGAATCCTGGGTTCGCGAAGGTCTCCTACCCGGCAGTGGCGTGAGCGGGCGACCGATGAGCTCGACTGCGAGCAGGATGCACTGGTAACAGCCCCCTCGGCCGCCTCCCGCAGTGGCGGGCCAGGCGGACAGGGCGGCCTGGTGCCGCTCGCCCAGCAGCAGCGTCAAGAAGGACAGGATGGGGCCCGCAGCTAGGCACTGGGGACCCTGCGCAGCGGCAGCAGAGATGAAACGCGGAGCGCAAAAACCATATCATCGCGCGGGGGATCTGGGGCCAGCTGGGGTAGCGGGTAAGGAATAAAGGAAAGCCGCTTGGGCTGGAAGGTGACTGGGGTGCGAAGCAAGCGTAGAGACGGCTGGAATGCGGACAAAAGGGAGGTCAGGGAATCCCGCCCGGGAAGTTCGCCCTTCTTGCTCTTACCGAACGATATAGTTAAACATGTATACGGGTTCCGACTCCCAAGGTATCGCATAGCCGGACCCGAGCCCATGAGCCCTCTCGCCCTTCCAGGATACGCGCAGTGACGAGACATTCTAACGAGCAGACAATTGGATAGGAAACCCAACACTTCTCCCCGTTTCCATCTGCCCCTAGCCTGGCTGTTTTTTGGGACCCCGGTCGCTGAGCTTTCTATTCACCTCCGCATCGGGCGCAGCAGTGTGATGCGCCGCTTCCATCAGCGCCGTAGCTCCCCGCGGCGACAGCTCCAGCAGTCCCCCTGGGGGCCCAGCGGCGCCGCCGGCCCCGCTGCCGCGTCCACCCGCTGCCATGAGCCCGATAACAGCTCCACCCAGCCCGGCTTGCAGCGCCGCGGAGCCCGCATCGCTGGACGCTCCATAGCCCAGCAGTAGTGACACCAGGGATACCACACCATCGAACAGGCCAGTCCTGCGCATATCGCACGCTCGGTTCAATATCAGAAATGACAAAAGAGAGAAACTAGAGAGGGCGCCACTGCGTTAGATCATTACATCATACGCCCGCAGGACAGGAAGGCATCGGGAAACTATGGCCAGAGCCGATACCGCATAAAACGTCCCCAGCTGCCCGCGTGACTGAAGCTACCTATCCTTTACCGCAGGAAAACCATGTTTCGCCCTATTGTTCAAGCGCTAGCGTTTACCTCTTGCTGGATCCAGGCCCTGTACCTCACCTTGCAGGCGCACCCTCCATTGCTTCCAGCGCTGGACTTCCGGAAGACGTAGGGTGGTACTTGAGCAGCTGGACTAAGGATGCTAGCCGTGAGGGGCTAAGCAGCTCAGGTGGCGGCGGGAGCGGCCGGCTGTTTGCGACACGAGCGTCGGACACAGCACCTGCAGCAGTTGCGCCCAACGCCGCAGGTCCCGGACCCGCTGGCTGCGCATAGAAGCGCAGGTAGGCGGCAACTGCCCCCGCGGCGACGAAGCCAAGCGTTAGGCTGTCGCCGCTGCTCAACTGCAGGAGGCCTACGAGATGGCGCAAGGTGCCGGAATGAGGCAGGACAGTTGTATCACGGCATGTCCTACGGGCCTGGCTGGACCTGGCCGTCAACAAGTGAGGGATTCAGTTGCAATGCATGACCGACAGCCATTATAAGACGGGCCATGGTTTCAAACCGTGGCGAAGACTTCAATGGTTCCTGAGCCTCCATAAACATGAGAGCCTCACATGGCTGCATGCCTTCTGCTGGCTCCAAACAATGCAGCCCGCAACCTCAATACCCTCACAATATCTATCATAAACACCTGGTTGCGTATTTACGTCAGGCTGTGCCACTGCCAGCTCGGCGCACGAAATCAAGCACAATGCTGCTACTTGACACGGTTACATCACCAATCCCTCCAGCACCACTTTGGCTTCAAGGTAGCTTACTACCGTTCCCAGAGCCCCGGGGAGTCATAACCCACCCCCCAGGCGCCGTATTGCCTCATCCGTTGTAAGTCCGGGCACCATTGCGCTCTGCGCAGCCGCTGCCGCGCCACCTGCCGCCCCGGAGGCGCCACGCCGCGCATGGAGCCCCTCCAACACCGCCGTGAGCGCCAGCAGTGCCAACGCGCCGTTGGCGCCCTCACATCGGCGTAGCAGCGCCTCGGGCGCATTAGCCAACACAGCGGCCTGGCACAGTTGCGGGCATGCGCGACTGCACTGCAGGATGAGCTGCAGGGCGTATAAGTCGACCTGAAGGCACGCCGAAGAGGCGGTATATGTGCGAATCGAATTAAGAACAAGATCGTAAGCCAGGAAACAACGGGGCAAGGCACATGCACTGCAGTGTAATAACCGCAAAGAGTAGCTGATAATATTTCCACACCGCAAGAGATTCACAGTTGCAAGAAGAACGGCATAAGTGGTCGGCGCCCGGCTGGTTCCGTTCGCGACAGCAGTAGTGGGGGCGGCAATCCGCGCACTAAGGCAGGGCCAGAGGACATATGCCACAAAGCCAGATGTGCAGGTGGAAATGGCCCAGTCACAACGGCCTGGCAACTAAATAAATCACCGTTCGGGGCCGTGAAATATAATACGCGGACAAGACGGGCCATATTTTTCATCATATGGCACTCCGGCAGCGTGCGTGCGCTCACTTTGTTGGCTGTTCCCGCCCCCGGTGCACCCCCATTGGCCCCAGAGCCGACAGGCGGCTGCTGAGCCCACTCCACCAACGCCGCCACCACGCTAGAGCTCGCGGAGATGGCCTCGCCAATGACGCGCCGCACCGCGAACGGCAACGGTCCGTCACTGTCCACGCATCTGCTCGGGCGGGTGCGAGCGAAAAGCAAGAAGGCTTTTGTCACAGTGCAATCAAACTGATCGCGTCATTCCAGGTGCTTGCACAACGTTTTCCTACAAGCCAGATTGGCTGGTGCTGAGGAAATCCTAAAACAATTGTCCCAGACGCCTGAGGTGCTCAAGGAACCTCAACCGTGTGCTGTATGCACGACAAAGTACGCGCTGCCGGCAAAGATGCAAAATAATGTGCCCAACCCACACTTGATATTGCTGCTTGGTTGTGCAGCAACCAAAAGAGCTGTGCAACTTGCGCTCTCAAACAAGACCGAACAACTGCATTCAACTAATCACCCTCATCGCAACCTTCCTTCAAGCTGCCCCGAAAGTAACGCCGCGTCAACAGCCCGACCTGCCCAATATCCGAAACTGCATAATCGGTACCGTCCCTGCAGGCTTGTGCCCATTCCTTCATGGCTGCTTCCCAGCTTGGGGGCGCCCCCGCACCTGTCTGAGCCGCCACCCGTGCCGCCACCGCTGACCATGCGACTGGCCGCCGCCAGTGCCACAGCCAATGGAAAATGCGAGCCCACAGCAGAGGCTGTCGCAGGGGTTGAAGGGCAGTATACGCACGCTGCCAGGGCGCGCAGCGCAGCCTGCCAGTCCCACATCACCCGGCGCAAGAAGGCGGGTAGAGGTAAGAGGAGCCCGTGTTGGAAGGGGAACCGTTACACAAAGAAAGAACATAGAAAGCTACGACTGGATAGATCCCCTCGAAGCACAGCATGAGCGAATGCAGAGCCATTGAACTAGGACTTTGGAACGTCTCAGGAGCGTAACATCGCCGCAATGACAGCGGAGTCCATTGGGTGGAGCAGCTACGATGAGATGACGAGTCCTGTGCCACTCAGCTACGTGCACTGCCGGGAACCAAGGACGAGCGGAGGAGCCCGCATGCACCGGTGCAGTGCGAAGCACAGGAAGCGTAACCCGTGGATGCGCTGGGCTTTCAGTCCCTTGCCCCACCTGTGCCGCTGCCTCGGCGCCTTGCCCTCTGCTGTCTGCGCGTGCGTCCTCCAGGCAGCTACATAGCAGTGTTGCTAGAAATGGATCCGTGACGCCCCGCAGCAGATCCTCAGCCTGGCGGAGAGCTGGGCCGCGCAAGTTCGCAGAGATGGCCTACGGCGCAAAACAGGTAAGGAAAGAGCAAGCCAAATGGCCATGATGGCGCAGGACGCCTACACAGAAAGCCTGAAAGCTGACGGTATAGCGTGTCCACAAATGAGTAGGGCGTAAGGGAGGCACATCCCCAGGTAAACACGACAGGTGCAAGATCTTGAAAATACGTTCTTGCTTATCTTCGTTTCCAGGCCTGAATGCCTACAATGAAAAGGCAAGAGGGCTCACACAAACCCTAGGCAACTGCCACGAAATGCCATCATTTTACACCACCCGTAGTTCCGTGCACATACCCTCGCTCAGCCTTAAAGCCACCTGACGAGTTGCAGTATATAATTGGAAAATCCCTCCTCCCTTCCACAGGCACATCGCACATGCCATCCGTGCCCATGCCGCTCGCGATATGCCGTCGCCCTACAACCTGTCTCTGAGCGCCACACACACCCACACCTGCAGGCCTCGGTTGAGGGTGTCCGCCAGCGCGTGACATGCCGCTGCCACCACCGGCCAGTTGCCCTCTCGCCGTGGTGTGCCTAACCCCGCCGCCCCGCTGCCCACAGACTGAGCCCGATTGCCGGGCCCTCCTCGAGCAGATGCTCCCTGTGGGTAGATGAGGTAAGGTAAGTTCAAGCAAGATGTTAGTTCAGCAAGGACTTGTCTCATGGTTACGCTGGACTGGGAGCGTTGGATGAGCGCGCTTAGCCGCGGAAACAGAGGCGCAGGCACACAAGGCATATTCGCGCAAATGGCGCGTCCATCATAGCGATTTGCAACGTCCGCAATTTCATAGTGTCCCGCACACCCTAGCACAAGAGGCCATTGTGTGCCTGTCACGTCCCCGAGCTTCGGAGATTTCTTTGGCTATGCTAAAGAATCTCAAGCAACCTAGCGAGCACAGCTTTCTACTCTCAAGCCTTATTTTACGTCAGCCGAAGAGCCCTTTCACGTCATGCTATCCAGGAACCACCGCCTTAGGACACTTTTCCATTATCCCACCTAGGCAGGACCCCATCGCCTACCTCCACCACCTCGCAGTACAGCCGCCAGCTCTCCTCCAGGCAGATCGCTGTGTAGCCGCTGCTGGCCTTGTCAGCTGCCATGGCCGCCTCGGCTGACCGAAAGCACTCCACGGCAGCCAGAACGATGCCCACGTGTGAGGAGCCCGCGGTAGCAGCAGCCTGTGCGCGTGCGTGTGATCCCATGCATGCATAGAGGATTGACTTAAGGCTGCGACCAGCAAGATGGGCGGCCCGCATGTATCGACACGTGATTTGCAGGTGTCACAAAAAGGCACTGACAAATCACGGACGTAAAGTTGTTTGAGGATTGGCGTCAGCGCAGATAAGGGACGCCCGGAGCGCACCGTCCAGCCAACCCACCTTGGCGAGGTCGAATACTGCGCGTTGCAGCTGTTGTGCTAGCGTCCGCCCTTCCCCAAACTGCAGCAGCTGTGACGCCATACGCAACGCGCGCTGCACCGCCGACAGCGGTGGCACTGGTGTTGCTGGTGCGGCAGCGCAGGTACTGGCAGCATCCCGAAGGGCAGCCAGCAAGGAAGGCACGGTGGAAGGGTCCGACCAGAGGCCTGTGACGGGCATGGGGTGAGCGCACGCGCATTTTCCCCACTTCCAGTGAAAGCACTTAACGCTCAAGGGCTTGCAAGAGACAGTTCGGGCATTCCAATAGACGATATACTTTTCTGCGTAACACAGTTTACACAACCGACGGGTTCTGGACAGGCAGTTCAAATATTATAAAGTAAGGAAAACGGTGCAGCGCTCGGCCATGATAGGTTGCCCACCTGCTGCCGACTCCGGTGTGAGCCGCGTGCTCTCCGCCAGAGAGAGACGCTCCAGGGATGAAGCCAGCTGCTCAGCCTGTAGGAGATAATATAGTCCAATGTTTTACGCGGCTTAAAACACGGCGTAGTCAGGCTGTCTATGTTACTTCGCGCCGAAAAGCCACCGCGGATGGTGCGTTCGGGCTCAAAAGGCTTTCCCTCAGTCGCAAAAACGCTTCAAACCCTATTGGGATATGCAGCATCTCGCCTCCTTGGGTCTGACCGTTATCCTGTTATCAGTGATTACTAGAGCTTTGTTCTACAGCACGAACAAACGAGCCTCTGACTCTGCATGGGCACAAACTTAAACCTCTAGATGTACGGCAGCGCGGTCCTCTAGTCACGTACATGTTGCACTCCGGCTTGCGGCCCTGCCGGGGAGGATGCGACAGATCCTGCCCCCGCTGTGGGGGGCGGCTGCGGCTGTGGTTGGCTCTGCTGCTGCGAAGCCGGCGTCCGTGCGAGACCCGACCCAGGCCGCTGCGCAGCGTTTATGGGCGTCACCGGCCCACGGCTACTTGGAGGGTTGGCTGCGACGCCAGCCCTGCTGGCGGTTACCGGCGGCGGGGTGGCGGGGCTGGCGGTCCCGCTCCGCTGAAGGCCAGATTGCATGCTGGCGCCTGGGAGGCGAGGTGGCGAGAGCGACATTTCTGTGCAAATAAATAACGCTAGCAACGTGGCCCCAAGGGCATAGAGCGGCCTGTCATGGTCGGTAAGTGTCGCACCGCATCTTCTTAGACATCTCAGGAATACAAGCCGGCCAAAAAGGGCATCCCGACCAATTCTTAGGTCGTCAAGCCCTGTAACCTCAAGTTAATATTATTTATCACCCATGCGTGCCCCTGCGGGCATCAAGTTCCGCGTCGTCTCCACCCGTCTTTATTTCCACCATGGACTCCGTAGGCGCGTTTCCATCCTCACCTTGAGATGATAGGGCCGGCAACCTCCGGCTACCAGCCAGCGGGTCACGGCCACGGTTAGGCTGTGGCGTCTCCGTCTGCCGCGCAGGCGGTGTAGCAGGAACGGCGCTGGCGTTGCCCTCTCGGCCGCCCACGGCGCCGGTCGCAAGGGCTAATACGGCGCCAGCCACCGCACCGCCTTCACCCTTAAAGGACGACCCCGGGGATTGCAGGAATTTAGTCAGCGAAGGGGTGATGGCGTTGGAACTGCAGCCAAACTGCAGCTTCGAACATGGGCGACAATCACAAGCTGGAGACGGTTACGGAGACTTATGGACAACAGGGCTTGCAGGAGTGAAGGGACGCAACGCAGGAGGTAACGACCATAGCAGTCTGTAACGGCCCCGGCTTTTGTTATCTTTCCGACACTCCCGTGTCGCTTATAACCGCGCCCTCGCAGCATCGGTCGTATGAAATGATTGATCAGGTTTCCCTTATTTACGACTGCCCACAGCCCACTGCAGAACTCGACCTCCCCAGATCCATGGCCCCGAGAAGCTTTCCAAAGCCAGGCCGAGAAGATCACCATCCCAAATTTCCTCGGCTTAAAGCCAGAGCCTGTTTTAGGGCTTGCTAGGCCCGAGTACAGTAATCAAAACTAGCTTCTGGGTGTCAGGTCCAGGTCCCGATGAGCTCCCCCACCTTCCACGCGCGGCTTCCCTCCGCCACCTCCATTGCGTCCACGAGCATCTTTTCCCGCACTAGCCGTTCGGTGTCCGTCTCCCGGACAAAGGGATGCTCCAGCAGCTGCGGCCAGCCCAGCCGGTCCTGCGGCTTTTTGTTCAGCAGGCCCTGCAGTGGGCAGATGTGCAAATGAATTGAACCGAGCCACGGAATGTGTGCCCACGTCATGAGCCCACGATGAATCGGACCATGGTAGTATGCCGTCCCTAGCTTGGAAGAACCCACCTTAAGGAATGACTTAAATTCGGCCGAAATATTGGTCGGAAACCTGACTGGGTCCTTGACAATGTGCTGAATCAGGCTGCAGAACAGGCGAGGTAATACGTGGCGTGAATATGGAACAGGGAAGGGGAGAAAAGTCAGCAGCAGCGGCACAGGAACTATAGAAAACAAAGGGGAACGTGAACGCAGCGGCGATGTGTACGCATCATCCTCCTTGCCGCGGCCCGCATCCCAGCATCGTGAGACGCAACAGTTACACCGCGAGTGCTTCGCACACCTCAAAACGGGTTGGGGTTAAGTAGGCGGGGACCATTGCACAGTGTAACATGCGGGACCGTACGTTCCCGCAGCCATGACTAGGCCTTCACACGGTTGCCAGCAATGAACCCTAATCCCCTCCCTATGCAACGCTGTGTAGGGGTCACTATCTTCTTCCGCTAGGGGGCAGCCTCCCATGTAGCGGCGCCTGCTGTAACCTTTGGCTGAAATCCACCTGGCGGCCCTTGTGGCGTTCACTTGCTGCAGGGGTCGCCGGGCGGATTGGGTTCATCGGCATGCGGCCGAGTGCCGAAGCCACCCACTTCGCCTACCTGTAGATGGAGTTCGTGTAAAAAGGTGGCTGCCCCACATGCAGCTCAAACAGGATGACGCCGAGCGACCAGAGGTCCACCTGAAGTCGGACCAGATATGTAGCTATAGGTTATGTAAAATATATGCATAGTCTTTGTACCATCGGAAAATCTTGAAAGGCCAACACCACACAGTGACAGTGGTCCGTCAGTGCTTTCCCTTCCAGGACGGCTCGTTTATCCTTTCGTTGCGAGTATGAGCGAAGGGGCTACATAAACATTGAAGGACCCCCCCTCACGTTCAAATCAATTCTGTCAATACTACCCGTCCCCCGACTGCATGACCTAAAGCCCTGGCGCGCCACCCTGTCTGTTCTGCCGCGCCGTCCTCTCAGCCACCCGGACACCCACTCCTTGCTGCCCCAGTCTGACGTACAGTGTGGTTGTAAGGTTGTTCCTGCACTAGTTCCGGAGCCATGTAAAGTGGAGTTCCTTTGATAGAAGTCAGCACCATGGTGTTGCAGCTCATTGCCCGAGCGAAGCCGAAATCGCAGAGCTGCACATATGGGGATCCAGAGACAGGGACGATAGGGGCAGCACTTCAGAACAGAGGCGGAAGCGCGCGTGAGCTTTCATACCACGCGGCGAGGGATAAGCCGCAAGAGACATGCGTGCAATAGTGGAATGGTGATGTGGGGGCCAGGGTTGCGAATGGAGATGGCACCGGATATGGGATTGCTGTGATGGGTGTTCAAGCATACGAGTGCCGTTAAGTGTCCTCTGAGTTCAGATGAGCAATGCGGTCAAAGGACTCCCCCTCAAAGAAGCGCTTTATCAATTCTTTTGTTTGTGACGAAATCCATGTGGTGTAGCAAGCCCGGCCACAAAGGAATGCCTGCGCCAGCAGATGGACTTGCAAGCTCATGGAAGAGGGCGTTATTGCCAGCTATAGTCGCCACCGTACCTATGTACAAGGGGAGCAGGAAGGTATGCCCACCACACAACTTATGCCCACCACCCAACGCACCTTGACGACCCCGTTCGACCCAATAAGGATGTTTTGCGGCTTCATGTCACGGTGGATGATGCGGTTAGAGTGCAAGTAGTGAAGCGCTCGGACCTGTGGTACGAGGGACAGGGATCATTAACCATAAGGTCTCCATAAGGCCGCCGCAACAACATAACGCTAACACACCATTGGACGGAAGGGACAAAAAATGGTCGACAAGCGTCCCCCGGTGGTGGGAGCCCAACGCTGACGAGCAGTTTGGTGACAGAGATCCCTCCATGGCGCACATATTCCACGAACAAGGCAAGCCATTTGGAACAAGCCATGCATGTTGCTGCAGTAAGCCCATAAACATGGGCCTTGGTACGGCCTGCTCCAGAACCGTGCGCAGCAAGCTCCTTCTGCAACAGTTCTCGTACCATCCCCGCATTCAGGGCATAGATCAGCCGTCTCTTGGTGGGCCCGCCAGGACCAAAAGCACCCTCACCACCGCGCGGACTCCGCGCCGACCGATATGCCGGACCCTTCCTTGATCCCGAGTGCCTGAACACAGCCCATACCGCAACGCTACCCCTCACCAGCTGCTTAGCAATGCACCGCACGACATCCTCCGGCAGGTTCTGATCGTCCTCTAAGATCTCAAAAAGCTCGCCCTGTGCATACTCTGCCGCCGCGGGACGATAGGCATCAAGCAGGGAAGGAGCATGGTCAGAACTAAGAATGCAAGGTTGGGGATACTGGCAGCGCGGTAGAGCATGATGCCGCGATGTGGGTCTGGAGCTCCAGGCGCCAAGCCAGCGGAACTAGGTCATATAACGACCTAGATGACAACTAAGTGTGCCCGTTCCCTGGGAGCACGTTTCAGGTCCTTAAGAGGCCCCGAAAAAGCTTAAAAGCGCTGCACCCTTCCTTCATTAGCCATGTCCTTGAAAAAGCAATGCACTCACCGGTCACGACGCAAAACTCCGTCTTCGTTTCAAAGGCATCAAGCATCTGGATAATATTCTCATGCCGAAGCTGACGCAAGATCTCAATCTCTTGCCGCAGGTTCTTGATATCCTTTTCAGACTTGCCCTGTGGCCGCAATCACCGACCCAGACTGAAACAGTCAGGCAACACGATATCTTTCCTGCAAACTCTTATAGATGCACATATCCTGTGCAAGCGTGTGTGCACATGTATCCCGCTCAAGCCCTCTGTTGCCTCAGCGTTAACTGAAGAGGAGTGTTTATTTAAGACTGCCTGGCGAGCTTACGCAGGACTGGCAACACCTTCAAGACCGCCGAACCGCCGAAGCATTTGTCCAACAGATTGGCATTCTTCACTTCTCATAGTCCACTGGAGAAGCCAAACACCGGCAGCTCGAGACCGCCCTGAAACTCCCGTATGCAGGCTTCACCCCGCCGTTTGCCCATCCCCCCATGCAACGAGCAGCCGTCTGTGTATGTCCGATGTTTAGGCAGGGAAGAACTCCAGCATTATGGCTGTGTTACGCGCTCAACGTGCGGTCCGAGCTGCGTTCAATTATTGTCACTAACCACAGCATCTGTAACAGTGTTTTCCGATGGGGCAAGGATTGGGTTTTCCCTGCCCAGCTGAGACCGCTGACGCATCCCTCGTGTGAGAACCAAAGGATTCCCATACTGCGTGTTCTCAGAGGATTCAACAAAAATTCCGCACCCAAGGAGGTCGTAAGGACACGCTGCGCTGCCGCTGCACCCACGCCCGGCTGCGGTTGCTATGCAGCTGCACACCTGCTTCAGGATGAACTTCATGGCCGTTATTTGCCCAGTGCATTTTCTCCGGCCCTTATACACCTGAAATGGTTGCCATTTCGTAAGCAAGGCAGAAAAGTTACGAAGAAGGCCACGTAGCGCGGCTGAACGGCGAAATTGCCGCCTCCGTCCATGACAAGAAGGTTTCACAAAATATGTCTCCCTAACGACCACGTCGAACAATACCTAACCCCCGAATGCGTTAATTGGGCTGGATGTTTTGAAACATGGTGCAACACGGACGTCCATATCTTAACCATCCCTACCTTGCCAAAAGACCCCTCGCCAATCAGCTCAATAACATGATAATTGTCGAGCATTTTGCTGAGGACACCGCCTCAACGACTGGCCGCGTTGACCTGCCTGCAGGTCGCTTTCTTTTGCGCTATGTGACTTTTTCTACCATCCTTTGTTTAAAATCATGCTAACATCGCGCGGGACGGCCTTTTGCCAGTTTCCAGGAAAGATCGAAAAGTTTAGTTCACGTAGTAACCAATGGGCTTGATGCATAAAGTAAAGAGGAAGATAATTATATAAGCATTCTCAAAGAAAATACGTTTTGCGCTATCTCAGCATGAGCTGCGGCACTTGTACGTGAAAATCAGCTGGTACTGGAAAAGGTGCAAGCAACCGAAGTTTGGATGCAATAATGCGCACTTTACCCCAGGCATATGCCTTTTCAAATTGGCCAATTATGCATATCACCCGAGCTGTCAGCAGCGCCATCAACGATTACGCCACATGCAGGACACAAGAACCCGCGACCCCGGAGGGGCTACAGGCGACAAAAACCCGCTACGTCAGGCATGTGACCATGCAACCCCATAACGGCCGACCATCATGAGCTTATCGGTCATAATATATACTTCGATATCGTTTGTACAGGACATGGATGCCGGGCCGAACGGGATACCAGAGCAGAACCCTCACGTCCCGTCTTTGCGGCAACCTTCAACCTTCGAGCCGCATGCCAACAAGTAAAACCAGTGCCACTGCAAACAATACTTTGCAAAACGTTACTGCGACACCGGCGAGGACGGCAGGGAGTGTCCAGTATTACAACTATATCCTGGTCTCGGAGTCCACACAGAGGACGTACAACGGCATTACAACTGACCTCGATCGGTAAGTTCAAAGAGACGTGTTCCATGGGGATATCCATGCGCGGGTTCCGACATTCGTGCTTCTTCACCTCAGCCTGCGTACGTGCACAAGCGCACAACCCTTGTTTTACCTTCTTCTGTTCGAGCAAACTACTTCGAGCAAATCCCTCCACGAATGCACACTCCACGCAACTTGGCCACCACGCTTGGCAATACATGCCCATGGCCTTTTTCCCAACGCCGCAACATGTTGCATGAGCTGGCTTTCCTCCCGCTACCCGGATTTCCCGGCACCCCTCCACCTGTTGGTCACGTCACATCGCGGCACCCAGTTACCCTCAGGAACGATGGGAGGTCACACTGCCCTCCTTCTCCTTACGTTATATTCATAGCTAGGTCAGTCCTGCTAACCCTTCACCTAACTCCTGCTAGCCTTTAGGGAATGGCTAGCAGGACGTGACCTGACCAGCGTTCTTCACCCCGGACGGGACCCGGAAATTTTTCAGATCTTAGGAAAATGCCCGGAAAAATGTTTAGGCTGCTCCGGGGATCCCCGGAAAACGTTTCCAGTGTGAAGCGCAGCTTCCCGTGTTTTAGGGCGTAACTAGGTAGATTTCCGCGGACCCCCCGGAATAGAATTTTTAGGGTTCCGGGGAACCCCACCGGAACAAACAGCTACCCCTCTGAAGAACCCTAGACCTAACTGTAATCTAAATCAATCGGGAAGGGACCTCCTCCGTGCCTGCTAGATGGGGCCATACCAGGTCTGCCAGTTCCTGCGCATTTCAACCCTGAACAACCGCTCACGGACTGCGCTCTCCGAACGCGTGATGCCTGCCGGCCGGCCACCTTTTCATTGTCTGGGAATTCTTTATATGGTGCGACATTGTATGCCTGCAGGCGCTTGCAGCAGCACCAGGGGCTTCTACCTGGGGGGGCCAAGTCCACTCGCACAGCGCGTGATTGGGTGTACCTTGCCGTCCTCCACAGCCCAGACTGGGTGGGCGAGAGGGGCCGCGCCCGCGCAGCTGCCTTTGAGATGCGCCTCCGATACCCGACTGGTAAAAGGTAAGAGAGCTGGGCAATACGACCACATGCGGATGAGCGGTGCGGTGCGGTGCTGTGGCCTGCTGCAGCACGCTGGAGAGGAATGAGGGAGCCGACCGGTCAAATCGTCAGAACCTGCTCCTTCTTTGCCCGTTCCCACTGTTCCAGTCCTTTGCATCAGCCTCGCTGACCCCCACAAACCTACCCCCAGAAACCGAACCCATAAACATGATAGGCACATAGATGTTTACCCTAGCCTAGCTCATGCTCTGCGGCAATCGGGGTGCTCCTGTGTCCTTACTGCCCTCCCCCGTTCGTCCGCTGGAGGGAAATCCTTAGCAGAGGCTCCGGGTATCGGTATCGGTATCTTGGTATCTTGGCCCGGCTTGTCCTGACTTCCGGCGGCGCGGATCTCCTTCGCTGTGATCTTATTGCTGTCACCGCAGGCCACGACCATCACGCCTCTCTGGCCCCATGGGCCGCCTCACCTCCCTGGAGCTCCTGATGGCGACTGGGTTCACACTGCTGCCCTGGCAGCAAAAGCAGCAGTCCGAGGGCACCATGACAATACAGCCCGTTACCGACAGCAGTGTCAGCGGGGCAGGGGCCTTTGGTCCTGGACAGGGGACCGCGGCTGCCGCCGCTAGCCTTACGGGCATGTTGTGGCTATGGGTGCATCCCGATTACTGCCAGTTCTTAAGCCCAGGTCTTAGGCAGCGCGCTACGGCAACGGCGGCTACTAATGCTACATCCGAAGATGAAACGCCGCTTATGCCGTCGTGCTAGCATGCATCGCACTGCAGCTGCGGCAGTAGGTTTTTTTCATCTGTCACAGCAACGGCCCCCCTATGGGCATTGCTGTAGCCATAACGTGTCACTACATGCTACATGCGCTGCCTGCGCCAGGTAGGGCAGGATTACGATACAACGTAAACTGCACTCGCACGCGTCATCGCACCCCGAGACAGCTGCCGGAGCAAACCGTCAATATTGACCTCAAGCCGCTATCAACAACAGCTGCGGCGATAACAGCAGCAGCAGCAGCAGCAGCAACAACAACAACAACAACAACAACAAAGGAATCGTTCTCTACAGAGGGAGACGGGATCAGATCGGGACCGGACGCTGGCGTTTCATCTGAGAGGTGACATCATCAGATGGGCCGTTCGCCGGGTCCCCACGATGCCATCTTCAGTGTTGGCGGCAGCTGAGCTCCGGCGCACCGTTGCTGTTGTACGTCGTCTTCCGGAGGATCTGGAAGTATGACACGGTGTATCTCTCCGCCGCCACCGGCGGTTGGGAGTCGCTGATTGCGGGTTGGAAGTTAGATCTTGAATGGAGGCGGCCATTGCTGGTTGACAGATACGGGTTGCATCACATATAAGCGAACTACATGGCTGTCACGCATTTCAGCGATTGAAAATTATACCCTCGCTCCAGGGAAGCGAACGACCTGGTGTCGCAAACACGTGCTGCCACGATTCCTGTGGTGAGTCATAGGACATTCGGACATTCATCGGAGATTACACTATGCCGCGCCGTCTGCTGCGTGCTGACTGCAATGAATCTGTTGGCTCCCTCCTGTGCATTAACTTTTCAAGGTTGTGCCGGTTCACCTGCCTTAGCCAGCAGCCACCCCACCACGAAATCCGCCAGCGCCTTGGACGGCGTTATACGATGCCCTGGTCGCAAACTCTCGCGGCCTTCCATGCTGGCGTTGGCGATGGCGTTGTCACTTGCGCCAATGCGGCTACCAATGGACGCGGATGCGGAGCAGGCCGCTGCCGCTATATCAGGATTGTCCCTGCCAGTGCCTACGGATGTCCTTACGCCGCCATCTCTATCTCTACTTCCATCTCTGCGTCCATGCGTGTCACTGACACCGGCGCCGCCGCGACCCCCTCCACCAAATGTTGACGTCGACGTCGTCCCGGGGCTGTACCGTCCCAACAGTCCGGCGGCCTCCAGCGCCCCGGCATCGCGGCAGTCAAAGAAGAAGTGGTCGCAGCCGGGCCAGAGTACTAACTCCAGGGTGGATACTGCAGCAGGTTGGGCGGCTGGAGGGAAGGCGATATCGATCATAGCAACGTCGGTAGTAGCAGCGGCGGCGCTCGAACCAGAGGTTGCCCCTGCAGCGGAAGCAGCCGGATATAGCGCCTTGGCCGCAACGGCGGCTTTGGTGGCCTCCCCCGCCTCAGTCCGGAATGCCTGCTGTACGGCGTTTTTGAGCTGACGCATACTGACAAATTGGTCCCGGTCACCACAGCAAATAAGGCGCGGGATGTCGCGGACGGTTGATCGCGGCCCCGCCAGCGCCTCCCAGGAGCTGCCTGCGCCAAGCATAAACCGACCCACAAAGCCTGCAGCGTTTGCGGGGCAAGGCAGGCCGAAAGCGGCATTGGGGAAAGTCGCTTATTAGTTATTGTAATAATATTGCCGGTGCATAAGGAGCCAGCCCTGATCCGGGTTCTCGCTTTGTATCATTTATGACCGTTTTCATGGGCAGGCCTGGTTACTCAGCAGCAACGCTCAGGAAGGCACCGATGAAGGCTTGCTTTTTGGGAAGGAGAAAGACAGCAAAGCCAAGCGGGAAAAAGAGGGGGCCCAGTCAATACGACAAGGCACAGAACAGCAAGTCCGGCTGTGCGAATACCCACGGAATCCCGTGTTGTTAGCTTACCGATAGGCGGTGCCAACACGGCAATCGCCGCCACGTGTGGACGCAGCTGCGGAAGCGCCCTTGCCGCCACCAAGCTGCCGTAGCTGTATGCCACGAGTACTAGCCGAGGTTGGGCAGCGGGGATGCCTTCGGTCGGCAGCAGAGATGCTGGCACGACGGCTTCAGGCCGCTGCTGTTGAAGTGGCTGTGCTGGATATTGTTCTTGTTGCTTTTGTTGTTGCAGCAGCAGTTCGCGTGCGAGTACGACGAGGTCTTGTGCGTCAACCGATGTACACAGCGCCCGTATGCCACTCGACGCGCCTGTGGCGCTCACAGAGCAGTGTGCGGGCGTTGTGCGTGTGTGTGCGTCCCGGCCCCCCCTCTCTCTCTGTCAACCTATCTTTTTCTCGGCGGTTGCTTGCGCATAAACATGAGCACATGCGTACGTACGGTGCGTGGCGGTGTCGTACGACGAGTCATAATATTTTCCGTAATTTCATCACCATGTCAGGATAGTGTTATAACAGTACAGCAGCAAATCTTGAGATTCACATCTCCCGCATCTGCCCTTCAGCCGGAGGTTGCAGAACAGCAGGACTCACAACCCACGGTCTCTAGCACTGCCGTTCGCACTCCGTACTTCACTCACCGGTCCCCCGCATGTTGTAGCGCACTACGCTGCAGAAGCGGCGCGAAGCCAGCGCGGATCTGCAGATTTCAGGCGTGCAGCGTCGGGGAAGGACATCGGGTTGATCAGGGTTTTGATGCGGCAATTATTCCTGATATACTGCATGGGCGAGCTCCGGTGCTTCATCGCTTCGATGCTCGAGGCAGCGTGACATTATACAGTCAAAGACGTGGCTACCACTCATCCTTCTAGCAGCTAGCCGTGGCGGGCTGCTGACATAACAAAAAGTGGGCATCGAACGGCAAAACTACCATGTACCATCAACCCCTCCGCAGTGAGCACCGCCACCGGTGAACCTGTCAGCCTGGTGCTGGAAGCAAAGGCATACGCTGCATATTCACATGTCCGGTGGATCGTGGGTATATACGTTACACCGGTGTACGAGCTGCTGTACCTGCAAACTGCCGCCACCACGTGATCATCCATGCAACCACCTAGCCAGGCCCAGGGATGGAGTGCAACCAACACAAGCTCTGACCCGGAACTTGCTGAGCTTCCCAAATGGCCATCGCCGCCATAATTTCGCAAGGATAGTCCCGTCCGATTACAAGGTTGCAACCATGGTTAGAGGTGTGGTGGTTAGTTGTTAGTAAAGTGTTTTCTAGCCAACCGGTACGAAATTGACGATCAAGATCGCATCTGGTGCACATTCTCACGTTTTGGTTCTTTGTTATGAATTTCAACCTCCAGCGAAACTCCGCGGCTTGGTAAGGGAACCAGCTGTCGCACCATGGTTAGGACCTAAGGAAGGTCAATTGTCTCGGGTTAACTCGACATGCGTACTTTTATTGAGTTTGGCTTATATAGCACGTAACTTGTTGCAATGAAGACTGCAGTTCGGGTAAAAATGCAAGGTAAGGCGTACTGTGTACAGTCCAAGGGTCTGGAATAGACAGAGATACAATGGGGATACAATATCACTAGTTTCATTAATATCATCATGTTAGCACGAAATATAATACTGGTATATGATTACATTACATTCCACACAATCGAACCAAGGATATGTAAACGCGTCAGCGCTCGTTGACAGCCGTCTTTATAAAATCACTCGTAGCCTGATTTAACTTTATGTCTTATGGTATCAAATAGTCCTCGTTATGAACTGGCGCTAGCGAAGGGGAGATTTCTCTAAGTCGCTAGGAGTCTGAGAGTTGGCTACGCAATTCATCACTTTGCAAATATTGGTCCTTGCATATGACATATTGACATACAAGTTGGACGACTTTAAGCGACCTGGGCTGGCCGAGGTGAATGCACGGCGTCACAACCGTGGCAGGACCAGCGGCTGGCCTTGAGAAATGGCATCAAAAGCGGACTGGGAGACTTCAACTATCCTGAAGAAGCTAATTTTGTACTTGCTCGGTTACTACATCGTTTACTATGTGGTGAGCCAGCCCCCGAACCGCGGAAGCCCCTCCAGGCGTTCCGGCCCGGAGACGTCGCCAGACCGCTCCACTCCGCCCCACGCAATCAATTATTTTCCAATCTCTGCAACCCTCAAGTAATCATGTTTTGCGACCGCCACACAGTCGCTTAAATTTGCGAAGTCAAACGTCCAGTTCGTTAGTCCAGGCACGAACCCAACACGGATAGTGCCCAGGATGCGGGCTCCAAATTACGAATTGGAAACCCACCCATGGTCCCCCATTTCCCCACCCGGTGATTCCTGGAACAGTGGAGCATTGTTTTGGTGGGGGCGCTGCATGTGGACTGGCACCAGCTGGGCAGGTATCCATTTCGGATTCGGAAGAGCGAGTTCTCGCTGCATCGAAGAGGCGACGGGCTTGGTGGGTTCGACAGCGCCGTACACTGTCATTCCCCTGGACTTTTCGGCACGGCATCTGGGGTTTGTGACGGGCGCACAGGGGAAGGGCCTGTGTCCGTGACGCAGAAGCGCTATGAGGAGGTTGTTATCTCCACTAAATTCTAGAACTTGCGGTTTCTGTGATTGTGTTGTAGGGCCGCCATCTAGCTGTGTCTATATGTAGGATGGGGAGGCCGGTCGGAACCTAAAAAATAGGGGGCCATGGTAAGACCCTGGAATGTGGCTCTGCGCTTCCCCCGGGTTGGTTGAGGGTCTAGATTGAACCCCGGAGATGGAGATGGATGAGCAATTGCCGGGTTTGCGAGCGGGACTCCACACTTCAGGGAGGGGCAAAGCGGTCGAGCAAATGGATTGAAATTGCTTGGGGGCTCGGGCTCAGCTTGCTTCCAAGCAGTCAAGCGTGGGTCGGGTTCAGACAAGGTCCAGTCTGTACTTAAGATTTCGTTGGAAATTAAGAGTAAGCTGCGTTTGGAAGCTAGAAACTCTGATGTTGGCAGCCGGAACTCACAGACCGTTCCGCCCGCCGCCGCATCACATCAACGTTCACCGTCCTTCCCGTCACGTGACTTGATTGATCACGTACTGAATTTCCGTTGGCGGATTCCGCAGGGGCGTGGTTGGCGATGGTGTTGACGTACATTTGCTGCATGGGCCTTACGTACGCTGTGGTCAAAGCCACTCGCAAGAGCTGGGACTACGTACTGACCTCATCGGTGCTTCACTTGCTACTGTGTATTATAAGTGAGTATACACATTTCTTTTAAGCGCCGTTGGTTTCGGGGCTAAGGTTGGGGCTCCGGGCACTTTCCTACCCGAATTCCATCGGGTCGATAAATGCTGTGAAATAGGGTCGATACTTGCGAGCCAATTTGAGCTGCCAACGCTCAAGTCCTGTATGCGCTCGCAATGCCAAGGACCGCAGTTGCTCAGATGCTTTCCTGCTGCTCGCACACGCTGCTCCCCGACTTTGGAACATTTAACAGCTGATTCAATATCGCTTTATGCCGCACTGTCTCCCCGCGGACCAGTCAACCAGGCCTTCCCAGTAAACTGGATCTGGTGGGTGACCATCGTTCTGGCGTCGCTAATCCTGTCCGTGGTTTCGGAGATGGTCAATTACTACCTGCGTGACATGCGAGAAATCAAACTGGTAGGTCTTTTTCGTTTACCACCAGAGCATTTGGGTGGGGGGGTTATGGCAGGCGCGCACGCGCGTTGGCAGCCCCCAGGAGTTGGGTGGGAATATGAACACCGGCGCTTGGATTTAAAGGTCTTCTGTTTGCGAATTTGAGGGTGGCCGTGGGGAAAGGTATATGGTTGCAAAATGCCTCGGCCTCTGCATCGGGACATCATGTCGCCGTCGCAGTTACATATCACCACGGGTTTGTGCGATGGCCTCACTTGATAACATGGGCAAGGATATCAGCTCCTGACGTCGCCAACTCTGGCGCCTTAGGGATTTACTGCTAAATTTAAGATGGTTTATATTATTACTATCTAACTGGAGCTTCTCTTTATTTTATATAATTGCGGAGTTGCGGCGCGGGTTAATCAGGATTTCCCTTGCTTATCCCATGCTGTCCAGGCGCGTGCCCTCCTATGACCCACTCTGCCTCGAACTATGTATGTGACTTGCAGGACCACGTCTGAGGGGTTCTCAAATCTCTGACCTGACCATCAGTATAAGTAGCCGAGGAGACAGAGGTGCAGTCCGTGATGCTTACGGCAGCGCATTGAAAGGCCTTCGTCCCCCGCCGCCATTTCCAACAGCCATGTCGAACTCCGCACGCACTCCCTTTCCACGCGACATAAGAGCGATTTTTACTTTTGCCGGAGGCAGGCGGCGACGAACTGAAAAGGCCTTGACACGTGTGACCCAACCTGGATGTCTTATTGCGCTTGTAGTGGTTCCGTGCCAGCGGCGAAGACGCACAGCTCCATTGTTGGACATGATAGCAGAAGGCGTATTGAGAGTTTTGGGGATTTTAAGGAGGGAAGTGTGGTTATTCATCCAAGTAATCCGGCTGTCGACGTTGCCGCTTTGAACTGCGATCATCTATACGGAATCAATGTATGCGACAAAGCACATGACGTCGTTATCTTACTTTGTCGCACAACGGGGAGTGACGGTTTTAGGGTTTAGGGTTGGTTAAGGTGTGGTGTTAGGGCGTTAGGGCGTGTTGCATCACGCTGGCCCTGCCCTTCGCCCATAAACGCTGCAGTTGTTACTACCAAGCGCTGTAAGGATCATGGTCGTGTGTTAGCTTGTCAAGAGTAACGTCAGTATGGCCGTCGGCTTGTTGGTATGTATGGCGGAACTTCACGGGGATGTGCCGTACAAGACAGCTTGTAGGAAGAAATACCGTCCAGATAATGTGTCCTGTACACAACCTTGTATGTACATGTATATTGGAGGTTATTGTTAAGCTCCCGACGCCACGACGCTACATGCCAACATTGCTGCTTTGTGGCGGCTCCGAAAACAGGACATTTCCAATTTACTATGCACAGATATTGTCCCCCATAGGAATCATATCAAGTCATGTCCGTGCCGGACATATTTGGGAGGTTTCAAGCGCTTCCCAAAGCGCGGAGTGGAACTGTTCAGTCTTTCCGGAAAGCTTGAACGCAGGAAACACGCCTCGTTACAATCCGGAACTGATTTGTATCTTGGAAAGCGCCAGAAATTGTAGCATAGATTCTTCGAAATTAAAATTCGCAATGGTGAGTAGCACGGAAAAACCCTAAGGTTTTGAAACCATGCGCACAAGTTGTGCATGATGACAATATGCATGATAAATTGATGACAATCAAAGAAAAGTTTATCTCAGCATGAATTGCCCTCTACGAGTCCGGAACCTCTGGTGCTTTCAGGAGTGAGCAGGAAGTCAGTTTCTGGATTGCGATCCAACTTTATCGTACCTGCTAACGTATCTCAGTCGCCCAGACCCCACAACATGCACCTTTTTCACGAAATGTTTATGGTGCTTAGGAGATGTGTTAAATTTGTACAATGGGATTCCCTAATCCATCAAAGATACCCGCTAATCCTGCACCCGATTCTCAAAAATAAACATTAAAACGTCATACATGTATAAACTTCAACTATGCTAATTATTAACTTGCAGATGCAATGAAGGTGCTATCATGAAGTCGCAACATGCAACGGTGCACGTTGCGGTCCCAGGCTGCGTCTGTAACGCGTGTTGATTAGGAAGGGAGGCAGCGTTTCCTGGATCTTTGTACATGAAGCCACACGGCTTGATTAGTTGTGTAGGAACCTGTTGGTCAGATAATGTACCTCCTTTACTCCGGTTTTGATTGCAAGTGCTCACGGAAGCCGTTTACCGTGAACCTATTATTAATTGAACGCAACGACAGTTCCTCAAGGCTCTGATGCCGTAGCTGCGATGCTTCTTGTAGAGCGCAGCGTATCCATAATCATGACGTCCCCAAGGGCTTACCATCCGGTCGCCAGCGCCCAACGCACTGGCTTTATCAGCGATGTTCTGTCAGTCGGGGTCAGTCACACGGTCTCTAAATTGCCGAATTGCGGTTTAATCTTCATTGCTGACCTTTCCGATTATAAGCATAGGGCCGAACCCATACTGAACTCCTGTATGTTCTGGGCAGTACAATCTTTCCCTTCTGGCCGTCGCCTTCCCCTCGCCTATTCACAGTCTGCGTCCACGAGCGTTACGTCCTGGGTTTAATTCAAACTGCACCGTTTTCTCCGCGTACCACGTCGTAAAGTAGATGTGGGTATCCTTGGTGCTCACAGCTCACTCCTCATTCCACGAGCGTCTTAAGATAATGTCTCCTTTCCCATCGTTTAAAGTAATGGAATGCCCGAGCCATTTTGCCGAATCCACGCGAGATTTGGTACATAACCCCAAACCCCCCACGACAGACTGCGCTGCCCAAATATCTATCTCCCCATGCTATGGACCATGACGTATTCAACCGTATGTAACCAACCCTGAAGGGCATTGAACCTGGAATAGCGTCCATCGCTAGATTGCTGCGTTATAACACAGCGTTATATCACAGATGCGAGTATCCACCCATGTTAGCAACGTGATGCGGCAAATAATGTCCCGCAGCCTATAAAGCCAAACAGATATCACGACTGGGTAGGTAATATACGAGGCATCGCAGTGAGGCAGGTTACGTCCGTGGCTAATTTTGCAGCCATATGCCACATAGAATCCAGACGGCTGTGCACCTGAATCGCCGAAATATATAAAGAAAGGCTAGCTGTTAACCTAAACGCAAACACCGGTACTCAGCGAGAGCTACAACACCGAACACTATGGTACCGGTACAGGTGTGATAGCTGCATTAATATTCAAAAAGACGTTCAAAAAACCTGAAAAATCCAGAATGCATTATGCTCACAGATAGGAGCTACACACAACACGGGCAAAGGCAAAGAATTTGGAAGATCACTGCAAAATCAACTCATTTCAAGCTTGACAAGCCCCATTCAAGCACGAACTTGCTACCTGCGTTCCATACCTGGCTTGCAACCGCTTGCAGGCGGAGCACGAGTGCAACACCGATAGGCTCGTATGGCTACAGACCTTGTCACCCTTTGCCAGGAAGTGCCGCCGGCGATCCACTCTTAGGGTTGCTGTCGCTGGCCCCGTCTTCGCCGCCGGCGGATAGCATTACTACCGGTCTCTACCCTTTGGAGTTCCCCTCCCGGAGCACTGCGTTTAGGGCGGCTGTCCACCATGCGATGCATCTTCTGCAATGTCAGACGCGCGTGCCTACCCTCCAGGTCACCGCTGCCTCCCTCGCCGCCACCGCTTCTGAAGTCACCACCGCGGGCCCCAAGTGACCCGTCACCGCCATTTAGGCGCAGCACTGAAGCGACGGGAACGCGTTCAGGCGGCGCACCGCTGCCACCGCCATCGCCGCGACTGCTGTGAGGTCGAAAGCCCCCGGCATAGGGGTGTACCATCCAGTAGGTCACAAGCAATAAGGTCGCCAGCAGCACAGCCAGAGCCACGCGGAACATCCACCGCACGTCACTGCGGGCATCGGCGCCATTCTGGTCATTACTACGGGTCCGTGATTCCGGCGGGTGGTCGATCATGTACGCCGGCGGATCCTGCTGAAGTTGTTGCCGCTGCTGGAGTTCCTGGATGTGCCGGATCAGCAGCTGCTGGTCCTCGTGTAGGTGCAACAGTTTCTCGATCTTATTGTCCAGGGTGGCTACTGCCGTTGCTAGTTTATCCACTGCTACAGCCACCTGGTGGGTCTCTGTTGCTACTGCATTGACCGTCACAGCCGAAGCAGTCGCGGTGCAGAGACCGCCGGCAGCCATCGCGGTCGCGCCCGAATCGCCCGAGAGGCGACGCAAGCTGTTTGGCTGGAGTAGGAGATGGCGCGGGCTGACGGCGCTACTGCTAACACCTGCGCATGGGCGGTTGTAAATGTCCGCATTGGAAACGTTGAACTGCAATACGTCGTTTCCTGCTTTACGGGTAAAGCTACGTCCTTGGCACATTGTACACGCATAATAATGGTGTCCAGATCGCCGAGCAGTTACATGTTCACACGCTACCCTCCCTCATGCAGTCTATGGTGATATGCCTCTGTTGGTGTACTACATCTGCTCCACCTACTAATTATATATATATATATGTGTGTGTGTGTGTGTGTGTGTGTGCCTGAGGCACCGTGTGGTTACGCCATTTCTCTCCATGACCTTCTGAGCTTCATTCTTTGTGCTCCCCTCTCCTCTTTATGCTTGCCTCTTCTCTTGCGTTTCTCCCTTCTTGTGCATTCCCGGCCCCGTTACACACTCACCCGACACGCTGCCGACGGACGCGAAGTTTTCGGGTGCGTCCCAAAATACATCACCGCCCCCTGCTGTCCCCATGGTGTCTGCTCGTTGTAGCTTGAACAAATCCCCACCGGTGACACCGATGCCGACGCCGGCCAACCCCACGTTGCCCAGGTCCTGGGAGCAGGTGATAGATGGCCAGCGGTGCCGGATCGAATTACGGGAGTTGAGTGGGGCCGCTCCGGCTGAGCCACCGCCCCATGGGCCACCTGCAAGGCGGTGCGGCGCGGCGGTAATCGTCGTGAACTGGATTCATGTGGGGACGCCAGGGCGGAAGGGTCCCAAGTCCGGGGCTGGATGCGGCGCCAGGTGGCGCTGGAGGCAGGCCCGGGGTGGAGGTGAAGAGCCCAGCGGCGGTTGAAGGGCGAAAGCAGTGGCGGTAGTGGGGCCGCACGCGATTGCAACTGAGCTGCAGCTCCTGATCATTACAGCGGCGTTAGCAGCGGCACCAGGAACAATATGAAGAGTGGTTGCAGAAACGGAGAAGGGGGTGGGAAATTGTTTGTTATTCCCCACAATGAAATTCCTAGGGATGCCTCTCGGACGGACCCACCCACCCAGCCTGCCGCAAACGTTGCCAGAACTGCCAAAATAGCACTTTCACCCACACCTGCGGTCGACAACTTGCCGCGCAGCCGTTGCTTTCCTCCGCCCCCAGCCTCGGTTAGTCGTTGCTTCGTCAGCGACCACCACCCGCGTTTCTATGTTCGTCTGCCCCCGGCCTCCTCCACTTGCCTCGCCCCTTGACCCACGTGCTGGGCCGCCATACTCCTGTCCACTGCATTGCTCCTGGCACCATTCCCCACTTTTCCCGCAGGTTTCGCCCTCTACCCCAAACTCATGTACATCCCTGCTGCCACCACAAGTCTCTTGATCTTCCCTCAGAAACGTGAAGCGCCACTGTCTAAAGTGAACCAGTTCTGAAGCCCATCATTTTAGAGTCCATCGAAAGCCCACTACCTTTTGCCGTACAATACCCCAATATTTCTGAAAGCAGATTCTGCACGCTGTCGTTGACCACTATAACTTTGACTTGTTATAATTACATAACATAATAAAATTTTGCGAACGCCCCCTGTGTAGACGCGGCACCGATGGCTGATAGCTCTTCCAAGTACTACAGTCTCAAGAGCTGATAATTCCATAACGTAGAGCACATTGGCGTGGAGCACATTGAAAGGAATATTCAAAAGCAAAGGATAAGGAACTGAGTATGGCGACTAGTGACCGAAGTTAGCTGCTTAGCTAAGTCACTGAGGGCTCCATGCGCGGAACCACGAGCTCCGACTGTCCGCCCTTATAAACCAATCCCACACGATAACCTGCTTACCAGCAGCGGCGGCAACAGACGTCGTTCCGGTGTCCGACACCCGCGCCACAGGCTCCAACAATGCCGCAGCCGCCGCGGGGGTGATAGCAGCATCCCCCGAGGCCACAGTGGGAGCAACCGCTCCTCCCAGCTTCGCCGCCGCGACAGCGGCGGCGGCGCTTACCGCAGCCTGCTCCTCGAGAAGCTGTGTGCAAAAGTCTAAGAAGCTCTGCATGGAGACCTGTGGCCAAGCCAGGAAAGGCGGCGTACTGTGTACTCAGGAAAGTGCTGGAACTGCTTTATATTAATTCTTGTGGATTTCGTTAGAAGCTCTTCGTACGCTCTTCGTTACCCATAATTCGTTCTTATGCTTGCTTAATGTTAATTGCATAAACCCTAGCAAGCGTACGAACGCCACTTGGTCTTGGCTGCCCCACATCCTCTCCAGGGTCAAATCCTTCTATGTCCGTGAGCAAAACTGAGTGTCCGAAATCCCGCCCTAATGTGGGTTTCAGTTGCACTATCTTACCCGTGCAAACCCAAGCTTACCAACGCCTTCTCTGACATGACGTTCTCGATGGTGGCGGACATGGGCCAGGGAATTGACCCGGTCGCGCACCGAACGCTATACACCACCTGCACCATTGCCGATGCAGAGTCCCCGCCGGCTCCCCTGGATTCCGCCGCTTGCCCTTCGTGAGATCCCTCGCCGGTGGAAGCAGCTGGACTGGGCTGCTGCGGCTCCGTCACAGTGAGCTGGAGTGCCGTCGTGAAGCGCCCGGCGCCTGGCCCAGGATGAGGCGAGGATGTGGGTTTTGGTAACGCAGCTTAATCGGACATGAGGGCAAATAGCCAGTCGGCATCGGGGTGCAATAACTAAACAACCCTAAGATCGCAATACTGAAACGGGTTTGCGGGGTCATCCCTCGAGTGCGCAGACGGGAAATGTACACGAAACACGCACGGTGCCAGGGCGGATAGTAAATGTTTAAAAGATGAAAGGAACATGGGCGCGCCATGGCGGCCCAAGGCAAAATGCCTTGTATTATAGACTGATAGACTGCCCAGTCGCACTGAAAGACATGAGGTCTTGCGAGGACTGCGTCTTGGGCCATGCTGTCAGATGCACTCACCCAACATGTTGGTGATATTGGTCTCCGACATAACTGTGAACGCACCGCCACCGTGCCACACCACACGCTGGACCTCGCTCACTGCCACACTGTCCAGCCCGACCTGCAACAGCGGCATCGTTTACGCTCAGATGAAGAACGCAAACATCAGCAACTTTACGAATGATGGATAAAAGAAATATTTCACGTGCATGGAAATGGTGGGCGAGAAGAAGATGGTGTCTTCGGTGGTACCCGCGGATGACGCAAACACGCATACACAAAATCGCACCGGTGGGGCAACGCAGGAATGCACTGCCGCGTACAGAGGCTCACCATTAACAGAAATATCGCTCAGAAGATAGGAGAATCTCAGCCACCAACCCTAAGTAACATGTCTTACCATGCGCTTAAGGAAGTCCGGCAACTTGAGTGGCATGGTGAAGTTGACGGTGCGCTGGCACGAAACCCAGGGCGTCACATTCGTAGACGTGGACTGTCGGAACGGGAGAGGACGGGATGGCGATGAACCGGAAGGAGAGGTACAAGATCATAATCGAGTCCTACAGGGGGCTCTATGCTTATAATTGGAAAGGTCAGTAATCAAGGTTAGACCGCAATTCGGCAATGTGGAGAGCGTGTGACTGACGGAACATCCCTCGTAAAGCCAGTGCGGTGAGCGCTGGTGACTGGATGGGCGCCGGATGCAACAACTTTACGGCCGTCAGGCATGCCAGGGTATTTATCGCAACATTGATGCAAGTGCGCAGCCCAACCCAGACGCTGAAAATGTCTGTATGGTAAGAGGGGTACGTACATGCTAAGTAACCCCCAACATGGATGCCAACGCGTAAAATTGCCTGCAGCGAAAAGAACAGAGGACTTGAAAGCCCCCCTTACCGCATTGAAGCTGTCAGTAGTGCGTTACGCCGCCGGATGGCCATTTGAAGGGTAGGGCGGTCGAATGATTGTAGGGGTTCAGGGTTCTTAAAAGGGGGAGCTATTTGTCCGGGGTTCCCCGGAGCCCTAAAAATTATTTTCCGGGAGGGTCTGCGGAACTCTCGGAACTCTACCTAGTTACGCCCTAAAACGCGGAAAGCTGCGCTTCGCACTGGAAAAGTTTCCCGGGGATCCCCCCATGGAGCAGCCCCAACATTTTTCCGGGCATTTTTTTAAAAACTTAAAAATTTCCGGGTCCCGTCTGGGGTGGACAACGTCGGAGGGGTCCCTTAGGGACTGTTTGGATTGACTGGAAGATAGGCCCCGAACGCACGTCGAAATAGTGTTGACACAAGCGCTAGACACACGGCATTTGATGGATTTTATCCAATCATCCAAGTGCTGATTGGGGCAGCTATTACGGGTTCTAAGCTTACCTTGTGTGATACCGCTCAGTCGCTTCTGGTCGCTCGTACACAACGTCCCAAAAGTGAGCAGCAGTACAGCCCGGAATCTGTACCCGAATATCGGATTGCTTAGGCATTGAGACCAGCAGTGCCCTGTGCTTGACTCAGATAGGTCTGCTGTTGAAACGAGATTGTCCCCTGTGTTGTGGCTGTGAACCTGCTCGGTCGCCTGTCGTGCCCTGTCGAAGTTGTAGGCTCCGGCCCCCTTCTCCTACATAAAATTTTCTGTTGACCGACGTAATATGGCAACTATTTATCCCAAGGACGCGGCACAATTCCTGAACTTTCCCAAGCTGAACGAACTATGCCTTTTGACCTCGGCGGCTGACAGCCACGTTCCTCATATGATATGTTGTAAAAATCTTTCAAACTAAAAATGATATCATTTGAGAGCTTCTAGAGTTGATAATGAGGTAGCTGAACCTTGCGACAGACACAAGGGCGCGGTTGGGCAGTAATGATTTGGAACGTCCCAAATGGCTCCAGATATGGCAATTCTACAGTCGCACTTCAATAAAGATCCCTGTATCCAGGACTCCAGATGGCAACAGGTGGCAGCTGGGGGAAGGTGACGTACATTGTACCCGGAACGGAACGCGATTACCTTAGAAGCCTTCCTTTATGTGAATGTTGTGCGAATTGATTTATGGATACTTGGTGATCTTGTGGGAGTCAACTTTTAGGAATGCGTACAAGTGGGTCGATGTCCAAGCTGTGTAAGTTGGGGAGTGCTCATCCATGCCTGAATTGGGCTCCTGTCTTTGGAACAGTCCTTATAGATATCAAATGTACCTGCATCGATCTTGGTGCGTTGCTTCACGCGTGTTCCCCCTACACATATTTCTACATATTTCAGTCCCGGCTTGCCTATTTTCCGACCGAACAAAATTATGTGATCAAAAGTCAAAAACTGCTTTTTTTAGGGCGTGCAAATGCAGGGCAACCACTGACCGGCGCGCAATTATTAATTATGGTCATCGTTAAAACCTTCCAACCTTTCTGCGGATATTCATGCACGGCGTCGGACATCCAAATGCGCGATAATCCAGAGCATTTGATGGATAAAAAAGATATAATCACTTCAAGGATTTGTTGATTCCTTTTAGTGTTTGATACTGGTTTTAGAATCATATGCTTCATTCTGTACGTACGACGTAGATCTATAGGCTGGGCCGAGCTGCCAAGCGGACGAGGAGGGGTTACACGTTATCAGCTGAAGGACCAGCCACAAGACCACACCGCTCTGCGCATCAGCCTGCCTGCCAAGCTGCCATGCTCGGGAGCAGTGCTGCAGTCCTCCGCAGCTGCGAGCGACTCACCAGGTGGATGGCATCGAACCCCACAGAACTCTCCCCTACTTCATATTCCGACTACTACCGTGGGGGATTCGTTGCCTCCCCCCCATTCTTTCGTCCACCTCTAGACATGAGGGCTATGATCTCAACACCTGCTCACGTCTTTCGCTTTGCCATATCGACACAGGCTACGCAACAGAGCAGACCCCGAACACGATGAAGAACGCAGAAAGGAGTGCATACCGCACATTTGAACACATTTGAACACAAGAAAAAGAATGCAAAGCATACACGGACAGCTGAGATACCAAAATCTGACGAAGCAAACGATAATCCTAGTCGCTGGATACGAAACTTACTGAGGTGCGCTGCTGCCCAACCGAACCGTTAGCGGCCATGTCAATATGTGTTCATATCTGACCTATCTGCCTGACGTAACATGAACGTCAGTTCGTTGCGTCTAGATATGTGCAGCTTGCTAATCACCGCGGATATACTACGCTATACGGTGTGGACGAACAGTATCCACTACGTCCCCGTACTGTGCGACCACAAGAGACTCTGCAATATCCGCCAAAACACACAGCGATGATCTAGATAGCTAGACAGCTAGATAAATAGCTAGATCCCAGATCAATGGTCGTCCAAACTATTACACGAAACGGGCACGCAAGGATGTGCACCACCATCAAGACCAGGCCATCAGGGAAACAGGAGTCACGTACGCCTATTGGAAGCGGGTCGTCCATCCCATTATGGCAGGAATACATATAAAACATAACGCCATATCGCTGGATGACTCTTAATGTACTACATGCAGTACAGCTATATAACGGAGCGGCGTGTTTTGGATGGCCGGACGCCGCTCGTGCCGAACTCTTATCTGTTGCGGGGCTACCCTGACATGTACAACAACAACATGGGGCCCCAGTACACTTGTCCGGCAAACCGTGAACACTGCGATGATTTACGGGACGCAGACCGCCGTACCTATACTTTACCTACATATATATACAATATCGCAACGTACAAGACAAGCAGCAGCTGCCCACCTCCCACAGCCATAGCAATATTAGGCATAAAGCCGACACCTCCAGCCCGACTGGCCATCGACACCGCTGGATCGATGCCGTACAACTGCTCAATTCGCCCTGGGGCGCTTCACCGCCACGTCATCATCATTGCCGTCAGAGCGATCGTCTCGCTGGGCCCTCTTTCCGCTCGAGGGGTGGGAACCAAGTGGAGAGAAGAGCCCTGCATGCACAGGAAACAATGACAGAGGAGGGGCATTTGACGACGAGAGTGAACACACGATTGGTGGAAATATACAACACTTCCGCAAGTGTTGAACATATACGCACACAGCGTCCCAAAATGTCGTTCCAAGCACCATGTAACAACTAACTGTCCCTGAACCGGACGGAGTCCGACTTTCCTCACCTTTGCGGGCCGCCCGCGTCTGGCTCCTGGTCATGACACCAACAGAGGCCGGCAGGCATGGAGACGGGGACGGTGTGGTGGCTGCTGCTGCAGGTGCGTGCCGCGCACAACTGCAAACTCAAGAGGCGCACAAACACAAGCAGCGACGCCCTTAGCTGAGCGAGAATGAGGTTCAGGGTCGGCAACCATAAATTCCCCCCGAAAAGCATATCTTGATCTCGCAAGGTGCGGCTGTACGGATAAACAAGCCAAGCAACTGCGCATGCGCGATGTGCGATGTGCTTCTTCTGCGTACCGGTTGGCGGGTGTTGAGTGCGCCGATTTGATCGCGTCCAGGCCGCTCAGCACGGCATCACACTTGCCCTCCACAGCCCGCAGGCGCTCGGCGGTGTCACGGCCGTCAGCCTTGACCTCGACGAGCTGAGCCCGAAGGTCGTTCACCTCCTGTGCGGTAGACATCAGAAAGAAGCACGGCGAGGAAATTAAATAAATTAAATAAAATCAGACACGACATTAGTAACATATGGGGTGTAGCGAAGCAGCAACGGTAAGAAGAAGAAGAAGAAGAGACGGCCAACCCTTCTAGGTTTTCACAACCCATACATCGTCCTAATCAGCATGCGAGTTGCCCTACGCACCTTCCAAAGCGCGTCCTCCACCGCGGACGACGCCATCACCTCCCAGTCGACGGCGGAAGCGGCAGCGGCGGCGGCACAGGTGGGGAAGGGTATCGAAGAATGTACCAGCAGGTCCAGGTCCCCTGCGCTGGGCGTGGCGGTGGTGTCGGCAATAGCAGCTGTGGTCGTAACGGCAATGTCGGCGGCGGCGGCGGCGGTCGCGGCGGCGTGGTGCTCTTGCTGCACCACCTGTTGCTGCGCCAGTCGCAGCTGCTCACGAAGGGCCTCCACTTCGGCTTGTGACGCCGCTGCCTCCCGCCGAGCGGCTGCAATCTCCTCCTCCTTCTTCGCCTGCAGCTGCTGCAGCTGCTCGCGCACACCCGCAAGTTGCGACGTGCTGTCCGCCAGCTGAAGTTTCAATTGCTGCTCCGTTGCCGCGAAGCTTGATAGCTGCTTCTTCGCCTCCTATGAACGACAAAGTGATACGGGCGATGATCAAAACGGTATCGAAGGGGTTCACAGATACATGCCGCTAAACGCATAAGCTATTCCCGAAGAAGCACTTGGTTATCACCAGCACCTAACTCCCCCGGCAGGAACGAGTCCACTCACATCCAAATCGACTTGGAGCTCGTCGCCACGACGCACTGCGGCATCAACCTCCAGCTGCGCAGCTCTCTGCCGTACCTCAGCCACCCTCTCACAGGTCTTCCGCAGCTCGGGGTCCATGACCTGCAACACGCCCCAGAAGATACGTGAGCGCCAATACGAACTCAACGCACACATTTGCGCGTTCCCAAGAGCTAAGACCCTTACGCCACGTTTCATACTACCGGTATTGAGGCGTACCTGCAGTCGGACCTCCTCTGCCCTCCACGCAGCTTGGGCACAAAACACCTGAGTCTCGAAGATGTAAGCCTTCAACTTCTCGTTGCTGCAAGGCCGGGGGGAATGTAAAGCACCACGCAATAATAAGCTGTGAGCCACCAAATAGGCGATACACACATTGCATCCGTCATTCGCAGGAGGGCACAACGCTTCTGCCCCTTCCCTTACAAGCATCCGACATCACCCGATTGTTCCTTATCAAGCAAGATGGTAGTGCACGCTTGCAAATAACCAAAACTAGCCCGTCACAAAGCCGAAGGAAAGCTGCACGCAACGCAACGCAACCCTCCAAATAAAAGCAACCGCAAATCACCGTGCGTCCCTACCGCTCACGGAGCTCTCCAAGCCTGGCGCGAGAGGCCTGGAGGTCGAACTTAGCAGAAGGGATCATATCTGTGGCGTTGGACAGGTCCTGGACCTTTGCAGCGTCCTGCAGCACGAAAGCAGCGCAGCTCAGAGTTATGCAACTCAGTGGTGACTCGGGTTCCCAGGTGTCACTTCAACGCACTTCCGGACTTACCATCAAATTCTCTTTTTCTTCGGTAACGTTCTCTTTCAGGCCATCCACCTGCGTGACACGACAAAGCCATTTTAGAAGATGTGTGGAATCAGATGGCAGGTATGCGGAGAAGACTGAGCAAACAATTTGTGCAGCCAGCAAAGTAATTACCTCTTCGGCCAATGTCTTTATGATGCATGCGTTGAGCGTCCATTAACTGCTCAGAGCCCGGAGTTAAGGGGTGAAAGACCTTGGCCACGCTGCAAAACGAACCACATCGGTAAGCAATGCGCTATCAGCCAAAAAGGGTATGCAAATGGGGCATAGGGAACTGGACTTGCCTCTCGTCTTGTGAAATCATACTGAGGTGATCAATGGAGACATTATCGTTATGCACTCAAGGACTGGTATTCAGGTTGTGATAAAGCAAACGCAATTGCGGTTTGAGGTGATGATTATCACATAAAGAGCAGAGACCACTGCATGTGTTTATTCATGAATCCTTGAGTCAGCTGTACTTCTGCTAGTACAATGCCTGTATCGAGGTGGGCTTCGCCCAAATGCCAGGCGCGAAGGGGGGTTACATATGCGAGTGTGTAATATTGATGCGTTTTTAATCTGTCAAGCTCTAAAATGTGGAAGGACAAGACCACTAAGGCAAGGGACGCTTCGCGCACAAAAGAGTGGTGCGACGTCAGAGCATGATGGACCTATTTCATTTGTACATGATTTGTTTTTTAATTTAATGTAAGCGGGCAGGTTCTCCATCATGCTCTGACGTCGCACCACTCTTTTGTGCGCGAAGCGTCCCTTGCCTAAGTGGACTTGTCCTTCCACATTTTCGGGGTTAACAGATTAAAAGCGCATCAATATTACATAGCCGCATAGGTAACCCCCCTTCGCGCCTGGCATTGGGCGAAGCCCGCCTCGATACAGGCATTGTACTAGATAGAGAAGTACAGCTGACTCAAGGATTCATTAATAAACATATGCAATGGTCTCTGCTCCTCATGTGCTTATAATCACTTGCAACTCAACTGCAATTGCGTTTGATTTATCACAACCTGAATACCAGTCCTTGAGTGCATAACTCTATAATGTCTCCATTGATCAGCAACGACGACTTCCCTATGATTTCACAAGACGTGAGGTAAGTCCAGCTCCCTATGCCCATTTTCATACCGCTTGTTTGTCTGAGAGCACATTGCTTACCGATGTGGTTCGTTTTGCAGCGTGGCCAAGGTCTTTCATCCCTTAACTCCGGGCTCTGAGCAGTCAATGGATGCTCAACGCATCATAAGGACATTGGCCGAAGAGGTAAGTCACTTTGCTGGCTGCACAAATTGTTTGCCCAGTCCTCTCCGCATACCTGCCATCTCATTCCACACATCTCCTAGAATGGCTTAGTCGTGTCACGCAGGTGGACGGCCTGAAAGAGAACGTTATTACCGAAGAAAAAGAGAATTTGATGGTAAGTCCGGAAGTGCGTTGAAGTGACACCTGGGAACCCGAGTCACCACTGAGTTGCATAGCTCTGAGCTGCGCTGCTTTCGTGCTGCAGGACGCTGCAAAGGTCCAGGACCTGTCCAACGCCACAGATATGATCCCTTCTGCTAAGTTCGACCTCCAGGCCTCTCGTGCCAGGCTTGGAGAGCTCCGTGAGCGGTAGGGACGCACGGTGATTTGCGGTTGCTTTTGGAGGGTTGCGTTGCGTTGCGTGCAGCTTTCCTTCGGCTTTGTGACGGGCTAGTTTTGGTTATTTGCAAGCGTGCACTACCATCTTGCTTGATAAGGAACAATCGGGTGATGTCGGATGCTTGTAAGGGAAGGGGCAGAAGCGTTGTGCCCTCCTGCGAATGACGGATGCAATGTGTGTATCGCCTATTTGGTGGCTCACAGCTTATTATTGCGTGGTGCTTTACATTCCCCCCGGCCTTGCAGCAACGAGAAGTTGAAGGCTTACATCTTCGAGACTCAGGTGTTTTGTGCCCAAGCTGCGTGGAGGGCAGAGGAGGTCCGACTGCAGGTACGCCTCAATACCGGTAGTATGAAACGTGGCGTAAGGGTCTTAGCTCTTGGGAACGCGCAAATGTGTGCGTTGAGTTCGTATTGGCGCTCACGTATCTTCTGGGGCGTGTTGCAGGTCATGGACCCCGAGCTGCGGAAGACCTGTGAGAGGGTGGCTGAGGTACGGCAGAGAGCTGCGCAGCTGGAGGTTGATGCCGCAGTGCGTCGTGGCGACGAGCTCCAAGTCGATTTGGATGTGAGTGGACTCGTTCCTGCCGGGGGAGTTAGGTGCTGGTGATAACCAAGTGCTTCTTCGGGAATAGCTTATGCGTTTAGCGGCATGTATCTGTGAACCCCTTCGATACCGTTTTGATCATCGCCCGTATCACTTTGTCGTTCATAGGAGGCGAAGAAGCAGCTATCAAGCTTCGCGGCAACGGAGCAGCAATTGAAACTTCAGCTGGCGGACAGCACGTCGCAACTTGCGGGTGTGCGCGAGCAGCTGCAGCAGCTGCAGGCGAAGAAGGAGGAGGAGATTGCAGCCGCTCGGCGGGAGGCAGCGGCGTCACAAGCCGAAGTGGAGGCCCTTCGTGAGCAGCTGCGACTGGAGCAGCAACAGGTGGTGCAGCAAGAGCACCACGCCACCGCGACCGCCGCCGCCGCCGCCGACATTGCCGTTACGACCACAGCTGCTATTGCCGACACCACCGCCACGCCCAGCGCAGGGGACCTGGACCTGCTGGTACATTCTTCGATACCCTTCCCCACCTGTGCCGCCGCCGCTGCCGCTTCCGCCGTCGACTGGGAGGTGATGGCGTCGTCCGCGGTGGAGGACGCGCTTTGGAAGGTGCGTAGGGCAACTCGCATGCTGATTAGGACGATGTATGGGTTGTGAAAACCTAGAAGGGTTGGCCGTCTCTTCTTCTTCTTCTTCTTACCGTTGCTGCTTCGCTACACCCCATATGTTACTAATGTCGTGTCTGATTTTATTTAATTTATTTAATTTCCTCGCCGTGCTTCTTTCTGATGTCTACCGCACAGGAGGTGAACGACCTTCGGGCTCAGCTCGTCGAGGTCAAGGCTGACGGCCGTGACACCGCCGAGCGCCTGCGGGCTGTGGAGGGCAAGTGTGATGCCGTGCTGAGCGGCCTGGACGCGATCAAATCGGCGCACTCAACACCCGCCAACCGGTACGCAGAAGAAGCACATCGCACATCGCGCATGCGCAGTTGCTTGGCTTGTTTATCCGTACAGCCGCACCTTGCGAGATCAAGATATGCTTTTCGGGGGGAATTTATGGTTGCCGACCCTGAACCTCATTCTCGCTCAGCTAAGGGCGTCGCTGCTTGTGTTTGTGCGCCTCTTGAGTTTGCAGTTGTGCGCGGCACGCACCTGCAGCAGCAGCCACCACACCGTCCCCGTCTCCATGCCTGCCGGCCTCTGTTGGTGTCATGACCAGGAGCCAGACGCGGGCGGCCCGCAAAGGTGAGGAAAGTCGGACTCCGTCCGGTTCAGGGACAGTTAGTTGTTACATGGTGCTTGGAACGACATTTTGGGACGCTGTGTGCGTATATGTTCAACACTTGCGGAAGTGTTGTATATTTCCACCAATCGTGTGTTCACTCTCGTCGTCAAATGCCCCTCCTCTGTCATTGTTTCCTGTGCATGCAGGGCTCTTCTCTCCACTTGGTTCCCACCCCTCGAGCGGAAAGAGGGCCCAGCGAGACGATCGCTCTGACGGCAATGATGATGACGTGGCGGTGAAGCGCCCCAGGGCGAATTGAGCAGTTGTACGGCATCGATCCAGCGGTGTCGATGGCCAGTCGGGCTGGAGGTGTCGGCTTTATGCCTAATATTGCTATGGCTGTGGGAGGTGGGCAGCTGCTGCTTGTCTTGTACGTTGCGATATTGTATATATATGTAGGTAAAGTATAGGTACGGCGGTCTGCGTCCCGTAAATCATCGCAGTGTTCACGGTTTGCCGGACAAGTGTACTGGGGCCCCATGTTGTTGTTGTACATGTCAGGGTAGCCCCGCAACAGATAAGAGTTCGGCACGAGCGGCGTCCGGCCATCCAAAACACGCCGCTCCGTTATATAGCTGTACTGCATGTAGTACATTAAGAGTCATCCAGCGATATGGCGTTATGTTTTATATGTATTCCTGCCATAATGGGATGGACGACCCGCTTCCAATAGGCGTACGTGACTCCTGTTTCCCTGATGGCCTGGTCTTGATGGTGGTGCACATCCTTGCGTGCCCGTTTCGTGTAATAGTTTGGACGACCATTGATCTGGGATCTAGCTATTTATCTAGCTGTCTAGCTATCTAGATCATCGCTGTGTGTTTTGGCGGATATTGCAGAGTCTCTTGTGGTCGCACAGTACGGGGACGTAGTGGATACTGTTCGTCCACACCGTATAGCGTAGTATATCCGCGGTGATTAGCAAGCTGCACATATCTAGACGCAACGAACTGACGTTCATGTTACGTCAGGCAGATAGGTCAGATATGAACACATATTGACATGGCCGCTAACGGTTCGGTTGGGCAGCAGCGCACCTCAGTAAGTTTCGTATCCAGCGACTAGGATTATCGTTTGCTTCGTCAGATTTTGGTATCTCAGCTGTCCGTGTATGCTTTGCATTCTTTTTCTTGTGTTCAAATGTGTTCAAATGTGCGGTATGCACTCCTTTCTGCGTTCTTCATCGTGTTCGGGGTCTGATTTGTTGCGTAGCCTGTGTCGATATGGCAAAGCGAAAGACGTGAGCAGGTGTGGAGATCATAGCCCTCATGTCTAGAGGTGGGCGAAAGAATGGGGGGGAGGCAACGAATCCCCCACGGTAGTAGTCGGAATATGAAGTAGGGGAGAGTTCTGTGGGGTTCGATGCCATCCACCTGGTGAGACTGCGGAGGACTGCAGCACTGCTCCCGAGCATGGCAGCTTGGCAGGCAAGCTGATGCGCAGAGCGGTGTGGTCTTGTGGCTGGTCCTTCAGCTGATAACGTGTAACCCCTCCTCGTCCGCTTGGCAGCTCGGCCCAGCCTGTAGATCTACGTCGTACGTCCTAGCCATGTTCAGGCCACTCGTGCCCCGTAACTCTCATGGGATGAGGATAAACGATGCCTCCTGCTCATCGCTCCCCAACGTTATGGGTGCGACAAGGCGTGTTGCATGTAACAGGCACGTTGCTGCTGGGGGTAGCGCCCCGCTACTATGGTGCTTATAGTACTATCAACGCACACACAAGGTACGAGAAGGAAAAGGATTGTACTATCATGGAGGCCGTCAGGGATGCTCTCACGCTGTGCAGGGTCAACATGGCACGTTTTCTATGATCAAGAAATCTAAAAATTCAACGGGGATTCAGGATTTTATACCCGGCAGTGGCACCGTCGGGATTTTGGAGTCTAACAGGATTTGGTGGTTTCAGTTTTGTTAATTGGCATGTCTCCATCCTCTTTGCATGGCATGCCCCTTGGGCGGGATGTGCGGTCTGCTTGGCATGTACGGCACGTGACCAACTTGGTTGTTGGTCCTCCTTGTCAATGCCGAACTCTAACGAGGCAAAGAAGGATAACATGCAAACTTCTACAACAAATACAACATCTTGATTTTGAGGAATGATCGGAATTGATTATTGAGTTCCGCGACTAAAAAGGTCCTTTCGGGATATAAGGGGCTACGGTATCTTAATGGTTTCATGGAGCTATATCAACACAGTCCATTTCCCTGTAACCTCACGTAACTGCGGCGCTGTTGGGAACTGCAGGCACAAGGAATATTTAGGCTTCGGAGCGTTGCATATTACAATTACATAACTGGGCAACCTTTGTGCCAGAGCCTTGCTAATCTTAAACGGCGTTCTCGTGCGCATTTTGCTAAAATAATTTTTTTACTCCATCTTTCCCTGACCGAGGGTTCGTAACTAGGTTGCAACTGCAGCGTAGAATTATTGAATGGTTCCACAAGAAACTCTCACTCCGCCTAGACAAGGCGAAAAGGACGATAGCGCGCGCGGTAGTACAGCGGGTGATGGCCTACCGCCCTCGGGAACTGTTAGACCATTAAACCCGGACATCGAGGCTGGGCAGGATTTGCGCAACGGCAAGACTCCTACGGATCCCGAAACGATTGTAGCCAATGGCAGCCCTGGTTGCGATGAAACGACGGGCGACTTGGGCCGGTCGCTTGTCGCGATATCGAACATCGCAGGACTTCCACAAGAAGCGGACGGCTTGCCAGGCCGTGCCGGAACATTACGGGCGGGGCGGTCTTCAAGCTTTCATGGGAAGCAACGCTTGGCACAGTCCACACAAGTGCAATCACACGTATTTAAGCAAGCACCGGCGCATGAAGAGCATCAAGAGACCGCTGCTTCAGTTATCCTTACGCCAAAGCAGACATACGATCACATCGTTGCAACAGGTGAGCGGACCCTTAGCTGCAGGCCTCCCGCGAGTCTAGACCAGGAGCGGTAACTACCAGTTTGGAAATATTGTACCGGTATGCGCAAGTAAGCACATCATTTATGAGAAAGCCTTTTTGACAGTGTTGGATGCAGACTGTTTCCAGTGGTTGAGTTTGCCTGTGACTTGGTTAGACGCTGACGCTTTCCGTTTCCCCTGAACGAATATCGCAGGGGTGGCTAAGACACAGATCACATTGGCGAAACAGGTATAGATACGCAACGTTTCATTTTCGGGCAAAGGCGTCGTGTTGCCTAGCTACCTGTGCCTTGTATGCAGTCGGTTGGGTGCCGGCTGTTTGGTGGTCTTTTGGGCGGGGCCTAGCGAGGCGACACATCCTTTCATGCACCCCGAGGCGAAGGGGGTGGAAATGCCTGAGAAGACACCAATCACGGTCCAATCTAGTCTTTCATTCTTCGCCAGCAACTTAGCACGGGGTGCGCACACTGGAATCTCTATTTTAAACTTAGCTGGCGCCAAGAAGTATTGTCAGAAATACTAGAAGGCCGCGTGCTACCAGGTCCCTGCCATTGCAGCCTATCATCCCGCGTCTATATATTCTCTCCCTCCCCACCTTCTCTCTGTCTCTCTCTCTCTACCTACCTACACCTGCCATCCTACCTATCTTCCTTTTCAACAACCGTTGCCCCACATCCTTGGCGCGCAGGTTACCCAGGGCGTGATGGCGGGCTTCTACATCTCTTTTTCCTTTATGCTGTGCATGACGGTGGGCGGCCAGGTGAGTTAATAGGGTCACAGTGGGGCCGGTGGACGGCCTCTGTAGCGTATTGGGTTTCAGGGGCTGGACGAGCCTCGCATCGCCAGCAGGTATGCGCAGGAGAAGGGGGTTGCTGGAGGCACCCTCAGCACTACATGACAGACAGCCGACACCTAATCATGTGCTGTCCTCGGCTAGCAGCCGAAGCAGCGGCAGCTGAAGCTGCGGTGCTGATGATGGACGATCAACGGGCATCAACAACATCATTATCAACAACATCACTATCAACAACATCATTATCAGCAACAGAAGCAGCAGGATCAGGAGCATGCCCAGGAGGGCCACGCACATTCTCCCCGGCAGCCCACAGTTGGTCGATGTCGCGACAGCCAGTGATTGTTTTTCCCTAGCATTAGCAGTGTAGTGTCACCGTGTAATGCTCTTACCTCTCTCACGCACGATCTCCGTATCTCCCACGCAGCCATGCAGCTCCAAACCAACCCTACACCCAACCCAACGCAGATCGACCACATCCAGCACGAGCACCCCGGAATTTACAACTTCATCCTGGGCTCTGTGGGGTTTCCTCTGGGCCTCACCATCATCATGGTATGGGACAGCGGGGTTGGGGTGCGGAGGTGAAAGAGGCACGGGATGTCCTGAAGGACGAGGCTACAGGACCCAGGGCAGGTTGGATCGCTTTCGCGGTCGCCATTTCCAAACCCATGAGATGGACGGCAGAAAAAAGAGCGGTTGGCAGGATGGTTGGTAGGGGCGTGGTGAGAATGTAGCGAATGTTGGTATAGGGAAGGTTCGGTCACTGATGATTTCTTTGTAATCGTGAGATGGCTTGGAGGCGCGATGCGGAGGGGCGGAGTTGCGGGAAGGGGTGGGGTGGGGTGGTGGGGTCCGTGACGTCTTAGACCCTTGGCCTCATTTATCTATCCTGGCACATCACATCATATCACATCGCAGCGGTGGCCATCTCTCGCCCTGCTCTCTGCCCTCCTCTCGGCAACATTTATTTGCATCGCTCCGCATCTTATTCAGCAAATTTGTGGGATAATTCCCACCCGCCCTGTATATTCATAGCCTCTTTCTTGGTTGGTGTGATTACATGAGTCCTTACGCCAATCTGTTGACTGTTCCATAATCACTCCCCATGCGAAGGATGTGTCTTTTCCTTGGCCTACAGATACGCCAAACGCTACTTAGATGACCTGCTTTCCCTTCGCAATAAACACCTGGACTCCCTCCCTCCTAACCTGCATCTCCTCCCAGGTGGTCGGTGCGGATCTGTTCACTAGCTCATGCATGTACATGATCACTGCATGGCTGGAAGGCCGCGTGGCCACCTACTATGTCATTAAGGTGCGTGTGGTTTTTAAACACGGACTGGGGGCTGGGCGGGGAAAATAGGAGCATAGCCGAAGCGGAGCGAAGGGGCATGAAGGGCTACTGAAGAGCGGAAACCCAACTGGATACGGCAACCATTGGATGGTACGAAACGGACGCTGAGTGTAAAGCCGATGGCCGGACCGGTTGGTATGGCGAATGAAAGCTGCAGCTGATGGTGATGTCGCTGGTTCTCATGCTGCCGAGATTGGAATGTGGAAGGGCAGATGGTGCCAACTTCGGGGCTAACCTCGGGGCTAAGCATACTCAATGCTCCCCGACTCGACCCGACCTGACCCGCTTTTCCCGCCCTGCCCTCGCTTTTAGAACTGGATTGTGGCCTGGTGGTCCAACATGGCCGGCTGTCTCATTATGGCTCAGCTGGTGGTCTGGGCTCAGCTGTTTGCCGGACCCAAGAGCGCGTTTCCCATCTACCTGGCGAAAAAGAAAACATCCGCGACGTTTGGAGCGACAGTTGTCAAGGTGAGGACGGTCCGGCTGGGATTACACCGGGTGCTTTTGAAGGGGGGGATGGTTTCGGAGGAGGAAGTGTGAGGATAGGCAGGCGTGGTTCCTGAGCGGCTGGCCTCGATGCCTGCGGAGGAGGGAGAACGGGTGCGGGTTTCTGACAAGTGTGACCGCTCAGGGTTACGTCAGCGGGCGGGCGGGTGGTGTGAGGCTGGTATGTGCTTTGGAAGCTGCTAAAGGAAAAGGGATGAAGACCCTAGGGGCGGCGGTAACCAGGTTCCGAGATTGCGACTTCGTCTCAGACCGGGGTATTGAAATGGAGGAGGGGTTGGAGGGGGGAACAGGGTGGGAGGAGGAGGGGGCTGACATGGGCGCGGGGTGTTGCTTAAACGAGCTGAGGGATGGCGGCAAGGATGAAGCGTAGCGGCGTCTCCCATCTGGCCCCGTCTCACCCCCTCCGACCTCCGCCTCACCCTCTCCGCCGCCTCCGACCCCTTCAGGGTATCATTTGCAACTGGCTGGTCAATTTGGCGGTGTGGATGGCGAACAGTGCGCGTGACGTGACGGGTGCGTTGTGGGGGGAGCAGCGAACTGGGCATTGGGAACCCGGGCTTTCGAACCCGGGCTTTGGCCGGGGCAAACGCTTCATGGCGTTATGTGTATGGGGTGGGGGTTGGGGAATGAGTAAAAAGCAAGACGAACGACTTTGCCTGTGTGTATCTGTATGTGTTTTGCAGCATCGATTCTGATCGCACTTATGGGGACGGCGAGACTCGGCGGGAATTCTCCTTGTCCCTGCTGCAGCGTTGAACCAACCTTCCCCTCACACGAATCCGCTACACACGCACATGCGCGCACACACATTTATGTAGATATGTACATAATACTCCTAAACTCTAAAACCGCCGTGTTCTCCTCACTTCACTCGGTGCTCTCCCACCCCTTCGTACTTCAATGTCTTGCATTCACTTTCGTTGCATTCACGTTTGTTCTTCTAACGTTCTTTTTTTGTTCGTGCATCTTCCCGCCTTTGTCCACACCTTCAGGCAAGGCGGTGGGTGTGTACCTCCCGGTCTCAGCCTTCGTGACGCTGGGCACCGAACACGTTATCGCAAACCAGGTGAGGACCGGTAGTGGTTGCGTGGTGGGCTTTCCTTCTTATCCTGATCGAATTGCTACGTTGCTACATTGCTACGTTGCTACATTGCTACATTGCTATGCACTCGCATCTCGCGCGTCCTGCAGCCTCGCCCAAGCGCCCTTTCCCCCTTCTGGCCCTGGACGTGTCATCTGCGCTCCCCGCACGATGCCCGCACGGTTGCCCACCCGTGTGCGCAGTTCGAGCTGTCGCTGGCCAAGATGCTCGGCAGCGGCATCCCGCTGCGCACCATGATTGTATCCAACTGGGTTCCCGCTACCATCGGAAATATCATTGGGGGGGCCTTCTTTGTGGGTACTCTGTACGCAGGTGGGTGGACGGGGCGGGGTGGGGGATCGTGTGAAGGGCGGGGTTGGCAGTGGGGGGTGGTAGACGATGTTGGGTTGAGCTCGGGGGGGAGGGAGACGGGGCGCTGGATAGAGAAACTAATGGTGGGGGGTTGTGGTAGAAGGGGGTTCTTGGGGAACGGTTGGGGAGGAGCTGGCGGCGAAGGAAGGAGAGGGGGATGGCCGTCCCCGTCTGGACAGAAGGATCAGGATGAATCGGGTTGGGCGGGAGGGGCCAGCGGCCAAGGTGGCGGAATGGGCTGGCGGCAGGTACCAGCAGAGCAGTGAGGTGGACTCTGCAGCGCATGCGAATGGCTTACGTTTTCACTTTGGTCGCCGCGAGGCGCTTACCGTTGTTGCCGTGATTTAAAATCGGTTGTTCAGATATAAGATCGTTATCCAGTTATCCAGGTATTATGGACTCTCATGTTATCCGTACAATTTTATTTTTGAAGAGCAGAAACAGAAATCACAAACAGAAACACAAACCCCCGTGTGCACATTCACCGCCCACGTTTTACCTACTACACGATAATGCCCACAGGCACGTACGGTACCCTATACGAGCGCATGTGGCTTCGTACAACCCAGCTGTACATCTGGATCGTGCCCAAGCGCATCCGCGAGCGCATCGCAGGCATGTACGATGCAGTGTATGACAAATTGTACGGCTGGATCGACTGGGACGCAATCACGGCGCCGCCGAACCCGGTACCGGGCGTCGGGACAAGTGCGCCCACGGTGGCGGCGGTGGTGAGTCAGAGGACTTTCAAGCACGCAGTGTCTTCGGCGCTGGTGGATACCCCCAAGCTGCTGGTGACGGCGGCGGTGGCGGCCGTCCGCAACCCGCCGATGACACCATTCGAACGGAAGCGTACCAGTGTCGGGTTGGGCTCGGACGTCGTGTGAGATTGCTGGGGGCAGAAGGAGGAGCTCCAGCTTAAGCAGGAGAGGAGGAGGAGGAGGGGGAGGAGGAGGACGGAAGGGCATTGTAACTTGGGGCTCAAGGTCAAGGTTGTGAAGTAAGGAACGGCTTTGCGTGCCATCGAGCCTAAATAATTGCTTGACTGGGTTGGTTGTTGGAGTTTGTTGGAACAACGCCGGTTAATACAGTTTTAGTTGAGCGCATTCAGTAGAAGAACGCGAGCGTTGAAGTTGCGAGCGACCGTTGCAACTAAGCGCGGGTTGAGAGGGGAGTTGGGCGGATCGTGTGTGTATGTGTATGTGTGTGTGTATGCGGTAAGAGGGTGTTTTGGACAATTGCGTGCCACTCGTATGAGGGCCCTTAAGGTTGTGTTTTTGCAGATTGACATAGCCAACGTACTACTAAACTAACGTACTTCCCGGTTGGTTGGTCGGTTGACTGGTTTGTTAGTTTGGTTGATTAAGGGAAGGAAGAGCTTGATGGGGATCGTGGTGGGCATACAGGCAGCCATGTCTCTGTCACCCGGGTACTGGAGTGTGTTGTGCGGTACCACTAGTAGGATATCTGACAGCGTGTCGGGGGCTTCCGTTGGAAGTTGGCACTTGGTAGTTGGAAAGGTTGCAATAATCGTTAGGCGGCTGAAGAATCGTACTCGGCAGGTGCGTGGACAGAAAGCTGCAGTTGGCGATCCTCTCGCATGTATCCTTAGCCGGGGCTCCTTAGAAATAAGGACCCCCGGACTCCATCATCGCGACTTTGAGAAATCTGAGGGTTCGGATGGAAAGGTGGCGAATGCCCGGGGCCCGAAGCGTGCTGATGGTCCTGGAAAGGACATCCTCGAGGGACAGGAGCGCGTTGGAGGGCTTGAGCTCGTAACTGATCGACCCATGGGTCACGTCGCAATTGTCGGTGCCGCTGTGCTCACGGCCTTAGGGAAGAAAGGACAGTATGGGCATTTTCGGTGCAGGGTTGGGGCAAGACAAAACCACGAGACTGAGAGTGCTGCTGTTGAAAACGAAGCACAAGAAGGGAGGCGAAAAGGGGTGTTGCATACTGCGCGCCTGCTCGTCATCACGAATATGTGTGTGCGTGTGTGTGTGTGGTGTGTCGTGCGTTCCTTGGGCGCTGAGGGAAGAAGCTTAAGTGAAATAATATCATGGTGGTGGTGGTGGTGGTGATGATAGTGGTGTACCATTACCCATAATGGGGTAATGGATGAAACAAAGGCCAATAGGAAAAGAAACACGGTATTGCTGTTGAGGGGCACAAATCACCAACCACCATCGCCACCACCGCCACCACCGTATGTATGAGACTATTCGCTGAGGGGTGCATGCGGTGGTTGCCAGATCTGAGAGGCAAATAGACGAGGCCTGGCACCGCCGCTGTTTAGGAGCACATACGAATCATTAACCACCGCGATACGCCCAACTCGGTGTGGGTCTGGAATACCGCATGCCGGCGGTTGCCTTCGTCCAAGATCACCTGCATGTGGGGGCAGGAAGAGGAGGAAGTGAGGGTGAAGGTCGGGTGGTGGACAGATGCGATTTTTGATTCTATTTGTTGCCGGTTCTGTAGCGGTCAGCGATGAATTGATGTTGCCAGCTGTGCAGCCAGCCAAAGTCGCTGACGTTCTGCTGTAAGTTATTACGTAAGCATGCAAGGAAGGAGGGACGAGCGTCGTCGCAGGTAAAGTTATGACTTCAACCCACGACCTAGCCGCAACCTGGAGGCATTGGTGGAAGGTGATAGTGGTGGCAAGTATCCATTCTTTTGATCTTTGCTGTATTCAACTAGTCCTTATAAAACTATTTTTGAAGGGCTCATAATGGAAGTGTTAGGAAAGTGAGAGTGTGCATGTGCGTGCACTTGTGTGTGTGTGTATCTATGTATGTAGACGTGTGCATGTTTATAGCTGTGTAGCTTGTGTACTCTATGACTGTTGTGCGCATATATATGGGTTTAGAAGGCCGCGACAAGTTTTTACGTTCATGCATATGCCTTGCCTGGGGGTGGCGAGGAGAACTGGCCCATATGGCTTTGATTCTAACATGGTCCTTTTCATTCTGGTCCTTGTTACGAGTCAAGCTATTAGTGTTCTTGACAGCTCGATGGCGAGGGCTTTCCCACCAATTCCACAACGGATACATACGGGATAGATAGATGTAAACTGCTGGCAGCAGCGGCCAAAGTTCATTTTACCCACAGCATGCGGAGGCAGGTTCGTTAGAAAGGTGATTCGTGTCCATCGTGACATTGATAATCCGTGCAATAATGACTGGTGATATGTCGGATGCGGTTCAGGAATGAATGCTGCGAGTAATTCATCCCGCTTAGCAGCTGGGCAGGGTTGCCCCTCGTTCGTTCTAAAAAGAGGCAGATCGCATTCCTTGCAAACCTTTCCGCAGCCGAACGAGGCCAGAATGAGAAGAAGGCAAGCAAATATTTTACAGGGCTGGTGTAGTCATATGCGACCAGCGCACAGCTGCCGCGCATGTCTAGGAAAGGCAGTCTCGCTCATGTCTGGATGAATCACCACAAGGCCCGTAAAGGACAGATAGGCGGACAGGCAAGTAAGCCGGCTGGCCGGAAGGGACAACGACATGGTATTAGTCCGCAAATGTCCGCAAATGATAAGTGCTCGCTTACAACCCTGTTTTCAGGCTTTGCTATTTGCGTATTCCTGTCCTGGTATTTTGCTGTTGGGGGCCTCGCTTATCCATCAGGGCGGCGCTTTTCAGTATGGCTAAAGACCGAGTTTGTGGTGATGACGAGCGCTTTGAAACCCATAACCGACGGATAGGAGTCTAGAATTGAGTCGCTATGGGACGAGCAATCTGCGGACCATTACGGATGGCAATGCCTGATCGGAACCTGTTTCTGTGCCGTTGTCTGCAAAACGTACATAGATATGTGTGTTAACATGCAGCCGGACGCGAGGGTGAGGGCAGGGGATAGAGTTCAAGGCTGATGACCAATTGCGTTTACTTTCCAGCAACAGCAGGTCCATTTCCGATTCGCTACGAGCTACGGTCGAATTAGGCTACGGCGCGATCGATGCGAATTGCGAGCGAATTATCGACAGGATACATGAAACATTAAGCGGCCATTCCATTCCTGAACAACTTGCTTGCATTTCTTTGTATCTATTACAACAGTACACATCTCAGAGCCTCTACAGGCATGGCATGACTCATTGCCGTTATCATTGTTGATTTGTTCCCCATCAGGACCCCACGCCCGCCAGCTGCTTGATTGGCGCGCGAAACGGATGGACAATAATCAAATGCATTACGCCAAGCGTCTCAAGTGGGAACAACCTAGAGTTCTTTGTTATCCTAATAAGAGCGAGCCCAAAGCTGCCATACATTATATATATGCTTGCTGTTTCCCGCATGCCGCCGCTCATGCAAAATACGTATATAACGACCTTCGATATATACCTCAATCCGTTGATTGCGGGTGAATAATGTGAGGTAGAGCGAATCGCTCCAGGAAGGGATCAACGCATAATTATATAGCAATAGCAAACTTTTTATTGTTTGCCGTCGATGATGACAATATATACGCACACGATCAAGCAAAGATGCATGTTGCTGCATGTGGAGTGGATGGAGTTCGTTTGCATTCATTCACGTATATATGTATCCGACCTTACTTCGCAGCTGGGAACAAAGTTATAAGTAAGGCCAGACGACGAGCGGCAGTGAAACGGCGGAGTCCCTATGCCAACCTACGTCCACAAGGGCCGTGCCACCTGCATCAGGTGGCAACTGCCCTGTGCTGCTGCTTCTGCCTACGCTTCTTCCTCTGCCTTCAAGCACTACTCCTGCGCACTGCAAATGCTGACGGCTTCATTTGCATCGTGGCTGACGATGCTGACCGCACAGTAAGTACGTAGGTCGGCGTTACATAAGCAAGCACACTGCTCAGTGAACCTCTATCGATCTACCTCTTGTTGATGAGAACGATGAGCGACTTATTACGGTGATGATATACCAGGGGAATGAGATAGAAAGAAGTAATTATACGTACGGCAGGGGGCCGGGTAGGTGCTTCGTTTCCATATTTGCTTTCTAAACAACTCTCTCACGGGCAGCAGAAAGCATGCATGCGGATAGATGTATCGATATTATGTGATGCTCCATGCATCCGAAGTTAGTTGGCTGACTTTATGGAAGTCCATATGGACTTTATGGATCCAACGAACAATATGAAGTCCCAGAGTGTGGGCGCGCGTGTAGTAGTCGAGTGCCGAAAAGGCCTCTCGAGATGCTGAAATGAAATGGTGTTTTTTGCACATTATATTGTGCTTATGTGTGCCGTACATGCGCGACTACTACAGGGCGGGCTTTAAATATTTTTAATTAGCAGCAGGCAGCAGGTTTCATTATCAGTTGATGTTAAATTTATAATTAAGTTTTATGTAATACAGTTTGCGTGGGATGCCTGGACGGATGATCAGCTCAGCCAGTATGTATCTATTTTGGGGTGTTACACTGTGGGCGACTCGCCCTACAAGGGCGAGCACCAAGGGGCCTGACCAGACCGAGCCACAGCACAGGGGAGGGGCACATGGCTTTGTCTGTCTGTCCTGCCACGTGCTCCCCCTCTCACTTGGACCAGCTAGAGCAAAGAAAGACTCAGAGGCTCTAGCCTGGCCACTAACAGAGCACTGAGGAGCACCACGAAAACAAGGAGGGAACAAAAGAAAACAGGGGGCGACTAACTGCACAAAGAAGGGGACCACTCTCCTCCAACACAAAACTGAACTAGCAAGAGCCTGAAAAAGACACACAGAAGCCCTCAGAGGAGAGACGCCAACAGGAGAGCACACTCAAACACAGCCAAGAAGGAAGAACCCAGCTAAAGACAGAGGGGGGGATGATGAGCCAAAAAGGCCCCCCCCTAGAAAGCCTCCCGGTCCCATCCACAGCTGGCCCCTCATCAAACACCTGCACTGTACAAGAGGGAAAGTCCTCTCTCACTGCCTCCCCCAAAACCCTCAGAACCCAGTGCCTGGACACAGGCTCCTCCAGCCACGAGACCCTCCACCCACTCCCTGCCCCTCCTCAAACACTAGGCTGCCTACCCGTTCTCTCCAACTCTCCTCCTCTCTTCCCCTACTTCTCCCTCAAACCTCCTCCTCATAACTCCCGCCCTAAGAACCCTGCTCTGCTCTCTCTGCTCCACGGCCGGTGATTTCTATTGGAGAATCACATCTCATCTGTACTCCAACTATGGCTAGGATGGGATGTTGCGGTCCCACCCGATCCCAGCCATATTTAGGGATACCCAGCGCTGCAAAAGAGTGCAAGCAAGTCCAGAAGTCGTCAGCAACTGTGTACGGGCCCGTGCTTGGTCCAGGGGAGAAGCTATTGTTTCTGCTGCATTGTCCAAAGTTGGCTGTGTCGTGTAGATGATTGGACGTGTGTTGACAGCTTCATCCTCCTCTTGCGTAAAGCCCCCTGAGTGGTTGAAGAAATCAGTAATAGCCCGTTGACGAGGTCCCTGCTCTGCTGTATGGGTCTGTTGTTGTTGCTGCCGTCCGTGGGTAAATGTCCCCTGTTGCCTTTGTTCCCGGGTTGCAGCCCGGAGACAGTACCTGCCATATTCCATAGAAGACAAAGCAGCCATGGCTATCACGTCCCAAGGTGCCTGTTCGCACCCGGGTGGCGCTTGGACGAGCCACAGCTGTTGCCTGGTTATGCCCCCCTCTATGGTGGCTGGTGACGGCAGTCGCAGATGCCTGTCAATCTGCTCTCGCACCGCCTTGGCTATTGGACATTCCCAGAAGTGATGCAGGCGTGGGGAGTAAGGCCGATCAGTATCTCCTCCATAGCTCCCACACTCACAGGGTTTGATGGGCACCCTGGAAAGGTGTGTGTTGCCTGGCAAGGGTATCCCATCAACTGTTGTATCTCTGTCATATCCGCCTAACGCAAAGGCTCGATCGAAGGATGCCAGACAACTGGCCAACCTGGATATTAGCCATGAGATACCCCAGGATACTACAGAGTCTTTGCCCTACATACCTCTCCCATCGGATACTCCTTACTAAGAAGACCACTGCCACCTGGAACTTGCCTATAGGTAGAGCCCCTGCGTAGCGTCCATTCCCTGGTTTCCCGGAGACTGCTGGGGTCCACGCACTCTGGCAGTAGTTCCCGCCGCAGACACACACACCCGAGCAAGCCTTGTTTTTCCTTATTAGCTAGACTGCTGCCAACCCAGCAACTTCCTAAAACGTCTTCCTCATCACGCAGAGCCCCGTTCCTCGACAATTGCTGCTGTTATTGTCCCTTATACTTTCCCCGACAGATAGAGACAACTACTGCCACTCTGGCCACTCCTCTCCTCAATTCTTATTAGATACTGCGTGCCATTCTTCTAGGGTCCCCAGAACCGGCCCTCTTTCCTTCCTCAAGCAAACACTGTTGCCAATACCTGCTTCCATCCACTACCCCCACACAATTGCCTGAGGCCCCGTTCTCCCTCGATGGCTAGAGCCTGTTGCCATTCTGGCCATTCTCCTAGGTTTCCCAGCTTCCCATCAATATTCCCTGTGACTGATGTCACTCTGCTGGGTCTCTATCTCAACCTGATAACCTGATCTCAAAATTTTAAAACCGTATCTGGCGTCTCTGCAGTCATCCGACTACATATGTTTCCTATTCCAATAATGCCCCTTCATTTGTGCTTCTATCTACAGCCACATGCCACGTGCCACATGCTGATCTCTCACATTTCCATCTCCCTTAGATCTCTCCATTTCTTTGATTCTTTCCTGAATGCCTCCCCTCCCCACCCACAATAATATTTTCCCTTGCCTCTATCTGCTGGCTCCCTACATCTGCTTTCCTAATAACCCGGCCATGCATGTATCTCAGATCCCTTCATTCTATCTGTCTGCACCGTCGTCTCTGTCTGCTTGTCACGACAAAGTACTGTAAATCAAACACAACTAGTGCCGTACCGTCACTTCCCCCCCCAGCGCCGTGCCTAGTATGCCTGGCGCTGGTGGCTTGGACATGACTAGTCTACACCTTGAGTACCTCAATGGTGTCTCCGGCTCCTCTAAACAAAGCATCTCTCCAGAACACCGTGGCAAAGATTACCACCCAAAGACTTCTGCCGCTTCGGCACAAAACCATCCTGCCCTCTTTCTGACGGGCACAAAACCATTTCATTCGGGCCTCATCACCCATGGTGATATATTCTATCGGGACCCGTGCTGCCATGACTATGCCGGCCTGTTCCACCACGCTGGGCAGAACCAAATCTAACAGTTCACACGATAACCCCAAAACAACTGCTTCTGCGCACGGCATTCCGCTGTTAACCAGGGCACCAGGCCCCACTGATTCACGGATTCCCGTGCTAAGTAGTCGTCGCACACTGCACCCTGCCTCAAGCAGAATCGCCCTCAGCTCATTGTTCCATTCGAAGGGTAAAAGCACCCTGCGCATCTTCTCCAGCATGAGGACGCTTAATAGGTCCCTCAGCTCCTGCGTGCTCGGCTGGTACTGGACCAGATCTGGGCGTGTTAGTGCCGTGTGCAGCGCCACCACCTTGGTTCGGCTATGCCAGCCCGGCATGCCCTGCCCCAGAGCTGTGCCGGCCCCTGCCTGCTTGCCTCGTCTTCCCCAAGCAACTCTCAGGCGTTTCCGGCCTCTTATTAGTCTCAAAGAATAAGTTATTGAAAGTGTCAACAATTCTCTCCTTTAATTTTTGCCTAAAGAGGGCGGCATGATGCATAGGACTGAAGGTGCTGCGCATGCATCCACGGTTGGGTCCAGCTACTATATTGTATTTCATGTCTGCCAACCATCAACAGCCAGATCCATGAATTGTTTAATAATAAGTGGGGATATGACACGATGTCCTGTACAGGAATGACGTCCTTGCTTGCTTGCGCAGAGTGTATACATATATACACATACACTTGCTTGCCTAATCTTCTTTTTGGCTTATTAGCCGCTGCATTTGTGTCTGTCAGCCACGCACTAGGGTTACAATCAACCTTTATTATATTCAATAAGACTTCTTTCGGCAGTCAGACATTTTGTTTGGGTGCTGCCAAAGAATTTTTGCACAACTTACGTATGTGGGATAGGGGGCTTTATTATTTACCCATGGCCGTCACTACCTGGCAGTCCCTACCATAGCATGCGCGTGTATAATATATTTTGTATAATAACGCATGCATCCATTTTATATCATTATTTATAGCTAGCTGCATACCCTGAGCACCTTGAGCACCTTGGGTGCCTGTACCTGAGAAGATGAAGTGTCTGTTAGTAGTGTGTGCATTACTCGTTCTGCATGCAGAAATAAGGGAAGGATGATGAGTAGTGGTCGGTCATCCTATCTTTCTTGGATATTACTTAGCGCAACACCCCTATTGCTCCATCCCCGCCAGGGCATCTGCCAGGGCTTAGACTGTGGGGGCCTGTACCCGAGCATGATCCGGGCGGCTATGGAGCCGAAGCCTGCTGGGGATGCGACAGGCATTCTTGTCTTGGGCGAGTTTGACGATGAGAGTGTGAGTGCACGCACGAGTGCACACACACACGCACACACACTCGCACGCATTCATGCACGGTCGGTCGCTGCAAGCTCGCTGCCTGGCATCCATTCATTCATGCTGCATGCGTGTGTTGCATTCGATCTATCGTGAGTGATATCTGATTGATGCTTTTTGTGTATGTGTGCTTGCGTGCGTGCATACAACATTAACCTCCCCATATATCGATAGATGTCGTCAGGATTAAGCTATTAATACGCACGCCTTTATTATGCATCTGCCACGTATTGTAACATTACTTAGTACGTAGAGGGAAACCTACATCTTATGTGGTGTCTAATAAAAGACACTGGCTCATATACCCTATAATACCCTATAATACACACACACACATATATATATATATATATTATTTCACAAGAATAGCTTCGTGCAAGTGTACGATACTGCAGTAATAGTAATGCGGGATGACAGAACCAGGTTAATAAACCTGTAGATAGAGGACCCCAAGAATATATAAATAGTACATACAAGAAACACTCGTTACGAGCATGCAGAGGCCACCTGGAATGTAGTAGTCGTAGACGTACGGCAACACACTATCACAATATAAGGTGCCAGAAGGACCTTATCAACATCTCGAGAGGCCTTTGCGGCAATCAACTACTACATTTGGTAGCGAGACTGGTTGTCACTGATGGACCCTAAGTTCCTCAGTTCCATCCCGACAAGTATCAACTGTCTTATTCGACAATTGATAAGGTGATACGATCACATATCCTACAGCGGTAGGAATTGTAGTTGATATACCGATTGAGGTCTGATACTTGAAAAACCCGTGAGTGCTATGACGCATGTTAAGGGGGGGCACGTCGTGACTTGGGAACACAAAACTCCCATGGCCAGGGTTGGAGATGGCAAGCACGCACATGTGACAGGGGACTTACTGCCCGAGACGTGCCCTCTAGAAGGGGGAGAGTGTAGTAGTCGTAGACGTACGGCAACACACTATCACAATATAAGGTTCCAGAAGCACCCTGTCAACATCTCAAGAGGCCTTTGCGGCAATCAACACGGAAGGTGTCCGGACAACTGCTATCCATCTCGCATATTATTACCAGCACGCACGCACCTAGCAGCATTATTAGGATATTGCTGCGGGCTTAAGCTAGTTCCCGTTAACATGCATGCCTGCACCCTCTACATATACATACACGGTACGTATTCATACTAACCATCCCCAGGAGCACTTGAATATCTCTTCTGGTTATCTACCATATGCATGGCATTATACGTTCTGCTACCCTTACTTTTGATCGTCATGCCTCGTGCGTGGTTAGCCAGCTCGTCGGTCACTGGAAGGCTGGGTCAGTGCCGCTGGACTGTCTACATCCATCATCACCTATGTTAGCGACCCAGCCGCAGTGAACTCCGTTAATTTCAGCGCATACAAGCTGATCTATCTGCCATCCAGTGCTAATGGGCTCTTGGACTTCGCCGGCAACAGTGGCTTTACCAACCGCCTAAATGATGCACTGACCGCTGTCCGGGACAGACTTCTTCAATTTTTGAATGCCCAAGGTGTGTCTGTGATGGAGCGGTTTCTCTCATTTTCCATGCGATACCTGGCTATTTTCCGAAAGCATTGATGCCGGGAATAGATCGATATAGAAGTTCATTCCCAGATAGGTATGGCAAAACCTTATGGCCAAACCCAGTAGGCAAACCCTGAAACCTACAGTGCTAGCTGCTGATGACTACAGAACATGGATAATATATACATATAGGCCACAGTGTAACACCCCCAAAACATATAGGCATGCCGCGCCAGGCGATGCACTATTATGTAAGGATGTGCGATCTCACTGAATGGGCCATTCGTTCCCTAAGGATGCCAGGAGGTCATAAGTTTGATACGGATCGGGGTCAAAGGTCTTGGGCGGGGGTGCCGTTTGGATTACTATACTAGCTACTTAGTTGATCCCAGTCCGCCAGGGTGGGTGCTAAGTGGCCCTGAGGGATGGTTAAAACATGATTTATATATTGCTCGTGCTGCCGCCGTGCACCTTCATGCATTTGGGTAGGGATAGGACCTCCCCGCGCGCACCTAATACCAAAATGTCAACAGAGTTCCAGTCCAGATATGTAGGGACTTACTTGCATGCGCGGTTCATTTGCCCACATGAAATACAGCTAGAGGAGGACACACGCCATGGCGAAGAGCACTCACACTACTACTCTCGAACCCTTACACGCACTCTCAGTACCGCATCCACTTTCTACCATTTCTAAATGAAGGGGATACCTTCCAAATAAGAACGCCAGGAGGTGTATGCGTAGGGCACGTGCAACGGAGAACATTTCTATCTTGCTCAGTGGTAGTGTAACTGATTTCAGCTGGAGTTAATTTAAATCTTTCGTATTTGTTTTGTAACCCCCAACTAGTGGTAGTGATAACTACCGGTTGATAGGAAGAGCAGAGCATAGGTACTCGCAGCACAGTACGGCAAGCCTCCATAAAGAGTTGTAATCTCTAAGGTAGAGAAAACAGAGCTATGTATTAAGGAAATACATAGGATCAACCAGTGAAACCGAACTCAACTGAGTCTACCAGTGACAGTGTCACAGTTGCACTAGGGCATGCAACCCTTAGCCTCTATATATAAGCATATAGAGGGTGTAGCCATGGGTGTAGCAAGCTACATTTACCTTAGAGAAATAGGCCTAGATAAAGCGGTAGGCAATCATGCAATAAGCATGATGCCTAACCGAAAACTAACTGCGAGTAAAGTTCGCGATTTGCAAAGCGAATTGTCGTACATCTTGGCTAGGTGAGCCAATAATAAAACCACCCTGGTGAAGAGCTTCGGCCTGATACATTAGTATGATAATGCTAATTATTCGGAGTTCAAGACTCCGCTGTCACCAATTACCAGTAGATGTACAATTTCGCGACGTTAACTTATTTGCGAACCATTGCTAAACCTTCCAAAGCTACGCTTCCGCATAAGTCTAGCAGCATCATTAAGACGACTGCTACAATTGGTAGCGAGGGTCTGAGCAACGATCCTCCAAAGGTGAGCTAAACTTTGCACAATGCCAAGATACACGCACACCGCAACAACAAATCCTCCGCAGCATAAAGCGCGGAAGGAAATCTTACGTTTTAAACGTAAAAAGGTCAATGAAAATTTGCGACTAAGGCGTTTCGCCGCCATAGCCGCCAATCGACGACCAAGTCGTTCGAACATTGACCCTATGGAAACGGTGCCTTCCGCTCCAGTAATTCCCATAAATAATAATAAGAATTCTATCCCTATTATCCGCGGTCCTCAGGAACCCATGGCGGATGAAGGCGACGTCGCGTTGCCTTCCAATGGCCTGCCGCAGCGCACACCAGAGCAAACGCGCGCTGCCCAGCATGTTGCCGACACAATGCGCAACGCAACGCATAATCGTGTTGTCGCATTGGAAGGCGAGTTCACGCGCCTCAAGGAGTCGCTCGACGACCAAATGGGTGCCATCCGTGCGGATTCCGACCGCACGCGCGCCCTATTGGAGCAAATCTTCGAACGCCTTTCGGAGCGTCCTCAAGCGTCCGAAGTGGCTGACTCCCGCAAAAAGGCTATCGTGGACATTATTTCCACAATCGCGGGGTCGAGCGTCGCAACCCTGTTACCGAAGGATGCCCTTCAGCACACAACGCTGCAAGCCATCCTGGAAAAGCACCTAGTTCCGGTGCCAACGCTCGAGGAGGTTCAATCCCTCTGGGCGGAGGCAACCGCACACCTCGCTGGGGGTAGCGGGTCTCAGACAACCGCCCCAAAGTCCAGCCGGCCAAGTGAGGTAAGCCCTAATAGACGGGTTCCGCATCCCCCCAAATTTTCTGGGAAGAAGGATAACACCATCACTTGCACCCGGTCTTGGTTCAATGTGCTCATGCAATATTTCGACCTGATGAACATGGACCCGTTTGAGCACATAGTGTACTTCTTAACGGGCAAAGCACAGGTCTGGGCGGCAGATGTCCTCGAGATGCACAAGTCGGGCAAGAAACCCCTCACACGCGAAACCTTAAGGGCGGCGTTTCTCTTGCAATATGGGGACACGCAACGCAACACTGCCATGGCAGCACGGGATCGCTTGCACTCTCATGAATACGACATGAAAACTGCCGAAACCGTTGCTGAGTATACCCAGCGCTTCCATGATGTCCTACGAGAAGCTAAGGACATGGACAAAGCAGACCAGATTAGCTGGTATATCAAAGGCTTAGTTCCAGCACTTCGGGGTCGGTGTGCAACCGACGATGAGGGCAAGGACTGGCAGGATTTAGATAAATGCATTCTTTATGCAGTGGGCCAAGAGGTCCGGTGGAAGGCAGGAAAAGATAAGACTGCCACCGTTGAGCTGAAAGCTGCTACGGTAACCACCCCTAAATCCAGACATCCCTACCAAAAACGCCCCTTTTCCCGATCACAACAGGGTTGGCAGTCCGCGAGCAAAAAACCCCGGACCGACCAAGCTTCTGACAAGCCTTCTAGCAACCGGTGCCGCTATTGCCACGGCTTCAAGAAGCCAGGCCAGTCTTGGCCGGACCACGCGGTGGACTGCTCCAAGGCGATCAAGGCTGAGGCGGAAAAGAAGTTGGCGCTCGCTGCCCGGCTCGAATCTAAAATGCAGGAGTAGGACCCTGGCAAGCGTGTGGAGGAGTGTGAACCAGTTAGACTGGTTGCACCAGATGGAGAGTTTGTGTTGCCCATGACCGACAGCCCTCGGACTGATCGGATGTTCCGGCCTGACGAATTCCGCCAGGTTGAGGTTCAACTCGGCCGTCAATTTACCTTTGACGCCGCATGTAACGATTCGGGCAATAATAGTCTCTGTCCACGTTTTGCCTCTCCATCAAACCCATTCGTCAATCATAACCTTGCGGGTGAGTTTGCCTGGATTCATCCTCCTTACAATCAAATTGCTCAGTGGCAAAAACACTACATCTCCTGCAAACACAAAGATCCAGAAAATACCTCTGCAGTCTTTGTAGTCCCAAAGTGGAGCTCAGTAGAGCACAGTATGCGAGCAGCAGGCTTTCGCCTGATAAAAACATACACACCAGGAAAACGATTATTCCTGCAGAAAAGTAGCACAGGAGTACGGGAACTCATACCAGGTGTTTCATGGCCTATTCAGCTATGGTACGACCGACCGTCCACTACCGTGCACTTAAACTCCATAGTTGGTTCTACACCGTCTATGATCTTTGATGCTCGCCTGTGCCAAACGGCCTGCAAAGTCTTGGCCGATTCCGGTGCTGATTGTAAAGGTACCGCAGATGGGTTTATATCCCTAACAGCCGTTAAGAACATGGCCCTTGCTCTCAAACCAACACTTACCAGCTCAGTTAAAGTGGCTAATGGCAACACCGAACTGATTGAGGGCTCAGTTGTTGCCAACCTTCAAATTGACAAGTTCCATGACACAGTCAAACTCCTTGTTCTCAAACAAGATGTCCCAGCTGTTGACATTATCCTGGCTAATGACTGGTTAGGAAAACGAAAAGCCACAATGTGCTGGACAACCAATACCCTGACAGTGTATAAGAAGCCAAATGCGGCGTACACGTTTACGCCATCTCTTTGGGCTTCCCCGGGTATCGACGATAACCTTGATGCGATTACCCTCATGAACTATGTCACTGCAACACTGTATGCAGCGACCACTGTCGAAACGGTATCTGCTAAAGCAGCAGGCAAACGAATTGCTAAAGGAGCACGAAGTTATCTCCTGCTCGTACAAGCAGAGGAACAAATTACTGCTCCTCAACCCAATTCCGGTGGAAAAAATCTCCTGACTGATTCGAAATTATCTGAATTACTGGAGGAATACAAGGATGTATTCGAAGACCTTCAAGGCCTTCCCCCCGACCGGAATATTGGTCACACTATTCCATTAGTAGATGGTGCCGTACCACCAGCTAAACGAGCCTATAGGCTCACTCAACTGGAGCAACAAGAGGTTAAAAAGCAAGTTACTGAATTACTTAGTAAGGGGTACATTGAACCCTCAACCTCACCCTATGGGGCTCCAGTCCTCTTTGTCGAAAAGGCAAATGGGCAAGGACTACGCATGGTGTTAGACTACCGTGCACTTAATAAACTGACCATAAAACGGCGGTATCCCATGCCCAATATCACAGACCTTTTCGACCAACTCCAAGGAGCAACCATTTTCAGCTCCCTGGATTTACAACAGGGGTATCATCAAATCTTAATCTCTCCCGAGGATGTGGAGAAAACGGCCTTCATAGCCCCAGGCATGGGCCAGTTCCAGTTCAAAGTCCTTTGCTTTGGACTCACCAATGCCCCTGCAACGTTCCAAGCAGTGATGAATCGCGTCTTCACTGACTACATTGGCAAATTTGTGCTAGTGTACTTGGACGATATCCTGGTCTTTAGTAAGACCCCGGCTGAGCATGAACAGCACCTCCGTTTGGTACTGTCCTTGCTCCGAAAGCACCAATTCAAGGCAAAATTGTCGAAGTGTCAGTTCAACCGGTTCGAACTGCATTTCCTGGGCCACAAAGTAAGCCAAGAAGGCTTGAAAGTAGACGACCGCAAAGTAACAGTCATTAAAGACTGGCCTGTCCCCACGGATATTAAGAAACTGCGGGCGTTCCTTGGCTTAGCCAATTATTTCAGGAGGTTTATTCAGGGTTATTCCTCCCTTGTGGCCCCCCTCACAACCCTTACCAGCGAGAAAGTGCCCTTCCGCTGGACCGAAGCCTGCGAGGCAGCCTTCCAGGGTGTGAAGCATGCCTTGACCAATGCACCAGTTCTTAAACTCCCCGAGCTTGATAAACCTTTCACGGTTTGGTCTGATGCCTCTATACATGGCACGGGAGCCGTCCTCTTGCAGGATGACCACCCTGTAGCTTATACCAGCTCTAAATTCAATAGGGCAGAATATAACTACACCACAACAGACCAAGAGTGCCTAGGCACTGTTTTAGCCCTGGAAGAGTGGCGTTGCTACCTTGAAGGAGCCAGTGATGTAACGTTGATCACTGATCACCAACCACTGGTATACCTACAGGATCAACAAAGCGCGGATAAGCTGTCCCGCCGCCAAGCTCGTTGGATGGAACGATTATCACGTTTCACATTTAAATGGGAGTATCGCCCTGGTCGGGTGAATGTAGCTGACCCCATCAGTCGGGTCCACGATGTGGTGCTCAACTTGCTTTCTGCCGCGCTGATTGACAGCGACTTAGGACATCGAATCATCCGCGGGTATGACGGTGATCCCAATCTCACGAAAACTAAGGTAGCAAAACTGCGGCTCAAAAAGAAGGGTAACTTCTGGTACCATGGGTCCCAGATCTACATCCCTAATCAAGCTGACTTACGACAGGTTATCATGAAAGAGTATCATGATACCCCATGTGCCGGCCACCGCGGCATTGACCGCACCAAACAAGCGATCGCACAAACTTATTGGTGGCCTGGACTAGACACTGACGTGAAGGCCTACGTCAAGTCTTGTCCTCAATGTCAGCATAACAAACCAAACAACACCAAACCGGGTGGTTTGCTGCAGCCGCTCCCCATACCTTCTTCCGTGTGGGAGAGCATATCAATGGACTTGATAACCCAGCTACCAACAACTCGCAATGGGCATGATGCGATCGTCGTGTTTGTGGACCGACTGAGCAAAATGACGCACTTTGCTCCCACACTCACGACCGCAGGAGCGGAAGAGTTGGCTCGCCTTTTTGTAGCCACTGTATTCCGGCAGCACGGCCTTCCAAAGAATATTATCTCTGACCGGGACCCACGCTTTACAAGCAACTTCTGGAAGGAAATCTTTCGCCTATTGGGCACCAACCTCCATATGAGCACAGCCTTCCATCCCCAAACCGATGGACAAACCGAGCGGATGAATCGCTTACTGGAAGAGACACTGCGGCACTATATCTCCCCTAATCAGGATGATTGGGATGATCACTTACCGTTGATTGAGTTTGCTATTAATAACTCAAAACAACGCTCGACGGGTATGACACCATTTTCTCTTAATGGTGTCCACCAACCGCGAGTGCCGGTTGACCTACATGTACCCTCTAAAGTGCCGGCTGCTGATGAGTACTCCACCATCATGCGCAAACGATTACAACTCGCTAAAACTTGTCTCCAGGCTGCGCAATCTAGACAAAAACAGGATGCTGACTCGTCTCGGCGCCCCGTGCGTTATGAGGTTGGACAAAAAGTGCTGTTAAGTACCAAGAATATAAATCTCAAAAAACCTGGAACGAAGAAGCTGATGCCAAAATTCATTGGCCCATATACAGTTGTCGCTAACATTGGTGAAACAGCAGTAAAACTCGAATTACCGGCTGAATCTCGCCTACACCCGGTCTTTCATGTGTCTCTCCTGAAACCATTCAAGGAGGGTGCACAGCGACAACCACCTTCACCACTTGTTATTGAGGGTGAACCATTCTACATGGTTGAAGCCATTGTAGATCATCGTGACGTCTCAATCCGTGGGGGCAGAGGTAAAACTCGTCGTGAGTACCTTATCAAGTGGGAAGGATATGATTCCACTCACAATACATACGAAACCGAGGCGGCACTAAAAGACTCCGATCCTCTGGTGGAAGCCATTGAGGAATATGAGCGAAAACTCAAAGCCAAAGCACGGCCGAAACCCACTGACAAAGCAACCTCATCCAAGAAGAGACGGTAACGCTCCCGGGACGGTTCGCTTCAGAGGGGGGGGAATGTAGCAAGCTACATTTACCTTAGAGAAATAGGCCTAGATAAAGCGGTAGGCAATCATGCAATAAGCATGATGCCTAACCGAAAACTAACTGCGAGTAAAGTTCGCGATTTGCAAAGCGAATTGTCGTACATCTTGGCTAGGTGAGCCAATAATAAAACCACCCTGGTGAAGAGCTTCGGCCTGATACATTAGTATGATAATGCTAATTATTCGGAGTTCAAGACTCCGCTGTCACCAATTACCAGTAGATGTACAATTTCGCGACGTTAACTTATTTGCGAACCATTGCTAAACCTTCCAAAGCTACGCTTCCGCATAAGTCTAGCAGCATCATTAAGACGACTGCTACAATGGGGCTACTTACTTAGCAAGGAGCTAAGGCCGGTACCGTAATACAACAAATACGAAGGGCTGAAATCAAGACTTAATCGTTATAGGTTTGCAGGACAGCAGCGCTATGACTGGGTTCATCGGACCAGTGTGCGGACAAGCTTAATACTTGAAAAACGTTCTCACAAAGGGGCGGGTGACGACAATTATATATGGCTGGTGTGTTAACATTGGTTACCTCAGTCAAGTAAGGGCATATTAGTGAAAACCGAACTTTTCAAGGAATCGTTTGAAATAGTTTGGAAGGCCTAATAAGATAGGAAAACCCCAATTGGGTTAGGTGCGTGGGGTTAGGCCAGTTGTCAGCTGCAGTGATGATCGATGGCTTTGGTTCAACTTTAATTAAGTCATGCCAAGTCATTCATCTATCTAGCTATTTGTATGTCCCAAATTATTTGTACAATTCTCTTCAAACTTCAAACTTAACCAGATAATTAGGTTGACTTCTGATTCATGACTCGTGGCTTCATTCTCTTGCAGCTTTGAAATCAGAGGACTATTAATGCCACCAGGCCAGCTAGGTAGAGCTAGCTTTTGTTTTGGGTGCTATATGTAGGAAACTATGTACATTTACCATGTTAGAGTGGACCACTAGAGAAAATAAAGCATGTATATATACGCATATATGTATGTGGCATTACATAAGTCCAGTGCCCTGATGCTCGCTTGGCAACGCGATGGTCACAACAGGTGGTTCGCTCATTGCCCTGCTGCACCAGCCCCTGGAGCGCCCCTACCGCTTCCTGCCTGTGCCATTGACGACAGCACTCATCGAGGCCCCGTGGAACCATTATTACTCAGATGTGAATGTCACCAGTGAGATGGCGAGCTACTGCCGTACCTGCAACCAAACGTGAGGCGGGTTGGTGAACGAAGGCATGGAGGCAGGCAGGGAAGGAACATGTATATATATTGGTCTCTCTTTGTGTACAACATACAGGGGCGATGACTTCGCAGCAAAATACGTGCACGTGAATCTTGCCACAAATTTAGGATTGATCAATATATAGATATCATTCAGTGAAGTAAGGCTGTTGTGTGTACATGTGTCAGTAGTATATATAGTAGATAGTGGACAACAAACAACCACCGTCGGTATGTTCCTAGATTGCCTGCTGCCTAGTAAGCTATCAACCCATTTTTGCATGAAATCGAATCCTGGAATGTTCGGCCTATTATTAAGTTAATGTGTGCTGTTTCACGCATCGCTGTGTGCTTTCTTTGCAATCGCAGAACCCTGAAGCGCTCTCCCACTAACCCCTATCATGCTGTCTTCACGGGCCCAATTGGCTGGGCTGGAATGCAAGTGTTGTCGTTTAAATTGGGGTCCTGTCCCAGACCCTCGGGTCCCCACCAGAACTGCGAGGCTTTTGGTGCGTATATCTGGAGCTTTCTGTGCTTTATTCCCCAATATTTACCTTGATTGTGTTGTCAATCCACGCGGCATGTATGGTTGTGTATACCATACTTAGGGTTTATTTAGTGCACGATGATCTGTGCAAGCAAGGTGTCTGAGAGATTTTACCTGACATGAATGGATGATTGAAATAAACATACACAGATAATACACATATAATATATATGCCCCTCCCCTGCGCTGTGGCTCGGTCCGCCGGTCAGGCCCCTTGGTGCTCGCCCTTGTAGGGCGAGTCGCCCACAGTGTAACACCCCCAGAATATATATGTCGTAAATAACATTGGCTCAGGTCAGGCAGGTACTCCTTCACCCACACCGGACGACTTGTGTAATAATATGAATGCAGTCCTATGCAGCAAGAGGGCCAAGCTCACCAGCAGTGAGAACTGTTATGATGGGGTGGACAATGACGCGGATGGAGCTATAGACAAGGCTGACCCAGAATGCTGGCGCTGTGGTGATGGAGTGGTTGACCCTGGCGAGGAATGTGATGATGGCAACATCCAGCCTGGAGATGGCTGCACAGAAGGCTGCCAGTTTCCACTGCCGCCTTCACTGCCATCTCCACCACCTTTGTCATCATCGGTATCTTGGGATCTGCCACCTCTCCCCATGCGTCTACACCCAGCATTGACACACCAGCCTCAAGCTCATCGGGCACCATACAAACTAGATGACACATCAGAACATGAGCTCTGGAGGCGGCGCAACTTACTTGATAATTCGAGAATTCTTTTGCGCTTTAATGCCTCATGGGAAAGAATTGGATGTAAGCTATCTATATATCTAAGCTGGCCTGCCATGTAAGCACGCATTGACACATGCATGATGCACATGTGTCCCATCTGGATTGACAGGTGTGTCGTACACGCACTTTCCATATTTAAATGCACAGGACACCGATAATTTGTTTACCAGATGCAAGCTTTGCAATTTTATAAATCCTGTTTATCCGGGGGCCTTACATGTTCCGTGCTGCAGTGAAAAATGCCTACACCGATTACGACCTAGTCGTAAGCTGGACTGCTGAAGGTCAGAGATACCACATAAATTGGAAGAACACATTTGTTCGAGGCGGTACCTATGATGGTGATAACAGTGAAACTATTTTTAACTTCGAAAGCGTAACATGGTCAAATCAATCCTTCCCTCCAGACAATGCAACTTATGATGTATGCATTCAATTTTGGAGCAGTGCTTCTTTTGACAAATACAACACTACTCTCAATGTGACTGTAAGTGATGTTATCGTACTAACAAAATGGACTGTGACCCAAAGGCCTTCAGCAGACTACCAGTACCAATACACCTGCTCAACTAGCGACAAAGGGTACCTAACTTCGTACCCACCACCACCACCACCACCTCCAAATCCTCCCTCGCCGCCACCCTCACCCAGCCCACCCTCCCCTAAGCCGCCTTCACCCAGCCCACCCTCCCCTAAGCCGCCATCACCCAGCCCACCCTCCCCTAAGCCGCCTTCACCCAGCCCACCATCCCCTGAGCCGCCGTCACCCAGCCCACCCTCCCCTGAGCCGCGTTCACCCAGCCCACCTTCCCCTGAGCCGCCGTCACCCAGCCCACCTTCCCCTGAGCCGCGTTCACCCAGCCCACCTTCCCCTGAGCCGCGTTCACCCAGCCCACCTTCCCCTGAGCCGCGTTCACCCAGCCCACCTTCCCCTGAGCCGCCGTCACCCAGCCCACCTTCCCCTGAGCCGCCGTCACCCAGCCCACCATCCCCTGAGCCGCCGTCACCCAGCCCACCCTCCCCTGAGCCGCCCTCACCCAGCCCACCATCCCCTGAGCCGCCCTCACCCAGCCCACCATCCCCTGAGCCGCCCTCACCCAGCCCACCATCCCCTGAGCCGCCCTCACCCAGCCCACCATCCCCTGAGCCGCCGTCACCCAGCCCACCATGCCCTGAGCCGCCTTCACCCAGCCCACCATCCCCTGAGCCGCCCTCACCCACCCCACCATCCCCTGAGCCGCCCTCACCCAGCCCACCCTCCCCTAAGCCGCCGTCACCCAGCCCACCCTCCCCTGAGCCGCCCTCACCCAGCCCACCATCCCCTGAGCCGCCCTCACCCAGCCCACCCTCCCCTAAGCCGCCCTCACCCACCCCACCATCCCCTGAGCCGCCCTCACCCAGCCCACCATCCCCTAAGCCGCCGTCACCCAGCCCACCCTCCCCTGAGCCGCCCTCACCCAGCCCACCATCCCCTGAGCCGCCCTCACCCAGCCCACCCTCCCCTAAGCCGCCCTCGCCCAGCCCACCATGCCCTGAGCCGCCTTCACCCAACCCACCATCCCCTGAGCCGCCCTCACCCACCCCACCATCCCCTGAGCCGCGTTCACCCAGCCCACCCTCCCCTAAGCCGCCGTCACCCAGCCCACCCTCCCCTGAGCCGCCCTCACCCACCCCACCATCCCCTGAGCCGCCCTCACCCAGCCCACCATCCCCTGAGCCGCCGTCACCCACCCCACCATCCCCTGAGCCGCCCTCACCCACCCCACCATCCCCGCAGCCGCCCTCACCCAACCCGCTTCTCCCACAGCCGCCCTCACCCAGCCTTCAGTCTGAGCTTTTACAAAGACCAACCATAAACACAAATTCATTTTTATACCCGGCGCCACCCAACAACATTTTGGATTACAACTACCTGGCAACGGCATTCGTGATAAAGGTACGGATGAGTGAGAACATGGTTTGTTCGTTTGTCAGGGCAGATGTAACTCATTCCTTGGTTTTGCAGGTGCATGTCGATATTTAGATAGATTGGCATTACGGTAATGAGTTGCCTTCCCATACGTTATTATCATTTAAGTTATACAAAAAGAGGTCGCTATTGGTAGGGACAAGTTATGTATGATATGTACAGCACAGACATGCATACAGTACTAGAGCAGCATCTAGATACTGCCCTTGCACATGATAGATGATGAATGTTGCCCGTCTACGTTTTTTGCCCGTCTCGAAATCCAGGCGAGATCACCCTATGCCAGTTGCGACCCATGGATTCTGGATAGCTTAGTTTCAGCTCTGGCAAAATCTGTGGGCCTGCCCCACGGCAATGTCACCATGACCTGCACCCAGCAGCAGAGTAGTGCGAAGATCAGCAGTGGGACGCACCACCGTCGGCATCTCAGCCAGGAAGTTTCAAAGGTGCGGCTTGAATCTAGAGTGAGCCGTGTCACGTGGTTCAGGCGGCTGCAGGCAGGCGTTTGTGGGCCGATGGTCCATATATACATGCATGCATGTATGTGGAATCTATATCATTCCGAGGATGAATAAATAATGGGCCGGTAGGTAATGGATATTTTCGCAAGCTGTCGACCGTCATAAATGCAGATGATGCATGGAATGAACCTGCCGCTTCCCCACACGCAGGGATGTGACCCAGCCTCAGTCAACCAGCCAACTTTGTTCAATGTAGGAGTCTACTTATTGCAGAGTAGTGCGGGAAATGAAGTCATGCGGGAAATGAAGTCGTGCGGGAAATGAAGTCGTGCGGGAAATGAATGAGGGGTCATTACACAACTAGTTGCAGCTGGAAGCCAGCAAGAAGTTGCGTCCCCATCCTGTTCTTTTAATAGAGTACGTATGGGATCAGGTAAGAAACAGTACTGTCAGGGAGGCACAAGCAAGGCAGGGATGGGGATGGACGGGTGTCGATCATCATGTTTTGTGATCACGCACCTCCATCCACTATTTATATTGCTTGCTTACACAGCCACCGTAAAAAGTGCACATATTTCACTACTTCATGCCTCTCGAACAAAATCGCAGGCATGTGCGGTCGTGCATGTGTTATTTATCTGCTGGACTGATGACCAAAGTTTTCTTCACGTACCCTTTTAGGTGGATCCCCTTAGGGATATGGTGGCCTTCCGGGTCGAGGTATACAATGCGGTGATGTTGCTTGACTGGGCTTGCCCGATTGGACCTGTCAACGGATCATGGGCTGTAACAGGCAGCGTGGTGCGTGCCAGCTAGCTAGCTAGCTTACTTCGATATTGTCATCCCCGCCCCATTCTATCTATGTATTCGTTTATACAACTTATAGCTGTCTTGGGTGTGGGAAAAGAAAAGGAATCTTGGAATGATGAGGCCAAAGTTCTAGAATATTTCGTGCATTTGGTTTGGGTTAAGCGTACATGCTATCTTCCTCGGCGGCATTGCATCAAACTAAGAGCATACCCACGAGTGGATCTCGTCCATAAAACTCACTCCCCTTCCATCAACATAATCATCACATAACTATTTCCCTATGGGAACGTCCGTGCACCCGGAATAAGATAACGGAACCCTTGCCACGAGATAGATGATTTACGGTTCACATCACCAACCAATGTGCCCAAAGCAACCTCCAAAATGCAGCAACCCATCCTTGGCGGCCAGTAGGTTCGCCATGTGTTGGTTGGAGGTGCAACTCATTAATAGACGCGGCCGCACATGCAAATCCACAGCTCGCAAGACACGTGGTCAAGATAGAACTGGCTTGCAAATGTTTCTTATACCATACATACAACCTCGATCGGCGGGCATTGCTGACGCAGACCAGCAGGGTGTAACCTCTCTTGTAATGACCCTGTCTCCATGCATGCATGCACATTTTAGCATAATTCACGCTTGTACTTGCGCAGTACCGAGCTTCTGAAAGCAGCAGCCGCAGCAGTGGAGGTGGAGGTGGAGATGGAAGTGGAATGTCCCACATGCATCTTATAATAATTTGTGCTTCCGTTGTCAGCGGATGCTTGCTCATCCTGGTGCTCCTGGCTGTAATATTGTATCGCAGAAAAAAAGTATGTTCACAAGTACATGGATGATGCCTTTTGTTTGAGGGAAGGCGTTGTATTGTACAAAATCATCCATGAGCCAACAGCTGGAAAGGATGTGTCACATGTGAGGATGCGTTATTTAACATTATGCATCCAGTCATTCATGAGTACACACACACATATATATATATTTATCTATATTTATTTGTGTGTGTGACCGGACCGATCCATGTCAGGACCCCCGGTGCTCGTCTTTGCAGGGCGAGTCGCCCACAGTGTAACACCCCTTAATATATTATACTAGCTAGAGCAAATGAATATATCATGGATGGACAATATGTATCCGTAATGGTCTGGTCCCCTTCCCATGCATGAGGCCTTTATTTTCATCCGAAAATTAAAGGTGCATTAAAACCGAACAACATGCCTTCCTTGTTTGGACGCATGCCCTCATCCCATATATATACAGCCACGGCAGAACCAGGGGTCCGTGAATGGAGGTAGCTCGTCAGTGGTGTCAATGGGTGCAGCCGGGGATATGGGTATATGTTGCAGCACAGAGCAGTCCAGAATTGTTACCCGCCAGGACAGGATTGCTCAGCAGACTTTGCAAGGGATGGCAGACAATACTGTGGAGACCGTGGCATCTGTCAACACCATCAACAAATTTTCGTGTGGCACTACTACTACTACTGATGCTGCTGCTGGTGACAGCTTCAGCCCCCCACTTCCTTCCACCAAAGATAGCAGCAGGTGTGGAGTCGACACCCTTGTGGTACAAACTCAAGACAACACAATGTTTCTGATGGCCGGAGCGGCAGTTGCAATCTCTGCCAACAAGGCTGCACCAACTACTGCTGTCATGTCTATGGTGGGAAATAGGGAATCAACACCCACAGCAGCAGATAGCACAGCAACTCAAGTGGCGGCAGGTGATGCAGCAACCTCAATGGCATCAGACGACCCAGCAACACATTTCGTGACAGTCAGAACAGCATTTGATATTGTGCCCAGTGATGCAGCTGCTCTGATGAGTGATGGAAAGTTGGCCACACCCCAAAATGATATTTCTGCTGCCGCTCCTGCTGAACCTGTGACTACCACTACTGTACCTTCTGCAGCCACTGATGAAACCCCTCTGATTACCACAGCTATCAAGGAGGAGGTGATAGGACCTGGTCCGCAGAAAGCAGGTGATCTGGATCCTGCGAAGGTTTGTGTACCGGCTGACTCTGTCGTCAGCAGCATTGCTGCCATGAGGACAAGCAGACCAGCTCCAGTAACGACAGAGGTATTCAATGAAGATAGTAATCTGGCAGCAGTAGGCCTTATAAGAGCTGACACCCAACCAGCTGTTGCCGGGAATAACCAGGATGAAGTGATGTTGATGGCCACCAATGCTGACCCAGACCTGCTATTCCTCAGCAAGCCACTAACAGCTGTGGGTGACACAGAGAGCGGTTTGTTGGAACCACCGCTGCTGCCACCACTTGAAGCCGCACCCTTCATTTCCCCAAATCCTGAAGCCGTCCTGATGGCCCATGACAACGTGGCACCAAATGCAAGCCCACTGATGCGGCCAGCTCGCTTTTTGAGTGCTCGCTTAAGGAATATGCACAGCATTGGTGGGATTAGGTCTAGGTCTGCACGGGGTGCAAGGGATCAGTCGTCACCACCACCATTCAAGCCGCCAGTCACCATTCCCAAGGTATTGATGCCTCCAGGGCTTGTACACCGGGCTTCCCTGGAGACTACCAACCCGCCAACCTCTGCTGCTTCCGTTAATCCGGAGCCCACACCTTAGGCTTTTACCTCAGCAGGTGAGTGCATGCACAAGCAAAATCCCTAGCAAGCCGCAAATACCAGCTACCTTATGTGTCTTTGAGCTATTTATCGATGGGCAGTGGCTTGGCTGTGATTATAACCAGCACGCACAAGATATACAGCAGAACAGGCAGAGTATTATGGGCCCCCAGATTACTCCATGCTCTATATCAAGGCCGCCATAACAAGTTACGCAGGGCAAGGCCATACCTTCCATAAATGTTCTAAAATATCTTCTAAGGGGTGTTGCACTGTGGGCGTATAGAATATCCTTGTATTTGTACATATATATGTATTTATGTTGTAGCACGCAGTTGAGTGCCGAAAAGGCCTCTCGAGATGCTGAGATGGTGCCTTCTGCACCTTTCATTGTGCTTGTGTGTGCCGTACATGTACGACTACTACATATGTGGTCCATATCCATGAACTTGCAGGAAGGTGCAGATCGAGACAGCAGCCTCACTCTGGCAGCTAGGAGCTACACACCACGCACTACCTATAAATATATATATATATATATATATATATATATATTTGGCACGCAAGTGGAAATAGTGGGAAGTGACAGTGCACACGAGCCCATATGGCTCGCTGCTGCTTATTAAGGGGTGTTACACTGTGGGCAACTCACTGCTGCTGTAGTAGTTGAGAGCCGCAAAGGCCTCTCGAGATGTTGATGGCGTGTATCTGCACATCTATATTGTGCTAGAGTGTGTACGACTACTACAGCTGCTGCTTATATATATCCATCTTTGTTGTATACAGCAGTGCGTGTGACTCGCTCTATCTATGAAACGAACATATATAGATTATTGGTACCAATAATCTACCGGTAGAGATCTACGTACCTGCCTGTTCCGCAGCAAGACTGATCAGTACCACAAAAGCGATCGAAGTAGTTACCAAGCATTATTGGCCGCATGCATGCATAATAAGCGACCCTCATTATTTGCTTGCCGCCGGAGGTGCTGCATGCTGCTGTGCGCTGGAGAGTACAAACACGACCCAGCCAACCCTCAGGAAACCAAATAAAGGCGCCGGTGCACGCACTGGGGGATGCTGAAGACGTCACCGGCACTCCCTTGCTATGATGAGATGTCACAGCAGCACAATCCTTAATGAGCACATAGTGTAATATATAATAATGCTTGGTGCAACCGCACGTGATGCACAACCGACCAGCAACTGCCCCAGAAGACGCATGCAAACACACCAATGATAAGATGTATAACTATGCAGATAACTGTGCGGACTCATTCATATGGGCCAGGATGATAGGTTGGGCCGAATGAAGGGGCCATTAGGGATAGGTTTGATTTGGCAGGTTGATCGAGAATGTCGATGGGCTTATGGTGCAGCAACTCGGTTAGTTTGGGTTTTCACTGCTCTTATATATTGCTATGTGTGAATTCGTTTGAGGCAAACTAGGAAGTTGGCTAAAGTGGTTGCAAACATGCACCGACCGCATGCTTGAACGGATAGATGATGGCCATGATGCAGCATAGTACTATGAGGCATACTAGTATGCCTCGGGCGATATTGTTATAATATGAGAATCTGGCATAACCGATTATTATTGGTTTCTGCCTTCTAGGTGTATGTTTCGCCTCGCTGGCAAGTTGAAAATTTGGCTAAAGCAATGGTAGCAGTTATGTAAGGTGCTGATGACCTGATTGAGCAGCGATTTAGACGCATTATTACCAAAAAAGACTATTATTATACCCTTGTAATCATGCTTTAAAATATGCATTTGACTGCCGCTTTCAATGCTGTAACTCCCAGAAGTGTACGGTGGTTGTGCGGGGACTGGGGCCTGCCGCCCCAGTTCCCCGCACCTCCACCGTCTTGGTGTACTGGGGTCCAAAGTAGATTCACTGCCCCAGTTCCCCACACTTCCACTTGCCATAGATGTTTCACCCTAGGTATTCCTCTGATTTTTCTCTTAGTTGTTTGTGGTGGTGTGTATGTAGCTAATATTTTGGTTCAACATTTTCCCACGTTGTAGTCCAGGGGGGGCATCCAGGCCGCCCTCCACCTTCATCATATCCCTCCTTTATTTGGCATTCATGGCTCGCACTGTCCATATGTGTACATTTATTTAGCTTCGATGCGCCATCCATGAGTTTGGAAATGCGACTTATTAAAGAAATAAGTGGGAGCTGCACTGCGTGGCAGCAGCACCCTGCAGTGGGAGCTGCTGTAGTATCCTGGGGTATCTCATGGCTAATATCCAGGTTGGCCATCCTTGGATCGAGCCTTTGCTTTAGGCGGATATGACAGAGATACTACAGCTGCACCATGCATCAGCGGCAGCACATGGTAGCTGCACCCCTTGCAAAATCCAGCAAATCATGGATGGATGAAAAAATCGTTATCGTCTTCTAGCTAATCAAATGAAATTAGCAGCATATTTTACTCTCTTCATGATTAACTTTATCCCAAGTTTCTTTATTTTTTTAATGGCCATTTAGCCTATAAATAATATATAGGCTAAATATATATAAGATATATTAAATAATCCAAACTGACTTAATATCCACTACATAACTTTATATTGCTTTAGGGTTTTCCTGAATCAGACAGGTTTTCGTTAATTATTCCATCCATAATTAAAAGTGAATGAAAATAGAGGTATAACAATACGAATTCATGGGCTCCAAAATAAACTTTCAAAATCAGTGGATATTATACCAAAGAGCTTGGCAGGTAATGGGAATCTAGTACTTTGTCCGAATCAGCGATAAATTACATGAGCCAATATTATTTTGAAGTTATTCATCCATTTATTGGATTGCTTTAAATGCCTAATATATATAAGTACATATTTAAATGTACACATATGAATATAAAAATCATGAAATCTATGCAGAAATAACCAACCTTAAAGATCTGAAATCGGAATTAAATAATGATCAATCTTATGAGTATGAGCTGCCTAAACATCGTGTAAATAATCATGGCAACTGAAATTCTTTAAGTTAATATTTTTTGCATTTTATGCAAAATGGATACGGCAAAAAAATGTTGATTGCAAGAGTGATAATGCAGTTAAACTTGGTGCCGCTGTTGAATGTACTCATATGGCTAGCAAACCCTTGGGTCTAAATTAAATTTAGGATATCACGTGGCAGCTGCACTGCACTGCAGCAGCACCATGCAGTGGCAACTGCACCATGTGGCAGTGGCAGCACACTGCAGCAGCAGCACGCAGCAGCAGCACAGTGCGGCAGCCGCAGCAGGTGGCAGCGGCCCCACACAGCAGCAGCACTGCATGGCAGCTGCACTGCATGGCAGCAGCAATGCATGGCAACTGCACTATGCAGCAGCAGCGGCAGTGTGTGGCAGCGGCACCTTGCAGGAGCAGCAGCACACAGCAGTGGCAACATGTGACAATGGCAGCGCATGGCAGCGGCAGTTGGTGGCAATGGCAGTGCACGGCAGCAGCAGCATGCGGCAGAGGCAGTGCGCAGCCATTGCCACTCACTGCTGCTGCCATGCGCTGCCATTGTCACATGTTGCCACTGCTGTGTGCTGCTGCTGCTGCACGGTGCCGCTGCCACACACTGCCGCAGCTGCTGCATAGTGCAGTTGCCATGCACTGCTGCTGCCGTGGCAATGGCAGTGCACGGCAGCAGCAGCATGCGGCAGAGGCAGTGCGCAGCAGTGGCACCAAGCGGCAGCTAGCAGCAGTGCATGGCAGCTGCACTGCATGGCAGCAGCAGTGCATGGCAACTGCACTATGCGGCAGCAGCGGCAGCACGCGGCAGCAGCACCGTGCAGCAGCAGCAGCACATGGCAGTGGCAGCACGCGGCAATGGCAGTGCACGGTACCGGCAACATGTGGCAGCGCCAACATGTGGCAGCTGCCGTGCAACACGCGGCAGCAGCAGCATTCTGAAATCACATTTAGAATTATATTCTTATTATTATTTTTATTTGGAGACTTACCTGAGCGAGTAATGCTTAACCTTCGCGAGCAGAATGGCAAAGGTGATGTTGGCAAGATCCAACAAATTGCTGAAGCTCCAAGTTTGGCAGCCAAAATGCGTGATATCTATACAAATTGCGGGCTATAGATGAAGCGGTAGCTATAATAGCGGACAATAATTGCTGTGCGATACAGATTAACTGTCAACTGAATGTTGTAAGGATATTTCTTTCTAGACCCATTAGCAGGCTATTGACTAGAAACATTTTATATCCTAAACAAAAATAAAACCTTTAGAGCATGAATCTTGCAGGGCTGGCCAGTGCCCTGCAGGATACATAGCTACTACATGCAACAAAAGACTGAAAACACCTAGCTAATAAAGAGGTCAGGAATTCTTTAAATAGCTTTAAAATTGCCCAACAGAAATCATTTCATTTTCGTTGCGATGGCATAAATTCCCGAGGGCCTTACACTACTAGGTCTCCTTACAGGGGCGGACGACTGTATAAATTCCCAGGGGCCTTACACTACTAGGACTCCTTACAGGGGCGGACGACTAAACAAATTCCCAGGGGCCTTACATAAACAATTACATAACCGACAAAAAACTATAATAACAAAAACTAAATAAACTAAATAAAAAAACTAAAAGCAACTTAAAATTACTAGACTAGCTAATAAAAGCGGTAGCAACTAAGAGCAATCGGAACTGTCTGGTAAGTTGCAATCAACCGCCATTCCCTTACATCAGCATTGGAGCCACAAAGCCAAGACCACACTCCCCAAGCATCAGCGGCCAAGCAAGGTACAGTAATTGCATCTCAGCTATCAATCACCACCTCTCTGTCAATCAAGCCGGTCAACCAGAACTGCATTTTAACGTCCAAGGAGGTGAGGAGGCCTTCGTTATATAGGACAATCACGCGGACTATTATTAAGGGTCGGCCCGCAGGTTCCTTCCGCAAGATCATTGCAGGAACCCGGTTCGTTGCAAAAGCACACAGCCAAGTCCCAACTAGCTGGCTGCACTGGGCATCTAGGGATCAATCATACAGAGAATGAAAGGGAAGTAGACCTCCCAACAGGCAAACTTGCGGCGGTAACTACAACCCTGCACGCGATACAGGCAGCTCTGGAATGAGTGGATGAGGCTCTTTATGACGGTTGCTATTCATGATCCTTGTGCGCACTGTTGTGACACACCTCATGGGTCCATTCACGTGTCGTACGTGGATGGTGCAGTGACACGGCAGTCCATGTCACACATGGCTGGCGGAGTGATACGGCACTCCCTGTCATATGTGGTCGCTTTCGTCGATATGGTGGGCCTGCGCATGCATGACTGCCGTACAACGATATCATTAAAACATGTTTTGGCTTGCAGACAATGCCTTTTCCCATGCACATAATAAAATGGTTACATATGGTGTTATCTAATTAAATATACCTTTATGCAGCTTACTATAAAAAGTGCTCGAAGCACGGGCTTCACCGGTTTTTATGAGCATGCTTGAGCATGGTCATCACTGGCTAGCCGATTGCCCGGATGCCTCCCCATGACATTGCTGTATTGGTTTTAGGACAGCGTGGTTTTCCTTCCTTACAGGTTTTTCTCTAATATGCCCTCCGGGTTTATGGAAACATATTATGGAATATATGTTCCATAATAAACTGCTGGCTGGATGGCCTTATTTACGGAAAACAGCCACCTGGCTCATTTTATGGGAAATAGACCCCCCGGTTTTCCCAGAGTCACAGATGTTAAAATCGTATTATACATCTTTTACTACGTGTTTTTCCTAATATGTTTTGCCAGCAAAAGAATGCCGTACATTCACTTCTACTGTATCACTTCTACTAGGTCATGTACGGCCCCTGGGAATATTCGTCACATTTTCGCTACCTGCATGCATCCTTACATTTATGTAGTCGCTGCCATGTATCTTGTAGGCCACTGGCCAGCTGCCCTGCAGGCAGCATGCATGGCTTACCATGAACGTTTTGATCGTATCTAAAGTCATGGGCAAACCTTTGCAAGCCATTTCTAGTTCCGTTGTAAAGAACGGATCATTTCTTTGCACGAAAAAGTTAAGCTTGCTAAATCAAGTATGATATTTTGAAATTAGATCATTCTTTTTGGTGAGGGGCCAGCTGTAGTAGTCGTAGACGTACGGCAACACACTATCACAATATAAGGTGCAAGAAGCACCCTGTCAACATCTCGAGCGGCCTTTGCGGCAATCAACTACGACACCAGCAATGACCAAGCAACTATAGTCGCATATAAATTGTGGGCAGCCACTATAACTATATAGTGGGTTATTATTATTGCTATTATTATTATATATAATATGAGAGAGGGAGACAATCCTACCAGGCAGCCCCACGGTTTTTGCCTCAGACATGCATATATATTTCCAAATTTTAACCATGTCACGCTGTAGCTTTAAGATATAAATGTCAACTGACCCTACAGGTTTGATAAGCAGCTACGTACCTGGACGGATGGCCACAAGGCATGCATTGTGTGTATAAGGACATGTGTCCAACCTCAGCTTTTTATGTGCCTTATGTGCATCCTTGCACATATGCCGTGCCGTGCTGTCAAGAAGCACGGCCACGACACCTATCCATCTGTCGGTTCCAGTATGGCGCAGAGCGAGCTTGCTTGCATGCAGGGTTCCTGTACAGGATGGCTGTTTGAAATGTGGGCGCTTCGTGATCACGCAGGCCCTGAAGAATAATGTAGAAAACTACATTTAATTACCGTAGTAAAATCGGCCTAGATAAACGGGTAGGCAACCATGCGCTAAGCATGATTCCTAACCGAAAACTAACCAAGTCGTAAAAGCAAACTGTAGGTGACCCTGTAGCATCCCGGTAGGTGAACCAATAAAGTCACCCTGGTGGAGTGCCTTGGCCAGATATTGAAGTATTACCATACGAAGTATTCAGAGTTCGGGACTCTGCTGCCGCCAGACTTCATTCGATGTACCAAGTTTGCAATCTGACATACTTACGCGCTCTTGCGAACCCATACAAGAAAACGCTTCCGAACAATAAACTTAGCATCGTTAGAACGACGACTGCTACAGATAAGGCGGCGTACGTAAAATATTTTGTTAAGCTTGGTGTGTTTTCGCTAGAGGATGAGTCGTCGATAGAGGCCCTGTCAAGTGTGAGTGAAAGGGGCGGGCCCTCGCCCACTGCACCTCACCACGTCCATATCATAATATTAAGGTTATGTCGGTCGAGCCTTTTCACGACGCGCCGAAACTACCCGCAGATGTACATACAAGCAAGCTCACGCTATCTTGTGCAATGATCAACTGAAGCCCACTACCGTCAATTGTGAGCGTGGTTTTTCAACGCACGCTCACATCTTTGAAGACCGATCTGCTGCGTTCGCGCCTGTCTATTGATCGGCTGGAAGAGAGCATGTTCTTTTTCTGCTGGGCTGAATACATCTAGTAGTGTGTCGAAGGAGAAGGAAATGCTTTATCAGGCGGCGCGTGTGTACAAGGAGGGCACTAGGATGCACCTGTACCAGGCGATCGCACAGCGGCGGGTCGGGTTAGTTGGAGAACATTTTTCGCGACCCAAAGGTCACCCGGGCTATCAAGTGATCAGGGCCAGTGACAGTGACTATTTCCATTTCGCTATTGAAGACATTAATAACATGTGACGGAAATGTCTTGGAGAGTTAGACTTTGGAGTTAGCAAGGGCTTGTGCGGTGAGCCTGTGACCCCGTCGTCACGTGCAGATGAGCATATCACATATGTATAATATATAAATACATGCTTCTCGATCTCATATTGCTTTCTATTTCGGTGATGTTTCAGCTGGATACTACATGATACAACTAGTAGAAAATTTCCGTACACCATGGAGACTCAAAATTTTGCTACATTTCATACAAGAATCCAACCTTAAATTTTGGACCAGCAATCGTAAACAGGCGTTTGCCGACCCCTGATACAGATGCATTTCATCTGACTCGGCTAATGTTGATTCTTTGGCATTGGAATCTTGTCTATCCTCTTGAAAGAACTGGTTGATGCACATGATTCCATTTATTACCTGGAAATTCCCGAAGTACTGTTAGTACGAGCAACGAGCTGGCTACTAGGCCCAACGGACTTCGCCATTCTACCATTCTGGGGCTGGGTTATACTAAGCCACATTGAAATTAAACAATAAGATTCACATAAGAGTTACGGACTCGCCATTAAGCACCTGTAAGGCGCCTGTTGTTTTGTCCTACCTAGGCCATTTTTTGCAACAGATTTTGGTCGATCACATGGATGCCTTAGAATATAACATGATTCGTGCAAGAGGTAAGCTCGTAGTTCGCTCAAGAAATTTACGGTCTTGGGACCTGGACCGTAGCTGAACTGCGTTCTTATTTACCCCGCAGCTTGCAATGCGACCGGAGCGCTCTTTAGGCCCACAATCGATGAGATGCAAAAGTGTTTGCCGGGGGCAAACAGAAGGCGAAGCTTGCATTTCCAAACTGCTGAGCCCTCCGACGTTTGCGGAGTCTCCTTCAGTGTAAGGTTATTGTCTTGGAGATAAGCCAAAACGGACATGGCTTGCTCGCGGAAACTCGTTTCTATTGCCCTATGCGGTTCACACTTTGTTCTGTCTTGGTCTGACCTACAGGAGTTAGAGCAGCGTTACCACCTGCAGGATGTTTGGGGTCATACTACAACGCCTGCCATGCAGGTAAGTACTCGAATAAGCTGGGTGACAGGCTTTAGGTGGAAGGGGCCTTCTTGTCGACTCCGAGATGTCGTTGTCATAAGCTTCGCATGAACCATCAAGATGCGCTATATATAGGATCGCATTTTTATTGCTGGTGCATGGCGTTGGTAACGCGCACAGAATATTTATGTAAAGGATCAACGGCTGGGCCGCGCTGGATTTGTTTTCGACGAAAGTCATAACGCACCGCCGGTTCAGGAAGGCGCAAAGGGTTGTGGAAAGCCACTTGTCCTATCCCGGGTGGCCATGATTCTCAGGATTCTCGCGCAATCTTAAACACGTTTCAAGGCGACCAACAAATCCTCTCTTGCACTCAAACGGGACCCAAAGTTTTGTTGAGTTTTCTGTTCCGTACGGCATCCCTTCTGCACATCCATACCTTCGACACTATAACAACAGCCTCGCGTGAGTCCGAGTTCCTGCGTCTCATCATACCAAACGCGTCTCCGCAAGGCCTTCGCGGGTTCCCACAAAATTACAGCAAGATGCCACCAATTCAATGCCACGCAGACGCTGGAGTGCATCCAAAAGGTGAAGGAGGCCCTTGTGGAGGGCGTGACGGAGGACACCATCTCGAGCGGGTTCTTTTCGGTGCTGGTGGGCGTAAGCGTCGTGGCGGCAGTGGCAGTGGTCATCATATGGTGGGTACTGTTGCAAGGTCAACATTTGTTTATTGGTGCAAGTGCGGCAGTGATAACGGGTGCCGTCATATTTCCTAATATGGTTGCAACGCGTATGGGGGGATGCGCACTCGTTCTGTGAGTGCGCATCCATTGCTGACCAGCTAATGAATGAGAGAGCCGGGTACATGCACCTGAGAGGCGCACGAGTGCACGATGACTCAGACATCTGCCCCGTGCATTGTAACTTTCCCGTGTATCAGGAGCACTTTTGTGCAAGGGGTTGCGTGATTGGGGTGCGCGCTGTATTATATTCCATTGGAATACCTTCTCTCACATCCTCTGCGCTGCCCCATTACCCGCTATCCGCTAACCTTTTGCTCTGTGGGCCATACATCTAACATGTATTATGCCGGCGCGATGCCCGCGACCCAAAGCAATCCGCAGGGTCCAGATCACGATAATTTGGCTAGATTATCAACAGTGCTCGCTTCTGAGTACATGCATGATGCGTGCGCAGGGAACTGTACCTACGGCCACACAACCACGGAATGCCTTTGCATTAGATGAGAAGATTCGAGGTCATTTGGGGACGTAAAAGACGAGAACGCAACCTCTTGCCGGCCAACGGCGCCAATCGCGCCGCTGCTGGTGAATGATTTCAGCGACGACAACAACGGCGGTGTTTTGTGACGTGCGCGTAAAAATACCGCAGTAAAACGATGGTCAATCGCCCACAGGCCAAGTTGTACCTAGTTGCGGACATCGCTGCAGACTCACACACAGTAGCTCTGCGATCATCATGATATAGCCAACTGTGGTGAACGTGGGAGGAGCAAGCGGAGGTAGAAGGGATCATTCCAGAGAGTCGAAGCGCGCGCAGGGATGCCTGAAAGGACAAGTATGTATAGTGAGCGACCGTAGCGGTGTGTTGATACCAGTATGGCTTCCAACATCGATGATTGCATGTGTGCTGAACAGGGCCAGGCACGTGTCTGGTGCCCACCAGAACCCAAATACTTGAAATACTTATAAACCTAAGTGAACTTCCAGAACTCCTGTCCAGTGCATTGGCAAGCAGCAGGCTTGCTATAGGTATCGGGACCTGAGGTTACATATTCCTTTAGTAACCTTCAGCGCTTCATAATTTGAAGTCGCAGTCGGAGCCATTCCGACGAATGGCATCGTGTTTTTCGCTCACTTGCACTTTCGGACTTCTCATGTTGTAGCCTATGCGATGGCTGCGTGCGTAATTATGGCGATGGCATCTCAAGCGCCCTGTCGCACAAATGTCAGACGCTATGGGGTGCAATCGCAGCAATCGCCCATGGCCCAACAGGCAGGTCGTAGGTGTTTTACAGTTTATCGTAGAGTGGTTTCGCGAGGGACGAGGGCATTGGGGTGTATCTGCTCCTCTGTGAGCATTGTGTCCCCTAGCTCTTGAGGTAGGCCACGTATAAGTCGGGATCGCCGATATGGTGGATATTAAGAGGGAAGGGAAGTCCCATGCCAATCTTTTCCCCTGTGTCGCAGTAGCAGTGACTCAGGATTTGCGGCATTGTCATTTAGGATGGGGCCCATCCTGCGCCGAATGGTCGTGGAAAGGGTTGTTGTGTGGGTGGTTTTAGATAAGCCGGAAGAGCGAAAAATTGGAACGCAATGTCAGGCCATTGAGTGCCATAACCTCCTCGTTCCGTTCCGTTATGGCAATAACGGGCCACGAATGGTGGCAGCGGGGGCCATCTCGTATGTATATTGGCCAGGGCGCATTGAACTCCAGTCACACGATAATACCTAAGGTTGTGGAGTACCTGTCCCGACATTGGAGCTGTCTTGCAGTGTTTCACTGAAGAAGCAGCACAAACCACGATTATTATTAGTGCGACTCTTGTTTATGGACCTTTGGAGCTTTACGCGGATGCTGAAGGTGGGGGGCAATGGCGGTGATTGAGCTCGCTTACTGTCTCTGTTGATTCCGTAGATGAAGCTATCAGCATCTACGTAATGAACAGAGGCTGACTTTGCTGATTGTTGCTAGACTTGTCGTGGCGTATTTCATCGAGGACAGGGGATGGGCAACACACGCCGTTCCTTCATGGTTGCATTATTAAGGGCTGGACGAGGGATCCATGGCGAGCGGGGCGGAGCGGGTGGCTGGATGAACGCAGACACTATTATGGTGCCTAGTACTGCGACACGTTTATTTGCTTGTAGGATAGTTGTTGTGGAATATGAGTATTTGCCATTTGAACGCCGATGGTGCGTGGACGTCCAAATGATAACGTGGTGGAGTGTCGTGACGTGTCAATGATGACGTCAGCACCTACACGGGAGTACATCAGGTGTGTCTGGCAGTGCGGACGCATTCTTCACGGCGTGTCATATTACATATAGAGAAGAGATTTACGATGGGTGAGTTGTTTGGTTGAGAAACATAAATACTTTGGAAACATCATTGATGATTCGTCGGGCTTAGTTTTGGTGTTTTCCCTAGCCTACTGCGGCCCGTCTGTGCATTATGGTTATTTTTCTCCGTCTCTCATTCCACAGGTATGCGCACACATACATGCGCATATAAGCATGGCCGTACACCTTTGAAAAAAGTACGGACACTCAGCAGCTGCACTGTACGCGGCCATACCGTGGCTTGCTTGAGCATATATAAGTAACAATATCCTCTTGGTAACATTTATGTATTTTGCCCGGGTCTGCACGGATGTAACCCCCTATCTAGGTATCAGCTATGGTGGTTCCAACCGATGCGGATGTTTATGATGTCTGCCTAACTAATGCACACGTGATCCGTGGGCCAATTTTATATTGAACAGACCTGTAACTTACAAGTGCGATGAGCTCATTTGCAATCTGTCGCTGTGCGATGCGATGCAAGATGTCAAACCGTGCACACAACACAAAAATCGCACAACGTCGCACACAGGGACAGAGATGCATGGAGATGCATGCATTCTGCCCTGTTCACGAGCGCCAGGTTGCATTCATGAAGGCGGCAACCTTGTTTATATGCGAGTTGCACCACGTTACCTGAATTACACGTGTTTCCCGTTCATTACTTATGCATTGTGGCCATCGTGGGCAAAATTGAGCCTTTGTCGAGATGGGCACGTACAGGTACCCCTACCCCTCCATACCACTTGGCTCGATTGCCGTTGGCCGTCTTAGCTGATATAAAAGGAAACAGACTTTTTTTTAACAATTCCGGCCAAAAGCGACAGGTAAGTGCCAATATGTACTTACAATATGGCTCTCCACGCAGTTGACGAGATACAAAAGAACGTCCCGTATGGGATTCGAACCCATGATCCCTGGATATCCCTGCCAATAGAAGTCCAGTGCGTTAATCCACTACGCCAACGGGACAGACGATCATAATTAGAGTAACCCCATAATACTGGCTGTTCATCTTAAATAAAGATCTATCTCAGAATTTCGTTCGCTTGTTTCGGCCTGCGATCTAAAGCAGGAACAGACCCGTATGATTCAAAACAATTATCGCACGATCTTCAGGCGTAACGCTGTACCCGCGTGAAAGGTGTACTTCACGCCTCAGTATTTCTTCGCATAAGTAACTATCCAAAAGTTGCGAGATGAAGAGAAAATCCCTTTCCAACTATGATAACAGACTGCAATACCACAGGGACGCCGAAGGCGTTTTATCTAATACTTCTTACAACTTCACGATACTCGGAAAATCTAAGCTCCCTATCAGCTAAAGTTTACGATTATAGGCAGATGATAACAGCCCCATTCTAGGTTTGCATTGCCCTGCAAACTTCAGCGAGGGAAACGGCTTCACGGTAGCCTACGTTTGCCTCAGTCGACTGTTCACAACCAGTTCTGAACCAGTTACCATGACGCCAACAAGAGAAGCGAACTTTTTGCCAATACCTTCCCTGGCGCAGTGGATATGATTCCAAGAAACTAACCCCTAGACTGTCTGAGACCATGCGCCTGTACAACTAATGGGTAATCAAATGAACAGGTCTTTGGAACGAAAATTATCTCGTTCATGGTTATTATGGACGCAGTATGTCCATCCCGCGGGTTCGACAAGGAAACAGTCACTTGTCGTTATGAGCGCCACCATTGGCAGCACGCCTCCAATTGTCAAAGGCGACCTATTTTTAAGTGGCAACCGTTCAGGCCTTTTGGGGTCGATCTCGATGCAACCAGGGTCCTATCAGAGCACAACTGAGGCAACAACTGAACCCTACGTATGCAATAATAATTTTATGAAACCAAGTTGCAATGGAACGCCGTTATGTGCTAATCAATCACTGGTAGTATGATGTCAAAAAAAATTGGTGCGTTCGGTGGGCTCGTCACCGCAGCAATTGCCACCACTGACAGCGATCCTACTGATGTTCAAATCTGCTAGCCATTCGCAAAGCACCTGTCCTGCAATCTTCCGGTAGCGGAGGCAGCGGTGGTATCGGAAACCCTAACGGTGGTGGAGCCATTGGTCCGGCTAACGGCGGCGGTGCAAGCTGAGCGGTGCTAATGCGTTCAATCTGACCGTACCCCGACAGGGCTGACACCCCGGTGCTGCGGCTGCGGTTGCGGCTACGGCCGTCGCCGCCAGTACTGCTGTACATGGGATTCAGGTTCCTAGCGCTTCCCTGCCGGAACAACGTAGTAGCAGAAGCAACAGCATGAGCGGCCGGCGCAGATCCATGCCGCACTGCCCTCCGGTTGGAAGACAAGACGCCGTTCCCAGCATCGGGCCTTTCGGGAACTGATTCGGCACGCCGCATGCGACGGCCGCCACCGCTGCCATTTTTTTCAACGCTCAACCGCCGGCCCATTTGGTGATCAGCGTTGTTCCATGTGTTCGGCTGCTCGCCATCGTCTTCGCAGCCGTGGCCATAAGAATTATACCAGTGGTTGTACCTTTGCGTGGGTGTAATGCCATCGTTGTATGGCATCGGCCCCGATGATGGCACAGGCATGGGCCTCTGGGCACTGGCGCGGTCAGTATCCGTGCTTCTGTCAGATTGGGCGCGCAGTGGCGGAAGCACGTGCATTACCTCCGGCACGTGGTATGACAGGACGGTCTCCAATGCCAGAGGGTTGACATAACTTCGGCTCCGGCTACTTCCGCTGAAGCTCGTGCTGCTGCAGAACAAACAGCGGGACTACCGTGGTATCAGCATCTTAACAGTTTTGTCCGCTGACGCAGAAATACAGCGGTAGCGACGCGGCGGCGGCGATGGCGCTAAGGTTGCTAAACGCTAAAACCCTATCACGCTTAGCTAAAACCCTATCACCAGCGTGATAGGGATTTAGCGTTTAGCAACCTACGGACCCACCGGCGGTGATATAACACACAAATTTAAATTTCCTTCGCTTGTCAAATTGCTTGCCATGGGCATGTTGGGCAAAATTGTCACGCCCAAGGCGCGCCCTATGCCCTAACTGAGCGCGCACAGAACCAACCCAGTGTTAGCCGCGCAGCTCGCTCTGTAACCCACCCTCGCGACTTCCTCCCAAATTGGTCAGGACGATCCCGCACAAGCTGCTGCTGCTGTTGTTGCTGAAGATACAGCAGCTGTGCAGCAATCATCGCATTTGCGCCTGTCAGTCCTGCATCGTGAAGCGCTGCTCCTGTGGCCCGTCGGTCATCGCTACCACCCTCCATGCTGCCAAGGCTTCTGCCCCCTAGATCAAAGCTGCTTGTGCTAGCAGCGATGCTACTGCCATTGCGCTGCGAACTTCGCAAATGCCGCTGCTGCAGCTCCATATGATTCTGCTGTTGTACTTGCGCACGTTTGCGCCTCGACCACGTCTGTGGGCAAAAACACACCGTTTTCATTTGAAGCAACGGGGGGGGGATAATAACGTAATCAACTCGCGCCACTGGAATGCCTTTACGATTTATCACTTATCACTGGTTTCGGAGTTAATGACCTGAAGTATCAGGTAGGGTCAGGACGAGTGCAGGGACCAAAAATGACGCTACATCCAGAAGCAAATCGTGAACCAACATCGCTGGCCCCAGCTTTTGACCACATCTTAAGCATGCCTGCCCTCGTAAACACGCGCATGCGGGTACCAGGCTCTGCGAACTGACCTCGAAAAATCGCCCATGACTACTGGCGCTGCTTCTGTGGCGACTGCTCTCGCTAACTGTACTACCAGCAGCGCCCTGCTCCGCACCATCGCCACCGCCGCCGCTGTCCCTGGCAGCTAGCTTAGCCTTGTACTTCCTGGAGATGCGCTGAGATGCGTGAGAGCTGTCCACAGACTATACTCGAATATGGGGTTCGTGGTATGTTGGTACGAATGCTAAGTATGTGTATACCGCACTGCACTTCATTTCATTGCATGCTGCGGTGGGACCGGTGTTAGTCATTGCTACATGCTGGGCCCAGCTCCTGCCTGCCAATTTCTGGGGCGGCCACCCGCACCCACAGCAACACGTATAGCAACACAGAAACACACACACACGCGGAATTCATGCAACCCGTGGCCGATTCCATTAGGGATATGTGGGTACATGGCTCCTCCCCAGGCCGCTTGCCACCCACCTATAGCAGCATAGGCAGATGAAGGCGCTCACCACCAGGATGAAGCTCGAGGTGATCACGGCGATGCTGGCCCCCATGGGGGTGTCCAGCCAGTCCCAGAGGCCTGTATTCGGGTGCAGGACATTAGGTGCGGAGCCGGTGGCCCCAGGCTGTCGCTGTGGCTGTACAGACTGTGTGTACATAGATAATGAAAGTTAGCTAGGTAAATAGATAGGTAGATAGATAGATAGATAGATCCGACATAACCGACACACATTCGATCATGTGACTTCATGCTCGTCACACCGTCGTAACCGTACGGAATAATGGCCTCATGCAGTTCATTCATTTGCGCTTTGTATTTATTTCTGCGTTGTCGCTTACCGCGTTTCACGATATGTTATGAGACTGATGGGATTGTTGGGTTTGATTCACGATCATGAACCGGTGGAATGATCGGACAGGGAGCTTCACCAGCACATTCGTTGATGCCTCGTATCTAGTGATAGGCTGTCTTGTGCGTAGTAGTGCGAGCTGAGAAGAATTCTGAGCGCATTCTATCCACAGGCCCAGGGGGCCACAGGAACCCCTCCCAACAGGCCCATATTTTTTCACCGAAAGCTGCAAATTTGCCGTACCGTTATTTGGATGTAGCTCGTTGTTCAGCAGCCCCACCGCAGCCCAACGGACACACAACTCAACCCAAGGCACGAAGCTAGACTAGGTTATCGCGCGGACTAACGACAAAAGCTGTATCTACAACTATACTACCTGCAATCAAGGTTTAATTCACCTGCTGTCAAAGGTGGTGATTGCAGGGAGAGCCGCGGTCCTTGTCATGCTTTTATGGTGACGGTCGGTGGCGGGCAGGAAAGATGATGATGATGATGATGATGATGATGATGATAGTGGTAGTGGGGGTGGGGGTGGTAATGGTGGCGGTGGTGGGGGTGGCATTCTATACAAACCCTTCTTCAATTACTTTTGCCGTCTGCATAATTCTAATCCCCACTCAACTCCAACCCGATAGCATCATCATCTTTTCTCTACACCATCTCCGAAAAAGTTCAAACCCACCTCCGGCGGAACTGCTGCCGACGCTGCCACTACTGCTGTTCCTGCTGTCAAAGATGCAGCTGCCGTTCGAAGTACCGTTCTCGGTTGAGTTGACGACTATGATCCGCACGTCCGTATAACCGCGGACGCACCAACTTTCAACGTGACCGTCCTATTTGCGGAGAGGGGTGATGGTAGGGGATGGACGCCAACGGGACGTGATTATTACTTTCCTAACTCTCCAGGGTTTCGCAACCGTGAGGGATCAGTCCCAACATGGAACTAAAAGAGGACAAATGAGCAAATTAGTTATTTACAGTTAAATAAGGGCAGTCTCAGGATCCAGGTTAGGATCCAGATTAGGATCCGGGGGCTGCATTAAGGGTGCGTAGGTCAAGCAAACTTTGCTTACAGGCTCGAATAGACCCGAACAAGGATTTAGGAAGTAATAACATACATCAGCCCTCGCGCGGCACGGCCCTGATCAGAGATTGTGCTTAAATACTTTTGAAATGGAGCTCACTCCGTACGAGACTGACGTAGTTGCAGTTAAAAACTTAGTTCAGTAACAAAGCAAGGTTAACATGAATGCATATATTACATGTGAAGTGGAGGGGACCTGAGGGTTTCGCAACCTGCTGGCAGGCAACAGGGTCCAAGAAAAGAAGGCGAGCGTGTTTATCGATATGCCGTCACATTCACAAATCTTAACACCATCATGACACGAGTATGTGCATGCTGCAATTTTCCGTGCTGGGGGATCTCGTACCTTGTAAACGGGGCCGTAGCCGGGATCGCAAACACAGTAGCAGACGCCGGCTCGCTTGCCGTGTCCGTTGCAATCCGCAGGTGCTGGTTTCGGACAGTTGTAAAAGGTCTTCGTTAATGACTCTGAAGTGTTAGATGAAGGAGAAGAGTTACCACATCGGCGTTCCAAAGGGGGTAGGGGGAAATCGAGTTCAGCCTCCGGTGGAGACAGCAGTCCCAGCGACATGTGCGTGTTAGGCGCCCGTGACAGTCTCTGATCCCGGGATTTGGTCAGACGGCTACCAGGTATGGGTTTTAATGTTAGCGAGTGGAAGCTTCGCTGTGGAAGCTTCGCTGTATGCGACAGATAGGACTGCAAGTAGCGGGGAGACGTGCAGACGCGGAACCATAGAATGAAGGGTACACAACGCGGAGTTCTACAACTCCGTTGAAACGAATCAGCACGAGTCGTAAAATCTATCGAACAGACCGACATTATCTTCGCTTATAGCGGACGAAGTAACCTACATGAGCTTGCAACCTCTTTCGGTTGCTGATGTACGGCACAACGACTATATTAATAATATTCATATTTGCATCTTTCGTGGCCGCTTACAATCAGTTGTAATCCATACGGATATCGAAAAACTTGAGGAAAGTTAGATTATTACGGATTCATTTGTAAAATGCTCACACGGCAAGGTACGTGTAAGCGTGTATTATCAAATGTACAGCAGTTAGTGCTGCAGATATCTGTATCTGTACATAGCTTGTTGCCTGGAATTTTGATAACGACTCCGCGAGCAGTACGGCAGCTCGGAAATTTGTCTGTCACTGATGGTGCAAAGCCTTTGCTTTCGCCGACGAACATACGGCTGCTGAAGCAGGAGAAGCGGTTGGAACTTATTTATGATGATAGCCACAAAATTTCCTTACCAGCGGAGCTGCTGCGTGTTTGCAGTCCCAGCGCCGATACACGACGGTTGACGCCCCAAAGTGGACGTGAGCGGGTGAGGTCGTCATCATTCTTGATTAAGACGCAAAGAATTTCGATATTGGATATAAATAATAAGATTGACAACATTTGCATGTGAGCCTTGCTTGGTGTTGCTGAACCTATCTCCAGGTAGTTTCTGGACGTCGCCACGTGGGCATCATGTCCATTGAACCAGTGGGCAATTACGCAATCCGGTAAGGCAACGTCTGCCCGCGTTGCCCATCGGAACCGCTTAGTTGGCTGGGGCCGATAAAGCTGGGGACGTGGGGAGCTGATGGACTGCCCGCTTGGCTGCAAAATTCCACCTTTGTGCCAGTGCGCATTTGGTTTAGTTGTTATCGGTCGGCGGCTTTTGGGAAAGGCATGTTCGAAACGATTTTTGGCTGCACTGAGCTGGCAGCAGCGAAAGGTCACCACCACGCGCGGCATCTGTTCGCGCCTTGCAGCTCCATGGCATGTCCTGTTCGGGTCGCTTACCTTGGGCCGTGCGGAGGACTGCTGTGTTGTGTGGAGAACGAACGTGAAACGTGTCTATTCCCTCATATGGTCAACAGCCCCTCATGGTCACTTCCATCTCATGGCCTCGTGAAAGTGTTAGTCTCACCGTTAGTCCATCTGTCTGTCATCCCCTCAGTCGTTAAGCAGTGCACCCCAAACCTTTCCCCAACCATTACTGTTAGTTGAACTGCCCTGAACTGGCCCCCTTTCACCATACATGCTCATACGCCGTTTCCCCGCCGGGTTGAGTGCGATGACGGCAATACCTAATGCTTCGTGGTCATGCACTCTTGACGGCAGGATCTACTTCGATGATCTTCACAGCAGCGGCATCTTCACGTGGGAATATCTGGCCTACCTTGGGGGCCCGGGCAGGTGAGGGGCGCGGGCCTCAGGGTCTTTGTTCGCGTATCGGGAGGCGGGGCTGGCGCTCAACGGAAGAAGGGGGCAGTCCGCGTTTGCTTCTGCACTGGCCTTGCAAAAGGGGATATGGTTCGCAGGAGGGAAGGTAAGGAAGGCGTTGAGGCGGAGGGAAGAGTACGGGTTGGAGGGGTGCAGTGTGGCGAAACAGCAAGGTGGTGTGGAGAGTTAGCGGTCGGATGGGCAAGGGTGGGCGGAGAGCTGCATGCAAGGCAACACGGTAGGGAAATGGGAGGTGGTGAGGACAGGGCGGGTAGATGTGGCAGTATGGGGGCGTATGGGCTATGGGGGCGTGGGTACATCTGGCCGTTCAGCGGGGTTACGGGCTAGGGCATTTCGCAGGGGAATCGTGTGCCACGGTGGTGATGGTGATTAATGGGTTGACGGAAAGGCGGGACAAAGACTTTGGATATCCCATATAGGCGGGATGATTACAGATGATTACATGTGGCAGACAAACGGGCTGCGTAGCCAGTAGAAGGCCGAGCCGATTTGGGGTGTGGCGCGAGCAGTTCAGGGCTCGCTGGGCGTTACCCGGGGCTGGCGAGAACGGAGATTGTGGAGACCCGTGAACATGGTGGCTGGTAAGTTCCGGTGCGTTGGCGGGATGGATAAGTTTATTTGGGGACTTCCTTGTTTCAATGAGGGCGTCTCTCTATATATATATGTATATATATGCTCATGGTGATGTTCAGCAGCACCCGCATACCCCGTCCACCCAGATGGCCTACGATGCGAGACTACTTGCGGCGCCTGAAGCAGTCGGGACTGAGTCGCGATCCAAAGTCCGTCCGGCCAAAACCAGGATCATTACCATCACCAGCCACAGGATGAACAGCAGCAACAGCAGCAATAACTCAGCCATCTCAGTGATCATGCATGGCATTATGGTGGTGGTGGCGGTAATAATTGTAGTGGTGGTGGTGGTGGTGGTGGTGGTGGTGGCGGTAATAATTGTGGTGGTGGTGGTAGTGGTGGTGGTGGCGGACATGCCCACGGCGCTACGTTTGATGTAGCCAGACATGGGGGCAAAGCCTACCCGCACCTGCGTCGCGATTTTGTCCGGTCTGGTGCGTGTGCAGGGCGCGGCCACAGCAAGCAGCAACCGGGCTGATAAGGCGCGAGGGGCGTGGAGGACTGCATGACCTTAATGGAACCGGACTGGGTACAATATGGCTCCTTTTAGGAACCTCATAAACACCGATTAATGGGAGGACACGGAAGGTAGAAGCACGTCAGGTTGTGAAGACAACCAGACCAGACCAGATTACAAATTCAGTTGCATTCTGACGACGGTATGTAGTGCCACAATCAAGGCACGATCCTAATCAGGGGAGATCTGAATTTCGGAGGAAAAGGACCCGGCGGGCCGGCGGAAGTGATCCGTTGCTATGTAATGGTAAGCAATAAAGATGACGTTCAGGACGTTCCTGGATCTGCAATACTGCCATTCATTCTTCTGGCTTTACACGGCTTTCCCTTTTCCTTCTCTTATAATTCCTGTAGCTAGGTTTTGTGGTCTCTGTTTTTTCTTTCTCGGCGTGGCTCCCTGCTTTGTGCATGGCATATTCCTGCTTGGGAAGGTCAGGAAGGTTAGGAAGGTCAGCCCCTTTCGTCAGTACAGGCGAGTGATCGATCGTTTAGGTTATCGGTCCCGCTAGTAACAAAATGTTTAATAATCATGCCGGAATTGTTGTTGCGACAGTTTGTGCAACGGTGCCCTTTGTGGATTTTTGAAATTAAAAAACGCGGTCCTGCAGTCCCTATCGCTTCATGAAAAAATGCCCGCAAAAGTGTATATTTATAAAGAAGCGATATCTTCCCGATACATATGCTTTGAGACATCGAGTACTTCGTTTCATGACGAAACGTTACTGTTTACTTGGCGGGAACTGGAGCGCGCGAATGAAGGTAGGGTTTCATAGTAAGGTCAGGCTCTCGTTCACATACATGCCAAGCGGGCTCGCGCGTTAAGATTGTCCTTCGTTATACCTTTGCAGCTCCCTTGCTCGGAATTCGACTATCATTAATTTTCCGGACTGTATATGGTAGATGCACGGCCGGGGATTGCATCCTCGGCATGCTAACAGTAAGATTGTGCCCGCTCCCAATTACCTGAAACATCTCGCTGCAGCTACAGCACCGAATGTTGGTAACACGAAATCCCTTTATGGAAGGCTTAGCACGCTCGCGCCATCGTTTAAAGCTGTCGTCCGAAACTGTCACCATCTAAGAAAAGCAATTAACAGTCAGGCGCGTTAAAAAGCCCCAGACTTGCGTCGATGGAGAGGATGATGACGCCGAGAAGCCGTGGCGAAGACCCCATGAAGGCTCTCCAGCCTTCCTGTTTAGGCTACTGCCCCAAGAGCAGCTGCACAAGCCAGTTTCCTCACCAGCGTGCATCCATTGCCATGTTTCCCCCTATTCACGGCAGCAGGGTACATGTCGTCGAAGCTACCATAGGAGATTTTACGGGGTTTCATGGAGATGTAGGTCCAACGTATATATGTTTAGAAAGACAAGGAAGGGCGTTTCTGTAAGCCCTCTGGTGCTTGCTCGATCTGGCCGGCAGAACAATCCAGGCAGACGGTGCCCAACATCCGGGGTTCCGGGCCCTTTCACATAATGCTATAGCAGGCGAGTGCCATTGCGTGTAGAAGGCTGGGATATATATCGTTCCATGATATGCATGGGATGAACTAAACGGGATGTTGGAATAAATAAACATGCATGGGATGTCACACACACACACACATACACACACACACACACACACACACACACACAGCAGCAGCAGCAGCAGCAGCAGCAGCAACAGGTCAGCACGATTTAGCCATCAGCTATCTTTCCTGCTAGCTCCGGGCTGTTTGTGTCCGATAACTCTATCTGGACGACGTAATAATGAGACGGTTGTTCCAGTTGCTCACAGACAGATAGGCAGACAGACAGACAAACAAAGGCGATGCCTCCGAAAGCAAACGCATAATCCAAACCGTGCAACCATTTGCCCCTCTTTGGAAAGAGGGACAAACACTACCGGACACTACTGCATGCATGCATCTGACCGCCGCTCCTGATTGCTCCTGCCTGACGCCACATTCGGAAAGGCACGCAAGCCTCCGAAGCCGCCATGAGTCAGGGCCGGCCTACAGGGTCCAGCAACGGGTATTCTGTATGTAGGTCGTGCACGCGCGTATGGTAAATAAAGCTTATTACCCTACGTTTCCCGTACGTGCGGGCAGGAAACAAGTTCCCTTCCTGCCATGTACGGACAAGAATAGATTCATTGCCGGGTTTCTCGACAGCTATTCTTTAAGACGTACCAGTCGCCGGCCATATGCATCTATAGCATACGTATATATTACATATTATTGGGGTGTTACACTGTGGGCGACAATATATATATATATATAGCTCGTGCTATATAAGCCACGTGCCCCTCCCCTGCGCTGTGGCTCGGTCCGGTCAGGCCCCCTGGTGCTCGTCTTTGTAGGGCGAGTCGCCCACAGTGTAACACCCCCAACAATATAGCTCGCCTCACCCAACAGGCCAATTTGTACTACTAAGCTAACAGTTGGGTTTATTTATACATATCTACCCACATGCAGTCAAGACAATCCAAAATAGATGCAAGCAAACAAAATTGTAATAGTATGTGAAGAATCCCTGTATAAATATCATGCCTGTTCTTAGTTCCTTATTTTTCAATTAAGGTGAGTGATCCAACTGCCTGTAAGATCCACACACGCACCTACCGGTCGGTAAGGATCGTAGGCACTATCTGCATTTTCTGTTAGTTGCTGCCTGTTGCTGCTGGCTTACCCATGCCCCATTTCACATGCCATGCGTTTACTATGACATGACAGATGCATGGACAGATATGTCACAACACATGGCATGATGATGTGCAACCTACCGATGGCCCAGCACGGCCAACTCGCGGATTCACCGGCAACGCATCACGACCACTCACTCGTCCGACCACAAGGCGGACTTTCAAGGGAAGTAGCTTGCCATTGACGCCTGTCTCGCTGTCACTGTGGGTGCGCAACTTGTCGATCGGATGGAAGTGACCACCAGCACCTGCCTGCCAAGGTGAACACCTCGTCCCGTGACAGTTGCTAGCGAGCTGACATCAACGACAGTGGCGTCCCGGAAAACGAACCAAGACGGGTCTGAGCAACCCTGGCGACCATCAGTGCTACCGTTTCTCTCTCCATTGACGGACGCACCTGAGGAGGCCACACCTGAACAACCGCCGTGTTACAACCTCCGCTCGGCCAGCCCACACGCATGGACGCCTTCTTAGTCCAACATGCCATGCATAGCCGACGGACGTGTATGTCGTGGTAGAGAGAGGAGCTGGTTCGCAGGTCGGCAGAGACCAAGGCACAAGCGCCGGCGGATCAACGTCCGAGACCCAGCAAGGCGACCAAGCTGCAACTGCCTACAGCTCAGTCACCCAACCAAATCCTGTCCACACCCAGACCATTGTCGAAGCCGACGACGACATGGACAGCCTACAGAGCCTCATGCGCTGGCCAACCTTCACATCACGTGCGTGTGCATGGCTCCTTTGCCCAGTTCGAATACGAGTTCTGCAAGCACCTTAGCAACGTCAAGAAGCAAGAAGGCGCTGCTGGTGCGTGCATGGCTTCACGAATATGGTGGAGAACATTTGCGAGGATAACGACGACCCTTTTACCGGGTGGGCAGAACAGGAACACCCCAAGGTCCTACACGAGCACAAGCAGCTTTGGTTGCTGGCTGGCAACAGCGAGGGTGGTGGAATATGAGGGCCTGGACTTCATTGATGAGCAGGGCAACAGAGCCTGGACTTCATTGATGAGCAGGGCAACCGTGTACTGGATCTGTGGTTGTTGAACTCGGCCTTCGCCTTGGCCAAGTAATACATCCATGTGTCTTGTGTGTCTCGTCATAATGTTTGCTCTGATTGCTTGCCTATGTTCGTTGCATGTCACATGATGTGCACGTTACATACGTGATGTGCCGTGACAGATACACATACGATTTCATGCTTGCTCCAATCATCTCCCTTATTATATATCCTGCCTACCTCTCGTAGCTTTTCGTAGCTAACGTCCTCTGTATTTCATTTTTCAGGGAGGCTTGACAGTTAGCTGGCTGAAGGAACGTTAGCTTTTAGCGAATCTGTTATGTCAGTTAATCTCGTAATGCATCCATATATATATATATATATAATTTGTATTAATTCAAATGCATGATCATGCATTTGAATTAATACAAATTTCATCATGTATTTAACTTTAAACGAACATCATGAATTACGTATGTTTGTTTAATGAATCTATTGGCCGCGCACAAACTATTTTATAAGGTTTCATATATGTACTTGCTTGAGTGTTGGATTGCCACGCACTTATTAGGGGATGGAGACGGATAGCTTCAAGATATTCCTGTGATAAAACTCTTTAAACTATCTGAGGTTCAGGGAATCGGGTTTGAGTGTAATGGCCGCAAATGGCCAAACCTTTATTTTTAAATCCATGGCCGAATAGCTAGCCTCTCAGGAGGACGTCGAAAGCATTATTTGTGAAAACCAGTAAATATATATTTGCCAGTAAAGTTCTTGGATGCTTTACTTTTTAATAATTTGCAGAATCATGCTTGATTTAATAATCTAGAATCAGTTACGTCTGTGATTCTGAAAGCCGCCCATACATTCGGTTTGAGCTTACTTGGGTTGGGTGATGAAGTTTGTGGAGTGTGGGTCAGTGTGTCGGTGTGTCTGCGCGAGAGATTTCGAAGCTGCAAGGACAAGGATTAGTTGAAATCTGGTGATTCAAGACGATTCCTGTTGCAGTTTGCCATGCCGTCTCTGCTGGTTCGGCTCGAATTTGAACAATCGGTTGGTGGTGGTCGCGCGAGTACCGTGCTTTGGGAACGAAGTCCTATATGGATGGATACACATAGGTCTCCCCGCTCACATAGGCCTCTCCGGCCTCCCCGCTGTGATGATTCAATCAAATAGCCTTAGCTGACTCTCCCTTACGTATTCGGCCTTTTCATCCTTACTTTTTGTAAAGATGTGCGATTCTCCTCAGAATCATGCGGGCAAATACAATGCCGTAGTATTAATATTACCCGTCCGTTTGGTTGCCTTCGGTATTACCTACACATAGTGTGAAGAGATTGTGAACATGATGTGACCCGTTATGGTGGCATTGGCGGCGGTGGTTTATATCTTTCGCAATTGGCGGCTATCAGGCAGCTGCCAAGCGCAAGCGTGCGGCTTCAGTCCCAGCAGTCCCAGCAATCACCGATACAAGAATAGTCTAAGAAATACACAGCCGTTTACGTCCGCCGCTCTGTCTAGCGTTAACTACGTTAAGAATGTGACGCTAGCTGTCGAATTGTCACGTACGGAGAACCTTTTACGTGAAACCGGAATAAACTCAGGAACTGCGGACAGCGTTGTGCAGGAAAGTTTCAATTAAAGCAATCACCCCATAGCCTACTAATGAATGCAGTGAGCTGCAATGATCGCCTTCAAAAGAGGTCGCGCTTATCGCTTGGGGTCAAAGTACAGCCCTGCGAATTCGTGGAAAGGTTGCGAGGTTAAGCGTGCAAAAGACACAAATTGGGGCCTATTACAGAATGCTAAGGAAACTTAGAGGCCACCGGCAAGGCCTGCGGGCCGTTGACAAGTCCATTCAAGCCCTCGCTCAGGCTGACCTAGGGCTGCTGGGAAGAGATGCGACGAAAATTGCGGCTGCGTTGGCTATCCTAGATTACCCTTAATGATCTCTTCCTAGCCAACCGGCCGCGCTTGATCGCAAGCCGCATTTAGCGGCCATGACAATAAGTACGCATTATTACGCGTAAGCCGTACCGTAATGGTACGTAGCCGTATTCATTTAGCGGCGGCCGTTGAGATTCTTATGCAACTATTTGCTGGCTAGGAGACGTTGGAGGTCAATTTTATACATGCATGCCATATTTGCAAGTAAGCCTGTGTCGGTCGGGAGTAAATTAGTATCAAAGTAGTGCAAGGCTTGGTTTACGAGTTAAATTTGATACGCCATGGAAAGATATTGACGCCAAGTTATCAATCTGGTGAGGACTGAGCGGTTGGATGCTCCGACGTGGAGGCCGTAACGTAACATTGTGCCCGCTGAGCGCCGACATATAGGACTACGGACTACGTTATGGAGGTAAGTCCATGCTTATTACCTGTGCAAGATTGCAACTTAAGAGATCTGTTCTTCATTTTGTAGCGTGCCGCGTATAGGGGTTGTGGGCAATTTTTCCCGGCTTCCATACATTTTGGTCCATTGCTAGAACGCAGGACAGATTTTTTGGCTCAAATTTTATTGAATATAATAGTTGCCTTGACCTCTAGATTACCATATTTAACTCCAAAGTATGCATTTTCCCCTATGTTATCTTGCTGACGCCACAGAGATATGAATACCTTGAAACCATAAGCTCCGGAGCGTATGGAGTGTGCTATAAAGTGCTGGATATGACGACAGGCCAGCACTGTGCCGCGAAGGGAATAAAGCAGGCACACGAAGATGCTGAGGTATGGAGAAAGTCACGACTTAAACAACATAGAAGTTGTATGGGACAGGCTTCATGGAAGAAATAGAAATAGGGTTCCATAACGAGTTTTCCTGCGCCGATAGAATCAACCGTTCCTGGGCAACCGCTTGCACATATACGATCAGGCGAAAGATAATTATCATGCAATCGATGCCCAATCAATGTATTTTAACTAGCTGCAAAATAATATTATGGTTCTCTGCGTGAAACTATAGGGATTTGATAAATGAATGCTCCGACGTACCGGCGTAAAAACCTCTCCTTTCTTCCTTACTGCTGTACGTATTGAACATAAGTCATTTAGTTGGTTTTGCTACAACATAGTTCGCTGGCAAAGCAGTGCATGACCATTCCTAGGGGTTTCGGACACATGAGTTTTCCTCACAAAGGAACGGCTTTTACTGACAAGAGGCTCGCATATTTACTTTTTGCCTAGTCTATTGTTGTTTGTGCAAGGATTGTGGTGTCTCAACTACGTTTCGTACAATTGAGGCAGTTATCGTATAAAGATAACTGACAATTGGCGGTGAATTGGTGATTATGGCCCAAAATATGTAACCAGGCAGGGTGTTGAATTTTACTTTTCGTTCCTTTCTCTTCATCTCTCTTTACGAAAACCTCAGACCAACGATAAGCCCCTTTTCTTACAGGTTATGAGACTGACTCTCCGGGAGGTAAAAGTCCTGAAGACCCTACCCCCACACGTTAACGTTGTCAGGCTTCTGGAGGCTTTCAGGAGCCACAGCGGCAGGTAGGATATCCAGGGAGTTACTGGAACCTTCCACAATTCGCGCAGGTATTTTCATGTGCCCTCCGTGGCCTGGCGCACCGTTGATCATCTTGGCCGCCCACAATGGGCTATAGCCATTCTGGCTGCATCTCACTGAGGCCTCCACTCCCACATTTTACGCACCGTGGAAATTGCAGGGTGTATCTTGTCTTCGAGTATGTCGAGCGCAGCCTGTACCAGGTGAGGAACTGAAAGCCGGGGTCAAGAGCAGGCTTGGCGTTTCTTACAGTATTCTTCATCCTCCAGAATCCCACTCGTGAATGAGAGACGCGGATGCACGTGTTGGGATCGGCGCACACGGCCTCGCCGTACGTGTAAGGCATGGGGCGCCAACTCGCACACTCACGCGCATTTGAGTTAAACAAAAGTACGGAAACCCTGATGATAATAATGAACCGTCATTGCCCTCCGACACGCGTAACTTCAGGAGCTTGAGCGCCACCCCTCCGGCGCCCTCCCGGGCCCGATGGTTAAGTCGGTTGCGTGGCAGCTCCTACACGCGTTGGGACATTGCCACGAACACGGTGTGAGTATCATGGCGTGCGTGGCACCGTACATTTATACGCGGTAATTAGCAGTCTCAAGGACCCCATTGCACTGCGTGTTGGAGGCGACCGCTGCGCAGCGCGCGTGGTAGTTAGCGAGGACCTACGGAGGGGCTGAAGCTGCCGATCAGAAGACTGTCCTCTACTGCTCAGAGCAATGTCGGTGTGCCACCTGACGGTATTGTACGCTGTACCGCATCACTAAAGCTCCTATTCGCGTCTAAGAAGCCTAAGGGAGTCTAAGCGGAATCGGGGCCAGCGTGTGACGACGGAGGGCAAAACGAAATGTGACTTCCAATAATTTTTGGGGTTTATGAGCCAAGGAACTCAAGCCGTTTTAGACTTGCAGTGTTGATATAGTTTAGTTAATTACTGTAATACTATTTTGGCATGAGTTGATCGGCAGCTCGTGGGCAACTCGCAGTTCATGCATCGTGATGTCAAGCCTGCCAACGTGCTGTTGACCGGGTACACACCTGGCGTGGGCAGCGGTGGCGTGGTGAAGCTCTGCGACTTCGGATTTGCCCGGGCCATTCCCAGCAGCAGCACTGATAGAGCGGTTGGTGGAGACGGTGGCCTGGGTGCAGGCGCTGCGGGTCTCTCATCCTACGTCATGACGAGATGGTATCGCCCGCCTGAGGTGGGTCCGCTTGAGGTGTGCCGTCATGGGTATGTGCTGTCCAGAGTGCGCCGGAAAGTGGAGTGCGCCGGAAACAAGGAGGTATCTAAGGGCGCAAAGCGTCACCGTCTTACGCGGGTTGCATGGCTTGAGCACTGGGTGTCTTTACGGAAGGACCGACCGAACGTGTTCAGTGCCCTCTCTCATGCGCCATTCAAGGGTTTCCGCATGCTGCGTTGTAAAGCAAGGAGGGCGGATGATTGCACGACATTGGTGTGCATTCTGGTTGTTGCCTCTTCAGGCATCTTCAGACAATATATTCATCAAACTGACAGCAACGAAAAGGCCACGCCTGCGGTGTTGCGTGTCTCACGCGGTGCCTGCCTCTTATCTGTTACGCGGTAATTACTCCCCTTCCCTCCCCACACCCGTCCAACACACGCATGCAGGTGCTCGTTGGGGATATGTACGGCACATCCATCGATGTTTGGTCGTATGGATGCACATTGGCCGAGCTCGCCACCGGGCGGCCCCTATTCCCTGGTGAGACCTTTTTCACGAAGCGGATATTGTCTATGTACGTGATACCAACAGCAGTCTTCGACCCGCGCGATGTCAACCTGTCCATCTAAATTTGCCACTTGTTGGCTGCTTTGGTGGTTCATTCGTTTCCTCTGGAGGGGCCTACCCTTCAAAAACTGCCACCTCATCCCGTTGTGGCCCTTGCCCTCGCGCCTGGAAGCCCCACCTTTCTTGGATCTCAATTTCGATTTACCAATGTCAATATCGATATTGATATCGATTGCAACCTCGGCCTTAATATTGATCTTGACGTCTAGTGGGCATTCGACATCAGAAGTAGCAGCACATGAACGTGTATCCTAGGGTTTAGGATTTGCCGGCCTCATTGGGGTTCAGGCCATTGAGGGCTTCCTTGGGCTTCAAGGTGGGGCTGGAAGTCACACCGCACATCGGTCATCGGAAGGAATAATACACGGCACGTCAGGAACACGAGGTGGCGGTCCGGACCTAGATCCCCCAGCCAACCCGCCTCTTCCTCCCCCCCGCCTACCCCCTGTCCCTGCCACTGCCGCTGCTGCCGACTGCAGGCCGCTCTACAGTGGACCAGCTGTGGCGCATTATGCGGTGTTTAGGCCCCCTGTCGATGCAGCAGACCGCCTGTATGCGCCGTGATATGCGCCTACAACCAGTGTGGACGCCGCCGCAGCGGCTGAAGACGCTCAGGCAGCGACTGCCGGTGAGGCGTGCGAGGGAAACTGAGGTATATGGGGATGGGGCCTGGAAGGAGTCGCGTGCCCCGTGGCCATCATCGGTTATGGCGAGGGCAAGGGTTTTACAGCTGTGGAGGCTTGGCCTCAATAGCAGTTCTATTGCTTGTTTTGATTTGAAATATTGGTAAAAGATATTGAACGCGTGGAAAAGCTGTAACGGTCCGGGGGTTGCACGAGAAGAGGGCAGACGGCGGTGTTGTGCAGCTACCAGTATGTGGCGCCAGTTTCAGGTACTCTTTAGTGTGTCGGTGCGGTGTGCTATGCTATGCGCGTAAATGCGCTTGACAAGTGATTATAAACCTTACCATAGGTCTGGAATGGTAAGGTTCGAAACGGTCTGGACCTCGTTTCTGGTGTAGCTTTTGGTATAGAACCATTTTCCAACTTGCTTCGGTCAACCTCGCGGCCCAGTGGACCCCCTGGCACGTCCGGGCCTTACGGGCTCTAACGAGTTGTAAGGTTCGAAATGATAAGCTTGAAGATAAGGTTAGGAATGACAAATTTAAGATCGGTAAGATTCGAACTATTACGATCCAAGATGACAAATTCAAAAATATAAGATACATATTGATCAAACCTGAAAGCGCTGGCATCGGTGCAGATTAACAGCTTCCATGGCGCAGGGCGCAAAAGCCGATTACGGGTAAGAGGTGCAGGCAACTTCTTAGCAAGCTCTTATTGAAGGCGAGTCGCTTAAGTGACCCAAACAACTGTGTCATTTCACCCTCTTTTTAAGTTATTAAATATTGAAGAGCTCTCTGTCGTCTCGCAGGACTTGGATCCTCGACTTTACGAGGTGGTCAGCGCCTGCCTTACCTTGGACCCGCAGCGCCGACCCACGGTTCAACATCTGCTACAGATGCCGTATTTTTGGGACGTCCGAAGTATGATTGCCAACTCGGACCTGGCGAGGCAGCTCCCGTACGCTGCCGACGTAGCATGTAGAATCAGCTTCAGACAGCCGACGGCAACCGTAGCCGCTGCAACGGCGGTTAAGAAAGTCGCCATCGCGAGCAGCTCATCGAACCGTACCGATGCCCCACTCGTCGCCAGATCCCGCCCGAACCAGGAGACAGCCGCTGCGGCCATTGATAACTTAACTACGGCGCCCTTAGCGACGCCATCGGCGGAGGATCCAAACCTGCATAAGCCCGCAGTCTCCGCTGCGGTGGCAGTTGGATTAAGACAGGACGGCAACAACGCTACCCCCATCGCTGCCGCCGCCCCTGTCATTGAAGGACAAGGTGCCGTCGTCCAGTTTGTCGGCGCCCAAGGACTGGCCTCCATTCCGCCTCCAATCATATCGACGCAGCCTACACAGTCAAAACCGCAGAGCCACGGCGGCCTTGGTATTGCCGCCGCTTTGCATGACATCTCAAACAGCGCTTTACGGAGCTCTGGTGGGGCCAACATGGTGACTTTCGGCACAGCCTGCACTGACGTCGCGAAGGGGACGCCGGCGGGCGCCGCCACCGCCGCCCAAGACTTGACCACAACTGCCGCTGCAGCAGCAGAGGCGGCGGAAGGATGGGATAGAACCGCCGCCGCCGCCGCCTCCAGGAGCGACAGTGGCGGCGGCGGCGGCGGCGGCGGCGGCGTCAGGGGCACCTGCGCCGCCATGTCAATCGGCACTTGCGATGCAACTCACGAAAGAATATTACCTATTCCGCAGCCACTTTTGCCACCAGCCATTCATACATCGCCCCCGGTCCAGTCCACAACACCAAGGACGCCCGCCCGCGAAAACGATTCTTTGGCAACGACAGCGGGCCAACGCAATGGCGGCGAGGCCTCGACCATCGCCGGCTCTTACAGGGTACCGGCAATTGCATCTCATTGCAGTGTTCGGGAAGGGGCCGCTGCACCTGCGCCACCTAATAGTCTCCGCGTGCTCGATGCTGCTTGCTTGTACCAAGCACTGTCCGGAAACGGTGAATCCGACTTAGCCGTGGCATATGAGTCTGCAGCTGCGCCATCGGCAAGCTCTAACGCCGGAGCCCCTGTCGCCGCCGGCACCGTCGCCAACCGTCCTAATCCCTTCGCCGCCGCACAGCTCAAGACGACCGCCGGTGGCGCGGCCACCGCCGTCGCCGCCACTGCCACTATGGGGAGCAGCGTCGCTGGCGGGCCGCTGGCCTCCCAATCCAGCAGCTTCCAGTACGAGGTCAATAGCGGTGTCCCGGTGCCCTACCTCGCAAACGCGGCCGCATTCACGGCTTACAAAAGCGTTGCATTGACCCAGATGGATAGCGGAAGCCTCCTTTACTTGCCGCTCGGAACGGGGGAAGAAGGAAGCCCATCTACCGGAATGCCGATAGTGGCGGCGGCGGCGGCGGCAGCGGCGGCGGCGGCGGCGGCAGTAATGGCGGCAGCGCCGGCGCCAGCGCAGCAGCCGCTGCAGCCGCCGGCACCGCGGCCAAATTCTTCGGTTCGGCAATTGCGGCATGCAGCGACCACGCGCGCCGGCGGCAGCGGCAGCACCGGCGGTGCGGTGGTCATCAGCGGCCCTGACGGTCGTGGCTTTGGCGGCCGCGGCGGCGGCGATCTCAGGAGGATGCACGTCGCCGAACGTGCTGTCAGCACTGGCGGCCCCGGTCCGATCCGTATCGTTGCTGGCATCGGCACTGGTGCCGGCGCCCGGATTGTCGACACAAAGTACGACGCTGCTTCCCGCCCCACGCATGATACGCACGAGACGACAACGCTGACGTCAGAGCTGAAGTATATCGGAAGCCCGGCGGGCGCGCCGGGGCTGTGCCAGTTCATCAACCCCGGTGCCCAACTACCCCACCAACGTGGGCCCCCCCCCGCCACGAGCTTTCTTTTTTTGTCATCACCTTCTGATACGAACGGTACGGCAGCTACACATATCTTGATGCTGCATGTCAAGTGTATAACCCAACACGTCATCCGCTGTAACTCTCCTGCAGTCGCACGAAACCTTAAGCTCCGCCCTTGCCAATCCTCGAGGCAAGCCTAGGACCAGATGTAGGACGCAATCTTTTTTCTCCAAGTTTTTCAATTTCGGAATATTCGCAAGATTCGGAATATTTTGAATATTCGGAATGTTTGGAATATTCGCAAGATTCGCACAATTGGCGAATCTCGCATGACTATCCCCTGTCCGGAATACCGGAACGTCCCGCTGTCCCAGCAGGGCTTGATTAGGACATGAAAGTTGACTTTCCCTGTCCCTTTTACCGCGTGACCTGTTACCGACCCACGGATCTGCCTGATGACCACAGGCAGCTTCCACGGGGCAGATTCCACCACTGGCGGTGCTTGCGCGGCCGCAACCGCTGACCAAATTGCGTTATCCAGTGGGCCAATCCCTGGCTGCACATTCGAGTTTGATCCGTACCAGAGTACGATAGAGCAGCCGACGGATGCGTACGACGCAAATCACGCGAGTCTCTTCACGACGTGCTCTCCGGTGCATCACACGATCCGCAATCCCAGCAGGCTTTGGGGCTGGGCGCTGTCTTCGCTCCGGCTGGTGGGAGGCCTGGATACGCTCCCGGTGTCGCCGTCACAGCAGCAGGCGCAGCAGCAGCCTGTGCAGCAACAATATCAAATGCAGCAGCAGCCCCAACAGCAATCAGTAGCCGGCAGCTTCGTACGGACAATGAGGTGGCTGGGCTCGCATGGTGGCGGCGCCGCTGCTGGCAGTGGCGGCGGGACGAGTCGTCACGAGGTATTCGACACCGGCTCGCCATTTTACGCCGCCGCCGCCGCCCCCGCAGCTTGCGGTGGCGGCAGTGGCGGCGGCAGCTGCACGATGGGTAGCGTGCTTGGCGGTGGCGGAGTGGGAACGGAGACTGGCGGCCCGAGCACCCCTGATGGCTACGGCAACAGCCAGGTGAAGAGCGGCGTCCTTGATGAGCGGCGTCCTGCCGCTGCCGTTGCCGCTGCCCCCGCCGGCGGCAGCTATCATAGCGGCAGCCGTTGCCATCTCCACGCCGGTAGCGTCCATGGCGCATACGCCGAAAGCGGTGGCAGCTTGGGCCCCAAAGGGCCCCACTACGAGAAGCCCCTCATCTCTTCTCGGTCATTTCCCGGCTGGCTGTTTGGACACGTGCATCGAGGATCCCATAACCGCACCGACACGGTGGACGTGTCCCCCGGTACGGGCTCAATAGGTGGCGTCATGAAGTTCCCACAGGCGAACTCACAGCAGGTGGTCGTGCAAGCGAGCCACAGCTACCTGCATGCTCCGGGCGAGACGGTAGGTGGCGTCAACGGCGATGGCAATTATCAATCACATGTGCGATGAGCGATGTATTTGCATTGACTGATTGAACACGCGCGCGCGCGCGTGTGTGTATATGTCAGTGTGCGCGTGCGCGACTACTTTTAGGGTCACATCGCCAGTGCCCTGAAGGCGACAAGTAGATCCAAACAGCGTCCATAGAGCTACTCCATGAAGCGGGAGTGTGATGGATGGCCCTGGGCGTACCCATTCCTACGCCGGGTGTTGCTTGTACGGCCACACTAAACGGTGAAGCTGCGCCGCTTAGTCGAGCCGCTTAATAGGGGGCCCCCGCTTTCGTCCTTGGTGCCCTCCTGAAGCCTGTACGGCGTGTCCTCATGTCCTTCATGACAGGTTACCAGCACGATGTCATCGGCGTGTCTGCCGCCAGTGGAAGAGCCGCGGCCTGAACCATGGGTAGCCAGTAACGATGCCGCCTCCGCAGCATTCCGTCGGCCGCCGTCAGGTGTTGTGGGCGCAGGCAATGAGGTTGCAACGAGCTTCGGAAGTAGCGGCGCTGTGGCAACCACGAGGTCATCTGCCCCCACCGGCGTCGGCGTCGGCAGCAGAGCTACCTCTGGCACTCCGCTCACCTACATGACGGAGGCGGAGGCCGCCGCCACCACATCCGACGACAATCGCTCCGTACGTAGGCAGCGTCGGGAGATGCTGCAACAAGGTAGCCAGCCACTATACGGCAGGCCGCACTGTATCAAGAGCACCTTCAGCATACCTGGCCTATCAACTGTTGGTGCACTTGCGCCCCAGCTGCAGCAGCAGCAACAGGTGCTGCTGTCATCCGGTCGCCAGGTGGCAAAGGAGGGGGTGGCAGCTCCAGCGCCGGCGCCATCAACGGTTCGGCGCACCGGATCAAAGATCATTCAGCGCTCCACTTCCACACCTGCGTCCAGGTCTGGGTCCAGCAGACTGGGATCGAGCTCCCTGTCTAATTCCAGCGTACCAGCGGCGGCGACCGCAGCTCGACGAGGGGTGAAACGTAATGGGGGCTGCCTGCCCGTCGCTTTTGCCAGTGCAGCCCTGGTCAACGCCTTTTCATCATTCCGGTCGACCCGACCCAAATCAAGCCACGCACGCGGATGTCCAGGTGCAAGTGACAGCAGTGTCGGTGGTGGCGGCAGCGGCTCGCTGAACACGGGCAGCACACACGGCGGCAGTGTCCATGACCCCAGCAGCAGCACCGGCGGCAGCGTTGGAAACACGGCCGGCGCCGACATGCTCCCGTATCGCCTTAGCATCGGTAAGTGTGGGTTGAGTCCGTTATCGGATGAGAAGCGCGCTTCCATGGGCTCAAGCACAACAGCCCCCTTTGTCTGCAACGTCATGTCCACGTTGGCACCTGCCGCGGCCTCAACCGCCACCGCTGGCGTCGGGGGCATTGCCGCTCACGAAGTCACTGGCGGGCAGCAGCAATCGGCGGCACCGGGCAGCGTGGTGGAGTACAAGTTCAATGTCGTCAGTGCGGACGGCTGCTCCGGCGCCGGCTTCAGCTTCACTGAAGAGGACTCAAACAACAAGCTCATGAGACAAAGCGCCGCGTGCCCGTGTGGAGCACGCCTCTCATGGAACATGCCGTGCTATACGAAGCCGTCAGGGACCAGCAGTGGGCCACTGGGCATCACAAGAAGCAGTGGGGATGGAAGCCCGTCGCTTCAAAGCGCTGCGGTTGGCGGAAGAGGTAGTTGCGGTGGCGGTGGCGGTGGCGGTGGCGGTGGCGGTGGTGGTGGCGGTGGCGGTGGCGGTGGCGGAAGAGGTAGTTGCGGTGGCGGTGGCGGTGGTGGATGTGGCGGCTGCGATACCTTCCTGCCGCCGCAGATTGTTGGACCCACCATCCCGGAGTCTGAGGAGGGCACAGTAGGACTAAGCGGTGGCGGCTCGAGCTACTGCATCGCGAAGACGCCGTTGCTACCACCGCCACCATCACCCAGCTGTCCGCAGGCCATGGACACGGCCCCAGTAGCGGCGACTGGTGCACGCCGTGGCGGTACGGTTGCCGTCGCCACCGCCGGTGGCCCCAGGGAAAATACCGCAATGTCGCCTGTTGCGCGACACAACGCCGTCGCCGTCGCTGCCGACGCCACCACAGCCGGCTCCGTAGCCACGAAATGGCGTCTGCCTGGTGCGCTGGCCTCTATCTTAATGTCTGCGAGATGGCCGAACGCATGGAAGGTTAAGACGATGGCAGTGGCCAAAGCCCCCAGTCCCCGCCGCGTGGCGGGTAGCGATGAGGAAGGGCAATCGGCTGTCAGTCCTGTGGTAGGTGGTACTGGGCGTCGAGTGATGTGCGCGGCCATGTTGACAGATGACGGTGAAAATAGCATCGGTGGGTGCACCATGGAGCTGGCAGATGAGCCCGCTTCTTCTGGCGCCCGTAGCAGCACGAAGAGCAGTGGGGGCATCCGAAGCAGGCTGCGAAAGTTTAAGTTGCACGTCCGGGATTTGCTTGTCGGAACTAAGTGAGGAGGGCTGGAGGAGGAGGCGAGGAGGAGGAGGAGGAGAAGCAGGGGACGAGGAGGAGGAAGAGAAGCAGGCGAGGAGGAGGAGGAGGAGGAGGAGGAGAAGCAGGCGAGGTGGAGAAGCAGGCGAGGAGGAGGAGGAGGAGGAGGAGAAGCAGGCGAGGTGGAGAAGCAGGGGAAGAGGAGGAGGAGGAGAAGCAGGGGAGGAGGAGGAGGAGAAGCAGGGGAGGAGGAGGAGGAGGAGGAGAAGGGGGAAGGGAGGTGGGGAAGCTTACAAGGAAAGTGGAGGGAAGGGATTACAGATGGTTGCAGCGATGGTTGCTGTTGTGGTTGAGGGAGTGGCGATTGAGGGTAGTGCGTTACTAAGCCCGTACAACCCAACATGCCGATCTGGCAGTTGGTAGTACGGAGAATTTAGGTGGGCAGATGTTTGTGGCCCGCGGCAAGTTCGCAGCTATGTGATTAAATTGCCGAACTGCCCTTCAAGAGTGTGCAGCCCCTCACTGAAAAGACGAGGTGTTCCAGACGAGGTGTGACGGCCGCATTTAACAACCGCTGTTGTATCTATTACAGCACCAGCCGGATTAGCAGCAGCAGCAGCAGCAATAATAGTCAAAGGTGTAAAAGGTGTAACTATCACTGCCGCTGCCGCTAAGCGCACGGGGTTGTGTGAGCCGATGCGTGACAGCTCCTGCACGGGTGGGAGTTATCATGAAAGACTAAGGATTAGCGAAAGCGTCTGATTCGTCTCTCAAGATGTCCTTTTGGGACAACCTTCTTGAGACGTGAGAATGTATCTCCATCTCCGTTGCCTGCTTACGGGCGGAAACGAGCAGGGGTGTAGACAGTTTTGTACTGCGGTGACGTACTGTGGTGGCGTACTGTGGCGGTGTATGTATGTCCCCTGGTATTGGGAAGTTGGGCTCTCTTTCCTCCGTGAGAAGACAAGTTACTCCTCAGTTACATACGAATATGTTGAATGGCCGTACGGCTGACGGTTGAAGTTTAAATATAAGTCTCAATCGCTACACAACCCGTCCAGTCCTGCAACACGGAGCCCTTACCGCGAGGGTCGTTTTGCCCCGAGGTTTCCGTTTATTTTGATTTTTTGTCCAGCAGCTTCCCTTTGGGCGATAAAAGAGGGTGATTGTAAAGGAGCATGCTTAGGGTGGATCCGCGCAGTGCGTGAGTAGTGGGAGAGCTTCTTTCATGGCACTTGGACGTTCTTTAAGGTTGCTTGGGCGGGTTCTTAGTTGATGTCTAAATTTATCATCCCCTTACTTCTGCGGGTGCGGAAGTCGGGAATAAGGAGGCCGATGGACCCTCCAATGGAACCGGACAAAGGTGTTTTGGCCGCGGTTAGCGGCTTTTCCGCGAAACCGGACCGACGCCCCGTTCTTGCGGCTGTGGTTGGGGCAGGCGGCAGTGGGGCTGATGGACGGCCCGAGGAGTACATTGCCCCACGATACATGCGGAAGGCTGAGCTTCCCACTCAGGCAGAGTCGGGGATAAGAACATTCCATGTCGGTGTCATAGTCCGTGGTTCGCTGCTAGCAAATCCTGCGCATACACTTGCAATCCTGATTGCAATAAAAATGAAATTGCTGTTGTGCGTAATTTAGTCGACTTTGGCGCGTGAACTTGACGTGGCAGGATGCGAACTCTGCCTCAGCGCCGCGAAAAGCTGCCTGCGAGCATATTGCCCGGCGGATTTCCGTTTAGGCGCGCGAAGTCATTCGACGTGTCCTCTCCGAGGACTGCTTACCTATATTCGATCCCTGAGATTGCCTTCAATCTCACACAAGTTTACGCGTGGCTCTCTTTTCTCGTCCGCGCTCCCTTCCGATAATATATCTATGTGGCGCTTATTCAGCTCGCCCATGAATACCGATATGTCCTTCGATTTCCGCAATCGTGCGATCTGAACTTGATTCCTATTTAGGACGCTTCTGGGAGAAACGGGCTCACGAGACCATTGGTCCTTGGATCCTTGGATCTTTGATCTTTGGATCCTTGTCAGCTTTGTTATTGTGGTGGAAGAGTCTTATTTGTTTGCTTTCGGTTGCACACCTACCTGTACGGATGGAAATTCAACTTTGTCAAACTTCCAACGCATCTCCTCAAGCTGCTTCCAAGCTTGCACAGTTTGCGTTACTCCTTGCGTTACCCAGGTGTTGTGATAAAGGCGATCTTTCCTTTAAAGCATTTTCGTACTATCTAGGCGATTTGCCTGGTCGTGCGTGACAAAAGCCCCGCTGTGTACGGGCGCGATGCGTCCGGTCCTGCCCCGAAGAGCGCTGGCTGCGCACATGCGCTTACTCGCTGCGCGTCACGTAGAGCCCTATACGTCTGGGGCGGCTCCGGGACCCTTCAGTCACACGACAGGGCCTCCCCCGCGTAATGTCATGGGCGCGTCATTGGCCACGCCAGACGCCACACAGCCACCCCAAGGATATATGGCTGTGTCGTTCACTAGAGATCTGGGGCCGCACTCTGGTGCTCGTGATGGGCTGGTTAAGAGAATTTGGGCGCCCCTGTAAGGCTACCCAACTACGTGCTGTATTATTCATGCCTGTGCTCCAACAGTGGATAAGGCCTCCGCAGTTCTGTAAGTGTTTCGCATGTAGTATGTGTGCGGGGCGGTAATCGGGCGTGACAGTTCATTCTGTGGTGTCGTGCTGCACTTCTATCTTTGCTAGTGGTCGGTACGCGACGAACTGAGGCCTCGCCTAACCTCCTGCAAGCAGGTGGCTAACAGAGGCGGGGCCTTATGCACCCTAATCGCATGACGTGACGTGACGTGACGTGGCACGTATGGGGTGACAGAGTCGCGGGAAGAATATGTCTGTCTCTTTATAAATCTAAACCTGTTTCAACGTGGTTGTCGTACAGCCACAGAACCGTGCAAAATGGTTATCTGAAGGGGGAAGTGGGCGCCGAGTACAACTGCATGTGCGTGTGTATGAATGCCGTACATGATCATATAACTCTCATTTGTGCACATGCGCATGCACGTGCTGGAGACTTGTGTATCTTGTTCAACCTAACACGTCAGCACTTGCATCTTATGCGCGGTGCCAGGCGCACGGTGCGTGTCCGTCCCCTTGCACCATGTTGGATGTCGGGTTGAGCGCGCGTGGGCTTTCATCAGGGCTGCATGATCATCTCACCACAGTGGTGCCGCGTGCTGCCTACGTACTCCAGATCTCTAGGCCCACCGGGAAACGAGGCCCTCCGATAATGGCGGTTGGGGGGTGTTCTCATCAGTGGGCTGGTGGCGTGATAAAGCTTCCACAAGAACCTACTTGGCTATCTACATTGACGACCGCCACTGCGGTCCAGGTTCGCTGCTGGTACTGTAGGGTCAGTGTGAGCAGTTCTTTTGCTTCTCTCACTTCTCATCGTACGTACGTCGTTTGATCTTAGATCTCCTGGATCTTGTCTAGGGTCGCAGGTAGGTGGTTCGCAGTGTGCCAGCCGGTCGGGGCTAGTCGATCGCACACGGCTTCCTGAGTATCGTCAGTATCCAGCGGATCTGTCAACCTGCTCCAAACTATATGTATGTGTGTGTGTGTGTATGTATGTATGTGTATGTGTGTACGGCTGTATCTCACTCCGTAAGCATTATTGTTATTGTGCGCTGTGCACACAAAGGTTTGCAGTGTCTTATTTGTTTGCTTTCGGTTGCACACCTACCTGTACGGATGGAAATTCAACTTTGTCAAACTTCCAACGCATCTCCTCAAGCTGCTGCTTCTAAGCTTGCACAGTTTGCGTTACTCCTTGCGTTACCCAGGTGTTGTGATAAAGGGATCTTTCCTTTAAAGCATTTTCGTACCAGGCGATTTGCCTGGTCGTGCGTGACAAAAGCCCCGCTGTGTACGGGCGCGATGCGTCCGGTCCTGCCCCGAAGAGCGCTGGCTGCGCACATGCGCTTACACGCTGCGCGTCACGTAGCCCTACACGTCTTGGGCGGCTCCGGGACCCTTCAGTCACACGACAGGGCCCCCCCGCGCAATGTTATGGGCGCGTCATTGGCCACGCCAGACGCCACACAGCCACCCCAAGGATACATGGCTGTGTCGCTCTGTGTGCACGTTCCTTTATGCGCTTTACTACTAGAATGTAAAAGACGCGCGCGCGATGCACGTGAAAGGATCACGCAGCGCGACAGCAGCGCAGACAACCGTGACAACGGTGCATCTTATTATCGTACGGTATCTTGTATGTCTCCACTAAATTTTGGCCATATCATATCGACTGTGCCTCCTGTCCGTGTGCTGACAGAGGAGGAACGGCGTGGGCAAAGATGCCCAGCTTACTAGCTTGTTATAGCGAGGGGGGTGCATGAAAGCCTAGGGTTGCTGGTGGCGGCAGATGATACATTAGCCCGCCTGCTCATGAGATCACTGCCGCTTTTTGAGGAAGAGCTGGCTATACAGATGGGCTGGTGCCTGGGGTGGTGTAGAAGCGGAGTGGGATCGGGTGGCTATACAGGGGGACACACAGAGAGATGCCGTCTCGACCCCCTTCCCTTGGCGGTCCGCTATCCTTTACCCTCTTCATGACGCTCATACAGGGAGGGTCTGCCCGGTACGGCTGCCCAAGGATAACAAACAGTCGCAAACCCACGGTCACGCAGCAGCCGCTGTAGGATCAGGTAGTCGAGCTGGGTGAACCGAGGCGGCGGTTGGGCACGAATCTTCGTACGATGTACATTCTTCATTCCGTACACATTAAACGTGCCATCACCACCATCATCATCACCACTGCATAATCTTCGCTGCGGGTTCACGATGTACTTGTGATGGTTTACAACAAGCTGTTGACATGCTTTCCTTAGTGCAGCATTATAAAATGTAACAGTATACAGACAATTCTCCTGCGGTGTGGCTCGGTCCGGTCAGGCCCCCCGGTGCTCATCTTTACAGGGCGAGTCGCCCACAGCGCTGTGTAACACCCCTTATAAAGACAATGTCATAATCGTGACCGATGGTCAGCGCAGGGGCGTTTTGAGGGATGCGGGGTGCAAAATTGACCTGGAAGTAATATGTCTGGCCGCCTCCTGTTATAGGGTTTGAAAATGTACGGCTTTAGCATACCGTCATCAGTACGAACGTACGGTAACATATAGATGTGTACCCGCCTCCAGTTATTTGTTGCAGTTCGTTGCATCTCGCAATCAACATCCCGATCCAACCCCCAAGAGCTTTCCAGGTCACGCCTTCTCTTCTCTCCTCTCAACTCCTCTATCTCTCCACCTCATTCACTGGTAATGGCTTTTCGGCCAGTCTCCTTGCCGAGACTTCTGATGCTCTTCCTTAAATGACCGCCACCACGAGCATTTTCAGCCCTTCGAGCGGCACTCACCCGGATCAAGCCTTCGGTCCTGGAGTGATTTATCGTGCAGTCAGACTGAACCATTTCTGGCACACAGCAAAAAGGTTGCAGGCTATCGACTCGTGGACATCGGAGCTGGCCAGGTAGTGCAGTATCCTTTTGCATGATGCCACAAAACGAACTAACACCTGGGCCACAAAACCTGCATCCGCCCCATTCAGAATCCGTACTCATCTACCCACATATGCAAAACGGGGAAGGACCACCTCGTGCAACCTCCAACACCTCACAAACGCTCTCAACATAATAACCGACAGGCAGGGCCATCTAGCTGCAGAACGGAAGAGGCAATCATCAGCTTTTCGATGTAGAACGCAATTTTACCTCCTCGGGCTCGGGCTCGGGCGTTATTATATCATCTTTGTTTTACAATGACGTAATAACCGGGTACCGCCCCCTCCTGGTTTATTCGGGCCCGCAGGTTCCCTTCCCACCGTGCGCTTAACCATGCGCCCCCCAAGGTCTTTCGCACGCAACCGCATCTGCATGCAGGCATTCTCATCAGGCGCAGAAAGGGCCCAGCTGCTGCACGAACCGGGCTGGTCGCCCCACACGCCGTGATACAAAGCCGTATGGTCGGCGCAGGGAAGCTACATGCCGCGTTTGGAGCGCCGGTTGTGCGGCCGGTCGTCGCCCTGCCTTTGCCTTCGACAGTATCGCCCTTCCACATCGCACTGCCAGAGAGGGGGGTCGACCGGAGTGCGAAAATTAATCCTCAGGGCCAAAGGACCACCAGAGGGGCCCCAAACACCGCCCCAATACTGTTTCAGGAAATATCGGAGTCTCAGAATTCCCTGAAAACAATAGAGCAGAAGTCAGCAGTAGCAGTTTGACGGCGGGGAAGAGCAGGCAGCAGATCGAACACTACGCCACACACAGCGGATACAAGCACGCATCCCGCTCTGTCACCGTTCTCTGCTTTCTGCTCTGCTGAGAGCCGACAGCCGAGCGAGCCATTGCCACGCACCTATCCTATCCCTTACACGGCTGAACGGCAGGCGAATTGTGTTTTGTTTAGCGCAAGCGCGCAATGGAATGGAATCTCATCAAAACAGGGGAATGGGTGTGCGCTTCAATCTTCTCATCGCGCAAGCGGCACTTAGTTGACAGAATCACAGATGCTAATAACAAGTACGGCACATCGGTACCTCTCCTCTCCCGCGGAAGCCAAGACGCAGATCAGTAAGACGGTAAAACGTAAGGACTGGAAACCCGCTTAGGGTCCGCTTATCGGCGTACTCGAATCAGCACGCAGCAGCGCCGGGTTCGGAGGTCTTGGTTTCGGAACTGGAACGAACAGCACGAACTGGACCAAGGCATTTCCCCGCCGTCACGGCGCCATGAGCCCAGCGGGACAACGCCTTGTCGATTATTGTCACGTGGAAGAGTAAAACAGAAATGCCAAGCAACCACCAGATGATGCAGTCATACGTACGTAGTCTACAATGATGAATGATTCTGCATCTGTCTGGCGCACAACACACACACACACACACACACACACACACACATACACACACAAGCAATGCTCACATAAAGGCGAAGCTGCGGAAACTTCACCGTTCCGTTCCATTTCAGCTTTATTGTTGTTGTCCACCTGCTGGCCCGTTTCTATTTCTTTTCGGACATCACATCACCGCGTCTCTCACCGCAAATCCAACCGCCGCCCTCGTACCCTCGTACCCTCGTACCCTCGGACTCCTCGCCAAAATGCCAAATCGCACGTACACGTGCGTGGGGGGACGGCTATTGCTGACCGCCTGGCTGGACCTTCTACCTTCTGCCACCACTGCTCCACACCCCCCACCACGCAAACCGGCTGGATCCTTGCATTAATGAACGAATACCCCCCCCTTCTCGCCGTCCTCTCTATCTCATTGTTTCAGAAGCATGCTTCATCTTCTCACCCTTGCGGCGGCACTCGTCGAAATCTCCCCGCCTCATCTCATACAAAACCTCCCGCCTGGGTGATGATCGCTCCGAAACTTCTTTTCCCTCTCGCGTTTTCCTCTCGAAGAAAGTGATCCATAAATTAACGACTCTGGCGGGGGCCGCTGATGCATTCAGACTTACGTTGGCTGGGACGTTGGCCGCACCCCTGTGCCGTACACCGTGGGCTTCTTCCCTCTAACAGGACCCCACGTGGGTCAGTCTCAAGGTCCGTTGTCTCCTCTGCTCGCCAGGGAGCAGATGCTAGATCGATCGATCCTCCAATTCGCCATCACAGCCAACACGTTTTTGGCCCCAGGGGTTGCCATCTACCAGCCCCCTTGGACAACGCCACCATATGGATGCTTGTTCCGAAACCACATGGCCTATTTAGGGTATCTAAATGGCCAGCAGGGACTTTTTGCAGAGAAAGAAATAGAATGTGTTTCTTTCCGCTCTCTAAAGCTGCTAAAGCTACTAAAGCTACTAAAGCTGCTAAAGCTTTCTAAGTAGTCTTTGTGATGTGATCAATTGTTGCAATGATGCAGGTAATCGAATGGCAGGAGATGCCAGTCGTACCAGCCACTGCACTGTGTTGTGGTACAACGGCGAAGTCGTGCACATGTACGGCGAAACATGCTTCACTCCGGCGATGATTGCAGTAGCACCTACTGGACTATCTAGCAAACAATAGAAAAAACATAAGAAATCACCGCAACCGCCATAACGACCTCAACTGTCGGAACCAATCATCAGCAAGGCCCAAGGACCCACACTGTTGGGGCATCCGCAGTGCACGGGGAAAAGGTTGCAGCAGCAGTAGCAGGAACGGCACCAGTCTGATGGGCTGTAGCCGCAGCGACTGTAGCCGGAGCGCCCCCGAATGGCTCCCACTCACATGCCGGCGTCAACGGACGAGGACCCGCTGCCGGGGCTCATGACCAATCCACGGGTCGGCCGAAATGCGCACGACAGGCCGGCGGAGCGAAGCAGCCGCACCCACCAAGGGGAAGCGCCGCCGCCCCCACTGTCGCCGCCGCCGCCGCCACCAGCACCAGCATCAGCACCACAGTTGCTGTTGGCCGCGGCGGCAGGAGCGATAAAAAGGGTGTCCTTGACATTTCTGGTCGCTGTCAAGCCGCCAGGCTTGCACATGGGGCCCCTTGGGTCCTTGACCGGCGTGACCCATGGGCCCGGCGGGGAAGGTCTTCCGAACGACTGCCGTACTCTCTGTGTCGCGTGCGCCTCAATCGACATCAACGGCCGCAACGGCCCCACAACCGCCGCATGGATTCCGTCTGCAGTGTGACCGGAGATTAAAGATCCACGCAAGTTTGATGCCACTGCTGCGACAGGGAGGGCGCGCGAAGAAGCGCTGGCGGCGCCGCCGTCATCGGTGGCGGCGACGCCGCCGGCGACCAACTGATAGTCATCAACTGAATTGTACGGCATTCGCACGGCATGAGACCCTTCCCGGTCCCGATCTCTCTCCGAGTTGCGCTCCATGCTGTGCCGTATACTGGTTTCGGAAATCAGCGCGACACTGTCCTGCGCTGCCGTACGTGAGGCACCACTCCACATGTACGGCCGCATGCCGCTGCTGCCGCCAAAGCCATGACCGCCGCCAGGATAGTAGCCGTCGTCACTTGAGGGCCACTCCGCCGCACTCCATCGCATCGTACACGCCGTCAAAGAATTAGAATCCATGACGGCGGCGGCGCCAGCTGCGGCAGTGATTGCAACGCCACCGCCGCCAGCAGTACAGCTTGGTAGTAACCCCACCTCGGCCAGGGAGGCGCTGTGTCGCGCAGGCCCGGTGCGGATAGCATCGTTCCCACCGCCGCCGCCGCCGCAATCGTCACCGCTGCCGCCGCCGCCGCCGCCATAGCAGGCAGCAGTGGCGACAGCAGCGGAAGTGCTCGGTCTCGGTCCCAGACCGTTGACCGTGCTCATCCTTAGTAGATTGCAAGTCCGGGTGGCGGCGGGGGCCCGACGGGACAGCAACCCACGTCCACTCAGGAACTGGCTGCGGCCGTGGGACCTCTGGCGGAGATAGCTGCCGCTATGCTGCGCGACGCCGTTCGAATAAGGTACGGCGTTAATTAATGCCGCCGCCGCTGCCGCCGCCGGCGGCGGCGGCAGCGGCGGAAGGGGTGGCGGCAGTGCCATTGCTCTAGCCACCCTTGCGGGCAGTGCTTTTTCAGTTGCTGCCGCGGCCGGTACTGCCTCCGCCTCCAAGGCTTCTGCTGGTGCAGCAGCTACGCCGGCGGTGCCGTCAGCAGCAGCTGGTGTCGCCGGAACCTCCACAGCGCTTATCACAGTGCTGAGGCAGCCCGCATACGCGCCGCGGCTGCCATCCATTCCTTGATGGCTGGCAGCGTCAGAGCTTCTGCAGGAGTCTCCTGCGCGGGCGACATCAAAAGAGGTGGATGCCGCCTTGGGGCCGTCGATGTCGCCGGAGCTGTGCAGCGGCAACACCGGCTCCACGGCGGCGTCGGGACCGCTGAGTTCGCTGGACGATGACGATGACGATCGTACGAGCTCGTTCGAAAGCGAGCGTACAGCCCCCGGACCGCTGCCGCTGACGTCACCTCCTCTGACGTCACCTCCTCTGACGTCACCGCCGCCGCCGCCGCCGCCGCCACCGCAGTTATGGTGGAAAGGACTCGCAGATGGCTCGGGCTCGCTAGCCGGCAAGAGGCGGGTGTCGTCGCCGCCTAGCCCAATGGCCGCATCCGCCCGATCACGTTTGTCACTCCTTCCCCCGCCTCCGCCGCCACCGCCACCGCCACCGCCATTCCCCCCGCTGCCACTGGTGCTCGACGGACAGGCAATAGTTTGGTCAAGCCGGTTGCGTGCGCCACCGCTACCGTCGCCTCCGTCGCCGGCGCCTGGATGCCCCTGCTTTCCATCGTGCGCTTTGAGGTGATCGGCGCCGCCGCCGCTGTGATCGCCAGCACCGCCGCCGCCCATGTCACCGTTACTGCCCACGCTGCCCACGTGCGCGATGCAAGGCTGACTGCAGCGGCTGTAGGCGTGGACATTGGAATGGCAGCCGCTACATCCCGGAGTACGACTACCGCGAGGTTGACTCCCACCGTAAACAGAAGGCACCGATACCGGCCGCGGCGGCGCGCACGCGGACTTCTCCACCGCCGCCGCCGCCGCTGCCGCCGCCAGCTTGGCTCGCCCTGGAGCGGGCGACGACGGCAACGGCGCCGCTGCTGTCGGCGACCGCAATAAACACTCCAGGTCCGTGCCGATTAGCATTCCTGGTACGGCGTCAAAGTACGGCATCTGCAGCAGACGCCTGGCAGATGGCCGACGCCGTGGATCAATCTCAAGACAGGCGGAGATTAAATCCATCAGTTGTGGATCCAGTCCCTGCATGAGGCGCCGTACATTCTTACGACTTCGTACTTCTTATGTTCAAGAAAGCGTCTGGGGCAGGGATGCGGTTCCCCCGGCAACGTTAAATGAGACCCGGAAAGCTTTTGAACACATACACACCTCCCTCCTCAACCCTTACCGGCAGCAGTGCCTTGAGCGATGTGACGCTCCTGGCCGGGAGGGTCCTGGCGGACGTAGGGCCCAGGTGCGGATGATGACTCAGCGCGTCCGCCTGACTTGGCGTCAGCGGCCCCAGGCACCGGGTAATGAGTCCCAGCTGGTCGAGGGTTGAAGTGCCTATGTAAGCAACATATGATCGTAACCCATGTTAGCACGGGTAAGCTTTCAGCACTGAGTCGGAGTGTGGCGAAGCCAAATGTACGGCTCCGATGAATCCATAAATCCACATTTCGATCCATTGCGTCTCATCGTATCCTATTACTTATCAGAAGTCGGTCCCTCGTTGAGTTCAGATCGATATATCATATGAATGCCAAAAGGATCATACCATCCTTCAATGTCCATCTATCTGAAATCATTTTATAATTTTAGTTTTTCGAATCCATTTCGTCTCGTTGCTGAAAAAGTGTCACCAGGTTGCCAGCCGTACACAGAACGCCGTACAGGGAACGCTGTACACTCCAGATTAGAGACCCGGCTTTGGTAACAGTAATGCTTCCGCCAGGGGCATATGACCAGCTCTGGGTCCTTGCTCGTAAGGCTCTAGGTCCTTGTTCGTACGGAAAATGCCATTACGTCTTGTACGGCATTGACCAGCAACTACATCACCTACCGGGAAAGAGGGGCCTTCCAATCGCCAGCTCCGCTAATGTACAGCCGTACGACCAAATATCCACTGATGCTCCGTACTTGCATCCAACGAGCACCTGCAAGTCACCAGAACCGTGCGCACAGCGCGGAGCCACACAGTCACATTATTTCATGATGAGCGTGAAGGTGAATTTCTAATTTTCGAATTTCTAAGAAGTTTCTTAGAATTTCGAAAGGGATGAGGACCGCCCCTTCATTCGCCTCTGCAATCTGCCACCACGCGCTTCGATTCCTCGTCACGGTCACTTCACCTAAAGAGATGATGTGCTGCTTCCGATTAAAACATTTCGAACCAACTTTCCTTCCGATGTCAACGAGTAAAAGCTGCACCTATCAACTTCATCGTAACCCCCAGCTTATCGTCCCTTATTGCCAGCCATCCGATATTTTGAGGTTTGGGTTTCAGAGCTCCAAAACCACTTCTAGTGGCCCGCATACCTCCGGTGCACGGTAGTACCGCGTCACGACGTACGATGAGTACCGCTCTCCGTACCACGGCTCCGAGCAGTACACGTGGCGAGCGAACCCAAAATCACAAAGCTTGATGAGCGGCGCAGCTGCGTGCGCGACGGTGGCGGCGCCGCTAGTGTTGGAGCGCTGCGTCGGACCTTCGTGGTCGGCTTCTTCGGCAACTTTGACATGCGGCTGTACGGCACAGGGAGGGCATTGTGGTACTCTGCCGTCGGCGCCGCCAGTGGCGGCTTCAGAGCTGGCGCCAACGGTGATGGCCCGAGAAACTAGCACATTTGACGGCTTGACATCGCGGTGTACGATCTGCAGATTCCAGGATTCCAGGATTTAAGAAGGATAGTCCGTACGGCTCTGCCTTCTTTACCCTTTCGGTCCGTACACACCGTGCAACACGCATGGCCACGGAGCCTCAGTCGGCCCTGCCGATCCGCTGTCTCTGCAAGCGATTCGATGTGCCCTTTTCATTCGATAAACCAGACATGGAATTTGTTTCCCTTCTTATGGATTTGCTCCCTTGCTCGCTCGCCCACCGTCCGAGGGGACACCGTATTACGATCCGCCCGCTTGATTCCACTGACCCATGGGCTCACCTGATGGTCGTGGCAATGCAACAGCCCCTGCAGCAGCTGCCAGGCCACTAGCTGTAGAGTTGGGGCGGGCAGCTGACGGCCTGGGAGGCGCTCGAGCTCCTACAAGAGGCAGGCGGCACGTAAAATTGTGTTGGTGACGTCAATCTAAGTTTTTGGTCAATAACATAGTTGAGGATGAAATCTGTTCAGCTAATGTCTTCAGGATTTGGCTGTGAACGGCATATCGTTGGGAAAGAGAGATGCGGCCAGGTGGCCAAGGCACTTTTAGGGCACCGTTTCGCATAGCGCATTTATAAGCCTGACTGAAGTTCTATCCATGAACGAACGACACGGACAATTATAACGGCAGCTGCTCCAGGTTTATGGTACGGTGGAAGTACTTATTACATGACGAATGTGAAAATCTGGCCCTATCTGACATGTACGAAGGATGGAAGTTCACTGTGTTTAGTAACAGGAAAACAAACTTGAGTTTGGTTTTTGATACACGGTACCGTTTTATTGTTTGCTTTGAACTTTGCGTCCTGGAGTGTACCTTGTGCAGGCCGCTGTACGCCATCTCAAAGACCAAGTAAACGTGCTCCTCCTCCGACCGGAATGCATCGGCAAGACGAACAACGTTTGGGTGTTCACCCAGGCTACGCAAGATTTTGACCTCACGCAGGGTCTGGTACATGACCTGTGCAACACGGCATCAAGGGCAAGTTCGTTGGACCACAACACCAAGCTTTTTGTCACACAGTTTATCAATTATAAACGCCATTGAAATGATTCCAAAAACATAAGCCCCGGACTTAAATAACATGCGATACTCAGTCGGTCGGGGGCCGTTGGAGCACCATGGCTTACCCTCGGGTCTGCACTCGCATGCTTCCCAGCTTTCACTGCATAAGATTCTCCAGTCAGACGATGTCGAACTGCCAGTACAACGCCATAGGCACCCTCATCCACGACATGAAGTAGCTCAAGCACCCTGCGAAGTTGGGACGGTTGGCCGCAAAACTCACCCACTACGAAGCTTAAAGGTAAGAGTGAAACAACTTTTGCTTTACCTCCAGTCCATTCTAGCGGACCTCCAATACAGCTCATTTGGGTCGGCACAGGTAAAGAGACGCTACCGCCGGCTCGGGGGGCATGATTTCTTGGCTGGCTGCTGTCGTTATTCTGTAAACAATAATTACTGGAGTATGTAACTGAAATCAGAATATATAATTGGCAGTCTGGACTCTTTGGATTCGGAACTGCACTTTGTTGGCCGTCGATTTCCTCACCAGCCGTACCTTTCTGGTCGTTTTTAAACATAAAATCGGCTCCGGACGATTACTAAGTTTCTAACATTAGATTATTACCGTGAGAACACGAGCATGAAGCTCTCAGCGCCCACCAAACTGCTCGAAATTCGGTCGTCCGTTCAACCTCCTCTACGTCCCAGACTGCGAAACCAATTCACAAGGACTATTGACGCATAATTGATTCCAACCAAAATTTAATGTTGGTAAAATTCATGAGTGCGACCATAACATCACCGACCGGATCCGTACAACCGACAATCTTGGTTGTCACGGGCCGTGAGAGACGTTTGTAGGGGGCTGGAAGTACGAAGCCTTGATTTACACATGTTCTTCAAGCTCCCGACCAGAAGCTTATTAGTCCCCATGTGCAGGATTGCATCTTCATGCAACTGAAGCCAATCCCGGTGCATCCACCCATCATGGAATACGGACAGACACCCCGCGACCCACAACCTCAGCTTTGCGCCTCAGGATTTATCTTACGCCTCACAATGCATCTAAGCCTCGTTTTCCATGTTCTTCATTTTTATAACTTGCCCACAATTCCCTTTAATCGGCACCCGCCCCAAAACACCCCTGAAGACTCCAAACCCAGAACGCGCTGGAACACGTCACGAATTCGTGGCGTGCAATACGCTGCTTCTGCTGCTGGTTGCGGTAATTTATGTGATCATAATCAGGCTTCTTATTATCAGCCGTTGCTAAGGACGGTTATTTTCCAATGTTTTTTTGCGATATATAATTAATTGGAATTTAATTTACCGCTACAAATTTAATTTTTAATAAATAAAAATAAATACCCTAAAATTGGAAACAATTTGCATGAGTGCTTTTCTTCGCATGTTTTAAAAAAGTTTTTGGATGATCTTTCCATCGACGCCTTTCGTAATAAGATGTTCGGGGCGGCTGCGGGCGTTGGACGCCAGGCGGGGCGAATACGTCAAGCCCCGTCAAGCTGATTGCTGCCGCCTGCAACTCCCGGACCTGCGGTGCATGCTCGAGCAACGCATTACATCAATCATACCACAATAATCCGAAGAGCGAGCACATCTGGACGCCATCTCATAGCTTTGACATCGGGAGAACGTTGCGCGAGATACCGTTCGTTAGGAATAGATAGGTAGATAGGTAGGGAAGTCCTTCGCCATCTGGTTGCATTGCAACTTCATGTACTGCGCACTTGGACTTCGTACAACGACGTTACGAGACGGAAAGCTATAATTCATTACACTATACTGCATGCCGTACATAATTTACCTACAATCCAATGTGTACATGAGAGAAGAATCAGTTTTGGGGCCTAAACAGGAGGAAGTTTCCGCAGCAGCTGAATCATGTATTGTGGAGGAGGGCATGTGAAATTTTAAACTCCAATTTTAACCTTGCCTCTTTAGGCCATTACTTTGCCCCACAATAGGATCCATGTTTGAAAGCTGTTAACGCCGTGCACCTGGTCCCTCGTTTTTTTCAAACCGCGCTAACTACAAACACTGCCTCTCAGTGCTCGCAGCCAGACACCTCCGGATGCTGCCAGAGCCAGAATCGGAATGGAGATAACCACCGTAACCACCGTAACCAACTTAATCAACCACAGCAAATATTTTAAATCGCGCCGTTTTTAGTGCATCTCACGTTCCCCACGGATTACAATGACTTGGCATTCTAAATACTGCCACCGCTGCCTCCGTCGCCTTTGCCACCTCCGCCATCGCCGCCGCCACCGGCGAGACACCGGAAACGGCACACTACTGACGGGTTGGATACGGGCCGCCGGCGATTCCGCCCGCGTCACGTGCTTTCATGTACTCGCCTGTAGATCTTCGCCGTACCTGTTGCCGTACATACATCGACATGCGGGATTCGCTCGCGGGAATCAGAATCCAAAGCGGTGGAGTAGTGCCTGATGCGACGAGTACGACATTGTGAGGATTACGATGAAAGTATTATCTTGCCTCTGCAATGTTGAAGTTCCGCCGTTGTCGGATGGTATCACACTCACATTAACATCACATTCGTATGTGTGTACGACCATCTCTTTCCCTCCCCCCAAATGTACACACCTTACAGTACATGATCTGTAGGGACAACCACCCGTTAAACCACAACCCGCACACAGTCCCCAATCAGCGGTTTTGCACCCCACTGCCCCTCCCCACCCCACTAAGACACCCCAGACACCCCAGACGCACCTGCGCATGAAGGCCCGGTCGATGGTATCCTTCCAGCGCCACAGCAGCGGACCGGTCACATTTATAAACAGCCCCCCCAGGCCGTTCAGGATCCAACCCAACAGCCACTCGTCCCCCTCCTCCTCGACGGCATCTGAACGACGGCCGGCTGAATGCCCCCCTCGAGCCCGTTCTCGGCCACCGGGCCGGCGGCGGGTGGGTCTACTTCCTCCCGACACTCCTGTACGGCTTGCCACGCAGAAACGATCACCTGCGAGGAATGAAATAACGACCTGACAGTTATCAGTTAGGTTCGTTATCTTATGTCCCTGACGGGAACATGTTTGGATTCGCGCTAGGGTGAATGTACGGGTAGGATGCGGGGCCCACAAACCCACAGGAATGACGAACTAAACAACGGAACAACTAATAACAACTAATAACTAACAACCCCAACCGTCCTCCCGATATAAAATAAACCCGTAGTTCCCGTTAATAAAAATAAGTGACAGCGGGGTGACAACCATCCGTTTAATGACAACCCTTGAACTCCTGTCCACATATTTATATATATATGTATTAATAAAATATGTTATATATATTATGTACATATCTAACATACCAATTCGCCTCTGTCAAGAATGCAAGTTGCGCGTGCGGCTGATGAACCCACGGGTCACTCACCCAATGAGATCAACGCCAGCGCCGTCGTCTGCCGCAAGCATCGCCCGTCCCGAGACCCCATTTCCATCACGACACGGGCAGCAACCGTGCAACAATGCAATGTACAGGTGCGGATCGGTTAGGCGGTTAGGCGGTTGGGCGGTTGGGCGGTTAGGGAAAGGGATCACTCTCTCTCGTAAATCTCTTAAGGCTCGTAACCTTCTGAAGTTAGGACCTAACGACCTAACGACCTGGGACAGAAGCCCTTAAAGAGACGACTAAGCCCAGTGACCAGCTGCGCGGTGCTAAGCCTTCAACTCTTAAATCGCCGCACGTCTGACAGTGGTGTGATGTGATGTGTTAAAAGCTTAAGGAATTCATGAGATTCAATAAATATGATAATAATATATTAAAATACTTCAATTATATATTTTAAATTTAATAAATGATGATATGATAATCATATTATTTTGGATAATCAGATTATAAATTTAATAACTTTATGCCGCGTGGCGGTTTGGACTTGTGCAGGGTCGCTCCGTAGTATTATCACCCGTATAATCCGTACCCCCCCTGGACTTTGATGGATCACCTCGCCCCTATATGAATCCCCCGTGCCCAAGGCACGGCCCAACTGACCCAACCGTCCGTTCTACTTTAACACCCCCTTGTTCCCCTACCCCGTTCTGTGTCGCTTCACAACCGAAGAGACGCCCGAAGATTCGTACTATCCGTACTATCTGTACTATCCGTATTTTAGCCCCGCTCTCCCCCTTTTTTCTAAAATCGCTTGAAGCACTATTGCGAACCACAAACCGCATACACACACACACGTCTCAAAACACACACGCAGACACACGCGCCTGCGGTACGAAGGGCCTTAGAGGCTCTTCATCCAGGAATGCTCGAAGGTTGTGCGTCAGAGGTGGGCCCTGCGGAGCAAGTACCATGTTGCACGGAGGGGCATCCTTGCTGTCCCTTTTATTAAATAAGTAAATATTTGGTAAAAAATTAAAAATTTATAAACAATCTTCCTTTAAGGGATTTATTATTTCTAATTATTTATATTAATTATAGGGTTTATATAGCCACTGCACGAGGTCTCATGGACGCACACAACATGCCACCTGCCCGCCACCAACATGGTGCCATCCCGAACTTTGTGAGCTCGTGTTCCATGAGCGGCCGAGTCTCTCAGCCCTCCCGGACATCTTGACCTGCTCTGTCCGTCTGTCCGTCTGTAGCCCCGACGTACTGCAAGGCTGGGCCGCTCTCCGGTCAACCCCCACCGTTACGACAGGCCCCCTTTTTAATACGAACAGGCATTTACCGACGGACATACATACACACGCACCCATACACACCCATACATACGCACGCAAATACCCCTCGCCCTCCACACACACAGACGTGCGCGCACACACGTATTTTTACGCATACATATAAAAATATTATAAATAAATATTATAACAATTATAAATAAATATTGTAAATAAATATATCCTTTTCAACGCCGAGGTCACATCGGATAACAATGTTTTCCTTCTAATGTCACTTGTTTAGTGTCTGTCATGCTGTCGTTCTGTCAGTCCGGCGGCGGAGCAGCTCCTCAACTGCTGTCAGCTAAACCAAATCATACACAACATTCATTTCGTAGGGGTAGCATATGCGCAAGTGAGAGGGTTCCATGTGCTCCATGGGTCCATTTGATTGCCAACTCCGGGGCCCCCATACACCCTCACCACACCCACACCCACACAAGCATGTTTCATAAACACAAACACACACCTGTCGTACGGCAAAAACGCCGGCTTTGGGCCGCGGACTGGACGAGCAGGTTGCCACATCTCCAGACGCGAAAACCTGTTTCAAATACACAAGCACGGAGTGATTCAGGGCCTTATCTAGGCGTGAGTGAAGCTGTGCGCGAGGTGGTGTCTGTGTCAATGTCTGTGTCGGAGGTGGTGGTGGTAGTGGTGGTGGCGGTGGTGGCGGTGGTGGCGGTGATGGTAGTGATGGTAGTGGTGGTAGTGGTGGTGGTGGTAGTGGTGGTGGGCTCATGGCACGATGTTCGGAAGGCAGCGTGTCGTGGCTGTCAGCTATAGGCTCCATTAACATCTACCTTGGGAGGCAGGACTCCCCTGAACCCTCCTCCCTTCTTTCCCTACCAGTGCTGCGCTGTCTGCTGATGGACCCCCGGACCCCACCCCCGGCACCAACCTCGGGGGGTCCTCCGTCGGATTGCAACTTATCATTGATGGAAAGAAAACCCAATGGGTCTGATGTGGGGTGGGGTGGGGTGGGGGGCCAGTGAGGGGGAAACATGCGATTTGTGTTGTTTAAGGGGGGGCAGTGTTGAAATAGGGCACCCTCCCTGTCCTCCCCCCTCCCTGTCCTCCCCCCTCCCTGTCCTCCCCCCTCCCTGTCCTCTACTGCGTTTTTCTGCATTTATTCGCGGCCTTGGCATCAACCTAGTTTACGTTTTTTTGGGTCTCCGCGTCGGCAGCAGCCATGGACGAGGACAACAGCAGTCAGCCAACCTTGACGGTTAGTCCTTGCTTCGTCAGCGACCACCACCAGCATTTCTATGTCCGTCTTTCCCCCCTCCCCTTCTCCCTGGTCGCAAGCAGTAGCAGCGTTCTTTTTTCTCTGGAAACCGGAACCCTAAGAGCCAGCGCTGTAGCAAATTCCGCCTTTGCCTAACCATCTAATTTATTCAACCCTCTTCGACCAATACACATACCGGTCGGGAGGCCCGTTTGGCTCAGCCACGGCGCTGGGCTCGCTTCCGTACACCACAAGCACTCATCGTACGGCACCCTCTCCCCGCTGTGTAGAAGCAGCTCCCTGGGCCTCACCCTGAATGTACGGCCTTGAACGCATTAGTACACGTACACATAATGTTGATGTGTGTGCTACTTGTCAGTGGCGGCGGGGGTGTGGATAGGGGTGGGGGTTTCCTGCGCCCAGTGGTCATGGTCCGTGTTCGCTGCTCACCAATACCCCCACTCCCTCCATGCCCGTGAGGATTGGTGCCTGTGTCCCATGGGTCAATGTTGTCTTCTTAACCGCAAATCAAGCAAGGCTAGGGAAGCGCAGGTGTTCCTTCTGGAGATCCTGACTATAACTCCCAACCGAATAACCGAATAACCGTGGTTTTCTGTATTGCCACAGCTCAAGGGGCAAAGACCCGTAAGACACATAGCCTCCAACCGCTAACCGACCTGGCCACAAATCACCACAACCCGTACCACAAACCTGCTTTATCAAGAGCTGCCACATTTCATATGTTGCACTTTCGTCTTTCGCGTCTTCGACTCCCCTTACGAAACACCCACACCCCACTCCCCCACGTCATATCCACACATCCCCCAGCCCAGCCCAGCCCATTTCACCTTCCAGCCCCCCCCTGGATCCCACCCACCCAGTAACAGCATCTCCAGACCGCACCTCCACGCCGCGCTGAGCCAGCAGTTGCCGTACAAGTCGCCGTACATGCGGCGGATGGCCTGGCAGCAAATCTCCACGACAGAGTAAGCTGGTGAATTTGACCACAGGTGAAAAGTAGGGTAAAAGGGGAAATTGGGCCCGGGGGGGGGAAAGGGAGATGCGTGGAGGGGTGTAGTCCGGATTTGGCCATTCATGTGTCATGCGTCATGAGCAGCATTTGGAGGAATGCAAAGGAGGGCGGCTGGCGGCCCGCGGGGCCCTATACAGGTAGCCTAAACAGTCTACTGGACGAAGCAACCCGCACTGCATGGCTGCACGGCTGATCATCCGCCTGGCGGCATGCATGCGCGTGTGGGTTAGGAGGCCCCCCCGCCCGGGGAGTAAAGGAAGTGGGAATAAGTACGGTGGGTGAGCCCCAAGGGCAGTATGTACGAGCATTACGGGCATCCGTACCTCACAGCTGCAGATGCTCGATCCGTGCTCCAGCCACTCCGCCGCCGCTCTTCCTGCTCTTCACACAGCGTTGGTAATCAGGAGAAAAGTAGCACCAACAATAACACCGACAACCATGATAACGACTCATATACGGCAGCCGTATAGAGGGAATTTAACCCTACCTCGAGCCGGTACTGTACGGCAGATGTAAAACGTTTTTTGGTTCTTACCTCTAGTCGGTACCGTACAGCAGCTGCCAGCTCGACTCCTCCTGCGCCGCCGCCGACGACACAAACCCGCATGAGGGGCACTGGCGGGCCTTGCAGATCTGTCGGTGAGCGGTACGGCAGTCTGTAGATGTTCCAGCACGATTAAAGCATAAGTTCAAAAGGTATAGGAATAATTTAAAATTATATTTATCGCGATAACAGAACGAGGCTGAGTTGTCGTAACTGACTTAACGAACCTAACGAATCACCTTCACAATTATAGGACCTGCATACCAGAAGGTGGGATTATTTGCAACAGTTTTCGCTGCTACATAACAATAATTCCCGCTGACGTGAGTAGTTCAGATATTATACAGCTATTATACACCACGATTATCATCTGTCAGGAAAATTCACGTACATATGTACGGAAGGCAGAACAAAGAATGTAGACCATAGAATTCGGTTTTGCGCTTTTTACAACAAAAGGAGTTCAGGTGCAAGTGGAGGGGAACGGGTGACGACCCATTTCACAGTAGATAGACAGGGTCCTGGTCTGGTGCGGGGAAGCGAAACCCGCCCAAGGCATTTTTGCTAGGAACTGTTGATGCCTGGAACATCCTTCGTCCCCTCCCTCTCCTCCCCTCCCCCTCCTCCCTCCCCTCCTCCCCTCCCCCTCCTCCCCTCCCCCTCCTCCCCTCCCCCTCCTCCCCTCCCCCTCCTCCCCTCCCCCTCCTCCCCTCCCCCTCCTCCCTTCCCTCCTCCCCTCCCTCTCCTCCCCTCCCTCCTCCCCTCCGCATGTCTTTCAGCATCACCTCGGTCCAGGCTTGTTGTTTCCGCCGCCGCGGCTGCGGCCCTGTGTGAGAGGGCTCCAGGGGGGGGGGTTGGGTGGTGGTTGGAGTGCAGCGCGCAACCAATAAAATTCATTAATTGCTGTTGCCGTACGAATATTTTATTATATAAGTAATGTATATATATGTGTGTGTGCATATTTCGAGGGAAGCGGGGACTGCAAGTTAACAGGTCACTTGGGGCCTCCGCCGCTTGGGCGTCGTCACAACGCGCTTTGTGCAGGGTGGCTGGTTTTCATTCCGGATGCATGCCGGGATGTGGGTTTTGCCACGGTCCACGACGCTGCTGGCAATGGAGGGGTGGATATAAGGACTGACGTACACTCGGGCCGTACACGGGATGGAGGCGTGACAAATGGGGCCGGGCCAAGAACGACCCTTCGGTATCCGGCATTGGGGATTTACTTAGGGTTTAGAGATCACATGAAGGGCCTTACAGCGGGTTGCATGATGATTTAGACGATTAAGTACGTAACGCGATCTGCTGTACCCGTAGGCCTTCGACGCAGCGGCTGGTGACCAGGGAGGGTACGGTAGCATTCGAACGGAGCACACCTCATTGTAGGGCTTGAATAACCATTCAGATCTACCTAGCCCTCCCACTCAGGTGTTACTGACCTGTACCTCTCAATAAGGTTTTCGTACTGCCGTACAAACCTGTATGGTAAATAAACGATTAGGCAAACACAGGTATGTATGGGTCGGGAAATGTCTGATGGAATGGAGATGAGGTCCGGTTGTCGGTAAAGGTGGGAGAGGAGGATATGAGGAAAGGTTACGGGAAGGATTATATATACTGTACGACAGGAGAAACAACCGATTTGCAACTCCACAAGGATGAAGCGGGCGTGAACGGATTCCGTTAGTAACCATACCTACCTATCGATGGGCTTGACCGGTGTCGCGTGCTCGTCCGCTCCTGGTACGGCAGAGCTCCCTGGAGTAATACCGATGTCAATTGAAAGCACGTCGTACGGCACTGGCGGATGGACCACTATAGTTTCACCATCGCCGCCGCCAAAGCTTACCGTACGAGACTGTTCACATGTACGGCCGTAACGTACGGCACAAGATAACGCGCGGAATGGCGGATTCCTTTTAAGTAATGGCGGATGGCCGACCGATAACGTGATGCTTACTTCACTATAACTCCACTATCTGCACATCTATCTGGCGTCAGTTGCAGTCCCGTACTAACCGCTTGGACAATCCATCCCAAGACGGCCGCCATTACAAATCAATGCACAGCGGCCAATCAGCTAGCCGTACTTAACTCTTGTTTCCTGCGCGACGTCAAAGCCTAATCACCTCCTCCGTACGTAGCTATAACCTCTGACCGTCCCGGTACCTTATGTGAAGATCACGACCGCTCGCTGCTTCACCCCGATCTCCCGAGGGCCCAATCATTATTTCATTTACCCCTCCTCCTGACCCGTCGTGGCTTCACGCTGCCATCGATTCCAAACACACACATACACATACACAAACACATACATACACACACATACACAGACACGTACCAAAGTGTCAATCCCAGTGGCCTCAGCCAGTACCAGCCGAGCCCCCGCGTACGACGCAAGCCGCTGCAGATCAATGTGGCAGTCGCGGTACGAGTAGAACCCCGAGGCCCACCCGGGCAGCATGCCACTGTACGGCGTAAACCTGCCCCGGCTGATCAACGTCAGACAATGTACGGCGGAGGCGCCGCCGCCGCCGCCGCCGCTGCCGTTCTGTTCCCGATCAACCCCTGCAGCGCCTCGCGATTTGTTTGTGTGTGGGAGGGCGGGCTTTAACAATGCGGCAGATGAATAGCGAATGGAGTGAAGCAAATAGAAATCGGCAGCTGTCATTCAGCATGGAATCGTGCATGAAAACGAAGTAAGGTCAGGACGGTGAGGGACTAGAAGGCTGATATATAGCGCGAAATGCTGACTTAAGCACTCACTGACTGGCGCTGACTGGCTCGCAAAACAATTAAATGCATTGCTCCATGTTTGTGAAATTTTATATTTTCTGCTATTTACAGCGTTTTCTGTACGGACTGTAAGACTGTGGAAGTGCGAGAAACTACTGGGGCAGCAGGCCCCAGTACATACCCGCACGGCACAACACCCTACCTTTAAGGGCTAGGATGGCGGGGAAAGCGGTAATCCCAGGAAGATCTAAAAGCATATTAAAAAATATTTAAAAATAATAAAAAATGGAAGTGTATCATGTTGCTCTCATTTCGTTGCATGCAGTTGGGAAACGATACTGTCCCCGACGGAATTGTTATCATCATGGTTTATTTTCAACCGCCATGCATATTAAAGAGAATATCGGTAACCCGCCGGATATCCAAACGACTGCCCTTGGAGCGTTCATTCTCAAACGCACCTGGCTTCCCTTTCTGCGTTTTTTTCATTTCCTGATGGCTGCTGCTACTGCAGTGGAGGCGTTTGCGGGCAATTTGTCCGAAGGCCCGCAGCACCTCCACGTGGCTGTGGCCGCCACCAAGCAGCACGAGATCCTGTGCGGGGGGAGAGTGGGGCGGGGAGCATGGGGGTTTAGGTTTTTGGGTATCGTGACATGACGCACAGTGCCGCATGCAGGCAAACAAAAGCATGGGGGTGGGAGTTCAACTTAATGGCTTTGGATTGGGGATGGCGGAGGGTATTCGAGAAAGTGTGTCGGGTGTGTCCGTATCTATGAGTTGAGCGAAGGGTGGGCTTTGGGGGAGCTGGGTGATCGGCCGGTGATGCTCAACTGCGGCCTTCATAGCCAGACAGGTTTAGTAGCGGCGTTTCTTTCATGAGGCCACGTGATGGCGGGGATCAGACGCGGTGACATGAAGATGGCACATGGATTCCAAAAGGTGCGTGGAACAAGACAAAGCACCGTTATCGGTGGGCTTCCGGACAGCGCGACTGTGAGAGATGTATTACCCGTTTTCCAACTGGTCGCATTGATAACCATTCAAAGCAGAAAGGACCGATTGGAATTATGTTACAGTATTACAAATTTGCAAACATGGGCCCGTCAGGTACGACGTCTAGATTTCTTTGCAGTTTTGGTAGCTGTCCTTTATTGTCGGCTTCTACAGCCTTCTTTGCTGGCTTGTTGTTGGCTTTCCATGGTTCTCCTCATTTCTCTTCGTTGGCTTCCATTTGCTGTCGTATACAGTTGGCTTTGTCGTCATGGCGACTTTAGAAGTATGGCAAACAACGCGCAAGTTTATGGCGTGAATCCAATCTGTTTTAAAAACGCAGAGATTGAAGGTATGCCTAGGAGAGCGGCTCATCGCGTTGAACGACCGACGGAGATTCGTCAGCCATCCGCAGATTCCGAACGGCCAATCGGAAGTGACAATGGTAAAATGATCCGATAATCAAATGCAAACCATCCAGGATGAGTATGACATGGCCATGGATGTTAAGATGCCAAACTGGAAACTTAAGCTGCGACCAGGAAAGTAAAAATTAGGAGGGTTTATCTAGGATTTTAATCAATAAGTCGAGGAACGCAAGGCAGGGGCAGCGCTTGCGGCGGGCTATGCTAGGGGGGGTCAGTAACTCCTTTACCGGCCTGTGTAACATTTACGGGGGGGGGTTACCCCCCTTCTGGTGCCATAGGGCAGGACCATCAGGCACTAAATCAGCAGCAGCTTCCGACCCAGGCCTTATGGCGTCCTGGTGTTCCGCCTGCCCTCATTGGCACCTCGATGCCCCGCCTGGCGCCCTGCTGGAGGGTCTGCAGGCAGGCGTGCCACCTGGAGGGCTGCTGAGCTAGCGATGTTGTATGTGGCACACTCGGGCAATAAGCGTAGGTTTCTCAGAATGAGAAGGCAGGTTCTTAGACGATAGTATGACAACTCGTACTTGGGTTCTACTTAAGGTATGGAACGTCACATCACGGTTAATGACACGGTGTTGTGACACATTATTGCATGCATGCTTCTCCTTACCTGCTACCTAACAAATGTTTTAGTCTTCTTAGATTACATTGAGTAATAGATTAATCGATATCGTGAAGTTAATCCTGTAGCATCAACTATTCCAATGGATAACATTACTGACAAAATTCAACCACCACACCAGCAACAGCATGGCGCAACTAGAGGCACAGCCGTAGGCCAGGAACTTCACCCAGCCGCCGGCCAGACCTGTGGGCGAGCTAGAGCAGATCGTGGCTCACCACAGCATATATAGCAGCTGTGATACGGAACATTGCTACAGAAGGACTCAAGGCCGAGAACCGCTATGCTGAACCGGACCTCCTAAGGAGCTACACTAATACCAATGAAATCCTGTCCAGATCAAAGCAACTCTAAAGGTTAACTATCAGGCGGTGTTTACCCTGCGGAACTTCAACTGCCCAGAGTTGGTACCTCTCATCGACCTAATGCAGTTGTACCTGTTCCAGCTCGAGCTACTGTACGCAGCACTGGATACAGCGTGCAGATGCCAGCAAGCACATATGTGGAGACTCATTCAATATTTTGAGAACAATCGATCGAAGACAACTCCCAACCAGGCCACATGGAATGGTGAGGAGGGCCTGCTGTTTGAGGCGACCGAAGCAGAGGTACGGCGACTTATGAAAGAAGTCAAGCGGATTCATGGCATAGAACCAGAAGTGGCACCACTAGCCGAGCTCAACGGCGGCAGCGGCCGGGGTGGATATGGAGGCCAAGGTAACAAGGGAGGCCGAGGTGGCGGTGGTGGTCGTTCAGCGTACCAGCCCTATCCCATGAACGGATACCAAGCGCTGTTTGTGCCACAATACCCAGCACTGCCAATGTACCCGCAGCAACATCAGCAGTACAACGGGATGCCCGGAGCACTGCATGGTGGCCATGGTCGTGGCCGTTTTTAAGCACTGTATCGCTATGTTTCAATTAATTGTCCAGATACACAGGCCCTCTTCCGGGTGGTGATACGTAAGGACTAAGAATGTTTTAGTAGTCGTTGGTAATAGCGTGAGAGTTACCTCATCACAAGGACTCCAATAGGGAGCTGAGCTTGGCCAGATTATAGGGGCCAATTTATGAGACCTCCAACCTTGGAGAGGTCATATTATCAAATGTAGCCTTAAAGGATGGCAGTAACAATACCAGTCCAAATTATACTCGATATCAATCACACAGCCCTACGTAACCATGGGCTCTGCAGGAAAATCGAATAAGCTCCACCTCATGTGAAGGAGAGCATATAATTACAGAATAATAAAATCTGTCTATGGCTACGTCTGTAATTTGAATCACTGAAGTTGCCAACTTTTGAGTTTGGTTTGCTCCTAGCGTTTGTAGCCCGAAGGAAATAAGATAGTGCAAGCCGAGACGGGATTATACTGCCACGAGCTTATACTTCAGGATATTTAAAACATGTCCTTTAACAGATAAACGTTTTTAACCATGATTCCTGCCACAGCACGGGTCTGAGCTCAGCATGGGACCTGCCACAGCATGGGGCGGACCTCAGCATGGGTCCTACCACAGCCTACGGCCCTTCACAGCATGGGAGCTGCCAAAGCACGGCTTGTTCTTTTAAAGAAAAAGATTTCTTAAGCATGGTTTCTCCCATTGGATGGGGCTGACCTTAACATTTGGCCTGCCACAGCACGGGTCTGAGCTCAGCATGGGACCTGCCACAGCATGGGGCGGACCTCAGCATGGGTCCTACCACAGCCTACGGCCCTTCACAGCATGGGAGCTGCCAAAGCACGGCTTGTTCTTTTAAAGAAAAAGATTTCTTAAGCATGGTTTCTCCCATTGGATGGGGCTGACCTTAACATTTGGCCTGCCACAGCACGGGTCTGAGCTCAGCATGGGATGTAGCAAGCTACATTTACCTTAGAGAAATAGGCCTAGATAAAGCGGTAGGCAATCATGCAATAAGCATGATGCCTAACCGAAAACTAACTGCGAGTAAAGTTCGCGATTTGCAAAGCGAATTGTCGTACATCTTGGCTAGGTGAGCCAATAATAAAACCACCCTGGTGAAGAGCTTCGGCCTGATACATTAGTATGATAATGCTAATTATTCGGAGTTCAAGACTCCGCTGTCACCAATTCCCAGTAGATGTACAATTTCGCGACGTTAACTTATTTGCGAACCATTTCTAAACCTTCCAAAACTACGCTTCCGCATAAGTCTAGCAGCATCATTAAGACGACTGCTACAATTGGTAGCGAGGGTCTGAGCAACGATCCTCCAAAGGTGAGCTAAACTTTGCGCAATGCCAAGATACACGCACACCGCAACAACAAATCCTCCGCAGCATAAAGCGCGGAAGGAAATCTTACGTTTTAAACGTAAAAAGGTCAATGAAAATTTGCGACTAAGGCGTTTCGCCGCCATAGCCGCCAATCGACGACCAAGTCGTTCGAACATTGACCCTATGGAAACGGTGCCTTCCGCTCCAGTAATCCCCATAAATAATAATAAAAATTCTATTCCTATTATCCGCGGTCCTCAGGAACCCATGGCGGATGAAGGCGACGTCGCGTTGCCTTCCAATGGCCTGCCGCAGCGCACACCAGAGCAAACGCGCGCTGCCCAGCACGTTGCCGACACAATGCACAACGCAACGCATAATCGTGTTGTCGCATTGGAAGGCGAGTTCACGCGCCTCAAGGAGTCGCTCGACGACCAAATGGGTGCCATCCGTGCGGATTCCGACCGCACGCGCGCCCTATTGGAGCAAATCTTCGAACGCCTTTCGGAGCGTCCTCAAGCGTCCGAAGTGGCTGACTCCCGCAAAAAGGCTATCGTGGACATTATTTCCACAATCGCGGGGTCGAGCGTCGCAACCCTGTTACCGAAGGATGCCCTTCAGCACACAACGCTGCAAGCCATCCTGGAAAAGCACCTAGTTCCGGTGCCAACGCTCGAGGAGGTTCAATCCCTCTGGGCGGAGGCAACCGCACACCTCGCTGGGGGTAGCGGGTCTCAGACAACCGCCCCAAAGTCCAGCCGGCCAAGTGAGGTAAGCCCTAATAGACGGGTTCCGCATCCCCCCAAATTTTCTGGGAAGAAGGATAACACCATCACTTGCACCCGGTCTTGGTTCAATGTGCTCATGCAATATTTCGACCTGATGAACATGGACCCGTTTGAGCACATAGTGTACTTCTTAACGGGCAAAGCACAGGTCTGGGCGGCAGATGTCCTCGAGATGCACAAGTCGGGCAAGAAACCCCTCACACGCGAAACCTTAAGGGCGGCGTTTCTCTTGCAATATGGGGACACGCAACGCAACACTGCCATGGCAGCACGGGATCGCTTGCACTCTCATGAATACGACATGAAAACTGCCGAAACCGTTGCTGAGTATACCCAGCGCTTCCATGATGTCCTACGAGAAGCTAAGGACATGGACAAAGCAGACCAGATTAGCTGGTACATCAAAGGCTTAGTTCCAGCACTTCGGGGTCGGTGTGCAACCGACGATGAGGGCAAGGACTGGCAGGATTTAGATAAATGCATTCTTTATGCAGTGGGCCAAGAGGTCCGGTGGAAGGCAGGAAAAGATAAGACTGCCACCGTTGAGCTGAAAGCTGCTACGGTAACCACCCCTAAATCCAGACATCCCTACCAAAAACGCCCCTTTTCCCGATCACAACAGGGCTGGCAGTCCGCGAGCAAAAAACCCCGGACCGACCAAGCTTCTGACAAGCCTTCTAGCAACCGGTGCCGCTATTGCCACGGCTTCAAGAAGCCAGGCCAGTCTTGGCCGGACCACGCGGTGGACTGCTCCAAGGCGATCAAGGCTGAGGCGGAAAAGAAGTTGGCGCTCGCTGCCCGGCTCGAATCTAAAATGCAGGAGTAGGACCCTGGCAAGCGTGTGGAGGAGTGTGAACCAGTTAGACTGGTTGCACCAGATGGAGAGTTTGTGTTGCCCATGACCGACAGCCCTCGGACTGATCGGATGTTCCGGCCTGACGAATTCCGTCAGGTTGAGGTTCAACTCGGCCGTCAATTTACCTTTGACGCCGCATGTAACGATTCGGGCAATAATAGTCTCTGTCCACGTTTTGCCTCTCCATCAAACCCATTCGTCAATCATAACCTTGCGGGTGAGTTTGCCTGGATTCATCCTCCTTACAATCAAATTGCTCAGTGGCAAAAACACTACATCTCCTGCAAACACAAAGATCCAGAAAATACCTCTGCAGTCTTAGTAGTCCCAAAGTGGAGCTCAGTAGAGCACAGTATGCGAGCAGCAGGTTTTCGCCTGATAAAAACATACACACCAGGAAAAAGATTATTCCTGCAGAAAAGTAGCACAGGAGTACGGGAACTCATACCAGGTGTTTCATGGCCTATTCAGCTATGGTACGACCGACCGTCCACTACCGTGCACTTAAACTCCATAGTTGGTTCTACACCGTCTATGATCTTTGATGCTCGCCTGTGCCAAACAGCCTGCAAGGTCTTGGCCGATTCCGGTGCTGATTGTAAAGGTACCGCAGATGGGTTTATATCCCTAACAGCCGTTAAGAAGATGGCCCTTGCTCTCAAACCAACACTTACCAGCTCAGTTAAAGTGGCTAATGGCAACACCGAACTGATTGAGGGCTCAGTTGTTGCCAACCTTCAAATTGACAAGTTCCATGACACAGTCAAACTCCTTGTTCTCAAACAAGATGTCCCAGGTGTTGACATTATCCTGGCTAATGACTGGTTAGGAAAACGAAAAGCCACAATGTGCTGGACAACCAATACCCTGACAGTGTATAAGAAGCCAAATGCGGCGTACACGTTTACGCCATCTCTTTGGGCTTCCCCGGGTATCGACGATAATCTTGATGCGATTACCCTCATGAACTATGTCACTGCAACACTGTATGCAGCGACCACTGTCGAAACGGTATCTGCTAAAGCAGCAGGCAAACGAATTGCTAAAGGAGCACGAAGTTATCTCCTGCTCGTACAAGCAGAGGAACAAATTACTGCTCCTCAACCCAATTCCGGTGGGAAAAATCTCCTGACTGATTCGAAATTATCTGAATTACTGGAGGAATACAAGGATGTATTCGAAGACCTTCAAGGCCTTCCCCCCGACCGGAATATTGGTCACACTATTCCATTAGTAGATGGTGCCGTACCACCAGCTAAACGAGCCTATAGGCTCACCCAACTGGAGCAACAAGAGGTTAAAAAGCAAGTTAATTGCTTAGTAAGGGGTACATTGAACCCTCAACCTCACCCTATGGGGCTCCAGTCCTCTTTGTCGAAAAGGCAAATGGGCAAGGACTACGCATGGTGTTAGACTACCGTGCACTTAATAAACTGACCATAAAACGGCGGTATCCCATGCCCAATATCACAGACCTTTTCGACCAACTCCAAGGAGCAACCATTTTCAGCTCCCTGGATTTACAACAGGGGTATCATCAAATCTTAATCTCTCCCGAGGATGTGGAGAAAACGGCCTTCATAGCCCCAGGCATGGGCCAGTTCCAGTTCAAAGTCCTTTGCTTTGGACTCACCAATGCCCCTGCAACGTTCCAAGCAGTGATGAATCGTGTCTTCACTGACTACATTGGCAAATTTGTGCTAGTATACTTGGACGATATCCTGGTCTTTAGTAAGACCCCGGCTGAGCATGAACAGCACCTCCGTTTGGTACTGTCCTTGCTCCGAAAGCACCAATTCAAGGCAAAATTGTCGAAGTGTCAGTTCAACCGGTTCGAACTGCATTTCCTGGGCCACAAAGTAAGCCAAGAAGGCTTGAAAGTAGACGACCGCAAAGTAACAGTCATTAAAGACTGGCCTGTCCCCACGGATATTAAGAAACTGCGGGCGTTCCTTGGCTTAGCCAATTATTTCAGGAGGTTTATTCAGGGTTATTCCTCCCTTGTGGCCCCCTCACAACCCTTACCAGCGAGAAAGTGCCCTTCCGCTGGACCGAAGCCTGCGAGGCAGCCTTCCAGGGTGTGAAGCATGCCTTGACCAATGCACCAGTCCTTAAACTCCCCGAGCTTGATAAACCTTTCACGGTTTGGTCTGATGCCTCTATACATGGCACGGGAGCCGTCCTCTTGCAGGATGACCACCCTGTAGCTTATACCAGCTCTAAATTCAATAGGGCAGAATATAACTACACCACAACAGACCAAGAGTGCCTAGGCACTGTTTTAGCCCTGGAAGAGTGGCGTTGCTACCTTGAAGGAGCCAGTGATGTAACGTTGATCACTGATCACCAACCACTGGTATACCTACAGGATCAACAAAGCGCGGATAAGCTGTCCCGCCGCCAAGCTCGTTGGATGGAACGATTATCACGTTTCACATTTAAATGGGAGTATCGCCCTGGTCGGGTGAATGTAGCTGACCCCATCAGTCGGGTCCACGATGTGGTGCTCAACTTGCTTTCTGCCGCGCTGATTGACAGCGACTTAGGACATCGAATCATCCGCGGGTATGATGGTGATCCCAATCTCACGAAAACTAAGGTAGCAAAACTGCGGCTCAAAAAGAAGGGTAACTTCTGGTACCATGGGTCCCAGATCTACATCCCTAATCAAGCTGACTTACGACAGGTTATCATGAAAGAGTATCATGATACCCCATGTGCCGGCCACCGCGGCATTGACCGCACCAAACAAGCGATCGCACAAACTTATTGGTGGCCTGGACTAGACACTGACGTGAAGGCCTACGTCAAGTCTTGTCCTCAATGTCAGCATAACAAACCAAACAACACCAAACCGGGTGGTTTGCTGCAGCCGCTCCCCATACCTTCTTCCGTGTGGGAGAGCATATCAATGGACTTGATAACCCAGCTACCAACAACTCGCAATGGGCATGATGCGATCGTCGTGTTTGTGGACCGACTGAGCAAAATGACGCACTTTGCTCCCACACTCACGACCGCAGGAGCGGAAGAGTTGGCTCGCCTTTTTGTAGCCACTGTATTCCGGCAGCACGGCCTTCCAAAGAATATTATCTCTGACCGGGACCCACGCTTTACAAGCAACTTCTGGAAGGAAATCTTTCGCCTATTGGGCACCAACCTCCATATGAGCACAGCCTTCCATCCCCAAACCGATGGACAAACCGAGCGGATGAATCGCTTACTGGAAGAGACACTGCGGCACTATATCTCCCCTAATCAGGATGATTGGGATGATCACTTACCGTTGATTGAGTTTGCAATCAATAACTCAAAACAACGCTCGACGGGTATGACACCATTTTCTCTTAATGGTGTCCACCAACCGCGAGTACCAGTTGACCTACATGTACCCTCTAAAGTGCCGGCTGCTGATGAGTACTCCACCATCATGCGCAAGCGATTACAACTCGCTAAAACTTGTCTCCAGGCTGCGCAATCTAGACAAAAACAGGATGCTGACTCGTCTCGGCGCCCAGTGCGTTATGAGGTTGGACAAAAAGTGCTGTTAAGTACCAAAAATATAAATCTCAAAAAACCTGGAACGAAGAAGCTGATGCCAAAATTCATTGGCCCATATACAGTTGTCGCTAACATTGGTGAAACAGCAGTAAAACTCGAATTACCAACTGAATCTCGCCTACACCCGGTCTTTCATGTGTCTCTCCTGAAACCATTCAAGGAGGGTGCACAGCGACAACCACCTTCACCACTTGTTATTGAGGGTGAACCATTCTACATGGTTGAAGCCATTGTAGATCATCGTGACGTCTCAATCCGTGGGGGCAGAGGTAAAACTCGTCGTGAGTACCTTATCAAGTGGGAAGGATATGATTCCACTCACAATACATACGAAACCGAGGCGGCACTAAAAGACTCCGATCCTCTGGTGGAAGCCATTGAGGAATATGAGCGAAAACTCAAAGCCAAAGCACGGCCGAAACCCACTGACAAAGCAACCTCATCCAAGAAGAGACGGTAACGCTCCCGGGACGGTTCGCTTCAGAGGGGGGGGAATGTAGCAAGCTACATTTACCTTAGAGAAATAGGCCTAGATAAAGCGGTAGGCAATCATGCAATAAGCATGATGCCTAACCGAAAACTAACTGCGAGTAAAGTTCGCGATTTGCAAAGCGAATTGTCGTACATCTTGGCTAGGTGAGCCAATAATAAAACCACCCTGGTGAAGAGCTTCGGCCTGATACATTAGTATGATAATGCTAATTATTCGGAGTTCAAGACTCCGCTGTCACCAATTCCCAGTAGATGTACAATTTCGCGACGTTAACTTATTTGCGAACCATTTCTAAACCTTCCAAAACTACGCTTCCGCATAAGTCTAGCAGCATCATTAAGACGACTGCTACATGGGACCTGCCACAGCATGGGGCGGACCTCAGCATGGGTCCTACCACAGCCTACGGCCCTTCACAGCATGGGAGCTGCCAAAGCACGGCTTGTTCTTTTAAAGAAAAAGATTTCTTAAGCATGGTTTCTCCCATTGGATGGGGCTGACCTTAACATTTGGCCTGCCACAGCACGGGTCTGAGCTCAGCATGGGACCTGCCACAGCATGGGGCGGACCTCAGCATGGGTCCTACCACAGCCTACGGCCCTTCACAGCATGGGAGCTGCCAAAGCACGGCTTGTTCTTTTAAAGGAAAAGATTTCTTAAGCATGGTTTCTCCCATTGGATGGGGCTGACCTTAACATTTGGCCTGCCACAGCACGGGTCTGAGCTCAGCATGGGACCTGCCACAGCATGGGGCGGACCTCAGCATGGGTCCTACCACAGCCTACGGCCCTTCACAGCATGGGAGCTGCCAAAGCACGGCTTGTTCTTTTAAAGAAAAAGATTTCTTAAGCATGGTTTCTCCCATTGGATGGGGCTGACCTTAACATTTGGCCTGCCACAGCACGGGTCTGAGCTCAGCATGGGACCTGCCACAGCATGGGGCGGACCTCAGCATGGGTCCTACCACAGCCTACGGCCCTTCACAGCATGGGAGCTGCCAAAGCACGGCTTGTTCTTTTAAAGGAAAAGATTTCTTAAGCATGGTTTCTCCCATTGGATGGGGCTGACCTTAACATTTGGCCTGCCACAGCACGGGTCTGAGCTCAGCATGGGACCTGCCACAGCATGGGGCGGACCTCAGCATGGGTCCTACCACAGCCTACGGCCCTTCACAGCATGGGAGCTGCCAAAGCACGGCTTGTTCTTTTAAAGGAAAAGATTTCTTAAGCATGGTTTCTCCCATTGGATGGGGCTGACCTTAACATTTGGCCTGCCACAGCACGGGTCTGAGCTCAGCATGGGACCTGCCACAGCATGGGGCGGACCTCAGCATGGGTCCTACCACAGCCTACGGCCCTTCACAGCATGGGAGCTGCCAAAGCACGGCTTGTTCTTTTAAGGAAAAAGATTTCTTAAGCATGGTTTCTCCCATTGGATGGGGCTGACCTTAACATTTGGCCTGCCACAGCACGGGTCTGAGCTCAGCATGGGACCTGCCACAGCATGGGGCGGACCTCAGCATGGGTCCTACCACAGCCTACGGCCCTTCACAGCATGGGAGCTGCCAAAGCACGGCTTGTTCTTTTAAAGAAAAAGATTTCTTAAGCATGGTTTCTCCCATTGGATGGGGCTGACCTTAACATTTGGCCTGCCACAGCACGGGTCTGAGCTCAGCATGGGACCTGCCACAGCATGGGGCGGACCTCAGCATGGGTCCTACCACAGCCTACGGCCCTTCACAGCATGGGAGCTGCCAAAGCACGGCTTGTTCTTTTAAAGAAAAAGATTTCTTAAGCATGGTTTCTCCCATTGGATGGGGCTGACCTTAACATTTGGCCTGCCACAGCACGGGTCTGAGCTCAGCATGGGACCTGCCACAGCATGGGGCGGACCTCAGCATGGGTCCTACCACAGCCTACGGCCCTTCACAGCATGGGAGCTGCCAAAGCACGGCTTGTTCTTTTAAAGGAAAAGATTTCTTAAGCATGGTTTCTCCCATTGGATGGGGCTGACCTTAACATTTGGCCTGCCACAGCACGGGTCTGAGCTCAGCATGGGACCTGCCACAGCATGGGGCGGACCTCAGCATGGGTCCTACCACAGCCTACGGCCCTTCACAGCATGGGAGCTGCCAAAGCACGGCTTGTTCTTTTAAAGAAAAAGATTTCTTAAGCATGGTTTCTCCCATTGGATGGGGCTGACCTTAACATTTGGCCTGCCACAGCACGGGTCTGAGCTCAGCATGGGACCTGCCACAGCATGGGGCGGACCTCAGCATGGGTCCTACCACAGCCTACGGCCCTTCACAGCATGGGAGCTGCCAAAGCACGGCTTGTTCTTTTAAAGAAAAAGATTTCTTAAGCATGGTTTCTCCCATTGGATGGGGCTGACCTTAACATTTGGCCTGCCACAGCACGGGTCTGAGCTCAGCATGGGACCTGCCACAGCATGGGGCGGACCTCAGCATGGGTCCTACCACAGCCTACGGCCCTTCACAGCATGGGAGCTGCCAAAGCACGGCTTGTTCTTTTAAAGAAAAAGATTTCTTAAGCATGGTTTCTCCCATTGGATGGGGCTGACCTTAACATTTGGCCTGCCACAGCACGGGTCTGAGCTCAGCATGGGACCTGCCACAGCATGGGGCGGACCTCAGCATGGGTCCTACCACAGCCTACGGCCCTTCACAGCATGGGAGCTGCCAAAGCACGGCTTGTTCTTTTAAAGAAAAAGATTTCTTAAGCATGGTTTCTCCCATTGGATGGGGCTGACCTTAACATTTGGCCTGCCACAGCACGGGTCTGAGCTCAGCATGGGACCTGCCACAGCATGGGGCGGACCTCAGCATGGGTCCTACCACAGCCTACGGCCCTTCACAGCATGGGAGCTGCCAAAGCACGGCTTGTTCTTTTAAGGAAAAAGATTTCTTAAGCATGGTTTCTCCCATTGGATGGGGCTGACCTTAACATTTGGCCTGCCACAGCACGGGTCTGAGCTCAGCATGGGACCTGCCACAGCATGGGGCGGACCTCAGCATGGGTCCTACCACAGCCTACGGCCCTTCACAGCATGGGAGCTGCCAAAGCACGGCTTGTTCTTTTAAAGAAAAAGATTTCTTAAGCATGGTTTCTCCCATTGGATGGGGCTGACCTTAACATTTGGCCTGCCACAGCACGGGTCTGAGCTCAGCATGGGACCTGCCACAGCATGGGGCGGACCTCAGCATGGGTCCTACCACAGCCTATGGCCCTTCACAGCATGGGAGCTGCCAAAGCACGGCTTGTTCTTTTAAGGAAAAAGATTTCTTAAGCATGGTTTCTCCCATTGGATGGGGCTGACCTTAACATTTGGCCTGCCACAGCACGGGTCTGAGCTCAGCATGGGACCTGCCACAGCATGGGGCGGACCTCAGCATGGGTCCTACCACAGCCTACGGCCCTTCACAGCATGGGAGCTGCCAAAGCACGGCTTGTTCTTTTAAAGAAAAAGATTTCTTAAGCATGGTTTCTCCCATTGGATGGGGCTGACCTTAACATTTGGCCTGCCACAGCACGGGTCTGAGCTCAGCATGGGACCTGCCACAGCATGGGGCGGACCTCAGCATGGGTCCTACCACAGCCTACGGCCCTTCACAGCATGGGAGCTGCCAAAGCACGGCTTGTTCTTTTAAAGAAAAAGATTTCTTAAGCATGGTTTCTCCCATTGGATGGGGCTGACCTTAACATTTGGCCTGCCACAGCACGGGTCTGAGCTCAGCATGGGACCTGCCACAGCATGGGGCGGACCTCAGCATGGGTCCTACCACAGCCTACGGCCCTTCACAGCATGGGAGCTGCCAAAGCACGGCTTGTTCTTTTAAGGAAAAAGATTTCTTAAGCATGGTTTCTCCCATTGGATGGGGCTGACCTTAACATTTGGCCTGCCACAGCACGGGTCTGAGCTCAGCATGGGACCTGCCACAGCATGGGGCGGACCTCAGCATGGGTCCTACCACAGCCTACGGCCCTTCACAGCATGGGAGCTGCCAAAGCACGGCTTGTTCTTTTAAAGAAAAAGATTTCTTAAGCATGGTTTCTCCCATTGGATGGGGCTGACCTTAACATTTGGCCTGCCACAGCACGGGTCTGAGCTCAGCATGGGACCTGCCACAGCATGGGGCGGACCTCAGCATGGGTCCTACCACAGCCTACGGCCCTTCACAGCATGGGAGCTGCCAAAGCACGGCTTGTTCTTTTAAAGAAAAAGATTTCTTAAGCATGGTTTCTCCCATTGGATGGGGCTGACCTTAACATTTGGCCTGCCACAGCACGGGTCTGAGCTCAGCATGGGACCTGCCACAGCATGGGGCGGACCTCAGCATGGGTCCTACCACAGCCTACGGCCCTTCACAGCATGGGAGCTGCCAAAGCACGGCTTGTTCTTTTAAAGAAAAAGATTTCTTAAGCATGGTTTCTCCCATTGGATGGGGCTGACCTTAACATTTGGCCTGCCACAGCACGGGTCTGAGCTCAGCATGGGACCTGCCACAGCATGGGGCGGACCTCAGCATGGGTCCTACCACAGCCTACGGCCCTTCACAGCATGGGAGCTGCCAAAGCACGGCTTGTTCTTTTAAAGAAAAAGATTTCTTAAGCATGGTTTCTCCCATTGGATGGGGCTGACCTTAACATTTGGCCTGCCACAGCACGGGTCTGAGCTCAGCATGGGACCTGCCACAGCATGGGGCGGACCTCAGCATGGGTCCTACCACAGCCTACGGCCCTTCACAGCATGGGAGCTGCCAAAGCACGGCTTGTTCTTTTAAGGAAAAAGATTTCTTAAGCATGGTTTCTCCCATTGGATGGGGCTGACCTTAACATTTGGCCTGCCACAGCACGGGTCTGAGCTCAGCATGGGACCTGCCACAGCATGGGGCGGACCTCAGCATGGGTCCTACCACAGCCTACGGCCCTTCACAGCATGGGAGCTGCCAAAGCACGGCTTGTTCTTTTAAAGAAAAAGATTTCTTAAGCATGGTTTCTCCCATTGGATGGGGCTGACCTTAACATTTGGCCTGCCACAGCACGGGTCTGAGCTCAGCATGGGACCTGCCACAGCATGGGGCGGACCTCAGCATGGGTCCTACCACAGCCTACGGCCCTTCACAGCATGGGAGCTGCCAAAGCACGGCTTGTTCTTTTAAAGAAAAAGATTTCTTAAGCATGGTTTCTCCCATTGGATGGGGCTGACCTTAACATTTGGCCTGCCACAGCACGGGTCTGAGCTCAGCATGGGACCTGCCACAGCATGGGGCGGACCTCAGCATGGGTCCTACCACAGCCTACGGCCCTTCACAGCATGGGAGCTGCCAAAGCACGGCTTGTTCTTTTAAGGAAAAAGATTTCTTAAGCATGGTTTCTCCCATTGGATGGGGCTGACCTTAACATTTGGCCTGCCACAGCACGGGTCTGAGCTCAGCATGGGACCTGCCACAGCATGGGGCGGACCTCAGCATGGGTCCTACCACAGCCTACGGCCCTTCACAGCATGGGAGCTGCCAAAGCACGGCTTGTTCTTTTAAAGAAAAAGATTTCTTAAGCATGGTTTCTCCCATTGGATGGGGCTGACCTTAACATTTGGCCTGCCACAGCACGGGTCTGAGCTCAGCATGGGACCTGCCACAGCATGGGGCGGACCTCAGCATGGGTCCTACCACAGCCTACGGCCCTTCACAGCATGGGAGCTGCCAAAGCACGGCTTGTTCTTTTAAAGAAAAAGATTTCTTAAGCATGGTTTCTCCCATTGGATGGGGCTGACCTTAACATTTGGCCTGCCACAGCACGGGTCTGAGCTCAGCATGGGACCTGCCACAGCATGGGGCGGACCTCAGCATGGGTCCTACCACAGCCTACGGCCCTTCACAGCATGGGAGCTGCCAAAGCACGGCTTGTTCTTTTAAAGAAAAAGATTTCTTAAGCATGGTTTCTCCCATTGGATGGGGCTGACCTTAACATTTGGCCTGCCACAGCACGGGTCTGAGCTCAGCATGGGACCTGCCACAGCATGGGGCGGACCTCAGCATGGGTCCTACCACAGCCTACGGCCCTTCACAGCATGGGAGCTGCCAAAGCACGGCTTGTTCTTTTAAAGGAAAAGATTTCTTAAGCATGGTTTCTCCCATTGGATGGGGCTGACCTTAACATTTGGCCTGCCACAGCACGGGTCTGAGCTCAGCATGGGACCTGCCACAGCATGGGGCGGACCTCAGCATGGGTCCTACCACAGCCTACGGCCCTTCACAGCATGGGAGCTGCCAAAGCACGGCTTGTTCTTTTAAGGAAAACGATTTCTTAAGCATGGTTTCTCCCATTGGATGGGGCTGACCTTAACATTTGGCCTGCCACAGCACGGGTCTGAGCTCAGCATGGGACCTGCCACAGCATGGGGCGGACCTCAGCATGGGTCCTACCACAGCCTACGGCCCTTCACAGCATGGGAGCTGCCAAAGCACGGCTTGTTCTTTTAAAGAAAAAGATTTCTTAAGCATGGTTTCTCCCATTGGATGGGGCTGACCTTAACATTTGGCCTGCCACAGCACGGGTCTGAGCTCAGCATGGGACCTGCCACAGCATGGGGCGGACCTCAGCATGGGTCCTACCACAGCCTACGGCCCTTCACAGCATGGGAGCTGCCAAAGCACGGCTTGTTCTTTTAAAGAAAACGATTTCTTAAGCATGGTTTCTCCCATTGGATGGGGCTGACCTTAACATTTGGCCTGCCACAGCACGGGTCTGAGCTCAGCATGGGACCTGCCACAGCATGGGGCGGACCTCAGCATGGGTCCTACCACAGCCTACGGCCCTTCACAGCATGGGAGCTGCCAAAGCACGGCTTGTTCTTTTAAAGAAAAAGATTTCTTAAGCATGGTTTCTCCCATTGGATGGGGCTGACCTTAACATTTGGCCTGCCACAGCACGGGTCTGAGCTCAGCATGGGACCTGCCACAGCATGGGGCGGACCTCAGCATGGGTCCTACCACAGCCTACGGCCCTTCACAGCATGGGAGCTGCCAAAGCACGGCTTGTTCTTTTAAAGGAAAAGATTTCTTAAGCATGGTTTCTCCCATTGGATGGGGCTGACCTTAACATTTGGCCTGCCACAGCACGGGTCTGAGCTCAGCATGGGACCTGCCACAGCATGGGGCGGACCTCAGCATGGGTCCTACCACAGCCTACGGCCCTTCACAGCATGGGAGCTGCCAAAGCACGGCTTGTTCTTTTAAAGGAAAAGATTTCTTAAGCATGGTTTCTCCCATTGGATGGGGCTGACCTTAACATTTGGCCTGCCACAGCACGGGTCTGAGCTCAGCATGGGACCTGCCACAGCATGGGGCGGACCTCAGCATGGGTCCTACCACAGCCTACGGCCCTTCACAGCATGGGAGCTGCCAAAGCACGGCTTGTTCTTTTAAGGAAAAAGATTTCTTAAGCATGGTTTCTCCCATTGGATGGGGCTGACCTTAACATTTGGCCTGCCACAGCACGGGTCTGAGCTCAGCATGGGACCTGCCACAGCATGGGGCGGACCTCAGCATGGGTCCTACCACAGCCTACGGCCCTTCACAGCATGGGAGCTGCCAAAGCACGGCTTGTTCTTTTAAAGAAAAAGATTTCTTAAGCATGGTTTCTCCCATTGGATGGGGCTGACCTTAACATTTGGCCTGCCACAGCACGGGTCTGAGCTCAGCATGGGACCTGCCACAGCATGGGGCGGACCTCAGCATGGGTCCTACCACAGCCTACGGCCCTTCACAGCATGGGAGCTGCCAAAGCACGGCTTGTTCTTTTAAAGAAAAAGATTTCTTAAGCATGGTTTCTCCCATTGGATGGGGCTGACCTTAACATTTGGCCTGCCACAGCACGGGTCTGAGCTCAGCATGGGACCTGCCACAGCATGGGGCGGACCTCAGCATGGGTCCTACCACAGCCTACGGCCCTTCACAGCATGGGAGCTGCCAAAGCACGGCTTGTTCTTTTAAGGAAAAAGATTTCTTAAGCATGGTTTCTCCCATTGGATGGGGCTGACCTTAACATTTGGCCTGCCACAGCACGGGTCTGAGCTCAGCATGGGACCTGCCACAGCATGGGGCGGACCTCAGCATGGGTCCTACCACAGCCTACGGCCCTTCACAGCATGGGAGCTGCCAAAGCACGGCTTGTTCTTTTAAAGAAAAAGATTTCTTAAGCATGGTTTCTCCCATTGGATGGGGCTGACCTTAACATTTGGCCTGCCACAGCACGGGTCTGAGCTCAGCATGGGACCTGCCACAGCATGGGGCGGACCTCAGCATGGGTCCTACCACAGCCTACGGCCCTTCACAGCATGGGAGCTGCCAAAGCACGGCTTGTTCTTTTAAAGAAAAAGATTTCTTAAGCATGGTTTCTCCCATTGGATGGGGCTGACCTTAACATTTGGCCTGCCACAGCACGGGTCTGAGCTCAGCATGGGACCTGCCACAGCATGGGGCGGACCTCAGCATGGGTCCTACCACAGCCTACGGCCCTTCACAGCATGGGAGCTGCCAAAGCACGGCTTGTTCTTTTAAAGAAAAAGATTTCTTAAGCATGGTTTCTCCCATTGGATGGGGCTGACCTTAACATTTGGCCTGCCACAGCACGGGTCTGAGCTCAGCATGGGACCTGCCACAGCATGGGGCGGACCTCAGCATGGGTCCTACCACAGCCTACGGCCCTTCACAGCATGGGAGCTGCCAAAGCACGGCTTGTTCTTTTAAAGAAAAAGATTTCTTAAGCATGGTTTCTCCCATTGGATGGGGCTGACCTTAACATTTGGCCTGCCACAGCACGGGTCTGAGCTCAGCATGGGACCTGCCACAGCATGGGGCGGACCTCAGCATGGGTCCTACCACAGCCTACGGCCCTTCACAGCATGGGAGCTGCCAAAGCACGGCTTGTTCTTTTAAGGAAAAAGATTTCTTAAGCATGGTTTCTCCCATTGGATGGGGCTGACCTTAACATTTGGCCTGCCACAGCACGGGTCTGAGCTCAGCATGGGACCTGCCACAGCATGGGGCGGACCTCAGCATGGGTCCTACCACAGCCTACGGCCCTTCACAGCATGGGAGCTGCCAAAGCACGGCTTGTTCTTTTAAAGAAAAAGATTTCTTAAGCATGGTTTCTCCCATTGGATGGGGCTGACCTTAACATTTGGCCTGCCACAGCACGGGTCTGAGCTCAGCATGGGACCTGCCACAGCATGGGGCGGACCTCAGCATGGGTCCTACCACAGCCTACGGCCCTTCACAGCATGGGAGCTGCCAAAGCACGGCTTGTTCTTTTAAAGAAAAAGATTTCTTAAGCATGGTTTCTCCCATTGGATGGGGCTGACCTTAACATTTGGCCTGCCACAGCACGGGTCTGAGCTCAGCATGGGACCTGCCACAGCATGGGGCGGACCTCAGCATGGGTCCTACCACAGCCTACGGCCCTTCACAGCATGGGAGCTGCCAAAGCACGGCTTGTTCTTTAAGGAAAAAGATTTCTTAAGCATGGTTTCTCCCATTGGATGGGGCTGACCTTAACATTTGGCCTGCCACAGCACGGGTCTGAGCTCAGCATGGGACCTGCCACAGCATGGGGCGGACCTCAGCATGGGTCCTACCACAGCCTACGGCCCTTCACAGCATGGGAGCTGCCAAAGCACGGCTTGTTCTTTTAAAGAAAAAGATTTCTTAAGCATGGTTTCTCCCATTGGATGGGGCTGACCTTAACATTTGGCCTGCCACAGCATGGGTCTGAGCTCAGCATGGGACCTGCCACAGCATGGGGCGGACCTCAGCATGGGTCCTACCACAGCCTACGGCCCTTCACAGCATGGGAGCTGCCAAAGCACGGCTTGTTCTTTTAAAGAAAAAGATTTCTTAAGCATGGTTTCTCCCATTGGATGGGGCTGACCTTAACATTTGGCCTGCCACAGCACGGGTCTGAGCTCAGCATGGGACCTGCCACAGCATGGGGCGGACCTCAGCATGGGTCCTACCACAGCCTACGGCCCTTCACAGCATGGGAGCTGCCAAAGCACGGCTTGTTCTTTTAAAGAAAAAGATTTCTTAAGCATGGTTTCTCCCATTGGATGGGGCTGACCTTAACATTTGGCCTGCCACAGCACGGGTCTGAGCTCAGCATGGGACCTGCCACAGCATGGGGCGGACCTCAGCATGGGTCCTACCACAGCCTACGGCCCTTCACAGCATGGGAGCTGCCAAAGCACGGCTTGTTCTTTTAAAGGAAAAGATTTCTTAAGCATGGTTTCTCCCATTGGATGGGGCTGACCTTAACATTTGGCCTGCCACAGCACGGGTCTGAGCTCAGCATGGGACCTGCCACAGCATGGGGCGGACCTCAGCATGGGTCCTACCACAGCCTACGGCCCTTCACAGCATGGGAGCTGCCAAAGCACGGCTTGTTCTTTTAAGGAAAACGATTTCTTAAGCATGGTTTCTCCCATTGGATGGGGCTGACCTTAACATTTGGCCTGCCACAGCACGGGTCTGAGCTCAGCATGGGACCTGCCACAGCATGGGGCGGACCTCAGCATGGGTCCTACCACAGCCTACGGCCCTTCACAGCATGGGAGCTGCCAAAGCACGGCTTGTTCTTTTAAAGAAAAAGATTTCTTAAGCATGGTTTCTCCCATTGGATGGGGCTGACCTTAACATTTGGCCTGCCACAGCACGGGTCTGAGCTCAGCATGGGACCTGCCACAGCATGGGGCGGACCTCAGCATGGGTCCTACCACAGCCTACGGCCCTTCACAGCATGGGAGCTGCCAAAGCACGGCTTGTTCTTTTAAAGAAAACGATTTCTTAAGCATGGTTTCTCCCATTGGATGGGGCTGACCTTAACATTTGGCCTGCCACAGCACGGGTCTGAGCTCAGCATGGGACCTGCCACAGCATGGGGCGGACCTCAGCATGGGTCCTACCACAGCCTACGGCCCTTCACAGCATGGGAGCTGCCAAAGCACGGCTTGTTCTTTTAAAGAAAAAGATTTCTTAAGCATGGTTTCTCCCATTGGATGGGGCTGACCTTAACATTTGGCCTGCCACAGCACGGGTCTGAGCTCAGCATGGGACCTGCCACAGCATGGGGCGGACCTCAGCATGGGTCCTACCACAGCCTACGGCCCTTCACAGCATGGGAGCTGCCAAAGCACGGCTTGTTCTTTTAAAGGAAAAGATTTCTTAAGCATGGTTTCTCCCATTGGATGGGGCTGACCTTAACATTTGGCCTGCCACAGCACGGGTCTGAGCTCAGCATGGGACCTGCCACAGCATGGGGCGGACCTCAGCATGGGTCCTACCACAGCCTACGGCCCTTCACAGCATGGGAGCTGCCAAAGCACGGCTTGTTCTTTTAAAGGAAAAGATTTCTTAAGCATGGTTTCTCCCATTGGATGGGGCTGACCTTAACATTTGGCCTGCCACAGCACGGGTCTGAGCTCAGCATGGGACCTGCCACAGCATGGGGCGGACCTCAGCATGGGTCCTACCACAGCCTACGGCCCTTCACAGCATGGGAGCTGCCAAAGCACGGCTTGTTCTTTTAAGGAAAAGATTTCTTAAGCATGGTTTCTCCCATTGGATGGGGCTGACCTTAACATTTGGCCTGCCACAGCACGGGTCTGAGCTCAGCATGGGACCTGCCACAGCATGGGGCGGACCTCAGCATGGGTCCTACCACAGCCTACGGCCCTTCACAGCATGGGAGCTGCCAAAGCACGGCTTGTTCTTTTAAAGGAAAAGATTTCTTAAGCATGGTTTCTCCCATTGGATGGGGCTGACCTTAACATTTGGCCTGCCACAGCACGGGTCTGAGCTCAGCATGGGACCTGCCACAGCATGGGGCGGACCTCAGCATGGGTCCTACCACAGCCTACGGCCCTTCACAGCATGGGAGCTGCCAAAGCACGGCTTGTTCTTTTAAAGGAAAAGATTTCTTAAGCATGGTTTCTCCCATTGGATGGGGCTGACCTTAACATTTGGCCTGCCACAGCACGGGTCTGAGCTCAGCATGGGACCTGCCACAGCATGGGGCGGACCTCAGCATGGGTCCTACCACAGCCTACGGCCCTTCACAGCATGGGAGCTGCCAAAGCACGGCTTGTTCTTTTAAAGGAAAAGATTTCTTAAGCATGGTTTCTCCCATTGGATGGGGCTGACCTTAACATTTGGCCTGCCACAGCACGGGTCTGAGCTCAGCATGGGACCTGCCACAGCATGGGGCGGACCTCAGCATGGGTCCTACCACAGCCTACGGCCCTTCACAGCATGGGAGCTGCCAAAGCACGGCTTGTTCTTTTAAAGGAAAAGATTTCTTAAGCATGGTTTCTCCCATTGGATGGGGCTGACCTTAACATTTGGCCTGCCACAGCACGGGTCTGAGCTCAGCATGGGACCTGCCACAGCATGGGGCGGACCTCAGCATGGGTCCTACCACAGCCTACGGCCCTTCACAGCATGGGAGCTGCCAAAGCACGGCTTGTTCTTTTAAGGAAAAGATTTCTTAAGCATGGTTTCTCCCATTGGATGGGGCTGACCTTAACATTTGGCCTGCCACAGCACGGGTCTGAGCTCAGCATGGGACCTGCCACAGCATGGGGCGGACCTCAGCATGGGTCCTACCACAGCCTACGGCCCTTCACAGCATGGGAGCTGCCAAAGCACGGCTTGTTCTTTTAAAGGAAAAGATTTCTTAAGCATGGTTTCTCCCATTGGATGGGGCTGACCTTAACATTTGGCCTGCCACAGCACGGGTCTGAGCTCAGCATGGGACCTGCCACAGCATGGGGCGGACCTCAGCATGGGTCCTACCACAGCCTACGGCCCTTCACAGCATGGGAGCTGCCAAAGCACGGCTTGTTCTTTTAAAGGAAAAGATTTCTTAAGCATGGTTTCTCCCATTGGATGGGGCTGACCTTAACATTTGGCCTGCCACAGCACGGGTCTGAGCTCAGCATGGGACCTGCCACAGCATGGGGCGGACCTCAGCATGGGTCCTACCACAGCCTACGGCCCTTCACAGCATGGGAGCTGCCAAAGCACGGCTTGTTCTTTTAAAGGAAAAGATTTCTTAAGCATGGTTTCTCCCATTGGATGGGGCTGACCTTAACATTTGGCCTGCCACAGCACGGGTCTGAGCTCAGCATGGGACCTGCCACAGCATGGGGCGGACCTCAGCATGGGTCCTACCACAGCCTACGGCCCTTCACAGCATGGGAGCTGCCAAAGCACGGCTTGTTCTTTTAAAGGAAAAGATTTCTTAAGCATGGTTTCTCCCATTGGATGGGGCTGACCTTAACATTTGGCCTGCCACAGCACGGGTCTGAGCTCAGCATGGGACCTGCCACAGCATGGGGCGGACCTCAGCATGGGTCCTACCACAGCCTACGGCCCTTCACAGCATGGGAGCTGCCAAAGCACGGCTTGTTCTTTTAAAGGAAAAAGATTTCTTAAGCATGGTTTCTCCCATTGGATGGGGCTGACCTTAACATTTGGCCTGCCACAGCACGGGTCTGAGCTCAGCATGGGACCTGCCACAGCATGGGGCGGACCTCAGCATGGGTCCTACCACAGCCTACGGCCCTTCACAGCATGGGAGCTGCCAAAGCACGGCTTGTTCTTTTAAAGGAAAAGATTTCTTAAGCATGGTTTCTCCCATTGGATGGGGCTGACCTTAACATTTGGCCTGCCACAGCACGGGTCTGAGCTCAGCATGGGACCTGCCACAGCATGGGGCGGACCTCAGCATGGGTCCTACCACAGCCTACGGCCCTTCACAGCATGGGAGCTGCCAAAGCACGGCTTGTTCTTTTAAAGAAAAGATTTCTTAAGCATGGTTTCTCCCATTGGATGGGGCTGACCTTAACATTTGGCCTGCCACAGCACGGGTCTGAGCTCAGCATGGGACCTGCCACAGCATGGGGCGGACCTCAGCATGGGTCCTACCACAGCCTACGGCCCTTCACAGCATGGGAGCTGCCAAAGCACGGCTTGTTCTTTTAAGGAAAAAGATTTCTTAAGCATGGTTTCTCCCATTGGATGGGGCTGACCTTAACATTTGGCCTGCCACAGCACGGGTCTGAGCTCAGCATGGGACCTGCCACAGCATGGGGCGGACCTCAGCATGGGTCCTACCACAGCCTACGGCCCTTCACAGCATGGGAGCTGCCAAAGCACGGCTTGTTCTTTTAAAGGAAAAGATTTCTTAAGCATGGTTTCTCCCATTGGATGGGGCTGACCTTAACATTTGGCCTGCCACAGCACGGGTCTGAGCTCAGCATGGGACCTGCCACAGCATGGGGCGGACCTCAGCATGGGTCCTACCACAGCCTACGGCCCTTCACAGCATGGGAGCTGCCAAAGCACGGCTTGTTCTTTTAAGGAAAACGATTTCTTAAGCATGGTTTCTCCCATTGGATGGGGCTGACCTTAACATTTGGCCTGCCACAGCACGGGTCTGAGCTCAGCATGGGACCTGCCACAGCATGGGGCGGACCTCAGCATGGGTCCTACCACAGCCTACGGCCCTTCACAGCATGGGAGCTGCCAAAGCACGGCTTGTTCTTTTAAAGGAAAAGATTTCTTAAGCATGGTTTCTCCCATTGGATGGGGCTGACCTTAACATTTGGCCTGCCACAGCACGGGTCTGAGCTCAGCATGGGACCTGCCACAGCATGGGGCGGACCTCAGCATGGGTCCTACCACAGCCTACGGCCCTTCACAGCATGGGAGCTGCCAAAGCACGGCTTGTTCTTTTAAAGGAAAAGATTTCTTAAGCATGGTTTCTCCCATTGGATGGGGCTGACCTTAACATTTGGCCTGCCACAGCACGGGTCTGAGCTCAGCATGGGACCTGCCACAGCATGGGGCGGACCTCAGCATGGGTCCTACCACAGCCTACGGCCCTTCACAGCATGGGAGCTGCCAAAGCACGGCTTGTTCTTTTAAAGGAAAAGATTTCTTAAGCATGGTTTCTCCCATTGGATGGGGCTGACCTTAACATTTGGCCTGCCACAGCACGGGTCTGAGCTCAGCATGGGACCTGCCACAGCATGGGGCGGACCTCAGCATGGGTCCTACCACAGCCTACGGCCCTTCACAGCATGGGAGCTGCCAAAGCACGGCTTGTTCTTTTAAAGAAAAAGATTTCTTAAGCATGGTTTCTCCCATTGGATGGGGCTGACCTTAACATTTGGCCTGCCACAGCACGGGTCTGAGCTCAGCATGGGACCTGCCACAGCATGGGGCGGACCTCAGCATGGGTCCTACCACAGCCTACGGCCCTTCACAGCATGGGAGCTGCCAAAGCACGGCTTGTTCTTTTAAGGAAAAGATTTCTTAAGCATGGTTTCTCCCATTGGATGGGGCTGACCTTAACATTTGGCCTGCCACAGCACGGGTCTGAGCTCAGCATGGGACCTGCCACAGCATGGGGCGGACCTCAGCATGGGTCCTACCACAGCCTACGGCCCTTCACAGCATGGGAGCTGCCAAAGCACGGCTTGTTCTTTTAAAGGAAAAGATTTCTTAAGCATGGTTTCTCCCATTGGATGGGGCTGACCTTAACATTTGGCCTGCCACAGCACGGGTCTGAGCTCAGCATGGGACCTGCCACAGCATGGGGCGGACCTCAGCATGGGTCCTACCACAGCCTACGGCCCTTCACAGCATGGGAGCTGCCAAAGCACGGCTTGTTCTTTTAAAGAAAAAGATTTCTTAAGCATGGTTTCTCCCATTGGATGGGGCTGACCTTAACATTTGGCCTGCCACAGCACGGGTCTGAGCTCAGCATGGGACCTGCCACAGCATGGGGCGGACCTCAGCATGGGTCCTACCACAGCCTACGGCCCTTCACAGCATGGGAGCTGCCAAAGCACGGCTTGTTCTTTTAAGGAAAAGATTTCTTAAGCATGGTTTCTCCCATTGGATGGGGCTGACCTTAACATTTGGCCTGCCACAGCACGGGTCTGAGCTCAGCATGGGACCTGCCACAGCATGGGGCGGACCTCAGCATGGGTCCTACCACAGCCTACGGCCCTTCACAGCATGGGAGCTGCCAAAGCACGGCTTGTTCTTTTAAAGGAAAAGATTTCTTAAGCATGGTTTCTCCCATTGGATGGGGCTGACCTTAACATTTGGCCTGCCACAGCACGGGTCTGAGCTCAGCATGGGACCTGCCACAGCATGGGGCGGACCTCAGCATGGGTCCTACCACAGCCTACGGCCCTTCACAGCATGGGAGCTGCCAAAGCACGGCTTGTTCTTTTAAAGGAAAAGATTTCTTAAGCATGGTTTCTCCCATTGGATGGGGCTGACCTTAACATTTGGCCTGCCACAGCACGGGTCTGAGCTCAGCATGGGACCTGCCACAGCATGGGGCGGACCTCAGCATGGGTCCTACCACAGCCTACGGCCCTTCACAGCATGGGAGCTGCCAAAGCACGGCTTGTTCTTTTAAAGAAAAAGATTTCTTAAGCATGGTTTCTCCCATTGGATGGGGCTGACCTTAACATTTGGCCTGCCACAGCACGGGTCTGAGCTCAGCATGGGACCTGCCACAGCATGGGGCGGACCTCAGCATGGGTCCTACCACAGCCTACGGCCCTTCACAGCATGGGAGCTGCCAAAGCACGGCTTGTTCTTTTAAAGAAAAAGATTTCTTAAGCATGGTTTCTCCCATTGGATGGGGCTGACCTTAACATTTGGCCTGCCACAGCACGGGTCTGAGCTCAGCATGGGACCTGCCACAGCATGGGGCGGACCTCAGCATGGGTCCTACCACAGCCTACGGCCCTTCACAGCATGGGAGCTGCCAAAGCACGGCTTGTTCTTTTAAAGAAAAAGATTTCTTAAGCATGGTTTCTCCCATTGGATGGGGCTGACCTTAACATTTGGCCTGCCACAGCACGGGTCTGAGCTCAGCATGGGACCTGCCACAGCATGGGGCGGACCTCAGCATGGGTCCTACCACAGCCTACGGCCCTTCACAGCATGGGAGCTGCCAAAGCACGGCTTGTTCTTTTAAAGGAAAAGATTTCTTAAGCAATGGTTCTCTAACGCCTAACATTGGATGGGCTGACCTTAACATTTGGCCTGCCAGCACTGGTCTGACTCAGCATGGAACCGCCACACAGCATTGGCGACCTCAGCATGGGTCCTAACACGCCTACGGCCCTTCAAAAGCATGGGAGCTGCAAAGCACACGGCTTGTTTTTAAAGAAAAAGATTCTTAGCAGGGTTTCTCCCATGGATGGGCTGACCTTAACATTTGGGGCCTGTCCACAGCACGTGTCTGAGCGCAGCATGGGACCTGACACAGCATGGGGGCGGACCTCAGCATGGGTCTACGGGCCCTTGCACAGCATGGAGCTGCCAAAGCCTGGCTTGTTCTGTTAAAGAAAAAGATTTCAGCTTAAGCATGGTTGCTCCATTGGATGGGGCTGACCGTAACAGTTGGCCTGCCACAGCACGGTCTGAGCTCAGCATGGGACCGCAACAGCATGGGGCGGACCTCAGCATGGGTCCTACACAGCCTACGGCCC